>OY856409.1:1285445914-1286733414 GCA_963693085.1 Alisma plantago-aquatica
GAATGTTATTTTGAATCATAATCAACCTAATTCAATTTATGTGACACTTTTCACCATACTAAATAATAGTTTGACCTAAGTTATTAATAAGTTGATAATTGCTTAAATAAGGTATTAAATAGTAAGAAAATAAGAAAATGATTTAAAGAAAGTTATGTATTCTTTAATGGAAATTTAGAATGTTTTCTAACCTTAATGCATGGTTATGATAAAGGTTAATGGAATTGGACTCTCACCTCTACATAAACATAAAATTAATTAGTTCATAAATAAGTATACATGTATGTGACATTTATATTGATGTGGAATAATGAATGTCTAATCTGTGAATGTGACTAGTATGCTAATGTCACTTTTTATATGATATGATCCAATGGATCTTATTGAGAAGTTATGATAACCAAAGAAACATAGGTTGATAAAGACACATATTATGGCCTTTATGTGTGAAGGGAAATATGGTAATTCTACATAATAGAAACCCAATGACTGAAATAGCTTGAAAGGAATGTGGTATGCTATCTTGGAACAATGAAACCTTAGAAATGGATAGTGAAGATTCTTAGATAAATCCTTAGAAATCAATGATTCACTTTAAACCCAATGGATATGTTCTTATTTAATTGGAAATTATTTAAAAAATAATATTGTGGAACTTTGTGTTTTGAAGCATAATTTGGATGAGATTTTGTTTAGAATCATATTTACTGTATCATACAGCAATGGATACCTATGTGACTTGAATGAATGAATGACACTTAAGGAACTCATATTGGGAAATACAATAGGGAGAGAATGTGGAACATTGACCAGTCAATCAAAAAGAATGTAGGTCAAAGTCTCATTTATGAATCTTCACATATGAATATGTAACCATGAGAATGACATGTGCATCTAATTCACTAGTTTTTCATCCCTTACTACATAGTCATATATATGTGACCATGGGTGACCATGTATGACAAAAGCATTGACCCTACATTAAAATGAAATATATACATGTAATAACTACTTCAAAGACATAATCAACATACAATAGGAACATCACTTTCTAAGTTTATCAATCCTAGAAAGATAATGTGATATGAAGTTACTAAGATATTTTGTTGTTATCTTTATGACTAGGTTATAACATAATTGAAAATTGACAGTGGTTACATAGAAAAATATATAGTACATGATGAACATAGTTTAGACCACCCCTTCTAATGCTTCAATTTCATGCATTTAATGACCTAAACTTTAAATGTTGGCCACATAATTAGTTTGTAATTTATTAATTAGTTTAAATAGTCTCTTTTCTAATACCTGGACTAATTGAGGTGCTTTAATGCAAATTATACTAGATTTTGCTTACTAGATCCAAGGTCAATTGCATCAGCATAATGAAAGCTCAAGTTTAGCCTCAATAGTCATATGCATGATGTGCACCCTCTGGTGCATTGTGTGCACTGACTCGAGAGGCCCATCTACTTCACCACATTAGCAACATAGCATGTGTGACCTTGCACACGACATGCAGAATCAAAGGAGTTGTCAAAAATGTCAACTTCAATGTGCTTTATGTGCACTATGTAATGCATAGTGTGTGCCACATCAATGGTAAGCTTCTTAACAATCACAGCCATGCATGGCATTCCCATCCAACGATACATCATGCAACCACACAATAAACTGCTCCCTATGATATCTTGTGTATTTTCAAGTGCATGGCATGTCGAATGGTTTTCAAGCTTTGATCTTAGAAACCATCGCATTGCCCTCATGTGCATGTGCAGCCTCCGTGTAAGTGGACAATATAGCAAGAAGGAAGTCTGTTATTGTGTGAAATTTCTCATTTGTTTCAGTTCTAACTTAAGTTAAAAGCCAAATGTGACTTTGAAGGAGAAGAAGCTGAAAAGAAGAAAAAAGAGGGATTTGAAGGTCGATTTCCCTCTCTCTATCCCTAGGAAGCTCCACAAGCAGATCTACTATGGAGGATATCCCCTCTATAGTTGTGGCACTCATTCTTTCTCTCTTTCTTTCTCTTTCTCTTCGTTTATTTCATACAAGATGACAGTTTCATGATGCACACCTTAGTTGAGGCATACCCACCATTATTGAGTAATCTTTCTTATATTTGGAGACAAAATGGAACCTGCCAGTCATGTGATGAACAATAGTAACTAAAATTCCAAATTTTCTCTCTTATTTCTCTAGATATTGTTAATTGTCCATGGGAATCGACGGTCACACTTTTCTACATCCCCAGATTTGTAGCTTGAGAAAGCAACAAATTTTGTGGAGGATATTTAGATCTTAAACTTCAGTTACTAAGAGAGTGATAGAGTTTATGCAATATTTAGTTTATGTGTTCTATAATCGAGGTGGTATTATGATTCCCCTAGAGACATATGAGGGAGCTTAAGTCTTTCTATCCATTGATAATTAAATGAATTTTAGTTGCCTATGCAATTAATAGATGAGATCATTAATTTGTAATTACCTACGATATGTGGACAAGAGACAGAGGTACATCTAGTTTGTATGACTATTCATGATTATAGGTGTCTAGGTACTCATTGTTCTTATTGAACTTGAAGCATTCAAAATGTACTTTAACAATCTTAGTGTAGTTTTAGGACAAATATCAACCAAGGAATCTCTTTTTAACTGAATTTCATGGTTAATTAGATTGAGTTTTTCTATAATGCTTTGGGCCTATGTGGATTTGAACCAATTGATATATTACTTATGACATGAACTATCATAGGTGATGAGGAGACAATTTGGCTTAGTTATAATTGGCAAGTGCTCTCTACTTGCATCAATTTTTGCGCCATTTTTGGGGATCCAAATATGTTTACTAGTTCAACTTAACTTAGTTTTTCTTAATAATGTAATCATGTAGGACTAATTTCTACACTATTTTAGTTCTTATGTTTCATCTAAATTTATGTTCAACAAGCACCTTTCTATTTGTTTCACAGGAACCATGCATGGTGCATACCCAATGTATTTCTAAGTCTCCTTCAGAGATCACTAACTACCCCAAGATAGTGTCAACTGGTGAGCAACTGCGAGCAACATCAAAGACAAAAACTAAGGTAGTTGCCACTTCTTCAACAATGGCAGCTGAGAAGGCATTGCTTGACTGCATTCTATCCTCATCCTAATTGGGTGTTGATTTTAGCAATTGCAAGCTGATTGTGGATGATACATTCTTTATGTTAAACTCAAGTCTTAATGGTATCATGCAATAGAATCCATTTATTGATTTGGCAAATGAATATTTGAATATTCATGTGGAGAATTTCCTCGAGATTTGCAACACGGTAAAGATCAATTATAGTTGAAGGCCTACCTCTCCAACTCTTCCCTTTCACACTATGAGATCAAGCCCAAGAATGGATACAAGGCCCAGAGAAAGGGTCCATCCAGACTAGGAATTCCTTACTAACAAATATATGCCAAATGTATTTCCTCTAGCAAGATGAGTGAGATCCTTAGAAAAATCTTGTGATTTGAGCAACAATGTAGATAAAAAGTTGGTTTGATTCATGAGAGAGGTTCGAGGATCTTCTTTGCTAGTGTCCAACTACAACTTTTAGAGTGAATGTAGATAAGCACATTTCATGGAATTTATCCCACAAAACAACCTCAACCATTGATGCATCCTCTAGTGGAAGCTTCTTGAAAAAGAATTCTAGAGAGGGAGGGGAAGCTGACTGAGACCATGGTCATGAACTGGTCTTCAAGGGACATGGATAATAGATGCAACAGTAGTGTCACGAAGGCAATTTTAGCCTTGAATGCAAAGGTACATAGCCTTTAACAACTAATGGTATGTGATTTTTGCAATGTTCCAATTGTAAATTGTAGTGCCTCTACTACATGATTCAATGAAGAGAAAGTGAATTTTGTGGGGCAGAACCCTCATAACATCCTTGGTCTGATTCCTACGATCCATAAAGGATCAATCACCCAAATTTTAGATGGAGGGACAACAACAAGTCCTACCAACAATGTCAAGACCACCAACAAGAGTTGGAGAAGACCGATACTCTTGAGGGAGTTATCTCCAAATTCTTGAAAGAGGCATCCTCTCTTATGCAAAGCCAAGAAGACTCAATTAAAGGACTTTTGAATCATGTAGGGCATCTAGTTTCAACTATAGGATATTGAAATGGTAGTGAAGGGGCAATTATAAGTAATGCTAAGGTGAACCCAAGGGATCATGTGAATTCTATCTACGTCAACTTGATTTACAAGGAGGGTGAACCTGAGAAGAAACCCATGCCTCCTAAACAAGTCGTACCAGAGCAAGTTTCAACAAACTATTTCCAAAGCACATTGAACCACCACTTGACAACTGTAAGAGGATAGCCTCCACAAATGTTCTAGAGAAGTCATATCCCCATATGTTCCACCTCACTTAAGGAGCAAAATTGTGCATCCCATTGCACCAGCGAATCTGGCCTTCACACCAAAATAAGAGATGGAAGCTAAGCCTACTCAGCATATCCCTATTCAAAGGAGTCAAGTTGATGAAGAAGAGAAGGATGAGCTTCAAGACATCATAAAATGTAAGAACTAATGTGTTATCCAACCTTCATTCCAAGAAATATGATTTAGGAGACTTGTATGTATCTAGTGGCATAGGTGAGATTTATTTGGCTACTATGTTATGCAATCAAGGACCTTTGTCTTGGCTGGTTTAGATGCATACAAGAACATGAAAGTATGTTTTATATGGTATATCATTCTAAGCAAATATCAATGGTTGTAGTGGTGAATGTACTCATGAAGTTTCAAGGGTGATATGTTCTAGATGATTTCATGATCATGAAAGATAGAGGTGGAACTTCACGAGACATCATTCTTGGATGTCCATTCCTAGATAGTGTCAAAGCATTGGTTGATGTTGATTGAGGAGAACTCAAGATGAAGATTTGTGGGAAGGAAGCAACATTCTCCTTGAAACCTCCAAATCTAGGTGGTTTAGCACTTGAGATGGAAGTGAGAGGAGGAGAAGATGACCTCGATGAAGACATCATTGATGAAGACCCCCATCTGAGAAAGAAGGAAGACATGTACTGGCCAAGGGACATTGATCCAAACTCTAATGGGAGCTAGCTCATCTTTTGCATTTCATGTAGATTTAAGTAATTTTTAAGTTAGGAATCACTATATCTAGTTGATGATATAATTGTGTGAAAAACTCTCTTTTAGTTTGTGTATGATAGGTTGCCATTCGAGAATTGTCTCTAACCATTGATGTAGATAATTTCAAATATGAAGTGTTATAATTCTTGTGTGCACGACGTGTAGGTCAACCAGCACTGCTTGCAAATGTTTAGAAAGGGAGTCATATTTTTGCAAATGTAGTGCATTATGTGCCTCTAAAACAGCATGTCATGCACAAACAACATCAACAAGCTCATTCTCATTAATTATGTGCACATCATGCTCATCCAATAACAAGGTATGTGCAATTGTGGATTGAAATATAAATAGCCTGACTTTATGCATGGAGTGCACATCTAGTGCACATTGTGTAGCAAAGATCTCACAAATGGGGAGCATTTGTATCTATGCACATTGTGCATTCTTTCTCTCATGATGTGCATAGCATCACAAGTTCAAAAAGATAAAATAGGGCAAAGGATGACCTAGGGGCACAACATACCCAAGGTTGATCCCCTTCTCCTTTTTAAAGCAAAGAGAATTTTTGTGAGTCAAAAGCAACCCTAATGCCCCCATTTGTTCTTTTGAATATTCCACTATCATCATTGTCTATTACCCATGCCACTAAGACTTAGAATTAGATTATGTCAACTTGAACCCATGACTCACGTTGCAAGTCTCATAGTTCATGTCTTGCACAATGTGGATGAGACAAAAGTCACTAGGATAGTCAACATCATGCAACTATTTGTGCATGGTGTGCACTAGTATACCCCTGAGCTGCACACCACAAATTAACATGAAGTTCCTAAACCTTCCCATGCACACCAACAACATGGTGAGAATAGAGGAGGAGGAAAGAGGCTATGCACATAGACTTATCACATCTGAGTACCTAATCTAGAGCCCGAGGTGGAGGAGGAAGGAAGTGAATAAGAAGAGGAGCAAGGTCCCTATACTACAACTCCATTCACTGTATAGTCTAAGGACAAGAAGTAATTAACATTTCTAGAAGCTCGTTTCTCTCTTCATCCACACCACTAGGTCAAGTTGCAAGGAAATGCTCATTGAGTTTAACTTGACCATCGATGTTGAACCCATGATATAGCAAATCTTTGTCTGCCACATCATCTCAAGGGTAACACTCACACTGACCCTACTCTCATTATTGTGATTTTTATGATCGGACAAGAGTAGAAAACTAGGGAAGTAGAGTGATAACTTTTTGAAAGAATGAAAAACTTTTTGATATGGAATATGGCTTATTTTATTGTAAGACTGGTTTTGACTATGACGGTGGTTCCCAACTGAAATTGGATTGTGATTGTCAAACATTTTGATATGAGATTACCAATGATGAGGCCTATGAGATGAGGAGAGCTAGAGTTTCCCCACATTATTGTTCTCCACATACTCCATTGCATTTTTGTAAAGGAGACACAAGGTGTGGTTTCTCACAATGAGTTTTATTTTATGTAGTACATGTTGCACAAGAGGCAAGTCAATGTGGTATAGTTTCTGATATGCAATGGTTCTGATAGGGATAGCATTGTTGGAGGCCTAATCTCCAAGCTTGCTAAGGGGCTCAAGGTGGTTCCCAAACAACCCACACTTCAGGAGCACAACTTGAGAGACATTCCTAATCTCTCGACAGCTACTATTCTATAGTAGAATGCAAAGAACAGAAAGCTCTATGTTGATATACACAAGCATCTGGAGGCCTCCTTCTCCAAGCCCTATCCAGATTGGGTCACCTTGTCTAGACTGACTAACCTCAAGTAGCATCCACAACAAAAATAAAGTGCAGAAGGTGTCGATCGTTATTTAACACCTTGACCCTAACAATGCCTTCCTCCTCAGGTTAGGTGTAGATCTGATCTACTCCTAAATTCAAAGTAGATGTACAACTTCATGTTTGCATTCTTCTAACAACTTTCAGTGAACATTGACCACAAAATCTCAATGATCCAGGCCCTGAATAGCCAATACTTGGATATGTTTGTAGTCCTAATCGAATAGTGTATGGCACATCAGCCAGCAGCACTATCTCAACCCATATGCTCCTCTGCTTGGCCCCAATGATGAAATAGCCTACCACTAGTCCCACTATCTAGGACAGCCGCCCGGGTGCTTTGACCCTGACACCCCATAGTGAGTGTCTAGTTGTGTCTTGCATAAGATTTTTTTTACTGTGTGGACATTATAATGAATAAGCTTGGGTGGGTGGCAACTTGAACTTCTTTTTAGTTGTCTACTATTTGCTTAGTTATCTTTTCTTCTTGTGCATCCCAAATATTGCATGCATATCTGCCATGATATGTAGAGCTATCTCTCTTATTTATTGTTTATATCATGTATGAACTGCTTTGGTTTAGTTTGTTGTTTTGTAATCTTTCATTTAAAGAAAAAAATGTATATATCTTATTGTGTAATTAGGGAATTTCAAGTCGATTATAGCCAAAAGGTGTGTAATTTAAACAATTTCAGAAATCATCTTGTATAATGGCCATGTGAATCTATTATTGAACTAGTTCATCATCTTATTCCATTGTCTAAACTATAGCTTTGTCCCACATGTATTTGATATAATAATAAAATAAGCATGTTGCACTGTTGAAAATACAACAATTTATCTTGTTAACTTGAAATCTGTGTAGTGCTGCAAATTATTCAAATATATGAATATTGGAAATAACTATTATAATTTGAAATGATCTTCATTTTGTAGAGATGGTCTCTTGATATAAGGAGTCATCCCTCCTCGTTATTTTCCCGAATCAACTTATCTTGAGTACTTCATTATAGAATTCGAGGGACCACTTATAAAAAATAATCTAAGTATCAAACCCTAACTAGATTTTATCTAACTCAATAAAGAGGTTGTAAATTTCCCACTTAGTATTCTAACATAGATTGAAATCCCATTCTAGTCTCAGTGGTTGGGTGCTTTGTAAATATTCATATATTAGAACTATAAATCCTTAAAAGTTAGAAAAGGATTAACAACATACTTGGTACCCCAACCTAGTTTGAATTACCAACCAGGCCATGGGTGTCTTGAGCCTAAATGAAAAAAAGGTGCCAATGTGCCCCATATACATCATGCTAGAGTTATTTCATATGGAAATAGGAAGTTAGAGCTAAGATGAAGAGTTCCTAGGTGGGGTTCTTGTGGTTGGTATATGGAGGTAAAACATTGGAAGGGTGGATTCTTGCAGACGGAGAGGAAACCTTGATTGTATATCTCAATTGAAAAGAATCTCATTCTAAATAATAGTATTTCTCATTCATGTCAGTAATCTGTTGGGAAAACAAAAATTGCAATTGATGTTAGTTCAATAACATTTTTTGGATTCACGTGATTGCCTCTGAATGTAATTTTTAGATTTAATTTCTTGAGGACAAGTGATGGCTTAAGTTGGGTGGGTTTGATGAAGGTAGTTCATATCACTTTTTAGGCCCTAATCTCACGCATTTAATGGCCTTATTTCCATAGTTTGTCGACATAATTATCTTGTGATTGCTTTAATAGTTTAAGTAGACTCTTTGTTGTCACTTATACTAATTGAGGTGTTTTAATGAAAATTATACAAGACTTGTTTATCTAGAGAAAAGGTCATCAGCACTAATAGAGAAAAGTTGAGTGTAGCCACAATGGTCATATGCACGACGTGCACCTTCTGGCACATGGCGTTCACTAGCCCAGGAGCCTCCTTGACTTCACCAAATTGGTAGCACAATGTGTGTGACCTCGAGCATGATATGCACAATCAGAGGAGATGTTGAAAACGTCAACTTCAATATGCACGACATTCCCTATGTGATGCATGGTGTGTGCCACATCAGTGGAATCCTTTTTGGAAATCACACCCATGCTCTACATATCACACCATGCAATCTAACTAATAATCGCTCCCCACAATCTCCTACACATCATACACTTTCAACTACAAAACAAGCTAAATGGTTTTTGGGGTCGATCTTGACAACTAGTCAGTGTCACAATTTGAGATGCCATGTGCATGACGTGTGGCCTACCGTGTGTAAATATTTTGAAGTTAGTTATTCCGGAAGATTTTTCATTTGTTTTGGTTCAAACTTGGGGAAAAGTGAGGAGGCACTCCAAAGGAAACTCTAGAGGAGAAGAAGTTGAAAGGAAGAAGAAAGAATGCATTTAGAAGCAAATTCCCATCTCTAAAACCCTAGGAAGATCTACAAGAAGCTCTACCATAGAGGATATTCCCTCTACAGTTGTTTTACTTTGTTTCTTTCTCTCCTTGTTTCTATTTCTCCTCATTTACTCCATGCAAACTGTCATTATGTGATGTACACCTTAGTTGGGGAATCATCCACCATTACGGGTAATATATCTTGTATTTTGTGCCTAAATGTTACCTATTAGAATGTGGTGACTAACATCAAAAACACTTCTGAAAGTTTTTCTCTTGTTTCTCTGGATATTGTTAATTGTTGAGGAGAATTGATGACTACAATTTTCTACATCCCCAAAACTGTAACTTGAGAGAAATATGAATTTAGTAAAGGATATTTAGCTTAAGGTATATTACATGAGAGTGGATAGATGTTATGCATGCCATAATCTCCTTATTGTATAATCTAGGTGGGCCTATGATTCCCCCAAAGACATATAAGGAAGCTTAAGTCCTTAGATAATTTATTTTTTTGAGAAATAAATGAATGTTACCGGCCTATCCAATTAATAATCAAGAGTCACTAATTTGTAATGTTGTGTAAGATGTGATAAGAAAGTGAGCTAAATTTGTTTAGTATGATTGTTTTTCATATAACTAATAGGTGTCTAGGTACCAAATACTCTTCTTGAATTTGATCATTCACAAGATACTTGTGACGAGCCTAGTATAATGGTTAGACTTTAATTAACCAACCATCTCTTTTTTATGAAATTGCATGGTTAATTAGGATTCAGTTAGGTTGAACTTATCCCTCCCTAATTTATCCCATCCCTAGATATTGCCTCTTTTGGATTCACCACTATGGCTTGAATCATTTTTTTCTTAGTTTAGGTTATCACATGAAGCATTTAAGGCTTTATTTGGTAGGGTTTCATCACGATCAGACTCTTGATAAACATCAACCCAATTAGAGATGAGCATCAGGCCAGATCATACCAAGTTTTGACTATCAAGTGTCCAAACCCATATTGTCGAATGAATTGCAAGTTGGATCTAAGCTCAGATAATGTTTGAACATCTCGGCCCATACCCGACCCATGTAAAAGCATAGGTTTTGGGTCAATTTCTAATCAGCTTGAATAAGATATGCAAATGAACACATTTTCAAGCATTTATACTAAAACAAAATTATTAACACAGGCCTAGAAGTGTGTCAATAATTGTAACTTGATGTTCCATGTGGAACACTACTACAAATATAGCTTTTTACTAAATCTAGTCATATGGTTGGAAGTCATATGGGTTGAAAGGATATTGTCTAGATTATACATTAAAAAAAACACAATCAATATATGAAATACTTTGCTTATGTATCATTGGGAAGTGCATTAACATAAATAAGGAAGCAAGAAGAAGCAATACAAAAGTATATAAACTGCAAAAATGAGTCAAAGGGGATTGAACTACACTAGCACATCTGCATAATAATTCTACCAAGGGTGATCCTATTATAAGAATAGCGTCAGGTATGCCTATCACAATTTTTAGTGCCCAATAACCAATTTGGTCCCAAGGTAAGGAATAACCAGCTTCACCAAAAGATGCATTCAATACACGTGGGCCTTTTAAATCCACCTGTGAGATACACACAATACGTGCAAGATCATCACTAGAACCATCATACTTGTCGACCATCAATGAATTGATCAAATTAACCAACCAAAGTTGACCTCAGTCATTATATATTATAAGTAATAAGTCATCCTACAACTTCTACAATTTTGACATACCATTGATTACAAAATACATATCTTTTTTAAATGAATGGTCCACAACTACCTAGATGGATATGATATTTGGAACCCATCTTATCTACATCACAGGCATCCAATCCATAGGTCCATATGTTTTAGACTTTTGCAAACATAACAAATACAATATAGGTACATATGGCTTACATATACTCATGTATATGATTCTCTTAGTCTTAGTAATATGGGCTTCCACACTTAGATACAATATAATTTGCAGAGTTTGTAGTCAAATTTACTTTAGAAAAGATGCATATTTTATATAAACAAGTTTTTCTATTAATCAGGGCATCTAGGTTTTTGGGTCTAGCTTCACCTAGGCTCAAACTCAGCCTGTGTACAAATATAGGCCGAGTATTTCAGTATGAATGTTTCATGTAAGTTGTGTGAACCAGGTCTTATCATGCCATGTGGGTTGGGATATTGGTCAGATAAGGTTGACCCAATCTAATGCTCATCCCTAGACCTATTGTTCCATCCATGTTCAGTCTTCAAATGCTATCCCTTCCACCCTAAGCCATCAACTACATATTGCACTTATTGGAAATTGACACTAAGCTTGCAAAAACTCATGAGAACTTCACAAACGCACTCGGTTCTTCTACCCATGGCTCCTCATCCCAATCACATCTTTGTAATCAAAGGTTTGATTTGAAGATTTCGACATTCATAACCTCTATTGAAGGTACATTTGTCTTCTATGAGCTTTGACATTATTAATAGAACTGCCATTTAGGCAAAACTCATGGTAAGTTTGACATTCATCTTTTGAACACTAATCACCATGTTGTTTTCATGATTCCATTCATGCCCTTGAAGTCCCAAATAGATTTACTCCTCTACTGATTACCTACATAAACATATATGAATATGTTGTATGTCGTTTTCCCTCTATTTTTCAATCTTTGTGGTTGCACACTTCCTCAGATCCCTGTCATGGAGGGTGTTTGTTTTCCTCATTTCTAGACCTCACAATTCATCCATTGGCTCTTTATGACCACAAGTAGTCAGTGAACTCAATGGAGATCTCATCCCTTACTAGTTTTCATCTTTTTGGAGATTTATATTTGTTTATGTAGCCTCTACTTTGAGCATCATGCGTTTGATTAATCGATGTTTTGCATGCTTTTTTTATATATGCCCCCATGTTCATTTAATCTTGGTAACACATGTTAGGGATTTTTTGTCATCCACATATCGTTGCCATTTTGTAAGCCTATGTTACACGACCCTATTTGCATGGCAACTAAGCCACATCAGCGAGGCTGAGCATGCATCCATTCACTTTACCAAGTTATTTTTTAAAATAAAAATGATTCTTTACATTTTGATTGGAAAAGCTTCTGGAATCATAGTAGTCGTGATCTACCATAAAATTATGCAAAAACATTTGTTGGAAAGGATTTCTTAGGAGGTCTACAACATAAGTGTGTTTTTTTCCCAAGAGTAGGCACTAATTTTTACAAACTTAGTATTAAGATCCAATGTATTTGTTATGTGAAATTTGTTAAAATGTCCATTACACGTGGCTTAGGGCTCGACCATGTTCAAGAGGCCTAACCTAAGAATTTCCTTAACTAAGTTATTACAAGGGTTGGATAGTATGACATGTGTAATTTAAGATTATGCTTCTTTTCTTTGTCAATTTTATGCAAATTAATTATGATAATGTCGATAATGATGATGTCCTAATCTAAATCTTGGATGAGGATTGTCTAAATATAAAGTTTATTCCTATGACTTCATGGTCATGTAGATGAATCAAAAATTAAAAAAGGATGAAAGTTTCAAACGTGACAAATAAGTACATTCAATGAATAACATCAAGGGAGAAAAATGGCATCACACAAGTTAATATTTAAGTAATGATGTTACATGTTATCACCCTTTTAGGCCTCGTGTTGCACTTTTGTGCACTCAAATTCAGCCTTAACCGACCAGATGTGTACTTTTGTGTGATTATTGTATAAGGGGATAATCATCAATGACATGGATTAATGGAATATAAATGACAAGGGAGAAGAATTACGATGATTACTATACATTTTTATTATATATTCTATAGTCACTTCTAAATCAAGGGCTTCTCTAGCAATAAGGTTTTCCTTGCATCATGTATCCAACCATTGAGGTCATATCATACAACGTCGCTCACCAATAATGTTGGTTGTTTTGGTGTGGTCATGGGACATATTGTCCCTGGATCATAGAGTTAAGGATTGAAGTGACATCTTTGAGAATAGTTGAGCTTTTAAAAGATAGCATGATTGGTTACAATACACATTTCAAAGCCAATTTTATACATGAATTTGGTTCAGTTCGACTTTAAAAGCAATTATGTACTAAAAAAAATTCTTTCAACAAAGATATATAAATTGTGTGGCATGCGCTAATCTATTGAGTTGGTCTAATTATTGAAATATGTGACCCTCTCAAGTTATGGGACCCATGGCATGAATAACATGTAGTCTTGCTTCTACTTGTGCCTCTAACTTGTGAGGGGTATTACAGCTTTCAAGTTAAGCCAAGACAAATAGGCCCCAATACCAAACAAGGATTTAAACCATAGTATATTGTGTGGATTGGAATGTTTTCACTCATGTTTGCCATGTGCAAGTTGTTTTCTCATTGCTCACTTGTGCTTGTCATTCCATGGATGTAATATTCCATGGTTATACTTGTGGATTACTACGTTTGCTATCAAAAGCAACAGTCAGCATAAGTCCATTAGATCAGATCATCCACTTCTGTTAATATAGACTACTTTAGGTTAACATCCCAATCTTGAGACAAAAAGGCATATAACTTCTGCACACGACACCTAACACTAGTATACCCACACTACCGTTTTGTAACTTACTCAAGAAAGGGACCCGTAGATTCCACCTCCAACAAAACATGAGTCCACCAGCAAACAGAATCACACTGATGATGTAGATAGTGTTATCTGCGATGCAAACTCTCGCTGTTCATAGCTTTTATCTAACACAGTCCAGTTCCCCTGTTTGACAAATATTCTGACGGCATTTACTGAGAACCCCCACAGTTACAACTCTACTCAGCCCATTCAAAGGAAGCCCGTTTTGAAGCCCGGTATAGCCTGTTAAACAAAACAAGTTGGCCCAACTAGAAATTAGTTCTCAGAAAGAGAAGACAGTCAACTTCTGGAACCTGTTCTTAGCATATTGTTAGTTACGCGTGCCAATTTGGCAACAGTAAAGGAATAAGAACTGCACACGTCTGAACATGTGATAAGAACAGCACCGCACCCGTCGATGATAATAATAATAAACAAGAAGACAAATTGACCCCCAATATGATGGACCGGAGATCTATCACAAACGCCCAAACCAGACAATTTTGACAACGACAACCAGGCTTGAGAACCTTTCAGTGTAGAACAAATGAACTGCACAGGGTGACTTCTCGAAGAGAGCCAAACAAGGCAAAAGTGGCTGCATAATGTGTGCATCATTAAGGAAAGAAAACAAAGAGATAGGAAAATGCCCATATAGACGTGCTTAGTCATCCATATAGACATGATTATCCACAGAAAGTATGCATAAAATGTATATTAGGCTTAAATAAATAAAAAGGTATCCAGCATTTATACAAAATTACTCCAGAAAAGCATACATGTAACACCACCCCAAATTATAACTACTATGAAGCAAAAGAACGAAGCCCTTTGCACCTTTTTCATATGATCAAGCGATTCATTCCATAAGTAACGACACAGTTTTACCACCAAACTTCCTCTTTTCAGATTCTGGGACGATTTACTTGCGACATAAACCGGATGCGTATAGATGCAGTGGGAATTCAAATCCAGTATCATTACCCGGGGGGATACAAACACCAAACATTTGAGATACACCAAGCGTCAACTTTGGATTTGCAAAGTTATAGGTGAGTTGACAAAACATTTTCCATGCATGTTATATGGTGATGATATTGCTTAGATGGGTGCAATTAAAGAAAGGATCCATCACGATTTACAAGCTAAAGAAATGGTTTGAAATTCGGAATTTTAATCAGTAGAATTAAAACGTAATATATGCACTGAATATTAGCCACTCAAGTGATCTACAAAATGGAGTCATGTTAGACAGAATAAATGACCCTAAATGCAATAAAAAATTTGTTACTTAAGGCCCATTTTCCATATAAAGGTGAAGTAAAGGATGATTTCTCTTGTGAATTCGCATCAGGATAGATTAAACAGTGAGCTGTGACCGTAAAAGTTACACACATGGAAAATGGTATTAGGTATAAGGTTCGGAGAAATAGGTAAATATGGTAACGATAAGAATGCTTATTAAGTCTGGCAAGACAAGAAAAGATCACATTAGAAATAACTATCAATGAAATAAAGAGTGGCAAGCAGTAGGTGCATAACATGAGAAGGATGCCCTAAAAAGTTGGACATGTTTATGCCTACCAGCAAGTATACCAGTTCAGAGAAATATTATTGAGTTGGATGGGATGAGGTATACCTAAATTAGGGAGAAGTTGTAAGTAGATATCTAATTCATTATAGCTCAACGAGAATATGATATAAAACAGAGCCGAATTGAAAAGATCCATGCAGTTGAATCCCAAATGGTCAATGTCAAGGTTTAAGAGAGTATTTTTTGAATATGTAATTTATTTAATATAAACAGTTGCATGAAATAAAAGATAAATTGTAAAACATTGTTACTAATTGTTATTGGTTTGGTTACATCAAGATTCCACGGATTGCTTGCAATTCTAGAATATATTGTTTTCACTACTAACTCTGATTTTTGTTCAACCAGCAATTAATTGACATTCCGACGACAGCAAAAAACAATGTAAACGAAATGTCCATATTGTGCAGCAAATATAATTTATATTGTTCAAATATTTTAACAGTATGCCAATAAGAAGAAATACCAGACACTATATGGATCCAAAAACTAAAAGTTAAAACTAAGAGCACACAGCCGGTGTGAAATAAATAACTAGATTTTGATAATCTTCAAGGACAATATTGGGGGAGAAACCAAAAATTTGAGATACACCAAGCATCAACTAGATGAGTTGACAAATATTTTCCATGCGTGTTATATGATGATATTTTTTAAATCGATGCAATTAAAGAAAGGGTCTATCACGAATTCACAAGCTAAAGAAATGGTTTGAGATCCAGAATTTTAACCAGTAGAATCAAAACATAATACATGTACTGAATATTAGCCACTCAAGTGATCTACAAAATGGAGTCATGTTGAACAGTGTGAAAAACAATGAGATTTGGAGAGCTTAGGGTTGCACAATGTGTGCACCCTCATATATATAATACTGAAAGAATTACAGAGAGATCCATATATAAAAGAGAAATAACAAAACAAATAGCAGGCTATGTAAAACAGGAAATATATAATGTAACACTCCCCCTCAAGTTGGAGCATAGATGTCAATCATGCCCAACTTGTCCATCAGTGTGCAGAACTGTTTCTTCGCCAACAGCTTGGTGAAGATATCAGCAACTTGATCTTTTGATCTCGTGAATGGAGTGCATATCTTGCCAGCAAGAATAAATCCTCTGATGAAGTGGCAGTCAACTTCAATGTGTTTGGTGCGCTCATGATAGACAGGATTATTTGCAATGAAGATGGCAGCTCTGTTATCACAGTGCATAGGAATGGCCGAAGAAGACTCAATCTCAAACTCTTTCAGGAGAGAACGTACCCACAGTAACTCACAGGCAGTATGGGTCATCGCCATGTACTCAGCTTCAGCACTAGATCTGGAAACGACATTATGTTTCTTGCTCCTCCAAGTAACAAGATTGCCTCCTACAAAAATACAGTAACCGAAGGTAGATTTTCTATCAACTTTGCTGCCTGCATAATCAGAATCAGAATACCCTTCAAGAACACAGTGCCCATTCTTTTTATAATAAAGTCCCTTGCCAAGCGACTTTTTAAGTATCTCAGGACTTGACATACAGCATCCCAATGACACTGTTTGGGTTTGTCAAGATACCTGCTAAGAAGACCCACTGCATTAGCAATATCAGGACGAGTAACAGTTAAATAAATCAATTTACCAATCAACCTCCTAAATTTTTTATGATCAGCAAACACAGAAGAGGAATCATCATCCCAATTCACATTGGGATCAAGAGTATCCGCAGGTCTTGCACCAAGCATACCAATCTCCTGCAGAATATCAAGAACATACTTTCTCTGAGAAAGCACCAGGGCATTAGAGGTTCTAGAGACCTCTATGCCAAGAAAATATCGAAGTCTGCCCAAATCTTTTGTAGCAAAGTGCTTGCCCAGATGATCTTTGGTAGCCTGAATACCAAGAGAGTCGCTGCCAGAAATAATAATGTCATCAACATATACAATCAGAACAGTAATACCTACTGAAGTCTTTTTTGTGAACACAGAGTGGTCAACCTGTGACCTCAGAAAACCAAAATCAATCATGATCATGTTCAACTTATCAAACCATGTTCGAGGACTCTGCTTGAGCCCATAGATAGACTTCTTAAGCCCGCATACTTTGTGAGACTCCCCCTGAGCAACAAACCCAGGAGGTTGCTCCATATACACTTCTTCCTGCAAGTCACCATACAGAAAAGCATTTTTCACATCAAGCTACAGAAGAGGCCAGTTCAGATTCACAACAGATAGGAGAATCCTGACAGAGTTAAGGCGAGCAACAGGAGAAAAAGTCTCAAAGTAATCAATGTCATATGTCTATAGCCCTTTGCAACTAATCGTGCTTTCAACCTCTCAACCGTACCATCAGGTTGATATTTTACGGCATATACCCACCTGCAGCCCACAGGCTTACACTGAGGAGGTGGATCCACCAGCTCCCAAGTGTCTCTGTCAGTAAGAGCAATCATTTCTTCTTTCATAGCAGATGTCCAAGCAGTACTTTTCAATGCATCCTGAACATTCTTAGGTACAGCCACAGCAGATAAAGCATATACAAAATTGCTAGAATGAGTATTAAGATGAGCAGTAGATATAAACTGAGCAATGCTATGAGAAGTGCAGGAACGAGTACCCTTTCTGAGTGCAATAGGTATGTCAAGGTCAGAGTGTGCCTCAGGTGCAACAGAACCTTCTGGAGGAGAAGATTGGTTGCCTTGGGGGGTACTTGTGTAGAAGGTGCTCTATTCCTACGTTGATAAACAATAAGAGGAGGATCTGGAGTTTCTGTAGTCAGAGTGTCAGTACTGTCAGGCACACAGTCAGAAATAACAGGCAAAGGAGAGGCAAGAATGTCTGTCTGCAAACTATCTCCTGTTGAAGAATAATACGGTGTATCTTCAAAAAGACAACATCACTACTAGTAAACCATTTCCTTGTACTGGGATTATAACACTTGTAACCCTTCTGAGTTCTAGAACAGCCCAGAAAAATGCATTTAGCAGCTCGAGGAGACAATTTATCAGAAGCAGGTCCAAGTAATCTAACAAAGTAGGTACACCCAAATATTCTAAGAGGCACAGCAAACAAAGAAGTCTCAGGTTGCAGAACCTGTATAGGAATCTTATTTCCAATAACAGACGATGGCATCCTATTAATCAGAAAACACGCAGTCAAAATAGCCTCAGGCCAATAGGAGCGGGGCACATGAGAATGCATCATGATAGTCCTGGTAACTTCTAATAAGTGTCTATTTTTCCGCTCAGCGACACCATTTTGTTGTGGGGTATAGGCACATGAAGTCTGGTGGAGCATACCAACAGATTTACAGAAAACCGCCACTTCTTGCTTAACAAACTCTAAAGCATTATCGGTGCGGAAAACTTTAACAGGCAAACCAAAGTGCGTTTTTATTTCAGCAAAAAAAATATTTGATAGTAGACAGCACTTCGGACCTAATTTTTGATAAAAACAACCAAGTAGTCCTAGAAAAGTCATCAATAAATAGAATGAAATATTTGTAAACAGACAAACTCGGTACATGGCATGGACCCCATACATCAGAGTGAACTAAATCAAAAATGTTTTTACTACTCACAGTACTACGTCTAGGATACACAGTACGAGTCTGTTTTCCCAGCTGACAAGATTCACACTGAAAATTACAACTGCCAATATCAGAAACTAAATGACGCAGCTTCTCTGACGATGGATGTCCCAGCCTGTAGTGCCACTGCAGTGCAGAAATAGAAGTTGATAAAGCAGATACCATAGTCGCTTTCTCTGATCGCGGTAACTGGTCCAAGTAGTAGAGTCCATCAGCACCTTCATACCCCCCACCAATCTTCGTCCTCGTGCGAAGGTCCTGAAAAATACATGAACCAGGAACAAAGGTCAGGCTACAGTTCAAACTTCGTAAAATTTTGCTGACTGATAATAAGTTCAGAGGAAATCTAGGCACATATAAGGCAGACTTGAGCCAAAACTGAGAAACAATATCACCGACTCCAAAGACCGAAGACTTTGAGCCATCGGCTAGCATAACAGAAGAGTTACGGACAGGTTTAGATAGAGTTTTAAACAGAGATCTATTGCCAGATATATGTACAGAGGCACCAGAATCTATCACCCATTTGGTATTACCAGAAGTAGAAGGTGAGGAGGAACTCAGGAATGCGGAATCATAACCAGAGTATGTTGCATGTGCTCCACTAGTAGAAGCAGCAGTCGAAGAGCCAGCACGCTCAAGAAGGAGGTGTTCCACCTCAGCACGAATGTAGTCTGTGGTCGCTCCCGCAGTCGTTGGCTCAAGCGTCGGAGTAACAGCATCAGAAGCAGTAGACGATGAATCTGCAGCAGCATTGGCCCAAGTCGGTTTACCGTACTTTTCCCAGCACTTTTCTTCAATATGGTTAGACCGGCCACAGAAGGTACACACGCTGTCCTAGCTGAGGACGCGCAGCAGCAGGAGGTGAGGCAGCAGGAGGGGCTCCTCATCCAGCACCAGGTCCACGTCCCCGTCCTGCACCTAGGGGAGGACGGCCATCAGTGGAACAGCCACGGCCACGACCGGCCCAAGCAGCCAGGGCAGTAGAATTTCCAGTCTCAGGAGACGGTGTCGATGAAGAAAGGTGCTGGAGACGCTGGTAGGCACTCTACAAAGTAGGGAGCGGATCACTCGCCAAGATCTGATCCACAACGCCAGCATAGGATTCTGGCAAGCCACTCAGAAACTGTATCAGCTGTAGTTTTGCCCGCTGTTTCTGCATAGTCGTCAGATCAGTAGACAGCGGGTGGTAAGTCTCCAACTCACCCCACAGGCCGGTGAAGGTGGAGAAGTAGTCGGAGATGTCAGATCCCGTGAATTGGAGTCGCCCCAGTTGCTTGGTTATGTCGAAGACCTTCTTGGGATTCTGACTGTGAGAGTAGGTACTGGCGAGTTGATCCCACATCTGCTTCGCCGTAGGTAGCCTAAGTAAAGTAACATTGATCTTCTCAATGGCACTGTTGAGAATCCATGTCATCACAGTCGAGTCTTCACGGACTCAATCATCAAAAGTTTTGACGTCTTTTTCATCCGCGTTCGCTGCAGGCTGAGGCAGATCAGTGCGAATCAGATGAGAGTACTTCCCTTGTGATTTGGCATATATCACAAAGGAGCACACCCAAAGCTGGTAATTGCGCCCGTCAAGTTACCAGTGGTAACTTGACGGCGCGAGTCTCTCCAGAAGTCATCTCCAGAAGACGCCATGAGAACATGTAGGAAGGCAGGCACAGGCAAGCAGGCACAGGCAGGAGTAGTCAGCAGTCAGAGGCAGAAGTCCAACACATGGACTAGTAGTAGAAGGTAGAAGATCCACGCATGGATCTTAAAAAAAACCCACGTAGGGGCAGCAGATGAAGAGAAAAAACCTACGCCAACATGGAGGATCAATCACTCCACCATGAGGCGCAGGCAGACAGAGAGGATGAAGCCCGTTATGCCGTCAACGTGCCAGAACTGGAAAGTTACCGAGGCTGTCCGGAGATTTCAGAAAGAGAAACAGAGCTAGACGGAGGGTCATGTAGTGGATTAGGCCACAAGGATGGAGTTTATTAGGGGATTAGAGGTGGATGGAGGGCTGCGGAGGGGTGGACGGCGATCGGTAGCAGCGGCGGCGGTACTCTAGCAGTACTGTAGCGGCGAAAAAAGGAGATTTCGGAGTGTGGTGGCGGCTAGGGTTGGTGGAGATAGGGATTAGGTTTAAGGTGGATCGTCCCGCTCTGATACCATGTGAAAAAGAATGAGATTTGGAGAGCTTAGGGTTGCACAATGTGTGCACCCTCATATATATAATACTGAAAGAATTACATAGAGATCCATATATAAAAGAGAAATAACAAAACAAATAGCAGGCTATGTAAAACAGAAAATATATTGTTAACATATATTCCTGTTTTATGTATTCTGTTATTTGTTTTGTTATTTCCATATTATATGTGGACCTCTCTGTAATTGTTTCAGTAATATATATATGAGGGTGCACACACTGTGCAACCCTACGCTTCCCACAACTGCTTTGTGTTTCACATGGTACCAGAGCAGTAAGATCCAGCCGCCACCCTCCCACCCTTCTCTCTTCTCCGGCCGCCCCCCCCCCCTCACCCCGCCGCCGCCGGGCAGCAGCCCCGCCGGCCGACAGGGCTGTCGGGCTTGCTGCCAGGGTCGGGCGCCCACACCGCCGCAGGGGCCGGTGCGCCTCCGCGGTTGATTGTCGCCGGCACGTTGGCTCCGTGAAGATCTGCAACTGTCCGGTGGCTTGAAGTTGGTGTGACGTAGACCGCTCTTTCGGTCTTTTGCCTGCCTGTCCATGTAGGTCGTTGTGCCACCGGGTTCTGTTCTGCGCTTCGGCGTAGACCATATGTGAGAGGTTCTTCTACGTAGTTATGTGCCTGCTGTGCCTGTCTGATGGCGTAGACCGTCTCCTGCCTGATCGTGCCTGTTTACTTCTGTGCCTACTGCTCACATGGCGTCCTCGAGTGATGACTTCCGCCGTCAGGTTACGACTGTGAAGATTGATGGGCGCAACTATCCACATTGGGTATGCTCCATGACGATCTATGCCAAATCCCAGGGAAAGTACTCACATCTTACCCGTGCAGGTCCGCCAGCACCCGCAGAGGACGCTGACGCTAAGGATGTGAAGGCGTATGACGACTGGGTTCGTGACGACTCGACTGTGATGACATGGATTCTCAACAGCAGTGTTGAGAAGATTAGCGTCACACTTTAACTTGCCTACGGCGAAGCAGATGTGGGATCAGCTCGCCGGTACATACTCGCATAGTCAGAACCCCAAGAAAGTGTTTGACATCACCAAGCAGCTGGGACGTCTACAATTCACGGGGACGGACATTGCAAATTACTTTTCTGACTTTACTGGATTGTGGGGTGAACTGGAATCCTATCACCGTCTTTCCACAGACCTGGCTACCATGCAGCGTCAGCGCCAGGAGCTGCAGTTAATCCAGTTTCTTTGTGGACTGCCCGAGTCCTAC
Organism: Alisma plantago-aquatica; assembly: GCA_963693085.1. Classification (NCBI taxonomy): domain Eukaryota; kingdom Viridiplantae; phylum Streptophyta; class Magnoliopsida; order Alismatales; family Alismataceae; genus Alisma; species Alisma plantago-aquatica. Next base: position 1,285,468,499 of record OY856409.1, read on the forward strand.
GGTGGAGTTGTGGACCAGATCCTAGCCAGTGACCCTCTGCCGTCACTACAGAGTGCCTACAAGCGTCTTCAGCGTTTGCCTTCGTCTTCATCATCTCTGGCTACTGATGTTGGGGAATCTTCTGCCCTTGCTGCAGCGTCTGATCGTAGTCGTGGTCGTGGCCGTGGTCGCGGCCGTGGTCGCTTTACTGACATCCGTCCTCCCCTGGGTGGAGGACGAGGACGGGCTGCTTCTGGTCGTGGAGCCTCTTCTACTGCCCCTACTGCTGGTGCGCGTCCTCAGTCAGGACAGCGCCTTTGTACCTTCTGTGGCCGGTCCAACCATATTGAAGAGAAATGCTGGGAAAAATATGGTAAGCCGACACGGGCCAATGCAGCTGCTGACTCTACTACTACTGCATCAGAAGGAACGACTCAGCCTACTGACTCTGCCTCCTCGGGTGCGACTGCGGACTACATCCATGCTGAGGTGGAGCGACTTCTTCTTGAGCGTGTTGGTGCGTCGTCTACAGCTTCGACTAGTGGAGCTCATGCTGCATCTTATTCTGGTTATGACACTGCCTTCCTGAGCTCTTCTTCTACTCCTGGTAATACTAAGTGGGTCATCGACTCCGGTGCCTCTTCACATATTTCAGGAAATCGATCTATGTTTAACAAATTATATAAACCTGCTCGACCCTCATCTGTTATGTTGGCTGATGGTTCCAAGTCTGCGGTATCTGGAGTAGGGGATATTGTTTCTGACTTTCTGCTGAAATCTGCCTTATATGTGCCTAGATTTCCTTTGAATCTATTGTCTGTCAGCAAGATATTGAGAAGTCTACAGTGTAGTCTGACTTTTATTCCTGGTTCATGTGTTTTTCAGGACCTTCGCACGAGGATGAAGATTGGTGGGGGTATGAAGGTGCTGATGGACTATTCTACCTGGATCATTTGCCAAAAGCAGCTAAAGCAACTGTGATTCCTGCATTATCTACCTCGGTGTCTGCATTACAGTGGCACTACCGGCTGGGACATCCATCATCTGAAAAGCTTCGCCATTTAGTTTCTGATCTTGGCATTTGTAGTTTTCAGTGCGAGTCATGTCAACTTGGAAAGCAGACTAGAGCTGTTTATCCTAGACGCAGTCATATTAGCAGTAAAAACATGTTTGATCTAGTGCATTCTGATGTATGGGGCCCTTGTCATGTGCCGAGTCTATCTGGTCATAAGTATTTTATTCTGTTTATTGATGATTTTTCAAGGACTACTTGGTTGTTTATGATGAAAAGTAGATCCAAAGTTTTGTCTATTACCAAGTTCTTTTTTGCTGAAATAAAAACACAATATGGTGTACCTGTAAAAAATTTTCATACTGACAATGCGCTGGAATTTGTTAAAAAAGATGTGGATGTTTTTTGTAAATCTGTTAGTACGATTCATCAAACCTCCTGTGCTTATACACCTCAGCAAAATGGTGTGGCTGAGCGTAAAAATAGACATGTGTTAGAGGTGGCTAGGACTATTATGATGCATACACATGTTCCTCGCTCTTTTTGGCCTGAGGCTATATTGACTGCTTGTTTTCTGATAAATAGAATGCCATCATCTGTGATTGGAAACAAAATACCTATTCAAGTTCTTCAAGATATTCAGTTATTTACTGTGCCTCCTCGGATTTTTGGATGTACCTGCTTTGTAAGGTTACTTGGACCTGCTTCTGATAAACTGTCCCCTCGTGCTGAGAAGTGTATTTTTTTGGGATATTCTCGTACCCAGAAGGGATACAGATGTTACAGTCCTACTGCAAGAAAATGGTATACTAGCAGTGATGTAATTTTTTTTTAGGATACCCCTTACTATTCTACTCGCGGTGACAGTTTGCAGTCTGATCTATTGCCTCCCCTCTACCTGTTACTACTGATTGTGTGTCTGATATTACTGACAATGTCACTACTGAGGCTGCTAAACCTCCTATTATAGTTTATCAACGCAGGAACAGAGCACCTTCTACTCAAGAAACCCCCCATGAAAACCAATCTTCACCTCCAGAAGGTTCTACTACACCTGAGGTACATTCTGATCTTGATATACCCATTGCTCTTAGAAAGGGTACTCGTTCCTGCACATCCCACAGTATTGCTCAATTTGTTTCTACTGATCATCTGAATGTTCATTCTAGCAATTTTGTATATCCCTTATCTGCTGTTGTTGTTCCAAAGAATATCCAGGATGCTCTACAGAGTACTGGATGGATGTCTGCTATGAAGGAGGAAATGTTGGCTCTTGCTGAACGAGATACTTGGGAGCTGGTGGATCCACCTCCTCAGTGCAAACCTGTAGGCTGCAGATGGGTGTATGCTGTGAAATATCAACCTGACGGCACTGTTGAAAGGCTGAAGGCACGATTAGTTGCTAAAGGCTACACCCAAACTTATGGTATTGACTATTTTGAGACATTCTCTCCTGTTGCTCGTCTTAATTCTGTCAGAATTCTTCTTTCTGTTGCTGTTAATCTTGACTGGCCACTGTTGCAACTAGATGTGAAAAATGCCTTCGTGTATGGTGATTTACAAGAAGAAGTCTATATGGAGCAACCTCCTGGGTTTGTTGCTCAGGGGGAGTCTCACAAAGTTTGCAGGTTAAAGAAGTCTATTTATGGGCTTAAGCAGAGTCCCCGTGCCTGGTTTGATAAATTGAGCAAAATTATGATTGACTTTGGGTTTCTGAGATCTCAGGTGGATCATTCTGTTTTCACCAAGAAGACTTCAGCTGGTATTATTATTCTGATTGTCTATGTTGATGATATTATCATATCTGGCAGTGATTCTATTGGTATTCATGCTACTAAATCTCATCTAGGCAAGCACTTTGCTACCAAAGATTTGGGCAAACTTAGATATTTTCTGGGCATAGAAGTCTCTAGAAACTCTAATGCTCTTGTGTTGTCTCAGCGAAAATATGTCCTAGACATACTGCAGGAGACCGGTATGCTGGGAGCGAGACCTGCTGATATTCCTCTAGATCCTAATGTAAATTGGGATGATGACTCTTCTCCTCTCTTTGCTGATCATAAAAAGTACAGGAGGTTGATTGGTAAGCTCATTTATTTGACTGTCACTAGAGCTGATATTTCTACTGCAGTGGGCCTTCTTAGCAGGTACCTTGATAAACCCAGACAGTGTCACTGGGATGCTCTTTGTCAGATTCTACGATATTTGAAGAAGTCTCCTGGCAAGGGACTTCACTACAGGAAGCATGGACACTGTTCTCTTGAAGGGTACTCTGATTCTGATTATACAGGCAGCAGAGTTGACAGAAAATCTACTTCTGGGTATTGTACGTATGTTGGAGGTAATCTTGTTACCTGGAGGAGTAAAAAACAAAATGTTGTGGCCAGGTCCAGTGCTGAAGCTGAATATAGGGCCATGGCCCATACTGCCTGTGAATTGTTGTGGGTGCGCTCTCTGTTAAAAGAGTTCGGGGTTGATTCTTCTTCTGCTATACCTATGCACTGTGACAATAAAGCTGCTATCTTCATTGTTAATAATCCAGTTTATCATGAGTACACTAAACACATTGAAGTAGATTGTCATTTTATTCGGGAATCCATTCTTACTGGCAAGATCTGCACTCCCTTCACTCGTTCTGAAGACCAAGTTGTTGATATCTTCACCAAGCTGCTGGCGAAGAAGCAATTCTGCACACTGACGGACAAGTTGGGCATGATTGATATCTATGCTCCAACTTGAGGGGGAGTGTTAACATATATTCCTGTTTTATGTATTCTGTTATTTGTTTTGTTATTTCCATATTATATGTGGACCTCTCTGTAATTGTTTCAGTAATATATATATGAGGGTGCACACACTGTGCAACCCTACGCTTCCCACAACTGCTTTGTGTTTCACATATATAATGTAACAAACAGAATAAATGTCCCTAAATGCAGAAAAGAATTTGTTACTCAAGGCCCATTTTCCATATAAAGGTGAAGTAAAGGATGATTTCTCTTGTAAATTGGCATCAGGATAGATTAAACAGTGAGCTGTGACCATAAAAGTTACACACGTTGAAAATGGTAGTAGGTATACGGTTCGAAGAAATAGGTAATCATGGTAAAGATATGAATGCTTATTAAGTCTGGCAAGTCAAAGAAAGATCACATTAGAAATAACTATCAACGAAATAGAGAGAGTGGCAAGCATTAGGTGCATAACATGAGAAGGATGCCTTAAAAAGTTGAACATGTTTATGCCTACCAGCAAGTATACCAGTTCAGAGAAATACAATTGAGTTGAATGGGATGAAGTATACCTCAATTAAGAAGTTGTAAGCAAATATCTAATCCATTATAGCTCAACAAGAATAAGATACAAAACAGAGCCTAATGGAAAAGATACATGCAGTTGATCCCCAAATGGTCAATGTCAGAGTATATTTTTAATATGTAATTTATTTAATATAAACAGTTGCATGAAATGAAAGATAAATTGTAAAACATTGTTACTAATTGTTATTGGTTCGGTTACATCAAGATTCCACGGATTGCTTGTAATTCTAGAACTTTGTTTTCACACTAAACTTTGGTTTTTACTCCACCAGCAGTAATTTGACATTCCAACGACGCCGAAAACAATGTAAGCGAAAGTTAATATCCGTATTATGCAGCAAATAGATTTTATCTTGTTCAGATATTTTAACAGTATGCCAATAAGAAGAAATACCAGACACTACATGGATCCAAAAACTAAAGGTTAAATTTAAGAGCGTGGAGCACACAGCCGGTGTGAAATAACTAGATTTTCATAATCTTCAAGGACAATATTGGCTTGGACCGTGGACGTATGCTTCTCAAGCAGAAGTTGTACAGACATCTGCAATTCTTTTAGTATCAAATATCTCAATCCAGTAACCATCTGGGTCTTTGATAAATGCTATCCCTTTCATTTTCCCTGTAGATAGTACAAAACACACGTTTGACTCGTTCATTTGATCGGCTAAGAAAATCAGGCAATCTTTTGTGTATTTAGTATGAAGAATTATAAAAAGTTAAGAACTATTTCATCTTATATACTCATAGGCATTATACTAAAAAGCGTTGTAAGTGGCCAATTGAATGTTCAGAACCCCTGACCACTCAAAATGGTTCATTGGTGCCAACTCAGAGTTCTTGGGTTTTAGGTGTCTACTTTTGGCCCCGCTTAGGCCGCTTAATTGGAAACCAAAACAATTTCATATTTGAGTCACTAACTAAAAGAATAGACCAAATCCACTTTAAGAAACCACTAATTTAAGAAGTGAATAGTACCTTGAAGCATTACTATATATTGTATTTCTCTTATGATTTCATTCTTAGGCAATTTCTTGGTTTTTTTCTTACTAAATAATGTGTATTTATCTTATTATTGTTTCTTTAAAATCCCACATTTTCATAAGTAGAACCTTGAATCTAGTTTTTCTTAATAAAAGTTAACTTATGGACCTAATGTGAAAAATCCCAAGTAATAGTGTTTCTTTGAGAATAATGAGATAAGAAGGATAAAAGAACCAAAAAAACTTTTTCTCCATTAAGTTTCCCCTGCAACCCCAGTAGATAAACCTCCCCACTGTTGCCGCGGCCATTGATCGACGAGTAACACCGGCCATTGAGCTTCAAGGAGAAGCTTTGAATCATCTCAAAGAAGCACCACTTTGGTTTTTGTGCATCGAATTCAGCGGGTTAGCAAGGAATGTCCGCTTCCCTCTTTTTCTTTCTTTGATATTGTTCTATTGTCCTGAAGTCGATCCCCACGAGACGACCGCCTTTCGCCATTGTTTTGGTTTCCATCGCATCTGCCAGAGTCTCACAAACCCCCCAGTAAGTTTGGTTTGTACAATTGTAGTGCATTTTGCTCTGTAGCAACCTGCTCAATTGGTTGTTGCTCATGGTGGGATGACACCGCAGGGTAATTTTGGTTGTGAGAGGGCTTGAGTTATGGGGTCCCTATGATCGACAAAATTCAAAGAACTCATTTCTGATTTTGTTTGATCACAATGACCTACAGATTTTGGACTTGCATTCGAAGATCTTTCGCCCTTCTTTGCATTCCAGTTTGGCTAAGAATATACAGCTTGATCAAGCAATGTAATCCATGCTTTTACATCTATGCCCTTAGCATTATTTCGATGTGTAACGTCGCGCATGGGCAAAGTTGGAATTGCGCCGCCTAACTTGGTTTTCAATTGCGCTAGTTCTTCCCCAAGCATTTAACTACTGTGTCATGTCATGCGGCCAAGCTTTAGCGCATGATATGAGGGCAAACCTATCCTTTCAATGTGTTTCTTTTTGTTTTCTTTTAAACGACTAAGATTTTTGTGATTGGTCAAATCTTTGAAAAATTGTATCTTTCTAATATGATGTCAGAAACATTCAAATAAATACTCATTGGAAAGATAAAAACATAAGGAAGAATATTACCATCATTTCAAAGCCTGTTGTGACACCGGTTTTATTTGACCCATTAAAGAACCATGAAATCCTAGAAACTAAAGGGATTATTAATTATTAATGAATGTGGATGATTTGAACAGGGTGATTAGGATTTCAATAACCTCAAGGGAGTTACTAGGATTTGCTCCAAGCACTATAAGTGGTCAATGCACTTTGTACATAAGTGTCGAATGCTTGTATGTTATTATGTACTATGTATATGAAATGCTATGAATGTATTATATATGTTTCAATTGCTTGTGGAATGCTATGAATGTATTATATATGTTTCAATTGTTTGTGGAGAACAAGCTATCAGATCAATAATGAAAGTGTATGTCCTTTTTCTTGCCAAGATTCATAGTATCACTTTTCATGCATATTAAGAATAAAAATAAAAATAAGATCTATGAACACGATGTAAAGTTTTCAAAATTAAGAGAAAGATAAAGATAACTTATATAAGATCCTTACTAAGAGCCACTTTGGTGCAACCCAAGAGGCATTTGGTGCAAAGAGAAGAGACGTGTTTCAGTGCAACCCGGAGGATTGTTACATAAATCAAGCTAAAAGGCGATAATCTAAAGTAAGTGGTATTTTTCTTCAATATGTAATGTTTAACGTTTATTTTTCAAGAGTATATGTTTTATTATTATATGTTTGATTCCACTTGCAAAATGTTTTATGCATGGTCGGGGGTGACACTCTCAGGTAAGGAGTACGAGTGGGGTGATCGGATATGCAAGGATCGGCTAAAAGACTTCAGAAGAAAGGAACTGGTGGGGTGCCAACTATCCCTAAATTAATTTTCTTTTCTTGTTTATGAGAAACATATCATTTTTAGCTTAAGTGTGTGTTGTTGAGGACTTAGAGATTGTTGCTCTATATTGTGATGGTTTAAAGAAACTATATTTTTATGCAATGAATATCATGATTTTGATGTCCCCTTGAAGTGAATGCAAATTTATGCTTGCACTCTGTGATGTGTATGTTTCAAAGAGTGGGCTGTTACAGTTTCTTTATCATTTGCTTTAGTATTAGATAGATCTTGATCTTTACTTTTAGGCCTTGTTTGGATGGAGTAAAGTTAAAAATCTTCTGATCTGTATGCGAAATGGCATTTAAGATTGGCACTTGTTGCTTGATGTGAGGTGAGCCCATCCTTCCAGTCAGGTGCAGTAAAAAATCCCTTGTTTTAAGGTGATTATGAAGTGTTACATTTCTTTTTGAGTCAATAACCTGCACCACAGTAGCACACAATTGCAATTGATAGCTTGTGATTCAAAGTCCTAATAGCTATTTATAATTGAAGGAACTTTAATAGTTTTCATCCAAACGGCCCCTCCGCAGTTAGTCTTACCGTTTGGATTACTATTATGTTTTTGTGTCTTCAGCTTCTTTGCTTCCCCTTTAACTTCAGTTGGTGTATATATGGGCCCGTGATCAATACTCCATATGCATACATAGATTTAATCTTCTATTATGGTTGACAATTTTGTTTGTTATAAATAATCCACTAGTTTAACTGTTACATGTTTTATGTACTGTTGAAATTATATTATTTCGTGACTACATAATCATTATTCTTTGTTCAATACTTTACATACTAGGATATTTAGTTTGGTATAGCTAACCGTAATGACTCAATTGATAAAATTAATGTGTAGAAACCCAGTAGCCTTTTATTTAGAAATCCAGTAACTTGCATATTAACTAGACGCACTGTATTGAAAAACGTTCTGAGCGGCCGCTTAATCGGTCAAGAGCTCCAGCCGCTTAATATTGCTGCTGAGTGCCAGCTTAGCATATTTACAAAAAAAAGGCTGATTTTTTGCCGCTTAACCCTTTTTTCCCCTTTTTTGCCCGTCTTTTTCCCCTTTTTTTTTAAATACTGTTGTAAACCTCTAATATGAAGTAAATTATATTGTCCAAGTATTATTGACTATAAAATATATAACTTATATACATTAGATGTTCTATAATAAGCCTTAGTTCTAATTTAGAATGCATAATTTATAAGTCGTGATAATAGGTACTGCTGTAATGTATACAAGTAAATTACATGTAACTATTATCAAATTTAGAATGTATTTGGTTAAATATATTGCTGTAATCTATGACTACTGATGATATGCAAATATAAAAATAAGCTAGTAAGGTATCCATGATAAGTATATTGTTTACTGTTTAGCTATATCAATATGTGATGAAATTTTTATATGATAAGTATATTGTTTACCGACCAAAAACATGTGATGCAGATTTTTTATTTATCATGCATGTACGGTATTTCTCCATAAAAGTCTATTGCTTACTATATTATAGCTACAATCATTGTTTTATAGTTGTGTTATAAACTATTTGGGTGTTTTATATTGTTGAATAGAGTGTTTAGATATATATAAAGTTCCAAAAAGTACAGTATATAAATACATATATGTGTAATTTTGTATAAATTTATATAGAAAACTTAAACCCGTTTTTTTCAAAAATAGCCCACTTAATCGCCCACTTACCGCTTAACCAGCTACAAGGTGTTCTCCGCACGCTTACCGCTTAACGCTTTTTAAAACATTGGCTAGACGATTTAGTTTATATTTACTCTATCAAATTGGTATATAAATGCAAGTTTAAAAAAACATAAAAAACATTATCAAGTCTTACCAGACTGCCTTTCCAAAAGAGTAGGGATGTAATGGATGTTTGAATTCAACTATTTAATCCATATTTACATTTAATTAATATAAATAATGGTTTCCCTAGTGCATACCTAAGGTTTGACTCTCCTTTTCGACATAACCATATTTTTGAAAAAGTGGCAATTCACCTCAATGTGTTTGGTGAGCTCATGGAAGACGAAATTGTTTGAGATAAGAGTCACATCCTGATCATCACACTCCAATATTGATGGAGAACTTGTAGGAAATTTCCTTTCACATTATACACCAAGCCCATTGCAGTTTGCAAAAGCCGTGAGCCACTGCTTTGTACTCTGTCTTTGTCCTTGATCGAGCAACGACAGCTTGCTTCTTGCATGTCAAAGTAGTTATGTTTCAGCAAGAAAAGATACCGGAATTCATATGGTAGTTTATCATTTATGTCGACAACCCATTCAAAATGAGTATATCATGCCCCCTTTAGGCATCAAAGAATTTTCTACACGGTGCGCCAACGGGATTCTAGGGATGGGAGTGCTCAAGAATTGGTTGGCCGACCTGACTACATAAGAAATGTTGGATGTCGTGATCGAAACATTGATTAGCTTCCCAACTATTCTTTTGATGGTGTCTAGGATCACTCCCTGGATGTAGAAATATGTTTGGTATTCTAGTTTCTATGAGAAAGATCCAAAACAAATTTTCACTGGGATAGGTTAAACCCTGATTTTGATTAAAGAACTTCAAACCCCAGGTGGTATCTTAGTGTTCCAAGATCTTTGGTATGGAAATACCCGAAGAGAATGCTTGAAGTCAGGAATGCCCTGAGAATCAATTCTTGCGACGACAATATCGTCCACATTACATCAAGAACTACCAAATTGTTCTTTATATGGAAATCGGGGAGAGAGTCACCATTGGCCAACCTGCTAAACCTGAGTGAACCATGCCCTTGGCAACTGCTTAAGGCCATAGATAGCCTTTTTAAGCCTGCAAAATTTTGCACAACACGCCCCCTAGCAGAATACCTGGAGGTTATTCCATAAGACGTCTTCAAGGAACCGTATACACATGCATGTTATACATTCAACCAGTGTTTTAAAAAATGCACTGAGTGGCCCGCTTAAGCGACCGCTTAATCGCCAATAGGTCATGCCTGCCTAAAAAAACCCTTAAGCGCCTGTAAAGCGGATTGGAGAAAAGTGGCCGCTTTTTTGCCCGCTTAACCCGCTTTTTCCCATTTTCTTCCCGCTTTTTTAAAAAAACTATTGTAAGCATATAGCATTATGTACATTATATGCCCCGATTAGTATTTACTATAATATATTAAACTAGCATACATTAAATGTTCTATGATAAACCTAGTTCTAATTTAGAATGCATACTTTGTATGTAAGTTGTAATGATATGGTACTTTTGTAATGTATTCATGTAAATTATAGGTAACTATTATCTAATTTAGAATGCATGCTTTGATTAAATGTATTGCTATAATGTATGACTATTTGATGATGTGCAAATGTAACAATATGTTTGTAAGCTAGCTATGATAGGTCTATCGTTTACTATTTAGCTATGTAAACATGTGATACAAAATTGTTGTTGTATCTTGTATATACACTTATTATTTTATATGTGTAGGGTGTTTTATCTATGACAAGTATATCGTTTACTATATTATATAGCTACAATCATTGTTGTATAGTTGTAAACTATTTGGGTGCTTTATATTGTCTTGTACAATGCTTAGATATGTATAAAAGTTTCAAAAATATAGTATGTATATACATATGTATGTAATTTTGCATAAAATTTTATAAGAATTTAAAATCCGCTTTTCTAAAAAGCGCGACTATTTGGGTGCTTTATATTGTCTTGTACAATGCTTAGATATGTATAAAAGTTTCAAAAATATAGTATGTATATACATATGTATGTAATTTTGCATAAAATTTTATAAGAATTTAAAATCCGCTTTTCTAAAAAGCGCCCGCTTAATTGCCCTCCTGGCGATTGATTGGATACAAGGTCTCGTACGCACGCTTCCCGCTTCGCGCTTTTGAAAACCTTGCATCCAACTGAAAAAGTGCCAATCCAAATGTGTCGCTAAAGATGTAAGGATACAAAATAATGGACAAAGACTCTTGAAGAAATCAAGAAAAAGTATGTGTAGCCTTTTGCCACTAAGCAAGCTTTGAGGCGATCAATAGAGCCATCATTTTGATGCTTCACAGTACATCCAGAGGTAACCAACTATATTCTTGTGGGATTGTGGTGCACAACTTCACACATGATTATACAGAAGGCCAGCCATTTATTCATCCATCGCCAATCTCCATCCAGGAAAGACTGTGTTTAACTCTTAAGACATGGGAGTGTTATAGCATATGCATGAGTAGTACGAAAAAGTCTAGAAAGGCGACAAACTAAAGAAATAGAGTGTTGTATAGTTCAAGAACACGGAAACGTGATGGGTAGCTCAGATGAGGTGGATTCAGCCAATGCTTCAAACGATAAAGGAGGTTCTAGTTTTTCTTGTCTTCTATCTTATATCAAAGGTGATACAAACATATATTGTTGGATGGAACTTTTTCAATCCAGAGGTATTTCGGATTAGGAGGGACTGGTCAATGGTGATTTCAATTTCACTAAAAATAGACGACTTGTAATTATTGAGGGGGGAATCCTCTTTTTTACAAGATTTATGCTACTTTTGTGGGTGGTGAAAGCAATAGAGAGATTCTTTTGGTTTAGGGACAATATCACTTATATCCTTTCTTTTTTTGAAGGTAAACAGACCAATTTCATTACAGAGAATCCATATGACATCTACATGAGGAAGACAAACTAACAGATAACATAATAATCAAGAGCAGATACAACCCATCAAAAAGACTCATCAGAATCTAATGAGAACAATGATGCACGGATCCCTCTTTTAATTTGCCGGCTAACGCAGTTTTCCATGAGGGATACCTTCAATCTGAGCATGTATCTGTGGTAGAATAACTACATCAAAAAACGGTGTTCCAAATGGATATCACCTCCGCATTGTTGTCATACAACAATGCAACAAAATAGACTGAGAAAGAAAAGTCTACTAAGATAAGAGAAAGTAGCGCCTATTAACGACGCACAAGACAAAACAAGAAAGCAACATAATCTAAAAAGAAAGCAAGTAAAGGAAAAGGGGTAAGAAACTCGTCACAGTCTGATTGAACGATTGGGAGGAAGGAGGTTGTCACCTCCAAAGACACCACGCATAGGCCACCAAGTCAGCTTAGACTACTAGAACACGTCCCACGAGCAGAACAGCCTCCACCAACGCCCAAGATCCAGACCCAAATGTCCAGAAAAACGCATTTGTCGTCGACACCAGGAAGCCACACCTCTTCAAAGAGACACTACAAACGTCGAGCGAGAAGAGGTCAAGAGGGAGTCGGGTGCTGCTTTGCAACGGCCAAATTACCCTGCACCCAGCCAGTCACCGCCGAAGGAGAAAAACCCTAGCCACATTGCCTAGTCGCTAGAGCGGGGGGAGCGAAGCGGCCACATTTATATCCTTTCTGAATGCTAGAATATCTCATAAGGATTGTGTGTATGGCTCAAGGGGACATTTGTCAGCCTTGGGATCATAACGTTGGTCAAATGTTGTACACCGAAGTGAAGAGATAGAGCCAGAACTATTTTAAGAAAAAGTAAAAAAAGGATTAAAGAATTGAGGACAGTGGGCAATTGCATGTTAATGAGAAAATAGTTAGTAAGGATGACCTCAGACCAATAATGCTAAGGCATGTTTGCATTCAGCATTAAAGTGTATGCATGTTAAGGAGTTGTCTATACCATGTAACTATGTATTTAGTCATATAATGTGTAGCACCTAAGTGTGCAATCCAATCGTTATAGGAGGTGGTCATGGAGAATATTAGATTGCCTATAAGTGGTTGTGATGCCGAAGAAGCATTAGAGCTCGCCATAAGTAGCTTGAGAGGCCTGAACCAAGCTATCATATTCATCCTAAGACAAATATTCTAGAGGGATCCTCTAAAGCCTTCCTCAGATGATCCCTTGATTACTGAGATGAAAATTGCCTCCATAATTATCAGGCTGAGATCTTTCTTGTCCATAGGGGAGACATTACTTCTGATAACAACAATCTACAAAATGTCCAATGCACTACAATAGGTACGTATCTAGGAAGCACGAATACGGATACGTTTCGGATACGAGTACGGGTACGGGTACGGGGATACGACAATTTTTGAAAATATAGGATACGGGTACGGCATGGATACGACAATTTTTTAATATTTATTTAAATATTTTCAAAAATAAATAGTATATTTATTTTAAAAATAGATGAAGGCAGTCAAATTTCATTTATAAATCACAATATATCTAAAGAAAATGGAAACTAATTCTATACTATCGAACAATGATATAAAAAGGGGTCTTTCATTCATATTAATGTCAGATAGAAGTTACAAAAGGACATCATAAAATCATATTCTAAACCATTCACATTTCATGTATCATTTAATTTTGTGTTGTAAAGTGTGTCATGTCATCTGTGACACCGAACCATCTTCTTTCGTCTATAAGAAGTAATTAAATATATATATGTATACAAGAATTATATCCAAATTCCAAAATTAAAAAAAGGAACTGAAATATGAAACAGCAGAGGCAATTATAGACAAGTAGATATATTAACAGCAAGACAAGGTGAGAAAATCAGAACTACAAAACAGAAAAATTAGAGAAAGCTAGAGAGGCTTACGTTCAAAAAGGGATGAACAAAGACAATGCCAAAATAGAATTCCGAAAAGAGAAATTCAGAGGCTAGAGGCTGTAACCACCAATAGAAAATTGAATCCCTTTGGAGAAGATGAGGCACAAAGGCGGTACGTTAACCGCCAATAGCCCATTGGAGAAGATAAGGCACAAGCCGCACAACAATAGAAATATGTCGTGGACTGAAGCAAAACCAAGCTTCAAAATGTATCGCACAAGCCAAATTAACCGTTTTATAAATTTGCACAGAGAATCAGTAAAAACGCAGGTCAATCCGTTAAAAGGTCTTAAAAACAAAAAAAAGGCTTAAATGGGCTAGGCCGTATCCAAAACGTATCCAGGACGAATCCAGACAAAAAAGCAGAAAAAAAGGGGATACGGCTGGAAAGGTATCTGATACGTATTTAGGTATATCCATGGAGTATTGGTATCCGATACGTATCGGATACGGGTACGGCACCTATTTTGGAGTATTCGTGCTTCCTAGGTACGTATGGAAGTTCGGTCTTCACCTTGATCGCATACCCTAGCAGCAGCATTCAAAGATACTTGATATTCAGAAGGATTGGCAAACACAAAATGGTTTAAAAAAAGGTCGTTGAATGCACATTTAGGCTTCTTCAAGAGAGGGAATCTTATCACCAGGCACAATCATGGTCCTAGTGAGAGCATACTAAGGAGATAAGCCAAATAAGAAATTGTTCATCTCTCCTTTCTTTTGTCTGACCATCATATTTCAAAAGTAGGTAATAGTTGAGATGTTGTGAAATAGCATGATTAGAATCAAAATAACCATTGATCGTGTGATCTCCTTGTTTTGCATAAAACATATTATCCCATAAAACATATTATCCCACACGGTATAGGCTCAAAAGGTATTTTGTTCAAGTGTGTAGTATCTCACTTAGTGGCATCCCAGATTTCTTTTGGTATGGAATAGAACGCAAACTTTCTTGCATACACACATATATGCTCACGCAGTTATATATATATATATATATATATATATATATATATATATATATATATATATATATATATATATATATATATATATATATATATGTGGTGTTCATTCAATGCCCGTGCAGGTAGCTACCCGCTCCTATTTTGGTTACTTTTTGGGGGTTTCTTACTTTTAACATGTAGAAGGTTACTTTACCTTGCAAACTACTTTTCATGCATAGATAGTTACATTTGTACCAGCTATAACAAATATACAATTACATATTTATTCCAGAATTTTTGTTGTGTATTTTACACGGATTTACTTTTTGAGTTGAATAGTTACTTTTTGGTCAATATAGTTACTTTTCTGTTGAGTGAGTTACTTTTCTAACCAAATAGTTACTTTTTTTGATGCACGGGTAGCGAATTCCAGGCTACATGTGCGGGTATTACAGATAAACCCATATATATATATATATATATATAGAGAGAGAGAGAGAGAGAGTCAGGCTAGAATACACTCAAGTAGTTTTTCATGATGTAATATTTTTTTCAAAAATCTAATCCGTTGATCTTCTTAATCATCTTGTGAATAACTCATATAAAAAAATTGAGCACATTTGGACATTTATAGGTCAAATTATAAAGACCGCAAAAATTATGCATTTCCAATTAGTTTCGTACTTCAATTTTGTTGCCCTCGGATGAGTGACTTACACTGTAGCCTAGTTTTAGTATGACAATGAAGATCAATGGTTTACATATTGCAAAAAATAGTCTTGATATGCAAACACACTTGAGTGTATCCGTGCGATCTGTACACTCGAGTGTATTCTAGCCTGACTCTCTCTCTCTCTCTCTCTCTCTCTCTCTCTCTCTATATATATATATATATATATATATATGGGATTAAGAGAGAAAGATTTCTCCCCCCCTCTCTCATGCCCGTGGCAGAGGCCGAATGCCCGGGAGGGTGGTAAATCAAGGCGGCAATTGGGATTTGAACCCGAGTCCCTTCATGAGGAGACACCGTGCTTGACCACTTGAGTCACTCCTTGTCGGCTGTGTGTGTGTGTGTGTGTGTGTGTGTAGAGTAAGGCTAGAATACACTCTAGTGTATTCAGAGCAGAATACACTCAAGTAGTTTTCCATGATGCAATATTTTTTTCAAAAAACTAATCCGTTGATCTTCTTAATCATCTTGTGAATAACTCATATAAAAAATTTGAGCACATTTGGATATTTATAGCTCACGTTATGAAAACCGCAAAAATTATGCATTTCAAATTAGTTTCGTGCGTCGTTTTGTTTCCCTCGGATGACTGACTTACACTCATCCAAATGGGCTCAAAATTTGTATGTAGCCTAATTATAGTATGACAATGAAGATCAATGGTTTACATCTTGAAAAAAAATAGTCTTGATATGCAAACACACTTGAGTGTATCCGTGTGATCTATACACTCGAGTGTATTCTAGCCTGACTCTATAGACGCGCGTCTTGGGTAATAGGCGAACTCAAAATTAGTTCAAGAGTATGACTTATATTTCACCTTATCCACAGCTACAATGGCCCTTAGATTGGCCAAGAATTGAAAGGGGTGTTTAGCATCCATTGCAAAATCAATAAGAGTACCCTCACAATTTGAGATCGATTACTTTTAGCTCAAACAATTGATTTTTGGTCCAACATAGAGCAGCCTCATCAGAAGTGAAAGACTATAGAGTCAGGCTAGAATACACTCGAGTGTACAGATCGCACGGATACACTCAAGTGTGTTTGCATATCAAGACTTTTTTTGTAAGATGTAAACCATTGATCTTCTTTGTCATACTATAACTAGGCTACATACAAATTTTGAGCCCATTTGGATGAGTGTAAGTCACTCATCCGAGGGCAACAAAATCAACGCACGAAACTAATTTGAAATGCATAATTTTTGCGGTTTTCATAACGTGAGCTATAAATATCCAAATGTGCTCAAATTTTTTATATGAGTTATTGACAAGATGATTAAGAAGATCAACGGATTTGATTTTTGAAAAAAAATATTGCATCATGGAAAACTACTTGAGTGTATTTGTAATGACCCTGACCTGGGTTATGACTTAACCCTATTTGTTTTGGCTAATAAAGTTGCTTAGAACTTTAATATAATCCTCTAAGGAGTTTTGTTATCGTGTGACACACTTATGTTCCAAGTTTGGTCATGATTGAATGTTGTTTGAGCAATGTTCCTTTGTTTTGGACCAAAGTGCAATTTACCCAAGATAAGGGGTTATATTGCAAAATGTCACATGTTGAACATGCCTTAAGTGTTTTAGCATCATAAGAGAGAGAATGATGCTAAGTAGTGGCTTGTAGAAAGCCTAAATGCCAAGTTTGAACTTGTTTGAATAATGCTAGTACCTTGTGCACCAATTTTGGTACAAATTGTAATTTACCCAAAATGTAGGGTTGATATGCAAATTACCACCTCTAAAGTGTTCCTACTTCCTCTATGTATCATTTAGAGGAGAGAGAATGAATGAGACATCATGTTTGAATCATTTATGAGTGGTAGTATTCTTGGTAATGAAAAGACCAAGAAAGGGGTTGAATGGAAACCCTAATTTGAGCTTGTATTGAGTGTATCGAGTTGTAGTGTTAAATGGGAGTCCCTATCGGCCAAGGAGCCAAAGAGGAGACCCCCATATCGTGTTGTTAACTATTTGACTTTGCAAAAACGAGCTAAGCACCTCAATAAGCAATGGATATCGGCTTGCAACTTTCCTTGGGAAAGGTTGCATTGAATTGTGAATATAATAATAATGTGAGTGGAAGTGGCTTGTCTTAGAAGATAACCAAAGGGGGGCCGACCCTTATCCCTTGCATTATCCTCAAGTTTTATTTTTCATTGTAAGATAAAGATGGAATGCAAGCAAGTACATGTGTCAATCCATGCAAGGCCATGTGGCACCTACTAGTAGTAAGGTGATGACACCTCTTACTCTCTCCCATGAACCTCAAGTATATATACCCTTCCTTTCACCCCTTAGTGAAATTTTTCGAATCCTACCACCTCTATGCTCTTAGATATCGTGCATATAGTCTTGGTATCGTGCATAGGTGAAGTGGTATCGTGCATAGGCCTTGGGTATCGGCCATAGCAAGTGATATTGGTCATAGCATGTTGATATCGGCCATAGCAAGTTGATATGGGCCAAATGAAGTGATATTGGCCACAAGTGAAGGGGATATCGACCACAAGTGAGGGCATATCGTGCATGAGTAGTGAGGTATTGCACAAGGTGTTAAGGAGCAAGAAGGAGCTCAAATCTTAACCCTAAGGTAAGGCCATGATCATCTTCAACCTTGGATTGAAGCATGGATCTAGGGTTATGATCTTCCTTTCTTTTCTTCTTCACCAAGTTCTTAACTATGGTGATTCCTTGTATATGAAGGAGTTGTGAACAAGCTTTGGACTTTTGATAAGTCATCTTCAACCTTAGGAACGTGAAGCTTTAGAGCTTGGAGCTTTGAAGTTGTTCTTGAGGCGGGTTATATAACTTGAACCCAAACATGTGATTATTCACCATCTTTCTTGCTATATTGATGATCTACTTTCAATTCCAAAATTTTATTGAATACTTGATATATCTATGAGTTCTAGTAGTTGCTTAAACCTGTTATCCTTGTACTAGAACAAGTAGAATGAAGGTCTAGAGTTTGAAGATGATGGTATCACCTTATAAAGTGATATCGGGTTCAAGCACATAAGCAAGCACCTCTAACCCGCTATGGTGATGCACCTACACCACTAAAATGATATGGATATGAGTTTATACTTTTTTGGACAATATGGTGATGTAGTATACACCTTTTGCACGATATGAGGTCAAGCATACACCTCTTTGCCCGATATGGTGTGAAGCACACACACACCTCTTTGCCCGATATGGTGTAAAGCACACACACACCTCTAAAGTGATATGGTAAGCATGCATACACCTCTAAAGTGATATGGTAAGCAAGCATACACCTCTTTGCCTGATATGGTGTGAAGCACACACACACCTCTTTGCCTGATATGGTGTGAAGCACACACACACCTCTTTGCCCGATATGGTAAGCACACATACACCTCTAAAGTGATATGGTAAGCAAGCATACACCTCTTGCCCGATATGGTAAGCACACATACACCTCTAAAGTGATATGGTAAGCAAGCATACACCTCTTGCCCTATATGGTAAGCGCACACACACCTCTAAAGTGATATAGGTAGCAAGCATACACCTCTAAACCGATATTTAGTTAAGCATACACCTCTTGGACGATATGGTATTGAGCACACATTTCTAAAACAATATGGTGGGTAACCCAATACACTAGATGACAAAAGTGTTAAGGTGGCTAATACCCTAGAACATGTGATGGCCAATACACTAAAGTATCGTGTGGCCAATATCTTCAAGAGAGGTGAGGACGTTACACTCATGTATGGTGAAGGTGATACACCATATGATTGGTAAGGTTGATACCTTGATGGGTAAGGGTATGAGGGATATGATGATGTCTAGCTCAATATACACCTAACCCAATATATGTGTTCAATTTGACATACATGATTCAATCTGATGCACCTTGTAAAGGTGAGGGTAAAACACTCTTAGGAGTGATGAGTGTAACACCAAGTAATGGTGTGGTTAATACCTTGATAGGTGAAACACCTAAAGTGGTTGATAATGGTATATCAACAATGCCTTAACTTGAGATGAGTCCATATCACTTGATGATAGTTGGGTAATTCAAATGTGTGACTTATGGCCAATACACTACAGGATAAATGTGATGTGTTAGTGCATAAAGTATTAGGATGGGATATACCCTAATACAAGATAAGTTGATGAACTTAAGTTAAAAGTGATGAGGAAAGTGATACATCAGGGCATGATAAATACCACATCCACCACCTCAAGGTTGATGCACCTTGATGCACCTTCAATCCAATATACTTGGATGAGTAACACATGAAGTGTGTCATGTCAATTGTTACATTGAGATGTAATGAGTTTAATGCACTTTGATAAGTGTAGGCTAACATACCTTGAGAAAGGGTTAAGCCAAGATAATAAAGTACGATGTAATCAATATCCTAGTGAGGATGAGAGAGAAACCCATACCTTGTGTTGGGAATCATTTAATGATAAATGATGAGAATAAATAAGTATGATTGAATACTTATGATATCAATGTATGCTCCTAAATGTGTGGAGCAATGAATTAGGGTTTGGATTGATAATATGAACTTGAAACCCTATTCGGCTATAAAGGGAAACCCTAACCCTAATAATGGGAAGGTTGTATTTCTCTTATTGCATAAGTCTTGTGAGACATGTTAAATACTTGTATAAAAAGTATAATGTTTATGTGGTCTGCTGACCTAAAAGATAGTTGTTGCCTAGTAAGAGGTGACAAGATGTTTAATGGGCTTTGTGAGCCGTGTGAATGGTTGTTGCCTAGTGAGAGGTGACAAGATGTTTAATGGGCCTTGTGAGCCATGTGAATAATTGTTGCCTAGTGAGAGGTGACAAGACATTTAAATGGGCCTTGTGAGTCATGTAAGATGCTTGTGCAACAAGTATCATGTATACCTTGGTCTGAGGACCTAGAGATAATAGTTACCTGATAAGTGGTAACAATGTTCAGTGATGAACTAAGGGTTTGAATACCCAGATCTAGTAATCATGATGATAATAATGCTAAGGGATGAGAATTCACAGTAATGAGATAAGGGATTGAGATCCTGAATGTTATATGTGTTCTAAAGATTTGAAAAGTACTTGATAGATGCATTACACTTTTCTTTGTAGCATCTGTTATAATAATTCATGTTTGAAACTTGGTTGATGCTAAAAGATATTGTAATGCACCTAATTAATCAAGTGGAATCTCATCATGTAGTGCCCGGACCATAGATCCATCAGCATCAGTAGCTGCTGAATGGTGAAACAGGTTTTCTCACGGGATCTCCTGGAACACATATTTTTTAATATGTGGGGGCGATGGGCGCCAATATTCAGACGTCCTAATGAGGGATTGATGTGAGATCTCCTTCATTATAAACGTCGGGATGGATGTATCATGAATCTACCGATGACGATGAATGTCGGGGATGGATAACTGAAATCTCACTAAAGAGAGTGCATGTTGCGGCTGTAGCTCTATAGTGAAGATACTAGTATACCCTGGTAAGCTAGTTTGCAGTTGACACGAGATGTCCTGCTAGTGGTCTCGCACTGACCGAGACAGCAGAGGTCATGACAGTCGGCTCTTCCATTGACCTTGTATGGTACCGATGCTTTACATAGCCGTGTTCGGTTGGAGCATGAGCGGTATACCTCATCTCCTCAGGACATAAGTGTGATTGTAAAATGTAATCAGCCGTGTAGCGTATTTGCTTAATGATCGAATACGGAAAACATTGGTTGATACATGCTTCAGTTATACATCTTACTTGATAGATGTTATTTATGTTTCTTTACATTCCTTGTAAAGTAGAAAGATGGCTTATTACTCTACCATGGATATATGCATCATTTATCTTAAGTAAAGAGAATATTTTGTTCATACAGTGATTAATCATGCCTGTTAATATAAAAGAACCTCTGGTCAGTTTTATAAATGCTTATCTGTGATAATAATATGGTCGGCGGAGAGTTATATCTCTCGCTGGGACAATTGTCTCACCCCGTGGGATCCACAATTTTTAGGTGGACGTGCACGAGGCTGTAGAGACCTTTCTGCAGAGGAGGAACAACAGATGGGGCAGCAGTAACAGCTCATGTTGAGTGTATTGTCTATCGTGTCTTGTAAATAGAAGTCTTATGTGTCGTCTCTGTACCCTCAGGTCCTTGGAGTCGGTTCGTAATGGTTTCATGAACGATCTGAGATTTTGAATTGTAAAGCATCGAGGTTTTTATGTTGCTCCAGTATGTGTTTTGATAGAGCAACTGTTATATGTTGTCCTCGAGATGAAATGAAACAATGTTTTACAAACTAAATCATGATATGTATGAGTTTGGATCTTTCTGTAAGAGTTTTCTGGAAGAGAATCTCCTTGCTAAATGGTTTTAAATTTTAGTGATTTTTGTTAATCCGTTGTTTATGATTATTCCGCATAATTAGTCAGGATTTGGCTCTCGGTTTGATGACGGTCGTTACAGTATTATGCTCTGAATACACTCGAGTGTATTCTAGCTATATATATATATATATATATATATATATATATATATATATATATATATATATATATATATATATAATACACATTTCAAGTATGCTACATATATGTAAAAATATATAATTATCTCAATATATCACACGTCTATATTTATATGGAAGGTTTTAACATACATAATTGTAGATTCTACCATTGTAATATAGAATTTTGTACGCTTAATATATTTTTATGCTATATATAAATGTTTAACTAAAAAGTCAATACCGCATATATTGCAGCATATACTCCCCATACTCTGTTTGGTACCCTCTCCACCAGTACGCAGCATATTGCTTTTCAGAATTATATGCTAGATTATAAATACAATGAAATACCAGTTCATAAAAAAAATAGCTCACATCAGTTCTCAAGTCATGAACTTGTAATTGCATAAATACTTTTTCTTGGTGGCAAATAATGATATAGAGAATCAAATTGTTATTGTAGTCATCATATTGTATGTTGTTGTATGTCAGTGAACTTTATTGTTGAAAAAGGAAATTGAGCTCTTTATGGTAATTATGTAACTATACATGTTCCTTTAGCTGAATCGTATTCTTGAATTCGTATGCAGCAGTCAATATAGAGGCCTACTATTAAGAAGAACAAGTATCAGAGAATCAGTATTTAATTTGAAATAATAAATTCTTCAAAGAATTCCTCCTAGTTAGCTATTCCTCTAGTTCAACTATAACGACAATTAAGCATGGACTAGTCATTTTAAAACATGAAGGAGCGAGTAGAAATTTTACAGCAGTGGATACAATAAATAAAGTTAGAATCCCCTCTGGAGTGGAAATCAAGCCAAGAGATGAGCATCCATTTTGCAAATTTAAGCAATAATAGAACTAAGTAGAGAACCAGGAACATAGTCAAACTTCTCTTGAGGACCGTATGAGGGGAAGGGAAACATATTCCCTTAACTGGCACATGACTATGCAGGGGACGCCAAAGCATCAAAAACACAGAGCCTGGTGGTGCGGGGATATACTTAGGCAGAGAGCTCGTTAAGTAATCTCCTTACAAAGTTGAGTATTTACAGTGAAGAGCCCAGTATTTTCTCAGTTGTTGGTTGTTCAACAGGTAAGACACCTCCCATGATAACCCAGGGGCCAGGGCATAGGGGCCCTTAGAAGACGCATGAGCGTCAACAACTAAACGTGGCAATCTCTTTGCAGACCGAGGTATTTTTTTGCGATTATTCTTAAGGACCCAGAAAACCTCAAGGCTGGGGCAGTGGGTCGTCTAACAGAAGACACCAAGATGGTTAGACTCTCGATTTGTTAGTGAGGGGCAGTGGGTCACTACAGAGTAGCTTCTGCTTTGTAGCTACAGTTAAGTAGGTTCAAGGGAATTTTTAAAGTTAAGACGATTAATCTCAAGCTAAGGCTAGATCACAGATTATTGATTTCACAAAAAAAATGTAAAATCAACCCAGGAGTTGAAGTCCATTGATACAGCTAGAAGTGGTTCTTCTTACAATTAATTGTTTTAATGACTATTGTTTACAAAGTATTCATATTTGGTTATTTCTTTTCTGCTCTCTCGTTCATATGCTTTTATTCTACATGCTTCATTTTTTTACACTAATCGTTGTCTTATTGCTTGTTGAACTATTGATCCTATATCGAGTGAGCACATGGTGAGTGGAGATCCCCACTCACCAGGCATATGCTCACCCATCTTTTCCCCCTACACAGGAAGAGAACAAGACAACCAACCCAATAGTAGTGGGTGTTGAGCTGTGCAGACTTCGTTACATGTGACTAATTTTAGTAGTTGTAGTACTGTGGTAGTCATTACGTTTGTCTAGAGGATCCATAGAGTACTCATGTCATGTAGTTGGGATTATTTGTCATGTATTGCCGTACTATTGAACGCTTGGTTTATGTGATCTTATGAAATACTATTCAAACAGATGTTTATGACCTTTCACTGATGTGATTGTTGAACAGTTTTTACTGAATCTATAGCTTAGTTAGGGTTCTTTTTTATGTGTAAATCGTTTCTATAAAGTAGAAAGGTTGTTTGTATTAGATAATTAAACAAGATACAGAGGACTCTCTTTTATAAGACAAGAGAGTAAGCCTATTGTTAGAGATAGGCAATATGGGATAAAACAAAAGACTAAAGACAAGTAATCTACAGCCCATTATACAGAAAAACATAAAGCAATAAAGCACATATACTAATACTCCCCCTCAAGCTGAAGCGTAGATATCAATCATGCCCAGCTTGTCAACCATGCTGTAAAATATGGCTTTTGGAAGAGATTTTGTGAAGATATCAGCCACTTGATCAGTTGTAAGAGTGTAAGGCGTGGAGATAGCACCAGACAGAACAGCTTCCCGGACAAAATGGCAATCCACCTCAATGTGTTTCGTGCGCTCATGAAAGGTTGGATTGCTAGCAATAAAAATAGCAGCCTTGTTGTCACAACGCATAGAGATAGGAGCAGAGTCAGAAATACCGAATTCCTGGAGAAGACCGCGGACCCATAAAAGCTCACATGCAGTATGAGCCATAGCTCTATACTCAGCCTCAACACTGGAGCGGGCAACAATAGTTTGTTTCTTACTGCGCCAAGTGACTAGGTTACCACCTACAAAGGTGCAGTAACCAGAGGTCAATTTACGGTCTAAATGACTGCCTACATAGTCGGAATCAGAATACCCTGTGATTGTATAGTACCCATGCTTTTTATACAATAAACCCTAGCCTGGAGATTTTTTTAGATACTTCAAGATGTGGCACACTGCATCCCAGTGACACTGGCGAGGTTTGTCCAGGTATCAACTCACCAAGCCAACTGTAGCAATAATATCAGCTCGTGTAACTGTCAGATATATAAGTTTACCCACTAGTCGACGATAGTGTTGTGGATTAAGATAAGGAGGAGAAGTGTCATCATCCCAGTTCGTATTGGGATCTAAAAGGATAGAAGTGGGCTTTACACCAAGAAGTCATGTGTCAGATAACAGATCCAGAACATATTTTCTCTGAGATAAACACACACCTGAGGAAGACCTGGAAACTTCAATACCCAAGAAATATCGCAATTTACCCAAATCCTTAGTAACAAAATGTTTCGCCAGATACTCTTTAGTTGCCTAGATACCTTCTGGATCACTCCCAGATAAAATGATATCATCAACATAAACAATTACGAAAACGAGGCCAGAAACAGTTTTCTTAATAAACACAGAGTGATCAGAATGAGAATGACGAAAACAGAACAGATATTGCTCAACTTATCAAACCAGGCACGGGGACCTTGTTTCAGTCCATAAATGGCTTTACGCAGCCGACAGACTTTGAAATTCTCCCCCTGAGTGACAAAGCTAGGTGGCTGCTTCATGTATACCTCCTCATGTAAATCACCATATAAGAAAGCATTTTTAACATTTAGCTGAAACAGAGGCCAGTCACAGTTAACTGCTTCAGATATAAGAACATGAACAGAATTAAGACGTGCTACATGAGAAAACGTCTCAAAGTAGTCAATCCCATATGTCTGGGTGTATCCTTTAGCAACAAGGCGAGCTTTCAGTCGTTCAACTGTACCATCAGGCTGGTATTTGACAGTAAAGACCCAACGATAGCCAACAGGAGAGCAATAGGTAGGTGCATCAACTAAATCCCATGTATGACGATTAGTAAGTGCATGCATTTCATCCACTATGGCCTGGCGCCAAGCAGGATGCTTTAGAGCCTGTGCAGCATTTTTAGGGACAGATATAGCAGATAAAGCAGTAGTAAATTCGCAAAATTTACTCCGAGATTAGTAGTAGAACAAACATTGCCAATAGGATGTTGAGTACATGACCGGGTTCCTTTTCGCAGAGTAATAGGAACATCTAGATCTAGAAATACCTGAGATAGGGGTTGATCTACGGACGAGGATTGAGGAACCGAAGATGGAGGGGCGATAGAGGGAGTTGTATTTTGCAGGAGTCGTTGGTACACTTTCAGAGGCTCGGACGGGACCACTGTTGGAGAGGATAGATCATCCTCAATCGGCAAAGGAAGCGGTGTATCAATCAACAGATCAGCAGATAGTTGGGAATCGCCGGAAGAATAGTAGGGAGAGTCTTGAAAAAATACCACATGAGCACTGACAAACCACTTCTTTGTAGCAGGATCATAACATTTGTATCCTTTCTGAGTCAGAGAATATCCTAAGAACACACATTTGATAGATCTAGGGTCGAATTTAGTCAAACCAAGTCGAAGTATTTTGACAAAACATGTACTGCCAAAAATGCAAGGAGGCAAAGGAAAAAGAGAGGTGTCAGGAAACAAAATTTGATAAGGAATCTGATTCCCAAGAACAGGCGAGGGCATGCGATTAATCAGAAAGCATGTTGTGGAAACAGCCTCAGGCCAAAAAGTTTGGGGTACATGATAATGAAACAGAAGAGTACGAGCAACTTCTAAGAGATGTCGATTTTTGCGTTCGGCAACCCCATTTTGCTGAGTATAGGAGCGTGAGGTTTGATGAATAATACCTAGTTTGCAACAGAATTGGCTTTCAGACATTTGCACAAACTCTAAGGCATTATCAATGCAAAAAAATTTAATAGAATCAAACTGGGTACAAATTTCAGCAAAGAAGGTTGTGATAGTATCAAGAATGGTGGAGCGATCTTTCAGCAAAAACAACCATGTGGTTCTTGAGAAATCATCAATAAAGCTAAGAAAGTAGCGAAAACCAGAAGCACTTGGCACAGAGCACGGACCCCACACATCAGCTTGTACAATATCAAACGGTGCTTTGGACCTAATACAGTTTTTCTTAGAAAAAGTGGTACAAGTTTGCTTGCCCAAAGTACAGGTTTCACATTTAAAGACAGAATCACAAACAGCAGGAAATAAATGCTTCATCTTCATAGCAGAAGGATGGCCTAGTCGACAGTGTTTTAAAAAGCGTTTGAGGCGCCCGCCTGAGCGGATCACATGCTCAGTCGCCTGGTTAAGGCTTTGAGCGGGTTGGCAGGCGGCACGCCATTAAGCGCCCGCCTAAGACCCGCTTGGCCCGCCTATGCGTCCGCCTGAAACCCTACTTCGGGCGCCCGCTTATGGCCGCCTATTTTTTGGGCGCTATATTTAGCATATCTACTGTAACATAATACAAAAATATAAGTCTATAGTAGTATAATAAGTTAGTATGAATATGTAACATTACTGTATAATACATTCTATACTATAATATATTAATATATACACTATGTATCGAGTTATTGGTTGCATAATATACTTCTGTAACTTTCTACCTTATATATAATAATACATTAATACACATTATATTCTACTGTTTATATTAATACATTCTATATATTCTATAGTTTACTGCATAATGTAAACTAATACATTATATATTTTGTACTGTTTGCTGCCTTATAAATAATAATGCATTAGTACATTATATAAACATGGTGTATTCTATTGTTTACTGAATACTGAATATTAACATGCTCTATATATTCTATTATTTACTGCATAATGTAAATTAGCACATTACATATATTCTACAGTTTGCTGCATATTAGTATATAATGTTGTAATTCTATAAATTTACTACAGTAAGAGGAGACTAAAAAGTCTATTTCTTATGTCTTAAACTTGTGTAATTGAACTGTATTTGCTTATTCATTGTTTTTTAGTTGTTGTATCAACTATATAGGTGTTTTATTTTTATGTATAGGGTGTTTAAATAAGTATAATTTTTTTTGCAATTGTGTTTATTACATACTAATATGTATAATTTCTACAAAATTACCTAAAAATTTCCAGGCCCGCTTTTTCAAAAAGCGCCCGCTTGGCGCTTAAGCGGCCACAAGGTGCTGTCCGCACGCCTCCCGCTTCCCGCTTTATAAAACATTGCTAGTCGATAATGCCATTGATGCCCAGTAACATTAGTAGTCAGCAGAGCAATCGGTTTCGGCAGATCCAAATAATATAGCCCATCTAGTCCCTCATGGCCCGAACCAATCTTCATCCTTGTGCGCAGATCCTGAAACACAACACCATCTGGGTCAAAAGTAATAGATCAACGAAGGCTCTTCACATTCCTACTAACAGATAATAAATTTAAGGGGAACTTGGGAACATAGAGAGCAGAGCACAACAACAATTTTCCAAGAGTGCAAATAGTGCCAATGCCAGCAACCGGTGATTGATATCCGTCAGCAAGTGTAACGGGCAAGAGAGATGGCGTTTGTTTTAAATTAGAAAATAATGCAGCATTTCCAGAGATATGAGAAGTGGCACCAGAACCAATCACCCAATCTTGTTTTTTACCAGAGGTTGCAGAAGATGCTGATAGGGCAGAACCACCATCAGTACAAGCTCCAGGATCGAGGCGAGCCTGGAGTAGCTTGTCGAACTCAGCACGAATCCAATCCACAGAAGGTTGAGTTGAGGTAGACGGAGCAGACTCAAACTGATCGGTAGTAACCTGATTTGCCCCGGCAGGCTTTCCATGTTTGATCCAGCAACGATCTTCATTATGATCAGTCTTGCAGAAGGTACAATAGCATGTCTCAGAAGATTCAGGTTCAGATGACCCACGACCAGGTCCAGTAGAAGAGCGGCCAAGACCCCGACCACAGCCACGAAAAGAGTCACCAAAGCGGGCGGCAAGAGTAGCTTCAGAATGATCTGGGAGCACTGGAGAAACAGATGGTAGCCGTTGGACGCGTTTGAGAACGTCACATAAAGTCGGCAGAGGGTCACTGGATAATATCTGATCAACAACTCCAGAAAAGGAGTGAGGCAGGCCAGCAAGGAATTGCACCAGTTGCAACTCATTGCGTTGTCTTTATATCTCGGTAAGGTCATAGGAGAGGGGGTGATACACCTCAAACTCATCCCACAGGGAAGGGCATTGATTGTAGTAGTCTTCCACAAAGTCAGTCATAAAGTACTCCTTGGCCAGTTGTTTGAAGATTTTAAAAACCTTCTTCAGATTTTGCTGATGTGAGTAGACATGCGAGAGTTAATCCCACATTGCTTTAGCAGTCCTTAGGCGGAGAAGAGACTGGCTAATCTTAGGTTCTGAACTGTTGACGAGCCAAGTCATGACACCAGAGTCATCTTTCGACCAGAGATCATATGCTTGCTTGGTTTTAGCATCCACACCTTCAGCAGGTACAGTCAACCCTTCAAAGACAAGATGAGAGCAACGACCTTGAGCTTTAACATATAACTCAGAGGCCACAGACCATGTGTGAAAATTGGGGCCGACAAAGTGCGTGCATCGGATCAACGGACGCCATGAAGCTAATGTGTCGGCAGCAGTAGCAAGCAGAAGAGGTCAAATACAGGGGCAGCAGCAGTCGTCAGAAGGCATTAGCAGCAGCAGAGGCCCAACACATGGGCAGTAGAACACCGCGATGCAGGGCAACAGTAGAGACCCGCACAGGGGCAGAGAATAGCAACAAGGGATCTGAAGCATCAGATCCAGTAGACCCATAGACGGGCAGTAGAGATAACAAAAAACCTACGCCACCATGGAGAGAAAAAAATCACTCAACCATGAGGCGCAAGCAGATAGCAAACGAAGAACATCTAAAACGTCAACGTGCTATTTTGGAAAATATCTGTAACCGTAGAGGAAGAAGAGGTGGAGGAATGGAGATGATTTGGGAGGCTAGATGGCTAAAGGAAGTGGCGATGAGGACTGCTGAAAGGAGGGGAGCAGCAGCAACGTAGAGGAGGGTTGGCGGCACTGTGGGGCTGGGCGGCGGCGGCGGTGAAGAGGGGTGGTTAGGCGGCGAAGGCGGTGAAGGGAGGGGTGGTTGGGATGGTCGGCGGCGGCGTGGGGTGGAGAAAGGGGAGGGGCAACAGCGACGGGTGAAGGGGAAAGGAGAGGGTGGCGGCGGGATCAAGGGAGAAGGGGGGTTGGTGGAAGCAGCAGGGTTGGGCAGCGGCTAGGGTGGGGAGGTTGGATGACGGTTAGGGTTAGGAAGTGGCATGGCGGCTACGGTTAGAGGGGCTACGTTGGATCACGCTCTAATACCATATAAAGTAGAAAGGTTGTTTGTATTAGATAATTAAACAAGATACAGAGGACTCTCTTTTATAAGACAAGAGAGTAAGTCTATTGTTAGAGATAGGCAATATGGGATAAAACAAAAGACTAAAGACAAGTAGTCTACAGCCCATAATACAGAAAAACATAAAGCAATAAAGCACATATACTAATAGTTTTTTTTCCCATTAATGAAATAGTTTGAGTTTTCTACTAAGCAAGTTTAGAGGGCTATATGCCACAAGTAACACATCTTCTAATGGCTTTCAATGGGTATTAGGGGCGAGGGTGTTAAAGAGGGATAGTGTCAGGAGCCAAAAACTGGCACTGGTCACGCTCCTCTTACTCTTTATCCCTGATACAAAGTGTGGTTGTATTGGAATATTCTGTATGTAGTTATAAATAATACAGAAAGTGTGTTGGTTTACAAAAAGTGGAATGAATGGTTAACTCATTACTAACACTGTTTCAAAAAAAGGCCGCAGGGGGCACATAAGCATTGGATGAGATATCGATGGTAGTGTCGGTATACCGATATCGACGCCATCGGTCATCGATTTTGTTAGAATTGGCCCACACCGCTGAGCTCTGGGAAAGGTCCTGAGCTTATAAGGTGTGTGGTCCCTTCACCCATTGCCAATTGGTTTTGGGTAGAATACCACACATTCTAACATGGTATCAGAGCAGGCTCTAACCTAGACTCCCTCCCTCCCTTCTCTCTCCTCCGCCCCGCCGCCCGCCCGCCGCCGGCATCAGCAGGCCGCCGGTCGGCAGCAGCCAGCCGGCCGCCGCCGCCGGCCTAGCCAGGGCCGCCGCAGCTCCTGCCGGCCGTCTCCAGCGGGCCGCAGGTTCCTCTGTGGGCTCCGTGGTTCCGTCTTGCCACCTGGCGTGGTGCGCCGCTAGTGCTTGAGCAATCGTAGTTGTTGTTCGCACAGTAGGTGCCCTGCTGGGTGGTCGTTTTCTACGGGATCACTGACCCACTGGTAGATCTGGACTAGATCAGTCTTCAGGGGGGGATTGGTGCTTTGTTCGTCTAAGGGGTTACCGTCGGTTCGTACTTGTCTGTGCCTGCCTGCCCGTGTAGGCTTCGGCCTCTAGGTTCTCTGCTACGCCTTGGCGTAGAGCGTATGTGAGAGGTCCACGGTGACTTGTTTCTGCCTGCTTCGGACTGCCTGACGGCATAGTCCGTCTCCTGTCTGTGCCTACCTGTGCCTGTACCTGCCTTTCTGCATATTCTCATGGCGTCTTCTGGGGATGACATGTGGAGAGAGTCGCGCCGTCAAGTCACTACTGTTAAGCTTGACGGGCGCAACTACCAGCTGTGGGTCAGTTCCTTTGTGATCTTTGCCAAATCACAAGGGAAGTACTCTCACTTGATTCGGACGGGTCCGCCTCAGCCTGCAGAGGAGGCGGATGCAAAGGACATCAAGGCCTTTGATGACTGGGTTCGTGATGATTCGACCGTCATGACATGGATTCTCAACAGCTCCGTTGAGAAGATTAGTATTACTCTTCTTCAGCTGCCTACGGCGAAGCAGATGTGGGATCAGCTCGCCAGTACCTACTCGCACAGTGAAAATCCGAAGAAAGTCTTTGATATCACAAAGCAATTAGGGCGTCTACAGTTTACTGGTTCTGACATTTCTGACTACTTCTCCACCTTCACTGGTCTGTGGGGTGAGTTGGAGATGTATCATCCGCTGTCCACTGATTTAGCTACTATGCAGAAACAGCGGGCGGAGCTTCAGCTGATTCAGTTTCTCAGTGGTTTACATGAGTCCTATACTGGAGTGGTAGATCAGATTTTGGCGAGTGATCCACTCCCTACCTTGCAGACTGCCTACAAGCGTCTCCAGCGCCTTCCGTCATCGACACCGTCTCCGTCTCTTGAGACTGGAGACTCTACTGCTTTGGCCGCTTGGGGCGGGCGTGGTCGTGGCCGTGGCCGCTCCAGTGATGGTCGTCCTCCCCTGGGTGCAGGCCGGGGGCGTGGACCTGGTACTGGACGAGGAGCTCCTCCTGCTGCCCCGCCCTCTGCTGCTGCGCGTCCTCAGCAAGGACAGCGCTTGTGTACTTTCTGTGGCCGGTCCAACCATATTGAGGAAAAATGCTGGGAAAAGTATGGTAAACCGGCATGGGCCAATGTTACGGCTGATTCTTCTGCGTCTGAGGGTGCTACTCAGACACCTGCACCAGAGCCTGCGGGGGCTACCGCAGACTACATCCGGGCTGAAGTGGAGCGTCTTCTCCTTGAGCGTGTTGGTTCCTCTCCTGCCGCATCTACGAGTGGAGCACATGCTGCCTTTTCTGGTTATGACACTGCCTTCCTGAGCTCCTCCTCACCTTCTACTTCTGGTAATACCAAATGGGTGATAGACTCGGGTGCATCTGCACATATTTCTGGAAATAAATCTTTGTTTAAACATATATTTGCACCTGCCCGACATTCTTCTGTGATGCTTGTTGATGGCTCTAAGTCGTCAGTTCTTGGAGTCGGTGATATTATTTCTCATTTTGGCCTAAAATCTGCCTTATATGTGCTCAGATTTCCTCTTAACCTGTTATCTGTCAGCAAGATTTTACGGAGTTTAAATTGTAGCCTGACCTTTGTGCCTGGTTCTTGCATTTTTCAGGACCTTCTCACGAGGATGAAGATTGGTGGGGGGTATGAAGGTGCTGATGGGCTGTTTTACTTGGACCAGTTACCTAGATCAGAGAAAGCTGCTATGGTATCTGCATTATCTGCTTCTGTTTCTGCTCTCCAGTGGCACTACAGGCTGGGCCATCCCTCTTCAGAGAAGCTGCGTAGTTTAGTTCCTGATATTGGCAGTTGTCATTTTCAGTGTGATTCGTGTCAACTAGGGAAACAAACTCGTACTGTGTATCCTAGACGTAGTACTGTGAGCAGTAAAAACATTTTTGATTTAGTTCACTCTGATGTATTGGGTCCATGCAATGTACCAAGCTTGTCTGGTTACAAGTATTTCAATCTGTTTATTGATGATTTTTCGAGGACTACTTGGCTGTTTCTGTTAAAAAGTAGGTTCGAAGTGCTGTCTACTATTAAATATTTTTTTGCTGAAATAAAGACGCAGTTTGGCTTCCCTATTAAAACTTTTCGCACTGATAATGCTTTAGAATTTGTTAAGCAAGATGTGGTTGTGTTTTGTAAATCCGTGGGTACTCTTCACCAAACTTCATGTGCTTATACCCCACAGCAAAATGGTGTTGCTGAGCGAAAGAATAGGCACTTATTAGAAGTTACCAGAACAATAATGATGCATTCTCATGTGCCCCGCTCTTATTGGCCTGAAGCTATCTTGATTGCATGTTTTCTGATTAATAGGATGCCATCGTCTGTTATTGGGAATAAAATTCCCTTCCAGGTTTTGCACCCTGACATCTCCATGTTTCCTGTGCCTCCTAGAATTTTTGGGTGTACCTGTTTTGTTCGGTTGCTTGGACCTACTTCTGATAAGCTATCTCCTCGAGCTACTAAATGCATTTTTTTGGGCTATTCTCGCACTCAAAAGGGTTACAGATGCTATAATCCCAGCACTCGGAAGTGGTTTACTAGTAGTGATGTTGTCTTTTTTGAGGATACACCGTATTATTCTTCAGTAGGAGATAGTTTGCAGACAGATATTCTGGCTCCTCCTTTATCTGTTATTTCTGACTGTGTGCCTGACCGCACTGATGCTGAGACTACTGCTAAGCAAGACCCACCTCTTATTGTTTATCATCGCAGGAATAAAGCACCTTCCACACATGTACCCCCCCAAGACAACCAATCTTCTCCTCCAGAAGGTTCTGCTGCTCCTGAGGTAAACTCTGATCTTGACTTACCTATTGCTCTCCGTAAGGGTACTCGTTCTTGCATTTCTCATAGCATTGCTCAGTGTGTGTCTACTGCTCATCTCAATACTCATTCCAGCAATTTTGCATCTGCCTTATCTGTTGTGGCTGTACCTAAGAATGTTCAGGAAGCTTTGAAAAGTACAGCTTGCACATCTGCTATGAATGATGAGATGCTTGCTCTTACTGACAGAGACACTTGGGAGCTGGTGGATCCACCTCCTCAGTGTAAGCTTGTAGGCTGCAGGTGGGTTTATGCAGTCAAATATCAACCTGATGGTACGGTTGAGAGGTTGAAGGCAAGGCTTGTTGCGAAGGGATACACTCAGACTTATGGCATTGATTATTTTGAGACTTTTTCTCCTGTTGCTCGCCTTAACTCTGTCAGGATTCTTTTATCTGTTGCTGTGAATCTAAACTGGCCTCTTATGCAGCTTGATGTGAAAAATGCCTTTCTGTATGGTGACTTACAGGAGGAGGTGTATATGGAGCAACCTCCTGGGTTTGTTGCTCAGGGGGAGTCTCACAAAGTATGCAGGCTTAAGAAGTCTATCTATGGGCTCAAGCAGAGTCCTCGTGCCTGGTTTGATAAGCTGAGCAGGATTATGATTGATTTTGGCTTTCTGAGGTCACAAGTTGATCATTCTGTATTCACCAAAAAGACTTCTGCTGGTATTACTGTTCTGGTTGTATATGTGGATGACATTATTATTTCTGGTAGCGACACTCTTGGTATTCAGGCTACCAAAGATCATTTGGGCAAGCATTTTGCTACCAAAGATCTAGGCAGACTCCGGTACTTTCTTAGCATAGAAGTCTCTAGAAATTCTAATGCCTTGGTTCTTTCGCAGAGAAAGTATGTTCTTGATATCCTGCAGGAGACTGGTATGCTTGGTGCGAGACCTACAGATACTCCTCTTGATCCCAATGTCAATTGGGATGATGATTCCTCTGCTATGTTTACTGATCATAAAAAATTCAGGAGGCTGATTAGTAAATTGATCTACTTAACTGTTACTCGTCCTGATATTGCTACTGTTGTGGGTCTTCTTAGCAGATACCTCGACAAACCCAGACAATGCCACTGGGATGCTGTATGCCAAGTCTTGAGATACTTAAAAAAATCTCCTGGCAAGGGACTTCATTATAAAAAGAATGGGCACTGTGTTCTTGAAGGATATTCTGATTCTAATTATGCAGGCAGCAAAGTTGATAGAAAATCTACTTCTGGCTATTGTACTTTTGCAGGGGGCAATCTTGTCACTTGGAGGAGCAAGAAACAGAATGTAGTAGCCAGATCTAGTGCTGAGGCGGAGTACAGGGCCATGGCCCATACTGCTTGTGAGTTGTTGTGGGTGCGTTCTCTTCTGAAAGAATTTGGGATTGAGTCTTCATCGGCCATTCCTATGCATTGTGATAACAGAGCTGCCATCTTCATTGCAAATAATCTTGTCTATCATGAGCGCACCAAACATATTGAAGTTGATTGCCACTTTATTAGAGAATCTATTCTTGCTGGCAAGATATGCACTCCATTCACGAGATCTGAAGACCAAGTTGCTGATATCTTCACCAAGCTCTTGGCTAAGAAACAGTTCTGCATGCTGCTGGACAAGTTGGGCATGATTGACATCTATGCTCCAACTTGAGGGGGAGTGTTACATTATATATTTCCTGTTTTACATAAGCATGTTATTTGTTTTGTTATTTTCCTTTATATATGGACCTCTCTGTAATTGTCTCAGTTATATATATATGAGGGTGCACACGTTGTGCAACCCTAAGCTTTCTGCAATTCCTGACTCTATCACATGGTATCAGAGCGGACCCCACGAGACAAGTGTGAGGACCACACTCTACCTAAAAAAGAACAAGTGCAAGCACACAAAAGTGGCTGCACTTGAGGGGGGATGTTAGAATTGTCCCACACCGCTGAGCTCTGGGAAAGGTCCTGAGCTTATAAGGTGTGTGGTCCCTTCACCCATTGCCAATTGGTTTTGGGTAGAATACCACACATTCTAATAGATTTGAACAAGTCTGCCACTAGGATTGCAAATATTGGTAAACCGGTGGACTTACCGGTAAAACTGCCTGATATCGGCAAATATCGGGGGCGCCGAGTGCAAAAAGGCCCACTTAAGGGCGATAT
The DNA here is from genome assembly GCA_963693085.1 of Alisma plantago-aquatica. Taxonomy (NCBI): domain Eukaryota; kingdom Viridiplantae; phylum Streptophyta; class Magnoliopsida; order Alismatales; family Alismataceae; genus Alisma; species Alisma plantago-aquatica. The sequence continues at coordinate 1,285,504,652 of OY856409.1, forward strand.
CGGCGGTATGCCGCCCCGACTTACCGTTTTTTGCAAACTTGTTGATGTTGCTGCTGTTTGAGTGGAGAAACTTGGAGATTTGGGGCGATTTCTTTCCTTGGAGCTCAAATCAGCCCTAATCAAGGTATGTTTTCTTAATTTCTTTCATTTCTCATCATTTCCAACCCCTCCCCTCTCTATTTCCTTCTATTTTCACCATAGAAGTTCTCCAAAATTCTCTAAATACACCCAAATCCTAAATCTACTCCAAACAATTTAGGATTAATGCTATTTAACAATAGATCTATGATTATATTATGTAGATCTACTAATGTATCACTAGATTTACTACTATTAATTAATATTATCATATAATTTCACTAATTAATATTAAATTCGTAATAATACAATAAGTACTATTAATAATAGGTATCTAACTTAGGTTTAGTAGAAGAAGTTGTACCAAATACTGATATGAACAAATACAAACAAAAATATAGTTAAAATATTTATATTTTTTTAATTTTCATTTATTAAAAATGCTGAAAATAAAAAAAGTACATTTTTTTTCTACAGAAATATGTGTGTTAGTGTTATACAAGATGGAATGAGTAATTTGTAACACATCACTTGCCTTAACACTAGATAAATATCAAATTTTATATTTTTTTAATAATTTCAGATTTTTATTTAACCCTTTTTCTTGGTAATAAAAAACTTAAAAAAATTGTGTTTGATTCTATAAATACATTTAACATTTATATACTTAAAGTATTGTGTTTGATTCTATAATACGTCATAGATTAATTTCTTGCAACTTAATGGTTTTGATTTCATACACCTAATTTTTTTTGTCTTTGTCTTTTTGCAGTGTTGACTTTTGACTTTTAAGAAGATGTCTTCAAGCGATAGTGAGGGTGTTGGGGCCGGTAATGTTGGAGCTAAGGATGTGGATTTTGCATGGAATCACTGCATGCCTGTTGATGGGAACAGAGGAAAGATAATTTGCAATTCCTGTAAGAAGACAATTGGTGGAGGGGGATTACTAGATTTAAACATCACATTATTGGTGGTAACAAAAATGTGTCAATGTGTCAAAGATTCAAAAACTTGACACGATTTTACCGTGCGTATAACGCAAGTGCACGCGTCAATGTAGTATAGGCCCTTGTGAGGCCCGAGTCGAACTCAGGGACACTGAATTATCGGTAGACTACTACTAACTACTCGCAATCAGCTAGACCAATAAAAAGGTTATGAGAGTTGTTTTAAAAATAAAAGAGAATAAAATAAAACAAAGCAATCGATTAAGTGTTTAGTTTAATCAATTCAAATGGGAATCTTTAGGATTGCGGTTTCACCACGGGTTTTCATTGTATGAATTTCCATATAATAATTCAGGTTCATCTCTCAATCCGGGTAGTGGCTTGTAGTCAGAATTGTCCACTGTCGTGGTACAATTCACTACCTATGTCTAGGTCGGTTCCACCGTCGTAGTAACCTATACCCTAAACTAGGTGCATTAGAATCGACCTCTGGGTTTTCACCATTAACCTTACATCACCTTGTTCAAGGGACTTGTTAGTTAATGTGAATTTCGTCTCTTTTCAACCGTTAATTCTTCTTTCAAAGTAATTAAAGGCATTAGATTATCATTATGGTGATCAAACATAACAATATAATTGAGAAAACGAAATTATACCACGAATTTAAGAGATAAATTATGAATTACTATGATAAAAATGTCATACAATGCTTCCCCGGGCTAGTCTCGGTCCTAAAGATAAAGGGAATTAGCCCCGCATGTTCATCTCAGAGCAAAACATGGCTGAAGAAAGGGGAAACATGGAGAAAAACGTGAATAAGTAATGAAACCCCTGAACGGAGACGATCCAATCGCTCCTTGGCGGAGAATGCGCGATCTACAGCCTTTCGGCGGTGGAAAACGTCTTCCTCAGCTTCAAGAACGGCTGGGGCGTGCTTCTAGGCTCCGTTCTCCTCTCCACACCTTCTCGGGACGTGTGCAGCGGCTAATGACGTGATACCCTGCTCTTGGCCGCGGTCATTAGGTATAATCACCGAGTTAGGTTGCAAAAATATCACAGCCGTCGGATTTGGATCGATCTGAAACAAACTTTAATCTGACGGCGTCGATACCATCGATATCGGCAAGTCTTCTTTTCTTTTCTTCGTTGCGCCTGATGCTGACTCGATACCATCGACGCGGGTCGATGGTATCGACACCCTTAGGCGTCGGTTTTATCCCTTTTCCGTCGTTGAAACTCCATGTGTCGATAGTATCGACTTTTGGGTCGATAGTATCGACTGTCTGCTCGCCAGCAACCTGATGGTAACTCGATACCATCGACTTCCCTGTCGATGGTATCGACTTTGTGCTGCTCCTTGCGGCTGGCTGCCTGTGGCTGTGTCGATAGTATCGACAGCCGTCGATGGTATCGACAGCTGCAGATATGCATTTTTCCTGATATTGCAAAACAAAACCACATAAGCCGAGATAAAACCTATCATTGTAATCATTTATACTCAAAACAATAAAATAAGGGAAATTTGACACTAAGAAGGGTCACAGACTAAAGTAAATGAATTATGCAAGATTAACCACCAAAATGACCAATAAATGCATAAAACGCGAGTAAAACAAGTCTATAAATGCGACTCAAAATCATCGCATCAAACTCCCCTCGCAATTATATTCTAAAGTTTAGTTGCTCGAGGACGAGCAATGTTCAAGCTTAGGGGGTCCCCAAATGTTAGGGATGATTTTAAGAAACTTATGGGTGCAAAGAAACAAAAACAACAAAAGATGAAGGAGGTTGACAAGGCTTACACAAATACATTGTTTGATGTTAGGTCTACAGGTTCTTCTGCTGAATCTGATGATGATATTGGGTATCCTCCTGAATGTGATACAACCTATTCACGTCGTATGTATAGACGTGCTATCAGAGAATCTCGCAGAAGTGAGTGGGAAAGGGAGGAGGCAGCTCGGATTACAAAGAGGTATGGGCCATCTGGTGCAGGTGGAGGCAGTGGGACTGCACGCATTCCTGTTGTTGACCTAGAGGACGATGAAGACCGAGTTGGTCATGGTAAAAGGAAGAAAGGAGGCATTGATACACTTTTCCGTTCTGCTAGTGTGAGATTGGGGAATGTTGACGAGCCAGGGGTTAGTAAGCCAGAGGCTAGGCATAAAAGCCTCAAAGCAATGTTCACTGGTGTAAAAGATAAGGTTGGCAAGGCAGTGGGCAAGTTCTTCCTTGCTCATGGTATACCTGCACATGTTGCAACTGAACCCTATCTGCAGCATATGGTAGATGTGATAGGGGAGTCTGGTAGGGGCATCAAGGCCCCCAGTTCATATGAATTAATGAACAAGTATCTTCCACTAGAGAAGAAGGATCTACAAGCATGGATTTCAAACCAAAAACATGTGGTCTGAATATGGCGTCACACTTATGTGTGATGGGTGGCCTAGTGGAAATAGAAGACAAATTATCAACTTTCTTGTACATTGTCATGGATCCACAATTTTTCTAGACTCTGTTGATGCTTCAGGTGAGGTCAGGAACCACAGATACATAAAGAGACTAATGAAAACATACATGAAGCAGGTTGGTGTGGAGAATGTGGAGCAGATAGTTACTGATAATGCTTCTGCCTTCAAGAAGGCCAGTGAGAGTTTAATGAAGAAATACCCGGTCTATTGGACACCATGTGTTGCCCACTGTATAGATCTCATTCTTAAGGACATGGGCTCAATTGATTTCATCAAATCTGTTGTCATTGATGGTAGGTTGATCAGGGGATGGATCTACAACCATTCTTTTCTGCTAAATGCAATGAGGCGACCTGAGTATTGTGGTGGTGATCTAATTAGAACTGGGGCAACTAGATTTGCAACAAATTTTCTTGCCTTACAATCGTTAAAATCCAAAAAGGATGGACTTAGGAGGCTATTCAATGGAGTGGAGTGGACCTCCATGAAGGAGCACAACACCCCGGTTGGCAGAAGAATTGAGGAGTTGATTGCCAACCGACCTTTTGGGGATAAGGCTACTAGAGTGTTGCGAATAATGGAACCCATTGTCAAAGTATTGAGGTTAGTAGATGGTGACAAAACTGCAACAATGCCTTTCCTATATGATGCAATGACCTCAATGGTGGACAATATCAAAGAAGCAACTCCTAGGTCCAATGAGCAATACATAAGAATTTATGAGAACCGTTGGACAAATATGCTTTTGCATTCATTGCATAAAGCAGGTATATATCTCAATTATATTCTAACTTCCAAGTTATTGGTCTAACTCATAGTCAACAAATAAAATGGCATTCTTATTTCCTTATTTAAATTTGTGACAGCTTACTATTTGAATCCGGGGTTCCAATACTCACGAACGTTGGGCTTGAATACGACTCTAATGAATGCAGTGAGAGATGTCACTAACAGGTTCATTACCTCTCCAGAAAAGCGATTGCTAGTATTGGAAGAGGTATATAACTATATGACTTACATTCGTAATTTCTCATTAGTCTTTCCTTTGATTTCATCATCTCAATATCGTATATATTATTTTTGCAGTTGCGCCAGTTTCGTGAAAGCATTGGATGCTTTGGCCATCCAAATACGGTTGCTGACTGCGAGGTAGGTGATCCTTGTGAGTGGTGGGTTTGGAATGGAATAGGTGCCCCCCATTTAAGAAAAGTGGCTATTCGCATCCTAGCTCAAACAACTTCTGCAAGGGGTTGTGAAAGAAATTGGAGCACTTTCAATTTGATACACTCAAAGAGAAGGAACAGGCTTGGTGCAAACAGGTTGAAGGATCTTGTCTACGTTCACTACAACATGCGGTTACGGGCTAGAGAAATACAAGATGTCAACTACAAGGAAGTGGATTTTGTTGTTATCCATGATCCCATTGACATCGCATATACTTTTAACACAGAAAGACGTAGAGGACTGGAGGATGATTCAGAAAATCCTTTAGAGGAATGGATGAATGAGATAGGTCGTCCTGATCTTGATAATTTAGATGGACGTCCAGATCCATATATAGAAGAGCAATTTGATGCAAATAATGGTGATGATATTATTATTGATACCCCGCCAGAAAGACTTGATCCTGAAGCTGCACATGCTAATACTGATATGGAAATCAATAGAGAAGTGGAAGAACAATTAGTTCGCTCGGATTCTTCTTCTTCTACATCTGGTTCCAAATCTAAAACTGATGATGGTGGCAATGATGGTAACAATCGCAGCCAACGCTCTCCAGAATATCCTCCAGTTGTTGATCCTCAAAATGATGACCGGCCTTATGTTAGTCATGTTACTAGGGCTGCACCTCCACCAGAACAGGAATATCTCATGGCTGATAAAACATTTCAAAGGAGAAATTCGAACTGGGAAAGATTACAGCGGTGCACCTCCACCACAACCACAATACCAGAGCCAAAGTGATTATTATTCTGATCTTGTTGATTCATTGGATACCATGAGCATATCTGACTCTCAATCTCAGCATTCATTTGGAGATATGTTATTTGGGCAGACACTTACATACCCATCTCAGTCCCAACATGGGTATTCTGAATATCAAGTTGAACCACGACCAAGATTAGAATTAGGCTTGGGATATCACGAACCATACTTTGTTTGTAGCCCTTATGGATGCTTTCGGGTGAACACCGAAGCATACTCTGGTGATGGAGGTCAAACATGGAGTGGTGAGCATACTACAGTTTATCCTATTCCCGATGTAACATTACAACCGCCTTTACTTCAACCTCAAGCTCCTCGAGCATGGGCACCTCCTCTTGCTTCTAATCAACCTCAAGCTCCTCAACATCAAGCTCCTCGAGCATGGGCACCTCCTCCTTCTACTCAACCTCCATTGATATCAACAACCAAGGAAAAATATCTCAAAGATTTGGAAGAATATTTTCCAAAGTTTGGGATGATACATTTTGCCAATCCTGAAGTGTATGAGGAGCATGTTGTTTCCTACAACAAGTCTTACAGAAATTACATGACATGGGAGCAATATGTGGCCCATATGAACAACATAATGTATAGAGAACCAGCGCGCCAGAGAACATACAACTGATGTGAGTTAGTAATTTACTATGTTGTTATATGTTTGTTATAAATTGAATATTATTGCATAAGTGTCTAAACATGAGTTTATGGATTGTGCTAGTAAAATTTCAGATCTTAATTCTTGCATTTTGTCATCGAAATCCTTCATCAAAATCTCCAAAAAAATGACAGATTCCTTACCTCCCACATGATTGACCCCCCCTACATACCCAATATAGAATTTTATTGCATAAAACGTTGCATCTAGGTGTTGAGACCGCGCCTGTAAAATTTCATGATTTAATTCGTTCGTTTTGGCGTCGATATGGCCAGGATTGCACTTGTCGATATTTCCGTCGGTATACCGGTAAATATCTATATCCAAGCGGTCGAAACGGCATCGGTATCGGTCATTAAATTCCTTGCACATAAGCGGCCCGCATATACTTAGCCGCTTATAAGGCCGATTAGTCAGCACTTTTTAGATAGACATGTGTATCTCAGCCCAAACTAGATTATAGTTTTATTTGTAACATTCTCTTGATGTACTGTTTTGTTGTTGTTTTGTACATGAGTTCACATGCTTTATTTAACGTTTGTTGTTTTGGATATCTATGACATGTAGGCATCTTTTTGTGTGATTTGGTTAGTCTTCATTGTTATGTACTTCGTCTTAACCCATTTCGTGCATGCTTCATTGAAGTTTATGCTTAAATAATTCTAGAATGCATTCCGAATGGTGTTGTACTTTTCATTTAAATTTTATATTTAAATCTATCTTAAATTTTAGGGTCCAAATATGCAATTATACAAATTAAATATGCAATTGTGTGATTAAATTTATATGTAATAATAAAATTCTTAAAAAATCCAAAACTGCATATACTCTACAAGTTGACCTCTCCGAACGCATAACGCATACCGCTTTTTAAAACACTGATTACTAGTATTCAAAGACTGATTCTGGAAACGTATATGTGATGTGATTTAAAAATGGCACCAAAAGTACATGGTACACCAGGGTGAAGTAGAAGCTTGATTTTCAAATAAACTATTAACATGCATTTGCATAACTATTCAGATGCTAAGGCTTCGGTTTTTTCTCAAGCTCAATTAAATATCTATATAAAAGCTTTGATCAAAAAAAACCATAAGATTGCTGAACAAAGTTAGCAATTGGTTGAAACTTGAAACTTACCATCATCAGGTTTTTTCACGAATTCAACACCTAGACGTTCAAATCGTTCACAGGCCTTGTATGAGTCATCAACAGTAATACCTATATGACCTGAGAAAAACGGGGAAAGGAAGAAAGTATCATATATGTAATCTATTAATCGTTAATAAGAAACGAAATTTTGCAGACAAACTAGATGTATATTTGGTCAAGAAGGATACCAAAGCCGCGAGGTTCAGAATTTCCATTGTGGTAGCCTTTAAATTCAGGATCATTTTCAGTTCCCCAGTTGCTGAAATACAAGGTAAAACTGAATTAGGAAAAAGAAGATAGCATCATATCCGCCCTTCAAACAAGGTATAAATCATACGGTCAAGAATCAATGCAAACATGAAATAGAATGCTCAAGGAATAAAGATCTTCACTGGGTAAGTTCAAGAGTTGCTTTCTGGCTGAAGGTCCAACTCGTCCGCTGTAGTGGATCTGTGGGTGCTGATTCTGGATTCTAAATCAACAAAAAAAAAAATTAATAACCATTATCACAGGATAAAACGTCTAAAAATTTACTCCTATATAATCGGCATATTTACCTCATAACCCAAAAAGTACAAGCTGAACTTCATTTCAGCAAAATCTAATCTCTTCAGTAATCTGGGTACCCAATAAAATGACAAACCCGTCAAATTTTAAAAGTTTTGCAAAATCTAATTAAGTTAGCAGAGCTACAGGCATATACCAATTAGTCTATTTGTATCAAGGAAAGTGATGACTCAGCATACTAAGGATACTTATCCAAAAACATGATACATGCGTGAAATCAAAGAATCCACAGCCAGAATATGTATGATTACCATCTTTGACAGCTCTAATCATTTAAACGGCTTCAAACAGGTTTTTCATGTCACCGACCACAGGCTACTACCAGTTTAATGCAAAATTTTAGTTAGAGAAGAATGATGATTAAATGGGCAAAAAGAAATATAGCCTATCTGTGCAGATCTTTCATTGAGATAATAGAAGGATTTTTTCCCCTGTTCTTGTGTGCATATATTTCTGATTATATGCTATGAAAGTGACAAAACCCTTACACAAGGGAGCAACAGTCGTTTTCTTGCCTTAGCATGTGAGCATCACCCTGATCTCAGTTGTCACTAGGCATCCCCGTGCCTAAGGGTAATGATTCTTCATCGTGATTTTCCTTATTGTTTCTTATTGACCGAAGCATTATCTTAGTTTATGCTTTATTTTATCATTCCAGTTCTACTTATTCTTCAACCTTCAGCAACAACCAAATCTGGTTTTTATGGCACCTATAATTTACAATATTAGCAAGAAAAGCATGTTGTAGAGATTCCACTAACCTATACACACCCAATACTGAGAAGAAAGTCAAAAGCATCCACCATGGCTTCCAAAACTCCACCAATTGCCACCACAATAGTATCTTGCACCTGCACGTCACCACCACTGCTTGCGCATGGCATGTGGAGTTGGTCATGTGCAGGTTGTATCAGGGTGTAGCCTTCTTCTTCCCTTTCTTTTGTGGTAGCAAGCACCACTAACAACCCTGCAACCACCACTTGGTCTCCACTGATGTTATTGACAAGCACTTAAAGATTCCAACTCATACATGCACAAAGTCACATCACCCTATCATCCAATTGATGAAGGAAACTGTGATTGTTAATTGTGCACAGTCGCACATGACCCATGTTAAAGCCAATCACCCTTGAGAGTGATTCCGGAACCCATACAATGATTCACCATAATGCCATGCTCTTCCTTTACATAACAATACAAAAATCGGCCAATTTTCATGGCATGAATGCCACGTGACATTAATTGATAGATACATTTTGGTGATTAATTCCAGCAACGCCAAATTGATAGATACAGTTTGATGATGAATGACATGGGTAGAATTTTGATAATTTTGTTGAAATCTTGCCCCCACAGTCTTTTAACCTCTTGGTTAGTCTAAAAATTTGGGTAAAACCCTCGTCATTCAATTGATTTTTCCCATCAAAATTTTTTTTATGTAGTTCTTCCCTTTGCAAGAAGCACATACACAAAAACATCTCGTGTTATTATCACAATAATTTAACTAACTTTTCCTAAAAAATAGCTCTTCCATTTCCTTCTCGACCTCCTTTTCAACGGTAGCTCTTCCTCAAGACAATCACTCTCTTTCCTAATGGAATTCTAAGAAGTGTAGACTATTTTGCCAATCTCTATTTTGACCATGTGTTTCATTTCTTTTGCATTGTTTCCACATTTTAACCTTTCCCCAAGATAACTTGGTGTTTTATGCAAGTGATTCTGCCACATTTGTCCTTTTTCTGTCATAGCTACCATACTTTTTGGAGCATGGCATAGATCCCCATTTATATTCATATCCAAACACCTCTATCATTTTTTCCCAAACCCTGGTTGTCATTAGAAGGTGATGTTAATTATAGGTAGGACCATCACTATATTTAAAGAGGCCACCTTTCCATGTTTTCTATAGAGGTTAGAAAACCATCCAGCTTGGATATATATGCCTAATGCCTTCTCCTTCACAGCTATTATTTGCGTTATTTTAGATTAGGATATCCAAAATGTATGTGGCATATTCATCTCCAACAAACCTAATTGATAAGTTAAATTGCTACGAGAAGACTTCTCAATATATACATTATTGAGATCCAATCAGCTCGTACCCCATGAGTTACCTACAATGGTCATCTAGTGTTGAGTTCAAAAGGACAGTTATTTTCCTCCAGATAGTTAGATAACTGGTCCACAAGCCCCTTCTTGTGCCCATTTGGACTTTTATAACCTCTCCTCTTCATCACCCCACCCTAACCCTAATCACCCCAACCCTAACCCTCTACCTGGCGCCACCCCCCTCTCCTACCCCTTTCCGCAACCAGCCCCCTCCCTGCCCAAAGTCGCCGCCACCACCATCACCACTACCCTCCCTCACCACCACCCTAACCTACCACCACTCCCCAAGCCTCCGCCTCCCCCAAACCCTACCCCCTACCCGTCGCCACCCACCCTACCCACTTGTCGCCGCCATACCACCCCCCTCCTACCCTAACCCGTCGCCCCCCCCCCAACCCATCACCTTCCTTAACCCTTCCTCCAACATTCTCTCCACCGGTTGGCGCTTCCTATCCTTTTCCTCTTCCTCCACCTTGAATGTTCCCCCATCTCTGGCAAGCCCTTAAAGATAACAGGTTGAAAGTCTAATCTGGTTCCATCCCTCTTTTGCCTATGCCCCATGGTGGAGTAGTTTTCTGTCTATGGTGGCGTGGGTTTTTTTCCATAGCTTTCCTGCCATGTGATGTGGGGTCTCTAGATCTGATTCATCAGATCTACTGCTATTCTTCTCTACCCCACTGCGGGTCATCTCAGATTTCCTAGTTCTGACCGTCGTCGGTTCTAGTTTGTGTTGCGGTCAGACATTTGTTGCCTTCTGCTTTCTACTGTTGCGGCCTACTTTGTCTATTGCTATTATGGCATCCAATGAGCCCCCTCTTCCCTGTGTGTCACCACCGTGAAGCTTGATGGCTCCAACTATCACCTTTGGTCGGCATCTTTTATTCTCTATGTGAAAGCGCAAGGTCGCTATTCTCATATCACCACTGGACCTCTACTTGTTCCTAATGCCTCGGCAGATGAAAAGCTTAAGCAAACTTATGCCCAATGGAGCAAAGATGACACGGGCGTTATGTCGTGTATTGTCAACAGCACCAAACCACGGATCAGTCAGTCCCTTCTCTGCCTTCATGATGTGAAGGCCATGTGGGATCAACTTTCCCACATCTACTCCCATCAACAAAATCCTAAAAAAGTATTCGAGATTTTTAAAAACTTGGCCAAGAAGGAATTTGGGCCTGAAGCGTCTATTGAAGACTTCTACAATCAGTGCTTCCTCTCTGGAATGAATACGTAATCTACCATGCCTTGTCTGCTGATATCAAAGAAGCTCATCGACAGCGCAATGTGCTTCAACTTGTTTCGTTTCTTGCCGCACTTCATGCCTCTTTTTCTGGACTTGTTGACCAGATTCTCTCATGTGATCCTCTGCCCACTCTGAGGGATGTGCTTAAACGCGTTCAACGTTTACCATCCGTTACTTATGTTCCTATTGTTGAGCATCTTGTCCTTGTTGTCAGATTTGCTAATAGTAGTCACGGTTGTGGTCGTGGCCGTGGTGGTCGTCATCCCCCTACCTCGGGCCGCACTTCCTCTTCTGTACAAGGACGCAGGCAGTCTGCTGCCATGCGCTTTCGCAATTTCTGCGGCCGAGATAATCATAATGAGGACAGATGTTGGATCAAACATGGAAAGCCGACTTGGGCTAATCAAGTTATTTCAGATACGGACGACGAGTCTGCTACTGATAACAGCCATGCACAACCCTCTTCTGCCTGGATTCGATCCGAGTTTGAGAAGCTCTTCCAAGAACGTATGTCCAACCTGCAGTCCACTTTGGAGAATGGTTCTTCTGCTATGCTTGTTGCGCCATCTACTGGTAAAAACAAGTGATGTATTGATTTTGGTGCTTCGGTCCATATGGCCGGTAACTCTGATTTATTTTCTGCCTTAACCAAATCAACTCATCTGCCCCCAGTTCCAGTCGATGGCTCTAAGACAACTGCCCATGGCATTGGGACAGTTCAGTTTATTAAAAATATACAATTGAAATATGTCTTATATGTTCCAAAAATTCATGTTAATCTACTATCTGTTAGCAAGACTGTAAAGAGCCTTCAGTGCTCCATTGCAATTGACCCTTTGGGTTGTGTCTTTCTGGATCTCCGCACGAAGACGAGGATTGGTTCAAGCCATGAGGGAGCGGAGGGACTCTACTATTTGGATAGACCGACATTTACAACTGTCATGCTCTCGAATTCTGCAACTAGGAATCAGTGGCACTACCGCCTCGGCCACCCTTCAGCTGCTAAATTGAAACATTTATTTCATGCTTTAGTAGATAAAACTTTTTTGTGTGAATCATGCCAATACGGCAAGCAAACTCGATCTACTTTTCCTGCTAAGAAAGAAATTGGTTCCAAAAGCATTTTTTATATTGTTCATGCGGAGGATAACTGGGGATCCTGTTCAGTTGCTAGTCATTCTGGAGTGAAATATTTTATGACTTCCCTAGATGATTTTTCTAGAGCCACGTGGCTATTTTTACTAAAGGATCGCAGCATTGTTCTTGATACCATTACTGCATTTTTTTCAGAGATTCAAACTCAATTCAATAAAACCATTAAAATCTTTCGGACTGACAATGCTCTTGAGCTCATGCAAAAATTTGTCACTTAATTTTGTTCATCCCGTGGCACAATCCACCAAACCTCTTGCCCCTACACCCCACAGCAAAATGGAATTGCCGAATGAAAAAAAGGATATCTTTTGGAGGTTGCTCGCACAATTCTTCTTCATTATCACATTCCTCACCGTTTTTGGCCCGAGGCAGTTTCTATGGCTTGCTACCTTATTAATCGCATGTCGTCTTCTGTTTTGGAAAATCATATTCCATATGGCATACTCTTTCCTAATGCGCCACTTTTTACGATCCCACCGCGCAGCTTTGGGTGCATTTGCTTTGTTACGAACCTTCGTCCCGAGATGACAAAGCTTGAACCGCGCTCCACCAAATGTATCTTTCTGGGGTATTCCAAAACCCAAAAAGGGTATCGATGTTAATATCCCATCATGTGACAATGGCATGTTAGTGCAGATGTCGTTTTATTAACACATGCCATTTTTTCCTGATAAAGGGGCATTGTTATCTTGTGATATTTTGGCTCCAACTCCTTTACCTGACATTGTGGATATTGATGCACCATCTGAACTCACAACTGAAGAACGACCGCTGCAAGTCTATAAGTGAAGATCCAAGTTACCAGTTCCCTCCATGGCCCCTCCACAACCAACTCCTCCTTTGGCGGATGATCACAACACAACTCAGGTACACTCTGACTTACACCTTCCTATTAGTCTTCTGAAAGGTGTTCACTCATGTACTAAACATCCGATTAGCAATTTATGTTCCTCTACTAATCTGAGTACCAGCTTCGCTTGCTTTACTGCTGCACTTTCTACTGTGTCCATTCCAAAATCTACTACAGAGGCACTTCAAATTCCTACATGGAGACAAGCTATGGATACTGAAATGTGGGCACTTTCTGATCGCTGCTCTACTGTTGGCTGCCGTTGGATCTTCACTATTAAATATCAACCAGATGGCATGATTGAGCGACTGAAAGCGACTAGCAGCAAAGGGTTACACACAAACTTATGGAGTGGACTATTTTGAAACATTCTCTCCTGTAGCAAGACTAAATTCTATTCATGTTCTTATTTCAATTGTTGTCAACAAAGTTTGTCCCCTATTTCAATTAGATGTCAAGAATGCATTTTTATATGGAGACTTGCAGGAAGAAGTTTACATGGAGCAACCATCGGGATTCGTTGCTCAGGGGGAGTCTTCCTCGTGAGTTTGTAAACTACGAAAAGCCATCTACGGCCTAAAACAAAATCCCCGTGCCTGGTTCGACAAGCTTAGTCAGATTTTGATAAATTTTGGCTTTTGTCGTTCCCATTTAGATCATTATGTGTTTATCACGAAAAATGAGGCCAGACTAGTCATTCTTATCATCTATGCTGATGATATTATCTAATTTGGCAGTGATATCTTGGGGATTCATGCTACTAAAACTTACTTAGAAAAGCATTTCGTCACTAAGGATCTTGGAAAGTTGAGGTATTTTTTAGGCATTGAGGTATCCATATCATCTGCAGGATTGTGTCTTTCCCAGGGAAAATATGTTCTTGATCTCTTGCAGGAAACTGGTATGCTTGGTTGCAAACCAGCCAACACCCCTCTAGATCCAAACACTGACTGGGACGATGAAACATCTCCACCTTATGATGATCACCACCAATTCAGACAATTGATTGGTAAGCTTATTTATCTCACTGTTACGAGAGTCAATCTTATTGCTGATGTCGGATTCATAAGCATGTATCTTGACAAACCTCGACAACGTCATTGGGATGTTGTCTGTCACATTCTGAAATATCTCAAAACTCTCCAAGAAAAGGTCTACTATATAAGAAGCATGGCCATTGCAATCTCTCGAATTTTTCAGATTTTGACTATGCAGGGAGTCGATGTGATTGTAAATCTACATATGGCTATTGCACCTTTGTGGGTGGCAACCTAGTTACCTGGTATAGCAAAAAGCAGACGGTGGTAGCCAGGTCAAGTGCGGAGGCAGAATGTAGAGTCATGGCTCACACTGCATGTGAACTTCTGTGGGTCTAAAGCCTTCTCAATGAATTTGACATATCCAACTCCAGTCCTATATCGATGTTTTGTGACAACAAGGCTTCTATCTTTATTGCAAGCAACCCGATATTTCATGAAAGGACAAAACATATAGAGGTCGACTACCACTTTGTTCGGGGATGTGTTCTTTCTGACCGCATTTGTACTCCATATCTTAGCACTGAGCAACAAGTAGCAGACATCTTCACTAAGATTCTTCCAAAGGCTCGCTTCAAGATTCTAGTGGACAAGTTGGGCATGTTTGACATCTACGCTCCAGCTTGAGGGGGAGTATAGAGATATGCTTATATTTCACTTAGTGTCATGTGCCTTGCATGTGCTTCACTTACATATTACTTGTGTTGTTTTGTCCCATATTGCTCATCTCTGTTTTGTGTCTCCTCTCTTATCCTATATAAGAGAATGTATTGTACTCCTTTTTACTCAATACAAATGCTCTTATTATCCTATAAATCTCTTTAGTACCAGATATCTCCAAAACACCACCAAACTCCCCTCAAAGTGACGCATCATTTACAGCCAGTGTTTTGAAAATCGGTGTATGCGCCCGCATAAGCGGCCGCATACAAGGTGCGGTCCTCCAAAAATCCGCATAATAAAAATCGGTCCAAAAAGCAGTCCAAGCCGCATAATCGGTTGTACGGCCGCATACAAGGCTGATTATACCCCGATTTTTAGTTAGAGATATTCTGATTTCTTGTTTTATACATTTACATTGTTTAAATTTAGATTATAGTGCATGTTTGTATTTATTTAAGTTGTGATGATTGCATATTTGCATAATTGCATCCATTATTCTTGTAATTGTACTATTTAGATACACAATTGCACAAATTAAATATGTAAATCATGATTAATACATATATATATAATAATTAATTAAAAAATCCAAAACCGCATATACTTCCGCATATACTCCTGCATACCGCATATACTCTACAAGGTGACCTCTCCGAACGCATAACGCATACCGCTTTTTGAAACACTGTTTACAGCCTCCTAAAGACGCCACGAAACGTCCTCGACATCTGGCAACTAATCCGCAATGATGTCCATGTATACGGGTGTTAACATCAAAACCCAACGAACTTCCCGGTTCCACCTTGTCGACCTATTATCGACGACTACAACCAATTGTCGACAATAATAGCACATCCTAGTTCAAAAAACCCATCTCAACGACGATACTTGTGGTTGTAGATCACTGTTGACAAGTCTGGCGTAGTTGTTCCACACACAGTGATGGCTTGGAAAAACTCTGTAGGAAAATATTGTTGAGCTTGAGGTAAACATTTTATTATTTTTAAGACTACCATCTAATAGATCTACCCCTCGTCTAGTAGATGTACCACAAGTCTTGTGTTGAGTTCAAAAAGGACAGTTATTTCCTCCTGAAATAACTGGTTCACAAGCCCCTTTCTGTGGCCATTTGAACTTTTATAGAGATTGAGCCCATTTACTGCTTTTAGTCACATCTTCCCCTTAGCCATTAAACTTTTAAAGAGATTGAGAAGAGACCACTTTTTGCTTCGAATTTCTTTAGTACCAGACTTTTCCACAGCACCACCGCCTCCCCTCAAAGAAGCACATCATTTACCACCTCCTATTGATGGTACGAAATGTCATCAACATCAAGTACTTCAATGTTGTACACGTCCAAGGGTGTTAACATCAAGACTCGGTCCAGGTTCCACCTTGTCAAGCCATGTCAACGACTGTCTTGTTGTTGACAATAGCATCCCATCCTAGTTCAAAAAACCAATCTCGGAGAAGATACTTTGAATTGTTGACCGAGACAAGTCTGTTGTAGTTGTTCCACACACAGTGAATGCTGGAAAACTTGATAGGAAAACTTTTTTGAGCTTGAGGTAACCATTTTATTATGTTTTAAGCTAAAATGTAGTAGACCAACGCCTCCTCTAGTAAATGTGCCACGTAAGTTTTACAAGGTTCGGTGTATACCAGACACCATGTTACCCTTTCCAATTGTCGCCCCTTTTTATAAAATTTAAATCTTATGAAATAAACTCATATTTTGTGATCTGACATTTATTACTACTATGATTTCTGTAAACCTAGACACCTTAAATTTTACATGAATTGCAACTTCAGACATTTAGTATTAAAGAATACGTTTTTAGTGAAATTTTATGTTTAGTATCGTTTTTCCTAATGACATCACTACTTGATGGCTACTCATGTTGGATGTGTCATAATGAGTTGTGCAGGAATTGATAACCCTAACCAAAGCAGGGAGTAATCCACTTTCAGAGGCCTGAAAAGGCAAACAGAAAGACAATTGCCTCCGCCTTCAAAGGTTGCATGGAGTCTGAGGCGATTGGAGGAGCCCAATACTCAAAGTCAAATTTGCCAAATACTGAACATCGACTTTCTCAAGCGCATCATTCCCACTCCATCCAATATCTATACCCTATAGCACTCTTCTAAATCTCCCTGTCCGTCAGAAAATAACCCATGAACTGATAGACAAGGCCTAAATGGATAAAAAGGAGACAATTTCACCACAAAGGGTCTGATCTGCATAGATAGTGATCTTCGATGCTCTTCTTTATTGTCAGTCAGGCGAAAGATTGGAGTCCTTGGTCTGTCCTTTCACCATTTTCCATGTTGATTCTGACTAACTAGCAATCCATCTGCCAATCTCAAAATAGTATTCCTCCAATAGTGTGTGGGTCTTGCTGGGAATAATGGCCTTCGACCAACAAAGGAAAAGCAGTGGCGTAGTTCATACTACTTAGGGCCACACTAGTTCCCATCGACATCATATTCAATATTTTTTGCAAAAAAAATGCTAATGAAATACTCACTGCACAGCACAGTTGGTAGGTGCTACACTACTGTCCATCAGCATCAAGTTTTCAAGAGATTTTCCTATTTATCCACTATTCTATTAGTGCTGATTTCTCCACAATGTCCGTACGCCCCTCCTAACATGACTTATTCTTGGCTTTGAACTACCACAAATCAGAGGCATCTCGCTCCTTCAACCATTGCTTAATTATATATCAACATTGATTCTTAATTTTTAATTTCAGATGGTAGTTGTTGAGATCTCCAAGGATGTCACTAGGATCTCTAGTGAGATTTTCAGACATCTCTTTTCCAAATTATTCATAGATTTCCGCTGCCCTCCTCCTTTTTTGTTTTACCCACTTAAATAGTTTGCCACTTTTTTCCTCTCTTGCACTAGCGGTAAGCGCTTTCCAAGCTTGCAAACAATGAATATCTTGAATGAATCCAATGAGTTGTCAAGCCACCTCATTTTCTTGGAAGCACTCTTCCTGGAATCCACCATGTAATCCACTATCATCCATTCTCCTAGCCATACTTAAGGCATGTCTAGGCGTTAAGGGGTCTCATGGGAGTTAACCTTGACTATATGCCACCTTGAGTGATTTTATGGACCCTTAACCCTGATATGGGTATTAATGTTGTTCACAAGTGTCCTGATGTTCGAATTAAGTAATAATTTTGTTAATTTTTTATGCACAGCATCATGATTATTATGAATTCATACCCATTGTAATTGTTTTATTATTTGCTTGGCATTTGCTTAAAAATGATTTCAGTGTGGTATATTCCACAATAATTAGGTATGAACTGTAATGTAAGTTATCGTACTACTTATATTAAATCCCTCCTTGCTTATCATGGGAACTTGAAATACCCATATTAACTGCAATAAATAAAAGTTGAAATAAATCAAAATAAGGAAATTGGCTGTCTATGCTATGTAAAAGCAATGTTACCCATAATTCCTTTGAAGTCTAAATTTGATTATGAATATTATACAACTTTTATTGGAGCCCCTTTTGGATATTATTGGAACCTTATATACCCATATTAATCATTTAATATAGTATACCTGGGAAGTGTTTTAAAAATCGGTGTATGCGCCCGCATAAGCGGCCGCATACAAGGTGCGGTCCTCCAAAAATCCGCATAATAAAAATCGGTCCAAAAAGCGGTCCAAGCCGCATAATCGGTTGTACGGCCGCATACAAGGCCGATTATACCCCGATTTTTAGTTAGAGATATTCTGATTTCTTGTTTTATACATTTACATTGTTTAAATTTAGATTATAGTGCATGTTTGTATTTATTTAAGTTGTGATGATTGCATATTTGCATAATTGCATCCATTATTCTTGTAATTGTACTATTTAGATACACAATTGCACAAATTAAATATGTAAATCATGATTAATACATATATATATAATAATTAATTAAAAAAATCCAAAACCGCATATACTTCCGCATATACTCCCGCATACCGCATATACTCTACAAGGTGACCTCTCCGAACGCATAACGCATACCGCTTTTTGAAACACTGCCTGGGATATGTTTATACATGGTGTAGGGATTCATATATCATCAAATTATATCTATATGTCCAAGTATAATTATAAAACATATGTATATATCTATGCATACCACAATAAAATTGCATATAAATATATTTATTATATGAAAATTAGCAATGAAATTGTATATCAAGTACAACTACATATATTTATATATAACAATAAAATTGTATATGATGGGGAAAAGTCATCATAGCATTAAATCATGTGTACAAGATGTGGAAATTCATAATCTAAAAATGTCGCCAATGTATGCCATGGCGTCAAGGCACCGAATTTTGGCGACTTGTCGCCTTAAAAAGTATGCTCCTAGCTCTACAATGTCTATTCATGTTCCTACTCCCCTCTATCTATTTGCTCGTCTTCTTTCCTTCTCACAGTTCATCCCTTGGGAAAAGTTTTCGGGTTGATTAGAAATTTTCCCTTTACACTAAACAAATCCTACAAATTTTGATTTTTTTTACTAAAGATTGGATTGCTAACTTGTATTAAAGAAAACTAAACAAAATCAGTAACAAAACCACTACTACGCATTCGGTTTGGTTTTGATCATATGTGGAGACCTACTATAATATTGAATGGATAAGATTTTTGGCACTGACTTCCAAGTTACATGTAGCATAAATAAGTAATAGAGCCCGTATCACTAGATTCAATACATGATTTTCTTCTTCCAAAAGCAGCTTGTTAGTAAATAAAGAAACAACTAGCAATCATCATCATCAACTACGCTCAATCCCAACCATGTCGACTACAAGGATCCTTCTTTTCCAATCTTCTTTGTTACAGATCATATACTCATCAAGATGTAATGATTCAAAATCTCTCTTATAAGCTCTTCCCAATTTAATTTAGGCATGTCTCTTCTTCTTCGAACTATGCTCGACTAGATAGCTTTGCTCTGAGTTGATGCATTTGTCATTCTATATTGTGATATCCATGATATCTTAGGCAACCCTCATGTAACTTGACCTCAATACTCACCCCCCCACACACACAACTTTGTTTCTTATATAGTCATTTCTCAAGCAATTTTTCCTATTTTTCAAGCAGCATACGCATTATGGCCACAATCATCTTGTTGAGACATTGTTTCTTAATTGCCCAACATTCACTCCCTATAGCATAGTTGGTCGTATAGTTGTTCTAAAAAAAATGATTGTTCATCTGAGTGGGATCGTCCTGTCATATACAACTCCAGTTGCACTCCTCTAGTTCAACCATCCTATTGTGATCTAGTGACAAACATCATCTCGAACATCATCATCTGTTTGAATAATAGAATACTAGTAATGATACTTATCACATTTCGGTTCAACTCCATCTAAGTTGGCACCACCATTCACAAATTAGATTAGCTAAAATTGCAATGCATATACTCTATTTTGCTTCTATTAATGTCAGTTAAATCCACTAGATCCCAACATATTTCTCCAAAATTATCATTCAATCTTTCTTTGGTTTCATCAATTAGCATAATATAATACATAAATGTCATACACCAAGGGATATCATCACGAACATATTTTGTCAACTCCTCCATAACAAGAGTCGACTAGATATGGGCTCAATGTTGATCCTTGATGTACCCCAACTTTAATAGAAAAATGTGTTGTTTCTCCTACTTGCAATCGAATTATCAAAATGATACATGTTTTTAATTGATTTGATGTATTGGATTGGCAAACATCTTATCTCCAAACCAACCACAGCACTTACTGTTAATTATAAGCCTTTTCCAAATCAATAAATATCATATGAAGATCCTTTTTTTTGTGTACTTCTCCATAATCTTATCACATTTATAAAGAAACAACTATTATATGATATACAAATTAAATGTTGTGAAGTGACAAAGTGGTTGTATAAACCATCCCTTGATCTAAGTCTGCCTACTATAATGCTCTCTCTCTTCCCGTGTGTAAGTCTCATACACACAATAGAGAGAGTATGTAGACACTTGGTTTCTTTTGGTTTATTGGGCGTCAAACCAAGAAAAAAGCAAAAAAAAAACAGGATGGCAGACATAAGACCCCTTCGAAGCATATCGCATAAGTTGCTCATGTTTGGTTCCATTCTCTTAGAAGTAGGGTCATTTTTTATTCTTTTCGTCCATCACCAGGATTGCCCTTTTGAATTTTCCTCATGGGCCATGGCTGATTGCCTTCAACAGGTTTCTACACAGACTATTAAGAAACTGGCTTTTTGTTCTTGTTTAAATTATATAGTTAAATTTAATAGATGATTTTGCTCTTCGCTTTGTTCTTTTTGTTCTTCCCAGCCATCCCGGGAAGAGCTTATAAATATAGATTTTGAATCTTTTACATCTTAATCAAAATGAAACCCATAACAAAGGACTGATTGGAAAGAACATCCCCAACATGGTTGGCATTGAGGCTTAGATGATAACAAAATAATATTTTGCTCTTTACTTATTAAATATGATATAATAATCAAGTACATTTTCATGCAACAGCTTGCAGGCAAATAAATCCTATGGATCGAGTGCATGTTATGAACCTCCTTTAACAATCATTAACAAGAATCTAAGCATATCTTATAAAGCAGTATACAAGCTCTTAGCCCACTGTTAGCTATGTCAGAATCTGAGATTTAAGTGTAATAAGATTATGATGCCAAAAGTAGTGAAGGCAGTTGAGAAGGCACGGACTTAACTGGGCCACTGTAAAAAAATGGAATATATATATATAACAGGCTAGTGTACACTCGAGTGTACCGGAGGCACTGTACACCTCAGTCATTTTTAAAGATGCAGTAATTTTTTGAAAAATCTAAACCATTGATCTTCTTAAGTATCTTGAGAACATGCTATAAAATAAATTTTAGGTCATTTGGACACTTATACGTTGTGCATCCAAAGGAGGCAAAAATCATACATTTCAAATTAGTTTTGTGCATCGATTTTGTTGTTCTTGGATTAGTGACTTACACTCATCCAAATGAGCTCAAATTTTGTATGTGGCCTATTATTATTGTAACCATGAAGATCAATGGATTAAATTTTGGAAAAACATGGTCTAGATAGGCAAACACCATTGGGGTGTACAGTGTGATTTGTACACTTGAGTATATTCTAGCCTGACTATAAATATATATATATATATATATATATATATGGATTAGGGGTGGCAATCGGGTTCGGGTTGAGCGGGTTTTATTTCGTGTCATTTCGGGTCAACGCTTTTTGGCTAGACCCTAAACTTGTAAAAGATCGAAGTTCAGGTCGAAACCTTTGACCCTAACCCAACCCGCAAATAATTTGGGGTCTATCGGGTTTGACCCGTAAATCCAAATACCAAGAGAACAATTTCACAAAAATGCTATGATTTGTCTAATCATTGATAATTTCTAGGTGTAATCAACAAATTTCACTATGAAAAACTTACAATGTAATTGAGAAACACATATAAAGCTTATTGTACGCAAATTCATAATATAATTAGTATAATAAATCATACAAACCAATACAAAACCATATAGAATTGTCAAAATAAACTTCATGACCGATGAATTAGTAATTTCATAGGACATTTGTTGTCTTAAACTATAGTATTTGTACTTTTATTTGAATACATAATTGTGAATTTCGAGTCAATCGGGTCAATTAGGGTCTAAAGTATAAACCCGAACCCAACCCTAAATTAATTTCGGGTTCTTTGGGTCAATTTCGGGTCGGATCAAAAAATCGTAGACGCCCTAACCTGCTTAAAATTTTCGGGTTCGGGTCGGGTCTTGTTTTTCCAGCCGTAATACAGATGACCTATGCAGGCATTTATTTTTAAATTTAAGGAAGCTGACAAGAAAACTAGACAATTAATTCAAAAGGATTGAAGAAGGCATATGCAAACAACTACTCTATTATTAACATCCACTGACTCTTTAGACCTGATCATTCTAGATAAACCAAAGAGTTGAAACAAATATGAAAGATCCGGAGCACGAAACTTACTTCATGCCCAGGACACGAGAGTAGAAGTCCAGACTGACTTTAGGATCCTTGATCCGGAACATCTGTAAAGAAGAGTGAGTCACACAACCTAGCTGCTTTTGGGGCAACAATAAAGCTTAATATGCACAATATCCTTGAATTAATCGTCGGAAACAATGGATTCCTTTAAATGAGCTGGAAGCCCGATTAAAATCAAAGGAAGCAGGCAGAGATAAACTGGTAATGCTAATCAAATGGATATTATGACAGTAACAGTCCGAATCAACACTATAAAACACCACAGATACCATAGGGGAGAGTAATAAAGAGCTTGTTTTCCTTCGAGGACTCACAGTCTGCTGGAAGATGTATCCTTTGGTAGCCTCGTCGGGCTCAGAGCACAGTCCAGGGTTGTTGGACGGCGACTCTTTATTCGGTCCTGAAGAAGCCATTGAAGAGGCGAAACTGCGATATTCGACAGACGCCTGCTAGCGGTGATGAGTCAGGTGAAACCATCGCCACAAAAAAAGGAAAGAAAAAAAAAGGCATGCACTAAAGGAGCGACAGATGAAACAAACCTTCCTGTAGGTTCTGGAAGGAGAAGAAACGAGCCTGAATACTCGGGGTAGCGGCCGTGGAGAGAATAGTGCAGCGAGGTGGGCGACAGAAGCAGCCATTTGGCAATGCCGAACGTGGATATAAATAATGCGTGCAGCGAGGTGTTTGTTTATGGTTTAACGGATGTAAGGGAGGATCGGAAACACTTGGCATCATTTGGTTGGAAAAATTGACGACGGGAAACTAATCCATCTTGGCTAACTAGTAGTAGTAGTCGTCTCCGCAGACGTGCGCGGATTTTCATTTCCCGTCTTGCCAAGTAGTGCGTCCCGCTTCTCAACTCCCCACTCATTCGGAAACAAACAATGGAAACATTGCTTCGTCGTTTCTAATCCATTACTTCCCCATATGTATTTTTATGATAGTATTTCTTAAGAATGTAGTTTATATCATTTAATTGGTTCCGGAAACACATATATTTCTAATCACTTTTTGGACCCTCTTCTGAAGTTTCATAGCATCTAACAGAAACTAAAGTATCAAATCTAATGGGGATAAAGGTGTTGATTGTCAATACACGATTTCTCATTCTTGACCACTTTGGCTGAGGCAAGGAAGCTTTAAGAACAATATGTCAATCCAACCACTCCTCAATCCAACCAGTGGAGAAACTCATGTCAAATCTGCACACAGCATGTTTCGCTCTGATTCGTCCAAAAATCAAAACATTGGCAGGTCTAAGTGTCAATCTCCCCTCTTGTGGATCTGTCAAAAAGTTCACATGTGCCTCTTTCTTAGCAGCAACATGCGCATGTCTGAGTACGTCAATGGAAACATCCCTAACAAGATCATACATGTATTTAAAATCTGGAAGCTCCCTACAATGAACTGCATGCTCTCAAAAGTGTTCAAACATGTCTTACCACAGATTGGACATATCTCATCAACTGGAAATAAAGGAATCATAAGACGATCTCTGAGGAGAAGAATTTCGTGTTAACTTTTTAGTTATCCTACTAAATTCTTATCGATTGTGGCAAATGGGGAGAAGAATTTCATGTTAACCTTTTAGAAAGTGTGACATAATCATTGCATATTAACATGAAATTTGAGGGGGGGGATTTTTTTCAATCAGACGAAATAGTTGAGGGGCTAGCCATCCATATCAGTTAACCATAAACTTTGCGTTTGTGGATGGAACCCCCAAGAAGGAAGTTATACATTCTAACTAAATATAAAAACCTTTTGTTAAATAATTGACAATGATGTTATTTTGTGTATATTGGGAGAAAAAAAGAGTTGGGAGTTAATTTGGAAATTGTTGCATTGAGTAGGGCCATAATGAATGCATGATGGTGGCTTGAAAATAGAAAAGTAATAGAAAGAAAAAATAAAAATACTATAGGACATGATTTAGTTCCATGAGAATAGAACTCTATTATATTCAATGATTTTTAAAGAAGTGTAGGTACCTTATTGTAGGGAAATATGGTGACAGAGCATGCATCAGCAAACACAAAATTTAACTGTCATATTTAACTATGTAATGGAAAGGATGGTATGTGAAGTTATACTTAGTCCTGGAGCAAGTCCAGTGATAATTCTCTCATAGTAGTGTGCGCCTTTCTTCAAGATGCACCTGGGCAGCGTCAACAACGGCCTTCTAGTTGATCACAACGGGCGTGGTTGACTTTGTCCTCTGAGTGGCAGAGAAGGGCCTTCTCGCCTCTATAGTAGTCCACGTGGACCATTGGTAACTTTTTTCATTCAAGAACAACAAAGAATGAGTTGTCCCTTCTAGTTAGTGTACTAGCACCGACTTGCTCTCCCAATTGTCTCTCTCTTGTTATCCCTCTCTTTGATGGGTAGGACTTATTCAGGTTCTCTCAGTTGCCACAACCCGAGAAGACAACAAATATCCGAGCTTATTGTTGTGTCTCTGAGAAGCCCTCAGTACCCCTCTATTTATATAGGGTGTTACAACCCCAATTTTTGGGTTCATTGGGTGAGAAATGCAATTTCTCATAATAAGGATAATTGAACAAAGAATGGTATAATTTGTTTTGAATACATGAATTTTGTTTACAATAGCCTTGATGTCTGTGTCGTGGGCTTTATTAGCTATTGGGCCCAAATAACAAAGAAAATTCAATTAGTAATGAATAATTGGATTTTTGAGAAAAGAATGAAATAGAAACCTCTAGAAGGCAAATCCAAAGAGGATTTCGTGCCTCTTGGGTTCCTTGGGTACCAAGGAGTCCAAAGTTGCATATATAAAGCAATAAGAAAAGTTTAATTAAGTATTTCTTTATTAAGAAATAAATTGAAAATAATGATAAAATGAGTGAAAAGAGGCATAAATGAGATTTCTTGGGGAAATTTAGTATCCATGAGGTTGCTAATATTAAAAGGAATACCAATGAAGAAAATAAAAGAGAAATAAAAAGAAATCATCAAAAAGAGATATTTTAATAAGAAATAAATAAGATAATGTGAAATAATGCATATAGATGCATCTAGAAGGATAATAAGTATCCAATAAAAAGAATTTCGAAATAATAGAGTGTCTTGGGATCCAAGGAGTCCCAACAAAGAGGAAAGAAAGAGAAAATACCAAAATTTGCAAAATAAAAGATAATATGAGACATTATTAACGTTTTTGGTGGCATTATGAAAAATGAAGTGATTTCTATTAATAAGAAGATAGAAATTTGTGTCAAAGAATTAAAAAGCAAACATAAAGTGAATAAGAGTAGGGGAATTTCGAATTTCTTAATGACCAAGGATCATGGATAAGCAAGGAATTGCTTAGGAGAGAGAAAATACTTCTTTATTAAGGAAAATTTCTTTCCTATTAGGAAAAGCCTTGTTTTCTTCGAGGGCAAGTATTCTGGGGCATAGATAATCACCCCTATATAAAGAGGTGGAGCCTCTGACTCAAGTTCAAGAGGATCCCACGTGTCTCTCTCTCCGTTTTCTCCTTGTTTCTTCTTTTAACCCTAGACATGGAGGGTAACGACCCGGAGCCTTGGACGGGAGTTGGATGGGGGCACGATGCTCCCAGGTCTTTGGAAGTCAGCGCAACAGCCGTCCCTTGGCCCTAGGAACCGCGCAAAGCTGGCAGGAGGGCTGCAGACCAGCCACGGTCGCAGACCCAGGCAGCCCGACTCGACCGCCTTAGCCGCAAGCCAAGAGCGCCGTCCAGCACGGGGAAGCACGGCGGAGGTAGGGGGACTACCCCTGGTGGTCGCCGGAGTCCAAGGAACAGCGGTCGGGCCACATACGATCGCTGACATAGCGACAGCGGAGGTGCAGTCGCAAGGAAGGAGATGAACGGAGTGTTTGACGAGTTTACCCTTCGGGGTTATGAAGAACCCAGGAGACGCACAGGGGTATAAGTGACTTTTCGAAATGTCTTCAACAAATCGAATTACGTTGCATGAAGTGAGCGACGTGGCGCGCTCCGATTGGCCCAAAATAGGTAATTTTACAAAATTCATATCTCCCCAATAGTAGCTCGGATGAGTATGTATAAAATATGAAACTTGCTCAGAAAAATGAGGGGAATCTAATAAAAATAAAATTGAAGCCTGATTCCTTGTGCAATTCAAAAAGTAATGGAATATAGCACCTTTAATGTATTAATGTTTAAAGATTCCTATTTTGATATGATTAATGTGTTTAATAGGGTTTAATGGATCCTTAGAGTTGATGTTAACCTGTTAAATGTAAAAAGGTACATTATGTTCAAAAAGGAAGAACTTTTCACATGATTAGTCTAATTTAGAGTTTATGTGCTTAAATATGCTTGAAATTGGAAAAGTACATAAAGTTATCATCTTTAATGATTTAATTAAGGAAAAACCCTTAGATTTGATGATAGATGGACTTAATAACGTTATTCAAACTGATATTAAACTATTGTTAATAAAAGTGAAAATAGAATCTTAAAAGATGATCTTTTTATATAATTGGCTTAATTTAGGGTTCCGTGCATGAATGTGCATTAATGAACTCGAAAACTCTAATTTAGGTGAATATGTCTTTTAATTGGTTTAATTGATCAAATCCGTGAATAAATAGAGATGTGATGATCCTAAGTTAATTTGGGTATAAAAGACTATTAAAATAGATAGTTGAGCAATTAAGGTTCATATTAATGGAAAAGAGTATTTTAGGGTTTGTTGACCTAAAATGGATAAAGTTTGAGAAATTGATCTAAGAAACTTTAATGAATATTAATGAAACCTTAATACGGATTAGAAACCCTGGAAAGAGAATCCAAGTCAATAAAGTAGATCCTTGATAAAGTGTGTAATAAATAGGGTACATATTCTTTTCAGGAATTATGTGATGATTGAGTTACTTGCTCGGATCTATTGATTGGCTTGATTGTATATTCATGAAGTATAATCTGCATGACTCGTCAAATCAGGTATGTGGTTAATTATGAATAACCGCTTTAGTTTTCCCGATGGATTCCCGGATGTTTAATCGCATTGAATGTAACTAAACTGTTTGGATGTTCATATTGCAAACTATAATGTGGCTATGACTATTACAAAGGATATATGTCTACAAACTCAGATCCTGGTTCTCTCTGTGGCATTATAGCTAACCTAGTACATGGCTGCCTATGGGTAGGTCCATCAGGTTAGAGAAAGACCTAGTACATGGCTACCTATTGGGTAGGTCCATCAGGTCTATGGATGACCTAGTACATGGCTACCTATTGGGTAGGTCCATCAGGTCTATGGATGACTTAGTACATGGCTACTATTGAGGTAGGACCATCAAGTCACATTGAGTTAGATATTGGGCTATCTTCGGGTAGTGCCATGCGACTCTATTACCTAAAGATAGGTGGTATCCATGTCCACTGCAGGGACAGCCCAGAGTTCGAGAATATGTCTGGATTGAGTTGTATGGCTTAAAATGTAATCTTGATTGTTAAATGATTAATTGAATGATTATATTGTTAACATAGTTGAACATTATGTGTTTCCTCCACATACCAGCTTTGGCTGACCGTCGTTTTGTTTGTCGGCGATTTAGGTACAAATCTCAAAAGTACAAACCGTAAAGTGACACATTGTGAATTCAAGAATCAAAGAACAAGGAGGAATTAGATAGAATAGTTCAACTGAGGTTAGAAGTTTAGTTTGTTCCAAACTTTTCAAAGGTATGCAAAGAAAAATTTTATTACCAATTTTCAGTATAGTATGTTAGAATTTAATAATTGTTTTTGGTTAATTGTCGAACCTTCGATCCGGAAGTTATGGGTGCGGCTTCAACCTATCGGTCTCCCTTAATTGGGGGTTATCGGGAGGTGGGGTCATAACATTTGGTATCAGAGCTTAGGTTCCTCAGTTAACCATTAATAATTATTAAATTTTACAAACTCCATAGAACCCATGGGAGTTATTAGAGGATTATCCGAAAGATGGAGGTGTCTAGAAAAGGATCACGACTGGGGGCTGGCAATATTTTCCTCCGCACCGCTAGTCGGAATATGAGGACTCCCGGATCCGTGTGACTGTCTGGCCAAAATCTTAGGGTATGAATCGAAATAAGATACCTTTAGGACTTTCTCATCTTATTCATCCCTTCTCATCACAAATTCTGTTAAGGACCTTAAGGATTAGGGTTTTCCCTCTTCTCCTCACCCTCTTAAGGTATGGGTAAGATTAATAAGGTCTAAGGAATCCTCCATCAAATTAATGAAAAGCATGTAAATAAGATGTCATGGACATAAGCTTAATAGATTAAGTGCAAATTAAAGAATAGATACATGCTTAGGTCGTATGACATAAGTTGTCATGTTCTCAGAAGAGGCATGAGGCTATACCTTCTTGTCAGGAGGATAAGTCAGTCTTGGAGATAGAGATCTCCATTGCAAGTAGAGACCTGGCGCATCTTCTGAGGATGATGCTAACCCTAACCCTAAGTGAAGGTTAGAGAGAGATGAGTTGGACCATGTGTTTAAAAAGACATGCCTTTAGGATGCCATATGATCCATGGATGACCTAGCACCTTTGGCAACCCAACCCTGGGAAGGGTCGTGTATGTTAGGGTAAAGGATAGCTCTTTAGATGATGATGTTAGTGAGGGACCTTAGAAATCCTATGGGCTTGTGCAAGTAGGGTATAGCTGGTACCTAGGGCACGTCATAGTGATGTTAAGTATCTTGAGAACATGCTATAAAATAAATTTTAGGTCATTTGGACACTTATACGTTGTGCATCCAAAGGAGGCAAAAATCATACATTTCAAATTAGTTTTGTGCATCGATTTTGTTGTTCTTGGATTAGTGACTTACACTCATCCAAATGAGCTCAAATTTTGTATGTGGCCTATTATTATTGTAACCATGAAGATCAATGGATTAAATTTTGGAAAAACATGGTCTAGATAGGCAAACACCATTGGGGTGTACAGTGTGATTTGTACACTTGAGTATATTCTAGCCTGACTATAAATATATATATATATATATATATATATATGGATTAGGGGTGGCAATCGGGTTCGGGTTGAGCGGGTTTTATTTCGTGTCATTTCGGGTCAACGCTTTTTGGCTAGACCCTAAACTTGTAAAAGATCGAAGTTCAGGTCGAAACCTTTGACCCTAACCCAACCCGCAAATAATTTGGGGTCTATCGGGTTTGACCCGTAAATCCAAATACCAAGAGAACAATTTCACAAAAATGCTATGATTTGTCTAATCATTGATAATTTCTAGGTGTAATCAACAAATTTCACTATGAAAAACTTACAATGTAATTGAGAAACACATATAAAGCTTATTGTACGCAAATTCATAATATAATTAGTATAATAAATCATACAAACCAATACAAAACCATATAGAATTGTCAAAATAAACTTCATGACCGATGAATTAGTAATTTCATAGGACATTTGTTGTCTTAAACTATAGTATTTGTACTTTTATTTGAATACATAATTGTGAATTTCGAGTCAATCGGGTCAATTAGGGTCTAAAGTATAAACCCGAACCCAACCCTAAATTAATTTCGGGTTCTTTGGGTCAATTTCGGGTCGGATCAAAAAATCGTAGACGCCCTAACCTGCTTAAAATTTTCGGGTTCGGGTCGGGTCTTGTTTTTCCAGCCGTAATACAGATGACCTATGCAGGCATTTATTTTTAAATTTAAGGAAGCTGACAAGAAAACTAGACAATTAATTCAAAAGGATTGAAGAAGGCATATGCAAACAACTACTCTATTATTAACATCCACTGACTCTTTAGACCTGATCATTCTAGATAAACCAAAGAGTTGAAACAAATATGAAAGATCCGGAGCACGAAACTTACTTCATGCCCAGGACACGAGAGTAGAAGTCCAGACTGACTTTAGGATCCTTGATCCGGAACATCTGTAAAGAAGAGTGAGTCACACAACCTAGCTGCTTTTGGGGCAACAATAAAGCTTAATATGCACAATATCCTTGAATTAATCGTCGGAAACAATGGATTCCTTTAAATGAGCTGGAAGCCCGATTAAAATCAAAGGAAGCAGGCAGAGATAAACTGGTAATGCTAATCAAATGGATATTATGACAGTAACAGTCCGAATCAACACTATAAAACACCACAGATACCATAGGGGAGAGTAATAAAGAGCTTGTTTTCCTTCGAGGACTCACAGTCTGCTGGAAGATGTATCCTTTGGTAGCCTCGTCGGGCTCAGAGCACAGTCCAGGGTTGTTGGACGGCGACTCTTTATTCGGTCCTGAAGAAGCCATTGAAGAGGCGAAACTGCGATATTCGACAGACGCCTGCTAGCGGTGATGAGTCAGGTGAAACCATCGCCACAAAAAAAGGAAAGAAAAAAAAAGGCATGCACTAAAGGAGCGACAGATGAAACAAACCTTCCTGTAGGTTCTGGAAGGAGAAGAAACGAGCCTGAATACTCGGGGTAGCGGCCGTGGAGAGAATAGTGCAGCGAGGTGGGCGACAGAAGCAGCCATTTGGCAATGCCGAACGTGGATATAAATAATGCGTGCAGCGAGGTGTTTGTTTATGGTTTAACGGATGTAAGGGAGGATCGGAAACACTTGGCATCATTTGGTTGGAAAAATTGACGACGGGAAACTAATCCATCTTGGCTAACTAGTAGTAGTAGTCGTCTCCGCAGACGTGCGCGGATTTTCATTTCCCGTCTTGCCAAGTAGTGCGTCCCGCTTCTCAACTCCCCACTCATTCGGAAACAAACAATGGAAACATTGCTTCGTCGTTTCTAATCCATTACTTCCCCATATGTATTTTTATGATAGTATTTCTTAAGAATGTAGTTTATATCATTTAATTGGTTCCGGAAACACATATATTTCTAATCACTTTTTGGACCCTCTTCTGAAGTTTCATAGCATCTAACAGAAACTAAAGTATCAAATCTAATGGGGATAAAGGTGTTGATTGTCAATACACGATTTCTCATTCTTGACCACTTTGGCTGAGGCAAGGAAGCTTTAAGAACAATATGTCAATCCAACCACTCCTCAATCCAACCAGTGGAGAAACTCATGTCAAATCTGCACACAGCATGTTTCGCTCTGATTCGTCCAAAAATCAAAACATTGGCAGGTCTAAGTGTCAATCTCCCCTCTTGTGGATCTGTCAAAAAGTTCACATGTGCCTCTTTCTTAGCAGCAACATGCGCATGTCTGAGTACGTCAATGGAAACATCCCTAACAAGATCATACATGTATTTAAAATCTGGAAGCTCCCTACAATGAACTGCATGCTCTCAAAAGTGTTCAAACATGTCTTACCACAGATTGGACATATC
This sequence comes from Alisma plantago-aquatica, assembly GCA_963693085.1. Taxonomy (NCBI): domain Eukaryota; kingdom Viridiplantae; phylum Streptophyta; class Magnoliopsida; order Alismatales; family Alismataceae; genus Alisma; species Alisma plantago-aquatica. The sequence continues at coordinate 1,285,536,979 of OY856409.1, forward strand.
TCATCAACTGGAAATAAAGGAATCATAAGACGATCTCTGAGGAGAAGAATTTCGTGTTAACTTTTTAGTTATCCTACTAAATTCTTATCGATTGTGGCAAATGGGGAGAAGAATTTCATGTTAACCTTTTAGAAAGTGTGACATAATCATTGCATATTAACATGAAATTTGAGGGGGGGGATTTTTTTCAATCAGACGAAATAGTTGAGGGGCTAGCCATCCATATCAGTTAACCATAAACTTTGCGTTTGTGGATGGAACCCCCAAGAAGGAAGTTATACATTCTAACTAAATATAAAAACCTTTTGTTAAATAATTGACAATGATGTTATTTTGTGTATATTGGGAGAAAAAAAGAGTTGGGAGTTAATTTGGAAATTGTTGCATTGAGTAGGGCCATAATGAATGCATGATGGTGGCTTGAAAATAGAAAAGTAATAGAAAGAAAAAATAAAAATACTATAGGACATGATTTAGTTCCATGAGAATAGAACTCTATTATATTCAATGATTTTTAAAGAAGTGTAGGTACCTTATTGTAGGGAAATATGGTGACAGAGCATGCATCAGCAAACACAAAATTTAACTGTCATATTTAACTATGTAATGGAAAGGATGGTATGTGAAGTTATACTTAGTCCTGGAGCAAGTCCAGTGATAATTCTCTCATAGTAGTGTGCGCCTTTCTTCAAGATGCACCTGGGCAGCGTCAACAACGGCCTTCTAGTTGATCACAACGGGCGTGGTTGACTTTGTCCTCTGAGTGGCAGAGAAGGGCCTTCTCGCCTCTATAGTAGTCCACGTGGACCATTGGTAACTTTTTTCATTCAAGAACAACAAAGAATGAGTTGTCCCTTCTAGTTAGTGTACTAGCACCGACTTGCTCTCCCAATTGTCTCTCTCTTGTTATCCCTCTCTTTGATGGGTAGGACTTATTCAGGTTCTCTCAGTTGCCACAACCCGAGAAGACAACAAATATCCGAGCTTATTGTTGTGTCTCTGAGAAGCCCTCAGTACCCCTCTATTTATATAGGGTGTTACAACCCCAATTTTTGGGTTCATTGGGTGAGAAATGCAATTTCTCATAATAAGGATAATTGAACAAAGAATGGTATAATTTGTTTTGAATACATGAATTTTGTTTACAATAGCCTTGATGTCTGTGTCGTGGGCTTTATTAGCTATTGGGCCCAAATAACAAAGAAAATTCAATTAGTAATGAATAATTGGATTTTTGAGAAAAGAATGAAATAGAAACCTCTAGAAGGCAAATCCAAAGAGGATTTCGTGCCTCTTGGGTTCCTTGGGTACCAAGGAGTCCAAAGTTGCATATATAAAGCAATAAGAAAAGTTTAATTAAGTATTTCTTTATTAAGAAATAAATTGAAAATAATGATAAAATGAGTGAAAAGAGGCATAAATGAGATTTCTTGGGGAAATTTAGTATCCATGAGGTTGCTAATATTAAAAGGAATACCAATGAAGAAAATAAAAGAGAAATAAAAAGAAATCATCAAAAAGAGATATTTTAATAAGAAATAAATAAGATAATGTGAAATAATGCATATAGATGCATCTAGAAGGATAATAAGTATCCAATAAAAAGAATTTCGAAATAATAGAGTGTCTTGGGATCCAAGGAGTCCCAACAAAGAGGAAAGAAAGAGAAAATACCAAAATTTGCAAAATAAAAGATAATATGAGACATTATTAACGTTTTTGGTGGCATTATGAAAAATGAAGTGATTTCTATTAATAAGAAGATAGAAATTTGTGTCAAAGAATTAAAAAGCAAACATAAAGTGAATAAGAGTAGGGGAATTTCGAATTTCTTAATGACCAAGGATCATGGATAAGCAAGGAATTGCTTAGGAGAGAGAAAATACTTCTTTATTAAGGAAAATTTCTTTCCTATTAGGAAAAGCCTTGTTTTCTTCGAGGGCAAGTATTCTGGGGCATAGATAATCACCCCTATATAAAGAGGTGGAGCCTCTGACTCAAGTTCAAGAGGATCCCACGTGTCTCTCTCTCCGTTTTCTCCTTGTTTCTTCTTTTAACCCTAGACATGGAGGGTAACGACCCGGAGCCTTGGACGGGAGTTGGATGGGGGCACGATGCTCCCAGGTCTTTGGAAGTCAGCGCAACAGCCGTCCCTTGGCCCTAGGAACCGCGCAAAGCTGGCAGGAGGGCTGCAGACCAGCCACGGTCGCAGACCCAGGCAGCCCGACTCGACCGCCTTAGCCGCAAGCCAAGAGCGCCGTCCAGCACGGGGAAGCACGGCGGAGGTAGGGGGACTACCCCTGGTGGTCGCCGGAGTCCAAGGAACAGCGGTCGGGCCACATACGATCGCTGACATAGCGACAGCGGAGGTGCAGTCGCAAGGAAGGAGATGAACGGAGTGTTTGACGAGTTTACCCTTCGGGGTTATGAAGAACCCAGGAGACGCACAGGGGTATAAGTGACTTTTCGAAATGTCTTCAACAAATCGAATTACGTTGCATGAAGTGAGCGACGTGGCGCGCTCCGATTGGCCCAAAATAGGTAATTTTACAAAATTCATATCTCCCCAATAGTAGCTCGGATGAGTATGTATAAAATATGAAACTTGCTCAGAAAAATGAGGGGAATCTAATAAAAATAAAATTGAAGCCTGATTCCTTGTGCAATTCAAAAAGTAATGGAATATAGCACCTTTAATGTATTAATGTTTAAAGATTCCTATTTTGATATGATTAATGTGTTTAATAGGGTTTAATGGATCCTTAGAGTTGATGTTAACCTGTTAAATGTAAAAAGGTACATTATGTTCAAAAAGGAAGAACTTTTCACATGATTAGTCTAATTTAGAGTTTATGTGCTTAAATATGCTTGAAATTGGAAAAGTACATAAAGTTATCATCTTTAATGATTTAATTAAGGAAAAACCCTTAGATTTGATGATAGATGGACTTAATAACGTTATTCAAACTGATATTAAACTATTGTTAATAAAAGTGAAAATAGAATCTTAAAAGATGATCTTTTTATATAATTGGCTTAATTTAGGGTTCCGTGCATGAATGTGCATTAATGAACTCGAAAACTCTAATTTAGGTGAATATGTCTTTTAATTGGTTTAATTGATCAAATCCGTGAATAAATAGAGATGTGATGATCCTAAGTTAATTTGGGTATAAAAGACTATTAAAATAGATAGTTGAGCAATTAAGGTTCATATTAATGGAAAAGAGTATTTTAGGGTTTGTTGACCTAAAATGGATAAAGTTTGAGAAATTGATCTAAGAAACTTTAATGAATATTAATGAAACCTTAATACGGATTAGAAACCCTGGAAAGAGAATCCAAGTCAATAAAGTAGATCCTTGATAAAGTGTGTAATAAATAGGGTACATATTCTTTTCAGGAATTATGTGATGATTGAGTTACTTGCTCGGATCTATTGATTGGCTTGATTGTATATTCATGAAGTATAATCTGCATGACTCGTCAAATCAGGTATGTGGTTAATTATGAATAACCGCTTTAGTTTTCCCGATGGATTCCCGGATGTTTAATCGCATTGAATGTAACTAAACTGTTTGGATGTTCATATTGCAAACTATAATGTGGCTATGACTATTACAAAGGATATATGTCTACAAACTCAGATCCTGGTTCTCTCTGTGGCATTATAGCTAACCTAGTACATGGCTGCCTATGGGTAGGTCCATCAGGTTAGAGAAAGACCTAGTACATGGCTACCTATTGGGTAGGTCCATCAGGTCTATGGATGACCTAGTACATGGCTACCTATTGGGTAGGTCCATCAGGTCTATGGATGACTTAGTACATGGCTACTATTGAGGTAGGACCATCAAGTCACATTGAGTTAGATATTGGGCTATCTTCGGGTAGTGCCATGCGACTCTATTACCTAAAGATAGGTGGTATCCATGTCCACTGCAGGGACAGCCCAGAGTTCGAGAATATGTCTGGATTGAGTTGTATGGCTTAAAATGTAATCTTGATTGTTAAATGATTAATTGAATGATTATATTGTTAACATAGTTGAACATTATGTGTTTCCTCCACATACCAGCTTTGGCTGACCGTCGTTTTGTTTGTCGGCGATTTAGGTACAAATCTCAAAAGTACAAACCGTAAAGTGACACATTGTGAATTCAAGAATCAAAGAACAAGGAGGAATTAGATAGAATAGTTCAACTGAGGTTAGAAGTTTAGTTTGTTCCAAACTTTTCAAAGGTATGCAAAGAAAAATTTTATTACCAATTTTCAGTATAGTATGTTAGAATTTAATAATTGTTTTTGGTTAATTGTCGAACCTTCGATCCGGAAGTTATGGGTGCGGCTTCAACCTATCGGTCTCCCTTAATTGGGGGTTATCGGGAGGTGGGGTCATAACATTTGGTATCAGAGCTTAGGTTCCTCAGTTAACCATTAATAATTATTAAATTTTACAAACTCCATAGAACCCATGGGAGTTATTAGAGGATTATCCGAAAGATGGAGGTGTCTAGAAAAGGATCACGACTGGGGGCTGGCAATATTTTCCTCCGCACCGCTAGTCGGAATATGAGGACTCCCGGATCCGTGTGACTGTCTGGCCAAAATCTTAGGGTATGAATCGAAATAAGATACCTTTAGGACTTTCTCATCTTATTCATCCCTTCTCATCACAAATTCTGTTAAGGACCTTAAGGATTAGGGTTTTCCCTCTTCTCCTCACCCTCTTAAGGTATGGGTAAGATTAATAAGGTCTAAGGAATCCTCCATCAAATTAATGAAAAGCATGTAAATAAGATGTCATGGACATAAGCTTAATAGATTAAGTGCAAATTAAAGAATAGATACATGCTTAGGTCGTATGACATAAGTTGTCATGTTCTCAGAAGAGGCATGAGGCTATACCTTCTTGTCAGGAGGATAAGTCAGTCTTGGAGATAGAGATCTCCATTGCAAGTAGAGACCTGGCGCATCTTCTGAGGATGATGCTAACCCTAACCCTAAGTGAAGGTTAGAGAGAGATGAGTTGGACCATGTGTTTAAAAAGACATGCCTTTAGGATGCCATATGATCCATGGATGACCTAGCACCTTTGGCAACCCAACCCTGGGAAGGGTCGTGTATGTTAGGGTAAAGGATAGCTCTTTAGATGATGATGTTAGTGAGGGACCTTAGAAATCCTATGGGCTTGTGCAAGTAGGGTATAGCTGGTACCTAGGGCACGTCATAGTGATGACAGTATGAAACCCTGGATAAGGAATTATGATGGAGCATAAAGGGTTATGGATGATCTAGAGCAAACATAAGTACGAAACTAGGCTTCACCCATGTAGAGGATGCTTTTGAGGTTGATCCTTCATGAAGAGAGGACCTCTAATGGTGAGGTTGGATGTAGGGTTATCTCTATAGAGAGTGGGAAACCCAGCAAGAAGGTTGGAAGCCTAAAACCCTGAACAATGGATGATAGTGGTTGCCTCATGATTGATACTTGAAAGTTGATGATATCTTGGTTGCCTTTAGAGGGACCAAACCTTAGAGAAAATATGAAGATTCTGGTACCTACGTGCCTATGGTATAGGTGTTTACCTTCTGAGGTAGGAAGAAGAGTTCCTTAGACCTAGAAAGGTTTAGTAGCAGGTTATGAGTGTTGGGTTTTAGGGGAGACAGAGAAGGCAGCGGAAACAAAAAAAAAATTCTCCCCCAACCCATACCGAGGAAACGCGTCAACGTCTATATAATAGGAAAGGATGGTTTGTGGAATCATACCTTGTCCTGAGGCTTACTCGGCGACAATACCTCATGCAATGCGCAGTCTTCAACTCCGGTCTTGGACGGTGTCTGTGCAGCTCCTGGTTGCACCGGGACTGACGACTCCTCCTCCTACCAGACTGTCGGATGACAGTTGTCCTCCTAAGCGGCAGTGTCCTCCCGCCTCTGTAGTAGTTCACACGGACCACCTGGAACTCCACTCTCCTTGTCCTACAAGGAAGTGGAAGGAGTCGCACCCTCCTGTTGACGTACTAGTCGCCAACACACTCTCCTGCTACCAGTTGCAACTGTAGTTGTCCTTCCCTTGCTGCACCTCCCTTTGCGGGAAGCACTTGCTCGGGATCTCTCACGGTTACCAAAACCAGAGAGAACGACAACTTCGCAAAGCAACCGGCTTGCATTGAGTTGTGCTCTGAGAAGCCCCCAATACCCCTATATATATAGGCGGGTCATGGGACAGGGTTCTCTGTGCCCGGCAATATGGGACTAAAGCAGGAGTAGAAGGGTTCGGGATTTTTCCACAAAAAGCAACCAACTCGCAACCTGAACTGATCGGTTCACAAGTGAACCGGTCGGTTGGAGCACCAACCGATCGGTTGGGACCCATGAGTCGATCGGTTCACTTCTGAACTGGTCGGTTTGTGGTCCTGATCAGTTCCCGATTGACTTTCCAACTTTCGTTTCTAATTGGTATCGAATACCAATCCTTGTTCCAATCAAATTGGGCAAGTGAAACGCAAGGAAAATTCTCACCGATCTGACTTTCCCAACTTGCTTGGTTGCACCAGTTGAACCGATCGGTTCAACACTTGAACTGCTCGTTTCACCCTAGGCTTGAGCCGATCGGCTCAACACTTGAGCTGACCGGTTCAGCAACCTCAGCCGACCGGTTCAACACTTGAACTGATCGGTTGGGAGTACAGGTTGTGCAAAATCATTCAAATGCGATTTCAATGAATCCGATACTCCAATCAATGCATCCAACACCTTGAACAATATGATACTGAGCTATCTACTGATTGAGTGTTTAATTGAACTACTAAACTCCTTTAGTAATCAATCTAAACATTGCTTTGTGGACAAAACTCCTCTTCCAGGTTAAATCCTATGTGTGTGACCCTGCAGGTCCATTTCACGTTGGCAGTGAAAGTCCATAACACTTATGACTTCACAAGCAAAGAGCGGTGCCTAGTCACACATCAGTGCTACCCAAGTGAAAGTAGAAAGTTGGAGAACAACTTTCATCCTACAATCCGTGAATGGTGTTACAGTGAATGTATAATTCCTTTGTCACTAATATCCCGAATGAACTCAAGGCATGGAACAGTCATCCTGTCAACGTTCATTCACTTTCTTGATCTCAGAGTAGATTGAAGGAGATATGTATGACATCAATATCACATACTGATTCACACATGCGTGCGCACGCCTATCTCAATCCTACTCATCAAGTGGCCTTGGATATCAAACTCCCTCAGGAGGGACAAATCCCATATCTATCACTCACCCCTTAAAAGCCCCATGTGTCAAAGCCACCCAATCATCACCTTTATAACAACCCATGTTTCAGGACTGCGTTTGAGGATGTCAAAGTGTGCCCAACGACATGTGTTGAGTGCAGTGATTTTAGGTCTAAGAATCACACTCACCACCATCACTGTGAGTACTGACTGTGACTACCATCTTATGGTTCCATGTGTCAAACTCACGGTGGGTCTGTCCGGTACACTTGTTCTCTAACAAGTACCTATGTGTTTGGTTTGATATCTCTATATCATGACTAATGAGATTATGTCATCAACCAACACCACAATCTAGTCTTGTGTGTCATTGCTGTCTATCTACCTTCCACAATGACATCCGACTAGGGACATAACAAGAATGTACAAACTCTTAGCATCTGTATGATCTCATCGTTCAGGTCCTTAACCTGAAAGCATACGTCATTGAGTACTATCATTCTCTAGACATTCAATCTGTTCTATCACTATCTCATATGACTGAACCAGAAAGAATTGGAAGCTTGCCTTTGATGTTTATCAAATCAATCTTAATGCATCCCACCAATCATCCCATGATTGGCTCTCAGGGCATACATACCAACAGACTCCCACTTGCACTGCGAGCCAATCACCCTTGAATCATATTCATAGTGATCTCTAAACATGTCCCACATGTTACTGTGCTCTTATGCCAATATAGTGAGTAATGGAAACACCTTGCCAAAGTCAGTATAAATTGCATATCTCTCATCTCTTCACTGTACGTCACACGTATGAGATGGAGTTGCCGTAATATGCGATCTAGTATTCCATTGCTAACCTTTAGCCACATTGCATGATCAAGGATTCCAGACTTGTCATCAATGAGTGGAATATCTATAAGTTCATCTCATGAACTTCCAGATCCATATAGTATCCACTGTTGTTCTCTAACACACGGATACTCGACATTTTCCTTTTAAATGGTTTTATTGGAACACTTCCAATTATCAACAAACTTTCACTTTTATACATCCTATGTATATTTTGCGATTAATTTTCTGTCCTTTCGGAAGTTCACATCAATGTAACTCTTTACATCGAACTCTTCCTTATCTTCATAGAACTAGTACTTCCCAAGTACTTATCAAGTTCTTATGGTATTCCAGTAACCCTTACTGGAAGTAGACAGACATCCACTCGTCATGTCCTACATACGAGTTATCAGGATGAGCACATCATATTGCCATGTCCTACATACAAGATGATGAATGTGTTTTATTCTTGCCATGTCATATATGCAAGACAATGGGATGATTACATACATGATAGATCCATATCTATTCTTAGTGTTCCCATTCTTCATAAGAATTGGACACTTGGCCTTGGGATATTAATATCCATATAATATGGACAAGTTTTCTCCCACTGAATCTGTGCATACTGAACCCTTCAGTACAGATTGCCAATGTATGCTCTCTCTTTTCAGGTCAAGAGGTTTTCGATAACTATCTCTATAGATCTCTATTCCTATCACATAGGAAACATCTCTATCTTCCTTAAAGATAATTTCCACTTTTGGATTTCCATTCTAGAACAATTCCATTTCACATCAATATGTGGAATGTGAATACTCTCCCACTAAATCACAGATCCCTTCTTTATCTTTGACATATCAATCAAACCCTTTGACTATATCATCAAAGTAAAGATCCAATTTTGAGTTGCTTATACTCAATCAATCACATTGATTAGTCCATTGTAACTTATAGACTTCATTTGCATTAGTGGATTCATAAACCTTATAGGTTGTGTCACGTACACGTCCTTGTTTTATTCCTCATAGGAATGTGGTTTTAGTATCCATATGCCAAATGTCTCAGTCATTAAGTTGCAATCAACAAGCATCATCCTTCTCAAAATGTTATCCATGTGTCTTAACACTTAAGACTCATTTGCACTTATGGATTTCATCCAATGAGTGCTACCATCAAGGTCATACCTTATGGTTCACATGGAAATCATTTAGGATGTAATGGTCTTATACCATAACTCAAAATCTGATTCCTCATATTCATCTAGATAGTTGACTCATCATATGAACAACTCATCACATAGATAATTGAGGTGTATCTGTCAAGAATATAAGAATTCACAACCCTTGTGATTCTTAATGTCCTTTATTAGTGTGGGGTATTCTTTTATTAATAAGAATTCAGTTATTTGATAATCATTCTCTAACTCCTTAGAGTACGATTCCTTCTTGATTTAGACATCACCATGCCTTAATCATGAGTTCACTATGATACACTATCATAATCACTCATAAAGATCTCAAACATTTGGTCCAAGTATTTCATTCATTGATCTCATCAAGAATTAATACTTTACAAAATTTGTACTTCATCTATGACAATCTTGAACACTTCAAGATGTTCATATTGGTATTTCTCTAAACACCATTTGAATTATTAGCATTTGTTCCAATTGGTATGTAAATACATCACATGTATTATACCTAATAGGATAATCACTCTCCCACTACCTTTAGTGAAGATTGATTAATCATGTCCAAGATATTCATGTCTCTTAATGGTTCTCTAACCAAAAGAGTCTAGGTTTATCCATCATATGGAAACTAGAAATGAATTTCTCATGATTGATGCTAATTTTATTGTTTGAGTTATCAATAACTTTAGGTATCATTTTATCTTATGCATACCATGTATCACAAGATAAACAAGGCATTGCCACAAAGATCATATCTTTAAGATTGAAACATCAATTTTATTAATTGCCATCATTGTCATACAATATGCAATAATAAAGTGTTTCTATCTATTGGCAATATATGAAATAGCAGTTCTCAACTCTATTTCGTGCCCTTTAGGCTGAAATAAACTGAAAGATACTCCTATCTATGGCCGCAACACTTGCTCCAATGATGGGTACTTCTTTCTTGGTCCTTTCACAAAGGCCATCACTTCTTTGCGGATATTGCATATCATATATGACATATCCATATCTTGGTATCATATACCTCGGATAAAGAAGTGGTTCATTTCATGATACCTTAGGTGGAGATCTCCATCCCCTCCTTCATCTTCTTTTGTTCTTCCAGATATAGAGGGCAGTTCCCTCATGCACCCTTTCCCCATGTGCCTTGAGGCTGAAGACGGCTTGGATTGCTGGCTAGCATCAGAACACTTCTTAGCTTTTCCCTTGCCCTTGCCCTTAAGACTTACCTTTTCTTTGATCACATCAAAGACTATGGTTTGTCTTTCTTCATCTTTGCCTCTACTATCCTCAACATGTCCAACAACTCTGTCAACGCTTGTCAAAGTTGTTCATGTTGTAGCTTATCATGAATTGTATGATTCTCACAACATTTGCAGTATCATACCAATAGCCAACTCTTGGCTCAGAGGGAATCCTTCTTAATCAGGTTTTCCACATACCCAATCACATTGAGTGTGTGAATACCTTACTGGATCTCCTTCTGTCATGACATACTAGGACGTATCTTGGAGACATCATATGTCTCATGTTGTCTCTGCAACTCATAGTTCAGAGAACACAACATCAAGCACTCCTCATCAATGTCATCCTCAGTATGCTTCCATAAGCATACTTTCAGCCATTGATGTGGTGGGATCGAGTTCATCTGGTTCTGGTATAACTAGGACTTAGAGCTTTCACTCTTTGATTGAGAACACTTCTCATCATCATCCTAACCAGTCGTGGAATTATTCTCATTTAATTTGTTGGTCTCAAAGACCGATCGCAAATAAAGTGATTTGTTGATTAACCATTTATTTTAACAAAAGGAAATATATGCAATTTTAGTCCAAAACTCTTTTGACTTGTTTGATTGATTTGAAAAGTTGACGATAAAATTAGGCCTTTAATTAATTATCGCTCCCACTATTTTACTTCAAATTGATAGCCCTCACCATCAATTCGGAAGATTGCAGCGTACAACCTTCTAGTGGGCAAGATCCTGAAATCCTCTAAGTCATGGACCAGCTTGGGCTGTCACCCACAACATAGATCTCTCAGGTAGGCAACTTTTGCCAATTGCATCATATGCAACTCTTGATAAGATGTCATCTACAACTCCTTGCAATGATCATCTCCATGCCTCAAGGCGCTAGATCCTATCTAGGTCACCTTGTTAAGTCCGACCCAAAGCAAATACGATGAATATGCACCCTGCTTGGGCAGACCCACACATTCATCCTTCACGCTTCCACGAGGTAGACGGTGCACCACGCTAGGGTGTGCCCACACTTGGTCGAACAAGCTTTTCACATGTGTTGCATTTGGAAGGCATCTAAAAAATAATATTTTAATGAGGGATTTGGTTTTTATATACATATACATATCCAATCACCACAATACATAGTACGTATCATATACATGCTATATCCCACATAAAGCATGCACAAACAATAAAAAGCGATGATTATAGCCATCCTAATGTGATTCCTCGAGCCAAGAGGAATCACGGTCATCTAGGTCAACATCACATGCAACATGTACAAGATGAACTCTGTGCCTTGCCATCCGAGTTGATCAACTCATCACATGAATGATCTGTACTCTCCAGCCGGTCGTCTGGGTGCCACCAGCCGATCGGTTGGCTCCTCCAACCGATCGGTTCGCCTGGTCGTCGTGCATCTCGTCATGTTCGCCACCCGCTCGTCTCGTTCCTCGAACCGGTCATCAACCGATCGGTTCACTCCTTGAACCAACCGTCTTCAAGGTCAGCCGATCGGTTCACGCCTTGAAACAATCGTCTGAGCAGTCGTCTTGATGTCCTCCGGTCTTCGACATAACAGGAAATAAAATCTATCCTATTATTACATTGCTTAAAAGAAGAAACCCCGAGTTACATTCGGAGGGAGCAAAGGTAGGAAAGAATCTCGAATTATTTCGAGTTACATCAGGAATAAGAGAGGGAAGATCGGTGCGCAGACCGAGATGCAAGAAACCACAAACAACCACACACAGATAGGGGTTTATAGGCCATAATCACGATACACACATCCACCACAAAACTCATTTAAGGGCGACGCCTATCGAGTGCATTAATAATACATATCATATATGTAATTTGGGATTTGTAGATTTAGGATTGGACATGCATAAATCAAATATTATTCGCATCGTATGCAATAAATAAAGGCGACAAACCAAAATCGATCATATCGATATTCCTAAAATATAGAGCAGTTGACGTGGCTCTGATACCACTGTTGGGTTTTAGGGGAGGCAGACTAGGCAGCAGAAACAAAAAAAATTTCTCCCCCAACCCATACCGAGGAAACGCGTCAACGTCTATATAATAGGAAAGGATGGTTTGTGGAATCATACCTTGTCCCGAGGCTTGCTCGGCGACAATACCTCGCGCAATGTGCGGTCTTCAACTCCGATCTTGGACGGTGTCTGTGCAGCTCCTGGTCGCACCGGGACTGACGACTCCTCCTCCTACCGGACTGTCGGATGACAGTTGTCCTCCTAAGCGGCAGTGTCCTCCCGCCTCTGTAGTAGTCCACACGGACCACATGGAACTCCACTCTCCTTGTCCCACAAGGAAGTGGAAGGAGTCGCACCCTCCTGTTGACGTACTAGTCGCCAACACACTCTCCTGCTACCAGTTGCAACTGCAGTTGTCCTTCCCTTACTGCACCTCTCTTTGCGGGAAGCACTTGCTCGGGATCTCTCACGGTTACCAAAATCAGAGAGAACGACAACTTCGCAAAGCAACCGGCTTGCATTGAGTTGTGCTCTGAGAAGCCCCCAATACCCCTATATATATAGGCGGGTCATGGGACAGGGTTCTTTGTGCCCGGCAATATGGGACTAAAGCAGGAGTAGAAGGGTTCGGGATTTTTCCACAAAAAGCAACCAACTCGCAACCTGAACCGGTCGGTTGGGGACCTGAACCGGTCGGTTGGAGCACCAACCGATCGGTTGGGACCCATGAGCCGATCGGTTCACTTCTGAACCGGTCGGTTCGTGGTCCTGATCAGTTCCCGATTGACTTTCCAACTTTCGTTTCTAATTGGTATCGAATACCAATCCTTGTTCCAATCAAATTGGGCAAGTGAAACGCAAGGAAAATTCTCACCGACCTGACTTTCCCAACTTGCTTGGTTGCACCAGTTGAACCGATCGGTTCAACACTTGAACTGCTCGTTTCACCCTGGGCTTGAGTCGATCGGCTCAACACTTGAGCCGATCTGCTCAACACTTGAGCCGACCGGTTCAGCAACCTCAGCCGACCGGTTCAACACTTGAACCGATCGATTGGGAGTACAGGTTGTGCAGAATTAGTCAAATGTGATTTCAATCAATCCGATACTCCAATCAATGCGTCCAACACCTTGAACAATATGATACTGAGATATCTACTGATTGAGTGTTTAATTGAACTACTAAACTCCTTTAGTAATCAATCTAAACATTGCTTTGTGGACAAAACTCCTCTTCCAGGTTAAATCCTATGTGTGTGACCCTGCAGGTCCATTTCACGTTGGCAGTGAAAGTCCATAACACTTATGACTTCACAAGCAAAGAGCGGTGCCTAGTCACACATCAGTGCTACCCAAGTGAAAGTAGAAAGTTGGAGAACAACTTTCATCCTACAATCCGTGAATGGTGTTACAGTGAATGTATAATTCCTTTGTCACTGATATCCCGAATGAGCTCAAGGCATGGAACAGTCATCCTGTCAACGTTCATTCACTTTCTTGATCTCAGAGTAGATTGAAGGAGATATGTATGACATCAATATCACATACTGATTCACACATGCGTGCGCACGCCTATCTCAATCCTACTCATCAAGTGGCCTTGGATATCAAACTCCCTCAGGAGGGACAAACCCCATATCTATCACTCACCCCTCAAAAGCCCCATGTGTCAAAGCCACCCAATCATCACCTTTATAACAACCCATGTTTCAGGACTGCGTTTGAGGATGTCAAAGTGTGCCCAACGACATGTGTTGAGTGCAGTGATTTCAGGTCTAAGAATCACACTCACCACCATCACTGTGAGTACTGACTGTGACTACCATCTTATGGTTCCATGTGTCAAACTCACGGTGGGTCTGTCCGGTACACTTGTTCTCTAACAAGTACCTATGTGTTTGGTTTGATATCTCTATATCATGACTAATGAGATTCTGCCATCAACCAACACCACAATATAGTCTTGTGTGTCATTGCTGTCTATCTACCTTCCACAATGACATCCGACTAGGGACATAATAAGAATGTACAAACTCTTAGCATCCGTATGATCTCATCGTTCAGGTCATTAACCTGAAAGCATACGTCATTGAGTACTGTCATTCTCTAGACATTCAATCTGTTCTATCACTATCTCATATGACTGAACCAGAAAGAATTGGAAGCTTGCCTTCGATGTTTATCAAATCAATCTTAATGCATCCCACCAATCATCCCATGATTGGCTCTCAGGGCATACATACCAACAATGAGACCTTGTACCTTGTTGTTTGTCCTTAAGGAGGACCCCACTCTAAGTGTTGCTTGAGTTGAAGGATGACAAGAAGTGCATGTCATGCCTTTTTCATGCTTGGTTCGTAGTTAAGAGACAGAGCATGTTGTGAACCTAGGGTTCCTAGGCCTAAGAGGGGAAGTGGTGTACCTAAGGATCATGATGAGAAGTTGAGTTCCTATAGAAGCGAGCATGGTACTCCTCATGTATAGAGGAAAAGGGAAGCCCCTTAAGTTTAAGGTGTGTTTGATGGACCCCTCACAACTAGGATGATGATAAAGGAAAGTATGATCTTGATCCAACATCGAGGAAAGAGGATAAGTATGACCTAGCATGGTACAGTAGGTGATATGCTTGTGCCTTAATAGCTTGATAGGGTTAAGTAGACTCATGTGGATGTAAACCCTAGACCTAAGAGCTTTTGTGACCTTGTTGTCAAGAGATAATTTTCCTCCCATCCTGGGAGAGGGACCCCTTTGGTAGGGTGTATATCAGTTTTGTTGGTTTAAGGTAACCTAAAGAGGTCTCATAGGATCATGAGAAGCTAAATGAGAAGTACATGGTATGAGAATGAACCTGTACACCCATAGATATCCATCTCTAATTGCATATGAATGTGTTACCATGGAAGTAACCGGTATGGAGCTTGACCAAGGTAGGCAGGCTGCCATGATCCCTATGAAAGGATGAAAGCCAACCCATGAATGCAGAAAGAGAGATGATGAAAACTTGGGTAAGGTTCTAAGTGAACATGTACTATAATGGTGAATCCTAAGTCTATCCTAGGGTCAGGTAGGGATAAGACCGATGAAAGTAGGAGTTGCCTAATTCCCCAATTGCACATGACCATAGGGTCGGGAGGTAATAGCTATCATTGTCTGAGGACCATGGGTTAGGAGATTGATAACCTTCATGAACTCATGGGACCCAAAGGGCAGATGAGTGGGGCACTCTCTTGATGCATGAGGGAAGAGGGATGACCCCAAAAGTGTCGGCACCCTATAGACCTAGAGGATATGACCACGGGATGTGTGTAAATCTCAGTAGGTTCAAGACTAGTTGGATATCATGATGTCCGTGATGTAGAGACATATGTAGAACGTTTCAACTTAGATGTAAAAGTGTATTGGCAAGGTGGGATGTACCATCTCTACTCTTGGAACAAGAAGAACTATGTATTTGGACTGCAGCCAAATGCTTATTTCCTCTTGTTATGGGGGTGAGAGATAGGACATTACGCATGCCATACACCAAGGATAAGAGATGATGTAGGTTGGAACATTTCCACGAGAAATGGGGATAGAGAAGATAACCTACCCTGGTAAAGTGAATGATACATGGATGGCTTGCAAACATTAAGAGGAATGAGGTAGTCACCTTATGAGGATGTCTTTATCATGAGCTATGTGGAACTTACAAGTTATACTAGGTTGAGTTTGATCACTACGATGATGAAATCAGAGGGTGTTCTTAATAAAGATAGACAGAGAGTTTAAGGTGAGACAATAAGTGAAATACATGGAATTGTATGTCTTCAACACCTAAGAATGTGAAGTGGTAATGGATGCTCTGGTTGAGATACATCTGACCTGTTTGACTAGAAGCTAGAAGAGGTTGTTTGGCTAACCCTAAGTTCAAAAAGGAGAGGTGTTTGGATAACACTCAGATGTAACAAGATACATTGGAAAGTTAATGGTTGTTTGGTTAGCCAGTCTAGTCTTTGATGCAATGAAAGGATGGTGGTAGAACCTCAAGTGCACTTCTTTGGAAAAGAAGGTGAGGAAACCCCAACTAGAGTGGTTTAGGGTTTTTGAGGAATTGATCTTGAAGAATAATGACATACCGGAGATCATGATTTTAAGATCACCATACACTGTGGTAAATGGCAATGGCACTTTGGATGCTTAAGATGAAGTTGCATGTGGTTTATGACCATGCAAGCCAGGAGGTAAAGGATGAACCCCAGTAACCTAGTGTATCGATATAGAGAACAAAAGAGTCCTTGAGAGAAATGGGAGTTTGTCACGATGGATGTTGCAATAGGTCTCCCCTAGACCAAGGAAGGTCGAGATGCAATATGGGTTATGGTAGGTTGCCTTACCTAGATGACATGAGAAAGAAAGAGTTTTGTTAAGGGACAGATCTAGTTGAACTACCCATGAGAGAGATGGTTCAACTACACTATGAAGCGAGTTCAAAGGTTCTTGAGTTTGACCTAAAGGTTTCCTTCTAAAAGATGGAAGTAGGTGCATGAAGAACTCAATGTTAGTATAGTTTATCACCCCTAACTATGGTTAGTATGATCCAGACTAAAGGGTCTGATGAGGGCATGTGTGCTCGTTTAAGGTGATATCTAGAGAAAGTTCTTGTCCTATGAAAGATGTGACAATGACCGCCATAGCCAGTATCGGGTTTTATAAGAAGCTCTGTAAGGGAGGATGTGTCGGTCACCACTTCAGTAAGGTGATGTTGGTGAAAGGACCATATGATGGTTAGAAAAGGACCACATGATGGTTAGAAAAGGGACCACAGTGCGTGTAGATGAAGTCACTTTGATTGTGCAAGGGATGAAAGGAGCCTAGAGATGATGAGAGTCGTGAGCAGATGCAAAGTAGACTGACGTACAAGTTACTGTGGAAGAATACATGAAAAACTGACCCCTCTAAGTTATAACTAAGGGAGCCGAGTCCCCGATGCAAGGGTTTTTTTCGACATGGTTTGGTGGAGAAGGCTAAGTTTGACCTTACCCCTCAGGATAGAGTAATGTGTGGTGAGTTCCATGTGTCAAATTTAGAGCACTATGTGAGGTACCCGACCATGTGCTGAGCAATGAACCTAGTGAGCCCCAAGGGAGGCTGACATGGCCTGAGTCTAATTTAGAGTTTATGTGCTTAAATATGCTTGAAATTGGAAAAGTACATAAAGTTATCATCTTTAATGATTTAATTAAGGAAAAACCCTTAGATTTGATGATAGATGGACTTAATAACATTATTCAAGCTGATATTAACTTGTTGTTAATAAAAGTGAAAATAGAATCTTAAAAGATGATCTTTTTATATAATTGGCTTAATTTAGGGTTTCGTGCATGAATGTGCATTAATGAACTCGAAAACTCTAATTTAGGTGAATATGTCTTTTAATTGGTTTAATTGATCAAATCCGTGAATAAATAGAGATGTGATGATCCTAAGTTAATTTGGGTATAAAAGACTATTAAAATAGATAGTTGAGCAATTAAGGTTCATATTAATGGAAAAGAGTATTTTAGGGTTTGTTGACCTAAAATGGATAAAGTTTGAGAAATTGATCTAAGAAACTCTAATGAATATTAATGAAACCTTAATTCGGATTAGAAACCCTGGAAAGAGAATCCAAGTCAATAAAGTAGATCCTTGATAAAGTGTGTAATAAATAGGGTACATATTCTTTTCAGGAATTATGTGATGATTGAGTTACTTGCTTGGATCTGTTGATTGGCTTGATTGTATATTCATGAAGTATAATCTGCATGACTCATCAAATCAGGTATGTGGTTAATTATGAATAACCGCTTTAGTTTTCCCGATGGATTCCCGGATGTTTAATCGCATTGAATACAACTAAACTGTTTGGATGTTCATATTGCAAACTATAATGTGGCTATGACTATCACAAAGGATATATGCCTACAAACTCAGATCCTGGTTCTCTCTGTGGCATTATAGCTAACCTCATACATGGATGCCTATGGGTAGGTCCATCAGGTTAGAGAAAGACCTAGTACATGGCTACCTATTGGGTAGGTCCATCAGGTCTATGGATGACCTAGTACATGGCTACCTATTGGGTAGGTCCATCAGGTATATGGATGACTTAGTACATGGCTACTATTGAGGTAGGACCATCAAGTCACATTGAGTTAGATATTGGGCTATCTTCGGGTAGTGCCATGCGACTCTATTACCTAAAGATAGGTGGTATCCATGTCCACTGTAGGGACAACCCAGAGTTCGAGAATATGCCTGGATTGAGTTGTATGGCTTAAAATGTAATCTTGATTGTTAAATGATTAATTCAATGATTATATTGTTAACATAGTTGAACATTATCTGTTTCCTCCACATACCAGCTTCGGCTGACCATCGTTTTGTTTGTCGGCGATTTAGGTACAAATCTCAAAAGTACAAACCATAAAGCGACACATTGTGAATTCAAGAATAAAAGAACAAGGAGGAATTAGCTAGAATAGTTCAGCTGAGGTTAGAAGTTTAGTTTGTTCCAAACTTTTCAAAGGTATGCAAAGAAAAATTTTATTACCAATTTTCAGTATAGTCTGTTAGAATTTAATAATTGTTTTTGGTTAATTGTCGAACCTTCGATCCGGAAGTTATGGGTGCGGCTTCGACCTCTCGGTCTCCCTTAATTGGGGGTTATCGGGAGGTGGGGTTGTAAGATAGGGTCAGGGTTGGGGTTCCTAGTCTCAGCGGGAGTCGAAGGGGGTAGAATTTCATGAATTTTTGCACCCTGCTAGTGGCAAAACGATCAGTTTAGAGGTGAACTTATCGGTTGACATGTGAGTGGATCAGTTCAACACTTGAACCGTTCATTTCAACATATTTACTAATGCAATTGTATTAGTAATTAATATCTAATTAATGCACAACATGACGTCAACACTAATCTTTGATCCAATCGAACTGATCAACCAACAGGTCAGTTCACAACCTGAATTGATCAGTTCATGGACCTGAGTTGATTGGTTCACTTCCTAAACTGGTTGTCTCATGGACCATATTGCCAATATCGGTTCAATTGACCTAACACTTGAATCAATTGGTTCAACACTTGAACTGGTCGGATCACATAGTAGTAAGTCGACTTTAAACCATTGTTGTTTAAATTGAATATCTAACTCTTTAGTAATCAAGTTTAAACCACATTCATAAACAAATGCATATTCCAAGTGCATCCTATGTGTGTGACCCTATAGGTTCCAAGTTGCTTTGGCAGTGAATGTCCATAACTAATTTTTGACAACATAAGCAATGAGTGGTATCTAGAAAGACATCATTACTATCCAAGTAATTGGAAAGCTGGAGAACAACTTCAACCTACAATCTATGATTGGTGTTACAGTGATTGTATAATTCCTTTGTCTCTGATATCTAGATTGAACTTAAGGTATGGAATTGTCTGTTGGGAATTATGGTACAGAGCAGGCAACAAAATTTAAAATTTTATCTACCATATTCCCCATAATCGTAGATTGCATCAATAACTATAATGCATGAAGGATGGTTTCGAGGATATACATGTTCCCGGAGCAAGTCCAGCGACATCTCCTCGTCGTCCTTGATGTGCAATTGTCTTAGATAGTGTCTGTGCAGCTCCTGTATTGCACTAGGACTTGTCTAACTGATGCTCCCTCTATACCTCAGGCAGTAGGGCTAATGCAACTCCTCCTGGTCGCACCAGAGACTGCAACCACGAACATCGTCTTCTTCAGTTGTTCCTCTTGTCACGGACTGTTGGTTGACATTGTCCTCTAAGCGGCAAACAACAGTTTCATATGCAATTATCATGGTAGGCAATCATGTCAATTGCATCATATGCAACTCTTGGATAGATGATATGTGCAATGCCCTATCATGATCATCTGCAAGATTCTGGGCTTAGACTCTCTAAGAATCACCAGTTAAGTCTCACCCAAAAGCCGACACGATAGTAATGCACCCCGCTAGGGAGGAAACTACATTATTATCATCGCACTTCATCGAGATAGACGACACATCATGCTAGGGTGTAAACTACGCTTGGTCGATCAAGATTTTCATGTGTGCCACTTTTGAAAATCATCTAAGACTTAATATTTTGATTGAGGGAGTTTGTATATATACATATATTTCATCCAATCACTACATATACATGTTATATCCCACAACTTAAACATCCAATAATCGAAAGCGATGGTTATGTCCAGTTCTAATGTGATCCCTTAGAGCCACAAGGGATTATGTCATCTAGGTCTACATCATATGTAAAAGCCTATTGTTGATAAAGACATGTGCTTGCCAATCTGGGTTGATCGCTTCAACCCTTGAACCGATCGGCTCACCTCCTGGTTGGTTGTTAGGTCATCCTACTAGTCATCTAGTTCTTCTGTCCACCATCGACGGGCTCCTCCAGCTGATCGCTCGGGCCCACCAAGCGATCAGTCTGGCTTGTCCACCATGTCCTCCAAGATCCTTCAGTCGGTCGACTCTTCTTTGGGACTCCTTCATATTAGTCATAATATGAAAGTAAACTATCCTACTTTTACATGATTATTGGGAAACCTCGAGTTACATTCGAGGGGAGAAAAGGTAGAAGAGAATTAAATTTACATTGGGAAGATGAAACAGAGGCTCAGTACATAGATCGTGCACAGATAGGGATTATTGGCCATAACTATGCTACACATCCACCATTAAAACCATCTTAGGACGATGTGTGTAAATTGCATATATATATATATATATATATATATATGTATGTGTGTGTATATGTAAGGATTTGACAAGATAGTATTCATATTATAAGCAATGATGGAATGACAAAAACAAAATCCGATCATATCGATTATCTCATAATATAGTAAATTGGCGTTGGATCTGATACCACTGTTGGGAAATATGGTACAGAGCAGATAGCAGAATTTAAAATTTTATCTATCATATTCCCCATAATCAGTATCTCGCGTCAATAACTATAATGCAGGAAGGATAGTTTTGAGGATATACTTGGTCTTGGTGCGAGTCCAGTGACATCTCCTCATTGTCGTTGATGTGCAACTGTCTTGGACTTATCTAACTGATGCGTCCTCTGCACCTCAGGCAGTAGGTTTGTGTAACTCCTCATAGTCACACCAGAGACTACAATTACGAACGTCGTCTTCTTCAACAACTCCTCTTATCATGGACTGTTGGTTGGTTGTCCTCCAAGTGGCAAACAATGGCTTCCCACCTCTATGGTAGTCCACCCGGACCTCCTAGAACTCCTATCATCCTATTGGACTGGAAATGAAGGAGTTGTCCCTCTCTGTTGGTGTACTAGTCACTGACTTGCTCTCTCACCATGAAAACTCTCAGTTGTTCTCTCCCTTGGCTTTCCCTCCCTAGTCGGGTAGGACTTGCATGGGCTCTCGTGATTACCACCAGAGAGGAAAACAGTTGTCAGAGGAACTAATTCTCAATTGTTTGTATTGTGTTATGGGAAGCCCCCAGTACCCCTCTATTTATAGTAGAGGCTAGGGTCAAGGTTCTCAGTTGCTATCCAATGTGGGATTATTGTGTGGGAGTGGAAAGAACCAAAAGAACTCGAAATTTCACAACAATTCTAGAAATTGCACAACCTGTGACAGCTGAAATGGTCATTTGGCAAAACTAGACGGTCGTTTGGCATGCAAGACGGTCGTTTCGCACCGTGAGAAGAATGTTTCATAGTTTTCAATTGTGCACGAATTTGACAAATCAATTCTCATAAATGTTAGACATTGATTTTGTAACGATAGTCGCCAAACTGACAAACAAATCATTACTAATTAAGTGGAATAAACATAAACATCAGATTAACAAAAATCACTAAAAATTAAAACCATTTTGCAAGGAGATCCTTGTCTAGAAAACTTTTACTGAAAGATCCAAAACTCATACATATCATGATTCACATTATACAACATTGCTTCATCTCATCTCGAGGACAACATATAATAGTTGCTCTATCAAACCACATACTGGAGCAACATAAAACCTCGAGGCATTCAAGCCAAAATCTCAGATTATTCATGAAACCAATACTAACCAACTCTAGGGACTTGAGAGTACAGAGACGACACATATGACTTCTATCTACAAGACACGACAGACAGTACACTCAACCTGAGATGTCACTGTTGCCTCAGTTGTTATTCCTCCTCTGCAAAAAAATCTTCGCAACCTCATGCATGTCCACCTAAAAAAATGTGGATCCCACGGGGCGAGACAATTATCCCAGCGAGAGATATAACTCTCCGCCGACCATATTATTATCACATATTAAACATTTATAAACTGAGCAGAGGTTCTTTTTATATTAACAGACAGTATTAATCATTGTATGAACAGAATAAGATAATCTCCTTTCTTAAGGAGAACATTGCATCTACCGATGGTAGAGTTATAAATCATCTATCTGCTCTGCAAGGAATGTAAAGAAACATAAATAACATCTATTCACTAAAATGTATAACTGTATTGCACATAAAGCAATGTTTCTTGTATTCGATCCTTAAGCAGATATGCTACATGGCTAAACATATTTTACAATCACACTTATGCCCTGAGGAGATGAAGCATACTCCGTTCATCTCCAACTGACCACAAACTTCTCACAAGTCGGTACCATATAAGGTCAATGGGAGAGCCGGTTGCCATGACCTCACTTGTCTCGATCAGTACGAGACCACAAGCAGGATATCTCGTATCACTACTAAATAGTTGTGTTGGGGTACATGGGAATCCTCGCTTAGAGCTACAGCATCAACTACACTCTCTTAGGGGAACATCTACTAACAATTGTCCTCAGTTTATGAAATTACTGAGTCATGGCGACACAAGCACCATACTCCGAGCCACGGGCCAGTTCACCGTGCTCAACAAATAGTCTACGACCGAATTCGCACTCGAGCCAGGATATGACATATATCCAAATTCCCATTCATTTCGGGCTCGTAAGGGGATCGGCTCACACATGGATGTCCGTACTTACGTCCTCACATACTCAAAAGTATGCACTCTGGATTATGTCGTGGGTAACCTGTTTCACCATTTAGCAAATCTTGACGCTGATGGATCTATGGTCAGGGCAATGTTTATAGTTCCTAATGATGTATTACATGTATTACATCGTTCTTTTTGCATCAAACAAGTTATCATTATTAATCACAACAAATGCTACAAAGAAAAGTGTAGTACATCTACCATGTACTTTTCATATCTTTAAAACACATGATACTTGGGATCTCAGTCCCTCATCACATTATTGGGAATTCTCATCCCTTAACATTATCATCATGATTACTAGATCTGGGTATTCAAACCCTTAGTTCATCACTGAACACTGTTACCACTTATCAAGTTACTAATACCTCTAGGTCCTCAGACCAAGGTACACATGATACTTGTTGTACAAGCATCTCACATGGCTCATAAGGCCATTGCACATCTTGTCACCTCTCACTAGGCAACAACTTATTCACATGGCTCACAAGCCCATTACACATCTTGTCACCTCTCACTAGGCAACAACTTATTCACATGGCTCACAAGGCCATTACACATCTTGTTACCTCTCACTAGGAAACAACTTATTCACATGGCTCATAAGGCCATTGATCATCGTGTTACCTCTCACTAGGCAACAACTTATTCACATGGCTCACAAGGCCATTAATCATCTTGTTACCTTTCACTAGGCAACAACTTATTCACATGGCTCACAAGGCCATTGATCATTATACTTTTTATACAAGTATTTAACATACCTTACACGACTTATGCAATAAGAGAATTACAACCTTCCCATCATTAGGGTTAGGGTTTCCCTTTATAGCCGATTAAGGTTTCATGTTCATATTATTAATCCAAACCCTAATTCATTGCTCCACACATCTAGGAGCATACTTTGATATCATAAGTATTCAATCATACTTATTTATTCTCATCATTTATCATTGAATGATTATCAACACAAGGTATGAGTTTCTCTCTCATCCTCACTAGGATGTTGATTACATCATACTTCATTAACTTGGCTTAACCCTTTCTCAAGGCATGTAAGCCTACACTTATCAAAGTGCATTAATCTCATTACATCTCTATGTAAAAAATGATATAACACACTTCATGTGTTACTCATCCAAGTATATTGGATTTAAAATGCATCAAGGTATATCAACCTTGAGGTGCTGGATGTGATATTCATCATGTCTTGATGTATCACTTTCCTCATCACTTTAAACTTACTTAAGTTCATCAACTTATCATGTATTAGGGTATGTCCCATCCTAATACTTTATGCACTATCTCATCACATTTATCATGTAGTATATTGGTCATAAGTCACACATTTGAATTGTCCAACCATCATCAATTGATATGGACTCATCTCTGGTTGAGGCATTGTTGATATAAGGTTGTCCATTATTAATCACTTTAGGTGTTTCACCTATCAAGGTATTAGCCACACCATTTGGTGTTACACTCATCACTCCTAAGAGTGTCTTGCCCTCACCTTTACAAGGTATCTTGGGTTAGAGGTGTGCATATGTTTAGCATATCGGGCTAGAGGTGTATGAACACCATCCATATCGGGCTAGCGGTGTTTGTATGTGTGACCCATATCGTGCATGAGGTATTACACCATAACCATGTCGGGCTAGAGGTGCATTCAATCACCATATCGGGTGGCTCACCATCTAGGGTTGGCCGTGACGGGTTAGGGTTGGTTGTGACGGGCACATGATACATGTATGTATCGCCTGTGGTGTTTAAGAGGTATCAACTCATCACCATGTCGGGCTAGACATCAACTAGGGTTGTGTATCGGGCTACCATATCGTGCAATAGCATTTGCTATTCTTTAAATATATCGAGTTACCCAAATTAGGGTTTCATGTCAACTTATAAGTATTCATTTAACCTTGTATCGTGCATGGAGTCTATACTTGACTATCTATCGTACAAAAGGTATATACTACACCCCCATATCGTGCAAGAAGGTATACAATCATATCCATATCGTTTTAGTGAAGTAGGTGCATCATCATATTGGGTTAGAGGTGCTTGCTTGTATGCTTGCACCCGATATCACTTTTATAAAGTGATACCATCATCTTCAAGCTCTAGACCTTACTTCTAACTGTTATGGTTCATGTCAACATGTCTAAGCAACTACTAGAACTCATAATTTCATCAACTATTTCAGGAAATTTCGGAATTAAAAGTAGATCATTAAATATAGCAATTTAGGTGATGAATAATAACATGGTTGAGTTCAAATTATATAACCCTCCTTAAGAACAACTTCAAAGCTCCAAGCTCCAAGCTCCAAGCTCCAAAGCTCCATGTTCCTAAGGTTGAAGATGACTTTATCAAAAGTCCAAGACTCGTTCACAACTCCTTCATATACAAGGAATCACCATGTAAAAGCAATTGGTGAAGAAGAAAAGAAAGGAAGATAAAAACCCTAAAATCATGCTTCAATACAAGGTTGAAGATGATCATGACCTCACCTTAGGGTTAAGTATTGAGTTCCTTCTTGCTCTAGCACCTTTTCACGATACCTCACATCCCTTGCAGGATATGCCACCACTTGTGGCCAATATCCCCCTCTCTTGTGGCAAAAAACACTTCACTATGGCCGATATCACCCTTCTTGGCCGATATGATATTGCTATGGGCGATACCCAAGGTGTAACGCCTGGGCCCACTGCCCAAGGCTCTAGTAGAGTTTCAGGAATGACGACTGACCCCACAAACCACCACTAGTCTTAACTATGTGCTTTAATCTCACTCACACACAAGCTAGGATCAACTTCCCGACTGGTCACCCATCCTAGTACTACTCCAAGCTGAGCACACTTAACTATGGAGTTCTTTAGTAATGGGCTCTCGGAAAAGGAGGTGCACCTTGGTGATATGGGTAGTCCAATCATTCATTTTAAGATCATGTTATCTGAGGCCTCAAATTCTGGGATGTTACAATCTCCCCCACTTAGACTCTTGACGTCCTCGTCAAGGCTCAACTATATGGCCTCATAATCTGACCCCATTTTAGTGCAGACCCACAATAGCCCATGAACACCCAGCTCTCGATCACAGAATACCAGCGCAAGGGTGGCTACGTCAACCATGGACAACCCTTTCCTACATGCCCGGATCACGTGATTCAAGATTGGCATGCCACATGCCCATGCGGGCCCCACCTACTAGAGTGGTTATGGCTCTGATACCATTTCTAACTCCTGGGCCCACTTCCCAAGGCTCTAGAAGAGCTTAGGGAATGACGACTGGCCCCACAAACCACCACTAGCCTTAACTGTGCGCTTTAATCTCACTCACGTGCAAGCCAGGATCAACTTCCCGACTGGTCACCCATCCTAGTACTACTCCAAGCCGAGCATGCTTAACTATGGAGTTCTTTAGTAATGGCCTCCCGAAAAAGGAGGTGCACCTTAGTGATATGGATAGTCCAATCATTCCTTTTAAGATCATGTTATCTGAGGCCTCAAATCATAGGATGTTACACAAGGCCCTATGCAAGATACCACTTCACTCATGTACAATACATGGACCCTATGCACGATACCTTAGGGAAGGAGGGTGTTAAGATCCAAAAAATTTCACTAAAGGGTGAAAGAAGGGGTATATATACTTGTTGTTCATGAAGGAGTGTAAAAATGAGGTGTCATTAATTTGAGCTAGTAGGTGCCACGTGTACATGCATCGGTGACACATGTACATACATGTATCAACATTTATATTGACATGAAAAACAGTTGAGGGTGATCTAGGGATAAAGATTCGTCCATTACATATCCCTTTGATTAAGATATATCAATGAATTCATCACTTTATGCACAACTCATCACAACTTTACTAAGGAAGTTGTAACCCGACACACCTCACCTCCTTGAGGTGTTTTGCATGACATGGCCTTTTCCAAGAGTCCACAAAATGATATGGGCACCTCCTATGGCTCCTTGGCCGATAGGCACTCATATATAAGCTTTTCAACTTGATACAACTCAAGTTAAGGTTTCATATTCAACCCTTTTCTTGGTCATTTCATCACCAAGATTACCATCACTCATAATTGATTCAAACATGGTGTCTCCTTCTTTCTCTCTCCTCTACATGATACTAGGAGGGAGTAGGGACACTCTAGATGTGGTAATTTGCATATCAACCCTACATTTTGGGTAAATTACAATTTCTACCAAAATTGGTGCACAAGTCACCAACATTATTCAAACAAGTTCAAACTTGGAATTTAGGCTTTCTACAAGCCATCACCTTGCATCATTCTCTCTATAATGATGATAAAACACATGAGTCATGCTCAACATGTGACATTTTGCAATATAACTCCTCAACTTGGGTAAATTGCACTTTGGTCCAAAATAAAGGAACATTGCTCAAACAACATTCAATCAGGACCAAACTTGGAACATAAGTGTGTCACATGATAACAAAACACCTTATATGATTATATTAAAGTTATAAGCAACTTTATTAGCCAAAACAAATAGGGTTACCCCATAACCCAGGTCAGGGTCATTACAAGTTATAAACCCCTAACAAGGATTTCGTCCCCGAAATCCCAGGCAAAGGGAGATAGATATAATTCATTCATCATATCATCAAGCCTCCACATAATGTGATGGAGATGCCATAGAACTTTGACCAACATAAAGTCCTTTCACATAGGGTTATCATAGAATCTGTCATATAGGAGACATACTCCACTGTCCTTTTCATTATTGACTGTAGAGTCAACTCTGTGTCGGGTGACATTTTTTTAGTCGGAGAATCATTATACATACCTTATTTAACTCAGGTGTCAAGCCTCACTGATTTGTCACCCACTTGGAACTACATGTCTTATCATACATTTTTAGCTTTGATAAGCTTTTTCTCAAATGATTCTACCTTTATTCCTTCAATTAATATATCTTTATCAAAGTTATGTTTATTCGGAGCATAAACCCCTAACATATGATGGTCATACTGTTTTATGTAACTAGATTGATTTCACAGTTGGCCATCCCATGTAACCAACATAAATCATCTGATTAGGAGTTATGTTTTACTTTCCCATACCACCTGATATTTCTTAGATACCAGAATTCCTTACTTTGGTATCTATCACATGTGTCAAAAACACATCACATCCTCATCATTTCAATCTCTCTATTGTCATTACCAAAGCCACACATATAAAAGGATCTTTCTTTCATCTTGGAACATTACTTGTTACATATATCTTTATCTTGGAACCAAAGTCCAAGATGAACTGATACTTTTCCAAGTATCTATCAATGGATTATTTCTAATCCATGCACATCAAGTGTCACAGTACTCACTTGATTGTCATGTATCTAAAAGAAGAGAACACAAAGAAACATATTCTTCTTATCACCCCATCATCACCCAAGGTTGTTTATCAAAGAGAAGGGATTATCATCTCCTCTAATTATAGCATGAACTTTCAACTGTTCATGAGTCATTTACTCTTGTTTCATCCTAGGTTCCTTGCCATCAGCATAGGAATTATATGGATGATTACATGTCATTACTTGTTTCTTTGTTATTGTCTAACATGTTTATGAACATTTTGTGATTTTATCACATTTCCCATTTCCACATCATGGGAAAAGATCTTACTATTCACACAGGCTTTATGAGACATGGATCATCTCCCTTGTTCTCACTCTTTTATCATGAGGATATGGAGTTGTGTATGGCCTTTCATTTCACCACCCCTTGATAGAAAGAGGTGTTGTGTTCAACATCTCTGATTCATATGACCCTAGTTATTTGAAAATAGAAGCACTCTTCTGCTTAGACATCACCTCTAATCTCTTACAGGCCTCTGTCTTCTTGAATGAAAACTTCATCGAGTGATGAGGCCTGCAAAGCACTATTTATTCATGAAACATCCTTCAAGGCACTACGCTTGAAAGAGAAGATGTTATACTTGTCACTTTCCCAAGTTTTAATTTCTCTCTTCACTGCCTGTATCTTCTTGGCAACTATGAACATGGTGTTACCATCCACCGACATACTCCATCCCTTAAGGATGACTTCATCAAAGACTTCCCATCATATCCAGTAGTTAAGACTACAGAAGAACTTATTGGTCTTCCACCCTGAGTCATGCGCCAAGTGTGTTATAAGTGAGGCATGATTTTTTGGGCTAAGGGAAAGTCGAGCACCGTGAAAGCCTCAGTGAAGACATTAGAGAATGTGTCATTCACCAAAATGTGATCAAGCTTGCACGTGACTCTCTTGTCCACATATTGAAGGTTGCTCTAAGTCATGTTACCCCCTTTAATGGGCATCTCAATGAGATCAGTGTTGGCCACGACATTGTTTAAGTCAGCAACAACTCTGTAACGACCCCACCTCCCAGTAACCCCCAATTAAGGGAGACCGAAAGATCAGAGTCGATATCCCAATACTCAGGATCCAAGGTTTGACATTTAATCAGAAATAATTATTAAATTCTATGAAAGACTAAACTGAAAAGCTAGAATAAAATAAAACTTTGCATACCTCTTTGAAATTTCGGATCTAGACTTCTATCACCCGATAAAGTCTATTCTAACTAATCCTCCTTATACTTTAATTTGTAGCTTTACAATGTATCGATTTACTATTTGTCCCTTTCAATTTTGTACCTAAAATGCTGACAAACAAAACGTTGGTCAACATAAATGAATATGTCGGTATGTGGGTGACGAAAAAGATTTCAAAATTATTGACTACAAAAGAAATCCATTCATTCAAATACTCAGTAGTTTAGTTGCATTCAATCGATCAAATGTTTGAGAAAACTTTGTGAAACTAGATCGATTATTCATAAATAACCACATACATGTTCTGTTGATTTGAGATAGAAATATTCCGGGAAAGTAGGAAATTGAAGCAAGCAAGAAAGCACACAACAAGATCCTAAAATAAGCATACAATTTCCTTTTACTACTCATGTTATCAAGATCTATCCAATCTAACTTGCTTCTTAGGGTTTCTAATTCTTTTTAGGGTTTCACTTGCAATTAGGGTTTTGCTATCACTTTTATCACTACGAACCCTAAATAAGAAAAACTACTCATAAACCCTAATTGTCATATCCTATCTCTCCAAACGGGCTTATGATCAACATTTATCAACATATTTCCATATATTTCGAATTAAACATAATCATCTCTTCTTTTACCCTAAATTAAGGTTTCTAGATACATTATCATATATTCTTAGTTTAAAACCCTAAAACATGCAGTTTCTCATCTAGATCAGATTCAAATCTACCATTATCATTCTACGGGTTATTATTACTCAAATTAACCCATTAAGCATCATAGATTCAATCATTAATCTCAATTAGGATTTCTAACCTAATTTTAATGAACTTTTCATCAACTTAACATATGTTTGCAATTATGAACGAAATCAGGTTATCAAACTATTTTTATCATGTTCCTCATATTTTTATGATCAAATTTCATATATTAAGTTTATTCATCAGAGGTTCCTAGTAATTTCTATGAATTTTGCAAAGAAAAGTGTTTTTCTTATATTATCTCCTATTTCCAGAAAATTGTAGGTCGCTTGATCCATGGTCCACTGGACCACGTGGGATCCAACGGTCCTCAGCTACGTGCCTCACCCGTGATCAAAACCATCAAAGGACAACATTTCCCTTACCTGAACTGAAGGTGCGGGAGGGCTAGTTTGGTAATTTTTTGAGGGTCTTCTTCTTCCTCGCGTGAGCAACCTGTCGCAAGCTTGCAGTCAACTCGGAGGTTGACTCCGAGATCCCATCCACCAGCGAGCAAACTAGGAGGCCAGGAAGCTTTGCCGCCTCCAACTAAACTCAACCGCCTACTCAATTGCCTATTCACGCCGTGCCTTCACCTCCAACAGGTCGTCGGAGCTCTGGCGTGGTCAACTGGAAGATGAGGGGGTAGGTCGAGATGGATTCTTAAATTGAACTCACCAAAACACTCCTCGTCGCTCTCCGAAAGCTCTAGGGTTGAGAGTTGCGATGTCGATGCCCTCACGTGCCCTCCCTTATATATAGGGTTGAAGGAGCAGTCCTGTTGGATTGGGGACTCTCCCAATCAGCAACCAAACCACCCACATGTAGGGTCCGTTCGCACCGGAATCCTCTCCCAAAGCCAGAGGAGTTCTTCTCGCTCTCAAATGATCTTTCCTCTTTGAGGAAACATTCGATCAAGGATCTCACAGGTGGACTCTACGCAAGCAGTCCCCGCGAGACTGGGATTCATTCCCAGCCATTGGATCACTGATCCAACGACCGTGCTTAATCCAAAAATTGGGAAAATCGGGATAAAATTCCCAATGCCACTGTGACACATTATCTTATGTGATTAATGCTTTCACTTTAGGATAATTTCTAAATTTCATATCTTAGAAACTGTGCATCATTTTGCAACCAAATTTTGAGGGTTTCTCTCTCTTGCCTATATCTACTCGCATGCCAAATATGAGTCCCAAGTTCCAAAGGAAAAGGGCTTTTTCTTCATAGGCAAGTTATTCTTTAATAAGCCTTATTTAATGGTTATTTTCTCTTTCTTAAACCATTATCCTGCTATTTTGGACTCCTTGGACCTCAAGGAACCCTAAAGGCATGAAATCCCCTCATGGCGGATATTCCCTTGCCTTCTAGAGGTTTCTACCTCTTCCTTTTCTCCTTTTCTTATTTATTCATTTATTATTTGAATTTCCTTTTTCTTTTTCTTATTATTGGGCCCAACAACCAATAAAGCCCACTAAGAAACCAACAAGGCTATTGTACACGAAATTCATACATTCCAAAACAAATCACATCATTATTTGTTCATATGTCTTTAATAGGAGAAATTGCATTTCTCATCAAAAGAACCCAAAAATTAGGGTTGTAACATCCTTCCCCTCTTATAGGAATTTTGCCCTCAAAGTTCCACCAAGCATACAAACAAACATGATAAGACTTTCTTATGTCCATCATGGCTCCCATGTGGCTTCACCCTCTCCATGGTGCTTCTAAAGAACCTTCATCATCTTATATTCTTACATCTGAGTTCTCTCTCACCTTGGTATATCGTACCCTCGTTGGTGACTCAAGACATTTCAGCCTCTCTCTCAAAGCTTAATAGGTTCATGGCTCAGGACATGGCTCAGGTACCTCACATAGTGCTCTAGATCAGACTCATGGAACACACCATACATCAGGTTATCCTGAGGGGTAAGGTTAAATACAAGCATCTCCACCAATCCATCTCAAATGGACCCATGTATCGGGGACTCAACTTTCTTAGCTATAGCTCAGAGGGGTCGGGTTTTCGTAACACATATTCTCACACAGTGAACTGCATGTCAGTATGCTTTGCATCAGCTCATGACTCATGTTGCCCCTGGGCTTTCTCAATCATTGCATGACTAAAGTGACTTCATATGCACACACTATGGTCTCTCTGACCTTCACAAGGTCCTCTCACTGACAACATCATAGTGAAATAGTGACCGACACCACCTCCCTCGTAGAGCTTCTTACATCCTGATACTAGCTATGGTGGCTAACATCACAACTCTCATAGGACAAGAACTGTCCCCATGTATCACCTTGAACGAGCACACATGCTCTCATCAGACCCTCTAGTCTGGATCATACTCTATCAATTGGGGGTGATAAACTGTGCTAAACTTTAAACTAGTGTCGAGTTCTTCATGTACCTACTTCCTTCGTATAGAAGTGAACTTAAGGTCATGCCTCTGATATAGAACTCAAATCATAGTTTAGATGAACTATCTCTCTCATATATAGTTCAACCAGATCTGTCACATTGACAATGCTCTCTCTCTCTTAGGTAAGGGATTAGGTCAACTTGGTAAGGCGATCTACCATAATCCATATTGCATCATGACCTCTCTTGGTCCATAGGAGACCATCCATAGTGTCTACGGTAATCTACTCTCATTACCTCTTAGGGACTCTTCATTGTTCGTAGCAACTTACTGGGTTATCAGTGTTCGACCTTCACCCACTGGCATGCATGGCGACAAGCCACATGCAACTTTTTATACTTCTTCATCTCAAGTATTCAAAGCACTACTACAAACTTTCATCATCTTACCATGGTGCAAGGTGTACTTACCATCACAAGCTCATGCATGTCATGATTCCTCAAGGTTGACTCCTCTGAAACCCTATGAAACTCTATTCATGGGTTCCATCACCTTCCTTTCCTGAGAGGTGTATATGAGGTTCTTCAACCATCCTCTTACTGCATCAAGCCCTATACTGGCTAACCAAGCAACCACCACTTGACCAACGGGTCTTGTTGTATCTAGGTGTTAACCATACAAGTCTCACAAACTTAGGGTTCACCCAACCACCTCTTCTAGCCTTTCTACTGGCTAAACTAGACAGCTGCGTCTCGACAAAGAGCATCCATTACCACCTTACATCTTTACGTGCTAGGTAATGGTGAAGACATAAACCTTCATATATTCCACTTATCATCCTCATCTCAGATTTAGGTCTAACTGAGTCAAGAAAACTCTGAGCTCATCATCTTAGTTATCAAACTCAAACTTATATAACTCATAAATTCCATATTGCTCTTAATAGGAACGTCCTCATATGATGACTACCTTAGTTCTCACTACTACAGAACCTACCTTTAGTGTCGGTTATTTAAAGCCTTTAGTGTCGGTTTATAAGCGACACCTATGTGGGCGACACTAAAAGTCCACCCATTAGGCGTCGGTTCCAAAACCGACGCCCAAACTCTTCGCGTGCCATCAGAAGCGCGCCATCAGGGGACAATAGGCGTCGGTTATTAGATAAGAAACTGACGCCCAAAACTTTCGCGCCACAGAAAGGGCGCCAGCTTGGCCACTATCAATGTCGGTTATTTACAAATAACCGATGCCATATATTAGGAAATAGACGTCGGTTGTTACAAATAACCGACATTAGAACATTATGTGTCGGTTTTTTACAAATAATCGACGCCCAAACCCGCGCCATCTTGGCCACGGCCGTGCTGTCTAGCACGGTCATGTTGTTAAGGAATAGATGTCAGTTTATTGTAGGAAAACCGACACTATATCATTATGTGTCAGTTATTTACAAATAACCGACGCCTATTGTTTTTTTTTCCCTGTCAGTCTGCAGACCTGCTGTGGCTGGTCGCAGGATGAGAAACCTGTTCAGTTCAGTTATGAACTGCAGGTTTTACGACATCCATTGATATCAGCCGACAACAGGCCGCAAACCTGCAAAATTAACAATAAAAGAGTTCCATTCATTCACACATTTATAAACATTCACACATGCTAGCAATCTGTAGTTCCATTCATTCACATTCACACATGTAGAAACATTCATATAGCAACGAACACTTTCATTCATTTTCACTCAGACACATGTAGAAACATCCAGACATGTAGAAACATTCACACATATATTATAATTCAGAAATTCATTTACAAAGTATCATTGTTTAGTCATTATTCGCTACCAGGATCCCAATTATATTTTAAAGCCCCCACTATTTGTATGATTGTTGCCCATTCTTCGATTACTTCATTTAATTCTCCCATCGTATAGGGAGCATGTACATCTGGTAAGTCCATTCCTGTAGTGGGGTCAGCTTTAAACACCTGTAAAGAGAATGATGTATATATATAATTAATGAGCTATAAATAAGATTGATATATTTCATATTATCTAATGAGACTATATAATACCTGAGCAATACAATCGATGTCCATACAACATGACAGACTAACACATATATAGTACATAACAACAGCAGCGTCGAATTTACATACAACACTAGCTTAGTACATATATAGTGGGACTTATAAGGTGACGATCCCACCTGGTAAAACAGGTTACCGACAACTACATGTTACGACTGGGAGGTCGTGATTCAGCAACAGTATGCATTAGCAGGAGGACAAACAGATCACCATATGTTTGTCCTCATATGGTGATCTGTTTGTCCTCCTGCTAATGCATACGTTGCTGAATCACGACCTCCCAGTCGTAACATGTAGTCGGTAACCTGTTTTAGCTGGTGGTATCGTCACCTTAGTCCCACTATATATGTACTAAGTTAGTGTTGTATGTAAATTCAGCGCTGCTGTTGTTATGCACTATATATGTGTTAGTCTGTCATGTTGTTATATGAATCTGAACCACTTGTGTGTGCTGCACTTTATGTATTGTATTTGTATCCTGCTTCTCTTCATTGGGGCTTCTTCCTACATATCCTGCATATCCTACATAGCTATGTCATGTCCGTCCTGCATAGCCTTCTTCCTATATTTATTTTTCAAAGAGAATACAAACACAAATTATTAGTGTAGAGTTAGTGAAATACTGATCAATGTCTAGAATTGGAATAGATCAAGAACCTACTCTCAGCATCGCGTATGTAATCTCGGGTGAGATTGGCCCTATAGTTCTTTAGCACCCTCCCACAATGTTTAGCATTTGTATTAACTAGAAGATAATGAAACATCAAATCAGAAAATGATATTGATATTAAAAAAGTAAACATTTAGCTTCAATAAAAAAATATAAACATGCATGCCTCTAAAATTGTGATCTTTTATCAATTAACAATCCTTCATTGTGATCTCCACACACATATAAGTCATCATTAGCTTCAATATTTTTTGGAGTTGGCAACCCAACTGAGAATGGACTGGAGTCATCATATTTATCATAGTACTCTTCTTCATCTATAGGATCTTCAATGAACTGTCTTTTACCATGAAGAACAACCGACCATTTATCATTTACAGGATCATCGATATAAAATACTTGTTTCGCCTGTGATGCCAATATGAATGGTTCGACCTTCTCGCCAATCTTTTCAAAGTTCACTAAAGTGAAACCCAATTCATCCACTATAACTCCTTTGGTGTTATCAACCCAATTACATTTGAAGAGCGGAATTCTGAAATCTATGTAGTCAAATTCCCATATCTCTTCAATGACACCGTAATATGACATTTTAGCTTCACGTGGACTCTTATCCTTTGCACTTGCAAAAAACATAGTCGATGCTTGAAGGGTGACCCCACTGTTTTGGACGACACTCTTATCATCTTGGCGCTTTGTGTAATATGTGAATCCATTAATGTCATACCCTTCATAAGACATAACAATCAACTTTGGTTTAAAGGCGAGGCATTTGATAGTTTCAATAATATCATCTGGTGTTTGAGATAGTTGATGTAAGACTTTATCTTCAAACCACTTAATAAAAGTCTTATTATGCTCTCTAGCAAGCCACATTGTATTGGCTCGAGGATATTGTCTTTTGATGAAATTGGTATGTTCCTCGATATAAACGTTCACTTCGTCCATGTTGTGTAAAATATACAAATGACCTTGTTCCAACTGCTCACGGCTGATTACTTTCACACGTGATCCCAAATTTCCTTTGCCAAATAGCTCGTCAATATTCTTGTCATTATCAGGAGTGTCATTACCACTGAGAAAGTCATTACAGAAATCCATAACCTCTCTCGCCACATAACCTTCAATAATACTCCCTTCATGCCGATAACGGTTTCGAACATCACCTTTAAAAACGCTCATGTATCGTTCAAAGGGATACATCCAATGCAAGAAAACCGGGCCCAAGATTTTCACTTCCCTAGTCAAGTGGACAACAAGATGTACCATGATATCAAAGAACGAAGGAGGGAAATACATCTCAAGCTGACATAGGGTAACAACCACTTCTCTTTGCAAATTATCGAGAGTCTCAGGGTCAATAACTTTGTTGCAGAGACTGTTGAAAAAGAAACAAAGTCTGGTGATTGCAAACCTTACATGCTTCGGCAATATAGATCGAATTGCCACAGGCAATATTTGTTGCATTAGAGTGTGACAATCATGAGATTTAAGTCATATCAACTTCAGATCTTTCATTGATACCAATCTACGGATGTTGGATGAGTAACCATGTAGCACCTTAACATTTATCAAGCATTCACAAAAGGCTTTCTTCTCTTTTCTAGACAACGTGTAACATGCGGGAGGTAAGTATGTTCTTTTACTACCCATTTCATGTATTTCTGTTAATTCTGACCTTATTCCCATTTCACGTAGGTCCAATCTGGATTTTATCCCATCTTTAGTCTTACCTGGTATATTTAACAGAGTACCAATGATGCTATCACAGACATTTTTCTCAACGTGCATTACATCGATACAATGTCTGACTGTCAAAGAACTCCAATAAGGAAGATCCCAAAATATTGACTTCTTCTTGAATGAAGAATTGTCACTCCGTGTAGTACATTGTGATCTCTTACCAAATTCATTGACAAAGTCTTTTATTCTTTCATAAACAACCTCCCCTGGTATATGTTTAGGTGCACTGCGTTCCTCATTCAATCCATTGAATGCTTTGCGCTTCCTACGATACAGATGGAATTTTGGAAGAAACCTTCGATGACCGAGATATACATTCTTACCGCCATGTTTTAGTCTTGTTGAGTCAGTGTTCTCTTCACATATAGGACACGCTTTAGCTCCTTTGACACTATATCCAGACAAATTCCCATATGTTGGAAAGTCATTAATAGTGCAAAACAACATAGCATGCAAACGAAATATCTCTTTTCGTGAAGCATCATAGGTCATCACACCTTCACCCCAGAGTTTCTTTAAGTCATCAATCATAGGTTCAAGATAAACATCGATGTCATTTCCAGGTTGTTTAGGGCCCGATATCAACAACGACAGCATTACGTACTTATTTTTCATACACAGCCAGGGAGGAAGATTGTATATAACAAGCATGACTGTCCAAGTGCTATGTTGGCTGCTCAATGTCCCGTACGGATTCATCCCGTCTGTACAAAGCCCAAGTCTTAGATTCCTGACTTCTTCACCAAATTCAGGGTACAATACATCAATCTTCTTCCACTGTGGGGAATCAGACGCATGTCGTAGGATCCCATCATTATTTTTCTTAACATCTGCATGCCACCTCAAATTCTTCGCATCTATCGGATTGGCAAACAAGGGTTGAAACCGTGATATTATAGGTAGATACCACATCACCTTGGCAGGAGAACCAGTTTTGGACTCCCCCGAAGTCGTCAATTTATACTGTGACGCACCACATTTTGGACAATCTTTCAAATCTGCATAGTCCTTTTGAAATAATACACAATCATTAGGGCATGCGTGTATCTTTTTGGCATCCATTCCCATTGGGCACAACAATTTCTTTACCTGGTATGTTGAGATTGGCAGCTCGTTTCCTTCAGGAAGCATTTCTTTCAACAAAGACAGCAATGACGTGAAGCTTTTGTCACTCCATCTATTGTTAGCTTTCAACTTATACAATCTCAACACAGCGTTAAGCTTCGTAAACTTAGTACAACCTGTGTATAACGACATCTCAACATCATGCACAATTTTTCTAAAAATGGGAGGTGGATCGGTGTGCTCTACCCCACAACTATCCAACATCGCATCAACGATGTCTACTAGAACTGGTTCATTCACATCTACGTCATCGTAGGAAATTTCTTCTTCCACACAAGCACTGCTATCGACATCCACTGGTTTCGGGTTTGAAATCTCTCCATGCCAGTGCCATTCTGTATAGCCTTGTATAATCCCGTTGCACATGACATGACTTTTGATTTCGTCACCAGTGTTGACTTTCAAGTTGTTACCGCAATGTCTACATGGACAGTAGAACCTATCTCCAGGTTGTTTCCTATGTTCCTCGGCAAATTTAATGAACTGGTGAAGACCAGAAATAAACTCTGGGGTGCAACGATTGCGAATGGACATCCATGATCTATCCATTCTATGATCAAAGAGAAAACAAGTATATATTAGGACAAGATTAGGGTCTAGGGTTAACAAATACATGTGATGTCATTATTATATATAATAAATGTGTACCACCTATCCATTCTTGAACACCTAATCTCACTAGTAAGTGTATAATGTGTATTGGGTTTTCAAGAAAATTTCGGCAGCATTTCCCCACTGTTCTCTAAGTACATATGTACTTAGAGAACAAACGGGGAAATGCTGCCAAAATTACCCTATCTTGAAAACCCAATACACATTATACACTTACATCCTAAGCGAGATTAGGTGTTCAAGAACAGTCCCAAACTGGGGACTATCCAAGATTTACTCCTAATGAGTAAATCTTGGACGGGTTTCTAGGCCAACAAATAATGTATTGTCATTCTTATACCTAAAATCCTAGTTCTTCAAGTTAGGGTGATTATTGATGTCTTTAAAAGCATGATTGGCAATTTAGGGAAAAGTTCATCATTTACATTCCAAGCATGTCACATGTGTGCATTATAGTTCATCATTAAGCAAGATATAAGCAAGTATGTCATATTAAAATAGACTAAACAATATGAGAAAATAGTAGTGTAATCATGCAAATGGGAACATTCATGGGAACACACACTTCAGTTATAAGCATTCATGTAGCAACTTTCAGTTCCATTCATTAATCTCTTTTTATATCCACACACAGGGGTGTACCCCTAAACAATAACTATACAAAGGGGTTGGTGTACCCCTAAACATGCACATAATTAAAAAAACTATTAATACAGACAAGTCAAGATAGATAGACAACTAAATACTACACCAACATGGTCCCGCATCAATAACTTCTTTTTGATGATGAAGCTGTGTCACGAAGCTCCTCACTGTATTTAGACAAATCTGAATTGACAGGGGCCTCAGATTCAGATTCCTCATAGATGATATCCTACGCCGTGCGCTCATACCGCAGTAGATGATCGGGGGTCTCACAGTTGTTGTTGGTTATCCAAACTTTGATGGAATTATGGCCAACTGGATGGAGAAAAAGCCTATTGCAACAGACCACATGCATCTCTCCAATCCAATCATGCCAACTGGATTTTGATACAAGATTTCCCGCCAAATCATACTCAACCTCGATAACATGTGAATAATTGCCAAAAGTTATGGTCACTTTACCAGGCATGTAGTGTCTTCCTTTTAGAAAACGCCAATGTTTGGGTATGACCAATTGGTTTAAGGAACGATCATCTAGGATGATGTCCAATTGTTCTTCAATAGGGAACGTTAACATTGACATAGAGGCCCAGTTCATAGTGACTGTTATGGGTGGACAAAGACTGCACAATATTAGTATTAACAAAGTGTAAGTACATATAACGATGTTATATATTTTCAGAAAAAGTTGTATAACATTAGTTAACCTTTTATTGCTTGTCATAACCAACTTTATTGTGGTAGACATGATAGCTTGAAAATAAGTCTACAAATGTACTTAGAGAACAAACGAGAAAATGCTCCTAATGAGTAAATCTTGGACGGGTTTCTAGGTGCTTACTAAAATAGAACCATTATATGGAACTAATCCTACATTATACACATACTTTTCCTGAGTAAGATAATGTGCACTTCATGGAATTATTAAGATCTGAATATATATAAGTTGTTTCTACCTACTTTGATGGGATTTTATAACATTCGAGTCTTCCATGTATAACATTAAGATCTGAATATATATAAGAATCTCATTTGATACACACGATTGAGAATCTTTCACGATACTAGGAAAATACACTAACTACATATTCATTTAGGTGTTAGACATCAATATGTGTATGAGCCCTAAT
Source organism: Alisma plantago-aquatica (assembly GCA_963693085.1). Classification (NCBI taxonomy): domain Eukaryota; kingdom Viridiplantae; phylum Streptophyta; class Magnoliopsida; order Alismatales; family Alismataceae; genus Alisma; species Alisma plantago-aquatica. Next base: position 1,285,578,242 of record OY856409.1, read on the forward strand.
TAAAACTGATTCTCATAGGAAGTAAATAAATTTAAAAAAAATTGCCCAGCAGCAGGGCGACACCTTGAGGGAAGACGAGCAGAGGAAGAAGAAGAAGGCAGGGCGGGCACCTTGAGGGAAGAGGAGCAGCGGCCGGAGCAAGTCCTAGCAGCTTCCGGCGGCGAAGAGAGGAGCGGCGGAGAGGGCGGCGAGGCTAGGAGACCTAGCTGCTACCGGCGACGGCGGAGAGGGAGGCCGGCGGGCGGGCGGGAACTGACTGCTTCTCGCTCGACGGCGACGAGCGGCGAGCACGGAGGAAGGAGCGGCGGCGACGGAGCATGACGGCGGAGCACGAACGGCAGGGAGCGGCGGCGGCGGCGGCAGGGAGCAAGAAATCGCCGGAGCTAGGGAAATTGGGAACGAAATAGGGAAATGGGAAGAATCGTTCGGGCAGGGTGAGCTATTAAGTTGAAAATATATGTCGGTTATTTAAAAAACCAACAACTAAACCAACAGTGTCGGTTCGTTTGCAACAACCGACACCTATACTACATTATAGTCGTCAGTTTTTGATTAAACGACAACCGAAAACTATTCCTATCTCACGAATACCATTTAGTCGTCGGTTATTTAGTTACGAACCGACGCAATATGTAAAATATTGGAGCCAATTTTTTCACTGGAATTTTGGGTTTGGCGGTTGAGTTTAGGTGTCGGTTGTTTATTAATTAACCGACACTTAATAAAATCAGTACCCGTGTCTGGTCGACCTTCATGGGTTGGATGTCGGTTTCTGTTAAAAACCGACACAATAGGGTTTGTGTGTCGGTTTTTGTATACAACCGACACCTTGAAAACCGACTTTATAAGCCATTTTTGTAGTAGTGTCTCTTCATGTTTCAAACCATATATCAAAAGGCATGATACTTCATCAATCCTCAAACATCATAGCAATGTTTCAACTCACATCATCTTTATCCTTAGTGTATGGCATGTGTATTGCCCTATCTTTCACCCCCATAATGAGACGAAATAAGCATTTGGCTGGAGTCCAAATACAAAGTTCATCCCATTCCAAGAGTAGAGATGGTGCATCACACATTGCTAGTACACTTTCCAAACTAGTTGAAACGTACATCACATGTCTCCACATCATAAACAACTCGATTATGGGTCTACACCCATGGGAAGACTTTTCTCATCACCCTTTGCTTTTATGTACAATCCTTAGTCGTTACCTCAAGGTCTTTAGGGTGCCGACACTTTTTGGGTGATCTGACCCTTATTCATCTAAGGAGTGCCTCTCACTCTTACCCCTTAGGCACCATAAACTCATGAAGGTGGCCAACCTCCTAACCCATGGTCCTTGGGCAAAGGTAGTTGTTACCTCCCGACCCTATGGTCTCGTGCATCCAGGAAACAGACAACTCCTATTTCCATCAGTCTTATCCCTTCATGACCTTAGTATTGACTTAGGATTCCCTCATAGCGCATCTCAATCTTGAATCTTTACCCAAAACTCCATCATCTCTTTGGGAACTCATAGTCCAACTTACATCCTTTCATAGGGATCATGGAAACTTGCCTAACTTGGTCAGGCTCCATAAGGTTACCTCCATGGTAACATATCTTCATGCCCCTTAGAGATGGTCACACAAGGGTCTATAGATTCGTGCTCATACCATGTGCTCTCCACTTATCTCCTCAAGCTCCTAATAGAGACCTCTTTAGGTTATCTAAAACCTAAACCAAAAGCTAATACTCTACCCTATAGAAGGGTCCCTTCCCAGGATGGGAGAAAACTATCTCTTGATAGCAACAAAGGTCACAAACATCCCCACATCCAGGGTTTACATCATTATGAGCATGCTTAGTCCTATCAAGCTACTAAGGCACGTAGCTAACAAGAAGACCACCCACTAAACCATGCTAGGTCTCCTTGGAATGTCATACTTGTTCCTATTCCCCAACATTGGACCAAGATCATACATATATATGTCCCCAACCTATATGTGAGGGGTTCATCAAATGTATACCTTAGTCAAAGGGGTTTCCTCTTCCTCTTAACATGAGGGGTGCCATGCTCGAATCTATAGAAACTCAAACATATTCATTAGTGTCAGGTTCACCAAGTGCTACTACTTCCCCTCTTAGTCTAGGAACCCTAGGTTCACTTTCATGCATCAACTGCCTAACTGCATGCTCAACCTTTCAACCACAAACCAAACAAGTACATGGTATAGCACACACTTCCTACTCTTATACCGCGTGAACAACACCTCAGAGTTCTACACCAGGACAACCAACTAGGTGTGAGGCCTCACAACTTGATACTATACCTCTTCAGTCTAAGGAACTTTCTTCCTATACCTATAAGGTAGGCATCTAAAACATCTATACCTTGGTTCCAGGAGCCTCTTTCTCTTTCTAGGGTGTGGTTCCTCTAAAGGCAATCACGGTATGTCAAGCCTCCAAGGGTCATGCGTGTAGCAACCACAACCATCCTCTTAGTTCATGCATGCTAGGTGAAAACATATCCAACTTCTAATGGTTCCCCCTATCTTAGAGTCTAAGCTCCCAAACTTCTTGCTCAAGTCTTGCTTTCTCTCTAGAGATAACCCTACAACTGACCTTACCTCTGGAGGTTCTCTCTCTAAGAAGGTGGATCAAGCTCTTAAGGATACATGCATACACCTACCTGGGTGAAACGTATTATCCAAATCTGTGTTCGATCAAGGTTATCCAAAGCTCTACATGCTTATCTCATAAGATATCCAACACACCCTTCTGGCCTAGGTCTCAACCTACTGCCATCACTACTGACATACTCTCCTACATAGGTTCATGCCTCTTTAATGCTCATAAAAGTCCATAAAGGTTTCTATATGGTCACCACTATCCTTTTTTATGAAGGAGCTATCCTTCACCCTAACAGGCACGACCCTTCCAAGGTCGGGTCACCAAACACACTAGGTCAAACCTAGCTCCTGCTTCTCATGGGTTCTCAAAACCAATATGCATGTCAACCCACGTACATGGTCGACCATGATATCTATCTCATCATGTCATCTCTCTCTCTCTATCAACCTCTTAGGGTTAGGGTTAGCATCATCCTCAGAGGATGCGCCAGGTCTCAACCTATTTCTAGAGGCCTTTGCCTCTAAGGCTAACTCTCTACTATCCTCCTGACAAGAAGGTCTAACCTCAGGTCTCTCCTGAGGGCACGATAACACATGTCATGCAAACTAAGCATGCAACTAATTGTTAGTTTATGCATAAACTATAAACTTATGCCCATGACATTTTATTTACATGCTTTTCATTAATTTGATGGAGGATTCCTTAATCTCATCATACATACCCTGACCTCAAGAGGGTGGGGAGGAGAGAGAAAAATCCTAAATCTTAGAATCCTTAAATGAATTAGGGTTGAGAAGGGACGGAATAGATGAGAGTCCTAATAGGTATCTTATTTTGAGTCATAACCTCAGACGTTGACCAAGCAATCACACTACATCTGGGAGTCCTCATGACCGACTAGTGGGGTGGAGGAAAATCTTGCCAGCCCTCGAACTGTGATCCTTTTCTAGACACCTCAGTCTTGAGAAAATCCTCTAATAACTCCCTTGGTTCTATAGAGTTTGTAAAATTTAATAATTACTAAGGTTTAAATGAGAAACCAAGGCTCTGATACCAAATGTAATGACCTCGCCTCCCAGTAACCCCCAATTAAGGGAGACCAAAAGGTCAGAGCCGATATCCCAACACTCAGGATCCAAGGTTTGACATTTAATCAGAAATAATTATTAAATTCTACGAAAGACTAAACTGAAAAGCTGGAATAAAGTAAAACTTTGCATACCTCTTTGAAATTTTGGATCTAGACTTCTATCACCTGGTAAAGTCTATTCTAACTAATTCTCCTTATACTTTAATTCGTAGCTTCACAATGTATCGATTTACTATTTTTCCCTTTCAATTTTGTACCTAAAATGCCGACAAACAAAACGTCGATCAACATAAATGAATATGTCATTATGTGGGTGATGAACAAGATTTCACAATTATTGATTATAAATGAAATCCATTCATTCAAATACTCAGCAGTTTAGGTTGCATTCAATTGATCAAACATTTGAGAAAACTTCGTGAAACTCTAGATCGATTATTCATAAATAACGACATACCTGTTCTGCTGATTTGAGATAGAAATATTCCAGGCAAGTAGGAAATCGAAGCAAGCAAGCAAGCACACAACAAGATCCTGAAATAAGCATACAATTTCCTTTTACTACTCATGTTATCAAGATCTATCCAATCTAACTTGCTCCTTAGGGTTTCTACTTCTTTTTAGGGTTTCACTTGCAATTAGGGTTTTGCTATCACTATTATCACTACGAACCCTAAATAAGCAAAACTACACATAAACCCTAATCGTCATATCCTATCTCTCCTAATAGTCTTAGGATCAACATTTATCAACATATTTCCATATATTTTGAATTAAACATAATCATCTCTTCATTTACCCTAAATTAGGGTTTCTAGATACATTATCATATATTCTTGGTTTAAAACCCTAAAACCTGCAATTTCTCATCTAGATCAGATTCAAATCTACCATTATTATTCTACGGGTTATTATTACTCGAATTAACCCATTAAGCATCATAGGTTCAATCATTAATCTCAATTAGGGTTTCTAACCTAATTTTAATGAATTTTCATCAACTTAACATACTTTTGCAATTAGGAACGAAATCAAGTTCTCAAACTATTTTTATCATGTTCCTCATATTTTTCTGATCAAATTTCATATATTAAGTTTATTCATCAGTGTAATGACTGTCATCAAACCGACAAACAAATCGTTACTAATTAAACAGAATAAACATAAACAATGGATTAACAAAAATCATTAAAATTTAAAATTGTTTTGCAAGGACATCCTTGTCTAGAAAACTTTTACTGAAAGATCCAAAACTCATACATGTCATGATTTACAATGTACAACATCTCATCTCGAGGACAACATATATCAGTTGCTCTATCAAAACACATACTGGATAACATAAAACCTCAAGGCATTCAAGCCAAAATCTCAGATCATTCATGAAACCAGTATGAACCAACTCCAAGGACCTGAGAGTACAGAGACGACACATAGGACTTCTATCTACAAGACATGACAGACAGTACACTCAACCTGAGCTGTCACTGCTGCCTCAGCTGTTGTTCCTCCTTTACAGAAAGATCTTCGCCACCTCGTGCACGTCTACCTAAAAAAAATGTGGATCCCACAGGGTGAGACAATTGTCCCAGCAAGAGATTTAACTCTCCGTCGACCATATTATTATCATAGATTAAGCATTTATAAACTGAGAAGAGGTTCCTTTTATATTAACAAGCAGGATAATTCACTGTATGAACATAATGAAGTAATCTCCTTTCTTAAGGAGAACATTGCATCTACCCATGGTAGCGTTATAAATCATCTATCTGCCTTGCAAGGAATGTAAAGAAACATAAATATCATCTATCAACTAAGATGTATAACTAAATTGTGCATCAAACAATATTTCTCGTATTCGATCCTTAAGCAGATATGCTACACAGTTGAACATATTTTAACAATCACGCTTATGCCCTGAGGAGATGAAGCATACCCCATTCATCTCCAATCGACCACAAACTTCTCACAAGTTGGTACCATACAAGGTCAATGGGAGAGTCGGTTTCCATGACCTCACTTGTCTCGGTCAGTACGAGACCACTTAAGCTTAGCAGGACATCTTGTGTCGGCTGTAAATGGCTGTGCCAGGGTACGAGGCATCCTCACTTAGAGCTACAGCGTCAAATGCACTCTCTTAGGGGAAACATCTACTAACAACCGTCCCCACTTATGAAATTACTGAGTCATGGCGACACAAACACCATACTCTGAGCCATGGGCCAGTTCACCGTGCTCAACATAGAGTCTATGACTGAAGTCGCACTTGATCCAGGATATGACATATAGCCAAATCCCCATTCATTTTGGGCTCGTAAGGGGATCAGCTCACACATGGTCATCCTTACTTATGCCCCCACATACTCAAAAGTATGCACTCTAGATTATGCCACAGGGAACCCATTTCACCATTCAGCAAATCATGACACTGATGGATCTATGGTCAGGGCAATGTTTTGTAGTTCCTAATGATGTATTACATGTATTACAACATTCTTTTAGCATAAAACAAGTTATCATTATTAATCACAACAAATGATACAAAGAAAAGTGTAATACATCTATCACGTACTTTTCATATCTTTAAAACACATGATACTTGGGATCTGAGGCCCTCATCACATTAATGGGAATTCTCATCCCTTCACATCATTATCATGATTAATGGATCTGGGTATTCAAACCCATAGATCATCACTTAGCATTGTTGCCTCTGTAACAGGTAACCATTACCTCTAGGTCCTCAGACCAAGGTATTCATTTCACTTATTGTACAAGTATTCTCATGGCTCACAAGGCCATAGCATATCTTGTCACCTCTCACTAGGAAACAACTTATTCACATGGCTCACAAGGCCATTACACATCTTGTCACCTCTCACTAGGCAACAACTTATTCACATGGCTCACAAGGCCATTAATTATTATACTTGTTGCACAAGTATTTAACATGCCTTACAAGGCTTATGCAATAACAGAAATACAACCTTCCCATTATTAGGGTTAGGGTTTCCCTTTATAGCCAAATAGGATTTCAAGTTCATATTATTAATTCAAACCCTAATCCATTGCTCCACACATCTAGGAGCATACATTGATATCATAAGTATTCAATCATACTTATTTATTCTCATCATTTATCATTAAATGATAATCAACACAAAGTATGAGTTTCTCTCTCATCCTCACTAGGATATTGATTACATCATACTTTATTAACCTAGTTTAACCCTTTCTCAAGGCATGTTAGCCAACATTTATCAAAGGACATTACATCTCAATGTAACAATTGACATGACACACTTCATGTGTTACTCATTCATGTATATTGGATTTAAGGTGCATCAAGGTATATCAACCTTGAGGTGTTGGATGTGATATTTATCATGTCTTGATATATCACTTCCCTCATCAATTTTAACTTACTTAAGTTCATCAATTTATCTTGTATTAGGGCATTTCCCATCCTAATACTTTATGCACTAACTCGTCACATTTATCATGTAGTGTTTTGGTCATAATTCACACATTTGAATTATCCAACCATAACAATGATATGGGCTAATCTCGAGTAAAGGCATTGTTGATATACCATTATCAACCACTTTAGGTGTTCTACCTATCAAGGTATTAACCAAACCACATCATTACTTGGTGTTACACTCATCACTCCTAAGAGTGTTTTACCCTCACCTTTACAAGGTGCATTAGATTGAATCATGTATGTCAAGTTGAACATATGTATTGGATTAGGTGTATATTGATCTAGGCATCATCATATCCCTCAGACCCTTACCCATTAAGGTATCAACCTTACCATTCATATGGTGTATCAACTTCACCATACATGAGTGTAACGTCCTCACCTCTCTTGAAGATATTGGCCACACCATACTTTAGTGTATTGGCCATCACATGTTCTAGGTTATTAACCACCTTACCACTTTTGTCATCTAGTGTATTGGGTTACCCACCATATCATTTTAGAGATATATGATCAACACCATATCATCCAAGAGGCGTATGCTTAACCCAATATCAGTTTAGAGGTGTATGCTTGCTACCCATATCACTTTAGAGGTGTATGTATGCTTACCATATCAGGCAAGAGGTGTATGCTTGCTTTACACCATATCGGGCAGAGAGGTGTGTATGTGCTTCACACCATATCGGGCAGAGAGGTGTGTGTGCTTCACACCATATCGGGCAGAGAAGTGTGTGTGTGCTTCACACCATATTGGGCAGAGAGGTGTGTGTGTGCGCGCTTCACACCATATCGGGCAGAGAGGTGTGTGTTTAGCCCAATATCATTTTTGAGGTGTTTTCTTGACCTCATATCATGCAAGAGGTGTATACTACACCACCATATCGGGAAAAAAGGTATAAAATCATATCCATATCGTTTTAGTGGAGTAGGTGCATCACCATATCGGGTTAGAGGTGCCTGCTTGTGTGCTTGAACCCGATATCACTTTATACGGTGATACCATCATCTTCAAGCTCTAGACCTTCATTCTAACAGTTATAGTTCATGGAAATAGGTCTAAGAAACTACTAGAACTCATAATTTCATCAACTATTTCAGAAAATTTTGGAATTAAAAGTAGTTCATTAAGTATAGCAATTTAGGTGATGAATAATAACATGATAGAGTTCAAGTTATATAACCCGCCTTAAGAACAACTTCAAACCTCCAAGCTCCAAAGATCCACATTCCTAAGGTTGAAGATGACATATAAAAAGTCCAAGGCTTGTTCAAAAATCCTTCATGTACAAGGAATCACCATGGATAAGCAATTGGTGAAGAAGAAAAGAAAGGAAGATCATAACCCTAAAATCATGCTTCAATCCAAGGTTGAAGACGATCATTGCCTCACCTTAGGGTTAAGTATTGAGCTCCTTCTTTCTCCTTATCACCTTGCACGATATCCCACTACTCATGCACGATATTCCATCACTTTTGGCCGATATCCCCCTCACTTGTGGTCAAAACACTCCACTATGGCCAATATCACCTTACTAGGTCGATACCACCTTACTTGGTTGATATGAACTTGCTATGGATGATACCAAAGGCCCTATGCATGATACCACTTCACTCATGCACGATACAAGGACCCTATGCATGATACCTTAGGGAAGGAGAGTGGTAAGATTCGAAAAAATTCACTAATGGGTGAAAAGAAGGGGTACATATACTTGTTGTTCATGAAGAAGTGTAAAAATGAGGTGTCATCAATTTGAGCTACTAGGTGCCACATGTCCATGCATGGGTGACACATGTACATGCATGCATTAACATTTATCTTGAAATGAAAAACTCTTGAGGATAATCTAGGGATGGATTTTTGTCCATTACTTATCCCTTTCAATAAAATATATCAACAAAATCACCACTTTATTCACAACCCAATACAACTTTTCTAAGGAAGTTGTAAACCGATACACTTCACCTCATTGAGGTTCTTTGCACGTCATGGGATTTTCCAAAATTCCAAAAACCGATATGAGACTCCTACTATGGCTCCTTGGTCGATAGGAACTCATATATAAGATTTTCAACTTGATACAACTCAAGTTAGGGTTTCATATTCAACCTTTTTTCTTGGTCATTTCATCACCAAGATCACCATCACTCACAATTGATTCAAACATGGTGTATCATTCATTCTCTCTCCTCTAAATGATACATATAGGAATTAGGGACACTCTATAGTTGGTAATTTGCATATCAACCCTACATTTTGGGTAAATTACAATTTGTACCAAAATTGGTGCACAAGGTACTAGCATCATTCAAACATGTTCAAACTTGGAATTTAGGCTTTCCACAAGCCACCACTTAGCATCATTCTCTCTCTTATGATGCTAAAACACTTAAGGCATGTTCAACATGTGATATTTTGCAATATAGCCCCTCATCTTGGGTAAATTGCACTTTGGTCCAAAACAAAGAAACATTGCTCAAACAACATTCAATCAGGACCAAACTTGGAACATAAGTGTGTCACATGATAAAAAAACACCTTAGAGGATTATATTAAATTTCTAAGCAACTTACTTAGCCAAAACAAATAGGGTTACCTTATAACCCAGGTCAGGGTCATTACAATCGGAGCTTCATAGCAATTTCTACGAATTTTGCAAAGAAAAGTGTTTTTCTTAGATTATCTCTTATTTCTAGAAAATTTGTAGGCCGCTTGATCCATGGTCCACTGGACCACATGGGATACAACGGTCCTCATCTATGTGACTCGCCTGTGATAAAAAAAACTGAAGGACAACATTTCCCTTACCTAAACTGAAGGCACAGAAGGGCTAGTTTGGTAATTTACCTAGGGTCTTCTTCTTCCTCGCGCGAGCAACCTGCCGTGAGCTTACAGTCAACTCGGAGGTTGACTCTGAGATCTTGTCCACCAACGAGAAAACTAGGAGTCCAGAAAGGTTTTTCGCTTCCAACCGAACTCAACCGCCTACTCAATTTCCTGTTCACGTCATGCCTTCACCTCCAACATGTCGTCGGAGCTTCGGTGTGGTCAACTGGAAGATGAGGGGGTAGGTCGAGATAGATTCTTAAATTGAACTCGCCAAAAAACTCCTCGTCACTCTCTGAAAGATCTAGGGTTGAGAGTTGCGATGTCGGTGCCCTCACGAGCCCTCCCTTATATATAGGGTTGAAGGAGCAGACCTTTTGGATTGGGGACTCTCCCAATCGGCGACCAAACCACCCACATGTAGGGTCGGTTCGCACCAAAATCCTCTCCCGAAGCCAGAGGAGTTCTTCTCGCTCTCAAACAATCTTTCCTCTTTGAGGAAACATCTGATCAAGGATCTCGCAGGTGGACTCTACGCAAGCAGTCCCCGCAAGACTGGGATTCATTCCCAGTCATTGGATCACCAATCCGATGGTTGCACTTAATCCAAAAATCAGGATTAAATTCCCAATGTCACTGTGACACATTATGTTATGTGATTAATGCTTTCACTTTAGGATAATTTCTAAATTTCATATCTTGGAAACTATGCATCGTTTTGCAACCAAATTTTGAGGGTTTCCCTCTCTTGCCTATATCTACATGCATGCCAAATATGAGTCCTAAATTCTAAAGGAAAATGGCTTTTTCTTCAAAGGCAAATTATTCTTTAATAAGCCTTATTTAATGGTTATTTTCTCTTTCTTAAACCATTATCTTGCTATTTTGGACTCCTTGGACCTCAAGGAACCCTAAAGGCATGAAATCCCGTCACAGAGGATATTCCCTTGCCTTCTAGAGGTTTCTACCTCTTCCTTTTCTCCTTTTCTTATTTATTCATTTATTATTTGAATTTCCTTTTTCTTTTTCTTGTTATTGATCCCAACAACCAATAAAGCCTACTGAGCAACCAACAAGGCTATTGTACACGAAATTCATACATTCCAAAACAAATCACATCATTATTTGTTCATATGTCTTTAATAGTAGAAATTGCATTTCTCACCAAAGAACCCGAAAATTGGGTTGTAACAAACTCTGAGTCTCTATTCTTGCTTGCCTTTCTTCTTCCAAGCAAACGGTTTGTAGCTGAAATCCCTCATCAGAATCCATTGACCAAGAATGGAGTAGGCCATGTTCATGATGGTAGACCAGAGTGATCTTCTTCCTTTTGTAGTTGTGTAGCCATATATTACAGTGATGCACATGCGTGCACCCTCTACATTAGTGCACCACGCCAAGATTGTCTATTTAGTAGAGTCAAAGGGATCCACTATCCATGCTTTGGGGTCAAAATCCTAGCAGATCCTCCTACCTTCAACCTATGTGTGGTTAGAAACGAAATCTCAACTAAATGGGAATAGAGTAGCTGGCTTACAAGGGGAAGATAGAGAAATTCTAGCTTATGTGAGGATGGCCATAGAGGAGTCAGAGACCCACACTACATGTTGGATCTCACCCTGGTGGTGGGATTTTTCCCCTCATCGCATGTTCCACACGAGAAGGGTCATTTATCCACTACAACATACTAGTTAGATGCACAGTTCCTGCTAGTGTGTCTTCTAGGGATACTGAGATCCCACTCCTTCCTACGACATTCTTTCTTGTTGTCCACCACCCTGTCAACCTCCTTAGGGGTGTTGCATAAGGTCATTGGTGGTGCAGACTCCACCTTAACACCAAAAACTTGATTCATACCCTAAATTGTCCTTATTTCATCCTTATCGCTCACGTGCATATCCCACATGCTCTTCACTTTTGCATTAGATAAGGTTTCGTCTTTGTAACCCTTACATTTTGTCTTCTACACTTGGAAGCTAAGAGCCATGGACTTGTAGAATTCTAGCGTGGAGAGTTTCCCAAAGGAAGGAAAGGGGGAGTCCTCCTTGTACCCGGAGGCGGCTATAGAGATCATACCACATGAAAGAGGTGTACTCGTCCCAGGGAGGATCCAGAACTATGGACTATTTTGGCATAGGAGTGGTAGAGTGGATAACTGGGCCCTCAATCTCGCAAGGAGGACGTTACTTCCATTTCTCCACTCAAAACATGATGGGTCTTGAGGTTCATGTCCCTAGCAACATTGATGTTGATGGATCCGACAATTAAGGGGACAAGATTTCTAGGTTGCATTGCAACAATCACGTCAGGAGAGAAATATGATGATTTGTCCAGGTGCCCTGCTTAACTCTTTGGGTCCATAGATTGGGTGACCGTTTGGCCTTCATTTGGTATGGCATATTGATGTATGCACAAATTGTCATTATTTTGATATCTAATTTGGTTATTTTCTTTGTCATTTGTGCTTAATTGGATATCTTTTTAATAAATATTTTACCAAATTAGTAAAAATCACTTGTGCATCATTTCTTATATTTTTTACATATATTTTACATGTTTTAATTATTATAGTAATTATTTGATTTTATTCATTGATTATTTTTTGCAGATAATTATTATTTACTGGAGAAAATTCGATACCATCGACTTACAACTCGATGTTAGCGACATGGCATCGGAGTACAAATATTTTTTGCTCCATATTGAAAAGGGAAAAGATGTTTTACTATGAAGAAGTCGATACCATCGACTTCTAACTCGATACCATCGACTCAGACGCTGCAGACCAAATTTTAATGTGTTAAATCTAACACACCATTAGAACCACAATTGGGAGATCTATCACGGGGGGACGATACGGCAGCCGAACGGAGAGAGAAAAGTAGAGGAACCCTACACGAAAGACCTCGGAGGCATTTTGGCGGCAGAAATGACGGCAAATTCTCTCCATCTTCTCTAAATCCACTCTTTAACCCTTTCTCCAATTTACTGTATCTCGAAATTCATGTTTTACATCTTTTCGACTTACTATGATACCATGTCGTCTATTTTCGGCTAAAAACCGTAATTCATTAGGACCCAGGAGTAGCCCGGGTAATCGTTATATGATACTTTTTACATAGTTTATCATAATTTGTCTCTTAAATCTGTGGTATGATGTTGTTTTCTTCATTATATCATTATGATTGATCACCCTAATGATAATCTAATACCTTTAATTACTTTGAAAGAAGAATTAACGGTTGAAAAGAGATGATACTCACATTAACTAATAAATCCTTTGAACAAGGTGATGTACAGTTAATGGTGGAAACCCAGAGTATGATCTTCATGCACCTAGTTTAGGGTATAGGTTACTACTACCGTAGAACTAGCCTAGATTTAGGTAGTGAATTGTATCGCGAAAGCGAGCAATTCTGACTTCAGGCCACTACCCGGAATAGGAGATGAATTAGGATAATTGTGTAGGAATTAGTACAACGAGAACCTGTGATGAAACCGCAATCCTAAGGATTCCATTTTTAATTGATTAAACCAACCATTTAATCGATTGTTTTGTTTTCTTTTATTTTTATTTTCTTTTTCAATCAACTCTTATTTTTGGCTTAGCTGATCAATCCTAATTAGTAATAGTCTTTAACCTCACAACTCCATGTGTTTGATAACTCGGGACTCATAATCCCATATTACTTCGACACGTACACTTGCGTATTACACGCACGTCATACGCGTGTCAAGTTTTTGGTGCCGTTGCCAGGGAGTTGGCATGGTTAACACTATAAAAAGTTAGGATCGACCACTCTAGGCCATTGTATTTATTTTTCTTTTTTATAATTTTTTTTATTCTTCCAATTTTTCATTACATAAAAATGTACTGTTAGTTTAGGCATTGTACATATTCATCTAAACATTTCTTTGTAGTTAGTCTTCTTTCATTTAAAAAAAAGTATTAAAAAAAGCACATGGCCCCTATTTGTTTTGAGTATGGAAATGCACATGTAGGTTATAAATGTCTGAGTCCACCTTTATTACATCATGAGAAAATCTCAAAGGAAATTCATCGTGAGCATATTAGGATTATGGTTCAATATGTTTTAAATCGCAAAGGTCATATTTCTAATGGAGGTTGGGGTAGAGTAGAGAAAATGGAAGAAGTTGAGGTTGAGGATAAGGAATTAGAGAGTGAGGAGAACATCTTGGAAGAAGTTTTAGAATCACCTCTATCATGTCCTTCCATTGAGAGCACACCCACACCCTCAAATCCTAGGATTGATTTTGAATATGATTGGGGATCTGATGAGGAAGATGAGAAGAATGATGCAAATAAGGTGGATGACAATTTTGATACATGTGTTTGGGATATGAGTGAATTGAAGGAGAGGAGGATCCAGAAGGTGATTTATTTGATAGTGATCTTAGAGAGGAGGAAGAGAGTGAGGAAGAGGATATTGAGAGTGTAAAGGTGGAGGAATTTCCCATTACTCATCACATAATTACTTTACCACAAGACCGATCTCTTCATTTCCTTATTGAGGATCCTATATGGGATATATATCCAGATGATAATTTTGAAAGTTTTTGTGAGGATATTAATGAATGTGTGGGAATTGAATTATTAGAAGAGGAGGCACATAAATTCACCTTTGATATAACCCCTCCATTATGTGTAGATAGGAGTGATCCATTGGGGATGGTCATATAAATTAAGGATCAATCATCATTATACCTTTCACCTCATGGCTATCTATTTCTGCATGTGCTCCTACATCAAGACTTGATTGTGAGTCGTGTTCATGTTCATGTTCATTGCAATGATAATTTACTGTTGAAATGGAACGTCAACCATACATGTTGGTCTTCTCACTATTATTTATTTTTTCTCATTGTTTCAAGGAACCAAAAGTTTAGAAGGAAGAGGCGGAGAGAGCTTCACCGTCCTCCACGACCACCTGATTATTGTTGATTGACATGTGTCTATCCTAGGAAGTTAAACAAGGGAGCTTTTGGGAGGCAACCCACCAATTAGTGTGCAAGGTCGCATTGAGTCGGTACCACCGACTTCACTATTGGTAGTACCGAGTTTTCATTAGTGACATCTCACAAGTTGAGCAAGCATAGACACTTCACTGAGCTTGACTGCATATTGGAGGGCAGATTATCATGTGGATCACATCTACTCATCTTTGACCCTAGAGTTCACCGCCCATACTGGTACAGTCATTTCATGTATCTTCCTTTGCTTTTGACATTGGGGACAATGTCATATTCAAGTTTAGGGGGAGGAATGGAACGACACTTATACCTTTATCTTGCATCTTTACTTTTTATCATATCTCTACATGTTTTGCTTTTGTTGTTTGAAGTTTTTTTGTTCTTCTTAGGGTCCACTTCTATCTAGTGTAATTGTGGACAAAATATAAAATTTTGGTTAGGATTATCCGTTTGTTGATGATGTGGTATCAATTCTGAAAATTCTAAATAAAAATTTGAATGTGCTTTTATGCTTTGCTCTTTAAGCTAAATTTGCTATGTTTAAGAGTACATAACTGGAGGAATTGTTTGGATTAGTCCATTTGAAGACATACTGATTGAATGAAAAACCTAACTTAACCCTATGGCTTGTGTTATGACGATGATGTTTGAGTCTAAACCAACGAAACAGTAACATGATCTTTAATGTGAATTCTAGAAATAAACTCTAAGGTTACCTTGTTACACAAGTTGATAGAAGAGGAACATATCATGGTTGGGAAAGACATTGTCTCTTATTCATGTGATCTCATCCACCTTCCATTCATCTTCATTCACCACCATAGGATGATCAAGTTTAATCCAAGTTATTTTCTTGTATGCATTACATGGCATGATAGGAAGCATATGGTTAGTTCATTTTATTATGCATTAAAAAAAGCATATAATCTCTTTTGAGCACTTGTAGTTTGCATAACAAAATTTTATATAGTTGCATTTGCATTGCATATTTTATAAGGTGTTACATATTTGTTATCTTCTACCATCTTCTGTCATGAAAGAGTGTAAAAAAAATTGTATCTCCTTACTCCTTCTCCAAATAAAAAAAAAATGCCCAAGCATGAACTGTTCATCTTGCTAAAAATAGGGTAAGAAAAAAAAAGAGTTATTGAAAAAGAAAAAGAAAAAAAGGAGAAAAGGAGGAAAAGGATTTTAAGTTCAATGTCATTTCTCTCTAAGAAATAAATAAGGGAATTATGGATCTTTTTTTGTAAGCACCTTTCCACTAATACTCATCATTAGGATGAGACATCCATTGCATGCATCATCCCACCAAAATAAAAAAATAGTCATTAAAAGGCATACATTCACATTTTATCCATCATATAGGTGCAT
Organism: Alisma plantago-aquatica; assembly: GCA_963693085.1. Classification (NCBI taxonomy): domain Eukaryota; kingdom Viridiplantae; phylum Streptophyta; class Magnoliopsida; order Alismatales; family Alismataceae; genus Alisma; species Alisma plantago-aquatica. Next base: position 1,285,594,631 of record OY856409.1, read on the forward strand.
CATATTTTTACTTTTTGCATAAATGATTTGGATTATTCTTGTGATTCCTAATTTCATAGCCACCCATATTTTCCACCCATTGCTCTGCATGGTAGGCCACCATCATAATTAATTCCCCCCATCCATGTTTATTTGGGGATCTGCTTCCAAGTAGTTTATTTAGGTAGATCAGAGCAATGTAGATAGGGAGATCACATGATGCATCAAGCAAGTGTCCTATTGGCCATGATATTAACTGCTTCATATTGATAGTGTTTTTCATTAATCTTATTGTGGACATCTATTATGAACATTATTGATCGCTTTAGAGTAGTTACTTATTCAGTGGTTGGCAAAGATCGGTTTGGGACCGACTGGTGGAGGGCGGTTAGAAAAAGTAATTCATAGGTACTTGTCTTCTTGCTGACTTTTTAAAACAAATCCAAGAGTAGTGTGTTGCTCGAGGACGAGCAATATTCAAGCTTAGGGGTGTGATGTATGCACAAATTGTCGTTATTTTGATATCTAATTTGGTTATTTTCTTTATCATTTGTGCTTAATTGAATATCTTTTTAATGCATATTTTACCAAATTAGTAAAAACCACTTGTGCATCATTTTCTTATATTTTTACATGTATTTTACATGTTTTAATTATTATAGTAATTATTTGATTTTATTCATTGATTATTTTATTGCAGATAATTATTATTTACTGGAGCAAAGTCGATACTATCAACTTGCAACTCGATGGTAGTGACATGGCATCAGAGTATAAATATTTTTTGCTCCAGATTGAAAAGAGAAAGGACATTTTACTGTGAAGAAGTCGATACCATCGACTTACAACTCGATACCATCGACTCATACGCTGCAGACCAAATTTTAATGTGTTAAATCTAACACATATTGTATTAAAAATTATATTTTAGGTTTCCTCTTGACCTAAACATGTACGACGGCTGTAAAAGACACCATTAGAACCGCAATTGGGAGATCTATCACGGGGGGACGATACGGCAGCCGAACGGAGAGAGAAAAGTAGAGAAACCCTACACAGAAGACCTCAGAGGCGTTTTGGCAGCGGAAATGACGGCAAATTCTCTCCATCTTCTCTAGATCCACTCTTTAACCCTTTCTCCAATTTACTGTATCTCAAAATTCATGTTTTACATCTTTTCGACTTACTGTGATACCATGTCATCTATTTTCAGCTAAAAACTGTAATTCCTTAGGACCCGGGAGTAGCCCAGGTAATCGTTGTATGATACTTTTTACATAGTTTATCATAATTTATCTCTCAAATCTGTGGTATGATGTCGTTTTCTCCATTATATCATTATGATTGATCACCCTAATGATAATCGAATACATTTAATTACTTTGAAAGAAGAATTAATGGTTGAAAAGAGACGATAACCACATTAACTAATAAATCCTTTGAACAAGGTGATGTACAGTTAATGGTGGAAACCCAGAGTATGATCTTCATGCACCTAGTTTAGGGTATAGGTTACTACTACCGTAGAACCGACCTGGATTTAGGTAGTGAATTGTATTGCGAAAGCGAGCAATTCTGACTACAGGCCACTGCTCGGAATAGGAGACAAATTAGGATAATTGTGTAGGAATTAGTACAATGAGAACATGCGATGAAACCACAATCCTAAGGATTCCATTTTTAATTGATTAAACCAACCATTTAATCGATTGTTTTTTTTTTCTTTTTCAATCAACTCTTGTTTTCGGCTTAGCTAATCAATCCTAATTAGTAATAGTCTTTAACCTCACAACTCCCCGTGTTCGATAACTCGGGACTCATAATCCCATATTACTTCGACACGTACACTTGTGTATTACACGCACGTTATACGCGTGTCACATATGTAGGTCGGACCCTACTGTTTCTGTCAAAACCCTCACCATCAATGTGAATGGCCATGGTCTCCGATGAGGTAGGGATGGTAGTCACCTTGTATTGCACCACTTTATCCTTTGAGGCCAGCCTGGTCTTAGGTCTACCTCAGAGTGGTCAAGTCAGACATCTCTATGGGCAGTGATTATCCATATGCCTAAAGGAAACACAGAGGGAGCACCACCTTGGATAGTACTCATACACCATAGGGAAATGCATCACGTCTTTGCCCTCAAACCCAAAATCCACTTTGTGGGGTGGTTCTTTCTCCATCGAGAACCCCACCAGGACATGTGCCAAATCAGGATTGACACCATCATCCATCATGAAGTCCATCCTCAAAGGGTTGCTGATGTAACTGGCAGCCACACTAAGAATGTTGGCAGAATTTAGAAATCCCAATGTGGGGGAAATGAACCCAACATGTGACAGTGGACAGAATGTCCATTTCCAAGCTCACAGATGGTTGCCACTTTTACATCAACACCAAGCAACCATCGTAGAACCACATTCGGGCTTTCATGATCCTCGTTTGGTCAACGTACTCCCCAAAAGAGGCAAAGAAGAAGTCATTCTCCTTGCGTACCACCTCATAGAGGCCCCGCAGTTCCAAGTGCACTGGACCCAGACCTTCATTATGGCTGTGACCACTCCCCCTATTTGCCTTTTCATAAGTTGCATTGACAAGATCCGAAGGGATGTCAGTGACACATGGTCATTTGCCATTGGGTGAAGTAAAAGGCAAGTTATCTACATTTGATTGGAAGCCTATGCAGATACCACAGTTGATGTCCCAGTCTTTAATGGCTACGACCGTGACACATGCATCCTCCTCTGTGAAGCATTTTGCGTGTTCTGTCCTATCAAGACCCGTTATCAAGAAATCTGAAGGTGCGTCATGCGAGGGAGTTGGAGTGGACATAGTCTCAGTATCTGCATCCTATACAGAAGCTATTACTTCCATCTCGCCGCCTAAAATGTGATGGGTCTTGAGGTTCATATCCCTGGCATCATTGATATAAATGGATTCAACAATCAAGGGGATAAGATTTTTAGGTTGCATTGCAATGGTCACATTAGGGGAGAGAGAGAGGATGATCTATCCACTTGCCCCGCTTGACTCTTTGGGTTCGTAGATTGAGTGATCATTTGGCCTTAGTTTGGCATGACATATGTAGGTCAGACCCTAGTGTTGCCAGTGGAACCCTCACCATCGATGTGAATAGCCATGATATCCAGTGAGGTAGGTTTGGTATCCACCTTGTATTGCATCGTTTTGTCCTTTGAGGCCGACCTAGTCTTAGGTCTACCTCATTTTGGTGAAGTCAGATGTCTCTGTGGGTAGTGATTATCTATATGCCCAAAGGAAACATAGAGGGAGCACCACCTTGGATAGTACTCATACACCACATGGAAATGCATGTCGCCTTTACCCTCAAACCAAAGATCCACTTTGTGGGGTGGTTCTTTCTCCATCGAGAACTCCACTAGGACACGTGCCAAATTAGGACCGACACCATTGGTTGTAATGGAGTTCATTATCAAAGGGTTACTGACGTAACTGGAATCCACAATAGAATATTGGAAAAATTGAGCAATCCCAATGTGGGGAAGTGAACCCAACATGGGACAGTCGATAGAACATCCCTTTCTAAGCTCACCAATGGTCACCAATTTTGCATCAACACTAGGCAGCCATTGTAGAACCATGGTCAGGTTTTCATGATACTCGTCTGGTCCACGTCCTCCCAAAAGGAGGTGAAGAAGAAGTTGTTGGCTTTACATAACCCCTCATATAGGCCCCACAGTTTCCAAGTGTGCTGGACCCAGGCCTTCATAGGAAGGATATGCAACGCAACATCAATGTCATGAAATACAATCATATTCTACCATTTGTGCTCCATCTTCTCTAGGTGGGATTTGGGGACCAAGGCGATTAGACAATCATCATGGTTCAGTAATAAGGTAACTTGACTAACTAAATCTGTTGGTTTCCTGGGTCGATCATGCCATCTTCCGCATCATGTTATCTCCATACACTTGTGCACTCTTTGATGTACCATAGTTTGGTCATAGCCAGCCTTGGATAAAAAAAGGATGACCTTCCAGACTCCTCATGCTTGCAAATAGACTTGCCGCATATGTAAGCAACATGAGGGATCTCCTCTATTGCATTTGAATGAAAGGTAGAGGCTTTGTGTGTGTCAGGATGAACTGCCCCATTATCCTATAACTCAGCTGAAGCACCACTAATAGACCTGTCAAACAAGTGAGTTGGGTTTGGATTGTGGCATTGCAGGTTTGGGTCTCACATGCGTGGGTGAAAAATAGTCAATGTTAAATGGGTGGAGAAGTAGCACACCCAAACCTGACCCAACGGGTAGCAGGTCGCCCGCAGGTGCCCATATAATATGTGCATAGTGAAAAGATATTGCTAGTTTCTTCTCTTCAAGAAAAGGTAGAATGATTCATTAATAATTTTTGGTGTCAACATAGAAAAACGAGGGTAATCTTTCACTACTTTTTGTGTCAAATATAATGTAATATCTATTTTGATGTTTTGAAATAAATTATAAGCAACAAAAAGAAAACAACCATTTGTGAAATATAAAATAAAAAGCTAAATGATATAGATGTTACAAATAGCATAATATATCACCATAACAACACAATAATTTATCATCTTATGTTAGAATATCTTGATATATCATGTTCTTATGATTGTCTACTTTATAAAGTGAATAAAAAGAGAATACAATTGTTATGATTGAATATAAAACATGCATTATAATATATGTTTATTAAAATAGACAACAATATAGAAGATAACTACTTTATTTCGATTAGTATAAGAAATTAATAAAGGATATCATCTAATAAAGTTAGACTTTAACTTTTTATTTTGTATACATTACACACCATCAATTTAGTTGTTTGATAAATGTATGGGTGTGGCATGTATTCAAAGTTGTATATGTAATATAATTATATTAATATATTTAGTTAAATGGGCTCTTGCAGATGTCCACGATTCGCCCATGAAACCCACTAAATAAATAGGTTGGTATGGATTTGGGTGATTTCTAGCGGGTGGCAAATTTCGTCACCCAAACCAAACTTAAACGGGTCGACCTATTGGTGCCTGCAGATTTTGACCCAATTTAACAGGTCTAACCGCCGAACTCCCCTAATACTTCCTCCTCAACCCCCACCTCGACTACGTCCTCCCCTCTACCCTCCCCTTTCAGAAGAGGACCTTCTCTTCTCTACCTCCTACTGTTTCTCCCTCTCCAGCATCAGTTGCTCACCACTAGTCCCCTTGTTTCCCCCTCCTCATCATGTAAGACACTGACTAGATGGTGTTGGCCGGTGTGTAGCCACCAGGCTGCCCCTTCCAACACCCAATGCTTGTGCAGCCTCACCTATCGCCAACAATGTTGCTCCATTTTGCATTTGTTTCTCAAAACTAGGTATGGGATTTCACTTCCACGTCGTAAATCAATAAAGAAACCATGAATATCACTCATATTAGTCAATAGTCATAGGTAGGTTGATATCATCTAATACATTTACCAATGACAAAAGATAGTCCTCACCTCTTATAGCTTTACCATGCATATACACAATTTCAAACTACAACCTAGACCCCTCAACATGATCCAAGCCATTCCCATGATCAAGGACATGTTGTAAAAATGGTTATTCCCTACATCTTAATATATGTTCTGAGAAATAATAAAAGGCATAAAACATGTAAATATGGTGGCCAGCCATGCATACAAGAAGACAAACACCATAACTCAATTTGAAACAAAAGAGTAACCAATATTTAAATAGGAAATTCGGATCACATGCGTAATGACATAGGGGATACTCTTCGATGCCCAAGAGAAGGAGCTTACTCACTCAGGGTGAGAAAATGCATGCATAAATGATATGACATCGAAAAAAACATGAGTAGAGAATGAGGAATAACAAATAAATTTGTGGGAGTAAAGAACAGATGAAGATTTCTAGCCAAGAGGTGGGGATATGTCTCTGAAAACACTCCTTACTTCAACAACCTCTTCTCTACAACTTTGTAAAGGAAAGAGAAGAGAAATAGAGTCGAGAATGGGTTCTCTCACGAGAAACCCGAGCTTTCACTCCAAAATCTCCTCTCCAGAGTTCTGGACTTATCTCCAGCCTCTAATTGCTCTAAATTGTACATGGTATGGTTCCCAAGGGAAGTGGCTCGTTGTATCTAACAAAAAAAATTGTTCTTTTCTAAAAATGCATATAATAAATGTGACATGTTGTATTATAGGTCACACGTTGTGTCAAATCCAGTTTTTTGAATGATTCAGGCCACGATCGTAAGTAACTCGCCATGGGAGTGGGTCACATGGTGTAAGGACGATTCCCTATTTTGGGCTTCCTTGGGTCATGCCATGTGGTTGGGACACACGCCATGACTGCACTTGGGTCAAAAGCCGACTGACTGAGATCACACACCATGTTGCTAGTTTACTGTTTGACTTGGAGAAGCTCCAGAAATGCCAAAAGGTCAGGTTTTGGGCATTTTTCTTTCATTATGAGTGAAATTTGGTGTACCTGCAATTCAAACCATGACATGAGTAAGATCACTAAGAAACAAATATCTTAGCAAGAGTCAGAGTATAAATGTGGTTAAATTAAGTGAAATGTGCAACTAAAATGGGATGAAAATATGATATGATTTGTGCACATCAAAACCCCCCAAGCTTGAACCATGGCTTGTCCTCAAGCAAAAAGAATTGGATGACTGGATAGAATAAAAAGATGGGAAAAAATAGATCCATATGAATGTGAATTTATAGATCTCAAAATTCCAATCTTCATCATCAAGATATGTAACTAAACATGAAGTCAATTCTAACTCTCAAGATAGGATTTTAAGTTGAAATAGGTATTGGGTTTGCTTTAAAAGAATCAACTAGAGAGCAATTAGTAGAAATAAGGTGACAGGGCCAAAAAGATAATGATTTGTCACAAAGCTCATTGAAATGAAATTTCTTATCTTCATGCAATGGCAACGAAAAATGCATTATAAGATTCCCAAGGCCGTCTTTATTCTTATTGAAAGTTCTAAAGTTGAGAAATTCAAAGCATTTGAATGATTACATGGTTTGAAAAGATGAGTGAGAGAATTTGAAATCATGTTTAGCCAAATATTTTAATATGGAGATGAATAGCCAAAAACTTTAAAAAAAATCAATTAGGATGATTTATGCTCAATTTGTCATGCCATGCTCTTTGTTCTAACTGATGGTTCAAGTAGTAGGGTGAATTGATAAAAAAACCACTCAATAATCATGCAATGATGTGAAAAGAAATGCAAAACAGGCAAACAACAACAAATGAATGAAAGAAAATGACATGAAAAGTAAAATTAAAACTACCAGTCAGTTGTACCCCCCTAAGCTTGAAATGTGCAGTGTCCTCACTGCTCATAACAAACTCAAGAGTTGTAAAACTTGATACCTTAGGTGTGTCAGAAGGAGGGGTCGAAACCCTCCTGGGAAGGATGGAGGTTCCATGGGAATAAGATGGGGTCGATGATGTCCATGGACCAGGGTCTTGCAGGAGAAGATGGCTATGGAGGATAGCTATAATGACCTTGAGAGATGTTCCAAGAATCCATCCTGGACACCATGGTGTATATGTATGCAACATTCTGGGATAGGCCAATGTACTGCTGAGAGATGTGGGTGTCTTGATCGTCAAATCTATGTTGAACATACCCATAGAGATGTCTCATGTATGGGTACCTCCAGTGAAATCTATCTATGTACCCATGGAAAGAGGTGGTGGAATGTCATCCCTAGCAGAGGAAGACTCAGCCTAAGCACATGTAGAAGGTCCCTCATTATGAAAATACTTCTAGTTGCCCTTATCTTTGAGAGTTGTGAGGGTAGGATTAGACAACTAGATGATAGAGGATTTTTTGTGAACCTTGAGGAAAAGTTTTACATTCTTATCTTTGCTCAACAGGTCGATGGAGATGAGACAATCACAATCCACATATTCCCCTCCTTCTAGGGGACCAATAGTAGATAGATCAACTTTCAAAACAACAACAAGTTTAGTGATAATGCCCCCTATCATGATATCTCCTTTTGTTTCCTTCTAATTCTTAAAAACTTGTGAAAGAAAGTGGTACCCGATATTTATATCATCATTATTAAGCATGGCCCATAGGAAAAACAAATCAAGTTTACCAACTACACATTGTGTTTCTTTCCATGTGAAAACACATGTGCTAAGAAGGCAATGAATGTATCGAAGAATCAAGTTGTGAACATGATACACTATAGCATTAGCAGTGTTGTAGGAGGTCTCCTCACTGATTTGGCCCTAGAAATTAATAGGCTCAAATTGTTCTGGCATGATAATTCTATCGTCATAATTGAATTCCAACAAGTTGCAAAACTGTTTGGAAGGTTTGTTCATCAAACAAAATGAAATCATTCCAAAGGGTTCATGTTTATTGGATGGGTCATCTGCTACTTTGAGGGTTGTTAAAAGTTCATAAGTCATGCGGGGTATGTAGTAGGACAATTAAAACAACACATACCTAGGCCAAGAAAAATAATGTACTCCTTAGCCTCATTCAGAATGTCTATCATGTCCATATCATTATCATGTGCAAACCTGGTCGGGGCTACCCAACGAGAGGCAAGGCAGAAATAGATAATGTCCTCCTCTTTATTTAGTGTGAAGTGCACCAAGGAGACATAGGGTGCACCAGAGGAATATGCCTCAGGATCGGGGTGGGATCTCTTTGCAAAAATCTTCATTCTCGGCATTATGCAGCTGCTGGACAGATCAACACGTCGTAAGGGAAGATGACACAGTGTGTAGGTGAAGTTCTCCTCCTAAGTTGCTTTTGAAAGAGACACGACATAGGTAAAAGCATTACACTTGGTTTTCTTTAGATGTGACAACTCTCAGACAGAGATAAACATGGCATAAGGCGAGGCATCATGACATTTCACGATAATAGAATTGCATATTCGTTAGTTCTTCTTCATCACAGTCATGGGGGTTGAGGGTGGTAGCTTCCTACAACTGAGTTGATGATGGTAGAGTGATGGGGAGGCAATGGCAGTAGTCAGCTCCTTCTGTAGGGTGACGAGGTGGTTGCCCTTGGCAGTGCTCAATGAAGCTACTAACAACGGTGACACCACATCATGGAGTAGAAGACGACAATGTGGAGAATGATTGATAGAGTGAGCCCATGACATGGAGGTATAGATCCATGACGTGAAGAATCAGAGTGACAAGGTGGGTGGAGAGATGGTTGCACAATGTGGAGTGGAAAAGAAGTCATGCCGCAACATGGTGTATGGACAAGCCAGACACCAGAAGGGAAATAATGGATTTCCCCTATTCTACATATAACCACACACCATAACTACAATTTAGTCCTGAATTGAACAACAACACCTTATGTCCTTCATAAAGTATCTCTTTCTGATCTTCTTGCCATGCCATGCCTTTGTCCGCTCCTTATAGATCTTTATATTTTCACATGCATAAGCCTGAACTCCTCAAGCTCTTGAAGTTGCAACAACTATTTATCACATGCTTTCTTCATATCAAAATTATGAAATTTGATGCCCCATAAATCTTTATGCTCTAGCTCCAAAGGAAGATGGAAATATTTGCCATAGATGAGCCAACATGGTGTGGCCTCAGTGGAAGTCTTGTAGGATATTTGTAATGCCCAAGAGAATCATCTATCTTGAGTGCCTAATCATTCCTTGAGCTTGAAACTATCTTTTCAAGAATGTTCTTCAGTTGTCTATTTGACACTTCAACTTGTCTAGCTGTTTGGGGGTGACATGGAATAGAGATTTTATGTGTCACCCCATACTTGGTAAGAATATTGTTGAAATGGTTCTCACTAGAATGCATCCCTCCATCTGAAATCACAGCTCTTGGAACTCTAAATCATGGAAAAATAAACTTCTGAAGCAACTTGAGAACATACTTAGCATCAAGGGATTGGGTAGCGACGACCTGTATCCACTTTGATACATAATCGCATGCGACCAATATGTATTTGTAGCCATAGGAGGATGGGAAGGGGCCCATGTAATTGACACCCCATACATCAAACACCTCAATCTCCAGAATGGAGGTGAGGGGCATCTCGTCTCATTTTGATATCCCCACCGATCCTTAGGAATTTGTCACATGCTTTGACATAGGCATGGACATTTTGAAAAAATGTCGGCCAATGGAATCCAACTTGAAGGATCTTGGTAGCTGTATATTGTCCCCAAAAGTGACCTCCATAGGAAGAAGAACGGCAACCAGATATTATGCTTGGTATCTCCTCCTCATCTATGCACCTCCGGATCAGTCTGTCAGTTCCTTTCTTCAACAACATTGGGTCATCCCAATAATAAAATCTGGCATCATGCATGAATTTCTTTATTTGTTTATAAGTGAGATCAAGTGGAAGATGTCCTATGGTAAGAAAATTTGCAATGTCTACAAACCACGGTGCTTGTAGTGTATCAACAACATACAAGCTATATATGGGGAGGTAATCATCATTGGGAAATACATCCTTTGTACCTGTAGTCACTCTGGAAAGGTTATCAACAACATTTTTTTTTTGGTTCCTTTAGTGTCTTTGATCTCAAGATCAAATTCTTAAAGCAGTAAAATCCAATGAATCAAGCATGGTTTAACGCCCTTCTTGTTCAAAAAATACTTGATGGCAGAATGATCAGTATAAATCCCAACCTTGGAACCCACTAGATATTGATAAATTTATTGAAGGCCTACACTATGTCTAGGATATCCTTCTCAGTTGTGGTGTAGTTTATTTGGGCTTCATCAGGTGTCTTATTGTCATAGTGGATAGCATGCAACTTGTTGTCCTTGACTGAGTACGACACCAAGACATAGTCTCTTGCGTCACACATTAGCTCAAAGGGTGCATCCCAATCTGCTCGCTGAATGATTAGAGATGAGATGAGGGAATCCTTAAGCTTTTCAAAGGAATCTTGACATTCATCATCAAACACAAATTTGACATATCTTGCAAGTAACAAGCATAAGGGCTTAGCTATCTTGGACAAATCTTTAATGAATCTCTTATAAAATTCCACATGGCTAAGAAAGCTTCAAACATCTTTGACATTTGATGAGGCAGACATTTTCTCTATTTCTTCCACTTTTTCCCTTTCAACTTCAATACCTATACTAGAAATCACAAGGCCCAGTCTACTCCAAATTGTACCATAAAATGGCACTTCTCCCAGTTTCGTACTAGGTTAACCTTCTTACAACACTCAAGGACTTTAGATAAATAGACAAACAATCATCAAAAGAGTTCTTGTAGACACTGAAATCCTCTATAAAAACTCCCATTGTTTGTTCAATAAAATTAGAAAAGATAGCCATCATACAATATTGAATCTATTGGTGCATTACAAAGACCAAACAACATGTGTCTATATGTGTATGTTCCATAGGTGCATGTGAAAGTCGTCTTTCCATATCTGACAGATAAAGAAATATTTGAAGAATCCAAATATCCATAAAGATAGCATAAATAGGATTGATTGGCTAATCACTCAAGCATTAAATAAATGAATGGCAATGTAAAATGGTGTTTATAGGTTGCTTTGTTCAACCTCGTATAGTCTATACACATGCACCATCATGTGGCTACACGAGTTTAAAGCAATTCATCATTATTTCCTTTGATAATAGTTGTACCCCATTTTCTGGGTACTACATGAATAACACTCACCCATGGGTTGTCACTTATAGGGTAAATGATCCATGCATCTTTTAACTTGAAAATTTCCCTTTTAACAACCTCAAGCATATTTTTATTTAAACGCCTAGGGGGTTCTACACAAGGCTTGGCATCTTCAGCTAAATTAATTTTATGCATGCAAATGGAGGGGTTGATTCCTTTCAAATAATTGATCGATAATCGATCACTTGTTTGTTTAAATGCAATTCATTTATTAATTTGATTTATTATTCATCGGTTAAATCAACAGTTATGACGATAGGAGATGTAGAATTAGGGTCAAGAAAAGCATACCTTATACCTGGTGGAAGGGGTTTGAGTTCTACATTGGTGGACTTACAAGAGCCATGTTTCAATGAAGGAATGTATTCATGAGACAGATGTGGACTAGAACTAGAAGCAACATCTAGATTTTCTATAGCCGTGATGATGTTCAATTCACTTTCCTCACAATAGTCAACAATAAAATTGGAAAAGTCTTCGTATTCCTCTAGAAACTTGTCAATAAAATAAACCAAGAAAATATTCTTGCTTTCATTGTGTTTATAATGGAGAATTCCATAATTTCACCTCCTACTCTAAGAGTGATCTTGCCTTCTCGTACATAAACTATGCAATCAACTGTGTGAAGGATGGATCTTCAAAAAAGAATAGGATTGGATGGAACTTCATTCATATCTAGCATAATGAAATCACAAGGGATAAAGAACTTGCCTACTTGAACAAGCACGTACATCTTCAGAATTCCTCTTCGATACTAGATGGTGCGATATACCAATTGAATTTTTATCTTATTTGGCTTCAAGTCTCCAATGTCAAGATGCTCCCATAATGTAAATAGAATATAGCTTATGTTGTCCTGAAGGTCAACTAAACCTTTATCAAATGTTGTAGCACCAATCTTGCATGACAGTGTGAAGGCACCTTGATTGTCTAGTTTCTCCAATAGTCTATTTTGAATGATGGAACTCATCCTTTTAGATAGCATAACAATTTCCACTTGATCAATCCTCCTCTTAGTCAAGAGTCCTTTTAGGAACTTTGCATAGGTAGGCATTTCAGCAATGACTTTTGCTAAAGGAAGATTAACATACAATTTGTTGAGAATATCCATAAACATATAAAAGTTTCCATCCTCTTTCTTACATACAAACCTTTGAGGGAAAGTGGCGGTAGGCTTGTAGGATGGTTTCTCTTCAGTCGTACCTTTCTTCCTTTGCTTTTCCTCAACATCATCTTCTTTATCATCTTCAACTTTCTTCTTATCTACCGATGAGGGTCTTTCTATAATGTTTACACTCCTTAAAGATATGGACTTGCATTGTGAGACCCCTAACCCTGCTTAAATGGTTGAATATGCTTAATTACCATAATTGAATGTTGATAACCTTAATATAACCTTGTGATATGTTTTGGAATCATAACACAAACTTAAGTTTCAAATTTGGTCCAATTTGGACATTGTTTGAGCAAGTTATGCAATTTTAGGTACATTCTGGACTTTTCTGCAATTTATCCAATTGGGAGGTTTCCTTTGTATATTTTCAAAGAATTACGATCCATATAATTTTCCTTGTCATTCTTGAGATTTTTGGGCTATGGGCTCCTATTTGTTCTTGATTTGAAGGTGTTCATCTTCAAGGACATTTTAGGGGTTTTCCCCTTTATGGATAAGGATAAGAGTAATGGCAAAGATAAGGATAAGGATAAGGGTCATGATAAGGATAATGATAAGGTTATGGGTAAAGGAGAGGAATTGTAGGTGGCAAGTGAGGGAGGTGTTGCATGGACATAGAAGCTCTAGGCTATCGACACATGGAAAGCTCATGGGCACCTCATGCTTGACCCCTTCCTTATCCATGAAGCTATATATACCCCTTCCTATCCCCAATTCGAAGTCATTGCTCATTCCCTCTTTCCTCTAGCTTAGATCATGGACTTTTCTCTTTTTGGTTGCATAAAAAAGTGGTCTAAGGTATAAGACAACCTCTTTTTGGAGAAGAAAGTATCTTAGAGCTCCATCTAGCCCTACCTAGGGTTTCTAAGGTCATCTTCTAGGGTTTTCAACCAAGGCAAGTTGTTTTCTTCCTTCCTTCTCTATTTTTCATGCTCTCCCCCTTCCTTATACCTTCCTCCAGGTTGGAACTCTATTGTTCCATGGTAAAAGTTGCTTTAGAGCTCAATATCCAACACTACAGAAAAAAGAATGATTTACCTACAATTTTTATACTTACATATATGTTATATGTAGTTAAAAATACTTATGTTTACACGTAAATATAAAAAAGTAAACAAATGTAATTATTTGTGCACTTCTTGCAAACAATTGGTATCCCACGTAGAAACAAAATCTACCGCGTAAAAATGAAATTCAAATGCACCTATAATAGTTCTCGTTGCCGGCATGTCCCAGGATCTTGTTTCCCAATATTTCATCAAACTTTGAGTAGATCTTTCTTCTAGAGGCCACAACCTTCAATTCCGCATGTGAGTACAAATTTGTTCCCCGCGTGTTCGCCTAAGATGCTCAAAATCTAGAATGTGTCTCCCCCTCACAGCCATCACCGACCTCATTGGTGGTAACATTCGGAATTGGGGATATTGTCTGCCGATCATCCCTTTTTGTGATGATTTCAAGTATGATTCTGAGGGATAAAATCAAAAATCCAATCATGAGTTTTTTCATTCTAGATCTCTGGTCCTCATCTGTAAGCTCCCTTTCCTCGAGTTTTACTTTAATATTTGCAAGGTTAAAATAAGCACGGTACATATCCTCCTTTTTCTAGATGGGACGCTATATAAGGTCTTTGGTTGGCTGATTATCTAATTTATACTTTGAGATGCATGATTCATTTCAAGATTTGAGGTTGAGACCCATATCTGATGGAGTAAGTGAGGAGAAGATGACGCACAAATCATTGTCGTGTTGACAAGGCAATTGGCTGGCAGTTGGCTAGAAGCAAGGGCATAGAAGGAACGGGTAACAAGAGCAACATGTGGGGAATTCATGCTAAATCCATTAAGGAAGAAGGAAACAAATTATATTATACGGATTCCATGAAGCCTCCTAAGGTACAAAAGGCAAGTAAATAACAAAAGCAATAGTTTTCATTTTGTTTCGATTCCGAATGTTGTGATAATTTTTTTATTTATTCTAATAATCAGTATGGTGTTTGCGGCTATATGGCCTTATGATGTTGATACCAATTGATTCTGGGAACCACCATGATTAATTCTCGTCCTATTTTGTAAATCAAGTATGTGACCTGCAATGATGTGTATTGCAACACCCTATTCATTGACATAAATTTCTTCCCTCTGAGTTATGATATGCCTTCTTACATTAGTAAGTGCCCACATTCATCAAGATCATTGAATACAAAGTCAGGTTGTGCACATGTTTTATAACATGTATGTTTTGTGTGCTCAATTATATTTGTGCTATTGTAGTTATTGCCATATTCTTTTTTATTATCTAGATCGCTATGTCTATAATGAGATAGTGGATTGCTTGGTCCCTCCGGCCCATCCAATATCTTTTTACGTTGTTCTTACTTTCTTTGAAATCGGGATATGACTAATTCTGTAAGATTCCACCCAGCTATGTCATTTAAGATCAAATATCATTGGCGCTGCCTACACAGTCTACCTTTATTAACTGGCTAATGCCAATCTGTCATCTTTTGCTCATTTTCCTATGTGATACTTCCCAAAAAAATTTGTTTTTATTAGGACTGCTTGTTGATGTGTAACACTTCTTATTCTAGATTATATCCTTTTGTTATGCTTGCATAAGAATAAACATGGAGCATTATTAGGTGCCCTAATCTATGTATCTAAGGCGATATTCAACTTGGTCCACCAGAAATAAAATAATCTATGCAAGAAGAGAAGATACTCTATCTTCCAGAAATAGATTCCATGACTGCTAGACAACCTATGTTTAGTTTCTCATTTCATAGACAAACTGACATCCCATGTTCGTTCTATTTAGGACCACATTCAACAAATGCCACACACCCACCCCACCCTTGATGTCATATAATATTCTGCCAGGGGTGTCTTGTTGCTTCATGTTCAGGTTAAACGACAATGCAAGCCCACCACATGGGCTAATATCTCCTTAATGTAGGCCACACTTGCTATGAAATGTTCGACAACCTAAGAATCTATTTTTTAATATGTATTGAGGACTTGAGTATAAAACAAGAAATCTGTGTGATCAAAGTCAGTCACACGATTAGAAAAACTTAGTCTAGATATTAATTGAAATTGGTATGCTACTATACCTATTCCTGGCTATCTGTGTGGATGTTATACCCTTGTTATGTGGTTTCTTGATTGTCTTATAGACTTTTATTATGCTTACAGATATCAGTTCCTAAATAAATATGCACAACATAAAAATTTGCTAAGTCTTGCAGAGGAACTCGTTCTTATACTTCAGGATTTGCAAGATCTTTGTCTCAGTAAGTTAAAATCCATTAAAATTCTGCAAGCCACTTAGTGCTCTGTTCTATAAACCCAAGGTGGAGAAGAATAAAATCCATGCACCTTGAACACAACTGGGGTTTAAGTTTGGATCTTACAATTGGGTCATTTTCAGTCATCTCTAAGATGGGGCTGTTGTGTGGCTATTCAGTTTGGTGAAGTTGCCTCCTTTTCTATTCAGGTGCTGGTATATTCTTTTGCTAGTTTTTTTAATGTCTACATAAATATTGTTTGTTTATTATCATGCTAGGTTCTACTTGTCCCAAATTTTATTATAATGCTACATTGAAAGTTCTACATGTTTTCTAAAACCAAATTTTAGATTAACCGAAAAAAGAGAAAGATGAATATATGTTTTTGTTTAGCATTAATTGATGGTCTAATTTGTAAATTTGTTTTACTCAATATTCATAAGCATATGATGTGTTGTTAGACAAGGAGTTCAGTTGTCAAATAGTTCATTATTTGTATGTAGTATGTGTATAAGTCATAGTTGTACTTGACCAACTGACTTTTTATAAATATTAAGGGGATATGTAGTTACTTTTTAAGAGATAATGTTTCTTCTTCATCTTTTGTTTGATTAATGATCATCAAGACACTTCATCTAAAGGTCTAAACAATTTACATTCTGAATGGACCACATTTTCCAGGCTTATCAAAGTTATTTTAATATTTTCTAGTAACCGTGTATTTATGTACAACTTTTCCTGGCATACAGGTTAGCTCAATTGTTTTTCCTTGCACTTGCATTGTAATGTTGGAGACTAGTTTTGGTTACAACCATCAACTCTTCTAAAGGATGGCCCTTCAAGCGGAGGTTTACTACCTTTCTCACAATTTCGACCATTTGTGGGACATGTGATTTGTAGTGTTGATTGTTACTTGATGTTGTATATTTGTCTAGCGACCATGCAGGTTGTTGGGGTGTATGATCATGACAATATACAAGTGCTCTATTTTCTTGTATCGACTCCTACAGTATTCCTATCATTGAGTAGAAAGACCTACCAACATCATTCTTGGTTAAATTAGAGTATAATAAATTCCAATGTTTAGTTCATGATATTTGATTACGAAAGACTCCACCACGATTTTCCTCACCTCTTTTATTCTGTTCTGTTTCTTCTGTCAATTAGTATTACTTTCTGTACAACTTGTCATGGCAAATGTCTACCAAACCCAACAAACATTTACTGCCTAAATGGTTTGAGGTTCTAAATTATAAACAAATTGGTCCTCCCTATGAAGATCACTACTCAACCTTTGAGGTGTGTTGGTTGATATGTACATTATCATTACCTAACATTGATTTGTTCCTCCTCTTAACACTAGGTCTTTCAATTATGGGCTTATTCGAAATTAGATTCTTATGTATGATATATTGCAAATAGAGTGATATACACATCTTTCTATCAGATTTCATCATCTCTCGGCATACCTTCCACAAGTGCAATTTCTATCATTGTCTACTTTGTTGAACAACAAGGTAAGCAAGGACAAGAACCATCTACAATAGATGGGGAAGAATGTATATCAACATTGTTTCACTTTGTGCTTGTATGGACCATGTGGTGACAAGATTGGAAAACCCAATTGAGTTAATCAAGCCTTAAAAGGTTATAATACATCTACTAAGATCATTTATATCTATACAATATATGTACCAAGCTTGTCTTATGCAATTGAGTTGATCAAGTCTTAAAAGGTTTCAATAAAAGTGATGAGCTTGTCTGCTAGTTTATTTCTTAAATTTACATGCATGGTTCTGATTTGTTTCTTCTAGTATTGAACCATGTACCCTTGTGTGTAATTAACATCAAATTAAATAGCTAAGTCATCTCTGTGTGCACTTTTCCTTCTTTCTGCCTACCACACTTACATGTAGTTTGTTACTTGAATGTATAACTATGTTCTATAACACTTAAAATCTATACAGGTGGTGATGAAACATCCATCTTCTCATCCCATATCCATCATTCATGACCTGATGATTGATGAAAGATTGATTGCAAGTACCATCTGATGAGCCGTTTCATATTTATTCAGTACCAAAGGAAGTGAAATCTCAACCACTTGTTGAGAAAAAGCCCCCTAGTAAAAAGCAAACTAGTTTGGGGACCACACCTGCTCTGACATCAACTATTGTTTCAGATGCTATAAAGTTTTGTTCTGATCTGACTACCACATTGCCACAGTAGTTGTTGGTAAACAATGATGCCATTATAACTCATATATGGCTATGTTTTGTATAAATTCTGATATGCATAACTTTTAGCAAGACAACTTGATCATTCTCTATGACCTTTTTTGCAAGTCAGGTTATTTGATGTCAAGAATGATTGTAGAGGAGACCTTCATATCACATCTTCATCCTAGACAAAATGACCCATTGCATAACCTTGATTGGAGTACCATAAATTGGTGTTCATGTGTATGTGAAAGGTAAACTATGAAATAATTTCATTATTTTGTTCAAGTACACGTCATTTTCTCAAAATTAGTGCCATACTCTCTTACTTTCACCAGCATAACAAAAATTATGTTACTACAGGTTAAGTTGTAGATGGTTGCCATATCTCTTGTACAGGAACAACTGCCACAACAAAACGAAGAGAGGAATTATCCAATATATAGTCTCAGATTCACAAAATATGTGTTGAGATATATGGAAACCCCAAACTTGGGGACCAAGTGGAACTGCCAGTTGTTGATGAGAATGAATTAGCTTTCAAGAATCTCCATGAATATCAATATCAACTACAAGAGCTTCCTATGGCCAATTAGAAGTAGAGCATAGAGAAGTTCTCTATTTTCAATCAGGAAGAGCAATACCTTAGCAGTCTTTCTCTTCTTATGAGTTTATCAACGTTATCATATTTGTTGACGATACAAGTGGCATAATTAATACAAAAGAAAAATCAAGATAGGAGAAGATGCACATGATCGTGTGGCATATAGAGTATGTAGTGGATAGAGGCAGTTAGAAGAAGATATTGTATACATGTATCTTTTTTCTATGCATATTGTAAAAAGGGGGCCAGGTTAATGTCCTCCCCATGTGTACTCATTGTTCAAATATAAATAAATGTATCATTGTTGACATTATAAGCACAACTTGATCTTGATCACTATTAAATTGGCAAGCGACTGATTGGATACATTATGTCTCTCACTACATATGTATGTGTAGTACATGATGTATTTCACTACACACTAGCTATAATTACAAGTGTAGTAAGTACTAATTTTTGCTATACATGAGCTACATATACAAATTGTAGCCAATGTCATCTTTCCCTACATATCATAGCTACAAATTGAATTGTAGTCATATATTTAGCTACAATGGAAACTACATTTTTATGTGTAAGGACATTTTTTACCTACAATTAGGGTTACATATGAATTTGTAGCTAGAGGAATAACTAACTACAACTTTGAAAAATGTAGCCTAAACAATTAGCTACACGAGTATTAGCTTCATATTCTAAATGTAAGGATAAATGTAGCCAAAGCTTTTAGCTAAAAAATTTGGGGTTTTTGCTACAAATTTTTTTGTAGTTAAAGACCATATTTTTTGTAGTGCAACCCTAGTTGCTTCTTCTTCTAGGGTTTTGAGTCCCTGTGAAGAAGAGTACATGCTTGGTCGAGTTCAGAGCTTCCTGTTGGATTTTCTACCTTCTTGGCTCAAGTTTATTGCTGCTAGAATTGTGTTCTTCTCAATAGAGGTGATTTTTATAACTTGCTCCACATTTATTTCTTACCATAAGCTTGCTAGCTCATGTTCTTGCTTTAAAATGATGATCCATGCACTAAAAAGCTATGCTCAACTTGGATTTCAATTTTTATTGTGTTTCCTGTTTTGTTTCCAGTTCTAGATGAACCTTTAATCATGTGCACATTCATCCTAAGGAAATATATGACTTATTTTAGGTTGGTATCACCACCTATGGTGCTAAGTACCTATCAACCGATGGTCCATATTAGGCTTTCTAGGTTAATTTCTCCTCTAAACACATGACTCGATGGTGTGGTCTTCATGACAACCAAAGGAGCTGACCAAGGGTTATGAATGATGATTTTAATTGATAGTCGCACCTTAGGTTAGTGTTAGTATCTCTTGGAATCTTAATGAGCAATGGTTTGATTCTCTAATGATGTTATCAATCAATGATGACATTAGCTTAATATTCAATAGTGTTAAACGAATATAGTGCTGATCTAACAATCGATGTTAACTTAATGATCACATCTAATGATGGATTAGGTCATTACCACATATGGTGAGTTAAGGATGTCATTGTAGATTCTACTAAACTTAAACCAATGGTTCATTGGTTCAATTGATCTAATGGTTAGACCTATACTTCAATTGATAACTTTGAATAATGAACCCGATCCAATGAATGACAGTGGATGCTTCAACATCCATTGGATTAAAATGAGCCCCATGATATTATAGGTGGTTCCTAGTGATGAGAATTCGATGGTACACTATCATTAATTTGTTGCTATACCCTTGCTCTCCTATAGTTATATTTGATAAATGACCCTAATAAGTGGGTGTGTAACTTCAATGTGATATAGTTTGCTATACCTAACCTTAATGTAATTAAATGATGATGATTAGTTATAATCATCCCTCTTGCATTATTAATTTGACTATGTATTATATACTCTTCTTGTGTTGAAACCACAATGTGGTGCCATTTGAATCATAGCGCCTTGCCATTATAATACCTATGGACACATATTTGTTGATGATCTTTTGAGCCATGTTTAAGGCATGTAATGATGAGGATAACCTTTCTATGAATAATTTCATGGTCTTAATGACCTTTGGGTAGGTTTGAATCCCTGATTGAGGTGGAATCCTCTTCGTGTTCCAATAAGGGTTAAAACCCTGGAACTTATGATAAGATATTGGTATCTTGTAATAGTAGGCGACAAGTGTGGTGCATTATCTTGAAATGGATGATAGTATGTGGTAAAGTGATAAACATTTATACCTCAAACATTGTATATCTTCTGAAGTTGCAGTAGGCATACTCTTGCTAGGAATAAACTAGGGTTTGTATGTCCATTTATATGATGAAGCCTTAATTCACTCAATTGGAAATAACTAATCAAGTGAAATTCTAATCATGTAGTGCCTTGTGCCATAGATCCATCTGAGTGTCAGAACTTGCCCTATGGTGAACGAGTATTCCTAAGGGAAACTCGGAGCACATACTATTGAGTATGCGGGATACTTGTCATCCTGACACCAAGTGTTTCGAGAGGATGGTTGCGGTCATACCTAGCCCGCTTTTTTAGAATGACTACGGTCAGGTCTCAATGATTATAACATGATGTGATTAGAGGACAACTGTGGTTGTACCTCAATGATTGGGTTTGAATACCTTGGATGCTAACACTGTGACCTGTACCAAGGTGGGCTAGTTACAGGACTATATGTCGCTATTTTGCAGTTTGACTATATGTCACCGTGGTGCAGACTCGTACTGACCGAGTATGGTGAAGATCTTGTAGTTCGGTTTTTCCTAGATCTGATATGGAACTGATTGCGACCAAGCGGTGGTCAGTTGGTCTTTGAGTGGTACGACTCAAACTCCCTAGTGCATAATAAAAGATGTAAGGCAACTGTGTAGCATATATGTTTAGGGTTATACACAACGTCTCACATTGGATGATAAACCTTATTTGATCTTCTTATAAAGAGATGATATATAGTACAAGGAGAGATAATATATATTCTTGTGTTGTAGATGTGCTCACATTTTAAACCTATTTATTTTTTTCACTGATATTTAATATTATGCTTCTAGCAATGTCTAATACTGCTAGCCATGCCTATGTAATTAAAATGCTTAAACTGCTAATTATGCCTATGTAGTTAGTTGTGCTATGATGTTAGCTCTACTTATTATGTAGATTGGTTCACTCTATTAAATATGCCAATATTGATAGCCATGTCATACTACTAGACATATTAGAGATGCTTATGCTTGTAGATTGCTTGTGTTGTTAGTAAGTCATATGATGATAGTCAGATAAATGATAATGATTGTTATTAGATGCAATCTTATGAAACATGACTAGATATATGATAAAACAAATGGATTTATCTGTTACCTATATATACATTGATAATCATACTTGTTGCTAATCTTACTTGTTGAATCTGTTTAGCATGCTTGAACTGTTCAATCTGCTCAATTGACTATTAAATACTCCAACTGCTTAGTTATTTACTATTTAATATGATGTAATCAATATATGTTGGAGAGAGTTATATCACTCGCTGGGACTGGGTCTCACCTCGTGGGTCACCTAATTTTTTAGGTGATCGACGACAACAACAACAATATCATGATAGCAAGGAGAATCTGAGATAATAAATTGTAGAAATGGTTGATTAGTGGTCTAGTGTGTCCTACAGTCGTCCCTGTACTCTCAGGTCTAGATGAAAAGTTCGTATACAATGTTTCAATTGAATCGTTCTTTCTACATCGTGTTGATGCTTGTATATGTTCAATATGTGGATAGTGTACCTTTGAAAATTTTATGTTGTGGCTGAGGCTACAAAGCAGTTGTAGAGAATATTGAGCATTATGTGAATTAAAGAAAGTTGTTGGGATTTTATATAAATGTGTCTAAGCAAATTGGGAATTGTTGAAATTGGTTTTAATTAATCCTATTTTTTGGGTTTGTGTTTAATTAAGGAGTAATCGTGTTTTGTGTTTTGAGTAATCTCATTTAGTGTAATAGGTTCTCACATCCATTCACATGGATTCATCTCTGGTTGGCTTGGCAGTGAATTGGAAGAGGTCTTTGATTTGCTAGAGCTTGTTGAGCAATTTGATTTTCTAGCATCTTTGCATGAGTAGAAATGACGTCTACTTTGGAAGAGAGTTGAGTGATAGTATCTTTAAAGAATACCCATGTGCACGGTGTTGAATCAAGGTCGATGTTGACTTAAGCTCTAAATTGACTAAACCCTTGTTTTGATGATGACTAACCATTCCACTTAATTGTGTCTAATGCTTCTTCAGAATAGGTGTAGATACACTCTAAATACCCTAACTTACGCATCCTAACTTGGAGAAAAGACAATTCAAAATCAATGCAAGTGCACATTTGTGGAATATAATGTAAATCCATTAGAATCATGTTGTAAATCACTTCTAATGATTGTATGACTTGTAATTAAGATTAGAAAAAATCAGGAGCACTTAAAGTGAATATTAAAGCACTTAAATGATTTTCCAAATACATGTGAGAACCTATCATACGAAATGAGATTACTCAAAACACAAAACATGATCCATCACTAATTACATATCCAAAAAAGAGGTAAATTAAAACCGATTTCAAAACACCAATATATATATGCTAAAAAATTTACATAAGAGCATGATATCTTGCTTGTATTCATATTATGCCAAGAATCTTGTACAAATTGTTCCATGGCCTCAATCACAACACACATATATATACAGTAAAACATTATCCATATATGACATATGTACAAGCATGAGAATGCTACCAAAAGCTTAATTCGATTGAAACACAGTAAGTAATCTTTCCCGCCCAGACCTGAGAGTAAACAGATGACTCTAGGACACACTAGACATCTAACAACCTTCTCAAAGGTCCATCACTATAGCTCCTCCTAGTTGCCACGGGTCTGCTACTGCTACTTCCAGTCACCTAATAAGATGTAGTGACCTACAAGGTGAGACTCAGGCCCCAAAGAGAGATATAACTCTCAACACTATATATTGATTACAACAAGTTAAGTAATTAATCAGTTTAAGTAGGTTAAACATGTTAAATAGATAAGCATAACAAGGGATATGATTTACAAGATACATAAAGGAGCAGATAATCATCATTATCCCGACTATCATCGTATACCTAGCTAACAATATAAGTAGTCCAGTAGCATAAGCATCTTTAACATCATGAATAAGTCTAGCATCATAAGAAAAGCTAACAATATTAGCATGTCTAACAAGTTGAGAAGATCTACATCATAAGTAGAACTAACAATGTAAGCACAACTATCTACATAATCATGATTAATAGTTTAAGCATCCCTAACTATAGAGACATTGCTAGCAGTGTAAGCATAGTTAACAACATGAGATGGCTAACATTGCAATTATAACCATCAATACCAGTACATCTATTCAACATGAGCATGGCTACTTTTCCTCTTATTGCACTGTACATCAATTATATATAACAAGAGCAAACAAGGGTTATCATCCAATGTGAAGTGGTGTGTATAACCCTAAACATATATGCTACATGGATGCATTACATCTTTTATTAAGCCCTGGGGTGTTTGAGTCATACCACTCAAAGTCCAACTGACCACTATGAAGTCAAAATCAGTTCCGCACAGGATCTAGGAGTGCTGATATCCTAAGATCTCCCCTCTACCTGGCCAATATTGGTCAAATCTAGTGAAATATAGTCAAATTAACAACAACAACATATAGTTAAGGTGATAACACCTAGTCCACCCTTGGTATAGGTCACGACACTAGCCACTAGGGTAAGCAAAGCAAAACCATGCCACCTAAGGTACATCCACAACATCCTCAGTCATATCACATGTACAAATATTTGAGACGTGACCACAACTAATCTCAATTTGAGGCATGACCGCAACCATCCTCCATAACCTAGCATTAAGGATGTCAAGGACACACAGTCTCTTACACCCCACATACTCAATGGTTATGTATGCACTCTGAGTTTCCCTTAGGAATAATCGTTTCACCATCCAACAAGTTCTAACACTGAAGATGGTTCTACAACACAGGGCACTACATGATTAGGGTTTCACTTGATTAATTAATGACAATTGGGTGAATTAAGGTTGCATCAAACAAGTGGACATACAAACCCTAATTAATTCCTAGAAAGCATATAAGTATAACAACTCCAGGTGATATAAAATGTATGAGGTATAATTCTTTCACAATCACCGCATGGTACTATTTCATTGCCATTCATGAGACCATACTTGTCATCATATCACCATAGGATACAAATTGTTATCACATTACTCTAAGGTTCCAACCCTTGTCACGCCATAAAGAGAATTACACCTCCATTAGGGATCAACCATGCCCAAAGGTCATCAAGACCATCACATCATACCCTGTAATATAATCATTATCTTTCCATGCCTTATAAAAGGCTCAAAAAACATCACCATGTGTGTAATACACATGCTTAACATGATATTGCACTAAATAACTAAAATATGTTCACAGGATAACATAGCAAGGATATCTTAGCATTAAGAACATTCCTTCATTATATCAATATATAAGAAGGCTAGGTATGATTGACAACCATCATGCGTATGGTGCACATGTTTACATAAGAAAACTTCAATCATAAGGTTATGATAACCACCATTTAACACATTAGAGTTACAAAAACATTAGGAAGAATACTCCATCATTATATTAATCATTCAAGGAAGGTATCAAGGTTGACCACCATCATCTATTTGTATTAGGGTTAGGTTCAACAATATAAGTTACATCAAAGATATGAATCAACACTCATACACAAACCCTAACTCATGGCATCTCCATAGATCATGGATGCATAAGGTAAAACATTGCCATCAAATCTCATACTATCCTATAGTATGGATCCATGCATAACACAAGGTTTAACAATAGGGTTATATTAATATGAGGGTAAAGGTAAGACTACAAAGTCAAGGCATTGAACCATTCGATCAACATCATCAAAACATCAAACCATGGGCTTCACCCAAAACCATCGAATGCTAAACTCTAACCAATGGATCATATTCTTCGTTCAAAACCATCGGTTAAGGTAAAATCAAAACCTTTAATCATTCAACAAAGAAAACCATCAGATGTGAGAAGGTAAAACCATTAGTTGTAATACAAGTAAACACCTTGAACAAACCATCTAGAGATCCATCAAGTTGTGACCTAGAAAGAATCACCAACTAAACCTAGAAAAGCAACCATTTGATAACATAAAGAGAGCCATCAATTGTTGACGCAAGGAATAGCATCAGTTGCAGGCATGCAACCCACCATCGGTTGTAGCAAAATGGATCACCACCGGTTGTGGTGTCCAGTGCCTCCATCAGATGTGGTGTGTAGGACCACCATCGAATCATGGAGTCAAAATCTCCATTGGTTGACACCATCGAGTGTTGTCAGTAGAGACATCCATTGATGATTATAGGTCATTGGACCATCTAGTCTTGGAGTCACAACATCCATTGGTTGATGGACCAATAGGGACATTGGTTGTCAGACCCAGTACTCCCATTGGTTGTCATCAACATGTGAGTAAACAAGGACAAACACAAAGGAAAACCATCATTTGGTGAAGGGAAAGAAAACCATTATATGGGACCATAATTAAGCACTAAGACCATTGACTTTTGGGATCCAAAGGAGAAAAAATAGAAATTTAGGTAGGAACATCAGTTGGAATGAGAAACACTAGAAAAATGACACCAAAAGCAACTCTATAGGTTCTAGCAAGAAGGCAAACCATCGAGTTTTGTACAAGGTGAGAAAAACATCTGAAAACCCTAAATGTAGCCCATCGTTTGGGAGATACCAAGGACCGTCGTTTATCATGCAAGCAAGGTATAAGCTTACTTTAGCACAAGAAGTTCGTGCACAAGGTTTCAGGTTCATCCAGGATTACAAAATACTTAAGGAACAACACCTAAGCTTAAACCCTAGGCAAAAGTAGTTTCTTTATGCTTAGAACCTTGTTTTTAAGCAAGATCATGGTTATGTAAGCTAGTAGTATGAAATAAACATGAAGAAAGTTATATCAATCACCTCTAGGAAGAAGAACAAGCTCCAAATAGAAAGGTAGCTTGAGTAAAGGAGGAAGAAAATCCTATCTTAGCACTCCACACAACCACGCAAGCTTCTTCTCCAAGAAAGAGGGTAAACCCTAGGTCAAGGAAGCAAGAAATAAAGGTTATTTAAGCTTTAGAAATCTATACCATGAAACACCATGTTTCAATATAGGAAGAAGGATGTATAAAAGCAAGGGTAACGAAGTAGAGAAGGAAGAACTTACTTGCTTAGGTCAAGAACAAGAAAAGGAAGCTCCACAAGCTCAAAAGGAGGGTAGATCCAAGCTCTAGCCACACATGCAAGGAGTTTGACCACCTTGTTCTACCTTGGGAACCTTATTCTCTACCAAGTAGGGGAGGAATATGATCTAGACAATAGGGAATAGAAAGGGATGCATAGGGTCATTTGGGTACAAGAGGGAAGGTATATAAAGCTAATGGATAAGAGGGAAGAGAAGCTTGAGGTGTCCATCTAGGTTTGCCATGTGTCCATGGACTAAAACATCATGTCCATGCAAAGAAGCAGCTCCATTGGTTGTGGGATTATTCTAAGACATTGTATGTTGGCCTCCCAAGGTGTTAATTGGTTTCGAGACATGGTGATCACCGTTTGTTGAAGCCCTAGGTCACAAGGGTGAAAACCATTGTTTGAGCACCCTCCTAGGTGAACCACCAACCCAAGGTGCCTCAAGAGGGGAAACATCAATCCTCACACCTATAGGGATGACCTTTGGTTGTCCTATTACTAGGATAACCATTGGATCCCAACCAAATAGAAGGACCATCGAGTTATGGCCTCAAAGGCAGCTCATCCATGAGAGGTAAACCCTAACTCAACCCTATAAAGGTATCTTCACCCAACCAAGGTGAAACAAGGTGCCCCATGGCCTAAAAAGTTCAATCATGATAAGAAAAAATATAAGGAACCATAAGAATGTGACAAATTTCAAGAAAAACTCTAGATATCAATATATAGTAGAAAAGTCCAAAACATGCACACAATTGCATAACTTGCACAAATAGTATCCATAGTGGACAAAACTTGAAACTTAATCTTCTCACATGATATAAAAGCACACAAAAAGGTTTAGTTAAGGTTTTAGGCATCGAATTATGATAATTAATGATGTTCAACTAAAAAAAAGGTCCAGAGTCTCACGACCATAAAACCTGTAATAGGGATTTTGCCCCCAAATCCAAAGTAATTAAGCAAAGATGGGTACCTTCGATTCACCTCATCTACTAAACTTTACATGGTTACCTCCACCTCATGGTGATGTCCCATCTCTCTCGTAGAAATCATGTTCTTCTTCCTCAACTCATGTATGTGTTACCTTGGGTCAACATAGAATCCTCCACATAAGAAACATCCTCATGCAACTCCATCTCCATTGTCTGTATCACTTTCTAGTACTAGGGTGACATTTCATCAACATGGAATCATAGAAAGTATTGTGTCACCTGTATGACTCTGGTAGCAACTCTGACTTGGAAATCTAGTTGTTGTCTTGAACTGTGTTATCTGTTGTATTAGCACATCACTCAAAAGTCATACTTCCTTGCTTTTACCGATCGTGGAATGTCATGTATCTCTTGTCATGTGCAAATTCACAAGGTGTCATGTCTATGCTCCTTTGATGTTTGTCATTGTATGCAACTTATTCAATCAGGTGGATATCCCCTAACTGTAAAAAATTGTAGGGCATATATTCTTAGAAGATTCTCCGATCATCTATGTGGTATAATGATCATCTATCTACCATATAAGGTCGTGTTGAACCTTCACTGTATACTCATATCATCCAGCTTCTAATGTTTCTTATTGACTTGATGACACTGTACACTTGACCATATATGTGCCATACCCAATTCCATACTTGGCTTACATTGTACGTTCTTTAACTCACGATACATCATATGTGTCAAAGTTGAATCCCCTCAGGTACTACCTTACCCAACCATCATCATGTGGAACCATGGTCTAGTTGTTGACTCATACATTGTCTTGTCACTCAAACTATGGAAGCTATCATGCTCCCCATTGTTCTACTCTGATCTAATGTCCTGCTTCATGGTATCATCTGCCTATACTTATCTATACTACTATAGCAACATTGGTTTAATTCGTAGATGTATCCACGATCTCATCATATGAGGTACTTTCAACTATAGATCCTTGTGCTGAAGCAATGTTGGCATGTCTTGTTTCATGATGCGTCACAGATCATAACTATGTCTTGTCTGCAAACATTGACGAAAGTGACTTCTTTATTGACCATACATCATACATCCTAATCCTATATCGGCATGTGTCCCAAACTATTCCTTGAAGCATCACAGAAGATGATGTATCCTTCCCTTTATTCGGGCAACACAAACATTGGATCACTTGCCAATTTCCCTTTCAACATCTAAAAAGAATGTTGACACCATGATGTCACATGTCATTCCATACAAGAAGGAACACCTTTCCTAGTCAACCTTGTTAGGGGTAAATCAGCGGTGATGACGTTCTAAATGGACTTCATGTATTGTCATGTTAGGCTTAAGAAGCTTCAGATCTCAGTCAACAACACAAACACTGGATCACTTGTCAATTTTCCTTTCAACATCTAAAAAGAATGTTGACACCATGTTGTCACTTGTCATTGCAAACAAGAAGGAACAACTTTCCTAGTCACCTTGTTAGGGATAAAGGAACAATGATGACGTTCTAAATGGACTTCATGTACTATTATGTTAGCATTAAGAAACTTTGGGTCTTAGTCGGTGTCTAGGACTACTCCAAGCTCGAGCATTGTCTTCGCCTTATTTAGATTTATAGAACATACTAGTAGATATATCGTAACCCAAAGAATACACTTTAATTAACCTCAACTCACTCTTATTGAACTTGTTAGACAATCACTACTGCTGACCATCTCTGAAGTGTATAGAGATGTTATCCACAAAATTTGACACAACTCATGAGGACATGACCTGAGCACTCTATTCATCCAATCCATAAATGATGTTGATGGATTGGTTAATTTGAATGGAATAACCCTAAACTCACCTTGACCATGCAACTTATCTCATCCGCTCTTATTCTTATCCATTGATATCCCAATCTCAGGTTTATCTAAAGGAGCACTTTATCACATGTCCTCTAATCAATAAACAATCTATCCTTGTTAGTGGTTTTGCCCAACTATCAACATTCCATAAACAACATCGTGGAATCACTCTTCTATAGGGAAATAGGGCGATGGAATAGGTAGTTGATAACACCCAAATTTGCGTGTATTTGTTAAGCATTTATCGATGGTCTTGTGTTGTTATAACCTTAATATGCCCTGAAATGCTCATGTTTTAATACCTTTTATCTTCTCATAGGTAAAGTAGCTAAAATAGCCAATAAAGTAGCTAATATGGCCAGTTTTGGGACTAGTAGGCACCGAACTTGAGATGGCAAATATTCCCCATGTATTCTCTCTATTGTTGCTCTAATTATTTGCTTTATTGCCTAATTCTTCTATTGTACAATCTTACTAAATCTAAATGATTTGTCTTTATTATTGATTTGATTAGTGCATCTATGTGCAGGTCAAGGTAAAAGGGTCTAATACCCTCCAACCGTGGGTACCCATCCTGACTGCGGTCAACACTCTCTTCTCCTAACCGCGGTCTGAGCACATCCACTTCATCCGCGGTGGCACCCCAGCAATCCATCTTGACCTTAGACCAAGCCTTGGTAACAACTGGACAGTGACCCATCACACATGGGCCCGTGATTACCAAATCATCAACGGACCGCGACCCCTCCATCAATGGACCGCGGACCCCTCCACAGCAGATCGCAATCGCTTCTCCTTCTCATGCATATAGTATCTCACAACCAGCACTGCATCCAACCCTCCACCACGTCGCGGTCCCCCTATGTTAACATCCACGATCACCACCTCCAGGCACAGTGGCTAACTTCATCCCCTCCATGGGCATCCTACGTCTGCCGACAACGGTCATCCACATCACCTCCAAGTTGCAGTCGACTGGCCATCGCCTTGCCTCCCCCTCTCCACTGCACACCACGACCCCCCTCTCAGTCACCTTCTTCTTTGACCGACCGCGACACTCCTTCTCCTCTCCACAACTACGGTCACGGTTTCTATATACCACGGTCACAGTCTCCACAACCTCGACCTCCCTTCAATCTTCTCGTGGTCTTCACATCCTTCCCCTACTCCACGGTCGTTGTTTCCTCCTACCCTAAACCACAATCACGGTTTCCACTTCTGCGACCTCTCTTTCTTCCGCTCATGTCACCAACACCACGACCTCACCTCCTAACCACACCCCTAGTGCCATAACCTCGACCTCCACCTACAGTAGTGATCGCGATCTCTTCATCCACCTACCGCGATCTCCTCTACCTTCGACACCCGCGATCCATGCTCCCCTCTTCAATCGAGGTTCGACAGTAGCAACCCCATACGACCACGGTCGCAGTGTGTATAGCTGTGACCCGTGGTCCCTTCAGTAGCCACCACAACTAGCTCTAAAGCCCATAGACTGTGACCGTAGTTAGTGCATTGGCACCTCGACTGAGGTTCACAGCACCCAGCTGACCCCCCTCTATAAATAGCCACCTACCCAGATCGGTGAAGGGGGGAGAGAGTCTAGGAGAGAGTCCATATGTTGAGATCAGACTCAGCCACCACCAGGCCACCACCCTGCGCCCCGACCTGGGGAGTCCAACCTCCATAGCCAAGAGAGAACCTCCGTGGTGATCTTGTGCAGCCATCACTCCGCCCTCCAGATATGTGGAGAGATCCACGAACCTGGTCCATCCACCCATCCATTCCCACCCAGATCTGTGGTGGAAACCCAGATCTGGACCATCCAACCATCATCCACGCCACCGTTTGGGGAGGATCCTAGAGAGAAAGGAGGTCAAGGTGTCTGCTGGACCAAGGAGGAAGGACGAAAAGATGAGATCCATCCTATACGGAGGCTAAGGAGCGAGAGCCACCTCTCCTCTATGGGTGAAATCCCTCTTTCTTCCTCTTTCCTTCTTTCATTCCCCTTTATTTCTGTGCAATGATGTTCTTTCATCTTTGTTCGGTGCCAACTATGCTTGTCCATGGCTAGTTGAGCTCCTTCTTGGCTATGTAGCCCATTTTGGGCATGTTTATGTACTTTTGCCTTAAGCAAGTAGATTTATTTATGTTTGCTTGTTCTATCTTCTCCCTCTGGTTATGATTTGCTAGTTCGGTTGATCTCTTTCTAGTTTGAACTGCTATTTCTGCCTGTATCGAGAGATGCGTGTAGGAATAGATACGAGAAGATAGTTTAGACTGGAACCTGAGAGGAGGATGGTTCAACGATTGTCTGTTCCTAACATCTCAGCACATTCTAGACCGGAGAGGAACTTTAGAATATGTTGGGATGTTGATGTGTCATCTTCGAGAGAGATTTGATGGCACGATCATAGATGGGTTTTAGTCACGCTTTGTGAGAGCGAGTGGGACGACCCACAAGAACGGACACCACAACGTGTGCTATGTTTGGATGTAGGTTTCTTGCTGAGGTGTTTGAGGGTTGTCTACGCCCAAGAACGGGTGCATAGACTACCCAATTTGTGGTTACATAACTGAGAACTCCTTCTATCTATTTAGTAGAATCCCGCGAACTCCGTTTTGTTTTGTTTTGTTTGTTTTGTTTTGTTTTGTTTTATTTCATGACAACCCGTTAGACTAGTTCTAGCACATATTTTCATCGACTATTATTTTGGTTTATCTGACTAAAGAACAAAGTCTCTGGCATCCTAAACATCACCATGTCCTTGTGTTCAACCACATATATCTACTTCGACCCCGTAATAAAAGTTGCAGGGGTCCTTGAAGGTTTCGAGTTATAAATTTAAAAGTTTGATTCCTTCTGAGTCCGCTTCCGTATTCCGAACGTGCGATCGGGACCTATCAAATTTTTTGGCGTCGTTGTCGGGGACATGGTTCTCCACGTTTACACACCCGAAGATTTTACTGTCACCCTTAAGCCTATATATATATGCATAGTTCTTCTTTTGTCTTACACATACATGTTCATATATACTGAATAGTTTTCCTTTTTCTTATACTTCACAACCATGGACCTTGCTTCAACAAGGTAAGTCATCCTGCCCACATGTCCTCCAGAGTTTTTCCGTAGTTTCAAATGTTGGCAAATAATTGAAAGTCGTGCCTTACAACTCGTTGAGTTATATTCGCCCCCACCGTCGTCATATGTAGATGCCCCAACAACGGAGACTGCTAGTCATCCCACGACTTCTGTGCTATCATGGGATCAAGAACTGATTAAGTCAGTGGAGCTGGTCAGAGAAAGTGTCAACACACTCATCTACCCAGCCCATCATCTCCAAGAAAATGTCGATCCACTCCAACAACTACTAGAAAGGCAAAAACATCAAATCCAAGTAGCCACAGAGATAGCAGACCGTAGTAGAAGCTTACTTCAAACTGTTGAGCAAGGATTCACCCAAGCACACCAGTTTGATACAGCGGGTCCGCAACAAGAGCGCCATGTGGAATTAACGAATCTTGAAAATCTTGTTGTTGAACAAATCAAAAAGCTTCAAGAGATCACCCATTTGGTTACCATACAGTCACAATCTCAACCGCTTGGCGATGAAGATTGCAGTCATCAAGACCATTCCATTGTGCGTGAAGAGGAGTATGCGTCACTATCCTATTCAGACCATCAACTAGACTCACCGTGATTTTTCTGTGAAGACCAACCCACTTGGGGAAGCCCTTCATTCCATCCAGATGATTCAGCTAATGAACCAATGGAAGATATGAGTCATAAGCATGAATGGTTATATGATGACGATGACTCCTATCCTCACCAATGATAGCCAAACAACCTCGCATCCAGAAGGTTGGTTTGAGGAACCCAAGTCCGACATTGACCCAGACCAGGGTGATATCTCTCATATTGAGACATGTCACTTAGCTTTGAGCAGTATTCCAATCATGGTTTGAAACAATTTGTTCAATGAGGAGGACGACGACTATTCCTCTCAGTGGAGTAAATATACTAACGATGACGAGTTGGAGCAGCATGACCTGACATTTACCACCAAAACTTTACAAGGCTTGGTGGAACTGAAGGGAACAAGATGGACGATCCACTACAACATGGCTGTCGAGCATGAAGACACCCTGAACCCCACAAAAGGCGACAAGCTTGGGGTGGAAGAACAACAAACATATTCTTTTGGGGACACTTCTTGCTCGGAAGATGATTGGATGACTTAGAATGTACATGTTGACTTATCTGAGCATCCAACCTCAAGTTTAGATATGGAGGGAGGAGAGATGAGTCCTCCTGAAAGCTTCCAACCTCTCCCCTCCATCCCTTCCTGTGTCGACATCCTAGGGCCTTCCCATTCATATCCATACATTGAAAGGTGCCTTGAGGATGCTTTGCTGAAGAATTCATCTCAGTGCAGTTCAAGATAATTCTAGCACATGGATGAGCTCACTAAGTCATCATATTCTATTCCACTACTTCAGACTCAGAAGGGCCCTCACCTCCGCCTATTCTGCTCCTACTATGAGATGGATCCCTTTGTTAAGACACAGGTGACACTGGTCCCAAAACTTAGGATTTGGGATCCCAATGTCGGTATCGTGGGGCAGCCACCCCCTTTCTTTTACCTATTTCTTTTCTCTTCTTGTTAAAATAAACTTTTGTTTTTCATGTTCTTTCTTAGTTAGTTTCTTTCCTCTAACTGCTTTATATTTCCTTGCATACATGCATCATTTTAGGACTTTAATAAGATTCCCACCCTAACTTCCATGCATTCCCATCCTACTATTCTAAGCTTAGATCTTGCTCGAGGACGAGAAATTTTTTAAGCTTGGGGTGGTAGGGCTATTCACCCTTCTATCTCTTCATTCTTCACGCATGCATGTTTACTCCCTACATTTAGCATAAATTTTCAGCTTTGTAAGACTTTGTTTCATAATTTGTAGCTTTGCAATTAAGGCTATGTAATGCAAATCTTATAGCTAAATGCTTAACTTTATGCCTAAAATTTTTCACCTTAAAACTGCTTGACTTGCTCATTGACTCTTTCCTTAAGTTTGGTAATAAATCTAAGGTTTTGTGCCTTTTTTATAGCTTAAAGCATTATTCCCTTGATCCATGTGTGAATGACAAATCCAAGGTAAAGGACCGTTGGAATGAGCTAAAACATGATCAAAGAATCTTAGTTGTGGTTTCACAAGCTTGCCTCTACCCTAAGGATCTTTGAATCATAATTGCTACTTTTCACACAGGTGTCAAGCGGATCATGATGAGTTTTGAGCTATAATCAAGATGAAATATTTTCCTTTATGGACTACGCACCTTCTCACCTTAGATTGAGTCAAAAAGATGAAAAATTAAAAATTTGCAAAAGAGGCTTGGCCGCCCACAAAATCCCAAAAATATCTATATAGTTCTCACCCAACCCTTAAAAATTAGAATGCAATGAATAAAAGCCTAAGTGTGAATAAATGAGCACTTGTTTCCTCTTTTAGGAGAGTTGAGGATGGTGCCCGGTCAGTGTATGACTATGTTCATGAATGCAGGTATGTCGTGCCTGGTAGTATCACTCTAAAAGCTCATTAGAGAGTCACTAGGAACCCCTAGGAGACATTTGAGATCATCCCAGTAGCAGGGGTGGTTTGAGCACAGTACAAGGAGTTTATGTCACTGCTTTGGTCCAACTGGCTCAGACTACAAGGACTGTTGTTCGTTAAATGGGCCAACCTAATGCAGACCGGGATCCTTAGAAGTCATTAGAGTCTTTTTGCTTTGTTTATTAGGACATGAATAAGTGAGAGATGTGTTGTCCCTGATTGTTCTGCATGGATACATGATGGTTGCTCTTTTCTCATCACCCGCATGATCATCTGTGTGACAATTATTTTATGATATATAATTATGATTCAAACCCTCATGAGTATCGACAGGTTGTAGTGAATTTGCTTAATCTTGCCTGGACACTCTTTGATCTTGCTTTGGCAGGATTATGCCTGATTGGTGGGGGTTTTTCCTGAAATGACATGGATCAGAAGTATTGATGTTTTAAACTATTTTTCTTAGCCTTAGCATCTATTGCCAAGTTTAATTTGGATGTTATCTTTTTGTTCTTTGAGCATAGTCTTGCTTGAGGACAAGCAATGTTTTAAGCTTGGGGTGGTTGATAACACCCAAATTTACGTGTATTTATTAAGCATTTATCGATGGTCTTGTGTCGTTATAGCCTTAATATGCCGTGAAAAGCTCATGTTTTAGTACCTTTTATCTTCTCATAGGTAAAGTAGCTAAAATAGCCAATAAAGTAGCTAATATGGCCAATTTTGGGACTAGCGGGCACTGAAATTGTGATGGAAACTATTCCCCATGTATTCTCTCTATTGTTGCTCTGATTATTTGCTTTATTGCCTAATTCTTCTATTGTACAATCTTACTAAATCTAAATGATTTATCTTTATTATTGATTTGATTAGTGCATCTATGTGTAGGTCAAGGTACAATGGTCTAATACCCTCCAACTGTGGGTACCCATGCTGACCGCAGTCAATGCTCTCTTCTCCTAACTACGGTCTAAGCACATCCACTTCATCCGTAGTGGCACCCCAACAATCCATCTTGACCTCAGATCAAGCCTTGGCAACAGCTGGACCACAGCCCATCACACCTGGGCCCGTGATTACCAAACCATCAATGGACCACAACCCCTCTTCTTTCCAACACCGCAGTCACGGTTTTCTCACCATCTACACCGTGGTCGTGGTCACATCCCAGACCCCGCCCACTCCAGCAACTCCACAGCAGATCATGATCGCTTCTCCTTCTCCTGCCTGTAGTATCTCGCAACCAGCACTGCATCCAACCCTCCACCACGCCACGGTCCCCCTCTATTAACATCCACGATCACCACCTCCAGGTGCAGTGGCTACCTTCATCCCCTCTGTGGGCATCCTACGTCTGCCGACAATGATCATCAACATCGCCGCCAAGTTGCAGTCGATTGGACATCGCCTTGCCTCCCCCTCTCCACTGCACACTGTGACCCCCCTCTCAGTCGACTTCTTCTTCAACTGACCGCGACACTCCTTCTCCTCTCCACAACCATGGTCGTAGTTTCTCTATACCACAGTCGCGGTCTCCACAACCTAGACCTCCCTTCAATCTGCTTGCAGTCCTCACATCCTTCCCCTACACTGCGGTTGCGGTTTCCTCCTACCCTAAACTGTGGTCGCGGTTTCCACTTCCACGACCTCTCTTTCTTCCGCTCACGTCACCAACACCGTGACCTCACCTCCTAGCTACACCCGCGCTGCCATAACCTTGACCTCCACCTACATTAGTGATTGCGATATCTTCATCTGCTTGCTGCGATCTCCTCTACCTTCGACGCCTGCGATCCATACTCCCCTCTTCAACTGAGGTTTGACAGTAGCAACCCCACACGACCGTGGTCGCGGTGTGTATAGTCATGACTCGCGGTCCCTTCAGCACCCACCGCGACCAGCTCTAAAGCTCAGTGGTTGTGATCGCGGTTAGTGCATTTGCACCTTAACTGAGGTTCACAGCACCCAGCTGACCCCCCCTCTATAAATAGCCACCTACCCAGATCAATGAAGGGGAGAGAGAGTGTAGGAGAGAGTTCAGACGCCGGGATCAGACTCAACCGCCACCAGGCTGCCACCCTACACCCTGACCTGGGGAGTCTGACCTCCACAGCCAAGAGAGAGCCTCCGTGGTGATCTTGCGCAGCCATCACTCTGCCCTCTAGATCTGTGGAGAGATCCACGAACCTGGTCCATCCACCCGTCCAGTTCTACCCAGACCACCACCCTTCTTCTTCTGTTGTACCTCCTACCTCTGATGGTGGACCTGCTCATGTTGCCTCTCAGTCTCTTGATCTTCCTGTTAGACCTACTACTACCTTCCTTGCTAGCTATGAGTGGGTTTCCAGACCCAATTATGAGCAAGAAAAGGCTCTGTTTGAGTGTGGCATCTCTTAGGCAGAGCAAACTCACAGATGGCCCGGTCCTCGTTCCTTTGTGCTTGATGGGGACACTGAAACTGATGTTGAGGATTATGCTTGTGGTGATGATGATGAGGATGAAGTTGATGATGGTGATGATGGAGATGATGGAGATGATGGTGAGGCTACCTCTGCTGCCCTTAATGCACATTCATGTGGAGATGAGGACTACCAACCAGATGATGATGATGACGAGGTCGTTGACATAGATTCCCTAGATGTTTAGTTCTCAGTCTATAGAGTGCTCATATATATATATATATATAATGTACAAAACATTTAGGCACTGTATCTAAGGCGTACTATTTTCATATCTCATTGCTTTTTTCTATTTTTTAGTTTACATCTAGAGAGGACATATCTAGAGTTGTAATCTATTTATATGTACCTTAACTCTATGCTTGGCTTTATCTTATGAGTTCTTAGTATGTGATTCAATATTTTGATTATGACTCTATCATGCTTGTTCTCTCTAAGTTTTCTGTTTGGTGCTTGCTAAAGTGGTTGGTTGTGCAGTTTGTACATGTGGATAAGACATGTGTTTCTTAACTCTTCTACCACCTACCTTTTTGATATGACAAAGTTGAGAAGTGAGCTCAACCATATTGTTTTGTGATCCTTTTCTAGTCTATTCTCTAAAATATCATGTGACTTGTAGGAGGACTCAATAGTATATATGTGTTATGCTTGGTTTTTGGAGAAACTAACCATACATGAAAAGGTAAGCATGAATTGAGGGGGAGAAATTGGGATTGTTCATTCATGTATCCCCTTACAATTCACAAGGTAAAAGTTTAAATTTCCAAGTCCTTTTCAATATATTGAGGAATGTTTTGTCATTGTCAAAAAGGGGGAGAATGTTGACCTAACAGTAATACATTGTCCATATTTGGATAATGACTTAACCATTCCATTCATATGTATCTAATATGTCTATTCGAGATTGATTTCAGGTATTAGGTACAAGAAAAGGATTAATTCAATAAAGTTCCAACTGGACTCAATACAAGTTAAATTCAATGCAAATACACTTTTGTGGAATTAGCCCTAAACGACTTAGGACTTGTAATTTAGATTAAAAAAATCATGAGCACTAAATTTGAATGTTTGGTCACTTTAATGGATTTTTCCAAAATGCATCACATACTATTTGATTGGCTGAGTTTCCTTCCACAGAAACTCAGCCGACGCCTAGGATGGGTCTTGGCAAATGTCCAGGTTTGGTCGAGTTTAACTCAGGATAAACTCGATTGACACCATGCATGGGAAAACTGATTTTAATCCATCGGTCAAGTTTCATCCAGGATAAACTCATATGACAACTCAAAATTAGGTTGTCATATAGTGTTATTGGCCGAGTAACCTTTATGGAAACTCGACCGACTACACTGCACAGAGTCTGCTGAAAAAGTGATTCTAGTCGTTGGAGTGTTGCAACAAAAATAGATATGTTGCAACATCCCAAATGACCAGAAATCATTCAAAAGTGTTCCTAGTGACTAGTGGACATCCCCAACTATAAATAGTACCCCTTGGACTTCATTCAAAGTTTTCTCCTTCATGTTATTCAAGCACCTAGCTACAATTGAGTGCATTTTGTCCACTAGAGCCCCTTTCTCTCTCTTTCTTACAAATCCAAATGTTCATATGAGTGAGATAGGCTATGTGTGAGAGAGATACTCCATTGTAATCTTTTAAATCTCTCACTCATCTCTTTCTCCAACCCCTTTCTTCAAGAGCAAAGTTGGTGAAAAGCTTCTCTAAGGTGAAGGAGAAGGTGAAAAGCTCTCCAATTTGAAAGAGAAGATGAAGACTGAAGATCATTGAGAAGAGTGGGTAATTCCTTCAAGGTGGGAGACTTGTTGCAAGAAGGGGAGATCCTTGGAGAAGGTGTCCAACTCCTTGCAAAAGTGGGTAATCCCTTATAGAGGTTGCAAACTCTTGATCAAAGGATAGGTAAGACCTTGTAAGGTTTATTGGCTCCTTTTGCTCCTTAAAAAGGAAGGATATATATCCTTTCTCTACAAAAGGAAGGTCTTATTGTATGTCTTCTAATGGAATATAAGTATTCAATGGTTGATCCTATAGTTTGACCTTTCTAGGTAGTGGACTGACTTTCTCCTAGTTTGGAGATTGGAACCACTCTACATAGATTGTTCTTGATCTCATTCAATCTATCTCATCCTTTCTATGTATGCTTAGTTTCACATCAAACTCCATATTTACAATCTTAATTCTTGAAGTAATTTGAAGGTCTAATCAATTTTGTTTAAGTGCTTTTTAGCTCTATTCACCCACCTCTAAAGCCCGTTGATCCAATAGACCACACATCTACTCAAATGTGAAGGATCTAAAAAGATGTTGACCTTTGAAGAAAGGTGAGGTTGAATTGCTTGTTGCAAATGGAGCAAGAGTTATTAGCAATATAGTTGGAACCTATGAGTTATCTCTGCCAAGTGGGCTTATAATAGAGTTGGAGGATTGGTATTATGTACTTGCCATTAACAGGAACATCATATCAATATATTGTTTGGACAAGAACGGATTCAAATTTCTTATAAAGAATGGTCGATATTTTATTAGTAAATATGGGATCTTTTATGGTAGTGCCCCAATGTCTTATGGTCTATACTTGATAGTTCTGAGACAAGTGTGTATAACATAAATACCAAAAGATAAAAAATCGATAACGCCAACCAAACATACTATTAGCATTGTCGTCTAGGGCACATCAATGAGAAATACAGTTCTAGACTCCATAAAGATGGATATATTGACTCTTTTGATTTCAAATCAATAAAGACATGTGAATATTATTTGTTGGGCAAGCTGATAAATACTCCCTTCACTGGAAACAGTGAGAGGGTGAGTGATCTATTAGGACTCATACATATTGATGTATGTGGGCCTTTTACAACAAATGCTATATGTGGTTATCCGTACTTCATTACCTTTACTGATGACTTCAGTAGGTATGGTTATGTTTACTTGATGAAACACAAGTCAGAAACCCTTGAAAAGTTTAAAGATTTCTTGTGGTAAAAGTATTAAGGCACTTCATTTTGATCGAGATGGAGAATACTTAAGCCAAGAGTTTGAGGACCTTCTATGAGCCTGTGGTATCATATCATAATGGACTCCACCTGGAACACCACAAAACAATGGTGTATCAGAAAGAAGGAATCACACATTGCTAGATATGGTGTAATCAATGATGAGTTTTGCTGATCTTCCAACTTCTTCTGGGGTTATTCTCTAGAAACCTCCACACTTACACTTACACATGTACCGTCTAAATTGGTTCAAAAGACACCATATGAGATATGGTACGGGAAACGTCTCAATGTGTCTTTTATGAAGATTTAGGATTGTGAACCTTATGTAAAGAAAATGTTTCTTGAAAAGCTTGGACCTAAATCAGATAAATGTTATTTTATTGGATATCCCAAAGAAACGAGGCGATACTACTTTTATACTCCATCTGACAACAAAGTTTTTGTTTCTAAGACTAGTGTATTCCTTGGAAAGGAATTCATTTCTAAAGGAACCAGTGGTAGAAAAGTATAACTCGAAGAAGTTCACGACTAACAAGAAAACATTGAACTTGTAGAGGTACATGATGAACATGGAGACTCATAAATTGATATGGAATCTCAAGTTCCTCATGTAATACAAGAACCTCATAGATCTAGTAGGACACACCTTGAGCTAGAAAGATTTGGTTATCTCATGACTCAAGAAGGTGGAGAGTTGGTCATAAATGATGAGCCAACAACCTACCTAGAAGCTACTAAGGGACCAGAGTTTAAGAAATGGCTTGAGGCCATGAGAACTGAGATAGAAACTATGTACACCACCAAGGTATGGACCTTGGTAGATCCACCTGAAGGGGTAAAACCCATAGGGTGCAAGTGGGTTGTCAAGAAGAAGACCGACATGGATGGTAATTTACAAATATATACAGGCAGATTGGTTGCAAAAGGTTTCAAACAAGTTCAAGGTGTTGATTGTGATGACCAGAAACAAATCAAGTCATCACCACTAATAATTGTGAAATTACCATAAACAACAGATTAACAAAAATCACAAAAATTTAAAACCATTTTGCAAAGAGATTCACATCCAGGAAACTCTTACGGAAATATCCAAAACTCATACATATCATAATTCATATTGTACATACACTGACTCATCTCATCTCGAGGACAACATATAATAGTTGCTCTACCAAAACGTATACTGAAGCAACATAAAACCTCAAGGCTTACAAGACAAAATCTCAAATCGTTTATGAAACCATTACGAACCGACTCCATGGACCTGAGAGTACAGAGATGACACATAGGACTTCTATCTACAACACATGACAGACAATACACTCAACCTGAGTTGTTACTGCTGCCCCAGATGTTGATCCTCCTCTGTAGAAAGGTCTCTACTGCCTTGTGTATGTACACCTAAAAATTGTGGATCCCACAGGGTGAGACAATTGTCCCAACGAGAGATATAACTCTCCCCGACAAAATATAAGCATTATAAAACTGAGCAGAGGTTCTTTTATATTAACAAGCAAGATTAATCATTGTATGAATAGGAAAAATAATCTCTTTACTTAAGAAAAATGATGCATTTATCCATGGTAGAACAATAAACTGTCTATCTACTTTACAAGGAATGTAAATAAACATAAATAACATCTATCAACTAAGATGTATAACTGAAGTGTACATCAACCAATGTTTTCTGTATTCAATCCTTAAGCAAATACGCTACACGGCTGATTACATTTACAAACACACTTATACCCTGAGGAGATAAAGTATATTTTTCATACTCCAACCGACCACGATTATGTCTAAGCATCGGTACCAAACAAGGTTAGTGGAAGAGCCAGATGTCAAGACCTCACCTGTCTCGGTCAGTATGAGATAACTGGTAGGACATCTTGTGTCTACTGCAATTAGCTTACCAGGGTATACTTGTATCTTCACTATAAGAGTTACAGCCGCAACATGTACTCTCTTCGGGAAAGACCACTGAGCAATCCTAGATTATTTTTCATTAGGAAGTCCACTAAGCAACCCCGATTTAGTTGGGGAAGTCCACTTAGCAACCCTAACTTAGTTGAGGAAGTCCACTTAGCAACCCCGGTTTAGTTGGGGAAGTCCACTTAGCAACCCCAGTTTAGTTGGGGAAGTCCACTTAGTAGTAGCATGTACTCTCTTCGGGAAAGACCACTGAGCAATCCTAGATTATTTTTCATTAGGAAGTCCACTTAGCAACCCCAATTTAGTTGGGGAAGTCCACTTAGCAACCCTAATTTAGTTGGGGAAGTCCACTTAGAAACCCCGATTTAGTTGGGGAAGTCCACTTAACAACCCCAGTTTAGTTGGAGAAGTCCACTTAGCAACCCCAATTTAGTTGGGGAAGTCCGCTTAGCAACCCCGATTTAGTTGGGGAAGTCCACTTAGCAACCCCGGTTTAGTTGGGGAAGTCCACTTAGCAATCCCAGTTTAGTTGGGGAAGTCCACTTAGCAACCCCGGTTTAGTTGAGATTACATATTCAAAAATATATATATCAAGATAAAACTCGTTTCACCATTCAGCAAATCTTGACACTGAATGGATCTATGGTCTGGGCAACTACATGGTGAGATTCCATTTGATTATTTAAGTATATTACAATACCTTTTAGCATCAATCAAGTTGCAAGTAAGAATTATATCAGATACTATAAAGAAAGGTGTAATACGATTTTCAAGTACTTTCATGATTCTTTGGGACACATAGAACACTTAGGAACTCAATCTCTTATCATCATCATGCTTGGGTATTCAAACCCTTGATTCATCACTGAGTATTGTTACCACTTATTAGGTAACCATTACCTCTAGGTCATCAGACCAAGGTATTCATTATACTTGTTGTACAAGTATTTCACATAGCTCACAAAGCTCATTAAATATCTTGTCACCTCTCACTAGGCAACAACTATCTTGTAAGACATCAGATTATATAAACATTATACTTGTTGTACAAATAATTCACATACCTCACAAAGCTCATTAAATATCTTGTCACCTCTCACTAGGCAACAACTATTCACATGGCTCACAAGCCCCATTAAACATCTTGTCACCTCTCACTAGGCAACAAATATCTTTTAGGTCATCAGACCACATAAACATTATACTTGTTACACAAGTACTCACAAGGCTTATGCAATAACAGAAATACAACCTTCCCATTATTAGGGTTAGGGTTTCCCTTTATAGCCGAATAGGGTTTCAAGTTCATATTATCAATCCAAACCCTAATTCAT
Organism: Alisma plantago-aquatica; assembly: GCA_963693085.1. NCBI lineage: Eukaryota > Viridiplantae > Streptophyta > Magnoliopsida > Alismatales > Alismataceae > Alisma > Alisma plantago-aquatica. The sequence goes on from OY856409.1 coordinate 1,285,639,125, forward strand.
TGATCCACACATCTAGGATCATACATTGATGTCATAAGTATTCAATCATACTTATTTATTCTCATCATTTATCATGAAATGATTACCAACACAAAGTATGAGTTTCTCTCTCATCCTTACTAGGATATTGATTACATCATACTTTATTACCTTGGATTAACCCTTTCTCAAGTTATGTTAGCCTACACTTATCAAAGTTCATTAAACTCATTACATCTTAATGTAACAATTGACATGACACACTTCATATGTTACTCATCCAAGTATATTGGATTTAAGGTGCATCAAGGTGTATCAACCTTGAGGTGTTGGATGTGATATTTATCATGCCTTGATGTATCACTTCCCCGTCATTTTTAACTTACTTAAGTTCACCAACTTATTTTGTATTAGGGTATTTCCCATCCTAGTACTTTATGCACTAACTTATCACATTTAAACTGTAGTGTTTTGGCCATAAGTCACACACTTGAATTACCCAACTATCATTAAGTGATATGGACTCATATTGTGTTAAGGCATTGTTGATATAGGGTTAACCATTATCAACCACTTTAGGTGTTTCACCTATCAACGTATTAGCCACACCATTACTTGGTGTTACACTCATCACTGCGAAGAGTGTTTTTCCCTCAACTTTACAAGGTGTATTGGGTTGAATCATGTATGTCACGTTGAACACATGTATTGGGTTAGGTGTATATTGGGCTAGACATCATCATATCCCTCATACCCTTACCCATCAAGGTATCAACCTTACCAATCATATGGCGTATCACCTTCACCATACATGGGTGTAACATACTCACCTCACTTGAAGATGTTGGCCACACCATACTTTAGTGCATTGGCCATTACATGTTCTAGGGTATTAACCACCTTACCACTTTTGTCTTCTAGTGTATTGGGTTACCCGCCATATTATTTTAGAGATGAGTGCTCAATACCATATCATCCAAGAGGTGTATGCTTATGCTACCCATATCACTTTATAGGTATATGTGTGCTTACCATATCGGGCAAGAGGTGTATGCTTGCTTACCATATCACTTTAGAGGTGTATGTGTGCTTACCATATCACCATAGAGGTGTATGTGTGCTTCACACCATATCGGGAAAAGATGTGTGTGTGTGCTTCACACCATATCGGGCAAATAGGTGTATGCTTGATTACCATCACTTTAGAGGTGTATGTGTGCTTACCATATCACCTTAGAGGTGTATGTGTGCTTCACACCGTATCGAGCAAAGAGGTGTGTGTGCTTCACACCATATGAGGCAAAGAGGTGTGTGTGTGTGCTTCACACCATATCAGGAAAAGAGGTTTATGCTTGCTTACCATATCACTTTAGAGGTGTATGTGTGATTACCATATCACCTTAGAGGTGTATGTGTGCTTCACACCATATCGGGTAAAGAGGTGTGTGTGTGCTTCACACCATATCGGGCAAAGAGGTGTGTGTGTACTTCACACCATATCGGGCAAGAGGTGTATGCTTGACCTCATATCGTGAAAAATGTGTATACTACATCACCATATCTTGAAAGTAAGTATAAACTCATATCCATATCATTTTAGTGGTTTAGGTGCATCACCATATCGGGTTAGAGGTGCTTGCTTATGTGCTTGAACCAGATATCACTTTATAAGGTGATACCATCATCTTCAAGCTCTACAACTTCAATCTACTTGTTCCAATACAAGGATAACAGGTCTAATCAACTACTAGAACTCATAGATATATCAAGTATTCAAGAAAATTTCGGAATTGAAAGTAGATCATCAATATAGCAAGAAAGATGGTGAATAATAACATGTTTGGGTTCAAGTTATATAACCCACCTAAAAAACAATTTCAAAGCTCCAAGATCCAAAGCTTCGTGTTCCTAAGGTTGAAGATGACTTATAAAAATTAAAAGGCTTGTTCACAACTCCTTCATATACAAGGAATCACCATAGTTAAGAGCTTGGTGAAGAAGAAAAGAAAGGAAGATCATAACCCTAGATCCATGCTTCAATCCAAGGTTGAAGATGATCATGGCCTTACCTAAGGGTTAAGATTTGAGATCCTTCTTGCTCCTTAGAACCTTGCATGATACCTAACTACTCATGCACAATATTCCCTCACTTGTGGCCGATATCCCTTTCACTTGTGGCCAATATCACTCCACTATGACCGATATCAACTTGCTATGGCCGATATCACTTGCTATGGCTGATATCACTTGCTATGGCCGATACCAAGGCCCTATGCACAATACCACTTCACCTATGCACTATAATAAGACTCTATGCATGATATATAAGAGCAAGGAGGTGGTAGGATTCGAAAATTTTCACTAAGGGGTGAAAGGAAGGGTATATATACTTGAGGTTCAAGGGAGAGAGTGTAAGAGGTGTCATCACCTTACTACTAGTAGATGCCACATGGCCATGCATGGATTGACACATGTACTTGCATGCATTTCATCTTTATATTTCCATTAAAAATAAAAACTTGATGATAATGCAAGGGATAAGGGTCGCCCCCCTTTGGTTATCTTCTAGGACAAGCCGCTTCCCCTCACATTATAATATTCATAATTCAATGCAACCTTTCCCAAGGAAAGTTGCAAGATGATGTCCATTTCTTTATTGAGGTGCTTAGCTCGTTTTTGCAAATGAAAATAGTTAACAACACGATATGGGGGTCTCATGTTTGGATCCTTGGCCGATATGGACTCCCATTTAACACTACAACCGGATACACTCAATACAAGCTCAAATTAGGGTTTCCATTTAACCCCTTTCTTGGTCTTTTCATCACCAAGAATACTACCAATCAAAAATGATTCAAACATGGTGTCTCCTTCTTTATCTCTCCTCTAAATGATACATAGAGAAAGTAGTAACACTCTATAGGTGGTAATTTGCATATCAACCCTATATTTTGGGTAAATTACAATTTGTACCAAAATTGGTGCACAAGGTACTAGCATTATTCAAACAAGTTCAAACTTGGAATTCAGGCTTTCCACAAGCCACCACTTAGCATCATTCTCTTTCTTATGATGCTAAAACACTTAAGGCGCTTTCAAAATGTGACATTTTGCAATATAACCCCTCATCTTGGGTAAATTGCACTTTGGTCCAAAATAAAGGAACATTGCTCAAACAACATTCAATCAAGACCAAACTTGAAACATAAGTGTGTCACATGGTAACAAAACACCTTAGAGTATTATATTAAAGTTCTAAGCAACTTACTTAGCCAAAACAAATAGGGTTACCTCCTAACCCAGGTCAGGGTCATTACATTGACTATGATGAAACTTTTTCACCAGTTGCCATGGATAAATCCATTTGGATCATGCTTGCCAATACAACTTATCATGACTATGAGATTTAGTAGATGGATGCTAAAACCACATTCCTTAATAGGAATCTTCTTCATGATGTGTACATGACACGACCTGAGGGTTTTATAAATCTAAAGGATGCAAATAAAGTTTGTAAGCTACATAGGACAATCTATGGATTGAAGCAAGTGCCTCAAAGCTAGAATCTCCATTTTGACGAGGCAGACAAAGAGTTTGGCTTTAGTCAAAATGAAGATGACCCTTGTGTGTACAAGAAGTTTAGTGGAATCATAATTGTATTCCTCATATTGTATGTAGATGACATACTATTGATGGGGAATGACATTCCTACTTTATAGATGGTAAAGGCCTAGCTAGGAAATACATCCTCTATGAAGGACTTAGGAAAAGCATCCCATGTCTTAGGAATCAAGATCTATAGAGATAGATCTAGAAGGCTTCTGAGTAAGTTAGAGCACATATATTGACAAAGTATTGAAGAGGTTCAACATGGAGAAATCCAAGAGAGGAAACTTACCCATGTCAATGTCCCAGTTCTTGTGAATAAAGTGAGCGCATGAGTAAGACTCAATATGCATCTATAATTGGATCTATCACGTGTGCGATATTATGTACTCATCCAAATGTCTTGTATGCCTTGAGTATGATGAGTGATGAGTCAGATCCCAATGAGAGTCACTAGACTGTCGTGAAGAGCATCTTTAAGTACTTGAGAAGAACTAAGGATCATTTTCTTGTATACGACTGTGAGAACCCATTACACTAAATGATATTACTCAAAACCAAAACAAAATCGATCTCTAATTAATCATATCTCCAGAAAAGAGGGTAAATTAAAATTTCTTTAACATAACCAACATGCTCTGAAATATTACACAAGAGCCCAACAACTTTCTTGTATTCATATTATGCCAAGAGTCTCTTACAATTGTTCCATGGCCTTAGCCACCACTTATACATATTACACAAGAAACATTTCTACACTTATCACCTGAACAAGCATATAATCATGCTATCAAAAACTTTATTCAATTACAACACCATTTACAAACTTTCCCACCTATACATGAGAGTACATGCACGACTCTAGTACACATTAGATAACCAATAACTTTCTCAAATGTTTAACACCAAAGCTCATCGTTGATGCCATAGTTCTGTTGCTGCTGCTACCAATCACCTAAAAATATGTGGTGACCCACAGAGTGATACCCATGTCCCAACAAGTGATATAACCTCCAACAACGCTTATTGATTATATAAATTTAAGTAATTAAAATAGTTTAAACCAAATGAGTATGTTAAACAAATAGACGTAGAAAAGTATAATCTCAATAAGCTACATAAAGGATCATATAACAATTATCATCATTAGCCATACTATACTCATATTCCTAAAAACAGTATAAAGAGTCTAATAGCATGGGCATCTATAACATCGTGAATAAGCTCATAAGCATAAGGATAGCTAATAGAATTAGCATGTCTATCAGATCAAGCAAATCTACATCAAAGTAGAAGTAACACTAAAAGTATTTCTATCTGCATAAGCATGATTGATAGCTTAATAATATCTAGATATAAAGACAAAGATAGCAATTACAACATCTCTAACTATTACTGTCATGGTTAACAATATACGCATAGTTAACAACATGTGGTAACTATCATCATAAGCATATCCAGCATTAGTAATATATCTATTAACATAAGCATGGCTACTATATGTACTCAACTACAACATTGGCATACTTACAACATAAGCATATCTATTATCTCTTATTACACTAAATATCATCTCTATGTAGAGAGAATCAAACAAGGATTATCATTCAATGTGAAGTGCTATGTATAAACCTAAATAGATAGGCTACACGAGTGTATTACATCTTTTAATAAGCTTGAGGAAATTGAGGATACCACTCAAATTCCAACTGACCATGGCTTGGTCGCAATCAATGTCATACAAGATCTAAGAAGAGTCAGACTCCTAAGATTTTCTCTACCCCCGGCTAGTACATGTCCATCATAGCGACACATAAGGTCAAGTTGCTAACAGCCTAGTCCGTCCTTGGTACATGTCACAACACTAGTGAAAGGAGGTGGGTATACAACCCTACCATATAAGGTACAACCATTGTTGTCCTCAATCACATCAGATACACATTACTGAGACACGACCATAGTTGTTCTCTTGTCGAGTTGTGACCATAGCCATCCTCAAAACGTTGAAGTCAAGATGACAAGGACACATAGTCACTTTCACCTCGCATACTCAACAATATGTGCTCCAAGTTTCATTTAGAAATACTCGTTTCACCATCCAGCAAGTTCTGACACTCTGATGGACCTATGGCACATGGCACTACATGATTAGGATTCCACTTGATTAGTTATGCCAATTGGGTGAATTAAGGTTGCATCAAACAAGTGGACATGCAAACACTAATTCATTTCTAGCAAGTATTGATACATAACAACTTCAGAAGATATAAAACATATAAAACATGATTACTCATCTCATCATCACAAGATAATACTCACTTGCCATTCATAATACATACTTCTTATCCCATCATCACAGTGGGATAGGAATCTTTATTACATTATTCCAGGGTTCCAACCCTTATCACATCATGGAGAGGATTACACCTCATTCAGGGCTCAAACATGCCCAAAGGTCATTAAGACCATCACACTATTCCTTGCAATATCATCATTCTTTTTCTATGCCTTATAGTAAGGCTCAACAACATTACTTTACATGTAATACACATGCTCAACACAATATTGTATTTACTAACTAGAAGATATTCATAGGATAGTTTCATAGGGTTATCTTTAGTATTAGGAGCATTCTTTCATTATACCAACATACAAGGAATCTAGGTGTGATTAACCACAATTATACTCATAGTGTGCATATTTAACATGAAAGAGCATCAACCATGAATCTATGATAACCATCAGTTAAAATATTAAGGTTATAATCGCATTAGGGAGATATTCCACCAACATACCATCATATAAGGAAGCTAAACATGAATAGTCACCTTTATATATTTGCATTAGAGTTAGGTTCAACAAGATGAATTATATTGATATTACTAATCAACAGTCACACCCAAACCCTAACTCATGGCATCCCCATTGGATTGTGGATGCATAAGGGGAAGCATAACCATCACATTCCATACTATCCTCAAGTATGTATCCACAAATAGCTCAAGGTGTAACCATCAAGTTATAGCATACTAGGGTTCATCCATAAAAAAAGAGTACTCCATGATTACTTTCATTATTCAAGAGGTTGTTCATAATCAATTACCAACACTTGGTTATATTAGGACTAAGTATAACAAGATATACTTCATTAGGGTTACCCATTAATTCATTTTGGTGATTATGAATTCTATTCATATGAGGGCAAATGTAAGACTTACATTATTAAGAGCAAACCTCTATCGATTTCAACACCACTCCAACAATACCAACACACCACAAGCATCAATCGAATACCATTAGATGTTGAGAAGGTAAAGCCATTAGTTGTTTACATATGTAAATACCTTGAATAAAACACCTATGAAGTCATTGAGTTGTTATCTAGAAAGACTCACCATATAACCCTAAACATCCCTTGACTAACAACATAAAAAGTTCCATTGAGAGTAGGGTAAAACCAACAATCGATTGTTTATTTAAAACAAGCCATCCATTGTCAACAAGTAAGCTCCTTAAATTGATCACATAAAGGAAACAATATAAATCACATTATTAGGACCAACATATTACATTAGGCATCATTCCAATTTATTGGATGAAGAAGCATTAGATCTTAACCATTGGTTCAAGTTCATATGTTAAAGCTATTAATTGGAGTATAGGTCCAACCATTGCATCAAGTCACTCAATAAATCATTCGTTTTGGGCTTAATTGATGCTACAACTGCATCCTTAACTCACCATAAGTTGTAGAGACCTGATCCACCATTGGTTGTGACCATTAAGTCACCATCGGTTGCTAGATCGACACTATATTCATTAATAACCTCGGATGTTAAGCTAATGTCACCATTGATTGATAGCATCATTAAGGTACTTAGTTGTTGATCATTAAGCTTCTAATTGAGCCAACACCTGACCTAAGGGGTGATCATCAGTTTTCACCACCATTTGACACCCTTGGTCACCTCCATAAGTTCTCATGAAGACAACACCATTGGTTGTTGCAATGGTACCACCATCGAGACTTGTGTTTATAGAAGAAATCAGCTTTAAACCCTAATACTGACCATCGGTTGATAGGTTCTTAGAACCATTGGTTGTAAACCAACCTGATACAAGTCTTCCTATACCTTAGAAATAACGTGTACATGTTTACAAGTTCATCTAGAATTGAAAACGGAATAGGGAACACCATAAAAATCGAAACCCTGGTCAAACATAGCTTCTACAAGCTTAGATCATTGTAACATGAGTTAGCAAGCTTATGTAAGCAATAAACATGGAGAAAGTTATAAAACTTGCCTCTAGAAAGAAGATCAAATCCCAAATAGCAGAAAAATAAAGCATGTATGGTAGAAAATCCTAGCATAAGCTCTGAACTCGGCCATCTAGCACCTTTCTCCACCAAAGAAGCAAACCCTAAGCATAAGGAGCAAGAAAGGTAGGGTTTTTGAACTTTAGAGCAACTTTTACCAAGGAAGATTATGGTTCCAACCTGTAGGAAGGTCTAAGGAAGAATAAGAACATGCAAAATAGATAAGGAAGGAAGGAAACAACTTGCCTTGGTCGGAAACCCTAGGAGATGACTTTAGAAACCCTAGGTTGGGCTAGATAAAGCTCTAGGAGACCTTCTCCCCTCAAAAGGGGGTCTTCTTCTACCTTGGACCACTTGGTTCTGCAGCCAAACTGAGTGTAGTTGATGATCCAGGTTATAGGGAAGAGGAAGTGAGCAAAGGTTTCGAACTTGGGCAAGGAAGGGATAGATATAGTCCATGGATAAGGAAGAGAAGAAGCATGAGGTGTCTAAGCAGCTCTCCATGTATCCATGGCTTAAAGCTTCCATGAACATGCAAGAAGAAGGTACTTTGGCTGTTGGGGACTAACATACCATCATTTGTTGGTCTCCCAGCTCAGCCATAGGTTGTTGGGAGAAGGTACCATCGTTTGTTCATGTTTTAGGTTAATAGGTGGTTTGAACCATCGGTTGGTCATGTTTATAAGTGAACCAAACCAGAAAGAACCATCAACCTAGAGCCTTTAGGATGACCTGTGGATGTTTACGAGTGGTCCCTTTGGTTGATTACCATCGGTTGTTTCCCAAACTAATGGTACCATCAATTGTTAGCCCTAAAAGAGGCTCATCTATGAAGGGTAAAACCCTAAATCACCCTTGAAGAAAATCACCACCAAACCAAGGTACAATTGAGTGCCCCATGACTCAAAAAGCTTAAGAATGATGAGAGAACATACAGGGGACATAACGAAAGTGACAAATTGCAAGAAAAAACTCCCATTTGGATATATTGCAGAAAATTCCAAAATGTACATAAAATTGCATAACTTGCACAAATAATGCCCAAATTGGATCATACTTGAAAATTAAGCTTGTCTTATGATTCCAAAGCATATAACAAGGTTATATTATGGTTATAATCATTAAATTATGATAATTAAGCATGTTCAACATTGAAGCAAGGTTAGGGGTCTCTCAACAGCGGTGAGGAAAAGTTAATGGTAAAGTGTTACACCGATGAAATCTTCCAAACTGACAAAGATGACTACATATTGCAATATAGATTTGTGTCTTACCTCAAAAAAGGATTTGTTAGCTGAAAGAGTTCCAAGCAAGAGACAGTTATAGATTCTACAATAAAGGTCGAGCATATTGTTGCATCCAATGCAGCAAAGGAGGTTGTATGGATCAAAAAGATCATTTCTAAACTTGGAGTGGTTCCAAGCACCAACGATGCAATTAAGATATATTGTGATAACAATGGAGCTATTGTACAATTTAAGGAACCCATATTGCATCTTGTTTCAATCATATACAAAGTCTTTTCCATCTCATATGAGAGATCATACATCAAGGAGATGTGAAAATTTGTAGAGTACCAACTAGAAGCAATGTGGCTGACCCCTTGATAGTGGCGGATCTCCTGTAAGACTGGGAGGGGACACCCCCCAAGATTTTTAAAAATTAATGAGTATGGTTGGGTTTAAAGTTGTTAATTAATATATTTAGTGCATTTGACCATTTCTAATAAGATACGACCCCTCAAAGAGTTTTTGTTGATGGTTCTTTTATACTTTCAAAGTTAAACATACAATAAAATTCTCAATTGTTTTAACTCCTTTCTGAAATTTATTTGCTAAACTAATGCATTTGTAGATTATTTTTCAGTTTGTGCTGCTTTTACAATTACAAAAAGAATTTCTTGTGTTATTGCCTATTACAATTTATGTTTCATTTTGATTTGTGAAAAAATAATGAATATGGTTTGCTTAAAAGGTGTTAATTAATCTACTTTATTGTGTTAACAATTTCTTATTTGATAAGCCCCCAAGAGTTTCCATTGGTGGTTCTTTTCTATTTTTCAAGTTAAATAATGCAATAAAAATATCTATCATTTTGACTCCTCTCTGACAATTACTCATGATTTAATGCGCTCATAGATTCCTTTGCAGTTGGATTTGCTTTTACAATTGCGATGAGGATTTATTATGATATTGTCTTTTACAATTTCTATTCTATTTTATTTTTTTAGTGTAATTTTGCTCTCTCTCCTCTGGTCTTTTGATAATTACCATTATCCAAGACAATAAACATAAATAAAGGAAACAATTAGACTCTATAATTCTATTTGTAAATTTTAAAATTGAACATGTCGGACTTCATATTTTGTTAAACAAGCGCCAACATGACTTGTTAGATATTAGTATGCATGGATATTTTCAAACATATTTCATTTCATTTCATTGCTCAAACTCCACTTTCAATATTGTTTAAGTGACCAACATAATCTTTGAAAATTGGTTGGCTCTATATTTTTCAAACACACATAGGTGTGCACAAAACATAGATCAAAGAGAAACAAAGTCGATTCTTATGACCAATTCTTGGCTGACTTTTTTTGTTATTCACCATCCACGTATCATGGAGTGACAGAAACATCATGTAAGTCATCTTGTCATTGATTTTATTTATTTATCATATGTGTGGTTTTATATATCTTGCTTATTTGCCTCTATAACCGTTAAAATTTTGTTTAAATTAACCTTACATCGCAGTAGGATAACTTTCAAGATATAATTGTTTAAAGTTTATCTTTTTTTAAAAGTATTACTAATCTGATTTCGATGATCAAGAAAAAGTTGATTTGACATATTAACTTTGTCATTTTGTGGAACATGCTCCTACCAATCCATATTCATGAACCTTTTGCCTATTTCAAATTTATGTTGTGCTCTAGCAAAAATTGAAAAGAACAAAATTCACACATTACTACATATTGCTTGATAGTTTGATCTGTCTAATTTTGACTCTCCTATTCTCCATAGCCATAATAGAACGTGCATTTTCAGTGATGAAACTTATTAAACAAAATTACACAACAAAATGGAATATGAATTTCTCACTAATAATTCCATTGTCCATATTGAAAGAGGGATTGCAAAGTCATTCAACACTAATTCTATCATTTTGGACTCCAAGAATATCAAAGAAGAAAATTCAGTGATTTAAAATTTTAGAGTTATATTGTGTCATTAATTTCATTATATATTCTTTTATAATCTAATCTATCATTGCCCTTGAAGTAAAAAAAAACTGACTCTTAGTTTTTTGAAAATTTGATATGGATATACTTCATTACTTCATAGTACATTATGGTCCCCCCAATATTTCACTCCAAGATCCACCACTACCCCTTGACAGAATCACTTTCATAGCAGAAGCATGATGGTCGTGTTAGATCACTTGGTGATTGACTCTAAGTGAAAATGGGATTTTGTTGGAATGTATGCCCAGAGAGACAATCCTATGATGATTGTAATGGCATATCTCATAAATGATTTAATTAATAATAAATGAAATCTTCCAATTTATTTTGTTTTATTCAGTTATGAGATATTGATGTAACATAATAAAGTCTAAGGTATACTATTACTCAATGACATAGTTCTTCAGGTTGAGGACCTGAACAATGAGATCATACACACGTTAAGAGTATATGCATTCTTGTTATGTCCCTAGTCGGTTGTTATTGTGGAAGGTTGATAGACAACAATATTACATAATACTAGAGTGTGTGTTGGTTGATGACAAAATATCATTAGTCAAGATATGTGATATCAAACCAAACACATATATACTAGTTAGAAAACAATGTATCAGACACACCCACCTTGAGAGTGATTCATGGAAACCATTGAATGGTAGTCACAATCAACTCTCGTAGTGATGTTGGTGATTGTGGTTCTTAAACCTAAAGTCACAACATTCATCACATGTCGTTCGATGTACTTTGACATCATACACCATGACCTTAAATAAGGGTTTCCATAAAGGTGATGCTCACTGTGTCACATGGGGATGGTTGTCAGTAGTGTATATGAGATTTGTCCCTCCTACAGGAGTATAATATCCTGGACACTTGATAAGTGAGACTAAGAAATGCACGGCCATTTGCATGTGAGTCAATATGTGATATTGAGCTTACATACATCTCAGATAGTCTGCTCTAGTTCAAGAAAGATGGATTGAGTTTTGAAGAGGATGACAATGTTGGTTATGTATGCCCAGAGAGCTAATCATGTGATGATTGTAATGGCATATCATGTAAAAATGATTTGATTATTAATAAAAGGCAAGCTTCCAATTTATTCTATTTGTTCAATTATGAGATAATGAAATAACATAATAAATGTCTAGAGAGTAATATTACCCAATGACATATCTCTTTAGGTTGAGGACGTGAGAAATGAGATCATACATATGTTAAGAGTACATATATATACATATATATATATATATATATATTCTCATTATGTCCCTGGTCAGTTGTTATTGTGGAAGGTTGATAGACAATAATAACACATAAGATTAGAGTATGAGTTGGTTGATGACTGAGTTTCATTGGTCATGATATGGCTATATCAAACCAAGCACATAGATACATGTCAGAGAACAGTGTATCAGACAAACCCACCACAAGACTGACACATGGAAGCCATCTTTATGGAAGTCATAGTCAGCTCTTACATTGATTGTAGTGACCATCATCAAACCAAAAACCAAATCGTTATTAATTATGCAAAATTGCCATGAACAACAGATTAACAAAAATCACTAAAATTTAAAACCATTTTGCAAGAAGATCCTTTTCCAGATAACTCTTACTAAAAGTTTTAAAACTCATACATAACATGATTTACATTATACAACATTGTTTCATCTCATCTCGAGGACAACATATAGCAGTTGCTCTATCAAAACACATACTGGAGCAACATAAAACCTTGAGGCATAGAAGCCAAAATCTCAGATCGTTCATGAAACCATTATGAACCGACTCCAAGGACCTGAGAGTATAGAGACGACACATTGGACTTCTATCTACAAGATACGACAGACAGTACACTCAACCTGAGCTGTTACTGCTACCCCAGTTGTTGTTCCTCATCCACAAAAAAGGTCTCCACTGCTTCGTGCTCGTCCACCTAAAAATTGTGGATCCCATGAGGTGAGACAATTGTCCCAGCGAGAGATATAACTCTCTACCAACCATATTATTATTGCAGATAAATATTATAAAACTAAGCAGGGGTTCTTTTATATTCACATGCAGGATTATTCGTTATATGAACGGGATAAAGTAATCTCTTTACTTAAGAAAAAGATGTATCTACCCATGGTAGAATAATAAACCATCTATCTACTTTACAAGGAATGTAAAGGAATATAAACAACATCTATCAAGCTAAGATGTATAAATGAATTACGCATCAAACAATGTTTTTCGTATTCGATCCTTAAGCAAATATGCTATACAACTGAACATATTTTACAATCACACATGCCCTGAGGAGATGAAGTATACTTTGTTCATCTCCAACCGACCATAAACTTCTCACAAGTCGGTACCATATAAGGTCAATGGGAGAGCCAATTACCATGACCTCAACTGTCTCGGTCAGTACGACACCACTGGCAGTGACATCTCATGTCAATTTGCAAAAGAGCATGCCAGGGTATACATGCATCTATGCTCAGAGCTACAACATCAACTGTACTCTCTTAGGGGAAACATCTACTAACAACCATCCCCAATTATGAAATTACTGAGTCATGGCATATAGCCATACTCTGAGCCACGAGCCAGTTCATCGTGCTCAACATAGAGTCTACGACTGTAGTCGCACTCGATCCAGGATAAGGCACATAGCCAAATCCCCATTTATTTCGAGTTCGTAAGGGGATCGACTCACACATGGCCGTCCGTTTATACTTACGCCCCCACATATTAAAAAATATGCACTTCGGGTTATGCCACGGGGAACCCGTTTCACCATTCAGCAAATCCTGATGCTGATGGATCTATGGTCAGGGCAACGTTTTATGGTTTCTAGTGATATATTACGTGTATTACAACATTCTTTTAGCATCAAACAAGTTATAATCATTAAACACAAAAAATGCTACAAAGAAATGTGTAACACATCTATCAATTACTTTTCAAATCTTTAAGACATATGACATTTGGGATCTTAGTCCCTTATCACATTACTGGGAATTCTCATCCGTTCACATCATTATTATCATGATTGTTGGATCTGGGTGTTCAAACCCTTAGATCACCACATAGCATTGTTACCTCTGTAACAGGTAACTATTACCTCTAGGTCCTCAGACCCAGGTATTCATTTCACTTGTTGTACAAGTATTTCACATAGTTCATTGATTTGATTAAGCATCTTGTCACCTCTCACTTAGGCAACACTTATTCACATGGCTCACAAGGCCCATTAAACATCTTGTCACCTCTCACTAGGTAACAACTATTCTTATGGCTCACAAGGCCATTAAACATCTTGTCACCTCTCACTAGGTAACAACTATTCTTATGGCTCACAAGGCCATTAAACATCTTGTCACCTCTCACTAGCTAACAACTATTCTTATGGCTCACAAGGCCATTAAAAATCTTGTCACCTCTCACTAGGTAACAACTATCTTTTAGGTCATCAGACAACATAAGCATTATACTTGTTATACAAGTATTTAACATGTTTCACAAGGCTTATTCAGTAAGAGAAATACAACCTTCCCATTATTAGGGTTAGGATTTCCCTTTATAGCAAAATAGGGTTTCAAGTTCATATTATCAATTCAAACCCTAATTCATTGTTCCACACATCTAGGAGCATACATTTCTATCATAAGTATTCAATCATACTTATTTATTCTTATCATTTATCATTAAATGATTATCAACATAAAGTATGAGTTTCTCTCTCATCCTCACTAGGATATTGATTACATCATACTTTTGGTTCAATCCTCCTCTTGAGGAATATTGGTTCATCATTAACAATTCACATCATATTTTATTTTATAATATATGTCACTCAATCAATCACATATGATTGAAGTTTCTCTACCCTATTAGGTATTAAGATGAGTGTATATTATCATATCATGCTTTAAGCTACATTCATTACTTCATGTTGTGTATCCATATCAAGTATGTGAGATAATCACATCACCATGTCATGATTAATGGTGTATCCCCTAATTATCATATCATGTATCCATATCAAATTTATTATCACTTAGTTCTTAACATTTCAAGACAACTTCATATCGGGTATGAGCTAGGTGCTAGATCCCATATCAGATATAAGATATGTGCTTGATACCATATTGTGCACAAGATGTGCACCATATCAGGCATGGAGTGTATGCCTTATCATGTATCGTTTAAGTGGTATATATACAAGATACCATATCAGTTGCTCATCCAAAATTATCATATCGGGTCTCCATATTTGGTAACATATCGGTTTACCATGTTAGGTAGACCCTTAGACTCATAACCCCTTAATTCCTTCAAGGATCAACCTTATCATATAATTACTTGACAAGTTAGGTGTCTTATTGAATTCTCATGCCACAATCCATTACACAAAGGGTAGGGTATATCGGGTTTCAATCCATCATCTAGGGTTTTCCACCAAATTGGGTAGATTATGGCATATCATGCATGAAGTATGAATTGAACCTCACATTGTTCACAAGGTAGGAGTAGGTGCTATTCCTATCATTCAAGGGATATCATTCATATCGTCCATGTGGTATCACTTACCACTTGTATTAGCTTATCCATCACCTAGGGTTATCCAACTCTATATTGTTTAGAGTGTTCACTATCTCTCTATCGTGCAAGAGGTGTAGTCTTAGACTTGTATCGTGTATAAGGGGTAAGTGGGTATCTCCCATATCATGCAAAGGGCATGGCTCATATTGTGTATGAGCTATCCTCTATCCCCATATCGGGTTAACCGCCATCTTGGGTTTCATATTGGGGATTCTATGTCTTATATTATGCATAAGTGTATACTTCATCAACCATATCATGCACCAGATGTGTGCTTCATGATATCATATACAAGAGGTGTATTACATGATCATATCGTGCAAGGAGAATTTGCTATTCTCATTCATATCAGGTTACCCAAACTAGGGCTTCATATCGACTTACAAGTATGCTCTTGTTCCTATATCATGCATGGAGTCTATATCGTGCAATAGGTATTATGGTTAACATCATATCGTGTTCCAAGGTATGAACTTAATCTCCATATCATGCAAGGAGATATAAGCATATCGTGCAAGTGATGGTTGCATATACCCATATCGGGTTAGAGGTACTAATGTGTATGCTTGAACCCGATATCACTTTATAAAGTGATACCATCTTCTTCAAGCTCTAGAACTTTGTTCTAACTGTTATAGTCCATGGAAATAGGTCTAAACAACTACTAGAACTCATAATTTCATCAGCTATTCAAGAGGATCTCAGAATTAAAAGTAGATCATTAAGTATAGCAAATTAGGTGACAAATAATAATATGATTGAGTTCAAGTTATATAACCCGCCTTGTGAACAACTTCAAAGCTCCAAGCTCCAAAGCTTTATGTTTCCTAAGGTTGAAGAAGAACTTATCCAAGGTCCAGAGCTCGTTCACAACTCCTACATAGACAAGAAATCTCCATAGTCAAGTACTTGGTGAAGAAGGAAAGAAAGGAATATCCATAACCTGATATCCTACTGCAACTAAGGTTGAAGATGACCAAAGCCTTACCTAAAGCTTGGTGCTCGAGATCTCCTTGCTCCTTGAGCTACTTTGCACAATAACTAAGGGTCTTTGCATGATATCTCTAAGGGATATGGTTGTGAGGATCGTAAACTTTCATAAGTTGGTGAAAGGTGAAGTATATATACTTAGGTTCATGAGATAAAGTGTATAAGAGGTGTCTTCACCTCATGCTACTAGATGACACGTGGCAATGCACAGTTGACACGTGGCCATGCATGCACACATCTATATCTTTCCATGTAATAGTCTTGAGGATAATTTAGAGACAATATCTCGGCCATCCTTTATCTTCTTGGATAAGTTTCCTCATCTTTATCTCATCAACAAGGCAACCTGATACACTTTATGCAAGGGGCTTTGCAACCCGTCATGGACCACCTCCTTGAGGTGATCTGACCATCATGGCCTTTTCAAAGGCTCAAAAAACTTATAGGAGGCCTCTATCATGGCTCCTTGGCCGATAGGACTCCTATGTCAAGCCTACAACCTGATACATCACATATAAGGCTTCTCCTTCAACTCTTTCCTTGGTCTTTCCATCACCAAGAGTATCATCACTCAAAGGTGATTCAAACATAGTGTCTCCTTATTTCACTTTCCTCTAAAAGATACATAGAGGGAGTAGGGACACTCTAGAGGTGGTAATTTGCATTTCAACCCCATTTATTAGGTACATTACAAATTGTAATAAAATTGGTGCACAAAGTACTATCATTGTTCAAACAAGTTATAACTTTGGGATTTAGGCTTTCCACAAGACACCACTTAGCATCACTCTCTTTCTTATGACACTAAAACACTTAGAACACATTACACATGTGACATATTGCAATGTAACCCCTTATCTTGGGTAAATTTCACATTTCACTCAAACTATCAAATAATGCACAAATAGTTTGTAAATAAGCTCAAACTTGACAGTAAACTTCACAAGAAGCATTAATTACTTTTCAAAAGATTAGAATCAGTTTGTAAGTAACTTACTTAAGCAAACTCCTAGGGTTAAGCCATAACCTAGGTCATGGGTGTTACATTGATGGTGGTGTTTTTGGTTCTTAGACTTGAAATCACTACACTCAACACATGTCATTGGGTATACTTTGGCATCATCAAACACAATCCTGAAACATGGGTTGTTATAATGGTGATGATTGGGTGTCTTTGACACATGGGGTTTGACTGTGAGTGATGGGCATCAGATTTATCCCTCATATTTGGATTGTGATGTCCTAGGTCTTTTGATTAGCGAGACTGAGAAAAGCATGGCCGTGCACATGTGAGTCAATATGTGATATTGAGCTTACATATATCTCAGACAGTTTGCTCTTGGTTCAAGAAAATGATAGAATAATAATGAGGGTGACTGCTCCATGCCTCTAGGTCAATCTAGACATCAGTGACAAAGGAACTATACAAACACTGCAACACCATACACAAATTGTAGGTTGAAGTTGTTTCCCAACTTTTCCATTTACTTGGGTAGAAATGATGTGAGACTAGGCACCACTCTTTACTTGTGATGTCATAAGTGGTTATGGACACTCACCGCCAATGTAATATGGGACCTATAGGTCTTGACCAAGAAGAGGAGTTCAGATATCAAATGACAGTTCAATTAAGTGCTAAAGTGTTTAGGCATTTGATTTAGGCAACAAATAGGCTGACAATATTGCCAAACACCCATCGCAAGTGTTGAGACGGCCGTTTGGAAGTGCCAACCGACTGTCTCAAGGGTTGAGACGAGCATTTGGGTGTCAAGCCTAGTTGTGAGTTGAAACTGGCAATAGAACGAACTGACCCGAACAAATAGGCTCAACTCGGATCACCAGATGACCATCTGGGTGAACCGAGATGTTCGTATCACATGGGCGAGATGGTTTAGTTTGGTCGGGGAAGGTTCTAGTTGTTTCCCTATTTGTTTTGCTTGAGAAATACTTATTACATAAGGAAATCTATAATGACCCTGACTTGGGTTATGAGGTAACCCTATTTTTTTGGCTAATAAATTTGCTTAGAACTTTAATATAATCCTCTAAGGTGCTTTGTTATCATGTGACACACTTATGTTCCAAGTTTGGTCCTGATTGAATGATGTTTGAGTAATGTTCCTTTGTTTTGGACCAAAGTACAATTTACCCAAGTTGAGGAGTTATATTGCAAAATGTCACATGTTGAACATGCATCATGTGTTTTAGCATCATTATAGAGAGAATTATGCAAGGTGGTGGCTTGTGGAAAGCCTAAATTCCAAGTTTGAACTTGTTTGAATAATGTTGGTGACTTGTGCACCAATTTTGGTACAAATTGTAATTTACCCAAAATGTAGCGTTGATATGAAAATTACCACCTATAGAGTGTCCCTACTCCCTCATAGTATCATGTATAGGAGATAAAAAGAAGGAGACACCATGTTTGAATCAATTATGAGTGATGGTAATCTTGGTGATGAAATGACCAAGAAAAGGGTTGAATATGAAACCTTAACTTGAGTTGTATCAAGTTGAAAAACTTATATATGAGTGCCTATCGGCCAAGGAGCCATAGGAGGAGTCCCATATCGTTTTGTGGACTCTTGTAAAAGGCCATGTCATGCAAAACACCTCAAGGAGGTGAGGTGTTTCGGGTTACAACTTCCTTAGTAAAGTTGTGACGAGTTGTGCATAAAGTGATGAATTAATTGATATATCTTAATCAAAGGGATATGTAATGGATGAATATTTATCCCTAGATCACCCTCAACTGTTTTTCATGTCAATATAAATGTTTATTCATGCATGTACACGTGTCACCCATGCATGGACACATGGCATCTACTAGCTCAAATTGATGACACCTCATTTTTACACTCCTTCATGAACAACAAGTATATATACCCCTTCTTTCATCCTTTAGTGAAAATTTTCAGATCTTACCACCCTCCTTTCCTAAGGTATCGTGCATAGGGTCCATGTATCGTGCAAGAGTGAAGTGGTAACGTGCATAGGGTGTTGGGTATCGCCCATAGCAAGATCATATCGCTGAAGTAGGGTGATATCGGCCATAGTGAAGTGTTTTTGGCCACAAGAGAGGGGGATATAGGCCACAAGTGGTGGCATATCGTGCAAGGGATGTGAGGTATCGTGCAAAGGTGATAGAGAAAGAAGGATCTCAATACTTAACCCTAAGGTGAGGTCATGATCATCTTCAACCTTGGATTGAAGCATGATTTTAGGGATTTGATCTTCCTTTCTTTTCTTCTTCACCAATTGCTTATCCATGGTGATTCCTTGTATATGAAGGAGTTGTGAATGAGTCTTGGACTTTTGATAAAGTCATATTCAACCTTGGTAACGTGTAGCTTTGGAGCTTTGAAGTTGTTCTTAAGGCAGGTTATATAACTTGAACTCAACCATGTTATTATTCATCACCTAAATTGTTATATTTAATGATCTACTTTTAATTCTGAAACTTCCTAAAATAGTTGATGAAATTATGAGTTCTAGTAGTTTATTAGACCTGTTTCCATGAACCATAATAGTTATAACTAAGGTCTTGAGCTTGAAGATGATGGTATAACTTTATAAAAGTGATATCGGGTGTAAGCACATAAGCAAGCACTTCTAACCCGATATGATGATGCACCTACTTCACTAAAACGATATGGATATGATTGTATACCTTATTGCATGATATGGGGGTGTAGTATACACCTCTTTCAAGATAGGGAGTCAAGCATAGACTACATGCACGATACAAGGTTAAATGAATACTTATAAGTTGACATGAAACCCTAATTTGGGTAACCCGGTATGAGTAAAGAATAGCAAATGCTATTGCACGATATGGTAGCCCGATACACAACCCTAGTTGATGTCTAGCCCAACATGGTGATGAGTTGATACCTCTTAAACACCATGGGTGATACATACATGTATCATGTGCCCGTCACAACCAACCCTAACCCGTCACGGCCAACCCTAGATGGTGAGCCACCTGATATGGTGATTGAATGCACCTCTAGCCCGACATGGTTATGGTGTAATACCTCATGCACGATATGGGTCACACATACAAACACCTCTAGCCTGATATGGATGGTGTTCATACACCTCTAGCCCGATATGGTGAGTGCTCATACACCTCCAACCCGATATGGTGGTGTCTATACACCTACAACCCCATATGGTGAACATATGCACACCTCTAACCTGAGACACCTTGTAAAGGTGAGGGCAAGACACTCTTAGGAGTGATGAGTGTAACGCCAAGTAATGGTGTGGCTAATACCTTGATAGGTGAAACACCTAAAGTGATTAATAATGGACAACCTTATATCAACAATGCCTCAACCAGAGATGAGTCCATATCAATTGATGATGGTTGGACAATTCAAATGTGTGACTTATGACCAATATACTACATGATAAATGTGATGAGATAGTGCATAAAGTATTAGGATGGGACATACCCTAATACAGGATAAGTTGATGAACTTAAGTAAGTTTAAAGTGATGAGGGAAGTGATACATTAATACATGATGAATATCACATCCAACACCTCAAGGTTGATATACCTTGATGCATTTTAAATCCAATATACTTGGATGAGTAACACATGAAGTGTGTTATGTCATTTGTTACATAGAGATGTAATGAGATTAATGCACTTTGATAAGTGTAGGTTTACATGCCTTGAGAAAGGGTTAAGCTAAGTTAATGAAGTATGATGTAATCAATATCCTAGTGAGGATGAGAGAGAAACTCATACCTTGTGTTGATAATCATTCAATGATAAATGATGAGACTAAATAAGTATGATTGAATACTTATGATATCAAAGTATGCTCCTAGATATGTGGAGCAATGAATTAGGGTTTGGATTAATAATATGAACATGAAACCCTAATCAGCTATAAAGGGAAACCCTAACCCTAATGACGGGAAGGTTGTAATTCTCTTATTGCATAAGCCTTGTAAGGCATGTTAAATACTTGTATAAAAAGTATAATGATCAATGGCCTTGTGAGCCATGTGAATAAGTTGTTGCCTAGTGAGAGGTAACAACATGATCAATGGCCTTGTGAGCCGTGTGAGTAAGTTGTTGCCTAGTGAGAGGTAACAAGATGATCAATGGCCTTGTGAGCCATGTAAATAAGTTGTTGCCAGGTGAGAGGTAACAAGATGTGTAATGGCCTTATGAGCCATGTAAATAAGTTGTTGCCTAGTGAGAGGTGACAAGATGTGTAATGACCTTGTGAGCCATGTGAATAAGTTGTTGCCTAGTGAGAGTGACAAGATGTGCAATGGCCTTGTTAGCCATGTGAGATGCATGTACAACAAGTATCATGTGTACCTTGGTTTGAGGACCTAGAGGTATTAGTTACCTGATAAGCGGTAACAGTGTTCAATGATGAACTAAGGGTTTGAATACCCAGATCTAGAAATCATGATGATAATGTTAAGGGATGAGAATTCCCAGTAATGTGATGAGGGACTGAGATCCCAAGTATCATGTGTTTTAAAGATATGAAAAGTACGTGGTAGATGTATTACACTTTTCTTTGTAGCATTTTTTGTGATTAATAATGATAAATTGTTTGATGCTAAAAGAATGTTGTAATACATGTAATACATCATTAGGAACTATAAAACATTGCCCTGACCAAAGATCCATGAGTGTCAGGATTTGCTGAATGGTGAAATGGGTTCCTCGTGGCATAACCCAGAGTGCATACTTTTGAGTATGTGAGGGCGTAAGTACGGACGACCATGTGTGAGCCGATCCCCTTACGAGCCCAAAATGAATGGGGATTTGGCTATATGTCATATCCTGGCTCGAGTGCGACTTCGGTCATAGACTCTTTGTTGAGCACGGTGAACTGGCCTGTGGTTCAGAGTATGGTGCTTGTGTCGCCATGACTCAGTAATTTCATAAACTGGGTACGGTTGTTAGTAGATGTTCCCCTAAGAGAGTGTAGTTGACGTTGTAGCTCTAAGCGAGGATGCCCATGTACCCTGGAACAACTATTTAGCAGTGACACGAGATGTCCTGCTTGTGGTCTCATACTGACCGAGACAAGTGAGGTCATGGCAATTGGCTCTCCCATTGACCTTGTATGGTACCAACTTGTAAGAAGTTTGTGGTCGGTTGGAGATGAACGGGGTATGCTTCATCTCCTCAGGGCATAAGTGTGATTGTAAAATATTTTCAACCGTGTAGCATATCTGCTTAAGGATCGAATATGCGAAACATTGTTTGATGCGTAATACAGTTATACATCTTAGTGGATATATGTTATTTCTATTTCTTTACATTCCTTGTAGAGCAGATAGATGATTTATAACTCTACCATGGGTAGATGCAATGTTCTCCTTAAGAAAGGAGATTATCTTATTCTATTCATACAATGATTAATACTTCATGTTAATATAAAAAGAACCTATGCTCAGTTTATAAATGTTTAATATGTGATAATAATATGGTTGGTGGAGAGTTATATCTCTCGCTGGGACAATTATCTCACCCCGTGGGATCCATATTTTTTTAGGTGGAAATGCACGAGGTGGCGGAGATTTTTTCTGTAGAGGAGGAACAAGAACTGAGGTAGCAGTGACAACTCAGGTTGAGTGTACTGTCTGTTGTGTCTTATAGATAGAAGTCCTATGTGTCGTCTCTGTACTCTCAGGTCCTTGGAGTTGGTTCATATTGGTTTCATGAATAATATGAAATTTTGGCTTGAATGCCTTGAGGTTTTATGTTGCTCCAGTATGTGTTTTGATAGAGCAACTATTATATGTTGTCATCGAGATGAGACGAAGCATTGTTGTATAATGTGAATCATGATATGTATGAGTTTTAGATCTTTCAGTAAAAGTTTTCTAGACAAGGATCTCCTTACAAAATGGTTTTAATTTTAAGTGATTTTTGTTAATCCATTGTTTATGTTTATTTCGCTTAATTAGTAACAATTTGTTTGTCAATTTGGCGACTATCGTTACAAGTTTGGTATCAGAGCTTAAGGTTCACTGAGTCTGCAGAGACATAGGACTAAGGTGTTGAGTCTGTGTTAGTGTCCTCCAGTATACCCTATAGTAACTTATGCTTATGCAGAGGAAAGGGTAAAGTTTATAAATGACTGGGGAACATGTGGAATACATTACTGAGAGCAATGTTGTTACACCAAGGAAGGGTGCAAGGGATCAGGTAAGAGAAGAATGAATGCCTAAGAATTTCCATCATGACCCGATTAGGATTGAGAATCCTATGTTTATGCTTTTTTTGGGTAGGCTAGGACAATAATGATACATATAGTAGACTGGATACTAGCATTACAACCTAGGTTACCATTCCTTAATGTAGAAACGTTGGGCTTTGAAAGGGTTCCTGATTGACATAGTCATGTTGGAACAGTGGAAAATGTGGCAAAGATTAACATATGGCGAGAAAGTAGACTCTGCCATAAGTTTAGACAGATAGTATATCTGTGATGGCAATGGCCAAGGAGGAAAAATAAGCTAAGAATTTAGGAAATGTCACTACAATTTTAGAGACATTTTCCTAGTTGTTCTAAAAAGCCAAAGTTTTTGGTGCCACCAGTGCAATAAATGCCTAGTGCACCAGGGCAGTATTCACTACGTAAAGGCAAAAGTCCTAACTTTCCACCAATAAGAACTCATGGCTTAGCTTATACATCGGTGATAAGACCGATAAGACCATGGTATGAGAATAAGACATGTTATAGGTAAGGACATGTTGAGCATATTAAACTCTTTTCTTTGAAAAGAAGGGAGGAAATGACTCAACAACCGAGGTAAACTCGGCAGGGCTTACAAAAATTACAAACTCAATAGTGTAAAAAGGCAAGAGCAACAACATGAAATAACTAGACTCTATGTGTTGAGTCGACCTAAAGCGGTAGATGACCGTGAGGGGTAACAGTCAGATAAAGCTTTTTCATTTTGATGTGCCTTATCCTGATGTTATCTGATAATCATAAGAAGGATTGTTGTTATTGATTTCCCTATTGATTGTCCTATGGGGACATAGGGAAGAAATGATGAGAACTAGAATTTATATCTTGTTCAGTATTCTTTTAAATGTTCTATAATTGCTCTTATCTGTGTGAAAAAGGATGAGACATAGAAGTGATGCCTGGAGAAAATCCAGGAATGTTAAATCATGTGTTTGTGATGATACAAAAAGTAAGGAATATGATAGTACACAAAGTGCATACTATCTAATCTCAGTACTTGTATACCCTGGCCAGGTATTCAACTATTGAAGATAAGGTGAGTATGGAACTCCTATATTGTTATCTTTCTGATTACTCTGATCAAGTAGTCATTCTGAGACTATCTAGTGAGCATAACGAAACTAGAAATATGGCATGGATATTTTTATCACATCCTAAGTGCAATAAAGTGGAATCTGAGATGATCTCAGATCAATCTGTGTGTATGAGGAAGTAAACAATTATGATGGTCACAAGATTCATAGTCAAGATGATTTGGCTTTGGAGGCTGTAGAATACTTTGCAAAGATATACAATGGAGAGAACATAGAGTGAGAGACTTTTCCTGTCATGCCCAACCGCAAGGTATTGGCTTATCAGAACCATGTCTTGTGTGCGGATGTTACAAATGCTAAAATCAAGGATGCTTTGTGGTCTATTGGTGAGGATCAGGAACCCAGGCTAGATAGATTCAACGCTCGTTGGTTTAGACATGTTTGGCAGATAATTGGTGTTGATGTGTGTGCCACCATCCGCTGGCTCTTTGATGGCAGAAACATGGTTAGACAATGCAACCACACATTCCTCTTTCTCATACCAAATACTAACACCACTACAATGATAAGGAACTTCAAACCAATTTCTTGTTGTGGGGTCATGTACAAAATTTGGTCTAAACTCCTTGCTAGGTGTCTCAAGCTAATACTCCCGTTCCTCATCTCTTAGCATCGGGTGCTTTTATACCAGGGAGAGAGATCTCAAACTCTGCTAATCTGGCGGGTGAGTTCCTCCACGATTTTGGGATAAAGAGGATAAAACTAAAAGTATCCATTAAACTTGATATTTCAAAGGCTTACAACCATGTTTCTTGGGAGACCCTGTGGGAGCACCTGGATAATGTTGGCTTCAATGAAACTTGGACCCATTGGATGAGGGAATGCATTCAATCTACATCATTATAAGTCCTTGTGAATGGTTACCCAGTTGTCCTCTTCATAAGAAATAGATGGATTAGATAGGGAGAGCCACTTTCTCCTTTTCTATTCACCCTAGTCATGGAGCAACTCACATTGATGATTCTTGAGCAAGAAAGGACCCACCCCATATGCCCATTCAAGATCTGCAGAACCCCATGACCATATCACACTTGATTTTTGTGGATGATGTTATGCTGGTCCTTGATGGGTTGATCTCATGTCTCTGTGCTACTAAATAGACATTGGAATTCTTTGACAGTTGTTCAGGGATCCGTGCAGATCCCACCAAGTCATCCCTATTTCTTTCTAAAGCTGCTGCAACCATGAGCAATGTCTTTGTTGCCATTTTGGGCATGTCAGTGGAACATCTACCTTGCAAATACCTTGGTTTCCCCTGGACACATGCACTGTATTAGAGTAAAACTATTTCTCTTGCACATATATACTTCAGAGGATGATGGACAAGTGGCTAGAAAACTGTACCTCTTTTGCGGGACGACTGATCCTTGTGAAATCTAATATTCTTGGACTTCTAAATTTTTGAGTGGTGCAAGATTATATACTGAGAATCATTCTAAATCTCCTTTGGACGATCACAACAAACTTCATGTGGGTCTCCTTATCCCACACCATGTCACGGAAGCAGATGGCAATTCCACATAAAGAAGGTGGTCTAGGCCTCAAAAACTTCAATGATGTGGCACAATGGGTGTCTGTTAAGAAAATTAAAAAATTCCTGACTAGTATAGATTCTATATGGACACAATGGATGAGGAAATGATACGGGGACACATTGGTCAATGAAAAGGACCTTGATCAAGGCTTTTCATGAACTTGGAAAAGAATGGTTGAAGAGTTCAAACAATGTGCTCACCTTTTCAACACATCACCGCATGGTGTATTCTCACTCAAGGAGAAAGCACCCAATCCCTGGGAGTTGGTTCAGCCTTGTGGACCTCCGTGCTCACTTGGAAAGTACTTGTGACATAAGAGGAACATACCATGATGGATATCTGCATTGTACAAAGTCAGACATAATGCTCTCCTTACAGCAGATCAGATACAACGTTGGACACCCGATTATGAAGCATTATGTACTCTCCACAATAGTGAGGGAGAGATAATGACTCATATCTTCTTTGAATGATCTTACTCAAATAGGATTTGGACTGGGATTACGACACATTGTGCGGTTGATAGTAGCATCTGTGGACGATTCTCTGATCTAGGTTTTTTGTTTGAAGGAAGAACGAAGGAATGGGCCCAACTTTTTATCATATTAGTGAGTGCCACCACTTATTTACTATGGTGGGAGAGGAACAACCACAAGCATAATGTCCCTACTAGTGTGGAGTTAACCTACATCATTGCTTATACTATCAGAAACATCATCTTCACACACAAGGAGCTTAAGGAGGGTTTGCTGGTGCATGTGCAGACAGCTTGGGATGTGCACTAGTAGGAAATCTATGCCATTTTTACTTCGGACGCTGCATGGTCACATTATGAGCTTCTCAATGGCCCTCCTAACCTAAATCGCATGGAACCAAGCATTTTGAACTTTTACAATCCTGTATGTGGTCATTATCCTCTATGTAGGATAAATCAACCTCCTATCTAACGATATGAGCGTCATCATAGTCTAAACTCACTTTGTTGAGGAAGGACTCAATGGAGACCTAAGCCTTGGGAATGACTTACCAGACCTACATAGGTCCTCTTTGGCTCTTTTGAATACCCTAGTCATGATATGTTTTTTTTCTCATAAACTCATCTAGTACATTTTGGGGCAATTTCCCCAAGGGTTGAAATTTGTTGATCCTCATTGAGTAAATTACCAAACAATCGGGGGAAATTTCATACCCAAGATTCTCAGTGATCTGTTCATTAACCATTCTCTAAGTGATTTGTTTTTTTAATTTTCATGTTTAATATTCGAAATTGATTTGATCCAACCAACCTTTTAAAAGTAACTATCTTAGATTGTTGAAAATTAGCAGTTTTGTGACTAGCTATCCTGGCTCCCTATGGTTCGACCTTGACTACAATTGATCTTGTATACTTGCGAGTTATGGACGAGTTGAGACAATTGTTAAAAACTCACTTGTCTTTGGCAATCAACAATGTTCCAACATTTTTATATACTTGAGATCGGTTCTGTATGTATTTCTCAATGTTTAATTTGAAACATACAAAAACATCTTCAATTTTGTTGTTTGAATTACGTGCCTTTCAGGTAGAGGATTTAAATTGGAGTGTAGTCGTGCTCTTATTTTACCTTGTGAATTTTACATGTTACAAGTCAGTTGATCAAGATTTTTATCTTGTATGAAGAAAATCAAGAGTTGGCTAACAAATAAGATGGAACATACTTGGTTTAGTAATTGTCTTCTTGCTTAGATAGAGAAGGATATATTTCCAATGACTGACACTGATATTACTATAAAATGGTTCTAAGGTATGTCTAACAATTGTGGATAACTACAAAAATAATATGTTCATGTTGTATGTGTAGATTTTGCAAACATCGTAAACCTTTGTGAAATGTTGATTAACCATATATGTTATTTCATTATGTCCTAGTGGGACATGTAAAAATATGTATACATATTTCTATTTTGAGAGACAAACTGTGACAACCTAACTTTTTGCTCTCCTGTCTTATTATTTTCTCTCTCATCAAGTGGTATATTTTTGAATTTTGTGCTAATTTCATAATTGGAAAGTTGCGATATTCCAATTTGGCCACTACAATGATCAATTTCATAATGTGTGACCTGTTAATTTGCACTTTTGAACTAAGTATCATTCATTAACATGTCACCATCACAATATAAATTGAACCTCATCACTATAATCTTTTCGATTCATAGTATATATCATGTTGTATATGTGAGCTCTGATCTCCAAAACCACGATATAAACTTAGCGGAAGCGATTTGATTAACAGTGGAAGACAAAAATCACAGGAAATTAAAACTTTTCGAGATAAGAGCTTGAATCTATAAAAACTTCTTTCATAAAAGGAGGTAAACTATTTACATCTCAGATAATTACTTCTTGAGTAATTATATAGAACATGATACAAAATCTCAAGAACTCAAAACCAAAATCTCAGACCAAAAGACTCCAAGGACCTGAGAGTATAGAGAACACATAGGACTAACTATCTAACTATACAACTCAGCAGTCTGAATCTCCACCTGAGATTTACTGCTGCTCCTGATACTGCTGCTGCTGATATTGGTCACCTGAAGATTGATTCCTTCGCCCTCGACGACCACCTAAAAAGTTGAAATCTACGAGGTGAGACAATTTTAAATAATTGTCCCAGCGAGAGTTATAACTCTTCACCAGAAGCTTTAATATAGCAACTAAGAATAACATAGGCAATAAAAGCTTTAAGGTAATCAGCAGCAGATTGTTATCAATTAGAACAACAAAATTTAAGGAATATGAAGAACATGTATACTAAGTAATGTATCTTCAACCAATGTATCTCGCAGTTCAACCTAAGCAGATATGCTACGCGGTTGATTATGTTTTACAAACATCATTATGCCCTGCGGAGATGAGGTATACCGCTCATACTCCAACCGATCACTATTAAGTCGCATCGGTATCATACATAGGTCATCAAAAGAGCCGAATTCTTATGACCTCATCTTCCTCAGTCAGTAAGAGGATCAACATGCAGGACATCTAGTGTCTCTACTACTATAGCTTACTAGGGTATTCAGGTACTTCGCTATTAGAGTCACAGTGGCATTCTGTACTCTCTTTGCTACCGAAAGATTTCTTGTTTATCTCTCATCGATGCAGTATAAAAGATTTCCTCGGGAGATTAGTGTTACATCACCCCGGCATAATACATAGTGAAGGATTGATAGATTAAGATACATCTACATCAATTCCTACACTAGGATGTAAGGAAATTCACATCCATATTACCCCACATATTCAAAAGTATGTGCTCCAGGAATCCCCTTAGGAAAACCTGTTTCACCATCATTTAACTCCTGACAATGATGGATCTATGATCAGGGCTCTACATGGTATGATTATACTTGATTAGTTAGGTACATTTCAGTATTCTTTTATCATCATACATGTTTTCGAACATTAATCATTAGCATAGCAGCTATGAAGGAAGAATACTAAATGTAACTAGCCTAACTCTCATCAATTATCATTTCTCAATATTCTCATCACAAGTCATCTCTTAAAGCATGACCTTGATGGCATTCATGGCTCTCACAGCCTATCAATCTCATAAGATGCTATTAACAAGGCATCAGGATATATTACTATTCATAAAGCTAACAACATGCTTTCAATGAATATAGTATCATTATCCATACCTGGATATGATCATCCTCATAAAGGAACATGCATGGTTAAATCAACTGATAACAGTAAATAACTCATTTAAAGAAGTTGTATCTCCCTACTCATACAAGAGCTAGGTCTCCCTGGTTTTCATCAATTAGGGTTTACTATTCACATTACATGTCATCATCCTAGAATTAGGGTTTACTATTCACATTACATGTCATCACCCTAGAATTAGGGTTTACTATTCACCTCATGGTGAAATGATCTCATAAAATCCTCATGTATGAGAAACATCATCATTAAAGACCTCAGATAAGATTAAGATTCATCAATTATCATAATTAGGGTTTCCATGATCTCACATAAGTGGATCATACCTAAACTTGCACATTCATGTATATTGAAGGTATTTTACTTGAGTTTCCATTATAATTGGTACTTTCTCTCTCCTCTAACTAGTAGATAGTGATTACACCACTCTAGATTAGGTTGGGTTAAGTCCTCATTGATTAACACAAGTCAACTCATCACTATCATGTGATTAGGGTTTGATTAAAACAAGGTATCACTCAATTGAACCTTTTAGGGGCATTTTGGTAATTTACCCATTGACCTTCATCATGGGTCAATTCAGTAGCCACTTAGTTCCTTAACATCTTAGGTTACCATTAGGGTTTAGATTAGATCATCACTGAACCATTTACACCTTCAAGTGATTAAGTATAATCAACCTTGAAGGTCTCCAATTGTTTAGGGTTTAACCTTCAACCTTCAACCCATTTGATTCTTAAATGACCTTGAACTTGTTTAATCTCAAATGACCTTGAATCCATTTGAACCTTAAACGAGTGTGGACCCACTTAATCTTAAACGGGTGTGGACCCATTTAAGTCCAAACGAGTGTGGACCCGTTTGAGCCTAAACGAGTGTGAACCCGTTTGAGCTTAAACGGGTGCGAACCCGTTTGGACTCAAATGAGTGTGAACTCATTTGGACTCAAATGAGTGTGGACTCGTTTGGACTCAAATGAGTGTGAACTCGTTTGGGCTTAAACGAGTGTGAACTCGTTTGGTCTAAAACGATTGTGGGTCTACTTGGGTTCAAACCGCATGAACATAAAAGGTGACACAAAGTTTATGCTTGAATAGGATTTATTATGTTGAAGCTTTCAATTGGCCCAAGCCATGTTAACCATTTACAAATTGAGTCAATTAGGATGAGACTCAATCAACTGGACACCAAATTGACCCTCAATTGAAAACCAATTAGGGTTAAATCTAACTCAATTAGGGTTTCCAATCGGCTAATCATCAATGTTCAACAATATGATTCAAATCAGAGTTGAACCTATCAATTGACCTCCAATTGGGCCCAAACTTGGCTCAAACGGTCTTGAGGTCGTTTGGATGACCTCCAAACGATCTTGAGACCGTTTGCCCAAAGTTTGACCAAAAACCAAAATGATTTGATAAGGGTTGAGCCCTAATTAAATTAAAAATTAGCACTTTTCATCAATTTATCAACATCTTGTAATTGGACCCTCAAACCATCAAATTTCTTTAACCCTAGACCTCCAAATGATCTTGGGGTGTCACTAAACGAGTGTGAGATCGTTTGGATGAACCCCAAAATGGGTTGGAACCCGTTTGGGTCCTTCAACCCAAAACTCAACAAGATCTATATTAAAATCAACAACTTTCACCCGATTAGGGTTAGGTTATTGAAGTGTCTTCAACTCTTAATTGGTTAGGAATTAGATTATAATTCTTTGCAGAAAAGAAATTCAATACATTATGAACAGACCCTCAAATGGTCATACCTTGGTCAACCCTATGAAACGGTCTTGGGGTTGTTTTGATCCAAACGATCTTGCAGGATCGTTTGAGATGAAACGGGTTGAACCCGTTTGACCTTAAACGAGTTGCACCCGTTTGGACCAAAAGGGTCCAAGGTCATTTCATAAAGTGACCTAGGAATCCACACCCATCATCCTCAACCTCTGTTCAGGTCGGTTCCTCCACCGTTCTTCTTGCAAAAGAGCAAGGAAGAAGGGAGGTAGAAGAAGAACTAATCATAGAAAACAAGAACAAAGATGTGCATAACAAAGCTAAGAGTTAGAGTTATAAAACCCGCCTCAAACGTGGTTCCTAGAGCTTCCAAGCTTCCAAGCTTCAAGCCTTTAATGGCGTATTGAGCTCCACAGGTCGGCGAAGGTCAATTCTTCAAGAAAAAGATGGGGATGGTCGGCTAGAACAAGGAACCTAAGTAAGAAAACTAGCAATTCAACCTTGTAATACGATTTCCTCCATGAATCCAAGCTAGAAGGTGGTGTTCTCTTACCTAGAACAGGTTGGTCGTCCCCTTGAGCTCCTGAGCTTTGCTTTGGCCGGTTGAGAAAGATAAGAAGTGAGGAAGTGAAGGAAAATGTTTGCTTGGTTTGGAAAGAAAGGTGCTTATATAGTTTAGGCTGATTTACACCATAAAGACCTCTAGAACTTTGAAATTCTCATCCAAGTCCTTTCTTATTTAAGGGAACGTCCAATCTCATCTAAACTCATGCAAAGCTCATGAAATCTCAAGATCTAGGGGTAAAGAAAGCCAACTTTCAACTAGGGTACATACATGAAAGGTTTCCTTACTCAAACTTAGTGAATTTTATGTACAAAGGTCATTTTTCTTATCTGATTATTCATTGATGTGTCCCTTTCACCATTTCTACTCTAAATGATGACAAGAGTCATAAAAGATGTTCTAGATGGTGTATTTTACAAGTTGCACCCCTCAAATTGGGTAAACTGCATTTTACTCCAAATTAGGGTTTTTAAGCATAAGGATTATTCCACAAGCTGCATCTAGATGCCCAAGCTTGGGAAATCCATCATGTCTCATCATATTCACTCATATGATGTCTCATTATCAAAAGAACATCTTAACATGTGCAATTGCAAGTTAACCCCTTAACTGGGTAATTTGCACATAAGCCCCTGCATTACCAAAATAATACTACAACTTTGTTTAAAAAGGAAAAAATTGAAAGTATATGTTCCTGAGGAACTTAATTACATGTCAAAAGATAATCACCAGGGTTTAATTACATATTTAGGCAAAACACCTAGGGTTAGTTTATAACCCAGGTCAGGGATGTTACAAATTATTCACCCCTTACAAGGATTTCGTCCTCGAAATCAACAAAACGTATTAGGAGAAAAGAGCAGGGTATTTCCTTCTCATCTCATCCTCTAGTTCCCAAGTGGCTTCTTCAACACCACAGTGGTTCCAGAGGACTTTCACAAGGCTTATATCTTTCTTCTTTAACTTTTTAGTTCTGCTATCAAGGATTGACACTGGCCCTTCCTCGTAAGATATGTCATCATTCAATTCTACCTCCATAGGTTGTAGAACTGACTCAGTGTCGGGGTGACATTTCCTCAGCATAGAAATGTGAAACACAGGGTGTAACCTCTGCAACTCTGGTGGTAACTCTAGTCTATAGGCTACCTTTCCAACCCGTTCAATGATTGGATAAGGTCCCATAAATCTAGGTGCTAACTTTCCTTTCCTTCCAAAGCGAAGGACTCCTTTCCAAGGCGAGACCTTGAGGTACACTCTGTCTCCAACCTGGAACTCTAACGGTCTACGACGCTTATCAGCATACGACTTCTGTCTATCCTGTGCAGTCTTAAGTTGTTGTTGTATAACTTTGATCTTCTCTGTAGTTTGCTGCACAAGATCAGGACCTAACAACTGATGTTCACCAGTCTCATACCAACACAAAGGGGATCTACAACGTCTACCATACAAGGCTTCATAAGGTGCCATATCAATACTATGCTGATAGCTATTGTTATAGGCAAACTCTATCAAGCTTAGGTGTAGATCCCAACTTCCGGTAAACTGGAGAACACATGCTCTCAACATGTCTTCCAAGGTCTGTATGGTTCTTTCCGACTGTCCATCAGTATGTGGATGAAAAGCCGTACTAAACCTTAGCTTGGTGCCTAAGGCTCTATGTAGCTGCTCCCAAAAGCGACTTGTAAACTGGGGACCTCTGTTAGAAACTATGGTGACAGGAACTCCGTGCAAACGCACTATCTCTTGAACATACAACTGTGATAACCTTTCAGTAGAAAAGGTTGTTTTGACAGGTAAGAAATGCGCTGTCTTAGTCAACCTATCAACAACTACCCAAATGGAATCATGTCCTTTGCTTGTCCTGGGTAGGCCAATAACAAAGTCCATGGTCACATGGTCCCACTTCCACTGTGGTATGGGTAAAGGTTGCATTGTTCCTGCAGGTTTTTGGTATTCAGCTTTAACTTGCTGACACACTGGACACCTCAGAACAAACTCAGCTACATCCTTCTTCATCCCAGGCCACCAATACATATCTTTCAAGTTTCGATACATCTTGGTGCTTCCTGGATGCATAGCATACATTGAAGAATGAGCTTCTTCCAGAACTAACTTCCTCAAGTTATCCATATTCGACACTATCATCCTCCCATGATAACATGCTACATGATCATCTGAGTCATAGAAACCATCTCGCTTCTCATTTCCATACTCTGATCTAATCTGCTGAACTACAACATCAACATGTTGTGCCTCCTTAATCTGCTCTCTTAGGGTAGGTTTAATATGCATCTCAGCCAACAACCCAGCTAACAATGACACCTTCAACTGTACATTATCTTGCCTTAAAGAGATAAGCATATCTCTCTTAGAGCATACTAAAGAGTTTAGTTGTGCTCTATCCATGGTTGATGTTGCTGATTTCCTACTCAAGGCATCTGCAACCACATTGGCCTTTCCTGGATGGTAATCAATTGTACAATCGTAGTCCTTGATTAACTCCATCCAGCGACGTTGCCTCATGTTAAGCTCATGCTGAGAGAAGATATACTTAAGATTTTTGTGATCTGTGAAAATATGGAATGTCTCTCCGTAGAGATAATGTCTCCAGATCTTCAGGGCATGAACCACAGTAGCTAACTCCAGATCGTGTGTCAGATAATTCTCTTCATGTTTCTTAAGCTGTCGTGAAGTAAAAGAAATCACTTGCTTATCCTACATCAACACGCATCCGAGTCCATTCTTGGAGGCATCACAGAAAACTATGTATCCTTTTCCTTGCTCAGGTAACACAAGCACAGGTGCACTTGTCAACCTCTCCTTCAACAGCTGAAAAGACTGTTGACACTTATCACTCCATGTAAAAGGAACATCTTTCCGGGTTAACTTGGTTAAGGGTAAGGCTATAGAACTGAAATTCTTAATAAACCTTCGATAATAACCAGCTAATCCCAAGAAACTTCGAATCTCCGTTGGTGTCTTCAGTTGTTCCCACTGTAGAATAGATTCTACCTTTGTAGGGTCAACACGAATACCCGAGGCATATATCACATGTCCAAGAAAAGATACTTCCGGCAACCAGAACTCACACTTGCTAAACTTAGCATACAACTTATGTTTTCTTAGCAGAGTTAGAGCCTGTCGGAGATGTTGTTCATGCTGCTGAGCATCCTTACTATAAATCAGAATGTCATCTATGAAGATGACAACACACTGATCAAGGAGAGGTTGAAAAAATCTATTCATGAGTTCCATGAATGCAGCCGGTGCATTGGTTAGTCCAAACGACATAACCGTGAACTCATAGTGACCATATCGTGTCCTAAAGGCAGACTTGGATATGTCACTATCCTTAATACGGAGTTGATGATATCCAGACCTCAAGTCTATCTTTGAGAAGATTGTTGCACCACGCAACTGGTCAAAAAGATCATCAATCCTCGGCAACGGGTACTTATTCTTTATTGTTACTTTATTGAGTTGTCTATAATCAATGCACAACCGCATTGACCCATCTTTCCTTTTAACAAACAAAACCGGAGCACCCCACGGTGAAGTGCTCGGTTGGATAAAACCTTTCTCAAGCAACTCTTGAAGTTGTTTCTTGAGTTCTGCCATCTCAGCAGGCGCCATCCTATACGGTGTCTGGGCTATAGGTTTTGTATCTGGGATCAAATTGATTTCAAAATCAATTTCCCGAGGCGGTGGTATTCCTGGAAGTTCTTCAGGAAACACGTCCTTGAATTCTCTGACTATAGGAACTTCAGCAGGGTTGGGACCTTCTTTGGTAACATCTACTACATGTGCCAGGAATGCATAACATCCTTGCTTCATCAGCTTGTTAGCAACCATAGCTGATACAAGACAGGTGGGCAGAATCTTTCTCTCTCCTTGAAAGATCCATGTGCTGCTATCCTCAGCAAACACAGCCTGTTTGGATTCACAATCCAAGACAACTCGATACCTTTATAAGGTATCCATCCCGAGGATTATATCAAATCCTTGCATATCAAGTGGTATAAGGTCCACTTGAATGCGATGATCAGAAAAGAAGAGGATGCAGGGAGAGCATACCTCCTGCAAAACGGCAGACCCACTCAACGGAGTCTCCAAAAACAAGCTATCTGCCCTATGACTAATTGTCATATTGCAGTTACGAATCACTCTCCGAGTGACAAAGGAGTGCGTAGCACCCGGGTCAATCAGAACAGATACAACACAGGATTTAGACATATCATAATATAAAAGTTCCATCTGACCTGCCACTACCCGTGGATTGACCACTGCATCTGGTGGGTTCATAGCATAAAACCTCACTGTCGCCTGGTGTTGAGGTGGTGCTGATGATCCAGCTTGAGACGCTTGTCCACGTCCTTGAGCTGCTCCTTGAGATTGCCTTCTCTGTGATCCCTGTTGACTCTGTCTCAGAGGTTGTGTCACACTGACAGGCCTAGATCAACAGTCCTTCATCAAATGTCCCACCTTCCCATAGTTGTAACAGCTCTTCTCCAGTTGTTGTGGTCTGGGTGGTCCTGTAACTGACATTGATGCTGAACTGTGAGTCTCTTGTAGTGGTAGGCTTCGTCCCCTGCCTCTACTCGGTGTCCACAATGTCTGAGCACTAGTTCTGGGTGGTGGAGGTGTAGGTGTAGAGAATCTAGGCTTCTTAAAGTCTCTAGATGAAGAACCCTGGAACTGCGGATATCTTTTATGGGTTTGTCTCTTCTCGACTACGGATTTCTCTATCCTTCGGACTGACTCAACGAAGGTAGCAAACCTCTCCCTTTTCTCTAGGGCAGACACGTGAGTAGTCAAGTCGGTGTTTAAACCCTTCTCGAACCTTCTGATTCTTTCTTCTTCTGTGGCAGCCATGTGCAGACAAAACTGCAATAACTCCATGAACTTAGCTTCATACTCGCTAATGTTCATCATGCCTTGCCTCAATCTCTCAAACTGAGAGATCTTCTCGTCTAGGAAGGTCTTTGGAAAATATCTATTGATAAATTCCCGACGAAAATCTTTCCACGAGATCTCCACTCTAGGCCTCTTCTGCTCTTACATGGTCCACCAGTGACCAGCACTTCCCTTGAGAAGATAGACAACATGTCTAACCTTCTGAGCTTCTGGGATGTTGAGGATTCTAAAAGATTTCTCCAACTCGGTTAACCACAGATTGGCATCTACAGGATCAGCTGTTCCAAAGTATTCGGTTGCTCCGACACGACAAAGTCGCTCGAACGTCTTACCGATACCTTATCCTTCTGGCTGGGTAGGTGCCCTAGGTGCAGGCATGAGCATCCTGTCGGTGATGTGTCTCATAGCAGTCATAAACTGCCCGAACATAGTTTGAACAATTGGGTTTCCCATGTCAGTTGGGTCAAACTTAGGTGGTTCTCTGGGTGGCTCAGGTACAGGTTGTTCTATCTCCGGATTCCTTGCACCTCCTTGGGGTGCAGAAACACTACTTTCTGCCATGTACTCCTCGTGTTGTTCAGACATCCTTAATTATCTTCTTCTCCTGAGGAGCAGAAGACTCTATTAGATATGAAAGAAATACTAAGGATAGACTCGACATCCTAAGTCCTATGTCTCTATAGACTCAGCGAACCTAGAGCTCTGATACCACTAATTGTGAGCTCTGATCTCCAAAACCACGATATAAACTTAGTGGAAGCGATTCAATTAACAGCGGAAGACAAAAATCACGGGAAATTAAAACTTTTTGAGATAAGAGCTTGAATCTATAAAAACTTCTTTCATAAAAGGAGGTAAACTATTTACATCTCAGATAATTACTTCTTGAGTAATTATATACAACATGATACAAAATCTCAAGAACTCAAAACCAAAATCTCAGACCAAAAGACTCCAAGGACCTGAGAGTACAGAGAACACATAGGACTGACTATCTAACTATACAACTCAGCAGTCTGAATCTCCACCTGAGATTTACTGCTGCTCCTGATACTGCTGCTGCTGATATTGGTCACCTGAAGATTGATTCCTTCGCCCTTGACGACCACCTAAAAAGTTGAAATATATGGGGTGAGACAATTTTAAATAATTGTCCCAGCGAGAGTTATAACTCTTTGCCAGAAGCTTTAATATAGCAACCAAGAATAACATAGGCAATAAAAGCTTTAAGGTAATCAGCAGCAGATTGTTATCAATTAGAACAACAACATTTAAGGAATATGAAGAACATGTATACTAAGTAATGTATCTTCAACCAATGTATCTCGCAGTTCAACCTAAGCAGATATGCTACGCGGTTGATTATGTTTTACAAACATCATTATGCCCTGCGGAGATGAGGTATACCGCTCATACTCCAACCGATCACTATTAAGTCGCATCGGTATCATACATAGGTCATCAAAAGAGTCGGATTCTTATGACCTCATCTTCCTCAGTCAGTAAGAGGATCAACATGCAGAACATCTAGTGTCTCTACTACTATAGCTTACCAGGGTATTCTGGTACTTCGCTATTAGAGTCACAGTGGCATTTTGTACTCTCTTTGCTACCGAAAGATTTCTTGTTTATCTCTCATCGATGCGGTATAAAAGATTTCCTCGGGAGATTAGTGTTACATCACCCCGGCATAATACATAGTGAAGGATTGATAGATTAAGATACATATACATCAATTCCTACACTAGGATGTAAGGAAATTCACATCCATATTACCCCACATATTCAAAAGTATGTGCTCCAGGAATCCCCTTAGGAAAACCTGTTTCACCATCATTTAACTCCTGACAATGATGGATCTATGATCAGGGTTCTACATGGTATGATTATACTTGATTAGTTAGGTACATTTCAGTATTCTTTTATCATCATACATGTTTTCAAACATTAATCATTAGCATAGCAGCTATGAAGGAAGAATATTAAATGTAACTAGCCTAACTCTCATCAATTATCATTTCTCAATATTCTCATCACAAGTCATCTCTTAAAGCATGACCTTGATGGCATTCATGGCTCTCACAGCCTATCAATCTCATAAGATGCTATTAACAAGGCATCAGGATATATTACTATTCATAAAGCTAACAACATGCTTTCAATGAATATAGTATCATTATCCATACATGGATATGATCATCCTCATAAAGGAACCCGCATGGTTAAATCAACCGATAACAGTAAATAACTCATTTAAAGAAGTTGTATCTCCCTACTCATACAAGAGCTAGGTCTCCCTGGTTTTCATCAATTAGGGTTTACTATTCACATTACATGTCATCATCCTAGAATTAGGGTTTACTATTCACATTACATGTCATCACCCTAGAATTAGGGTTTACTATTCACCTCATGGTGAAATGATCTCATAACATCCTCATGTATGAGAAACATCATCATTAAAGACCTCAGATAAGATTAAGATTCATCAATTATCATAATTAGGGTTTCCATGATCTCACATAAGTGGATCATACCTAAACTTGCACATTCATGTATATTGAAGGTATTTTACTTGAGTTTCCATTATAATTGGTACTTTCTCTCTCCTCTAACTAGTAGATAGTGATTACACCACTCTAGATTAGGTTGGGTTAAGTCCTCATTGATTAACACAAGTCAACTCATCACTATCATGTGATTATGGTTTGATTAAAACAAGGTATCACTCAATTGAACCTTTCAGGGGCATTTTGGTAATTTACCCATTGACCATCATCATGGGATTCAGTAGCCACTTAGTTCTTTAACATCTTAGGTTACCATTAGGGTTTAGATTAGATCATCACTGAACCATTTACACCTTCAAGTGATTAAGTATAATCAACCTTGAAGGTCTCCAATTGGTTTAGGGTTTAACCTTCAACCTTCAACCCATTTGATTCTTAAATGACCTTGAACTTGTTTAATCTCAAATGACCTTGAATCCATTTGAACCTTAAACGAGTGTGGACCCACTTAATCTTAAACGGGTGTGGACCCATTTAAGTCCAAACGAGTGTGGACCCGTTTGAGCCTAAACGAGTGTGAACCCGTTTGAGCTTAAACGGGTGTGAACCCGTTTGGACTCAAACGAGTGTGGACTCATTTGGACTCAAACGAGTGTGGACTCGTTTGGGCTTAAACGAGTGTGAACTCGTTTGGTCTAAAACGATTGTGGGTCTACTTGGGTTCAAACCGCATGAACATAAAAGGTGACACAAAGTTTATGCTTGAATAGGATTTCTTATGTTGAAGCTTTCAATTGGCCCAAGCCATGTTAACCATTTACAAATTGAGTTAATTAGGATGAGCCTCAATCAACTGGACACCAAATTGACCCTCAATTGAAAGCCAATTAGGGTTAAATCTAACTCAATTAGGGTTTCCAATCGGCTAATCATCAATGTTCAACAATATGATTCAAATCAGAGTTGAACCTATCAATTGACCTCCAATTGGGCCCAAACTTGGCTCAAACGGTCTTGAGGTCGTTTGGATGACCTCCAAACGATCTTGAGACCGTTTTCCCAAAGTTTGACCAAAAACCAAAATGATTTGATAAGGGTTGAGCCCTAATTAAATTAAAAATCAGCACTTTTCATCAATTTATCAACATCTTGTAATTGGACCCTCAAACCATCAAATTTCTTTAACCCTAGACCTCCAAACGATATTGGGGTGTCACTAAACGAGTGTGAGATTGTTTGGATGAACCCCCAAACGGGTTGGAACCCGTTTGGTTCCTTCAACCCAAAACTCAACAAGATCTATATTGAAATCAACAACTTTCACCCGATTAGGGTTAGTTTATTGAAGTGTCTTAAACTCTTAATTGGTTAGGAATTAGATTATAATTCTTTGCAGAAAAGAAATTCAATACATTATGAACAGACCCTCAAATAGTCATACCTTGGTCAACCCTATGAAACGGTCTTGGGGTCGTTTTGATCCAAACGATCTTGCAGGATCGTTTGAGATCAAACGGGTTGAACCCGTTTGACCTTAAACGAGTTGCACCCATTTGGACCAAAAGGGTCCAAGGTCGTTTCATAAAGTGACCTAGGAATCCACGCCCATCATCCTCAACCTCTGTTCAGGTCGGTTCCTCCACCGTTTTACTTGCAAAAGAGCAAGGAAGAAGGGAGGTAGAAGAAGAACTAATCATAGAAAACAAGAACAAAGATGTGCATAACAAAGCTAAGAGTTAGAGTTATAAAACCCACCTCAAACGTGGTTCCTAGAGCTTCCAAGCTTCAAGCCTTTAATGGCGTCTTGAGCTCCACAGGTCGTCCAAGGTCAATTCTTCAAGAAAAAGATGGGGATGGTCGGCTAGAACAAGGAACCTAAGTAAGAAAACCAGCAATTCAACCTTGTAATACGATTTCCTGCATGAATCCAAGCTAGAAGGTGGTGTTCTCTTACCTAGAACAGGTTGGTCGTCCCCTTGAGCTCCTGAGCTTTGCTTTGTCCGGTTGAGAAAGATAAGAAGTGAGGAAGTGAAGGAAAACGTTTGCTTGGTTTGGAAAGAAAGGTGCTTATATAGTTTAGGCTGATTTACACCATAAAGACCTCTAGAACTTTGAAATTCTCATCCAAGTCCTTTCTTATTTAAGGGAACGTCCAATCTCATCTAAACTCATGCAATGCTCATGAAATCTCAAGATCTAGGGGTAAAGAAAGCCAACTTTCAACTAGGGTACATACATGAAAGGTTTCCTTACTCAAACTTAGTGAATTTTATGTACAAAGGTCATTTTTCTTATCTGATTATTCATTGATGTGTCCCTTTCACCATTTCTACTCTAAATGATGACAAGAGTCATAAAAGATGTTCTAGATGGTGTATTTTACAATTTGCACCCCTCAAATTGGGTAAACTGCATTTTACTCCAAATTAGGGTTTTTAAGCATAAGGATTATTCCACAAGCTGCATCTAGATGCCCAAGCTTGTCTCATCATATCCACTCATATGATGTCTCATTATCAAAAGAACATCTTAACATGTGCAATTGCAAGTTAACCCCTTAACTGGGTAATTTGCACATACGCCCCTACATTACCAAAATAATATTACGACTTTGTTTAAAAAGGACAAAATTGAAAGTATATGTTCCTGAGGAACTTAATTACATGTCAAAAGATAATCACCAGGGTTTAATTACATATTTAGGCAAAACACCTAGGGTTAGTTTATAACCCAGGTCAGGGATGTTACAGTATATCTCTCAAATGTGAATCAAACGACACAAAAATGTCCTTAATCGGAGGCTCCTAGCCCAAGTTATGATCTTTCAAAATTGGCTTGAATTTCACAACTTTTTTGTCGATTTTATTTGAGAATTGACCCTTACTGGGTCAATCTTGGGCATGAGGCCCAGCAAGGGAGGCTCCCCTCCACCCTTACCACTTAACCTATATGTACTTATGGTTGATTCATCATCTATACGTGTCGGATCTGAGTCCACGAATGGACCCCTGAGCGATCCAATGACTCACAAATCTTCCTCTACCTTCGTACAGTAGGTGAGCCCAAATAGTGTTGCCGCCACCTACTCCGCTTTAGCTCCACCAGTCACTCTTGGTCTATATTTCATTCATGAAATTGAACACCTCATTTTCATCCTCTCTTCTCTGCCTCTCTTTTCCCTATCTTTCTCCACTCTATCGTGCCATGGGGCTTGTCCCTTTTCCTCCATCCTCCATGGCCATCGACTCAAGTTTGACCTTGAGCTCCCTATCCTTGCCTCTTTATGCTCTCCTTTGTTTACACAAATGACCATGGATCCTGAGCAGAGGCGGCCAACATCTTCTCCTTCCTCCTTGACGTCTAGTGTGCAGGCATCATACTACTCTGGCGAGCTCCATCCACGGAGCGGTCGCATTGTGCTCACGCATGAGATGTTGCAAGGACAAAGACCAGTGGATGTTGGATTCCTAGAGGATGGCTGTGATGGCATGTACCGAGTCTCTCTCCCACTCCTTGGCTAGGCAACATGGTGATAGGCTACATGTCGCACGCTTAGGGGACCAACTGCTCTTGGACCTGGTGTAGCGGTGGCAAACAACTGGAAGCCTCAGACATCCACCCCGTAGTGGTGAGAATGGTGTCAATTGACGCTCGGCCATAGGCAAGAATCAACAGCCAGTGGGCCGGACCTAAGGGAGCCCCAAAAAGCAGGGTCTATGTGGCCCCTTCTTGACTGTTAGATCGGGATCCTTCGATCTGAAATCGCCATGATCAATGTATATATTTGAAAATTTGCCATAAATCACTCTTGTGTCCAAAATTAGCATGTAATCTATACTTTTTTATCAGAAAAATGTGTTCTATCCAATTAAAATAGTTTCAGAATTTGAATATGCTTTCTCTTCTTTTGATATCCTAAAATGCATGCTTTTGATGTCTTTTTAAGATGGTTTATGCTTTTGAATGCATTATCTTGATCTTTTATGCCCCAAGACTTGATTATAGCCTAATATCAGTATCTTGTACATCTTAATGCATAAAGATTCGAATTTTATCCACCCTTGTGCTCTAAATTATCTTATGTTGATAAAATGACCTAAAAGGTCTTTTATGCTAAAGCTTACTTCTTTAATGTCTAAACTTGATTGGATGTACCCTAGAAGCTTATGCTTGATCCAAATCAGTAGTTTTTATGCATATTATGCCATGATTCGAACTTGTTCCTACTTCTAACCCACTTTGACCTTATGGGGTGAAATGAGCTATGAAATGTGTTATATGAAGACTTTGGATATT
Source organism: Alisma plantago-aquatica (assembly GCA_963693085.1). Classification (NCBI taxonomy): domain Eukaryota; kingdom Viridiplantae; phylum Streptophyta; class Magnoliopsida; order Alismatales; family Alismataceae; genus Alisma; species Alisma plantago-aquatica. The sequence goes on from OY856409.1 coordinate 1,285,683,465, forward strand.
AAATCTGACACCTTGCTCAAATATTAATCCAATATTACATGAATCCATTATGTGATATCTAAATCAATAATCCTACTTTCCTTGTAACCCTAAATTATGAAAGGGTCATTCTTGTACACTTATGTGACTAAATGCCCTAATCTTGACTTGCAATATAATCTAGCATGCATGTTGATAACTAGTCTCTAATGTTATGAAAGTCTTGCCCTAATGATCATCCATATTATATAATGGTCTCAAATTAGTATCCTGGATATGTTTATGATACCTAACTCAAGTAGACCCCATCTATACTATAATGGTGACAATCTTGCATGATTATGACTCAATATGAGTAGTTATGCCAATGTTGATGCTTATTGTGATGACCGTCTCGCAAAAACAAGATTAACTAATGCGGAAGCGTTCATCAAGCAGCGGATTAGCAAAAATCACTAAAAATTAAAACTTTTTGCAAAGAGATCCACACATAGGAAATCTTTTCCAACAAATGCCATTGTATATCATATACATTCTATTTCAAACGTACATATCTTGTACCATCTTTTTCCAGAGACTACATCATCAGCTGCCTTATAAACATATATGCAGGCAACATACAAATCTCGAGGCATCAAGCCAAAACCTCAGACTGATATATCAAAAACACTGACTAAAAACTCCGAGGACCTGAGAGTACAGAGACGACACATAGGACTACTATCTATATGACTAGACAGACAATATCTCCACCTGAGATCTTATTGTTGTCCCTGCTGTTGCTGTTGTTGTTGCTGTTGCTCTTTCCCTGTTCTAGGGTTTCTGCTCTGCCTTTCATGCATACCTAAAAATGTTTCCCACGGGGGTGAGACAATTGTAAATTTCCCCAGCGAGAGATATAACTCTCCGCCAGAAACATTGTTATAGAAGATTATGAAATTAAACTGAGCAGGGGTTACTTTTGCATTAATAGGCAGAATTATTCTTCATAGACAGAATAAGAAATTCTCCATTTCCAATAAGAGCATTGCATCTACCCATGGTAGAATCATAGTTCATCCATCTACTTGTAATGAATACAATAGATATGAATAATCATCAATGAACTATAGATATATAATAGGAATGTAACATCAACCAAGTTCTCTAGCATACCTTACTAACACAAATGTTACAAGTAAACATGATACTTGTTACCCAAGCATCACACATGGCTCACAAGGCCATTCATATCTTGTCACCTCTCACTAGGCAACAACTTATTCACATGGCTCACAAGTCCATTCACATCTTGTCACCTCTCACTAGGCAACAACTTATTCACATGGCTCACAAGGCCCTTCACATCTTGTCACCTCTCACTAGGCAACAACTTATTCACATGGCTCACAAGGCCATTCACATCTTGTCACCTCTCACTAGGCAACAACTTATTCACATGGCTCACAAGGCCATTCACATCTTGTCACCTCTCACTAGGCAACAACTTATTCACATGGTTCATAAGGCCATTCACATCTTGTCACCTCTCACTAGGCAACAACTTATTCACATGGTTCATAAAATCCGTACACATTGTTACTTTTATTAAGCAACAACAACATCAACGCACAAAAAGCCAATCAACATTTATTATATAAATGTCACAGCCCAAACTTGGCTATATTCATCATCTCATCATACCTGCATGGTTATTAGGCATGATAACAGTCATACAAGATATTCATCACATCATGTGATACAATAGTAACACCATCATTCCTTAACCAGGAATTAGGGTTCACTATCAAACATGGTTTATCATTCCCTTTTCCCCAAATTAGGGTTAGGGTTCCCCATTTCTCATTAATTCAGACCCTCTTGAGTTAACCAACTTTATCTTGTATTAAGGTATTTTCCCTCTTAATACATTCCATCACAGAATACTCACCCTTAGCATATAATGCATAGGCCACACATTAGAATTGTCCAACTATCTCACGTGATATGGACTTATCTTAGTTTAAGGCATAAATTTATTATAAAGTTGCCTATAAACAATCGCAATGATACGCCCTCAACTAGGGTTTCACAAGGATACACCCTCAACCAGGGTTCACAATGATACACCCTCTACTAGGATTTCACAAGGTTACACCCTCAACCAGGGTTCACAATGATACACCCTCCACTAGGGTTTCACAAGGATACACCCTCAACCAGGGTTTATAAGGATACACCCTCAACTAGGGTTTCACAAGGATACACCCTCAACCAGGGTTCATAAGGATACACCCTCAACTAGGGTTTCACAAGGATACACCCTCAACCAGGGTTCATAAGGATACACCCTCAACTAGGGTTTACTAATCATATATTGGATCCATGAATTTGTTATGCATTATTGATTAGTACCATTAAGGGTATCTCTAACCTAATTACATTAGGTTTCCAAAAAGGTTTGATCAATTGGACCTTCAATGACATGAGGTATCCAATTGAATTGGGGTTTTCAATGTTGATTCCTTCAATCATTGAATTCATGGAACCAATCATCAATTGGACCTATACTCATACTTCAATTGAGTTTAATAGGTCAACCTTAAACTGATTTGACCCTCAATTGACCCTCAATTGATCATCAATTAGGGTTTGATTCAATTGAATTAGGGTTTGGAATCGAAGATCCAACAACACTCATCAATGCAAGATTGGTTACTTTGAAACTATTGAACCATTATCCAAATTGGGTATGACCTGACCCCAAACGGTCTTGAGATCGTTTGGATGACCTCCAAACGGTCTTGAGACCGTTTGCCCATCATATCACTCAAATCCAAGCCATCCAATTAAGGTTTGGATCATTGGATTGATCACCAAATCAGCATTGCATTGTATAACAGCTTGGTACCTTTAGACCTTCAAACACCTAACCATACTCAACCCTAGACCTCCAAACGGTCTTGGGTGACCACCAAACGGTCTTGAGACCGTTTGGATGAGCTCCAAACGGTCTGGAGACCGTTTGGCCCATCCAACCTTTGGATTCTAGTGAAAAATCATCATGGATTGGTCTATCGAGTTGATCAACAAATCAGCACTACATTGCAATATGATTAGTACCTTTGGACCTTCAATTGGTCAACTATACTTGACCCCAGACCTCCAAACGGTCTTGGGGTGAACCCCAAACGGTCTTGAGACCGTTTGGGTGATCCCCAAACGGTCTTGAAACCGTTTGGGCTAATCAACCCAAAATCTCAACTTAACTCATTGGAATTTCAGCACTGTTTTCAATTAGGGTTTGCCTAATTGAATAGCCTTCAACTCATGATTCCTTGGGAGTTAATCCCTCAAATTTGGTGAGTCATTAGACCACATCATTAGGAACAGTAATCCCAAACGGTCAACGCTTGGTCAACGCACTCAAACGGTCTTGAGACCGTTTGCCCAAAAAGTTCAATTAAATCAGATTGAAAATCAGCACTTAATCCAATTAGGTTTTCCTAATTGATTAGGCTTCAACTCACGATTACTTTGGAGTTAATCCCTCAAATTTGGAGGGTTATTAAGAAACATAATTATAAACAGTAATCCCAAACGGTCAACGCTTGTTCAACCATCTCAAACGGTCTTGAAACCGTTTTCTCAACCAGGTCAAGTTAATCAGGTTGAAAATCAGCACATAATTCAATTCGATTGCCTAATTGATTGGCCTTCAACTCTCGATTCCTTTGGAGTTAATCCCTCAAATTTGGAGGGTTATCAGCCTACATAATTAGGAACAACATTACCAAACGGTCAACGCTTGGTCAACAATCTCAAACGGTCTTGAAACCGTTTTCTCCCAAACGGTTTCAAACTGTTTGCTCCCAAACGGTTTCAAACCGTTTGCCCTTAAACGGTTTGTTGAAACCGCATAGCCAATCAAATTAAAACGATTTGGAGTAGCTATCAAAACGGTTTTTATTGGTAATTTTCTTTGGATAAGCATCTAGGATGATGTCATCATCCCCTTCCTTCGAACAACCAAGAACAACAACCGTTCTTGATGGAAATTGCAGCAAAGAAACAAGTGTGTATCAAATTGAAGAAATCAATCAACAAAACATAGAGAATTGATGCAATAGCAATGTTTAAGGGTTTGAGTTATAAAACCCGCCTCCAATTGAGCTCCAAAGCTCCAATCTCACTCCATTAATGGTGGATGAATCTCTAGCAACTCCCCCTAGGCTCGTCCTCAAGCTTTTGATTGCAAAAGTTGGCTAGGGTTGAAGAGGAGATCGAAATAAGAAGGAATCCATAATTTATTTTCGATTTCCACCATGAAATCAAGGAGAACGAATGTCAAGGGCTTACCCACAGGTTGGGGACGTGCTCCATGCTCCTCCCTAGCTCCTTGGTCGGTTTTGCAAGCAAGGGGAAGAAGAAAATCCGAAAAAGGCCTTGGTTTTGGCTTGGAAATGGCACTTTTATAAAGAAATTGATGAGAGAGAATATGCCTTATAAAAATCCAATTAATCCAAAAATTATGGCCGCCTCTTCCCCCTCAACTCCATGGATACGAGGCATATCCCTTTGACTTTAATTCTCCTTCATTATCCTCAATTTAAAGAAAAGCAAATTAAACACCTTAATGCTTATTATATTAATATCCCATATGTGAGTGGACATTACTTTTCTTTATAATAAGGTGAGTGGAATTTCACCTACTTAAGATATTTTCGTTCCTTATCTTGTCAAAGGAACGTCCATCCTTATTCAAAATCAACCCAAAACATTTTGGTTGAATGCCCTTCAATTATTTTTATTCATTTTTGCCCTAAATTGAATTTGGGTTTCAATTAGGATTAAATCATGATTATTTTAATATCAAGATTCTCTCTCCTCCATCTTAATTCAAATGAGAAGTAACTCTGATTTTCTTTGCTCTACATGATGCCAAGAAACATTAGGGACTTTATTGAAGTGGTAATTTGCATATTGAACCCTATATTTTGGGTAAATTGCACTTTTCACCAAAACTAGGTTTTAATGCACAACATTGCTTTACAAGCTTAATCTTGGTGCCCAAGCTTGTGGAAACCATACCACTACATCACATTCATTATTATGATGTCTTAACATCAGAGGAACATCTTATCATGCAACATTTGCAAGTTAACCCCTCGACTTGGGTAATTTGCACTTTAGTCCAAAATAAGCAAACATTGCTTCAACATTGCTCAAACAGGGCCAAAATTGAAACACAAGTTTCTTATGAGGCCTAATTACTTTTCCCAAGATAAGATTAAGAATCTACTCAACCTTATTAGACAACACATCTAGGGTTAATTCATAACCCAGGTCAGGGATGTTACAAATTATAAACCCCTAACAAGGATTTCGTCCTCAAAATCCCAGGAAAAGGAGGAACAGATTATTCATTAATCATGCCCTCAAGTCTCCACATCTCATCTTAGTGTTATGGAGATACTATGGATTTGTGGTTCCTATAAAGTTTCTTTCATTAATTCAACCTTATCAATGTTTATTGTTTATGTAAGGCATAAACCCCTAACATATGATGTTCATATCATTGAAAAGAAGAAGCATAAAAGAGCATACTTCTATCATCACCCAGGAATATTTACTAAAAGAGAAACATATATATCTAATAGAGATAATTCATTTGACAATCCTTTATTTGTTTTTTTTTTAAAATATACACTGAGTAAGTTCACTAAGTATCCACGGAGCAAGTTCACTAAGTATCCACAGAGCAAGTTCACTAAGTATTCATGGAGCAAGTTCACTAAGTATTCACAAAGCAAGTTCACTAAGTATTCACGGAGCAAGTTCACTAAGTATTCACGGAGCAAGTTCACTAAGTATTCACAGAGCAAGTTCACTAAGTATTCACGGAGCAAGTTCACTAAGTATTCACGGAGCAAGTTCACTAAGTATTCACGGAGCAAGTTCACTAAGTATTCACGGAGCAAGTTCACTAAGTATTCACGGAGCAAGTTCACTAAGTATTCACGGTGCAAGTTCACTAAGTATTCACGAAGCAAGTTCACTAAGTATTCACAAAGCAAGTTCACTAAGTATTCACGGAGCAAGTTCACTAAGTATTCACGGAGCAAGTTCACTAAGTATTCACGAAGCAAGTTCACTAAGTATTCACAAAGCAAGTTCACTAAGTATTCACGAAGCAAGTTCACTAAGTATTCACGGAGCAAGTTCACTAAGTTTGTTGAAAATATTTCACTTAGCTCTTCCTATTTAATTTCATTATACTCTTTGGATTGTTTCAGAATGACTACTTGATCATAGTAATAAAAAAGATAACAATCTAAGAGTTTCATACTTGCCTTATCTACAATAATCATATACCTGGCCAGGGTATACAAGTATTGAGATTAGGTAGTATGCACTTTATTTACTATCATATTCCCCACTTTTCATACCGTTATACACACATGATTTTCCATCTCTAGATTTTCTTCAGGCATCATTTCTATATCTCTCTCTTGCCTGCTCCCATGCACCTTTTCCTAGTGCAACATTGCTTCTTCCTGCAGCAACCTCCTCATGTGACCCAGTCATCTTTAAGTTCTTCTTCTCTTATACGAGCAGAAGGCACTTTTAGATACACTGGATGACACCAGAACAGACTCTACTACCTTAGTCCTATGTCTCTGTAGACTCAGCGAACCTAGAGCTCTGATACCACTAAATTGTGATGACCGTCTCACGAAAACAAGATTAACTAATGCGGAAGCATTCATCAAGCAGCGGATTAGAAAAAATCACTAAAAATTAAAACTTTTTGCAAAGAGATCCACATATAGGAAATCTTTTCCAACAAATGCCATTGTATATCATATACATTCTATTTCAAACGTACATATCATGTACCATCTTTTTCCAGAGACTACATCATCAGCTGCCTTATAAACATATATGCAGGCAGCATACAAATCTCGAGGCATCAAGCCAAAACCTCAGTCTGATATATAAAAAACACTGACTAAAAATTCCGAGGACCTGAGAGTACAGAGACGACACATAGGACTACTATCTATATGACTAGACAGACAATATCTCCACCTGAGATCTTATTGTTGTCCCTGTTGTTGCTGTTGCTGCTGCTCTTTCCCTGTTCTAGGGTTTCTGCTCTGCCTTTCATGCATACCTAAAAATGTTTCCCACGGGGGTGAGACAATTGTAAATTGCCTCAGCGAGAGATATAACTCTCCGCCAGAAACATTGTTATAGAAGATTATGAAATTAAACTGAGCAGGGGTTACTTTTGCATTAATAGGCAGAATTATTCTTCATAGACAGAATAAGAAATTCTCCATTTCCAATAAGAGCATTGCATCTACCCATGGTAGAATCATAGTTCATCCATCTACTTGTAATGAATACAACAGATATGAATAATCATCAATGAACTATAGATATATAACAGGAATGTAACATCAGCCAAGTTCTCTAGCATAACTTACTAACACAAATGTTACAAGTAAACATGATACTTGTTACCCAAGCATCACACATGGCTCACAAGGCCATTCATATCTTGTCACCTCTCACTAGGCAACAACTTATTCACATGGCTCACAAGGCCATTCACATCTTGTCACCTCTCACTAGGAAACAACTTATTCACATGGATCACAAGGCCCTTCACATCTTGTCACCTCTCACTAGGCAACAACTTATTCACATGGCTCACAAGGCCATTCACATCTTGTCACCTCTCACTAGGCAACAAATTATTCACATGGATCACAAGGCCATTCACATCTTGTCACCTCTCACTAGGCAACAACTTATTCACATGGTTCATAAGGCCATTCACATCTTGTCACCTCTCACTAGGCAACAACTTATTCACATGGTTCATAAAATCCGTACACATTGTTACTTTTATTAAGCAACAACAACATCAACGCACAAAAAGCCAATCAACATTTATTATATAAATGTCACAGCCCAAACTTGGCTATATTCATCATCTCATCATACCTGCATGGTTATTAGGCATGATAACAATCATACAAGATATTCATCACATCATGTGATACAATAGTAACACCATCATTCCTTAACCAGGAATTAGGGTTCACTATCAAACATGGTTTATCATTCCCTTTTCCCCAAATTAGGGTTAGGGTTCCCCATTTCTCATTAATTCAGACCCTCTTGAGTTAACCAACTTTATCTTGTATTAAGGTATTTGCCCTCTTAATATATTTCATCACAGAATACTCACCCTTAGCATATAATGCATAGGCCACACATTAGAATTGTCCAACTATCTCACGTGATATGGACTTATCTTAGTTTAAGGCATAAATTTATTATAAAGTTGCCTATAAACAATCGCAATGATACGCCCTCAACTAGGGTTTCACAAGGATACACCCTCAACCAGGATTCACAATGATACACCCTCCACTAGGATTTCACAAGGTTACACCCTCAACCAGGGTTCACAATGATACACCCTCCACTAGGGTTTCACAAGGATACACCCTCAACCAGGGTTTATAAGGATACACCCTCAACTAGGGGTTCACAAGGATACACCCTCAACCAGGGTTCATAAGGATACACCCTCAACTAGGGTTTCACAAGGATACACCCTCAACCAGGGTTCATAAGGATACACCCTCAACTGGGGTTTACTAATCATATATTGGATCCATGCATTTGTTATGCATTATTGATTAGTACCATTAAGGGTATCTCTCACCTAATTACATTAGGTTTCCAAAAAGGTTTGATCAATTGGACCTTCAATGACATGAGGTATCCAATTGAATTGGGGTTTTCAATGTTGATTCCTTCAATCATTGAATTCATGGAACCAATCATCAATTGGACCTATACTCATACTTCAATTGAGTTTAATAGGTCAACCTTAAACTGATTTGACCCTCAATTGACCCTCAATTGATCATCAATTAGGGTTTTATTCAATTGAATTAGGGTTTGGAATCGAAGATCCAACAACACTCATCAATGCAAGATTGGTTACTTTGAAACTATTGAACCATTATCCAAATTGGGTATGACCTGACCCCAAACGGTCTTGAGGTCGTTTGGATGACCTCCAAACGGTCTTGAGACCGTTTTACCATCATATCACTCAAATCCAAGTCATCCAATTAAGGTTTGGATCATTGGATTGATCACCAAATCAGCATTGCATTGTATAACAACTTGGTACCTTTAGACCTTCAAACACCTAACCATACTCAACCCTAGACCTCCAAACGGCCTTGGGTGACCACCAAACGGTCTTGAGACCGTTTGGATGATCTCCAAACGGTCTTGAGACCGTTTGGCCCATCCAACCTTTGGATTCTAGTGAAAAATCATCATGGATTGGTCTATCGAGTTGATCAACAGATCAGCACTACATTGCAATATGATTAGTACCTTTGGACCTTCAATTGGTCAACTATACTTGACCCCAGACCTCCAAACGGTCTTGGGGTGAACCCCAAACGGTCTTGATACCGTTTGGGTGATCCCCAAACGGTCTTGAAACCGTTTGGGCTAATCAACCCAAAATCTCAACTTAACTCATTGGAATTTCAGCACTGTTTTCAATTAGGGTTTTCCTAATTGAATAGCCTTCAACTCATGATTACTTGGGAGTTAATCCCTCAAATTTGGTGAGTCATTAGACCACATCATTAGGAACAGTAATCCGAAACGGTCAACACTTGGTCAACGCACTCAAACGGTCTTGAGACCGTTTGCCCAAAAAGTTCAATTAAATCAGATTGAAAATCAGCACTTAATCCAATTAGGTTTTCCTAATTTATTAGGCTTCAACTCACGATTCCTTTGGAGTTAATCCCTCAAATTTGGAGGGTTATTAATAAACATAATTATGAACATGAATCCCAAACGGTAAACGCTTGGTCAACCATCTCAAATGGTCTTGAAACCGTTTGCTCAACCAGGTCAAGTTAATCAGGTTGAAAATCAGCACATAATTCAATTCGATTGCCTAATTGATTGGCCTTCAACTCTCGATTCCTTTGGATTTAATCCCTCAAATTTGGAGGGTTATCATCCTATATAATTAGGAACAAAATTATCAAACGGTCAATGCTTGGTCAACCATCTCAAACGGTCTTGAAACCGTTTGCTCCCAAATGGTTTCAAACCGTTTGCCCTTAAACGGTTTGCTGAAACCGCATAGCCAATCAAATTAAAACGATTTTGAGTAGCTATCAAAACGGTTTTGCTTGGTAATTTTATTTGGATAAGCATCTAGGATGATGTCATCATCCCCTTCCTTCGAAAAACCAAGAACAGCAACCGTTCTTGATGGAAATTGCAGCAAAGAAACAAGTGTGTATCAAATTGAAGAAATCAATCAACAAAGCATAGAGAATTGATGCAATAGCAATGTTTAAGGGTTTGAGTTATAAAACCCGCCTCCAATTGAGCTCCAAAGCTCCAAGCTCATGCCATTAATGGTGTATGAAGCTCTAGCAACTCCCCCTAGGCTCGTCCTCAAGCTTTTGATTGCAAAAGTTGGCTAGGGTTGAAGAGGAGATCAAAATAAGAAGGAATCCATAATTTATTTTCGATTTCCACCATGAAATCAAGGAGAACGAAGGTCAAGGGCTTACCCACAGGTTGGGGACGTGTTCCCTGCTCCTCCCTAGCTCCTTGGTCGGTTTTTCAAGCAAGGGGAAGAAGAAAATCCGAAAAAGGCCTTGGTTTTGGCTTGGAAATGGCACTTTTATAAAGAAATTGATGAGAGAGAATATGCCTTATAAAAATCCAATTAATCCAAAAATTATGGCCGCCTCTTCCCCCTCAACTCCATGGATACGAGGCATATCCCTTTGACTTTAATTCTCCTTCATTATCCTCAATTTAAAGAAAAGCAAATTAAACACCTTAATGCTTATTATATTAATATCCCATATGTGAGTGGACATTACTTTTCTTTATAATAAGGTGAGTGGAATTTCACCTACTTAAGATATTTTCGTTCCTTATCTTGTCAAAGGAACGTCCATCCTTATTCAAAATCAACCCAAAATATTTTGGTTGAATGCCCTTCAATTATTTTTATTCATTTTTGCCCTAAATTGAATTTGGGTTTCAATTAGGATTAAATCATGATTATTTTAATATCAAGATTCTCTCTCCTCCATCTTAATTCAAATGAGAAGTAACTCTGATTTTCTTTGCTCTACATGATGCCAAGAAACATTAGGGACTTTATTGAAGTGGTAATTTGCATATTGAACCCTATATTTTGGGTAAATTGCACTTTTCACCAAAACTAGGTTTTAATGCACAACATTGCTTTACAAGCTTAATCTTGGTGCCCAAGCTTGTGGAAACCATACCACTACATCACATTCATTATTATGATGTCTTAACATCAGAGGAACATCTTATCATGCAACATTTGCAAGTTAACCCCTCGACTTGGGTAATTTGCACTTTAGTCCAAAATAAGCAAACATTGCTTCAACATTGCTCAAACAGGGCCACAATTGAAACACAAGTTTCTTATGAGGCCTAATTACTTTTCCCAAGATAAGATTAAGAATCTACTCAACCTTATTAGACAAAACATCTAGGGTTAATTCATAACCCAGGTCAGGGATGTTACACTTATGGTGACTAAGCATGCTCAAATCTTATGATTTATCTATTTGAGGTCTTGAAACTCTAATCATATTTCCCTAATCTAGTCGTTATGTGTCACTCTAATCATATTTCCCTAATCTAGTAGTTATGTGTCACTCTAAGTGTAATGAATCCAAGATATACTATGTTGCTTGATAATGCCTAGGCATGACCTTTGAGATATTGAAATCAATGATGAAAGGTATGACACCTGGACTTAGGTGACACATCCAACCACCATGAATATGATTAATGAGACCTAATTTTGATGATATAAATCTAATTGTACTCACTTGTAATGTCAAGATTCTACGATGACCCAATTTCCAAGATCTAGTCAAGCTTTCTACTTTCTAAATCAAATACTTAGTTTTGTGCCCTAATCAAGGTGCACTTTATCCTCCAATTGTCCAAGCTAGTAGTATTGAACTTGTTTTTATGTTTTTATGCTTAAATTTCTTGGCTTTATATACTTGTTTGAGCTCTTATTCGCTATGATTAGTATGTTTGTTTTGTTTAAAATATGTTGAACAAACCTTGAATATGATTAAACTTGTCCATTATACCAACCTTGTGCACCTACTTGAATTCTCGAGGTAAGGGAGCAAGGTATGCTAAAAATAGGATTAGCTCTTTGACTTAGGCCTTGAGGTCCCTCACGTATATAAAAGGGTTACCTAATCTTGAGCACCCTTACATACCCTTCTTTTGAGGAAGTTGGTCAATGGCCATATATTGTTGTTAAGTATAATAGAAGCACACTTAAAACATGCTTGCATGTTAATATCAAAGTCTGTCATGTTGTTTATTTCTTTCTTGCTACCATATTAAGTTTTGCCAAACATATATGTTCTTAAACCTGTGAGTTTATGCATTTCATAGCATACTCAACACAATTGTGCTGATGTGTACCCTTTTTATGATTTTAGCTAACAAGTACACTATGACTCTTTGTAGAATTGATGCTTCTGATTTATTATGATGATCTGATACTCTTATTCTGGTGATCTCTAATGACATGCAAATGGAATTCTCATGGATTGACATATGGGACTAAGATCCTATTTCAGGTATTAGTTTAGTTCCTTTTATGCCATGTTATCTCTTATATTGTTCTTGTATGTGGTTTTATTCATGCATATGTTATGTTATCCATTCTAGAGATGGGTGCTCATGTCCACTCACCTTTGGGTGTGTAGCCATTAGGAGTGTTGACTTAGGATAACAAACACTTCCGTGATACAAACCAAAATCTAAGATCGTATACCCAAAATATATGGAAGATTGTTAGGTGAACTTAATTTATATGGTGCCCTCCCAATTGGAAAATATTGACTTCGCCACTGCATAGACATATTTACACATGGTGTCCAACGATAGGTTGATGGCAAGGGTCTGGATCATATGCATATGTGGCAGCCGGTAGTGCCACACAATGTACCGACTGATTGTATCCCACAGATGATGGAGTAATAATGTTCCTCACCCACCAGTGGAAGATATCCTATAAGACTGGGGGACATGCCCCCAAAGAGTTTTAAAAATTAATGAATATGGTTGGGTTGAAAGTTGTTAATTAATCTACTTTATTGCATTTGACCATTTCTAATTTGATACGCCCCCCCTCCACCCCCATGAATTTTTCATTGATGGTTCTTTCATATTTTTTAAGTTATACATACAATAAAATGATGTATTGTTTTAACTCTTTTTCAACATTTACTCGCTAAATTAATATATTTATAAATTCTTTTTCAGTTTGTGTTTCTTTTACAATTACGAAAAGGATTTCTTGTGTTATTTGCTATTACAATTTTTATTCCATTTTGATTAAAAAAAATAATGAATATGGTTTGGTTAAAAGGTGTTAGGTAATCTATTTTATTGCGTTGGCAATTTCTTATTTGATTAGCTCCTCCCCCAAGACTTTCCATTGATGGTTCTTTTATACTTTCTAAGTTAAATAATGCAATAACAAATCTCTATCATTTTGACTCCTTTCTGACAATTACTCAGTAATTTAATACACTCGTAGATTCCTTTTCAATTTCGTTTACTTTTACAATTATGAAGAGGATTTCTTGTGTTATTGTCTTTTATAATTCCTATTTATTTTGATTTTTTAGTGTAATTTTGTTCTCTATCATCTGGTCTTTTGATATTTAATATCCAAAACAACTAACATAAATAAAGGAAACAACCAGCCTCTATAAATCTACATATAGACTTCCAATATTGAACGTGTTAAACTCCATATTTTGTTAAGCAAACGTCAACATGACCTGTTAGATATCGGTAGACATGAATATTTTCAAATATAGTTTGACATCATTGCTCAAATTCTGCTTTCAATAAATTTGAAGCGACCAACACAATCTTTGAGAACTGGCTGCATCTACCTTTTTCGAACACACATAGGTGTGCACAACAACATATATCAAAAAACAAACAAAGTCGATTCTTATGTCCAATTTTTAGCTAATTTTTTTCATTATTCACCATTCACGTATCATAGAGTGACGGAAACATCTTATAAGTCATCTTGCCGTTGATTTTGTTTATTTATTATACGTGTGATTTTATATAACTTGTTTATTTGTCAGTATTTATATTAACTTTGCATCGCAGTAGCATAACTTGCATGATATAAGTGTTGAAAGTTATATTTTTTATAAGTATTACTCATCTGATTTCAATGATCAAGAAAAGGTTAATTTGAGATATCAACTTAGTCATTTCATAGAACATGCTCCTACCAATCCAGATTACATGAACCTTTTGATTGTTTCGGATTTATATTGTGCTCTTGCAAAAATTAAAAAGAACACAATTCACATATTGCTACACATTGCTTGATAGATTGATCTGTCTGATTTTGACTCTTCTAGTATCCATAGCCACAACATAACGTGCATTCTCAGTGATGAAACTTATTAAGACAAAGTTACACAACAAAATGGAAGATGAATTTCTTGTTGACAATCTCATTGTCCATACTGAAAGAGGGATTGCAAAGTCATTCGGCATTAATTCTATTATTGCGGACTCCGAGAACAATAAAGAGAGAAATACAATGCTTTAAAATTTTAGAGTTATATCGTGTCATTAATTTCATTATATTTTCTTTTGTAATCTAATGTAAAAAAATATTTTCACTTTTAATTTTTTAAAAATTTGAAATAGACACATTTGACTACTTCATAGTACATTATGCCCCTCTCCCACCTAAAAAAAAAATCACTCCAAGACCCGTCACTGTCACCCACTCCCTCTCCCTCATAGGTCGCGACATCTAACATCTTCGTCCTCCACCCAGCACTACCACACGCTGCAGTGACGATATTTTAGCTTAGATCCGGGAGATGATCGGACAGAGGACTACAAAATCCTAGGTCGTTCTGGGGTAGACCTCCACCGCCGTTACATGAGCACCACCACAGCCAAACCCACCACCATCATGTGAACGGAGTGTATCATAGTAATGATCTACCATAGGGACATCGTCCATCTGCAGGGTTGAGGCACCGATTGGTGTAGGGACAGACTATACGAATTGGCACCCATGTTGTATCCAATTTTGGGGGCACATACGTTTCTCGTGCCTCCCCTATTCAGATGCCACCGGTCGACAGAAGTCATCTCGGTTTATCCCAATTTTGGGGGCACATATGCACTGACCCGGACCGTAATATTTTTGATCATTTTTTCAGTGACACAACACAGTAAAAGTATAAGAATAGGAAACGAATATTGTTTCGATAGTTTGTCCGGATAATTAAATTAATGTCGATTACTACACAAACAAGGATAATACAAAGGTAGATTGTCTATATGAGTCTCCCTCGCTCCCATCATATTTGACTCAACTTCTTACTCTCACTTTCTCCTTCTCTATTCCCAATGGCGCCGAACAACTCCTCTGGCTTCGATGAATCGAAGGGCATCTACACTCCCCTGCGACCAACTACGCCCCTCCCTACGGATCCATCGCTCTCGATGGCCTCATTCCTCTTCCACCGCGCCCGGCGACACAAGCCCCGAATTGCTCTCGTGGACGCTGTGACGGGCCGCTCTCTCACGTACTCGTCTCTAGAGCGAGTCGTCCGCGGTCTCACGCTCACCCTTCGCCGCCGCTTCTCCGTGCGCCGGGGCGATGTTGTGCTACTCTTCGCTCCCAACTCCCTGGACTACGCCGTCGTCTTCCTCGCCGTCCTCTCACTGGGCGCCGTTCCCACCACTGCCGACCCCTCCTATACCGCCCTGGAAGTCCTCAAACAAACCGAAGACTCGCGGCCGCGACTCCTCTTCACTATCCCCGATCTCTGGAACAAGGTCAAGGGCTTGCTCGTCCCTATCGTCTTCTTCGGCTCCCGAGAAACCGACTGGGGACAGTCGGGAGTCACTTGGCTGGCTGACCTGTACCCTTCCCCCTCCCCCCGGGCGTCAAACACCAACAAAAACGGCGACATGGACGACTGGCTGAAGATCGACCCACCGCCGGTAGGGCAATCCGATGTGGCGGCACTGCTCTACTCCTCCGGCACCGCGGGAACCAATAAGGGCGTCGTCCTCACGCACCGCAACTTCATTACCGCAGCAACGATGATAACCTCGGACCAAGACAACGACGGGGACCCCACCCACACCTTCCTCTGCTTCCTCCCCACCTACGCACAGCTTTACCGAGGAAACACAGTGGTCATCATGCCCAGGTTTGACATGGATCTCGTGCTGCGGTCCATAGAGAGGTACAGCGTCACCCAGCTCTGCATGGTCCCGCCAGTCGCAATCGAACTTGCTAAGCAGGGAAAGGTCACGATGTACAATCTGTCTTCCCTCAGAAGGCTCTTCTCCGGTGCAGCGCCCCTGGGAAAGGAAATCATGGACGAGGTCTCCCAGGTCTTCCCGCTTGCTGATATAGTTCAGGTACGTACTATCTGGTTGCTTTCCTTTTTGGCAAAAAAAAAAAAATGTAAATGGCACATTTTCCATTTTTTATTCCTTAAATGACACGTTCTTGAACTTATTGCCCAAAATAACACAGGAGGGCAATGCGTCTCGAAGCCGGACGTATTGCTTTTTTTTTTTAAATTATGATACCATGTCTACCATGTATATATACATATATATGTTAAATTGCTAAATTAATATAATCTAAATTAAATTATATACAATTAGCCATGTATTTAAAATAATATCTGAAGATAATAAATAATAACATAATATTATATTTATTAAAACATAATATTTATAAATGTAGATAAAAATATTCAAAATTAATAGATATAATACCAAAATTATATAATACAGTTTAAAATTATAAAAATAAAGAAAATATATACATGTATTTATTTGTAAACTTAGAAGAAAAAAACTAATATAGCAATAAAAATAAGAAAACACTAATATAAAAAATAAGAAAATAAGAAAATACTAATATAGCAAAATTATATATATACATACATACATACATATATATATATATGTATATGTATATGTACATATATATATATTATATTATGTATATATATTATGTATATCTAATATATATATATATATATATATATTTATGTATGCATATATATATATGTATATATATGTATATATACACACACACATATATATGTATATAATATATATATATATATAATATATATATATAATATATATATATAATGTATATATTATGTATATATATATTATGTCCGGCCTCCGCCACGGGTTATGGGAGAGGGGGAGAGAAATATTTCTCTCTTAATCCCATATATATATATGATATATACATAATATGTATATATATATGATATATACATTATATATATATATATTTATATATATTATATACATAATATATATATACATAATATATATATACATATATATTATGTATATATATGTATATGTATATGTATATGTATATATATTATGTATATATTATGTATATATATATTATGTATATATATATTATGTATATATATTATTTTGCTATATTAGTATTTTCTTATTTTTGATATTAGTATTTTCTTATTTTTATTGCTATATTAGTTTTTTCTTCTAAGTTTACAAATAAATACATGTATATATTTTCTTTATTTTTATAATTTTAAACTTTATTATATAATTTTAGTATTATATCTATTAATTTTGAATATTTTTATCTACATTTATAAATATTATGTTTTGATAAATATAATATTATGTTATTATTTTATTATCTTTAGATATTATTTTAAATATATGGCTAATTGTTTATAAGTTAATTTAGATTATATTAATTTAACAATTTAACATATATATGTATATATAATATACATGGTATACATGGTATCATAATTATTTAAAAAAAATAATACGTCCGACTTCGGGACGCATTGCCTCCCGAGAGAGCAATGCATCCCAGCAGGGGACACATTGGTCTACAAATGTGCCATTTTGGACAATAAGTTCAAGAACGTGCTATTTAGGGAATAAAAAATGGAAAATGTGCCATTTAGATTTTTTGGCCTTCGTTTTTATCGTTCTTTCTTAATTTGTCAAACTCAACGCTATTGGTGTGGAACAGCAAGTGCCTGTTTGGTTGTGCATTTCGGTACATCAAATTCAAAATTTGTAGATTGACTGCACCCTACCAAATCAGCCCTTAAAGTCACTGCATGTAGACCAGTATATACTAACTCAAGCATTTGATGCGTTTGGTAGGCACGTAAAATAACATGCATCTATAAGCCATATTGATTAGGAAGCTCTTCAAGCACTTATCTCCCTAAGTGATCTGATGTAGTTTCATTCGAATCAAATAGCTATTAGTGGTTAGGAGATACATAATGTATCCGGCTACGAAAGTAGATATAGGAGGTGGGGGTGGGGGATTTGGGTATAAGCCCTTATTTAGGTTTCTCAAAAAGTATCGTGAATAGATAAAAAAATCAATTTCAAGGTAGTATTTCATATGTAATCATGTTTGGGAAACCAACACACTTTCAAGATATATTTTTATTATTCTAGTTTACCTCTTAAGTTTTGATATGTTTACATATAATAGTTTATCAAAAGAAAGGGTTGGCAATGTTCTCATATGTGTTAATACATTGCTCCATCGAAACGGAGAGTTGGTGAAGAGGAAAGAGGACGAAAAGGAGAGGGAGATGATTCCATACAGCCCTAAAAGAATCAATTTATTAATCCATGTGTTCACATCTTCTATTTGCAGGGACTCTGCATAGAAATATATTTCCCAAACAAACAAATAACAATAAGAATTAGCTAGCCGTATTCATACATCATTAAGATTAAGCTAGACATGTCTTATTAAAAAAAACTGTAAACTCTATGAAAGAGTCCAAAAGAGTCTAATTGATCAAAATGAAAGGTTGACATGACCTATTTTGGGCCTCAGAAGGCCCATGTACGGCTCTAAACACCACATATATACATCTTAGATTTACAAAGTCTTTGACAAATTAAATTAAAAATAATCCTAGAAGAGGCCTCGAGAAACATGATGCGATCTAAATCCACCAGCTAGAGTTTATGCATGTCAAGGTGAGTTCTGGCTAACCATAGTCACTAATTGGAAGTCAACCCTACTTTTGTTCTGTTAACATGTAAAATTATTTTAAGAAACATCTATGGATCTTATTAAGAAATGTCTATATATGCATGAAAGTAAAATAAAAAATCTCAACTAAGTGTGGCTATTACACCACAAGTAAGAATAGAATTAAATTCACTCTTGACATTAATATACTTCATGTACATCTTATAAAATATTGTTTGCATCCTCACTCATACATTCCTAGGTCTATGGGAATGGTAAGAAACTGACTAGTAGCTATCTAACAACTCTCTAGGCATGTCAACACACTACAAATGTTAATAGATGGTTTCTAGATCTTCCTACTGTTGGGTGCCTATACTATATAAGTTATCCAATAGAGTGTAAGCTACGTGATAAGTGCATGAAAAAATCATTATCTAGATACAATAATATATATATGATAATTTCTTTAATTACTTTTAAGGAAACCAAAACATGGAAATTTAAATTGTAAATTATACAACATGATAGGTGTACTGATTAGTACTTGCAGATAACATAAAAATACATTATAAAAGCTAATCTCTTATTCAATTTATTATGTTATTGACCCACATAAAGTGTACCACAAGATGTGAACATATTATAATAAGCTAATATCTTGCTGTATAAGACCTGGAGTAGAACTAAGACTCCTAATTATACTAAACTAGCTCCCTAGCCTGCAACGAGCCTTGCCACTTCTGGTGTTAGTAGGTATATAATTAGCCAGATAAAATAGATCCCTCCTCTAAAACTACGTACTCATACAGGGAGCCAAAAAAATATGATTAAGTACCTACAACATTGGTGGTTCCATAAGGGAAACTCAGTTAGTAGTAATTGACTAATTGAATTGTATCATATACCACAAAAATATCATATTAGTGCTAGATACCTCATTATCTAAAGAGATCGTCCTTGTTGGGCTTAGTTTTCCATAACCTAGTGTCACAATCTGGAATACATTATCATGTACCATGCTAGTCAGTATGCATGTTTACTCCTGCATGGCATCGAGTCCTATGATTATAAGGTGTTTAGATAATCTAAAGCATAATTGATTATAAAAGTGTATTGATCATTTTCTATTGAACATTCAATGGGTTAATTTTGTATTTAAATCATCTGTTCTCATTTAGTGTAATAAATACTAATTTCTATACTACACATTTGCTTGTATTTATTAAGATGAGCATATACAAATATATAGGAAACATCTATTCATTTATCATCTTGAATTCATAACTGGAAGTAACATAGATAATTAATCATATTTTCTAGAAATTATTTTAGTATAGTAGAACTAGGAAAACTTGGTTATGTCAGTGCCTCTAAATTCAACTATCCCACAATCCCGTAATAATCACATTCAAGAATTCCAAATATGAAATCATTCACATTCTATCAATTTTCTAGATATCTCATTCATGTGTTAGAAATATGAACTAGGCTTTCTAAGAAAAAATGATAAAACTGGAGAACACAGTATAAAGTGTTCTTCACACTTCTTTTCTGAACTTCCTTAGAGTCATAGTTAAATGATGAATTTCCACACCGCTCAACTCAAGTTCTACCTATACAACTAGAATCTAGGCCAACATAGCTAGAATCTAGGACAAAAATCCCAAAATCTGCATCTTTTCTATCGATTAATAGTTCCTCTTGTTCTTAACATCACTACTAGTGAAGAGGAAGAAGGAAGGAGAAGATAAATAACTTCAAATCATTTGTGCTACTAATTTTGTGCAAGAAAGTGGTTGATAACAAATAAGAAGTGAACATATAATAGATTTATCTCAACCAATCTTGCTAGGTTTTCTGTTCTCGTGAGGTCTTTATATATATGCTTCCCTATTTTGTCAAAATTGTCTCCTAGGTTGATAATGCATAGATATAGGGATGCATCTGATTAAGTATTTCTTTAGCTATCACATTTTTCAATGATTAGATAAGCTGGTGGCATCGGGTTGTAGCCGCATAGACCTCCGGTTAAAACATTGAGCCAAGCTATTTTCGACGAGTTAAAGACACTCTTAAGTTGCCCCCATGTTGTTCTATGGAGGTTGGCCACGACACTTTAGCCCGTGTCTAGAGCATTCTCAGAGGGGAGGGTGTAAATAGTGCAGGTATGACCATACCATACCCTTAACCATTTAATGGGCACTGACATGGGTCTAAACCCACATATTAAATTATTTGACTCGCAAGATTCATACCCACAACACCCTTAAGTATGCGAGTAAGCATATCTACATAAAATATGACCTTGTTAAAGTAAGAAAAGTTACAATATTATGCATTTTTTTAAGACAACAAGAACATCATGTTAGTATAGTAAATATTAAAATAATTTCTGGATCAAACATGGGTCAAGTTCATTATAAGTGAAACCATAGTGTTTTGAGTTATGTAGCATACCACATTTCTATTTTAGTTTAGTTTTAGGTTATATTAGTTAAGCTTAGGATTAGAATGGTTAGTTCTCAATTAGATGACATAATATCAATTATTTCATAAATTAAAATAGTATATAGTTCCAACTATTATATTAGTTAGTTAAATATGATATAAAACTATATTATTAAAATATTTATTTATATATAGTGGTGTGTGGGTCTAGGGAGCATGGGTCTAAGTATGATTATTGGTGGACTCGCTAAAATGTGAGACTACATGTATGCAAGTTTGTGGGTATGCGTGTACAAAAATCTAGACCTATGATAAGTTTTAAATGGCTACAGATTCACATATATGTTGATATACCTGAACCTATTCACATTCATATCAAAGGACCCAATGCGGTCAAATAGACTGTGGTTTTCGTTCCTAATGCATCCTCGCATCATGGTTACATTTATTAAGCTCGTGATTAGAATGGATAGTTCTCAATTAGATGGCATAATATCAACTATTTGATAAATTAGAATATTATATAATTCCGACTATTATATTAGTTAGAGTAGTAAAATATGATATAATACCGTATTATTTATATATTTATTTATATATAGTGGTATATGGGTCTAGCGGGCATGGGTCCAAGTATACTTATTGGTTGACTCGCTTTAATGCGATTCTACATGTATGTGGGTTAGTGGGTATGTGTGTACATAAATCTAGACCTATGACAAGTTTAAAAGGCACATATTTATGAGTATGTGGGTATACTCGAACCTATTCATAGTCCTATCAAAGGACTCGATGTAGTCAATAGAATATGGCCATCGTGCCTAAAGTGCCATGTCTAAGGCAACCCCACATCAGTCGCAAACCCAACCATTGTGTCTTAGATCCTTCCCAAACCATTCTACCTGTGGCCTTTTTGACTTACCCAAAGGTACTCATCCATTGATGTGCCTTCACATCTAAGGATACAATTTATTTTTTTAATCAAGAAACTTATGCAAAGTTACATATGCAAAATTTCTCCATATCCACCACCTTTTAGGTTTTATTTTTGTATACACAAAAATGTACTTTTGACTTAGCCAAATTAAATATATAACTATATCAAACTAGTTTATCATAAAATCATAGAAGACAACTAATAAAATTGTACACTGAGATTAGGGTTTCCATAACCCTAGGATCGCCAAAAAAGCAAATATAGAATTCAACAACACCCTTCAAAGATCATTATTCTCTCTCTCTCTCTCTCTATTTATGTATATATATATACTACTTTACAAAAAAGGAGTTCTATCAACTAATTGCAAAATATTCCCACCGACCAAAATCAGGTTGTAGAGTTTTTAAAACTTTACCCTCTCCTTAACTCGCTCTCTTCTCTCCTTTTTTCATGGAATTTACTACCTTTATCAGTCTTTTCTCCACCAAAACAACCAATCCCCATCCCCTCTCTACCCACTCTCTCCCTTAGTTTCTATATCTATGTCATCTAATAAAATGGTTCTACTTCCTTATAGTTATTTCATCCTTTAAAACAAGTTTTAGTAAATGATTAGAGCATGTATTTTGGAAAAATGCTTACATTGGTTCTCACTCCGCCCCACTCTCTTCCTCAATTTTTCTATCCATGCCATCCCATTAAAAATTATTTAACGACTCTCTCTCTCCACTCCTACTATCTCTATCCCTTGTAATCAATGTTGTCATCCCCCATGACACCCATGTTGTCATCCCCCATCACACCCATCTATTATAACTGACTTTCCCTACTAAAATACGGACCAGTTTCCCCCATTCTCTCCATACTAAATGAGATGTCATCAAACGGAGCCGCTATTCGTTCCATACAAACTATCCTACTTTCTCTCTCACACACTCTCCATCTCACCGCCACTCTTCTAATTTTCATCTTTTTTGCATATTTCTTTTCCTCTCTCTATCTCTCTACTTGTCCTTTCTGTTATCTTCGTCTTTCACTCCTCTTTCCTCTCCACATTCCCTCCTTTTCCATGTCCCTACTCCTAATTTTCTTTATTTGTCAACTATAATTTCTCTCTCTTTCTAAAAACCTCTTTTTCAACTCACATTTCAAAATTCATAATTGAATAGATCATCTTCTATTGAAACATCATTACTCAGTCAATGAATGTTTCTCTATCGTAACTTACAATACCTATTAAAACACCACTAAACTTTTTTTACTTTTCCCATGCCAAACAATTTTTTGTCACCATACTGGTGTTACCTATTAAAGCGCCACTAATTTCCTCACCTCCCCCATGTCAAATAATTTTTCTTCATAATCATTTTATCTCAATAACTTCTCTCTAAATGAAATAATTACAACATCAAAATACATATAAAAGGTATCTACCTTCAATTTTATTTGATATATACTAATGTTAGAAACATTTAATATAAATTTGTTAAATTTAGTTTGATATGTACATGTGCACGTGTGTATTCACTAATATATATACATACACACACACACACACACACATATATATACATACATACATACATACATATATATATATATATATATATATATATATATATATATATATATATATATATATATATATATATATATATATATATGGGCGTTCATTCGTTGCCCGTGCGGGTAACCTGGATTTTCGCTACCCTGCAGCCAAAAAAGTAACTCTCCTGGCCAAAAAAGTAACTCTGCTGTCAAAAAAGTAACTATGGTGGCCAAAAAAGTAACTCTGCTGGCCAAAAAAGTAACTCTGTACAAAATATACAATAGATACATATAAGGACGAGTTTTTTGATTTTAGAGGGGCAAATGATATTATTTTTTGCTAAATTTTTTTGGAGAGCTAGACAAAATAGTCCTCTACAATTGTGAATTTTTTTTTTGAAAAAAAGTGGTGGGAAGGGTGGGCGGGTAGCTACCCGCGCGGGCAATAAAGATGGGCCCTATATATAATATATATATATATATATATATATATATATATATATATATATATATATATATATATATATATATATATATATATATATATATATATATATATATATATATATATATATATATATAGTCAGGCTAGAATACACTCGAGTGTACAGATCACGCCGTACACCCCAATGGTGTTTGCCTATCTAGACCATGTTTTTCCAAAATCTAATCCATTGATCTTCATGGTTACAATAATAATAGGTCACATACAAAGTTTTAACTCATTTGGATGAGTGTAAGTCACTCATCCAAGGACAACAAAATCGATGCACAAAACTAATTTGAAATATATGATTTTTGCCTCCTTTAGATGCATGACCTATAAGTGTCCAAATGAGCTGAAATTTATTATATAGTATGTTCTTATGATAATTAAGAAGATCAACGGTTTATATTTTTCAAAAATTTATTGCATCTCTCAAAAATGACTAAGGTGTACGGTGCCTCTGGTACACTCGAGTGTACACTAGCCTGACTCTCTCTCTCTCTCTCTCTCTCTATATATATATATATATATATATATATATATATATATATGTGTGTGTGTGTGTGTGTGTGTGTGTGTATCCATTCTAAATAGTTGAGTTTCCATTATGGAGTTAACCATTCTATTGAAGTCAATGATGTGACTATAAATATTACTCAAGTCGAGTGCGTGTTTCATAACACGAGTATATTTTATAGACATCATGATGAGAGAAAGAGACATGGAGAATATTATTGACATAATAGATTATAATATCAAACTTTATACATTTATAATGTCATTGGTGAAAGTTGATACATAAATAGAGGATCATATATTAACCACTAGTGAGCAATGTGTGAGAGTTCCTTTCATAGAATGAATAAGTGTTTTAAAAAGAATAACATACCTTAAGTTGGGAACCAAAATATACCATATGTGTTGTTCTTCCTTCTCATCATCAGTTGAGTAGGTTTTTCAAAATTATATATATATATATATATATGTATATTCAACATAATCTATTAGGCATCCATAAAATATTCTAAAAACATTCAAATATAATCCAGTGACAACAAAACAAACTTCTCTAATAAAATAAAGAACATGTTTTTGTACATATTCTTGATCGTATTGGTTCTTGATGTCGCCTTACATAAGGGATTTTTTTGGTCAAGTACAACTTTTGGAACTAAGAGATATTCATGGATAGACAGTGGATTATTTTGGTTGTGCCACTTTATATGTGGAAAATCATCAACATATTATTCAAGGCAACACTTTCAAGGAAATGGGAAACTCTCGTAATAACAAATTGGACAAAATCATGTCATCAAATAAAGGTGTTGTTGGAAGGATAAAACTAACAAAAAACATGGACATGGAAGATTTGGGTGTTAAGAAGGTAGGAAATTAGAAAGTAAATGACTCTGGGAGAGGGAGGCCCAAGGATTTTGTCCCTTTAACCCTGATAAAATGAAGGCATGGGATAAAACTCTTGTGTGACACCTTCAACTATTCATGATTACTATATTATCATTGTTCCTACTAAAAACAATTATTCATTCTACATAAATGAATGGGGTAGTTTGCACACAGTGCCCAAAATCATAACATGGGAAGTATATTGTATGTTTTCATTAATGGAGATATGGTATAGATACATAGAGTTAGTGGAGTTCTAAATTGTTTTTTATTGAAGCATGCACTTTTCCTATGGAAATTTTACACTTTATTTGAATGCACTGCCAACCCAATGACTTAAATAATCTTTTAACGAACATTGTGTTCAATATGGGAGGCACTCAACCATTTAAGAATTGTGTGTTGATTGGACACATACTGATTTTTTTTGTACGAAAGATATATGAAATGTCAATTAGGTAATCTTAATTGGATGCATTAAGCACCCCAAATCCTAGAGAAAATTTTCTATACATTTTCATCGCACAAGATAGAAAAAAAAAACAAAATATAACAATGTCAGATAGATCCAAGATCAAGGATGTACACATAATGCAACCAAACAAAATGATTAAGGGGTAATTTAATTTTTAGATTTTACCATAACTAGTCAAATCTCTAGACATGTAATTACTATTTTTTATTCGACTTTCATGAATGAAAAATGGTTCATCCTAATATATCCAAAGATAATTAGAACTCTATATTCCAAATTCTTTCTAAAGTGTTTCGGCTTCCAAAGTCTAGTTTTGACTCCTAAATAGGGGAATAAACATGTTCATGTTTATTGGCCTAACATAAACTTTAATTCTCTGAGTCCTAAATCTAGGGTTATTATAGTGAATGCTTGATTGCATTTGAAGTATTTGAAAACCTAGGAAGATAAGCATCACCTTGGTTAGGTTCAAATAGTTGGGGTATATGGTATATGAGAAATAACTTCATTCCACACAATAACTATAGGATTCAAGTTATGGATATATATACTAACACATATATATTACTTCAAATTCCTAGGCACAATCTTCAAATTATTTCATAGACCTAAATTTGAAACTGAATCTAACTAAAAGTAAACAAATATTTAAGGGTTTGAATTCTATCAATGAAATATTATTTATGAATATTGTTAGGTTTTGATTTAAATGTACAAATTTAGTGGGGGTATAATATTCATATTATTGTGTAAATAAATTGATGTCTAAGAATTCGTAGGTCGTGCCTTAATCACATCATTTTGAAATTGTGTAAGATGTTGATATGTTTTTCCATTACATGTTTTATTTGTATTATAATTCATATATATATATGTGTGTGTGTATATGTTTTAAGTGATTTAGGTAGAAATGTAATAATAGTAGTTTATTTTTGGAAAAGAAAAATTTCAAATAAAAAGATAGATTTTAAATTACACATTTTTAGTTTGGTCGGTTGGGTTTTAAATTTTGTGTAATTTTATTTCTTCATGAGACCGTTTTCTAGAAAACATACATAGATATATCTGTCAATACATTAAGTATGATTTATAAAATAAACCAGACACACGAACACACATATTTAGCTCTATTATGTCAAACTAGGATAATAATTTGTATATGTAGTATCCATATGGAATCAACATGTGGATGATTTTTTTGTCCCAAAATAGACAAATGTTAGGATGTATTACTAGGAGGTCATTAAAGGTCGGTCATGTGGGTTCGAGTTGTATGTATGTAAGCATACATATTGGAATAATAGCAGGGTGTAACCCCATGCTGCCAATTATATCCAGATAAACCTCAGGATGTGTGGTAGGAAGGTATTATGTATGTGTTGAACATGACTTTAATGACAATAAATTTAAAATAGTGGTATATTACATCAAAATTATAATGTGTGTGTATATATATATATATATATATATATATATATATAAACCACAATGAGATGTTATATTAACAAAAAAAATATATTCAAAATTTGGGGGGAAAATAATTTGAGTCGGAAGTGTGATGTCGTTATTAAGTTCAAGTAGAGCAAGAATGCATCTATTTTTTAGCTTATATAACCAATAAGATGTTCCCTAGGTCTCAACCATGGACTCTTGCCATGCTTCTTTAAGCCTATGTGAAACACAATCGAAACAAAAGACATGTTAAGATGTCGGACAAGAATTTCAAGTATTGATGATATCTTGAACTAGGTTGGACTGTTTGTATTAGTCTATAATTGGGTGGAAACTGTATGTTAAGGTCAGTAATTGGACGACAAGTTAAAATTCACAAGTATACTTGGTTTTGATGCATAGTTTTGGCGTTGACACCCTTTAGACATGGATATCATTAAGTATTATTAGCCCAATGGTGAGGATATTTAATACCACGAGTAAGACACACTCAACATATTCTGTAAGGAAGCGTTTACTTCATGTGTATAAATCTGAATGAGAAAAGCATCTTGTTTCTATGTCCACAAGTATGTTGTATAAATATATAATTACTACATATGTAATACCTATTTGGGCAAATGGCTTAAAGAAAATGGACATATTCCATCATGCTCCCCTGACCAAATAGCACACCAAAAATTTCTGGATTGAGAGTAGCCAAATAAAGCTTAATTAAGGACACACTTTACTATATTTATCCATTGTAAGTAATTAAACTCAAAAGTACACAACCGAAAAATAGTCATGATTATGAGTTACTCCCTACTGATGGGGTATTGACAAGTTGACTTGGTTTCCTCATTGATCGATCTAATTAAGATCTACAACAGTCCTCGTCGCATGAATTGGGATATATATACTTGTTAGGACATGTCATTATCAAAGATCGTTGTGGTAAGCATTTGCTAAAAAGCACATAGTATTGGCTACAAAAGTGATACACATAATATCACAATACATGGAACACGCCAAATGATCACGGACTAAATTTAAGACACAAATCCAAGTGATAGTCCTAAATAAACTAAAAGTAAGACCACGTTGGAATAATATAAGATGGGCAACGTATTCGATCTACGTACTACAGTGACTGCAGTACCCACCTTTCGAGGTTATTGGCATTTAAAGTACAGTGGGAATCTCAGGTGGTATTTGCTTACAATGGCAAACTAGGGCCATGTTGAAACGATCTCATGGAACACCAATGCTAGGGCTATTTTGGGATATACTTATCAGATTTGTTTATGGACCATAACTAAGCAGCTGTACATAACATGTTTATTTAGTTAATTAGAACGGAACAAAGCACAGCAACTGAACTTGTACTCCCAAGTCTCCTTCTACACGTGAGCTGAAACTCTCCTGCTCCATCCTTCTCGCCAGTCATGTCCACCGCCATGGCTTCCACCACCACCTCCTCCTCCTCCCGCTACTACCGCCCATCAGATGGCATCTACACCTCTCCGCGTCGTCCAATCGCGTTTGCCGCAGACCCATCCATCTCGGCGGCTAGCTTCCTCTTCCGTCGCGCCCGTACCGACCCCTCCCGTGTCGCCCTCGTGGACGCCATCACGGGCCGATCTCTCACTTTCGCGGAACTCGAGCGCTCCGTCCGCCTCCTCGCCCTCGCACTGCGCCGTCGCCTCTCGGTGCGCTGTGGCGATGTGATCCTCCTCGTCGCCCCCAACTCCCCTGACTACGCCGTCGTCTTTCTCGCCGCCCTTGCCCTCGGCGCCGTCCTCTCCACAGTCAACCCCGCGTTCACCGCCAGAGAGCTCGCCATGCAGGCTGAGGACAGCAGACCGACCCTTGTCTTCACCGTCTCGGAGGTATGGGACAAGGTACGGAGCCTTGGCCTCCCAGCCGTCTTCTTCGAGGAAGCCAAGGGCCAGGCTCAGGAGAGAGAGCTGGAACCGGGGGTTACTTGGCTCTCTGACCTTTTGACCGCGGCGGAGGAGTACGGATACCAACCCGACTGGCTGGAACGCGAACCGCCCCCAGTGGGCCAGTCCGACGTCGCAGCGTTGCTATACTCCTCCGGAACCACGGGGACAAGCAAGGGCGTTGTTCTCACGCACGGAAACTTCATGGCCGTCGCCGCGATGGTAACCGCCGACCAGGACGATGACGATGACCCGCCCCAAGTCTTCATCTGCTTCGTCCCCATGTTCCACATCTACGGCCTCTGTACCATCACCTATTCCCAGTTTTACCGTGGCAACACCGTCGTCATCATGCCCAGGTTCAATATTGACATCTTGCTGCGTTCAATAGAGAGGTACCGCGTCACCCGTCTCAACATGGTCCCGCCCATCATGCTAGCGCTTGCTAAGCAGGGGAGGGTCACAAAGTATGACCTCTCCTCGCTGCGAAGACTTGCGTCAGGTGCCGCCCCCCTCGGCAAGGATATTATGGATGAGGTTTCTCGGTTGTTCCCGCAGGCCCATATCACTCAGGTAAACTTTTCTCTCTTTCTGCAACCTTAACCGAACTTAGGCCCTGTTTGGTAGGGTGTACTCAGTGCAGTTTGGTGAATTGGAAAACTAGTAAAACGTAATCAAACCTTTTTAACTGCTGACAGTTTATTTGGTAGGGTATGGTTTGAGTTCCTTATTTTTGGTTGTAATTATTTGGTAGATTAAGAATATCGCAGCAGCTGTAAGATACCATTCCGTGAATTTATACACGCCGTGACTGTCACAGAAAAACTTTTCTCTCTTTCTGCAACCTTAACCGAACTTAATTAGAAGCCTTTTCCGATGAAGGCATTGGGAACCCAATGTTCTGATTCATCCTAGCCTCCTAGGCTAGGAAATAACTTTGGGATCCATTCTAAAACTCCTCTTTAGTTTGCATTGACTTCAAAAACCTTATAGATTAGCAATCTCGAGCAGCCACCTGCAACACTCAAAAATATTTAAAACAACCGCCCCATCCATTGTTTTACAATGATTCCATATTGAGGCCCTGATTTCTATCAAAATTGTGGCAATACTGTACGAAGGGTGAAGTCAATGGCCACTTCAAGAGTTGTTTAAAATCAGCTTATTCTAGAAGGGGTATTTATGAATTGTGGTGAATTAATGAAAGACTAAAAAATTACTGTAAGGACTAGGTAAATATTGCATGGATGTCCCCACTTTCTCTCATAAAATGGCTTACCTAACAACAATCATCCCAAGTTCGGTTTCACAAATCTGTCATAAATCTATTGAAAACGGGCTTAGTGACTAATAATTAGCCAAGCAGTGCTCAAATATACACTAATGTACCTAAAATATACATATAATGTGTATTTAGGTAGGGTTGTCAATGGGGAGGGTATTACCCGTTTCTCATTTATCCATACCCTGTAGGGTAAGGGTAAGGGTAAATGTTTTTGTTCCCCATTCTCCGTTTATCCTTTCTTCGTTTCTCCGCCACACTAAAAGGGGAGAATAAGATATAGACATTATCCATACCCTTTTACCCTTTTACCCACATTTATTTAGCAAAAATATATAACTATATATCCTATTTTTTCCAATAAGAAAGTTTGTGAGTTGCGGCTTGCTTCCCACCCCACTCACACTCAAATGCTTGTAGTATATTATTATTATATATTTAACTAGTTGATAAAATTGTAGAATAATGTGAAATGAATGATTGCGCCATCTTAAAATAAGTTACTCTTGGACCAACATCTAAATATATTCCACAAATATAACATTGTCCTACTTATATTCACATTTGTGAAAATATAAGTTAAGAAAGATGTGACTAAATCTTTATCACCCTACGCACCATCTTAAAATAAGTTAACTTTTGATAAAATCTGATTTACATCAATATTACCCATTTACCCTCCCCATTTACCTTGTGGGGAAGAGGGTAAGGGTAAGGGGATTGTTGAAAAGGATAATTATCCTTACCCTTACCCGCTACCCTCTGGAGAGTAAGGGTAAGGGTAGAGTCTTACCTTTACATACCCTCCCCATTGACAACCCTAATTTAGGATCCAACCCTAATTCGTATTGACATATGCAACATGAACCTTGTGATACATATACAAGTCATATGTTTTAATCAACAAAGTATACTATACTTCATTTTGATTCTTCTGCGTGCGTACTAAGGTGAATAAGGCTATGAATGAACGAACACTACATGTAAGAAGTTGACAACAACTTACATACATAATATGTCACGTTTAGTACACCAACTTACCTAAGTGATGGAAAACTAACATTAACTAAGTAAAATATACACACTTAAAAAGTACAATATATGCATTGACGAGCCTAAACAATATTATCCTAACACCTAATTTCCTCTTAAGAGGTAATGGATGTGCATATGTGTTACATTCGTCATTCATACATACCCTTGAATGTGGTAAGCAATATACAATGAGATTGAAGATGCTTAAATAAGTAATAATAGTTTAACTTATCCAAAATACCTTAATATAACAAGTTGGATAACCAAAGTTGAATTGATGCACATAAATGGAGTTAAAACAAGACACCTAAGTAAAACGATTTATTTCATGTAAGATAAGATCGTAGAACTTATATAATTATCAGAAAACTCTAATCTAGGACAAATCCCCAAATATTAACAGTAATAATTTCAATCATAATTAATATATATGAAAATAATAATTAGGAACACTGACTAGGTAAGCCATTGGTTGACTATTATCAGAAGATAAATAGAATCTCAAGTTCTGGTTTTAGATGTTTTAATTGGGCTCACATCCTCTGTGCCCGGGACAATGTGCTCGACACATCCCGACCTAACACTTTATCATGGGACCCACAAGTCAAGAGACTGAATATTTTGGGACAGAGGTTGGGACATAATTTGGGTACAGAAGATTTAGACCCGCTTTAATTGGTTATGATATAAATTTTCATTTTTTCTAGTAATGATAAGTGACTAAGAGGGAAACACTCATTCAAAGTCCTTAAAATGTTATATTTCCTTTCTGCTAGAAATGAGAGGAAGACATTGGTATGAGAAGATAAGCAAAGGAAGTTCACCATGAGTTGGGCCGGCATTAAGGACAAAATCTCCATTGCGACTTGGTAAATAGGCGGCGAAATCACCTCGATTTAGGACTAAATTGGATGTGGTCGGATGTTGTTGCATGAGTTTGTAGTGTAAAAATACATCAAACTTGTATTTTGTCACCCGAATATGGCCTATCAAACACGCTCTAAATAACAACTAGTACGAAAAATGAGAGTGGATAGTAGAGTGTAATAAAGTTGAAGTAACTTCTCGGGACTTCACATGTTTATGGTGTTTTACAAGTTATATGACACAAAGCTTTTCTTTGATGATGACATTTGTTCTAGTGGTGATTTTTTTTTGAATTAAATTCTCTATGTCATCGTCTAATTTTTCATATCTTGTTTTTAAATTATTGCTCTTTGCCTTATAAAAATGATTAGCAGTTAGCTAGGGCTTCTACGAAAAACATTTCTTTAGATACCATCAATTTTGTCTTCTATGTGATCAGCGACACGCATACAAGAATTGAAAAAGAGCTACGCTACCCACACCCTCCAACCTACTTGATCACCCACCTGCTAGTTGGGAGGAGCGTTCAATGCTGATGTAGCAGAATAAATACTAAGGAAAAGAATAGGAGAGAGACACATATTTACTTGTAACTTTTAAACCGTTAGGATTTTTTTGTCGAAATAAAAAGCACTAGATTTATCACAAAAAATATTTTCTAACAAAACTAATATTGACACACTTTGGAGAAAAAATTATGCGAGAAGTATAAAAAGAGAGGAGTGAAGTATAAAAAAGTACAATACCCACAAAATTCCAAGTACTGTATACCTCTAAAACAACAATAATATACCTCAAAATATAGATACCATGCCCTAGATATTGTATTATACTTTGATTGATCATCACACAAAATGTATCTCAAAATATAGTACTTATGATTTGGGGTACAATGCGTCAATGAGTACACTAATATTGTACCTACCAAAATTAGAGTAATGTACCTCAAAATATGTGCATATGCCCAAAGTATGGGTAATATACTTAGATAAATAAATAAACGGGATAAATTACGAGTGATTTAGGGTATATTACTCTGGTTTTGATGTACAATACGAATATGTATTGTACCTCAAAATACGAGCAATGTACTCGGAATATGAAAATACGAATATTGTACCAGGAATATGCGTATGGTAACCAAAAATTAGGATGATATATTTTTCGAATTCTCATTTTCCCCAAAATATGTCACACTAGTCTTGTTAGAAAATGTACTCCCTTGTTGCCACGCTCAAATAATCCTGCCCATCCCTCACGTCCGTTCCGTCCGCCGAGATGGCTCTTCCCTGCTCGTCCTCTCATCCTCTGTTCCCGCCCTTCCGATTCCGACGGCGACGGCAACCCCTGTCCACACCCTCTCATGACTTTCCAGACAGACCTATCCCTCTCGGTGGTTCGGTTTCTCTTCCACTGTCGAATTTCCCTTCTGGACGCTGTCACGCGCCACTCTCACATTCGCGGACCTGGAGCCATTGTGCGCTCCGTTCGCCACCTCGCTGTCAGCACTGTGGTGCCGTCGCTTCTTAGTGAGCTTCGGCGATGTCATACTACTTTCTCCAACCCTCCCAACTCCCCCGATAATCCATGCTTCGACATGAACCTCTTGCTACGCTCCATTGAGAGGCACAGCGTCACTGGGCTCTACTTGACTCCACCCGTCATGGCCGCGCTTGCAAGGGAGGGATACAAAGTGCGCTCTTTTCTCTCTGCGGAACCTCGTGTGTGGGCCCCATCCCACAGCAAG
The DNA here is from genome assembly GCA_963693085.1 of Alisma plantago-aquatica. NCBI lineage: Eukaryota > Viridiplantae > Streptophyta > Magnoliopsida > Alismatales > Alismataceae > Alisma > Alisma plantago-aquatica. The sequence continues at coordinate 1,285,718,237 of OY856409.1, forward strand.
GATATTTTGATTTATGAACGAGGTCTCCGGGATGTGTCCGCACAACAAATTTGGTCCCGTCTCCGGGCTCTCCCCCAATCCCAAGTTTTCAGGTCTTTTCTTTCCAACTACAGGGTTGATGCTGATATTCCGCAATGGATCTAGTCATATTATATGGGTGATTCCAGAGTGCAATGCAGCCAGTGGGAGACCAAATTACAACTGAATTTGTGACTTCTTCCAGGGAACCCAAGGTTCCAATTAATCAAAGACTGAAACTGCTGTACAGAAAAGAAGAAGGTAGCGACCAATGGGCTTTTTTCTTCCTTGCCATAGATGGTCTCAACTAAACATTCCCATCTTTCAGCTTCAGTAATGAAGTCATGCGTTTAGTTTCTCTGATTTACTGTCAAGTAAAGCTCTGGAATATATGTCCTTCCGTATTGCCTCACAATGCAGAAATTCTATATTAGTGGCCTTCATAGCAGAGAAAATCTTAATGAAACAGCTTATAGCCAAAGCAAGCTTTATCTGTTTTAATCAACACCTCACCCCCGTGTTATATTTTGAGTTGTAGCATATTTCATATGTTAGTAGTTTATAATTCTCCTTTCATATAACGATGTTGCACTTGCAAGTCTTAAGCTGAATGAATCCTAATGTTATCCTTAGTAGTCTGTTACAGCAATCTCCTAACAAATGTCTTAGGAACATATACATATAGATTTGCATGCTCTTTCTTCGCAACGCCTCAATTTCTACATGTTGAGCCATTTTAGGTATTGAAACAGTAGAGAACTCCCTCTCTTGAAAATCCCATCTTGTGTACATTGGAGATCCTTACTCGAATACAGTCTATCATGCAACTGATCATATTTATCTGCTTGATCGTTCTGCACTTCTATATTTTCCAAGTCCAATTCACTTTTGTACCATCCCGGATTGATACATTGTACTTTGCTTTAGAACCGCCCCTAAGTTATCAAAGAAAGTTGTGTTATCAGCCTACCTGTCTTCCTACAGTCTTATAATTTCCCCCATCCACTGTCCATTCCTTACTCATATTTGAAGGCTATCATTGTCTCTGAAAAATATATGCTTCTAAGTAAGGAGACAACCAACAACCGACAACTGACAAGTGCAGCATTATATCTCCTTGCAGTAGTTTCTTAGGGTAACTGGAGATCGCAAACCTTTTCCTTCTCCAGTAAATTTCTATTAGGAAATGATGGAAATATGCTAATCATTGTTATATATATGGATGTAGAATCAAGGTTTTAAAAAGCGCGAAGCGGGAAGCGTGCGGACGGGACCTTATAGCCGATTAATCGCCAGGCGGGCGATTAAGCGGGCGCTTTTTAGAAAAGCGGATTTCCAATTCCTATAAACTTTTATGCAAAATTACATACATATGTATATAAATACTATATTTTTGAAATTTTTATACATATCTAAACATTGTACAAGACAATATAAAACACCCAAATAGTTTAGAATACAACTATACAACAACGATTGTATCTATATAATATAGTAAACAATATACTTGTCATAGATAAAGAAGCCTACACATAAAATAATAAGTGTATATACAAGATGAAACAACAATTTTGTATCATGTTTACATAGCTAAACAGTAAATAATAGACCTATCATAGCTAGCTAACAAACATATTGTTACATTTGCACATCATCAAATAGTCATACATTACAGCAGTACATTTAATCAAAGTGTGCATTCTAAATTAGATAATAGTTACCTATAATTCACTTGGATACATCACTAAAGTACCATATCATTACAGCTTACATACAAAGTATGCATTCTAAATTAGAACTAAGTATATCATAGAACATTTAATGTATGCTAATTTAATATATTATAGTCAATACTAAATGTGGCATATAATGTACTTAATGTTATATGCTTACAGCAGTTTTTCTGAAAAAAGCGGGCAAAAAGCGGGAAAAAGCGGGTGAAGCGGACAAAAAGCGGCCGCTTTTCTCAAATTTGTTTAAGCACCGCTTATAGTACATTTTAATCGTCCAGCACCTTGTGGCGCTTAAGCGGCCGCCTAGGACGATTTTTAAAACACTGTGTAGAATCATGACTAGGTTCAATGTATGACTCTTTTATGAATATTACTTAAAAAATGTGTGTCCTTTGCTTTCCAGGGATATAGTTTGACCGAGGCTTATGGTACTGTCACAATACAATATCCAAAACATTCCGCTTTCAGCTTCAGCAATGAAGTCGTGCATTTAGTTTCACTGATTTACTGTCAAGTAAAAGCTCTGGAATATCTGTCCTTCCATAATGCCCCACAATGCCCACATTTTGTGTTAGCGGTCTTCGTGGCAGAGAAGAATCTTCATGAAACAGCTTATAGCCTACGCAATCTTTATCCATTTCATCCAACACTTCACCCCCATGTTATATTTTGAGCTGTGGCATATTTCATATGTTAGTGGTTTGTAATTCTCCTTTCAAACAATGATGTCGCACTTGCACTAAGTTAAAAAATCCTGATATTATCTTGAGTAGTATGTTGCAGCAATCTTCCAACAATTGTCCCAGGGACATATACAAATAGACTTTCATACTCTTTTTTCACAACGCCTCAATATCTCCAATATCTATGTTGTAGCTATTTTCTTATTGAATCAGTAGAGAACTCCCCTTCCATGTCTTCAAGATCTCATCTTGTGCACTTTGGAGATCTTATTCAAATACTGTCTATCCTGCAATCAATCCTATTCATCTTCTTGATCATTCTACACGTCTATATTTCCCAAGTCCAATTCATTTTTGCACCATCCGGATTTGATGCACTGTATTTTGCTTTAGAATCGTCCTTGAGTTATCATAGAAAGTTGTGTTGTCGGCCCTCCTATATTCCAGTGATCTTATAATTTCCCTCCTCATCCACTGTCCATCCCTTATTCATCTTTGTGGCTACTATTCCCTCTAGAAATATGCTTCTAAGTAAGGAGACAACCACAGTTAACAGTTTATTAAGTGCTAAACATTATATCTCCTTGCAGTATTTCCGTAGGATACCCGGAGAGTGCAAACCTTCTCCTTTTCTGTAACTTTTATTAGGAAATGATGAAAATATGCTAATCACTGTTAGATGTAGAATCATGACTATGTTCGGTATATGGTTCTTTTATGAATTTGACTAAAATAATGCTTGTCCTTTGCTTTCCAGGGTTACGGTTTGACCGAGACTTGTGGTATTGTCACAATGCAAGATCCAAAACATTCCACTATTTTTGGCACAACAGGAACCCTTGTTTCGGGAATTGAAGGAAAAGTTATTAGTATTGACTCGATGAAGCCCCTTCCACCTAACGAGCTAGGGGAATTGTGTTTTCGTGGGCCAAACATCATGCAAGGTAACAAGTCTTTCTTATTTGTTGGTGTTTTTCTAGTTCAATTACTATTAACAATCACTTTTCTTATAACTTGTCTAATTGCTACCTAGACAATACGCTAGTACCGATACGATGAGGTTGGTTTTTTGACTGTTTATAATTCACATATGTGGGTCATTGACTCACCGTGCTGTTAGATAATGTTATGGAAAGACAACATAGCTTTTTCTCCCAAAAATTTGGGTTTGATCAAAGTATAAATGCTCACTAAGATTATTCTGGTGGATACACTTGAAAATCTATTATATCTGGGTTGATTGCTGAAAGCATCGTGAGAGTTTTTACAGAGTAGATGTGGACGAAAAAGTGATAGTTATGGAATGAACACGGGGTGAATGAGTGTATATAGTACTTCTAGTAGGTGGATTGGTTCAGAAACTAGGGTCAGATAGGTTGATTGGATGTAAAGGAAAATTGAAGAAATGACAATGTATAGATCTGAATATGACAAAACATGATTATCATTAGTACTACAAAAAATGCTAGACTTCCAGACAAAGGAATCTCGCTTACTAATCATTATATATTTAAGTGTGTGACAAAGTCAGGGTTTTCAGAAAGCTCAGGGTTGCACAATGTTTGCACCCTCATATATATAATACTGAAAGAATTACAGAGAGGTCTATATATAAAAGAGAAATAACAAAACAAATAACAGACTATGTAAAACAGGAAATATATAATGTAACACTCCCCCTCAAATTGGAGCATAGATGTCAATCATGCCCAACTTGTCCATCGGTGTGCAAAACCGATTCTTCGCCAACAGCTTGGTGAAGATATCAACAACTTGATCTTCTGATCTCGTGAATGGAGTGCATATCTTGCCAGCAAGAATAGATTCTCTGATGAAGTGGCAATCAACTTCAATGTGTTTGGTGCGCTCATGATAGACATGATTATTTGCAATGAAGATGGCAGCTCTGTTATCACAGTGCATAGGAATGGCCGAAGAAGACTCAATCCCAAACTCTTTCAGAAGAGAACGCACCCACAGTAACTCACAGGCAGTATGGGCCATGGCCCTGTACTCAGATTCAACACTAGATCTGGCAACGACATTCTGTTTCTTGCTCCTCCAGGTAACAAGATTGCCTCCTAGAAACGTACAGTAACTGGAGGTAGATTTTCTATCAACTTTGCTGCCTGCATAGTCAGAATCAGAATACCCTTCAAGAACACAGTGCCTATTCTTTTTATAATGAAGTCCCTTGCCAGACGACTTTTTTAAGTATCTCAAAACTTGACATACAACATCCCAATGACACTGTTTGGGTTTGTCAAGGTACCTGCTAAGAAGACCCACTGCAGTAGCAATATCAGGACGAGTAACAGTCAAATGAATCAATTTACCAATCAACCTCCTGAATTTTTTATGATCAGCAAACACAGAAGAGGAATCATCATCCCAATTCACATTGGGATCAAGAGGAGTATCCGTAGGTCTTGCTCCAAGCATACCATTCTCCTACAGAATATCAAGAACATACTTTCTCTGAGAAAGCACCAGGGCATTAGAGTTTCTAGAGACCTCTATGCCAAGAAAATACCGAAGTCTGCCCAAATCTTTGGTAGCAAAGTGCTTGCCCAGATGATCTTTGGTAGCCTGAATACCAAGAGAGTCGCTGCCAGAAATAATAATGACATCAACATATGCAATCAGAACAATAATACATGCTGAAGTCTTTTTTGTGAACACAGAGTGGTTAACCTGTGACCTCAGAAAACCAAAATCAATCATGATCCTGCTCAACTTATCAAACCAGGCACGAGGACTCTGCTTGAGCCCATAGATAGACTTCTTAAGCCTGCATACTTTGTGAGACTCCCCCTGAGCAACAAACCCAGGAGGTTGCTCCATATACACCTCTTCCTGCAAGTCACCATACAGAAAAGCATTTTTCACATCAAGCTGCAGAAGAGGCTAGTTTAGATTCACAACAACAGATAGGAGAATCCTGACAGAGTTAAGGCGATCAACAGGAGAAAAAGTCTCAAAGTAATCAATGCCATATGTCTGAGTATAGCCCTTTGCAACTAACCGTGCTTTCAACCTCTCAACCGTACCATCAGGTTGATATTTTACGGCATATACCCACCTGCAGCCCACAGGCTTACACTGAGGAGGTGGATCCACCAGCTCCCAAGTGTCTCTGTTAGTAAGAGCAATCATTTCTTCTTTCATAGCAGATGTCCAAGCAGTACTTTTCAATGCATCCTGAACATTCTTAGGTACAGCCACAACATATAAAGCATATACAAAATTTCTAGATTGAGTATTCAGATCAGCAATAGATACAAACTGAGCAATGCTATGAGAAGTGCAGGAACGAGTACCCTTTTTGAGTGCAATAGGTATGTCAAGGTCAGAGTGTACCTCAGGTGCAGCAGAACCTTCTGGAGGAGAAGATTGGTTGTCTTGGGGGGGGACTTGTGTAGAGGGTGCTCTATTCCTGTGTTGATAAACAATAAGTGGAGGATCTTTATTTTCAGTAGTCACTGTGTCAGTAAGGTCAGGCACACAGTCAGAAATAACAGGCAAAGGATGTCTGTCTGCAAGAATGTTTGTCTGCAAACTATCTCCTGCTGAAGAATAATACGGTGTATCTTCAAAAAAGACAACATCACTACTAGTAAACCATTTCCTGGTACTGGGATTATAACACCGGTAACCCTTTTGAGTTCTAGAATAGCCCAAAAAAATACATTTAGCAGCTCGAGGAGATAACTTATCAGAAGTGGGTCCAAGTAATCTGACAAAGCAGGTACACCCAAAAATTCTAGGAGGCACAACAAACAAAGAAGTTTCAGGTTGTAGAACCTGTATAGGAATCTTATTTCCAATAACAGACGATGGCATCCTATTAATTAGAAAACACGCAGTTAGAATAGCCTCAGGCCAATAGGAGCGGGGCACATGAGAATGGATCATGATAGTCCTGCTGACTTCTAATAAGTGTCTATTTTTCCGCTCAGCGACACCATTTTGTTGTGGGGTATAAGCACATGAAGTCTGGTGGAGTGTACCAACAAATTTACAGAAAACCGCCACTTCTTGCTTAACAAATTCTAAAACATTATCAGTGCGGAAAACTTTAACAGGCAAACCAAACTGCATTTTTATTTCAACAAAAAAGTACTTGATAGTAGACAGCACTTCAGACCTACTTTTTAATAGAAACAACTAAGTAGTTCTAGAAAAGTCATCAATAAATAGAATGCAATTCTTGTAACCAGACAAACTCGGTACATGGCATGGACCCCATACATCAGAGTGAACTAAGTCAAAAATGTTTTTACTGCTCACAGTTCTACGTCTAGGATACACAGTATGAGTTTGTTTTCCCAACTGACATGATTCACACTGAAAATTACAATTGCCAATATCCGAAACTAAATGACGCAGCTTCTCTGACGATGGATGTCCCAGCCTGTAGTGCCACTGCAATGCAGAAACAGAAGCCGATAAAGTAGATACCACAACAACTTTCTCTGATCTCGGTAACTGGTCCAAGTAATATAGTCCATCAGTACCTTCATACCCCCCACCAATCTTCGTCCTCGTGCGAAGGTCCTGAAAAACACATGAACCAGGACAAATGTCAGGCTACAGTTCAAACTTCGTAAAATTTTGCTGACCGATAATAAGTTCAGAGGAAATCTAGGCACATATAAGGCAGACTTGAGCCAAAACTGAGAAACAATATCACCAACTCCAAAGACCGAAGACTTTGAGCCATCAACAAGCATAACAGAAGCGTTACGGGCATGTTTAGATAGAGTTTTAAACAGAGATTTATTTCCAGATTTATGTGCAGAGGCACCAGAATCTATCACCCATTTTGTATTATCAGAAGTAGAAGGTGAGGAGGAACTCAGGAATGCAGTATCATAACCAGAGTATGCAACATGTGCTCCACTAGTAGAAGCAGTAGTCGAAGAGCCAGCACGCTCAAGAAGGAGGCGTTCCACCTCAGCACGAATGTAGTCTGCGGTCGCTCCCGCAGTCTCTGGTTCAGGCGTTGGAGTAACACCCTCAGAAGCAGTAGACGATGAATCTGCAGCAGCATTGGCCCAAGCCGGTTTACCATACTTTTCCCAGCACTTTTCTTCAATATGGTTAGACCGGCCACAAAAGGTACACACGCGCTGTCCTTGCTGAGGACGCGCAGCAGCAGAAGATGGGGCAGCCGAAGGGGCTCCTCGTCCAGCAACAGGTTCACGTCCCCGTCCTGTACCCAGGGGAGGACGACCATCAGCAGAACGGCCACGCCCACGACCACGACCACGACCACGACCACGACCACGGCCACGCCCGGCCCAAGCAGCCAGGGCAGTCGAATCTCCAGTCTCAGTATGAGGAGGCGGTGTCGATGAAGAAAGGCGCTGAAGACGCTGGTAGGCACCCTGCAGAGTAGGGAGCGGATCACTCGCCAAGATCTGATCCACAACGCCAGTATAGGACTCTGGCAAGCCACTCAGAAACTGTATCAGCTGTAGTTCCGCCCGCTGTTTCTGCATAGTCGCCAGATCAGTAGACAACGGGTGATAAGTCTCCAACTCACCCCACATGCCAGTGAAGGTGGAGAAGTAGTCTGAGATGTCAGATCCTGTGAATTGGAGTCGCCCCAGTTGCTTGGTTATGTCGAAGACCTTCTTGGGATTCTGACTGTGAGAGTAGGTACCTGCGAGCTGATCCCACATCTGCTTCGCCGTAGGCAGCCGAAGTAAAGTGACACTGATGATCTTTTCAACTGCGTTGTTGAGAATCCATGTCATCACAGTCGAGTCCTCACAAACCCAATCATCAAAAGCTTGGACATCCTTTGCATCCGCATGCTCCGCAGGCTGAGGCGGACCAGTGCGAATCAGATGAGAGTACTTCCCCTGTGATTTGGCATATATCACAAAGGAGCACACCCAAAGCTGGTAATTGCGCCTGTCAAGTTTAACAGTGATAACTTGACGACGCAAGTCTCGCCAGAGGTCATCTCCAGAAGACGCCATGGGGACAGGCAGGAAGGCAGGCACAGGCAGATAGATACAGGCAGGAGACGGACTATGCCGTCAGACAGGCAGAAGCAGGCACAAAATCACCACGGACCTCTCACATACGAACTACGTCTAAGCGTAGCAGGAAACCCGGAGGCCGAAGCCTACACGGGCAGGCAGGCACAGACGAACACGAACTGAAAGTTGTCCCTCAGACGAACAACTCTCCGATCTCCCTTTGAAGACGAAAATAGTCCAGATCTACAGGCGGCTCAGTGGTCCCGTAGAAGACGGCCACCTGGTAGTGCACCTGCTGTGCGAACAACGACAAAAAAATTGGTGATGTTGCTCAAGCACTAGCGGCACACCAAGCCAGGAGGCTAGACGGAACCACGAGCGGCGGGCGGCCCCTACGTGGGCGGCGACCAGCAGTGCAGCCGGCGGCTACTGCTGCGCCGCACGCACGTGCGCGGGGCGGTGGGAGGGAGGGGCTGCGGCGCGGGGGGGGGGGGGCGGAGAGAAAGGAGAGAGAGGGGAGGGAGGGAGGGAGAGACGGCTAGGTTTCGACCTGCTCTGGTACCATGTGACAAAGTCAGGGTTTTCAGAAAGCTCAGGGTTGCACAATGTGTGCACCCTCATATATATAATACTGAAAGAATTACAGAGAGGTCCATATATAAAAGAGAAATAACAAAACAAATAACAGGCTATGTAAAACAGGAAATATATAATGTAACAAAGTGGTCAAAATATACTCGTGCAAACTATAATTGCTTGAAATGTATAACATATTAGGCTGCTATGTTACAACGTTTCATAACTTAGCATGTCATTTTCATATTTATTACCTTATTGAATCATAACTCTAGTTAGTCTAAAATATTAGGAAGCTTTTGTATTAGACTCTCTTATATAGGAGATTAGAGAGTAAGAATAATCTAGAAACAGGAATATTCTAGAATAAGGAAAAAGGCTAATGGGCTAATAAACAAAGGCAATAATAAAGGCAAAATAAAATCAGAAAAATATATACTAATACTCCCCCTCAAGCTGGAGCATAGATGTCAATCATGCCCAGCTTGGCCTTCAGAGTAGTGAATCTGGTCTTCGGAAGAATTTTGGTGAAAATATGTACAACCTGATCCGCAGTAGGTGTATAAGGTGTAGAAATCCGACTAGATAAGAGAGTCTCCCGAACGAAATGGCAATCAACTTCAATGTGTTTGGTGCATTCATGGAAGGTGGGGTTGCTGGCAATGAAGATAGCATCTTTGTTGTCACAGTGCATTGGAATGGATGGAGCTACAGAAATGTCAAAATCTCACAGAAGACTGTGTACCTAAAAAAATTCATAGGTGGTGTGAGCCATGGCTCGATACCCCGCTTCAACACTTGAGCGAGCAACTACAATTTGCTTCTTGCTTTGCCAAGTTACCAAATTACAACCTATAAAAGTGCAACATCCAGAGGTAGATCTATGATCTATGTTGCTCCCAACATAGTCAGAATTGGAGTAGCCAGTAAGATTACAGTGACCATGTTTCTTATATAGCAGGCCTTTGCCAGGAGAACTTTTTAAATACTTCAGAATATGGAAGACAACATCTCAATAGCATTGGTGGGGCTTATCTAGATATCTACTTACGAGCCCAACAATAGAAGTGATATCAGCGCTAGTGACAGTAAGGTAGATGAGTTTTCTAGTCATTCTGTGATACTGATGATGGTCTGGATAAGGAGGAGAAGTGTCGTCATCCCAGTTAGTGTTGGGATCTAAGGGTGTACTAGCTAGCTTAGCCCCAAGCATTCCTGTCTCTGATAGGAGATCTAAAACATACTTGCCTTGAAACAAACAAAGACCAGAGGATGAATGAGAGACCTTAATGCCTAGAAAATACCTCAATTTACCTAAATCTTTAGTAATAAAGTGTTTTTCCAAGTACGTCTTAGTAGCCTGGATGTCTGCAGAGTCACTTCCAGATAAGATAATGTCATCAACATAGACAATGAATACTACAAGACCAGAGGTAGTTTTTTTAACAAACACTGAGTGATCAGATTAAGAGCGACGGAAGTTAAATTTCTGAAGAATAGAAATGAGCTTGTCAAACCAGGCTCGGGGACTTTGCTTAAGGCCGTAAATTGCTTTGCAAAGGCGATAGACTTTTGAAGACTCCCTCCGACTCACAAATCCAGGAGGATGCTCCATGTAAACCTCCTCATGCAGGTCACCATACATGATTGCATTTTTAACATCAAGTTGAAATAAAGGCCAATCAGAATTTACGACCACATAAATAAGGATACGAACAAAATTTAACCGAGCCACAAGAGAGAAGGTGTCACGGAACCGTTCTTACCCCAATCCCAATCCTACTGCCTAGACAGTAGTAAAAGGATTGAAGCGCCCGTCCCTGAGTGGCCCAATATGATCTATCACACTGGCATATACAATAAGAAATAAATAACTCAAAAACTGGATAAATAAAGAAAAAAAACTAACCCAATATGGAGATATAACCAATTTGTATTTGTCATCAGAGTATATGAGTGCGGAAGCAATCTTATTCAGTTTTCCATTTGTATTGCCTAAAATCAAGAAAATCAAGACACAATCATGCAATTGCACGGTACGCTATCAAAATCAAGCAAAGCGATTTATAACAAAATAGTATACTTGGCAGGACTTATATTCAAAAGAATAACAAGCAATTTGCAAAACCAACATTTATTCGACAAGTTTTTCAAGCAATTCGACTTTTATTACGAGTGCCCATTATGCTGTAATTCAAGAAGCATGCTTATATATTTTGTATGACTCTATTACCCCAACGCGATGGGGAAGGTCACTAGGCCCCTTTTCACCATAGGAACATAGGAAGCCAATGCACAAGTCCCACCTCCAAATCAGGGGGTTGTTGTGCTCAATATCAACATTATCAACATTATCAATATCATCATCATTATCAATATACAGACAGTCATAATGGGCATGCAATTTATGTTTTCATGTTTTTCAAAATATAGTATAGAAAAACAAAAGACTAATCATAGGGAACAATAGCTCATCTAAGTAAGTAGCCAAGTATACAGTCAAGAGATACATAAAAGTATCTTCAATACAATCAATGAGGAGTTATATAATAGCGTACCTTTCACCGAGGATTTCGAGTATAATCAATATCCGATCAATAGGTCAACCCTTCGAGTCAGATCCTAAATTATCAAGATTGGATCAAGGGTCAAGATCATGATGTTCAGAATATCAGGTTTCAATATTCGAGATTAGGGTTACACTTTTCCTACGTCAACCTTAGGGTTGGGTCATTCACTTATAATTAATATTTCAATATGTCCAACATTATTTCAAGTGTACAATATATTCGAGTGTGAATGACTTACCTAGGTTTTCTAGGATCATATGTGTTAACCCTAACCTATGATCATTATCCAAGTCATCATCAATTTCTAGATGGTAATTACTATAATTGGAAATCAAGATCAGATTGATGGGTCAAAACTATATCAAGTATCTTGCAAGATTAGGATCAAGATTACTCATTATAAAGATTATAATCAAGATTGAATCAAGTAATTAGATCATAGATCACTAATGATTAATTTTCAAGAGTCAACTATATTAGATCTAGATTTGTATTTCAAGATATAGAGATATGTAGTTTCATGTGTTTTTCTGTTCCTTTACTTTGAGTGTCATGTGCTTAGCATGTGCCTCACTTACTCCTTTTCTTATGTTGTTTAGTCCCATATGGGTAGCGCTTAGTTTAGTCTATTGTTATGTTTGCTATATAAGAGACTCCTATGTAATCTGTTTTGATCATCCAATAAACAACATTTCTCCTATCTACATGGTATCAAGAGCAGGCTCTCACTTTCTCCCACCCTAATTTCCCACCCATGACATAACAATCCCCCCCTCCTCACAGCCGCCGCCCCCCCACGCCGCCACAGCCCCTCTCCCTCACCTCCTCCTCCCTCCACCCCTCCTAACCCTATCCCTAGCCGCCCCCCCCCCAGCCGCCGCCAGCAGCGGCACCCTGCTGCTGCCGCACCACCACCACAACCACCTCCCATTTTTTTCACCCACTCCCTTCATCCCTACCCACACTACCCTCTCCTCCATATCTTCCCTCCTCACCATATCCACCATTTCCCCCACAATTTCCCTCCCAATCACCTTCTAAATCCTTACGTACAGCCCTGTGCACTTTCTAATTTTTCTCCGTCTACGTCCGACAGATTGCGGATTTGTGACCGGGACACCTCTGGCCTTCTAAGTTGAGAGTCTACTTTGTTCCTCGGGATTTCTGCCTGCGCCTCATGTTGGAACGTTGATTTTTCCTCATGATGGCGTAGGTTTCTATGTCTTATTTGCCCATATTGGGTCCTTCTGATCTGCCTTGTCAGATCTCTGCTACTTCTGCCCATTAAGGGTCTCTGCTGCCTCTGCCTGTCCAGGGGTTCTACTGCTTCTCTACGGCGTGGTCCATTCTGCAGCCATGGCATATTCTGAGCCACCCAGATCTCTGCGCGTCACCACTGTCAAACTTGAAGGGGGATCCAACTACCATCTGTGGTCTGCGTCTTTTGTGCTGTATGTCAAAGCACAAGGTCGGTACCATCATCTCACTGCTGATCCCCCGGCTGCCCCTACTGCTGATGCTGAAGACAAGACTAAACAAGACTACATTCAGTGGTCCAAGGATGACTCCGACGTCATGTCCTGGATTCTCAACAGCACTGAGCCTCGGATCAGCCAATCTCTACTCTGCTTGCATGATGCCAAGACGATGTGGGACCAATTGACACATGTTTATTCTCACCAGGAGAATCCCAAGCGGGTGTTCAAGATTTTCAAACAACTCGCCAAGAAGGAGTTCTCCACTGACTTGTCGATCGATGACTTCTACAACCAATGCTCTGCTTTATGGAATGAATACGAGCTGTATCATCCGTTGACTGCCGATATTAAAGTTGCACAGCAGCACCACAATGAACTTCACCTGGTGCAGTTTCTGGCTGCGCTTCCTGACTCCTTCTCAGGGGTTGTTGATCAAATCCTGTCCAGTGACCCGCTTCCTACTGTTCGAGATGTCCTCAAAAGAGTCCAGCGACTACCTTCGCTGACTCCTGCTTCTGCTCTTGCACCTTCGGCTTTGGCTGCTCGCTCTACTGATTCCGGCCGTGGTCGTGGCCGCGGTCGAGGCCGTGGTGGACGACCTCCTACTTCTAGCGGACGGGGCACTCCTGCACCTGGACGGAGCACTTCACCTCATCCACGCCACTGCGGCTGGTGTGGCCGTGATAACCATACTGAGGACCGTTGCTGGATAAAGCATGGTAAACCTGCTTGGGCCAACCAAGCGGCTGATGATACTCCTGCTGCTTCTTCTGTGGATCAATCTGCTGCACCTAACACTGAATGGTTGCGCTCGGAGTTTGACAGAATGTTTCAAGAACGTCTGGCACAACTACCATCTACCTCAGACTCATCAGCCATGCTTGCCTCGTCCTCGTCCGGTAACACAAAGTGGTGCATCGACTCTGGTGCTTCCACTCATATGACTGGTACTCGTCATTTATTTTCACACCTTACCAACCATACTCCTATTTCTTCTGTCACTGTGGCAAATGGTTCCAGAACTACTGTTAGTGGCACTGGCAATATTCCTCTATCAAAGGAATTATTTCTTCGTTCTGTGTTATATATCCCAAACTTTCCTGTCAATTTACTTTCAGTCAGCAAAATGGTTAAACAATTAAACTGCTATGTTAAATTTGACCCGTCTGGTTGTATTATGAAGGACCTCCGCACGAAGACGAGGATTGGTTCGGGCCGTGAGGGACCAGATGGGCTGTACTACCTGGATGGACCACCTACTCCAAAGGCGATGCTCTCTACCTCGGTGACAGAACTTCAACTGCATGTTAGACTTGGTCATCCATCTGCGGCGAAACTAAAACATCTTTTTCCTGGTATCTCTGGCAATAGCTTTACTTGTGAATCTTGTGTAATGGGCAAGCATACAAGATCTGTTTTTCCATTATCTTCAAGAAACTATAGTAAATTGTAGGAATGTCCAATTGCTCTCAAATTTGGAACACAGCTTCACAAAAACGTGGAGAACCTTTACAAAAAGTTTAAGAACAAAAACATGAGGTTTGATGGATCAATTTTCTTCTTTGGACAAAGTGATGAATGAATCCAATTTGAAGTGTTATAATGTGTATAAAATCCACATTGGTCACCATATTTTGGATTTGAGTCTCAATAATGATTATGAAGACAAGAAAAATAATTTGGGGCCATGAGTGAGCATAAGGAGGGTGAAATTTGAATTAGTTCATATTAATGCTAAATTTCACTTTGTCACAGAAGGTCTCGAAGTAATCAACTCCATGTCTCAGTATAGCCCTTGGCTACCAAGCGAGCTTGGAGTCGCTCAATAGTGCCATCTGGTTGATTTTTTACTGTGAAAATCCACCTGCAACCAACTGATGAGCAACCAGGGGGTGTATCAATCGAATTCCAAGTATGTCTATCAGTGGGAGCCTGCATTTCAGTTTTCATGGCTTGACGCCATGCTGGATGTTGAAGAGCATGAGTAGCATTCTTAGGAATAGAAACAACACATAGGGCAGAAGTGAAATTTGCAAAATTATTTCCCAGGTTAGCAGTAGTGCAAAAATTCCCAATAGGGTGTTGAGTGCAAGACCGAGTGCAAAAATACCTTAGGTATTGGCTGTTCTTTTGACGAGGATGGAAGATTTAGTTGGGCCATAGAGGAAATAGGTGCCTTCGGTCTTCTTTGGTAGATTTTTAATGGAGTAGGTGCAACAATATGATATGGCGAGGCAGTATCAACATGCATAGGTAAAGGAGGTTCCGATAGTAAGTTAGAAGTGAAGGCAGATCCAACAGGAGAATAGAACGACATATGTTCAGAAAAGAAAAAATCAGCCGAGACCATCTATTTCTCAATAAGTGGGTTAAAGCAGCGATACCCTTTTGTGTCCTAGAATACCCCAGAAAAATACACTTGGTAGCATGAGGGTCCAATTTAGTAAGGTCAGGATGCAAATTTTTCACAAAACAAGTACCCCTAAAAATACGAGGAGGCACGGTGAACAAAGGAGCATCAGAGTATAGAATTTGAAAAGGCACTTGATTGCCAAGAACAGAAGAAGGTATGTGGTTAATAAAATTACACGTAGTGGAAACAACTTCAGGCCAAACAGAGTTGGAAACATGATAGTGAAAGAGAAGAGTACGCGCAACCTCAAGAAGATGACGATTCTTGCGTTCAGTATTGCCATTCTGTTGGGGTGTATATGCATAGGGAGTTTGATGATTAGTACCCATTTTGGTACAAACTAGATTGATTGACTTTTGCATGAACTCAAAGGCATTATCAGTATGAAATTTTTTAATAGGTTTACCAAACTGGGTATGTATTTCAGCAAAGAAAGATGTAATAGTGTCAAGTATATGAGATCTTTCTCTTAACAAAAATAACCAGGTGGTTCTAGAAAAATCGTCAATAAAACTCATAAAGTACCGGAATCCAGAAATACTAGCAATAGAGCACGACTCCCGAATGTCAGCATGCACAATATCAAATGGTTGTTTTGAGCTAATACAATTTTTTTTTATTAAAAGTAGACCGAGTTTGTTTTCCAAACTGGCATGTCTCACAATGAAAAATTGAATTAGAAATGTCAGGTAATAATGCTTCAATTTTGCTGGTGAAGGGTGCCCCAAGCGGTAGTGCCATTGAATGCCGGCCACAGAAGTAGTCAGGTAAGCCTTCATCTTTGGTGCATCCAAATAGCAGAGTCCGTCTGGTCCCTCATGCCCAAACCAATCTTCATCCTCGTGCGTAGATCCTGAAAGATAACACCATCCGAGTCAAATGTAGTTGAGCATTGTAGGCTCTTAGCAGTTCTACTCACAAATAACAAGTTGATAGGGAATTTAGGAACATAAAGTGTTGAGTTCAAAGCAAGACGACCTGGTGTATAAATATTCTCTATCCCTGAAATAGGCATTTGAGAACCATCGGCTAATGTGACAGGCGGAATAGCAGCAGTTTTATGCAAGGTAGAAAATAAGATCGATTGTCAGTAATATGAGAAGTGACACCAGAGTCAATAACCCATGTATGTTTACCAGACTGTGTCAGAAGAGCAGATTGTGTCAAAAGAGCAGAACTCCCAACATGAGAGGTTTCAGCAGAGGAGGCATGGCGAGCTTGAAGTACTTTCTCAATCTCAGATCGGAGCCAATCAACAGAAGGCGGAGCTCATGTAGAGGCAGAGGTGTCAACTGCTCTGAAGAAACCTGATTTGCCCAAGTAGATTTGTTGTGCTTGATCTAGCAGCGGTCTTCGGTATGATTGTTACTATAAGTATATATATTTTACTGTGTTGTGTTGTTTCTTAGTGTATTTTTGGCTTTTGCCTTTGTAGCCTCTTGTACTTTGTAGCCTCTGTGTCTCAATTTCTTATCTTATAAAAGAGAGGGTCATGTACTTGTTTTATTCACTCAATAAGAAATAACCTTTAGTATTTTAGATGGTATCAGAGCCTCCCGATCCTCCCTAAACCCCTCCCTCCTAAACCCTAACACCATGCCCACTTAACCCTAGCCGCCACCCCCCTTTTCCTTTTTCCTTTTTTTTATTTGTTGCTGCCGCCCCCTGCTGCTGCTGCCGCTCACCTCCTCAGGCCGTCCACCCCACCAGCCCTTCTCCCCGCTATCCCCTCTCCACCCCAAAAATCGCCGCCACGATCTCCACCCCTACCACCAGCCCGCCGCCTCCTCCTGCCCCCCTTTCTGCCGCCGCTACCCACCTCTCCACCTGCCACATCCACCCTCTTCTCCACAGCCCACCACCACCTTCCTAACTCTCCGTCATCACCATCTTCTTCATCCCTTATTCCTATCCCATCCCGTTGACCACCCCATCCACCCATCCTCTTCTCATTGGTCTTCGGACAGCTTCCGACACTTTCCAGTTCTGGCACGTTGAAGACGTAAACTCGGTTCTGCTCTCTGCCTACCTACGCCTCATGGAGTAATTTTTCCTCCATGTTGGCGTAGGTTCTTCTATATTCCTTGTTGCCTCTACGTGGGTTCCCGAGATTCGATGCTTGGATATCCTATCTTCTACTAGATCTGCCCATGTATTGGGCTTTTGCTACTGTCTGCCTCTGTTGACTGCTACGTCAACCTTCTTGCTACTGCTTCCTGCGCCCTTAGTTCACGCTGTCTGCTTTCGTCATGGCGACCTCAGACGTTCCCCGCAACTTGTGCGTCACCACTGTCAAATTGGATGGCTCCAACTATCACTTATGGGCAGCCTCCTTTGAACTCTACGTCAAGGCTCAAGGACGCTTTTCGCATCTGTCTACCAAAGGTCCTGCGACTCCTGCTCCAGATGCTGATGACAAGACGAAACAAGCCTATGATCTTTGGTCTAAAGAAGATTATGGCGTAATGACTTGGCTGGTCAATAGTGCAGAGCCCAAAATCAGCCAGTCTTTGCTCCGCCTGAAGACGACCAAGGAAATGTGAGATCAACTTTCCCATGTGTATTCTCACCAACAGATTCCGAAGGTGTTTGAGATCTTCAAAAACTTAGCCAAACTGGAGTACTCGACTACTGATTCTGTGGAGGACTACTATAATCAATGCACTGCGCTCTGGGTTGAGTTCGAGGTCTATCACCCCCTATCATCAGATATTACTAAGATACAACGCCAACACAATGAGTTACAGTTAGTCCAGTTTCTTGCTGGCATGCCGTCATCCTTTGTGGGGGTAGTCGATCAAATCCTTTCTAGTGATCCTCTTCCTACCCTACACGATGTTCTGAAGTGTGTGCAGCGCCTTCCCTCGGTCTCTCAAGCTCTTCCTGATACTTCTGACGGGACGTCCCTTGCTGTTAGGACTGATGACTCCTTCCGTGGACGTAGTCGCGGTCGAGGA
Source organism: Alisma plantago-aquatica (assembly GCA_963693085.1). Taxonomy (NCBI): domain Eukaryota; kingdom Viridiplantae; phylum Streptophyta; class Magnoliopsida; order Alismatales; family Alismataceae; genus Alisma; species Alisma plantago-aquatica. The sequence continues at coordinate 1,285,736,658 of OY856409.1, forward strand.
CGCGGTCGTGGACGATCCTCTACTAGTCCAGGATAAGGGTCCTCCTCTACTGCTGATGCTACTGAACAACGCTATTGCACCTTCTGTAAACGGACTAATCATAATGAAGACCGTTGCTGGATCAACCATGGAAACCTGCGTGGGCAAATCAAGTCACATCTGAGCAGCCTGACACTACTGCCTCCTCTTCTGCTCCACCATCTGCCGATTGGATCAGATCGGAATTTGAGAAATTGTTTCAAGCGCGTTTGGCCTCATCTACGGAGACTTCCACTGATGGCAGTACTGCTCTCCTAACCCAGTCTGGTAAAAACACTTGGGTGATCGACTCTGGTGCGACCTCCCACATTACTAGCAATCCTACCTTGTTTTCTACTTTGCATAAAATTGCTGCTATTCCTCCGGTTACTCTAGCTGATGGTTCACAAACGCTTGTATCTGGTTTTGGCAATATCTGTACTTCTGGCCGCCTACCTCTGCGCTCTGCATTATATGTTCCTAAATTTCCAATCAATTTATTATCTGTCAGTCGGACTGTTAAGAGCCTGCGCTGTTCAGTAACATTTGACCCATATGGTGTTATCTTTCAGGTTTTGCGTACGAGGACGAAGATTGGTTCGGGCCATGAGGGACCAGACGGCTTATACTACCTGGATGTACCGAGGACTGCTGCGCTTCTGACTTCTTCTGTGACGGACATCCAATGACACTATCGGTTGGGACATCCGTCAGCGGCCAAATTGAAGCACATACTACCTGTTATTTCTGATTCTGTTTTTCATTGTGAAACTTGCCAATTAGGCAAACATACTAGGTCTACTTTTTCCAAAAAAATATGTATTGGCTCAAAACAACTTTTTGATATAGTGCATGCTGATATTTGGGGTCCATGTTCTGTTCCCAGTGTCTCTGGTTTCCGGTATTTTATGAGTTTTATTGATGATTTCTCTAGAACGACCTGAATATTCCTGTTGAAAGATCGGTCTAACATTCTTGATACTATTACTGCCTTTTTTTTTCTTCTGAAATACGTACCCAGTTTAGTAAACCTATAAAAATCTTTCGCACTGACAATGCCCTTGAATTCATGCAAGCATCAGTCAGTTCCTTTTGTCGCAAACTGGGTACTATTCACCAAACCTCATGCGCCTATACTCCGCAAAAAAATGGAGTTGCCGAACGCAAAAATCGGCATCTTCTTGAAGTTGCTCACACTCTTTTGTTTCACTACCATGTTCCCCACTATTTTTGGCCCGAAGCTATTTCTACTGCATGCTATCTTATCAATCGCATGCCATCTTCTGTCCTTGACAATCAAGTTCCATATCAAATTCTATATCCTGATGCTCTGTTGTTTTTTGTCCCCCCTCAGATTTTTGGAAGCACCTGCTTTGTTAAAAATCTGCGTCCTGGATTAACTAAACTTTATCCCCGAGCCATCAAGTGTGTCTTCTTAGGGTACTCTAGGACTCAAAAAGGGTACCGTTGCTATGACCCGGTTGGAAAGAAGTGGATGGTCTCAGCTGATGTCGTCTTCTTTGAACATATGTCGTTTTATTCCTCTGCTAGTTCTGCCTTAACATTAGATTTATTTGCGGATATACCTTTACCGCTGATTGATGCGTCTGATTCATCAGATACCACTCTTGTTGTTGCTCCTCCACTGAAGGTTTATCAAAGAAGACCGAAGGCTCCAACTCCCTCCATAGCCCATCCAGATCCTTCATCCTCGATGGCAGATCCACCTCCATCCCAGGTATTTTCTGACTTAGATATACCTATCAGCGTACGCAAAGGTACTCAGACTTGTACACAACACCCCATTGGGAATTTATGTACCACTGATCACTTGGGGACTAATTTTGCAAATTTCATATCTGCTCTTTCTACTGTATCTATTCCTAAGAATGCTTCTCAGGCTCTTAAGCATCCAGCTTGGCGTCAGGCCATGGAATCTGATATGCAGGCTCTCTTACTGAACGCAATACTTGGCAGTTAGTTGATCCTCCTACTGGTTGTTCTCCGGTTGGCTGTCAATGGGTCCTTACGATCAAATATCAGCCTGATGAGACTATTGAACGTCTCAAAGCTCGCCTTATTGCTAAAGGCTATACCCAGACATATGGCGTGGATTACTTTGAGACCTTCTCACCTGTTGCCCTTTTGAACTCGGTTCGTGTACTCATTTCTGTGGCTGTTAATTCTGACTGGCCTTTATTTCAGCTCGATGTCAAGAATGCTTTTCTATATGGTGATCTGCATGAGGAGGTATACATGGAACAACCTCCTGGTTTTGTGCTTTAGGGGGAGTCCTCAAAAGTTTGTCGTCTGCGCAAAGCAATTTACGGACTGAAGCAAAGCCTCCGAGCCTGGTTTGATAAGCTGAGCTCTATTCTTCAAAATTTCAGTTTCGTCATTCTCAGTCTGATCATTTTATATTTATCAAACACACCGTCTCTGGGCTTGTTATCTTAATTGTTTATGTTGATGACATCATATTATCCGGGAGTTACCTTGTAGGTATTCAGGCTACTAAACGCTACTTGAAAACTCATTTTGTCACTAAAGATTTAGGTACACTGAGATACTTTCTTGGGATTGAAGTGTCTCGGTCATCTTCTGGGCTATGCTTATCTCAGCACAGATATGTTTTGGATCTTCTATCTGAAACATGTCTTCTTGGCGCCAAGCCTGTCAGTACCCCGTTGGACCCGAACACTAATTGGGATGACGAGACTTTTCCTCCTTATTCTGATCATCATCAGTATCGTCGCATGGTCGGGAAGCTTATTTGCCTTACTGTCACTCGAGCTGATATCACATCTGCAGTTGGACTGGTTAGCAGGTATCTCGATAAACCAAGACAATGTCACTGGGATGCTGTCTGCCATATTTTAAAATATCTAAAAAGTTCTCCTGAGAAAGGTCTTCTGTATAAGAAACATGGCCACTGTAACCTTGTTGGGTATTCTGATTCTGACTACGCTGGGAGCAAAATAGATCGCCGATCTACTTCTGGTTACTGCACGTTTGTAGGTGGTAACTTGGTTACCAGGCGTAGCAAGAAACAAACTGTTGTTGCTCGTTCTAGTGCTGAAGCAGAATATCAAGCCATGGCTCATACTACCTGTGAACTCTTCTGGGTCTGTGGCCTTCTGAAAGATTTTGGTATCTCTCATTCCAATTTTATTCCTATGTACTGTGACAACACGGCTGCTATCTTTATTGCGAGTAATCCTACATTTCATGAACGTACTAAGCACATCGAAGTTGACTGTCATTTTGTACGAGAAGCTGTCTTATCTGGTCAAATATCTACGCCTTATACACATACTTCCGATCAAGTTGCAGATATCTTCACCGAGATTCTTCCGAAGACTCGATTCACTGCTCTGATTGACAAGTTGGGCATGCTTGATATCTATGCTCCAGCTTGAGGGGGAGTATTAGTATGTATATTTTACTGTGTTGTGTTGTTTCTTACTTAGTGTATTTTTGGCTTTTGTCTTTGTAGCCTCTTGTACTTTTATCCCATATTGCCTAGCTCTACTCTGTGTCTCAATCTCTTGTCTTATAAAAGAGAGGGTCATGTACTTGTTTTATTCACTCAATAAGAAATAACCTTTAGTATTTTAGAGTTACACTTGCAAAAGTTGTAGAAACGTGGTTCAGTAGAGGAGTCAGAGCCAGAGGAGTACGAACCACGACCATTGCCAGGAGTTGAGCGTCCACGTCCACGACCACGACTGCGGCCACATCCACGAAAAGAGTCACCAGAATGGACAACAAGAGAAGCACTATCAGAAGATCAGGCGTTGCCTGAGAGACAGAAGGTAAGCGTTGCATGCATTTCAGAACATAGCGTAAAGTGGGCAACAAATAACTGGAGAGAATCTGATCAACGACCCCCGCAAAGGAGGGTGGTAAGCCGACTAGGAACTGAACAAGCTGAAGTTCATTCCGTTGTCGTTGTGCTTCTTTAATATCTGAGGATAACAGATGATACACGTCAAACTCATCCCAGAGAGCACAACATTGATTATATTAATCCTCAATAGAATTAATGGTAGAATACTCCTGGCCAAGTGTTTGAAGATATCGACCACTTTCTTGGGATTTTGTTGATGAGAATACACACGAGAGAGTTGATCTCACATATTCTTAGCCGTATGCAGACGTAAAAGAGACTGGCTGATTTTGGATTCATCACTGTTGACCATCCAGGTCATAACCCCAGAGTCCTCCTTGGACCATAGGTTATATGCATGTTTAGTCTTGTCATTGGCAGTAGCAGCCGGAACATCCTGACCTTTAGTAGAAAGATTGGAATAGCGTCCTTGAGCCTTGACATAGAGTTCAAAGGAGGCTGCCCAGGTATGATAGTTGGAGCCGTCCAACTTGGCTGTCGTCACGCAGAGATTGCGAAGCGGATTTGAGGATGCCATTGGGTACACAGAATGCAGGACAGCAAAGCAGACAGAAATAGCAGGCCAGAGCGGAAGTCAGCAGGCACGTAGCAGCAAAAGGCACATAGCAGTCAGTAGACGAAAGTAGCAGAAACCCAACCAAGGTGCAGATCTAAGAACACCTATACACGGGCATAAAATAACATAGGGAGATCTAACACATCAGATCCCAAAAACCAACGTAGAGGCAACAGTGGATATAGAAAATCTACGCCAATATAGAGGAAAACTTACTCCACCACGAGGCGTAGGCAGAAAAGAAGCAAGATCCGGTAACGCTGTTAACGTGCTATGACTGGAAAGTTACCGAAGATGTCCAGAGATGAACGGAAAGGGAAGGAAGTAAGTCGGTGGTTACTCGGATGAAGAGATGAGAAGATGGGGGTTAGAGGTAGTAGCGGTGGGTGTTTGGTGGTGGGAGGTGGTGGTTAGGTGCCGGTTGGTGGTGCCCATGCTGGCTGTAGCTGACGGAAAGGGGGGGAAGGGTGAGGGAGGGGCAACGGATGGGTGAGAGGGCAGGCGACGGGTGAAGAAGTGGTTGGCGGCGGGTGAGGGAGGAGAGGCTACGGCGGAGGAGGGTGGGAGGCGGGCGGCGGGCGGCGGGGGTTGAGGAAAAAGGGGCGACAGGTGGAGGAGGAGGTGGGCACGACGGAGGGTGGACGAGAAAGGAAGAAGAACATAAGGAAAGGTGGCGGCTAGGGTTTATGGGGGCATAGGTTAGGGTTGGGGTTTAAGGAGGACCAGGTCACTCTGATATCATCTAAAATATTAGGAAGCCTTTGTATTAGATAATTGAAACAATTACAGGAGATTCGAGAGTAAGAATAATCTAGAAACGTGAATATTCTAGAATAAGGAAAAAAGCGAATGGACTAATAAACAAAGGCCCATAATACAATAATAAAGGCAAAATAAAACCAGAAAAATATATATACCAATAGTTAGATATCTGTTTTACAAAATCTTAAACAACCTAGCTTTATCTAACAGCGTTTCAGGAGGAAAGCCCATGTTAGGTATTTTTGTGAGAAAGAGTGCCTTGTCAAGAGGATTGTAAAGCTAACAGTGATGGGTGCTAGGACTCTTAAGTTAATATGAGCTTGATGGGGAACTAGGGATTAGCACGTATTGCCACTGAAATGTGCAATAGATAAATTGAGGGCTCACATTTGATGGTTCAAATCTGAGTTCAATATTTTACATTCGAGCCCGATATTGATCAAGAAGCATTAATCCAAATTGGGAATTGCACCTGAAACTGCTTCCAATTTGGGGCCCACAATCAGAATTGAGTTGGAAAAGAAGTAAAGGGTAAATGGATGCCAGCCTTCTAGTCTTTGGCAGCCAAGTATAAAAATAAAAAGGGTAAGAAACTACAATGAATAAGGAAAATGGAAAAGAACAAAATAGAAATGAGGCACCAGATCTATGCATGCGCGTACTTTACAGACCTTGACTTCTACAAAAATACACATGGAAAGCCATCCGAGGGGAGCAATGTATTAGAAAGCGGGAAGCGGGAGGCGTGCGGACGACATCTAAATTTTATATATTTTTATACAAAATTACACGTATGTGTATATAAAAAATATATTTATAAGGAACTTCTATACATATCTAATCAGCAAATCAGTAATTAACTAAGTATTCATCAATACTTACTATTAATCAGCATCTCTAATCACTAAAATCAGCAAGCAGATCAGTAATTGTATATAACAAACTATGAATTATTGAATTAAAGTAATCACTAAAGTAATACTAACCAACAGTACCAATCATTAATCACTGAAAGCAGCAAGGAAATCAGTAAAACTAATCATGCATTACTAGTATAATAGAGCAATAGGATATTTACTTAGATGCATTACAGCAGTACCCAATTATTACAGCTTACACCCAAAGTATGCATTCTAAATTAGGACTAGCTATATCATAGAACATTTAATGTATACAAGTTTCGTACATTATAGTCAACACTACTTGGCTATGTAATTAATTAATGTTAGATGCTTACATTAGGATTTTTAAACAAAAGCGGGAAAAAGCGGGTGAGGCGGGCAAAAAGCGGGCGATTTTGTTCAAAATGATTAAGCGGGTGATTAATGGCAAAACTAAGCGGCTGGGGGTCATGAGCGCTTAAGCGGCCCGCCTGGCCATTTTTTAATTCACTGGAGGGGAGTGACAAGTCCTAACCATCGTGAAAAAAGTAGCTACTAGGGAGAGGAAATTCCTAGCACTTAGAAATTACCATAGAGAAGTATGATACCACAACCGCCATTAGCCAAGGTTCTCTCCTCCGTAGCTCTATCCTTGCCCCTTGTGGCTCTACCCTATATGGTTGCTGTGACGAGAATATACCAGGAACTTCCTTTGTGTCTTCTCTAGTGATCACCATGCTAATTATCAACATTGATGCCTCCCGACGAGCACATTTGCATCCCCCATCACCACCAATATCATCACATGGAGTCATGAAAGCAAAAACACACTGTAGGAACACCACAAAACTGTTGAACTACTTATAAACGTCGTCAACTGCAAATGCTGCCAGCTATATCATGTCGTGGTAATCAATATTGTCATGCCATCAACATTTTCTCCGTCAAAGAGAACAACTTTTTAATTTCTTACTCGGGGCCATTAGAAATCTTTGCGGTTAGAATAACTCCCAAATTCACATTCTCCATCTCAATGCTCCTCTTTTCTTTCTTGGTTATCTTCCATCACCAATTAAATGATCTCTAGCACCTTCAATTGCCAACTGAATGACCTCTAGCACCATTGTGCATGCTAAAATCTCAGCCTCTTTCACCATGAATGCGGCCACCAAAAGAATCGATTACACAATTATTATGATTGTGTGTTTGTCCATTCAAGCTACCACCAGCAGTGGGGACATCAATATCAACATGGGAGTAGATTTCCTTTTTGAACTTGCAATTGGTCTCGAACTAGAGGAATGAGATGCAGCGGGGGCTTGCAACTTTTCCACATGATGTGTGCTTCGTCTATGACACTTTTTTTCTATTGTGTCTACTGGCAGCTCAACTCCCTACATCATGAGCTTGGCCATTTGACATCATTAGTGATACAATACTTCACAATTGTGCATGTGGCCATCCATACTACTGCTGACAATATTGACATCAACATTGATACATGAGTACATTGCTGCCTAGAATTTATCATTGTTCTTTATTTGTTTTATATCTTACACATATGTCAGTGACATCTCTTGCTCCAAACTCTTTTTGCTTCTGTTCAACACATGTCACACATGCATGGGCTTAATATTTTCGTTTGCCCATGATGCTAAGTTGGCTTCTGTATTTTGTTTTGAGCCGCCTCTCTTTATTGTGATTATCCTATGGAGCTTGCATGAACTTTTAGTGGGCTGGGGGCAACATTTTCCATATCTAATATTTAGCACACAATTCTATGTACTTAGACCAAAATTTTCTTCATTGATACTATCTATAACCAATTTTATTTTTTCGTACCAATTATGAACTTCACTTGGCTCTCTCACCCACTTGGGCTATTAATGAATTTTATCCTCTACTATTCCCATGTGGTGTTTTTAGGCATTAATTCGATTCCCTTTTTCCTTACTTGTTGTGTACTAATGGGGAACATCCATTAATGAGGTATCGCACATTGCATATCACACACACAATTACTGGAATGAATCATAGTGACAAGTTCAGGGTTCGACAACTTTTCGGTTGGCCGGAAAAAATCAGAATTCAGAAAAAAATTGGAAAAAAATCGTGAAAAAATCAATATATTTCGGTCAAAGTTGGGTCAACTATTTGGAAATAATCGGCAATAAGTCGGCTATATATATGCACATATACACATACTTATATATACACATTTACATATATGTATATATATACTTATATTTAGATATATGTATATATATATATGTGTATATATATATGTATATATATACATATGTATATATATATATGTATATATATACATATGTATATATATATATATATATATAGATATACATATGTATATATATATACATATACATATATACATATATGTTTCTGTGTATATTTATACATATACTTATATATACACATATATTTACAAATATGTATATATACATATATGCATATATACACATATCTATATATATACATATATGTACATATACATACATCCATATATATACATATATATGGTTATGTGTGTGTGTGTATGTATATATATATATATATATATATATATATATATATATATATATATATATATATCAGACCCAAATGTAACTATTGAGGTCACTATATGTACAATCTTATTGAGTGAAAAAAGTAGTAAAAGAATTAAAACATAGTTGAATAATAACAATGGATTGTCGGGAGAGTGGGGGGTCGGAGGTTTAGTGTATATAAGGAATTTTGTGCCAATGAAAAAGAGCTAAAGCCTTAAGAGAGAAAAATCATGAATAAACGTGAAAAGTCACGAAGAATCGTGAAAAATCATATAAATCGTGAAAATGTGGGAAAATTGTGAAAAGTCATGAAATATCGACTGCTGACGTATTAATTGTGGTGAACATTCAGGAGCCTATAAAATCGCGAAAAATCACCGATTTTTTTGTAAAATTCAGAGACTTTTGTTACTATGGAATGAATCCATCACAGGTACCAAATAGTATTTCTCATTCTCAAAAGTTGATATGTAAGGGTAAAACCTGACATACGTAGTTGATTACATTGTCCATATCATAAACATCAAAATGAAACTAAAATTAATTTGTAAAATCATAAAATGCTATGGACAACGACATCCCACCAGGACACTTTCTAGTCCTTCATTATGTCTTTGTCCTTTAGATGTAACCTCCTTCTAGTCACCACCTATGGACATCTCGTCCACAACCATGCAAAACAGATGGGGATACTAGTTAGGGTCATTGCGTATTTACATAAGATGAAAATGAGAGACATGCTTCACAATTTTGAAATAAACATAAATTAATTTTCATGTTCCTTATCATTAGCATCTTCTTCATGGTTACAATTAACTGAGTCAACTAAGATGATTTCTCCACAAAAACTTGCACCGAAGCGCTCATTGCTCCAAACAACTCGTTGCACCCAAGTGCTCATTGCATCAAAGTGCTCATTAATCATGGAGAATCACTTATTTAACAACGCATACTCGAACATTGCTCTTGAACATAACATCTTAAAAACTTGAATCTTGCTTAATGAATCATGTTCATTACTTAATCTTACACATTTACTGAAAACTGTAAAGTGTTTCAGAAGTAAGCATCTTGCAATTATTGTATGAAATCAAATACTTCATATTGTTAAATCTTGATCATGCATACATAATCGGATAGAACCGAATACCCATACTCTTAAATCAAAGTGCATGTCCACTTACCTATTGAGAGAAGGATTCATAGCAAGTCACCTGAGATTGATGAAAATTTTAAAGTAATCATCTGAATATTTAACATAAATCCTAGGTTTTTAGGGTTTTCCAATAATCCTGGGGATTTGGGGAGTCAAAGTAGGCTTTACAAGTGAGCTGGATTGTTCCTTTAAAAAATTATTTATAATTAATTTTCTGAAGCCAATAAATATACTATGCGTTTTCTAAATCTGGACCAATGACCAGTTGTAACATCTATTCCTTCTAAGTTGGCTAAGCAAATACAGTTGTTCTGTTTTGCAGGTTACCTGAATAACCCTGAAGCGACCAAGCTTATCTTGGATGGTGAAGGTTGGCTACGCACAGGAGATCTGGGCTACTTTGACAACCAAGGAAACTTATTCGTAGTTGACCGAATCAAAGAGCTTATCAAGTGCAAAGGATTTCAGGTTGTCTTTTCTTTATTGTTCATGTTTGAGCGCCAGTCTTCCATTTGTTTAGTTCTGTGAAGTTTAATTGACATCTAGCTCTTCTCAGGTTGCACCAGCAGAGCTCGAAGGGTTGTTACTATCCCATCCTGAAGTATTGGATGCTGTTGTGATCTCGTAAGCTATAGGATATAATTCAGAAACTTTCTACTGTTGCAAAATCATGGAACACCAAGCTTTCTTTTCCACGTGGAGACTATTCTTACCTGGTAGTTACATTTCTATTTGTCTCCCTCCTTTCTAGATACCCTGATGCTGAGGCTGGCGAGGTCCCCATTGCTTTTGTTGTACGCTCCCGTAAGAGTTTGCTTACTGAAGTGAAAGTCCAGGAATTTATAGCTGAGCAGGTAAAGCGTTTTTCACAAGCAGATTTGTAACACTAACAATGCACTGTAGATTCTCTGTCAAGGCACTTAAACTTCTCTATCGGAGATTTGGCATATCCCACAAACTGAACTTCAGCTGCAATATCACTGCATCTGTATGCATATAAAATTACAAGGGATAAATTTCTACAGAAGCCTCAAAGCTCATTTCAAAAAAGAATTCTAGTTTTGAATAATAGTTAGACAAAATTATGTATATGTTTTTCTCCTTTCACAGGTTGCCTACTACAAGAGATTGCGCCGCGTAACTTTTGTGGACAGCATCCCCAAGTCAGCTTCTGGAAAGATTCTAAGGCGGGAGCTAAAGGTGAACATCCCATCGAAGATATGAGTCCGTCTCCCGCAGGGCTGCAACATAAGACGTCCTCCATTTGGTTGATGGCGGTGGGAAAGTGTACATCACTGGCCTGGGTAGCTGCTCTTGTGCATATTCTGCATTGACTAGGATTAGAGATTGATTCTTTCTTCTTTTATTGGTAAAAGCTATGGTGATCTTGCTGGCTGGTGTTGTAATTCCTAGAAAGAATGCTTCGAAATGAAAGGCTCACATTGTAGGTTATTAGAGGAATAAAGGAATGATATCACCAGGGTTATGCATTATTACTAGAATTATTAGGACAAGCACAGTTAATCCAATTATGGGGCAAAATCTTAATGCTTTTGAAGTGAAATCATTCATATGGCATATTGCTGCTTTTAGGGTCTGTTTTGGATGTAATGTATTTGTAAATTGAGGTTTAGAAAGAGAAAAATTCCGAAACAAGAGAACGGTTGTGCAGAATTTGAATATGTATTCTATTCTATGTAAGATAAAAAGGGGACGTAGTTTGTTCTCACACCATGATATTTCTAGACGCTACACCAAACACAGTTGAAGTGATAATGTCAGCTCAATTTATCCTTTCCCATTTTAGCTCAGCTATCAACTGCACTTGGAATTGATGTCTGGGTCCGGCAGGCTTAGCCTGAGTTCAAGTAGACGTTGGTATTGTCCGTAGCTAAGGCAGTTCGTCGTGTCGGTGACCCACTGCTTGGGTGTTGTGGCAAAGAGGACGTACCAAACATGTTCATTGTATTTAAAACCACAGGTCTGAATTATTGAAAAACATTGAACTAGAAAAATAATAATAAGTGATTCATTATAAAGTTACATAGAAATGCTATAAGCAGATCCGAACTACTATTATAACTGAAAACCACAGTGACCAAGGAAAAGTAATTCAACAACCTAAACAGCTTGTCCAGAAAAAAAAATAAGTGAGAACAGACTGCACCATTTGAAGCAATGGTTTTTTGTGGCCAATTTTTCTACACAGACGCTTGGCCTTTGATATAGTCTGACAGCGGCAAGAACAACTTCATCAATCGTGTTGTGTATAAGTTCCTGCCCAGCGTTGTGTATTTATGTAATTCAAGTGCTATCTAAAATTGTGAATTTTAGTTGATCAAATTTTAAGTATGGAAATGATGAGTTGTATAAGGGCTCTGGAATACTTGTTATACTCTACTCATCTCTACTCTTAAAAAGAATCTTTTATAGAATGATTCGTTTGTCATGAATCTTTAATAATCAAAGGCTTAGGAGATCGCAGAACGTAGTGATGAAATAACTCCTACATAGAAAATAGAACAACTAATCTATACGATTGTAAAAAGAGAGAGCTTTCGCAACTAATTAGAGCCATGTTATATAGTTCACTTCTAAATATTCTAGTCAATCAGATTGTAGCACTTTTGAAATGTCACTTTCTCCTTCACTCTCCCTTGCCAATTTTTTTAAATCAACTTTTATAAGTTCTAGCAGTGAACACACACGTACCACACTTTCTGCTTACTTTATACTAGATAAATATATCAAAAATTAGAAAAAATGGATTTCAAAGAATTCCATTTAAAAATAATGAATATACAGATCTAAATTCATAAAAGTGTTCATGATCAGATAATATTTTACATAGAACATCATTTTTTATCCTATACTGAATTCCGTTAGCTCACCATCATATATGATGAATCACATCGTGTTGGATACCTATTAGACAAATTATGTATTCAAAGATGCTTAGCTTCAAAACATCATCTAATCTTGAATCCCAGCCATGATTAGCTTTAAAACACATCGTGTTGGATACCTATTAGACAAATTATGTATTCAACGATGATTAGCTTCAAAAAATTATCATCTTCATCATCATTGTCATCATCATCATCATCTAATCTTGAATCCCAACCATGATTAGCTTTAAAACACATGGAGTGGAATTCATGACAATTTGAATGCAAAATTACTTAGATTTTTAATACACATACATGCACTTTGGTGATTAAATCTTAAAGGCATCAATATTTTATATATTACATTACACATATGAAAAACATATTAGAAACAATATTTACAATATTATTGTAAAATAATTGCCATGCATGCTAAGAAAGTTGCTTTAATGACCATTTTTACAAAATGGAGCGTTTCAATGGTTATTGTGAAAATTATTATTTATTATTATACAAAGCTCGGAACAATTCTTGTAAAGAATAGATAAATCTAAAAAATATAGCAATGATTTATTGTAATGACTTAAATCACACAGACAAATGTCACACTTAACGAAATATAATAATAATAATAGTAGTAGTATCACATTTTAGGGTATATCTAGAAAACATGAAGTTGGAGTTGGATTCTCTATATCATATCAAAGAAAAAAACAACATATCTTTATGTCTAATGGGGTTACATCTAAATGTTTGACAAACTAATTTGTTGTAGTTTGTTGTCCCTTAAACTTGAATAATAATAGGTTGGGATGATGAATGCCTTTAATCAAAGTTTTAATAGTGATTCATATTTAATTTTGTATTTTCATATTGCATATAACCTGTGTTTTCAACAAGATTAGTTTTTTAGCAATTCCAACATTTTATTTGGATTTTATTAGTTCTTATATTTTAATTACTCATTGAAGATAGTGCTAAAGGAGAGGTCATGAACCCTCCACAAAGTGGGTGATGCATGGATCTCAAATACACATTCATAACTCCTTTCTCCCTAACTTCAACTATTGGAGTGGAGGAATCAATATGACATTAACAAAGAAATTAAGTCTTCAGAGTATGTTAGTCAATTGACTAGCCCCGCTAGTCAATTAGGTATCCAACCACTTGATAATTGAATTGAGCCATCCAACTACTCGATTGACTAGACTAACTAATTGTTAGAGTACGTCATCATCAAACCAACTTCATCTCGTTGATCGACTACCTCAACTAGTGGGACGATTAGACATGTTCAACGACTTAGGCAAGTTCATAAGCATCCTATTCGACGATCTAGTCCTACAAGTAGATTGATTGGGAAAAAACTACTTGAGTGTTATACTAGAAGACCGACTAGATAGCCCAATTGATCAACTGCAACATCCCTAATAGACAAATTGAGAGGCCAATCAATTAACTATTCAAACAATTTTTCCAAGCCCACTAGTCGACTATCTAAGTAAGCTAGTCAACTAGGTAGAAAGGACATAGTGTCTCACAATGGATGACTACTCAAAAGACTATTATAATGCCACAAACTCAACAAAGAAAGGTCGTCACCAATTTTGTGGGACCAATTGTGATAGTACCCATTGTATAAAATACTTGTACCTAGAGGTGCCCATGGGTATCAAGACATTCACATTTTACCTAATTCTCATCAAGGAGAGCCATAATTGAAGGATTTTGGCAAATATCCAGAAGGCTGAGACCGCGTGTGAGGATCCAAGCGTCAACGATTGTGACATTATGTAGAGATGGTTTCCAACACACAATGATGACCTTCCTTTCCATGTTCTTACTGATTACAATCTATTCTCCTCCTCTTACTACTTTATTTAGTGTAGTTATGTGTCGTGATTAGTTTTCTACTAGTTTGTTTACCCAATTATTTTCTCTAGTATTACAATTTGAGTAATGTTAAACTACTAACTTTTATGTGAATGCAATGTATAATTGTCAAAGTAATTGGTTGGTCACCACTTGCTATGATCTTTAGGGCAATGCAATATCATGAGTGTGTGAGAATTGATAATAATGTTGTTGAACTTATGTTTCTAGGTTAGATGCTACCATATATGATGTACTCCTAGAGTAGTGAACATGTAACCTCCTAAACTTCATGAATGTGTAATCAAAGTAGTGTTCACCTTTGAGAGTCTAAATTTCAGGTAGAATAAAAGTCACATAAAATTTTGACATCATTGTTGGGGACGGTAAAGAGTAATCGGTGTGATTCACCAATCACAATTATATATTTTACTTTTATTATTAATTCAACTTCTTAACAATTTATTTTTAGGTATTTGTATCCATCACTTATGTGGTCTTTCTCCTCCATTTAAGGTTAGGCTCTAGTGCATGCTGTTGGTATGTATGCCCATAGAGCAAGTCATGTGATGATTGTAATGGGATACTTTGTACATGATTTGAATAATAATAAAGGCAATTTCCGATCTATATGTTTTAACTGTTTCTGAGATGTTAGTGTAACATGATAGATGTCTAAAGAATTATTTTACTCAATGACGTATGCTTTTGGGTTGAGGACCTGAATGATGAGATCATACTGATGTTAAGAGTATACATTATTGTTTAGTCCCTAGTCGATTGTTATTGTGAAAATAACCATAGACATCAATAACACTAAAGATTAGATTATGTGTTGGTTGATGACAGAATCTCATTAGTCATGATATAGTGATATCGAACCAAGCACATAGGTACTTGTTAGAGAACAAGTGTACCGGACAGACCCACCGTGAGAGTGACACATGGAACCATGATTTGGTAGTCACAGTCAGCTCTCACAGTGATGGTGGTGAATGTGATTCTTCGACCTGAAATCACTACACTCAACACATGTCGTTGGGTACACTTTGACATCATCAAACGCAGTCCTGAAACATGGGTTGTTATAAAGGTGATGATTGGGTGGCTTTGACACATGGGGCTTTTGAGGGGTGAGTGATAGATATGGGATTTGTCCCTCCTAAGGGAGTTTGATGTCCATGGCCACTTGATAAGTAGGATTGATAAAGGCATGCACATGCATGTGTGAATCAATATGTGATATTGATGTCACACACATCTCACCCAGTCTGCTCTGAGATCAAGGAAATGGATGAACGTTGAAAGGATGACTGTACCATGCCTTGAGTTCATTCATGACATTAGTGATAAAGGAATTATACATTCACTGTAACACCATTCACGGATTGTAGGATTGAAAGTTGTTCTCCAACTTTCTATTTCACTTGGGTAGCAATGATGTGTGACTAGGCACCACTCTTTGCTTGTGAAGTCATAAGTGTTATGGACTTTCACTGCCAATGTGAAATGGACATGCAGGGTCACACACATAGGATTTAACCTGGAAGAGGAGTTCATACAAAAATGATGTTTAGATTGATTACTAAAGGAGTTTAGTAGTTCAATTAAACACTCAATTGATTGATAGCTCAAAATCATAGTGTTCAAGGTGTTGGACCAATTGATTAGAGTATCAGATTGATTGAAATTGTGATTGACTGATTTTGCACAATCTACACTTCTAACCGATCGACTCATGAGATGAACCGATCGGCTCATGTGATGAACCAATCGCTCAAGATAGGATGAACTGACCGGTTTAAGGGTTGAACCGATCGACTCAACTAGTCTAACCAAGATCGTTTAGAAAGTGAGAAGACTATTTTGCAAAAACAATTTGTTTCACTTGTACAAATTCGATTTGGACAAGGATTAATATTTGATTAATCGGAAACAAATTTGAAAGTCAATTTGAGTTGGATCAAGACCACGAACCGATTGGCTCAGAAGTGAACCGATCGGCTCAGGTGCCCCAACCGATCGATTGAGGTGTGAACCGATCGGCTCAACTCCCCAACCGACCGTTTCATGCATGAAACGATCGGTTTAGGTGGCACAGTTGGTTGTTTTGTGGAAAAATCTCAAACCCTTCTACTCCTGCATTAATCCTGCATTGCTCGGGATATAGAACCCTATCCCATGACCCTCGTATATATAAGGGTAGTTGGGGCTTCTCAGGACAACATCTCAGTGCATCAGTTGCTCTGCAAAGTTGTCGTTCTATCTGGTTTTGGTAACCGAGAGAGCCCGAGCAAGTGCTACCTGATAAGGGAGGCACAATAAGGGAGATACAACTGTAGAAAAGTGACTAGTGGCAAGAGAGTGTGTCGGTGACTAGTACACTGACAGGAGGGTGTGACTCCTTCCGATTTCTTGTGGGACAAGGAGATCAGAGTTCCAGGCAGTCCGTGTAGACGACTGCAGAGGTGGGAGACTTCTGCCGCTCAGAGGACAACTGTCAATCCCGATAGTCCCAGTGAGACCGGGAGCTACTCAGACACCGTCCAAGACTGGAGGTGAAGACCGCACAAGTCGCGAGGTAACGTCGCCGAGCAAGCCTCGGGACAAGGTACGTCTCTACAAACCATCCTTCCTATTGTATAGACGTTGACACGATTCCTTTATTCTGGGTTTGGGAGAAGAAAATTTTTGTTTCCGCTGCCTTCTCTGTCTCCCCTAAAACCCAATAGTGGTATTAGAACCACGTCAACTGCTCTATGCTTTAGGATTATCGATGTGATCGATTTTGATTTGTCACCTTTATTTATTGCATACGATGCAAATAAAATTGGCTTTATGCATATCCAATCCTAAATCCACAAATCCCAATATACATATATGATATGTAATGTAAATGCACTCGATGCACGTCGCACTTAAACGAGTTTTGTGGTGGATGTATATCATGGTTATGGCCAATAAACCCTATGTATGTGTGCTTGGTTGAATGTGGTTGCTTGCATCTCAGTCTGCGCACTGATTCCCTATCTCCTATTCCTGATGTAACTCGAGATAACTCAAGGTTTCTTTCCTACCTTTGCTCCCCCCGAATGTAACTCGGGGTTTCCTTTTTCAAATGTAAAATAAGATAGAATTTTATTTCCTGTTATATCAACGAACGACGGACATCTTGACGACCGGTTCAAGGAGTGAGAAAAGCGGGTGGCGGCTTGAGGAGATGCACGATGACCAGTGAACCGATCGGCTGGTGGCACCCAACCGACCAACCTGATGGCGAGCAGATCAATCATGGAGATGAGTTGATCAAACTCAAAAAGGAAAAGCAGATAGTGCATCTTGTACAGGTTGCATATGATGTGGAACTAGATGACCGCGATTCCTCTTGGCTTGAGGAATCACATTAGGATGGCCATAATCATTGCTTTTATCATTTCACATGTTGTCTGTGGGATATAACATGTATATGATACTTACTATATTGTGGTGATTGGATATGTATATGTACCTATAAAAACCAAATCCATCATCTAAAATATTAAGTCCTTTATGCCTTCCATTAGAGACACACATGAAAAACCTGATCAATCAAGCGTAGGTTATGCCAAAGTGTGGTGCGCCGTCTATCTCGCAGAAGTGTGAAGGGTAAACATGTAGGTTCTGCCAAAGCAGGGTGCATGTTTACCGTGTCGACTTTTGGGTTGGACTTAACTGGTGATTCGTAGAGCGTCTAAGCCCAGAGGCACGGAATGTTCATGGCAATGTGTTGCACATGTTCATTCATCAAGAGTTGCATATGATGCAATTGGCATGATGGCCTACCTAAATAGTCAAGTTATGGGCGATCAGCCAAAGCTGAATCATGACTTGATGATATACGGATCTTGACCTACTAGGAGATTGTACGCTACAATCTTCCGAATGGATGGTGAGGGCTGTCAATTTGAATCAAAATAGTGGGATCGATTATTAATTAAAGGCCTAATTAAATACTATCAAATTTTATTCAAATCAAATCAAAAGGAGTTTTGACAAATGCAATTTTTTCTTGTAGAATGGAACAAGAATCATCTTTTAAAATGTGCAAATTAATTGAGAATAAATTCCATAATTGGTTGAGGATTGTGAGAAGTGTTCTGCACAATCCAGAAATACCGATAGCCTTTGAGTCCACTCTATGTGTGCTTAAGAAGAAGGATAGTTCATTGATAGAGATCAATGGAACAAAGTCTAAGGACAAATGTGAGGGAGAGAAGAGTTCTCTCGCCAAACCAATGTCAGAATCTTCTGTGCTAAAAACATGGAGAGGATGGAGGGAACGATGGATGAAGAAGTGAGAGATAGAGATCTCTACTTCTGGCGTATACATGATAGAGATTAACTTTACTACTTCTTTGTCATGGGTACTTGATACCAGATGTGGATCTCATATTTGTTCAAATGTGAAGGATCTTAAAAGAAGTAGGCCTTTGGGGAAAGGTGAGGTTGAACTACGTGTTGCCAATGGGGCAAGAGTTGCCGCCAGTGCCGTAGGAACCTATGAGTTAACTCTACCAAGTGGGCTAATAATAGAGTTGAAGAACTGCTATTATGTACCTGCCATTAATAGGAATATCATTTCCGTTTCTTGTTTGGACAAAGATGGTTTTGAATTTCTTATTAAGAATTGAAAGTGTTCTATTTCAAAAGATGGGATCTTTTATGGTAGTGCCCCAATGTCTTATGGTCTATACTTGATAGATCTAGAGACAAGTGTATATAACGTAAACACTAAAAGGCAAAAACTCAACAACTCAAACAAAATATATCTTTGGCATTGTCGTTTAGGGAACATAAATGAGAAGTGCATTTCTAGACTCCATAAAGATGGTTATCTAGACTCTTTTGATTATGAATCAATAGAGACATTTGAATCTTGTTTGTGGGGCAAGATGACCAAGACTCTCTTTTTAGGAAAAGATGAGAGAGATAGTGATCTATTAGGACTCATACATACTGATGTATGTGGGCCTTTTAGAACTAATGCCAGAGGTGGGTATCAATACTTCATTACCTTTACTGATGACTTCAGTAGGTATGGCTATGTGTACCTGATGAAACATAAGTCAGAAACCCTTGAACGGTTCAAGGATTTCATGAATAAAGTACAGGACCAACTTGGTAAAAGTATTAAAGCACTTCAATCCGATCGAGGTGGAGAATACTTAAGCCAAGAGTTTGAGGACCTTCTGCGAGCCTGTGGTATTGTATCACAATGGACTCTGCCTAGAACACCACAACATAATAGTGTGTCTGAAAGAAGGAATCACACTTTACTGGATATGGTACGATCAATGATGAGTTTTGCTAATCTTCCAATTTCCTTCTGGGGTTATGCTCTTGAAATTGCTGCGTTTACACTTAATCGAGTACCATCTAAATCGGTTCAAAAGACAACATATGAGATATGGACTAGGAAGCGTCCCAATATGTCTTTTATGAGGATTTGGGGGTGTGAGGCTTACGTCAGGAAAATGTTTCCTGATAAGCTTCGACTCAAGTCCGATAAATGTTATTTTGTTGGATACCCCAAGGAAATGAGGGGATACTATTTATACTACCCAAATGACAACAAAGTGTTTGTTGATAGGGATGTTGTGTTCCTAGAAAAGGAATTTATTTCCATAGGAAACATTGGGAGGATAATAGAGCTTGAAGAGGTTCAAGCCCAACAAGAAAACATTGAACCAATAGATGTACAAGAGGAACATAGAGATTTACAAGGTGTTGTGGAATCTCAGTCTCCTCAAGTAACACAAGGACCTCATAGATCTAGTAGGACACACCTTGAACCTGAGAGGTTTGGATACCTTGTAACTTAGGAAAGTGGTGAGTTGATCATAGATGATGATCCAACTACCTATCTAGAGGCTATGGAGGGACCAGATTCTAAGAAATGGCTTGAGGCCATGAAATCTGAGATGGAATCCATGTACTCCAACAAAGTATGGACTTTGGTGGAACCACCCGAAGGGATAAAACCCATAGGGTGCAAGTGGGTCTTCAAGAAGAAGACCGACATGGATGGAAATGTGCAAACTTATAAAGGCAGATTGGTTGCAAAGGGTTTTCGACAAGTTCAAGGTGTTGACTATGCCGAAACTTTTTCTCCAGTTGCCATGATTAAGTCCATCAGGATTATGCTTGCTATTGCGGATTACTATGACTATGAGATTTGGAAAATGGATGTTAAAACCAAATTCCTTAATGGGAATACAAATGAGGATGTGTACATGACACAACCTAAAGGTTTTGTAGATCCAAAGAATGCCAATAAAGTCTGTAAGTTGTAAAGGTCAATCTATGGATTGAAACAAGCATCTCGGAGTTGGAATCTTCGATTTGATGAGGAAGTCAAAGTGTTTGGCTTTATTCAAAATGAAGATGAACCTTGTGTGTACAAGAAGGTTAGTGGGAGAACGACCAAATTCCTCATATTATATGTGGATGACATACTATTGATGGGGAATGATGTCTCAGCCTTGGAGAAGGTAAAGACATGGCTTGGGAATACTTTCTCAATGAAGGACTTAGGAGAAGCATCCTACATTCTAGGAATCAAGATCTATAGAGATAGATCTAAAAGGCTTCTTAGACTAAGTCAAAGCACGTACATTGACAAGGTGGTGAAGCGATTTAGCATGGAGAACTCAAAGAGAGGCAACATCCCCATGCTACATGGAGTCACCGTCTCTAGAGCTCAATGTCCCTAATATTGTGAAGAGAGGGAGCGTCTGAATGGGATCCCATATGCATCATCCATTGGATCCATCATGTACGCTATGTTGTGCACACACCCTGATGTCTCGTATGCCCTTAGCATGACGAGAAAGTACCAGTCAGATCTCGGGGATGCTCACTAGACAGCCGTAAAGAACATCCACAAGTACTTGTGAAGGACTAAGGATCAGTTCCTTGTATACGGTGGCGAGGAAGAACTGGTTGTAAAGGGTTACACCGATGCAAGCTTCCAAACCGACAAAGATGATTACAGATCGCAATCAGGATTTGTGTTTTGCCTAAACAATGGAGCTGTGAGCTGGAAGAGTTCCAAACAAGAAACAGTTGCTGATTCTACTACAGAGGCTGAGTATATTACTGCTTCACATGCAGTAAAGGAGGCTATGTGGATCAGGAAGTTCATCTCTGAACTTGGTGTAGTTCGTAGTAGCTATGATGCAATTGAGCTTTATTGTGACAATAATGGAGCTATTGCTCAAGCTAAGGATCTGAGATCACATCAGCGTTCCAAGCACATACTGCGACACTTCCATCTCATATGAGAAATCATACAACGAGGAGATGTGAAGATTTGCAAAGTACCAACTGAAAACAACATAGTTGATCCACTGACTAAGGCCTTTTCTCAGCAGAAGCATGATGGTCATGCTAGGTCACAAGGACTGAGGTTCCTGGGTGACTGGCTCTAAGTGCAAGTGGGAGTCTGTTGGTATGTATGCCCATAGAGCAAGTCATGTGATGATTGTAATGGGATACTTTGTACATGATTTGAATAATAATAAAGGCAATTTCTGATCTATATGTTTTAACTATTTCTGAGATGATAGTGTAACATGATAGATGTCTAAAGAATTATTTTACTCAATGATGTATGCTTTTGGGTTGAGGACCTAAATGATGAGATCATACAGATGTTAAGAGTATACATTCTTGTTTAGTCCCTAGTCAGTTGTTATTGTGGAAATAACCATAGACATCAATAACACTAAAGACTAGATTGTGTGTTGGTTGATGACAGAATCTCATTAGTCATGATATATTGATATCGAACCAAGCACATAGGTACTTGTTAGAGAACAAGTGTACCGGACAGACCCACCGTGAGAGTGACACATGGAACCATGATTTGGTAGTCACAGTCAGCTCTCACAGTGATGGTGGTGAATGTGATTCTTCGACCTAAAATCACTACACTTAACACATGTCGTTGGGTACACTTTGACATCATCAAATGCAGTCTTGAAACATGGGTTGTTATAAAGGTGATGATTAGGTGGCTTTGACACATGGGGCTTTTGAGGGGTGAGTGATAGATATGGGATTTGTCCCTCCTAAGGGAGTTTGATGTCCATGGCCACTTGATGAGTAGGATTGAGAAAGGCATGCACATGCATGTGTGAATAAATATGTGATATTGATGTCACACACATCTCATCCAGTCTGCTCTAAGATCAAGGAAATGGATGAACGTTGAAAGCATGACTGTACCATGCCTTGAGTTCATTCAGGACATTAGTGACAAAGGAATTATACATTCACTGTAACACCATTCACATAGTTTAGGATTGAAAGTTGTTCTCCAACTTTCTATTTCACTTGGGTAGCAATGATGTGTGACTAGGCACCAATCTTTGCTTGCGAAGTCATAAGTGTTATAGACTTTCACTGCCAACGTGAAATGGACCTGCAGGGTCACACACATATGATTTAACTTAGAAGAGGAGTTCATCCACTAATGATGTTTAGATTGATTACTAAAGGAGTTTATTAGTTCAATTAAACACTCAGTTGATTGATAGCTCAAAATCATAATGTTCAAGGTGTTGGACCAATTGATTAGAGTATCAGATTGATTGAAACTACGATTGACCGATTTTGCACAATCTGTACTTCCAACCGACTGACTCATGAGATGAACCAATCAACTTAGGTTGGTGAACCGATCGGATCATGTGATGAACTGATCGACTCAAGACAGGATGAACCGACCAGTTCAAGGGTTGAACCGATCGGTTCAATTGGTCTAACCAAGATCGTTTGGAAAGTGAGAAGACTATTTTGCAAAAATAATTTGTTTCACTTGTACACATTTAATTTGGACAAGGATTAATATTTGATTAATCGGAAACAAATTTGAAAGTCATTTTGAGTTGGATCAGGACCACAAACCGATCAGATCAGAAGTGAACTGATTGGCTCAGGTGCCCTAACCGATCGGTTGAGGTGTGAACCGATCGGCTCAACTCCCCAACCGACCGTTTCATGCATGAAACGATCGATTCAGGTGACACAGTTGGTTATTTTGTGGAAAAATCTCGAACCCTTATACTCCTGTATTAATCCCGCATTGCCCGGGATAAAGAACCCTGTCCCATGACCCTCCTATATATAGGGGTAGTGGGAGCTTCTCAAGACAACAAATTAGTGCACTAGTTGCTCTGCAAAGTTGTCATTCTCTCTGGTTTTGGTAGCCGAGAGAGCCCGAGCAAGTGCTACCCGATAAGGGAGGCACATCAAGGGAAAGACAACTACAGAAAAGTGACTGGTGGCAGGAGAGTGTGTCAATGACTAGTACACTGACAGGAGGGTGCGACTCCTTCCGATTCCTTGTGGGATAAGGAGATCAGAATTCTAGGCAGTCCGTGTGGATGACTGTAGAGGCGGGAGACTTCTGCCGCTCGGAGGACAGTTGTCAATCCCGACAGTCCCAGTGAGACCAGGAGCTATTCAGACACCATCCAAGATCGGAGGTGAAGACCACGCAAGTCGCGAGGTAATGTCGCCGAGCAAGCCTCGGGACAAGGTACACCTCTACAAACCATCCTTCCTATTGTATAGACGTTGACGCGATTCCTTTATTCTGGGTTTGGGAGAAGAAAATTTTTGTTTCTGCTGCCTTCTCTGTCTCCCCTATAACCCAACACATGCTACACTCATCACGTTTGGATTTCACATTAGAACTAGATCTTGATCTGGATTGCACATACCATTAGATAGTTAGAATAAATATGGTCAATAAATAGATCAACGCCAAACTAGAAAGCCTTAGAAGAACAACAAGAGATGGCCAATGTAGCTGCCAGAGTTTTGATTAAGATGAAAATGTGGGAATAAAAAGAGGTATATGCATCATAATTATAAAAAAAAATCAATTCCCAATACCTCAGATGTGCAACATGTAGTCACAAATATGCCAATCGCATCTTAAAACTTCATAATCAAAAGACACTTGGACCATATGGTTCAAAATAACAACTATATGGGAAGAATTGAGGACAACATACATGAGCAATTTAGTGGAACCCCAACCCCATCATGCCACAAAAAGCATGGTTGCTGAAAAAATTCCAAAACAATAATTAACACCATAAACTAAGATTGACATAATACAAAATTCCAAATGTAAGTCCAATGTATTCACATAAATGGCTAACATATTCATTAGTAACATGTATTTTACATGTGTTTATCATGTGTGACCAATGTCTACAAAATATCTATCTACCAAAGTTTACAACTTGAGCATATATACATGACATTCCAAACAATAATAGAGTCATGGATACATTAAATTGTCCTTCTCAAACCAAAGTGTACATGGATGACTCTAGACATCTTAAAAAATCTATACACCAAACTCTGACTACTATTGGTTTCCATAAGGTGTCTGCTCTATGATATAACTATAACATGCTAGGATTTGAGGCCTCAGATAAAATAATCTTAAAAGGAATGATTGACTCTCGATATCATATGGGTGCACTTCCTTTTTAGGAAGCTCATCACTAAGAACTCTAGGTTAAGCATACTCACCCCATGGTAGCACTAGGATGGTTGATATGTCAGGAAGTTGATCCCAGGTTGTGCGTGAGTAAGGACAAAGCACATATTCGAGACCAGCGGTGATATGTGGGGCCATGATTCATTCCAAAAAACTCACTAGAGATTTAGATGGTGGGCCCAAGCTTTACAAATGGTATTAGAGCTGGTTTCTATATCGTAATTGGGGATCACATAGACATGTGGCACTTTAGTCTTTAGTCGTATGGTTCAAGCATGTGTAAAGGGCTATCCATTAAGACAAGATAGAGCCACCCTTGCATCGGTAGCCTTATATGGGAGATTGGTGTGCATGGGCCATTTTAGGTCTGCATTGAAACGAAGAAGATATATTATGAGGTCATATAGTTGAGCCTTGATTAGAACATTACAGTCTAAGTGGGAGATTGTAACATCAAATGATTTAAGGTCTCAGATGAAATGACCTTAAAAGGAATAGTTGAATTACCTATACCACCAAGGTGCACCTCCTTTCTAATAAGCCCATCACTAAGGATTGTGTTATTAAACCTAGAGTAGTACTAGAATGGGCTTTTGAGAAGTAGATCTTGGGCTATGCTAAGTGAGGAAAAAGTACACAACTGATGTCAGTGATGATTTTTAGGGCCAAGCGTCATTCCTGAAACTCTACTAGAGCCTTAGGCAGTGGGCCCAAATGTTATAATAACCCTGAGTATGAGGTTGTGACATAAAATATATGGAGAACCATGAGAGTGAGATCCATATCCCAGTGAGAGATATAACAATTGCAATGCCTTCTAAGCATAGGATCCTATTATTAAAGGTTGAATTAAGATAGATTAATCATTAAGAAATGACTTCAAATATGATATTACCTACAATCGATGTAGTATAAAGGTAAGCCGAGCACCACTTCAAGGGATATAAGGCATTAAGCATCACAAGGTGAATTACCAATGTATTTATATATGTATGCATTTATGAATTGATTAATTTTTTTGAGTTATAAGTGGTTTGGAATTTGATGCTAAAACTAGTGATTATGAAGTCCCTTAAACTAACATAGAGGATATTAGGATAACTAGTCTCCATATGATCATGCCAGGGCAATGTCAGTACAAGTATAGCAAGTACATAATCATCAACCATAAACCTATGAAAAATCTTAGGTCTATCATGGGTACTCATGTCACAACACATATGTCATAGGTATATGTTAGTGTGAATATCATTATAGCACTTGGTTATCTAGCACATTGTCACATTGCTAGATATTAGACCCTAATTATGCTCATATCTATATCTATTTTTACGTTACTAAGGAAAACTGAACCTATTATGGACCCTTGGTTTCCTTGAATACTCAAACAATGTATAACTTCTAGTTTCTTGTCACAACCAAGATTGCTACAAGGTTATCAATTTCATCATCCTAAATTTAAACACTAGGCTAGTTATATGGTCATAAGACATTGCATGATTTAGGTTTCACTTGATTAGTTTGGCCTTTGAGAAAATAGAAAAGAATTCCAAGACATAGAATGATTCATATATTAGAGGTCTTAAATGCTTTATGTAGCCTTAAATCAAGTTGCAGAGGGTACACACTCAACCCAAATCATAACTTCTGACTATAAAAGGACAAAACTTCCAAATGTTCAATTTCATCATTAAAAGGTATAACTCTCTTCACATATCTAAAGCAAACTATGATGCAAAATTTTGTCAGTAATATCCTTAGCATTAGGGAGATATAGCGTAGTGACAAAGTTGCGCTAAAATTCCATTGAGCAAGAATTACATACATCATGAAAATTTCAGCATTTTGTCAACAAGGAAAACTATTAGTCTCATCTTGTATCCATATAAAATAGTGAGGGAGGTGAAATCTTGGATTCCCCCAACATGTATCCCAAACAACCCTTAAAGATATCATTTTTAAGAAAGAACATGTACATGCGTTTTAGCATATAGAAGAAAAAGTCTTATCATATTCACTCTAAAATCACCATACAAAAGTGAGTAAGGTAAGGAATCACTAAGTTCCCCATTATAGCACTCATACGGTCCACAAAAATTGCATCTTTGAGAATTTTAAGCATGTATTTAGCATTAGCACGAGTTGCAAGAAGGTAAAATTGGTGCAATATCAATCACCTTTTGTGAATGATATGAACTCTAGAAACACATATCATGAGATAAGATCATATACACCGCCAAATATCCCACCAACATCTCTCCTAGCAAGCTCTAGATCCATGTAGGACAAAGAAAGTATAAAGGATAGATGTTTAGCTAAAAGAAAATATTTCTACAATGGTTACCCAAGAACCACAACCGAAGAAGGTAGAAAAGTGGATACACAACAAGAAAATATGAAAAATCTTACAAATTCTCGGGCCAATCTAGCCTCAATTGATGATCTTCATCTTTGGATCATCCAAACAAAGCGAGATCACCAACACCCAAGCCCATGCACAAGATATAGCCTTAGGGACCACCACTTCCCTCTAGAAGTGTTCCATCAACTCAATATATTGTAAATGATCTTTAGAATGTTGGTGCATATATTTTTGTTAGGGAGGCAGAAATCACAAAATAATCCATAAACAAGCCCATCATGTTCTCAAATTGACCGCAATGGTCCTGATCCACGTGTTGGGAACACCCTGGACATGCATTTGTCAAGACCCAAACACTCACCAGGAAAACCCCAACACGCCTTGACATATGATGCAAACCCACACTTGATGCTTCATTGTGTGTAACACACACCCATTCCCGATGTGACCAGCATAATTGATGCAATAACACTAAACTACATTTGTTTAAGTATAGAAACATCAAAATATCTTGGTACCAAACTTTGACCATATCATTATTTCCAACATTTAAAACATACAAATATGACATGACCTTAAGTTTTTATTAGTTCAAATAAGTATATAATAATGCAATAAAGATCCCAATTAAAGCAAACAAGGAATTATTTGAGATAGGTTAGGGTTAAGCTATGCTTAGGGCCCTATAGCCATCCATCCATATAGATTTCACCCTTAAAAATGAAACAATGCCACATACATCATATGCGTCCTCCTCTAGATCCATGTGGCATCGTCAATGCGAAGATGATTCCACAAATACTTCACTACACTATATACTTCTTTCTCAACTTCTGCATTCAATGACTGAGATCAAAACTTCTTCTTCAACATACAAAAGTACCTAATGCAAGATGAACTTCTAGTAGTTGTATCTTCTGCTTAGTATCAGGGTGGAACTTCCACAACATTGAAGAGTGAAATATGTTTAGCACTCTGCTCAGTTATGGCGGCAAGTCTAGATCATGTATTCTACTTTTCCCATGTGATTAGTGATATGATAAAGCCCCATTATTCTAATAGTGAGCTTACCCTTCTTCTTGAACCTCAAACATACTCTCAAGGTGAGACCTTAAGATAAATGAGGCCCCCAACCCAGTTCTAGTGGCCTTCTAGAGCTTTTATCATATGCCTTGTATTTGTCTTGCACTGTTGTTAATTTCTAATTGAAAACCTTATTTTTATCTATGTCTATTGCACCAAATTAGGACTCAAAATCGAACATTACCTTTCTCATACCAACAAAGAGTCAATTTACAATTTGAACCATACAAAGCCTTGAAAGGTTCCATATCTATACTTCTATGATAACTTTTATGGTAGGGAAACTCTATAAATATCATGTCAATATCACAAATGCTAAGAAATTAGAGTGCACAAGCTCTCAAAAGATCTTCAAATATTTGGATTGTCCTCTCTGACTGTCGATATTCTTGTGGGTGAAATATTATACTGAACATCAGCTATGTTGACCAAGCTCTATGTAAATGATTCCAAAACCTACTCATAAATTGATGTCATAATTTAACATAATAGCATGTGGTACACATTGCATAAGGAATATCTCATACACATAGATACACACCAATTTCATAGTGGTGAATTATAGTTTAAACATGTATAATGTGAGCTACCTTTGTCAAGTTGTCAACAATTGCCCAGTCAGAATTATATCCCTTAGATGTCCTAGAAAGACCAACCATGAAATCCATGGTAACATGACCCCTTTACACTTGGTAATCAATAATGGTTTTGATAATCCTACAAACTTCTAATGCTCTTCTTGAACTTGCTTGAAAATTTGCACTTTCCCAAAAACTTTGTCACATCATGCTTCATCCATGCCCACCAATATAAAAAATTCATATTATGATACATTTTGGTACTTCTAAGATGAATATATTACATTAATGAATGTGATTCCTTAAACACCTTGTTCATCAAACCTCCTTCCTTAGGATTCATCATCATGTTATGAAAGAAAATTTTCCCATACTGAGGCTCATGGAAACCATCATGCTTCTTATCACAGAACTCTAACTGGATATTGTATATTGCAATACCATATTTTTATTCATCTTTGATCTATCATACTAACATGAACTTTATATACAACTTTGCCAACTAACTGGTTAGCATGGAGACTTTCATACAAACACTCATAGATGAAGAAATGCCAACATGTCCCTCTTATTGCACGCCCTGGCATACAACTGAACTTTATTTTCAAAAGAAGAGTAAGACAATTTTTTGCTCAAAGCATCAACAACAAAATTAACCTTTCTCAGGTGCTTCTCTATTTACACTTGTAGTCCTTGATCAAATCCATCCATCTACTTTATCTGATGTTCAACTCATAAAAAAAAATTTACTTTATCTCTTATCATCCATGAAGATCTAATTCTTGTCCCCATAAAGGTAGTTCCTGCAAACCTTCAAGACAAAAACCATTTCTCCCAATACTAGATCATGCCTTGAAATTTTTTTCCTCATGATATAGGAGATTCCTAGATGCATAAGAGATCATGTTCTTATCATTCATTAGCACACAACCTGACCTCTTCTTTGAAACATCACACAAAATGATATAGCCTTTCCCCCATATGAAAAAATCAGTATAGGTGTTGATGTCTACTTTTTTTTTCAATAGTTGGAAGTGAAATTGACACTATGGTTCCAAAAAAAGGCATGCTCTTCTTGGTTATCATGGTTAACAACTAAGATATGGAACGGAAGTTCCTAATCAATTGTATTTAATTACCAGCTAAACTAAGAAAACTCCAAACTTACGTTAGCATCTTCAACTTCTTCCACTACATCATTGAATCTATCTTCTTACAATGTACACAAATCCCCATCCCTGATAAGAAAGATACCACACTCAACCTAAACTCACATTTACTTAACTTTGCATAGACTAATGCTACCCCAACAACTATATTTTTGTGTGGAGATGTTGCTCATGATCATATCTATCCTTAGAGTAGATCAACATGTCATCTATGAGAACCATTATGAATTGATCTAGGTAATTCATGAACACCCCTATTCATCAAATCCATATAAGTTGTAGCCACATTGGTTATCCCAAAAAACATAACAACAAACTAATAATAAACAAACCTAGTCCTCAAAAGTAGTCTTAGGTATGTCATTTGCCTTGATTGTCAATTGAAGGTATACTGATATCATATATATCTTTGAGAACATTGCAGATCATTTTAATTGATCAAACATATTATCTACCCTAAAAAACAAGTACTTATTCTCCACTGTCACCATATTTAACTACCTATAATCTATGTACAACTATATAGATCCATCCTTGTTCATAAATATCATACCCCATGGTGATGTGCCTAAATATATGTACCCATTGTCCAACAATTCCTAAAGCTATGCTTTCAACTCCTTCATCTCAGCTGGTGCTTTCTGATGCAATCCTATTTTAGGGCTCCATCTTGTGTCTTATCGCATTTCAATCACATCTATACCTGCTAGATTACATGTTATTTCCCTTAATATGCATATTTGTGTAAAATGCACTTATGGATGGTTTTTGCATATTTTGTGGGTATTTTGAACACTACTTTATGTAAGAGAGAGATGATGGTTGAATCTAGGTCTTCCCCTTACTTGGAGGATTCCAAATTAAAGCCAAAACAACTCCCAACCTACCCAAGTGATCAAACAATGTATTGAAGAAATAAACACCATGGATGATAAAGTTCAAGACCCAGCTATAGGGGAAGGACCCTAGAATGGCCATCCTACCATGGAATGGCCATTTTGGGAGATGCCCCAAGCAAAAGAACCTTACAAAATTCATACAGTTAGCCAAAACGACCGTTTTAGTCAAAACGACCATGCTAGCAATTCCCAACACGATAGTGCTGGTCAGAACGGCTGTGCTACCAGCCCTAGAAACCTAAAATTTCCTTATTCATTTAATTTTTCTACCTAGTCCATTCTCATCCACCAAGGTTGTGCTACCTACTACCCAGCATGGCCGTGTTACTCACAATTTTACCCAATTTTCTACACTATTATACCCATTTTACCCCCACTTAACCTAATGCTTCCCCACCATATATATATATACTCGGGTGTCAGCTCTAGCATGATGTTAGATACCCTACAGGCCACCCCTAGATATATTCTATCACCCCATTTTTGCATTCCACCCATTTCACTCTATTTCCACCTCCATTCCACTTTATTTCACCACTTCCACCACCAAAACCCTAGTTTCTTAGTGTTTTGACCCTATTCCACCATCATTCCATGCCCTTGCACCTTGAAGGAAGTAGGAGGATCTCTTACAGTAGATGAAGAGGAGGATTAATCCGTCTACACCGAGCTCCATGGATTCTTCTATCTCCTTCTCCTTTCTTTTTGTATTTCACATTCCATGAGTAGCTAGGCCCCTTAGGTGAGATGCTTGGGGCCAAAACTATTACTTTGATACCATGTTGGGGAGAAATGATATGTAAATATTGTAATTTTGTTTGCTAATGATTATGTTCTATTTTTATCTCACTCTTCATGAACTTGTTTTTGGTTTGTGCTTGAAATCACCTAGGAATTTAGGGAAATTGCTTATATGTGTGAATTTTGAGATTTGCTCCTAGGTCCAATCTATGGATCCCTAGCTAGCCACCCATCTTTCTACATCCTAATAAATTCTACTAATCCTATGTGAGAGATCTAAGTAGCTAGTTTAGATCAATTTAGTGTACTTAGCATTGAGCTTTCTGAAGGCTAGAATGTGAGTGATGTGAGGCCTAAAACCTCACTTCCACTCCCGTTACTACCCTCAACCCCTAATCACCCCAATATCCTCTAACCTAGAAACTTAGGCTAGTTTAGACTCTAATTGAATTACACATAGACCCTAATCCAATTGAGCCTCGTAAGGGTAGTAGGAGGTGTTAGGGACTAGTTCCCTTACATACACCCTATCCTATCCATGGCTAGTTAGTAGTCTAGAGTAATTTACTAGACTCTAGCTTGTTGTTTGGTTTAGTATCTAAATGAAAGTATAATGTTTACATGTCACCCCAACCTAATTGATAAGTGCATCCCCCAAACAACACATACATCCCTTTATTGCTTTAAAACCCTAATTTCCTTCTTATTTATCTAGTGTTAGCTTAGTTAGCTCTTTACTTGGTTAGTTAGCTTCTTGCCTTGTTCTTTCTTTGTTCTTTCTAGTTTATGCCTTTAATTGCTCTTTTGACTAGTTTTCTACCCTAGTGTATTGTAGATCTCTTCTTTCTCACATTAGTTTAGATTGCACTTTTCTTGTATTTTCCTTGATTGCCTTGTCTTTTCTTGCTCAATAGAATTAACTATCTAGGGTTAACTTAGGTTTTAATCTTATTTTCCTTCCTTTCATTGCTTTCTTATTCAACCTTTAGTGTAATCAACAAAACAACCTTTAAACCCTTCAACCCTTGACTCCACAGTAGGAACCTTGCCAAAAAACTTTCTAGATCTAGTACCCCCTTTTCTCCTTGTAGATCTATCCTATACTTGTCGCCCTCCTATACTACGACACGACCCCATGCACTTGTGGGTGTAGTGTTTTCAGTAGAAGTAGGTGTGTAGGTTTAGGTTATTATAAATTTTGAAAGTGATCCCACCGTGTGCCCCAATCTCGTGGGGGCACATCTAGTCAAATTCCAATATTGAGTAGTGTGTAATGCCACTGGCAGGACACACCAAGCTTTCTGGCACCGTTTCCGGGGAGATATGCATTCAAACTAGCTAGTTAGTTTTTCTTTGATCTTTTCCTACTACCCTCACCATTGCTATTATGTATTCTTTATTCTTTACATTCTTTGTGCATATTAGTTTGCTAACTTGCTTTCTTTTGTTTGGTTGTGCCTTGTGCATGTGACAAGACACTTGAGGAAGACAAGATGGAAGGCCAAAATGCACCTCACAAGCCACTTCAAGATTACTTCATGCCTAGCAACTACAAATTTCCAATTGCTAGGAGAGTTTATCAAATGCTAGGGGAGCTATTCTCCATCCCTCCAGGTCTTCTTGAACTCATGTCTGCCTTTTACGTCTCTGAGAGTGAGAACCCCTACAAGCACTTGGACTCATTTCTTGAAGTATGCTCCACCTTCAAGATGTCAACGACTAGTGATTACACAATCCGATTGACCTTGTTCTCATTTTCCCTCAAAGACAGAGCCAAATATTGGTATGAGTCAAGGAGGGACATCATGAGATAGGAAGAGATGAAGAATGCCTTCCTAAGGAAATTCTACTCCATTGCAAGGTTGACACAAATGCGGCATTCCATAGTAAGTTTCATCAAATGGGCAGTGAGCAGTTTCACAATGCTTGGGAGAGATTTAAAAAGATGTTGAGAGAATGTCCGCACCTTAAGATACCTTTGTGGTAGCTAGTTCAATACTTTTACTCTAGTCTATCTCAAAAGAGTCAAGCTTCTGTAGGTTCTTCTTGTGGAGGAGTTTTCATGGCTAGTCCACCTAAGGAGATATGGCCATTGTATGAGCAACTGGAAGAAGGTTCAAGAATCTGAGTTTCTAGCATGATGAATGATGGTGATCGCCCCTTTGATGTGACATATCTGACTCATAATGACTCAAGCTCGCAAGTGATGAAGATTTTTGGTGACATGGTGAGCTCATGAAGGACCAAGTGACAAATGTTCCTTTCCACTTGGTCAATTCTATTGAGTTCTATGGTGAATAAAAGAAGACACCTCACTCCTATAGCTACACGGAACCACAAAGTCCAAGATATAGCTCAAGGTTTGAGGAAGAGGTTCTCTCTAGGCTAAAGAGATTTGATGACATACACATGAATACAGAAAGACTTGAGGAAAGAATAGAGAAGCTATCTTTCATACTTGCTCTCCAAGAAGAAAAGTTGTCTTCAAAATCCATAATGAGTTTCAATGAAGCAAGTGGACCTACACAACCCACTCAAGTTTTCTATAGTCCACATCCCATGCAAGTGCAGCCCATATACCACTTCCAAGGCAATCCCAAGCCTTACACTCCTCCTCCCCCTCCATCACCACAACTTTCCAACCAATTCACGTTCCAACATCAATTTCCCCATCCACCTCAATTTCAATACCAAGTACCACCTCCATCTCCTCCACAACCACAACTAACGCCCCCTCTCCACTATGAGCAAGGAAGTGTTTTGATAGTTCCAAGGAATAAGATATCTCTTAAGCAGCCAACAAGTCAAAGAAAGGTTGACAAAACAAAGCAAAGGCAACCAAGTGGTGATACTATGATTGAGATTGCCAAAGATGATGTTGTGATACCTCCTATTGAGTTTGTGATACCTCGTACTCCACCACACACTCCATTTGTAGGTCCCATCATCCCTAGTTTTCCACTTCATGACATGCCCTCTGAGAATCATGTTGATGCAAGAAAGGCCAAAGCAAGTGAGCTACCATTCATTGAAGCATTAGATGAGCCACCGGAAGTAAGGAGGAGACAAAAGCACAATGTTGACATCCTTGAGGTGTTTTTCCAAGTGAAGGTCAACATACCATTGTTGGATGCTATCAAAAGCAAATCCCATCATATGCCAAGTTTCTTAAGAGCTTATGCACTATGAAGAGAAGTTCAACGGGCACTACTACAGAAATGGCTTATAACGTCACATTTACAGGCGTCGGTTGTATACAAGAAACCGATGCCTAAATCCTATAGCGTCAGTTGAATACAAAAACCGACATCTATCTGTGAAGAGCGGCCAGACATAGGTATCACTTTTTATTTAGCGTCGGTTCCTCAATAAGCAACCGACGCCTAATATCGAACAACAAATCCAAATTTTTCAATGGAAAAAAATCACCTCCAAAATTTAACGTACGATGTCGGTTGTTAAAAAATCAACCAACGACTAAAGGTTTTTCACGAGACAGAAATTGGGCCAATTTGTATCATAGGTGTTCTTGCAATAACCGATGCCGATGTGTTTTCACGCACTGTCCCCATGAAAATTTTCACCCCCCTTTGGCGTCAGTTTTCTACGACAGCCGACGACTATGGTCATAATTTGAGAACATTTTTTTTTGTCGGCATATGTAGATAGACGTCGGTTTTTCTAGTTGAAACTGACGACTATTATTGAACATAGGTGTCAATTTATTTGTGGTGACCGATGCCTATTGTTATAAGCAGTGGTTGCTTTTAATAACCGACGCCTATTGTTAACTTAATAGCACCCGCACAAAGCAGACTCTTCCCCTTTCTCTATGTTTCATTGCCCTCCACTTAGGTCTGGCGATTTATGCGATTCTTGCCGTCGCTCACCGTCGCTGCTGTTGTGCTCGCCTCCGCCGCTGATGTGCTCGCCGCTCCCTTCTCCTGCTTTCCTGCTCGCCGCCGCATGTCATCCCTTCTCCCCTGCTGCTCGTCGCCACCTACCGCCAGATTTCTTCCCCCCACTGCTACTGCTTGCCGCCGCCTACCACCACTACTTCTCACTTCCGCCTACCGCTCAGAACCTGAGCTCGCCACCGTCGGACATGTATTCTCCACCGGCTGAGCTCGCCACTGACTTCCAACCCCCTTTTTTTCACTCTGTCTCCACCTGGAATAGCTGTGTAGCCCTGTGGGTTAACGCAAACCCTAACAATAGCCAAACGTGGCTGTTGTATATGAACTAGATGATTACTATTACAAAAAAAAATTGTAGTTCAAATCCTGATAAGAGGAAAATGAGGGATTTCACAATTAAGTTCACAATTACATAGATGCATAGTGTGTTAGTCTTTGATACCAACTGTCATAGAAGTGTTATTACATCGATCTAATCCCATTGCTTGGGTAGACAATGATAAAGTAATTTAGTGTGACTGCCCCTAAATAGCTCAAAGTTCACAAAGTTCACACACAACTTATGTAATAATTAAATATAGAGAAGAAGAAAGAAAGGCAGATTATATTTAATATAGAGAAGCCACATTATCATTCCCAAATATTAGTTTATCCTCATGGACTTTATATTCAGTGATTCTTGTACAACAACCAAACATTATAATCGTTAAGTAGCAAGTAGTAAAAGGCAATCTAGAACCTTAGTTACTAGATGAATAATGGCCATAAATGTGTAATGAAATATGCATGAAAAAAATGTTTGCATGAAAAAAATGTTTGGTTGTAAAATAATGAGTTGATCTTTTGTTTATCTTGCAATATATATTATTACTAACCAATTATTTCATTATGCAGTCCATTTTTTATGATTTGTGTTTTTATTGATCTCATCTTGATTTTTCCCTATTATGGGGCATGTAAACATTATTCAAGATTGATGAGTGCTTTAAACCTAGGCATGTCAACATTCTAGGGTCATATGGGGCATGTAAAGTTTTGCTTCTATTTAGGATCAACAAAATATTATGCACGTCATGAATGAGAACCAACAAGCTATAGTTGAGTTAACTATTCATAAGATTCATTGAGTCATCTTCAAGTGTTTATCTATTTGAAGACTCACTAATACACCAATTTGGATTTAGTAAAAGGGAAATACTAATGCACTCACGTGACATGCTTGGAATGTAAATGATGAAATTTTCCCTAGATTGCCAATCATGCTTCTAAAGACATCAGTAATCACCCTAACTTGAAGAACTAGGATATGAATGATGAAACTAGGATTGTAGGTATAAGAATGACAACACATATATTTGTTGGCCTAGAAACCCACTCGAGATTCACTCATTAGGTGTAAATCTTGGGTAGTCCCCAATTTGGGACTGTTCTTGAACACCTAATCTCACTTAGGATGCAAGTGTATAATGTGTATTGGGTTTTCAAGAAAATTTCGATAGCATTTCCCTATTTGTTCTCTAAGTACATATGTACCTGGAGAACAATGGGAAAATGCTGCTGAAATTTTGTTGAAAACCCAATACACATTATACACTTACAAGTGAGATTAGGTGTTCAAGAATGGGATAGGTGGTACACATTTATTATATATAAGACCTTAAACCCTAAAGTTTTAACCATAAACCCAAATCTTTTAACCCTAGACCCAAATCTTGTTCTAATATATACTTGTTTTCTCTTTGATCATAGAATGGATAGATCATGGATGTCCATTCCAAATCAATGCACCCCAGCATTTATTTTTGGTCTTGATCAGTTTATTAGATTTGCGGAGGAACATAGGAAACAACCTGGAGATAGGTTCTACTGTCCATGTAGGCATTGCGGTAACAACTTGAAAGTCAGCACTGGTGATGAAATCAAAAGTCATGTCATGTGAAACAAGATTGTAGAAGGCTATACAGAATGGTACTGGCATGGAGAGATTTCAAACCTAAAATCAACGGATGTCGATAGCAATGCTTGTGTGGAAGAAGAAATTGCCTCCGATGACGTAGATGTGAACGAACAAGTTCCAGTGGACATCGTTGATGTGATGCTGGATAGTTGTGGGGTAGAGCACACCGATCCACCTCCCATGTTTAGAAACATTGTGCATGATGCTGAGATACCATTATACATAGGTTGTAAGTTTACGAGTCTTAGTGTTGTGTTGAGATTGTATAAGCTGAAAGCTAGCAATAGATGGAGTGACAAAAGCTTCACGTCATTATTATCTTTGTTGAAAGAAATTCTTCCTGAAGGAAATGAGCTGTCAATCTCAACATACCGGTTAAAGAAATTATTGTGCCCAATGAGAATGGAGGCCAAGAAGATACACACATGCCTGGATGATTGTGTATTATTTCAAAAGGACTATGTGGATTTGAAATATTGTCCCAAATGTGGTGCGTCAAGGTATAAATTGACGACTTTGGGGGAGTCCAAAACTAGTTCTCCTTCCAAGGTGATGTGGTATCTACCTATAATACCACGATTTCAACGCTTGTTTGCCAATATGATAGATGTGAAGAAGTTGAGGTGGCATGCAGATGTTAAGAAAAATAATGATGGGATCCTACGACATGCGTCTGATTCCCCACAGTGGAAGAAGATTGATTTATTGTACCCTGAATTCGGTGAATAAGTCAGGAATCTAAGACTTAGGCTTTGTATAGATGGGATGAATCCATATGGGACATTGAGCAGCCAACATAGCACTTGGCCAATTATGCTTGTTATATACAATCTTCCTCCCTGGTTGTGTATGAAAAATAAGTATGTTATGCTGTTGTTGTTGATATTGGGCCCTAAACAACCTGGAAATGATATCGACGTTTATCTTGAACCTCTGATTGATGACTTGAAGAAACTCTGGGGTGAAGGTGTGATGACCTATGACGCTTCACGAAGAGAGACATTTCATTTGCACACTATGTTGTTTTGCACTGTGAATGACTTTCCAGCATATGGGAATTTGTTTGGATATAGTGTCAAAGGATCTAAAGCGTGTCCTATATATGAAGAGAACACTGATTCAATACGACTAAAACATGGCGACAAGACTGTATATCTTGGTCATCGAAGGTTTCTTCCAAAAATTCCATCTGTATCATAGGTTGCATAAAGCATTCAATGGACAGAATGAGGAACGGAGTGCACCTAAACCTATACCAGGGGAGGATGTTTATGAAAGAGTAAAAGACTTTGCCAATGAATTTGGTAAGAGATGACAATGTACAATGGCCACATGGAGTGACAAATCTTTATTCAAGAAGAAGTCAATATTTTGGAATCTTCCTTATTGGAGTTCTTTGGCAGTCATGCATTGTATCGATGTCATGCACGTTGAGAAAAATGTCTGTGATAGCATCATCGATACTATGTTGAATATACCAGGTAAGACTAAAGATGGTATAAAATCCAGAATG
The DNA here is from genome assembly GCA_963693085.1 of Alisma plantago-aquatica. Classification (NCBI taxonomy): domain Eukaryota; kingdom Viridiplantae; phylum Streptophyta; class Magnoliopsida; order Alismatales; family Alismataceae; genus Alisma; species Alisma plantago-aquatica. The sequence goes on from OY856409.1 coordinate 1,285,776,051, forward strand.
GACCTACGTAAAATGGGAATAAGGACATAATTAACAGAAGTAGTTAGTAGCAATTGGAGAACATACTTACCTTCCACTTGTTACACATTATTGAGAAAGGAGAAGAAAGCTTTTTGTGAATGGTCCCCAGGAAAAAGAATCAGCCACTAATTTGGGAGAATGTGAAAGTAATTTCCTGACTCCAATGTATATATTATTTATGTGAACTGTGCTTATTTGTATTTTTTGACTATTTTGTATGTTTCAATTTATAGTGTGCTACACAAGACAACGGCTGGGCATGTGCCTACTATGTGATGTGATTTATGGACCTAATCATCAAATATTCCACAATGGAAATCGATACTATACATCAGGTATTATATATAGTCTCATTAGATAATATGAAATATATCAATCTTATTATATATTATTAATTATATATATGTCATTCTCTTTGCAGGTGTTTAAAACTGACTTTAGCACAGGTGGAAAGTTATTAGATGTACATACTCCCTATATGAGGGAGGAATTAGATGTTGTAAGAGAAGAATGGACAAAAGCCCTACAAGTAGTGGGAATTTTTTAAATATAATTGGGACAATGATGACAATGATGATGATGATGAATAAAGAATGATATTTATAAACTTTGTTCTCATAATTGTTTTTGTGTGAATGTGAATGACTTTTTCTAAATTGTCATATGTGTGAATGTGAATGACTTTTTCTGATCAATACATGATTGTCTGAATGTGAAAAGAGATGAAATGAGCAGAACTGAATGTGAATGTAAATGACTTTGTAGGTTTCTACATGTATCTGATCAATACATGTGTCTGAATGTGAATGACTTTGCAGGTCTGTGGTCTGTTGTTGGCTGATATCAATGGATGCTGTAAACCTACAGTTCAGAACTGAACTACATGTTCTGCATCCTACTGCCCAGCCATACAACAGGCTTGTAAATTGATAAGAAAAAAAAATCAGAACATAGGCGTCGGTTATTTGTATAAAACTGGCACCAAAGATATACACCGTCAGTTATCAACAAAGAACCGACGTCTCTTCCATAGATGGCATCGATTATCTGTAAGAACTGACGCCTGTTGTGGCCAGGAACCATAGCTGTGTTGGGAAGCACAGCCGTGCTGGCAGGAATATGGTGTCAGTTATTAGCATAAAACTGACATTTTTATCTTGTTACGGTGTCGGTTATTAGCGAAAAACTGACACTTATAGTTCTCTTGCTGGCGCGTTTTCAATGGCAGGAAGGGTTATGGCATCAATTTTTATTTATTAACTGACATATTTAACCATGATATAGTGTCAGTTTTCTTTAATAATCGATGCCTATAGTTCCCTTGCTGGCGCATTTTCGGTGGCAGGAAGGGTTATGGCATCGGTTAGAAATTGACGTTGAAGATGTCGACTTTTAGCGGCACCCACTTGGGTGTCGCTTGGATACCGACGCTAAAGGGTCTAAATAACCGATGCCAAAGGCCTTTTCTGTAGTAGTGGGGGAGAATACCAAAGAGATTCAACTTGATTGAACAAGTGAGATCAATCCTCCAATACTCACTTCTTGTGAAAAGGAAAGACCCAGGAGCCCCACTCATACCTAGCTACATTGGGGGACATTGCATAGACAAGTCCCTACTTGATTTGGGATCTAGTGTGAATTTGATGTCATATATGTTGGTATGTATGCCCAGAGAGTGAATCATATGATGATTATATTGGCATATGTTCTGATTGATTTAATAAATATCAAAGGCAAGATTCCAATTTATTCTAGACCAATCGATTATGAGATAAATGATGGAGAAGAATGAATGTCTAAAAAATGACAATACTCAATGACATATGTCTTCAGGTTAAGGACCTGAACAATGAGATCATACGGATGCTAAGAGTATGTACATTCTTGTTATGTCCACTACTACAGAAATGGCTTATAAAGTCACTTTTCAAGGTGTCGGTTGTATAAATAAACCGACACCTAAACTCTACAGTGTCAGTTGATAACATAAATCGACATCCAATTATGAAGGGCGACCGGACACAGGTACCGCTTTTATTAAGTGTCGGTTACTTAATAAAAAACCGACACCTAAAATTAACCGCCAAATCCAAAATTTCCAGCAAAAAAAATTACCTCCAAAATTTGACATATGGCGTCGGTTGATAATTAAAAAACCGACGACTAAAGGTTATTCGTGAGACAGAAATTGGGCACATTTTGGGCGTCAGTTTTACTACAACGACCGATACTTATGAGTTTTCTCGCGCTGTCTGCGGGGAATTTTTCACACCCTTTAAGCGTCGGTTTTAAGTAGAAACCGACGACTATGGTCATAAATCGAGAATGATTTTTTTAATTGGCATATGAATATAGACGTCAGTTTGTTTGTAGTTAAAAACCAACGACTATAATCAAGTATTGGTGTCGGTTGTTGTAAAGAACCGACACTATTAGTTTTAGTTGTCAGTTTTTTTGAATAACCGACGCCTATGGTACAATTAATAGCCCCGCAAACACAACTTTTCCCCATTGTCTTTGTTTCATTGCGTCGTGCGCTAGGTCTGGAGATTTCCCCCGATTGCTCCCCGCCGTCGTTGCCGGTTGGCTCCCCCGCACCGCCGTTCGTCTCCTCGCGCACTGCTCGCCGCCGTTGCCGTCGCCGCCGCTCGCCGCTCGTCGCCACCGTTCTCCTCTGATCCTCGCCGCCGGCGCTCTCCTCTGCTCCGGCGCTGCCAGCTGCTCTCCTCTGCTCCGGCGCTGCCAGCTTCACCTCCAGCTGCTCTCCTCTGCTCCAGCCGGGCCTTCTTCCTCTTCCCTCAAGGTACGCCGACTTCTTCCTCCTTCCTTCCTCCGCCTAGGCTAGGTCAAGCCCTGCAGGTGCCCTGGAGCAAAATCGTCAGGTGCCCTACTGGGCATTTTTTTAATTTTTTTAACCCTATACCCTAATCCACATTATACCAATCTGATAGTCCATGATAGAACAAAGCATAATGATGTTGACTGCAACTTTGTGCGTCATGCTATTCTGAATTAAGTGTATATTTACTTCATAATTGAATGTTTAAGTAAGTTATAGATATCTTCACCAAACCTCTTTTAGAAACTTGTTTCATTGTTGAGTATATTGAGAATCCTAATCACCCTTCTTGCTTCATGATGAACTGTAATGCACACATGTGACATGCTTGGAATGTAAATGATGAACTTTTCCCTAAATTGCCAATCATGCTTTTAAAGACATCAATAATCACCCTAACTTGAAGAACTAGGATTTTAGGTATAAGAATGACAACACATTATTTGTTGGCCTAGAAACCCGTCCAAGATTTATTCATTAGGAGTAAATCTTGGATAGTTCCTAGTTTGGGACTGTTCTTGAACACCTAATCTCGCTTAGGATGTAAGTGTATAATGTGTATTGGGTTTTCAAGAAAATTTCGGCAGCATTTTCCTACTATTCTCCAAGTACATATTGAAAACCCAATACACATTATACACTTACTAGTGAGATTAGGTGTTCAAGGATGGGATAGGTGGTACATGTACATTTATTATATATAAGAATGACATCACATGTATTTGTTGACCCTAGACCCTAATCTTGTTGTAATATATACTTGTTTTCTCTTTGATCATAGAGCTTTACACTTTTGTTGTGATATATACTTTGTTGTAATAATGTGAACTTTACAATGTGAGCTTTACAATTTGAATTACTTTACAATGTGAACTTTACAATGTGAGCTTTACAATTTGAATTACTTTACAATGTGAACTTTACAATTTGAATGTGAATTTGCAGATGGCTGACCATTCTCCTGATGACCGTGCTGATGATTACCGTGAGGGTGAGGACATCAATGCGCCGCCTCACAATGTAAGTTTTAAAAATATATCATATATTTATATCTATATGTCCATTTATAGTTATATCTTGTAAATGTGATTATTTTGTCAAAGTTTAGGTTGATGATGCACATGTACCATCTGAAGCACTTGATGCACTTGATCAACAACACCAAAAAGTTGACAAGAGAAGGGGCATCACTATGATGAAGAAGTTAATTGTGCAAAAGGGCAATGGACCCAAACTTGTTGTGGATTTTGATAATGCAGGAAATGCATGTGGTGTGAATCATAATTCATTTATTTCATATCTTGGGTTTGTTACTCGTAGCCATTGTGGTTGTCGCTTAGATTCTTGGCATAACGTTTCTAAGGAGAAGAAAGACTTAATATGGAGGGATTTATGCGTGATTTATTATTAATTTGCAATTCTATTTTGTAGATTACTAAATTTTTGGATACTAGTTAATAGCAATTCTATTTTGCAGAGTATATTTGAATTGGATGAAAAGCTGCATCGTAAATGCGTGATGCAACGCTGTGGGAGAGTCCTAAGGAACTATAGGACAAATCTCACCAGAGAATACATAAAAGAAGCTGACAAGAGGAAGAAGACAGCCACTGAACAGTGGAACTTCCTGGACAAAGAAGAATGGGACGCGTTTGTCACTTCAAGACAAACTGATGAATTCAAGGTATTAGGCGTCAGTCTCAATCTCATTAATTAATATATGTTGTATTCACCTAGTCAAGATTAACATTTAGTGTTACTAATCAAATCATTAATTTGCATACTAACTAGGCCCTCAGTGAGGCACAAAGATCAAGGCGTGCACTGAATGTGCATGACCACAGAATGGGTCCAAAGGAGTATGCAGGCGTTTGCCAAAGACTACAGTCTAAGGCTACTGCTCAGTCTGCTGCTACTCAGGAGTCCTCTACCATAGGTAGCACACCTCTGCCTCACCATGATGTCTGGATAGCTGGGAGGCAAAATAAGAAGGGAGAAATAACTAAGGCCGCAACTGCTGAGGCAGCTGCAAAAATGGTAAAATACAACTCTTACAGCAATCATTCGAATATTGATTATTTGTGTTGTTTACTTAAGTACAAATTTTTGTTTTGGCGATTAGCGGGAGCTGCACGAGCTGAGGAAACAAGGAAAGTTCATCCCTGAGGGAACAAAGGATGAATTGACAGTTGTTCTGGGTAACCCAGAGCATCCTGGACGTGTTAGGGCTGCATGCGCTGATGTGGGCATCAAATCTTTTTTTGGGTCATCCCAGCGCAAACATGTCTCAAAAGTGGGACTTTCACAAGAAGAGGTAACATATTCTTTCTTTATAATGTTACTGTAAAAGAGAATTCAAAAATTAGAATTTGACGTTTCTTTTATCCATGTATAGGTAGATAAGCTATTTGATAGGAAACTCAAAGAAAAACTCGAAGAAGCAATGAAAAAGTGGCAGGCATCTCAGACTGCCACTTACCAGACAATATCTACTGCAGACTCTACTCCTACTCCTACTACAGAGGTTGGGAGTAATCCTGTAGAACCACCACCTAGCACATCCACTGTAAGTATTTTTATGACATAGTAACTAGTTTTTTAATTCAAGATGATACGTATATATGAAAATGTAGTCGTTTCAAAAAAAGATGATATGTATATATGTATATAACATTCGTTACACAAAAATTTGTAGGGGTTGAAGCCATGCCGTCTAAAAAGTAAAAAATATGTCGTTGCAGAGGCGTCGGCTTACCCATCCCTACCAGGGGAAACGTGTCACGGGTCTCCAGTACCAGCTGGTTGGATTCGGGTGAGCCCGATACATATATTACCCCAGTGGATGGATCTTCCACTGCCATATGCCCACCAAGATTATGAAACGCTTGGTGAGGCAGTAGGCGGAGTGATATTGTGGCTAAAAGCGGATGTCCTCTTTACTGAAAAGGTATGGTAAATTTACATTACGTTCAATTGTTAGTGTGTGTATATGATGGCAGTTGATATGAAATTATATATATATATATATACAGGTTAAAAAGAAGACACCCACAACATCTAGGCCTCCACTTCCACCTCCTACATTACCTAGTTGGGTTCCACAGGACCTACCTGTCCCGTTAGGTCCTAACTGTAGGGGTATGGCAATATGGTTAGGGAAACATGATATAAACTCCCCTATAACTGTTTATTCCGATTCAGATTCTACATGTCAGTCATACAAAACAAAACTATTTATACTGGATATTTTGGAGTTGTTTTGATATGATTGGCTAAATACATCTGTGATAGAGCTATGGATAAGGTGAGATATTCTTTATACATCCATATACCTTGTGTATGATCTGGTGATCTTGTTTCTTATTTATTAATGCATGTGTAATTAATACATATTTTGCAGCTACTTAGACAACATATGTGCAGATTTTGGATTCGAACATGTAGAGTTTTTGATTCCATCTTTGATTAGTCTAGTAGCTAACGACCCTACATCAGTTCAACAATACTGTTGTGAGGCTTTTTCAAATTTTGCTGTAAAAAAGAAGACGGTGATAATGGCTCCATTCAATGTAGAGTAAGTTTACTTTGCTTATTATAATTTGGACTTAAGAAAATTACATTTTATTGTGGATTTTGAGTTATTAATTTTTAACTTTTTTTCCTCTAGGGGTAGGCATTGGGAGTTACTGGTTATTGCCCCCGATACATTCACTGTGTATTATCTTGATCCTAAGGGGGGTATATTGAATACAAGATTTGGACACATGATGAAAATGGCAATATTCCGGTGAGAAATATTTCATTTTTCATATCCGTTAACATATGTTATTACATTACTATTTAATTGCAATGTTCTGTGTTACATTAACATGTAGGGGTTTTGAGGAGTACAAAAAGGCTGGAGGAAAGGTCCCCACGAAACAGAACCAACCAATAATATGGAAGAACGTGAATGTAAGTTCCCGAATGCAATATATGTATATATTATTTATGTTAACAATGCTTAATTACTTGTATTTTTTAATATTTTGTATGTTTGAATTTATAGTGTGCTACACAAGACAACGGATGGGCATGTGGATACTATATCATGCGATATATGCACATGATTATCAAACATGCCACACTGGATATCGAGTATATTGCTGAGGTATTATATAGTCTCATTAGATAATATGATCGAAATATATCAATCTTATTTATAGCTCATTAATTATATATATACATCATTCTCTTTACAGGTGTTTAAAGCTGACCCCATTATAGGAAAGGACTTACCAAAGGTTAATGATCCCTATACGATGGGAGAATTAAATAAAGTAAGAGAAGATTGGGCAACAGCCATACAAATAGTAGGGGCTTTAAAATATAATTGGGATCCTGATAGCGAATAATGACTAAACAATGCTATTTTATAAATGAATTTCTGAATTATAATATATGTGTGAATGTTTCTACATGTCTTGATGTTTCTACATGTGTCTGAGTGAAAATGAATGAAAGTGTTGGTTGCTATATGAATGTTTCTACATGTGTGAATGTGAATGAATAGAACTATAGATTGCTAGCATGTGTGAATGTTTATAAATGTGTGAAAATAAAATGGAACTGCAGGTTGCATTGCTAAATGCATGTGCTACTTTTTTATTATTAATTTTGCAGGTTTGCAGCCTGTTGTCGGCTGATATCAATAGATGTCGTAAAACCTGCAGTTCATAACTGAACTGAACAGGTTTTTCATCCTACGACCAGCCACAGTAGGTCTGCAGACTGACAGAAGAAAAAAAACAATAGGCGTCAGTTATTTGTAAATAACTGACACATAATGTTATAGTGTCGGTTTCTAATCCAATAACTGACGTCTATTCCCTTAACAACACGGCCATGCTGGCCAGCACGACCGTGGCACGAAGATATATGGCGTCGATTTTTTACTTATAACCAACACTGATAGTGCCCAACATTGTGCCCTTTCTGTGGCGCGAAGGGTTTGGGCGTCAGTTTCTTAACTAATACCCGACGCCTATAGTCCCATGATGGCGCATTTTCGGTGGCGCACGAAGAGTTTGGGTGTCAGTTTCTTATCTAATAACCGACGCCTATAGTCCCCTGATGGCGCACTTTCGGTGGCGTGCGAAGAGTTTGGGCGTCGATTTTGGAACTGACGCCTAATGGGTGAGCTTTTAGTGTCGCCCACATAGGTGTCGCTTATAAACCGACACTAAAGACTCTAAATAACCAACACTAAAGGTAGGTTCTGTAGTAGTGGTCCCTAGTCAGATGTCATTGTGGAAGGTTGATAGACAACAATGACACATCAAGACTAGAGTGTGTGTTGGTTGATCACAATGTCTCATTAGTCATGATATATGATATCAAATCAAGCACATAGATACATGTTAGAGAACAGTGTATCAGACAGACTCACCATGAGAGTGACACATGGAACCATGACATGGTAGTTAGAATCATCTCTTATCATGATGGTGGTGATTGTAATTCTTAGACTTGAAATCACTGCACTCATCGAGTGTGATTGGGCACACTTTAACATCATCAAACGCAATCCTGAAGCATGGGTTGTTATAATGGTGATGAATGGTGGCTTTGATGCATGAGATAGACAATGAGTGATAGATATGGGATTTGTCCTTCCCAAGGGAGTATGATGTCAAGGTCACTTGATAAGCGAGACTGAGAAAGGTGTGCACATACACATGTGAATGAATATATGTTATTGATGTCACACATATCTCAAACAGTCTACTCTAGTTCAAGAAACATGAATGAATGTTGAAAGGATGGCCACTCCATGCCTTGAGTTCATTCAAAATATCAGAGATAAAGGAAATATACATTCACTGAAACACTAATCACATACTATAGGATTGAAAGTTGTTCTCCAACTTTCCTTTTCACTTGGGTAGCACTCATGTGTGACTAGGTACCACTCTTTACTTGTGATGTCATAAGCTAGTTATGGACATTCACTGCCAACGTGAATGGGACCTATAAGGTCGCACACAAATAATCAACCTAGAAGAGGAGTTTATCCATGAATGATGTTTGGATTGATTACTAAAGTGTTTAGGTACTCAATCAAACATTCAATCAATAGAATTGACACAGAATCATCAAGTTCAAGTGTTGAACCAAATGATTAGAGTGTCAGATTGATTGAGAACTGAATTGACTGTGTTATGCACAATCTGGACCACCAACCAACCGATTCACTGGGTGAACCGATCAACTCATGGTCAATGAGATGACCAGTTCACTCTGGTGAACCGATCAGTTCAATTGGTCCAAACAAGCAGTGTTGAGTTGTCTCGATTTGTGAGAAAAGTTTTTTTTTTGCACTTGTTCAATTTGATTGGGACAATAATTAATCTTTGTGTTAATTATAAATGAATAAGGAAAGTCAATTACAGGAAAGTTTGGGAAGTGAAATGACCAGTTCACTGGGTGAACTGATCGGCTCACACTCCCAACTAACCGGTTCACTAGTGAATCGATTGGCTCACCTTGCCAAATGACCGTTTCAGTTATGAAATGATCGGTTTCCCTGCCGCTGTGCAAATTGTTTGTAGAAATTCTGGACCCTTCTACTCCCGCACAGATTGGGAACCCTGACCCTGGCCTCTACTATAAATAGAGGGGTACAAGGGGCTTCTCTAGAGACACAACTCAGAACATCAGTTGCTTTGTAAAGTTGTTGTCCTCTTTGGTTGTGGCAACTGAGAGAGCCCAACTAAGTTCTACCTGTCCAGGGAGAAACAGTGAGGGAAAGACAAATGCAAAACACCAACTGGTTGTGGGAGAGTGTGTCAGTGACTAGTACAAGAACAAAAGGGGAAACTCCTTCTAGTCTGTTCTTCATGACGACTAGAGTTCCCGATAGTCAGTATGGACTATCTACAGAGGCGGGAGACTTCTATTGCTCAGGAGGACGACAGTCAACCACAGTCTGGGTCAAGACTAGGAGTTGCACAAATGCCGTCAAAGATAGGTGGTTGAAGACTGCACTTGCTACGAGGTATAAGAGCAAGCCTCAGGACCAGGTATAACTCACTAAAGCCATCCTTCCCGTTACATAGATGTTGATGCGATCGGCTAGTTATGGGTTTATGGTCAAGTTAAATTTTATTTCCGTTGCCTACTCTGACCATGGAAACCCAATAGTGGTATCAGTTCCACATCAATACTCTATGTTTTGGGATAATCGATATGATCCGATTTTGTTTTTCCATATTTTATTTATTGCATACGATGCAAATATTTAAATGACTAATGTGAATATCTGATTAATACCAAATGATCCCAAACTAATATATACATATATGATATGGTATATATGCAATCGATATGCGTCGCCCTAAAACGGTTTTGATGGTGGATGTGTAGCATGGTTATGGCCTATAAACCCTATGTGTATGTGTGTGGTTGGTTATGGTTGTTTGCATCTTAGTCTATGCAATGATCCCTCTTCTTCTATTCTGAATGTAACTCAAGATAACTCAAGATTCTCTTCTACCTTTGTTCCCCTCAAATGTAACTCAAGGTTTTGTAAAGATTAAGTAAAATAGGAGTAGCTTTATTTCTTGTTGTGACGAAGACTGAAAAGGACCGCTTGATGGACCGAGATGACTGACTGAGTAGTAGTTGGTTGACCGACAAGAAGCCCAGATGGCCAAATGAGCCGACCATATGGAGGAGCCAAATGACCGACTGGAGGAGACCAACTGACCAACCAAGAGGCGAGTCGACCGGTTCAAAGGTTGAACCAGCCAACCCAGATTGGCAAGCATAGATCTTCATCAGTAATAGGTTGCATGTCATGTAGATCTTAGATGATCATAGTTCCTTGTAGCTCCAAAGAACTACAATTGGATGGCCATAATCATTGCTTTATCATTATTGCATGTTTTCATTTGTGGGATATAGCATGTATATGATACATACTATATATGTGGTGATTGGATACATACATGCATATATAAGCATTTTAAAAACCCCTCAAATATACATATTAAGTTGAAGATGCCTTCTAAAAGTAGCACACTTGAAAATCTTGATTCACTAAGTGTGGGCATGCCTTCGCGTGGTGCACCGTCTATCTTGTGGAAGTGTGATGGTGAATATGTGGGTCTGCCTTCATAGGGTGCATATTCATCGTGTTGGCTTTTGGATCAGACTTAACTCGATGACCTTGATCAAATCAAGCACCTTGAGGCATAAAGATGAACATGGCAAGGAGTTGTGCATGACATCTATCAAGAGTTGCATATGATGCAATTGGCAAAGGTTGCCTACCTGAAAGAATCTAGTTGTGGGTGACAACCCTAGCTGGTCCATGACTTAGAAGAAATTAGGATCTTGCTCACTAGAATGTTGTACGTTGCAATCTTTCAAATTGATGGAGAGGCCTATCAGTTTGATCAAAATAGTGGGAGCGATAATTAATTAAAGACCTAATTAATATCATCAATTTTCAAATCAAAAGAGTTTTGGACTGAAATTGCAAATTTCCTTTTGTAGAATAAATGGCAACCAACAACAATCACTTTTCATTGTGATCGATCCTTGAGAAGGATAAGCTAAATGGGAATAACTTCCATGACTGTTTAGGACGTTGAGAATTGTTCTCACTCAAGAGTGAAAGCTCTATGTCCTAGATACACCAGAGCCAGATGAACCCACTCCCACCGCAGGAAAGGCTGAAAGGGATGCTTATAGGAAGCATACTGAGGATTCCATTGATGTAAAGTGCTTGATGTTGTCCTTAATGAACTATGAGTTGCAGAGATAACATGAGAACATGGACGTCATTGAGATGGTTCAACATCTCAAGAACATGTATCAAGACCAAGCACGACAAGAGAGATATGATGTCTCCAATGCATTGTTCAAGTGCGTCATGATAGAAGGAGATCCAGTAGCCCCTCACACACTCAAGATGATTGGATATGTAGAGAACCTAACTTGATTGGGATTCCCTCTGAGCCAAGAGTTGGCTACTGATGTGATACTGCAATCGTTGCCAGAATCCTACAATCAGTTTGTGATGAACTACAACATGAACAACTTTGACAAGTCACTGACAGAGTTGTTGGGCATGTTGAGGATAGTCGAGGCACAAATGAAGAAAGACAAACCCAAATCTATGATGATGGTCAGCAGAAAGAAGGGAAAGTCTGAAGGTAAGAGCAAGGGCAAAGCAAAGAAAGGTTTTGATGCTAGATAGCGGCCGAAGTCATCTTCAACTCTCAAAGCCAAGGGAGGGGTAAGCAAGGGAGGCAAATGTCACCATTATCATGAGCCAAGACATTGGAAGACAAATTGCCCTCTCTACATAGATGAACTAAAGAAGAAGGAGGGGATGGAAGTCTCCACCTTAGGTATTATGAAATAAACTTAAAATTCTTCTTTATCTTAGGTATATGATACCAAGATATAGATCTGACATATATGATGTGCATGATCTAAAAAGAAGTGATGGCCTTTATGAAAAGACCAAGAAGGAACACTCATCAACATTGGAGCAAGTGTTGCTGCCATAGATAGTAGTACCTTTTAGTTTATTTCAGCCCAAAGGGCATGTAATAGAGTTATGAACTTCTATTTCATTTTGCCAATAAATAGAAACATTTTTTTTATTTTTGCATCTTGTAATGACAAGGATGTCTATCAATAAAATTCATGTTTCCATTTGAAAGATATGATCTTTTATGGCAATGCCTTATTTATCTTGTGGTATTTGGTATGCATGAGATAAAATTAGAATACCTAAAAGTTATTGATGACTCAAACAATAAATTAGCATTATCATCTAAACAAATGAATGAGAAATTCGTCTCTAGATTCCATATTGATGGATAAACTAGACTCTCTTGGTTAATGAATCATTAATAGATATGAATGTCTTGTTTATTGGGTATGATGACAAGTCAATATTCACTAGATGTAGTGGAAGAATGACTATTCTATTAAGTATAATACATATTGATGTATATACATACCTATTATAGTAAATGCTAATACTTCAGATATGGTATTTAATGAAATACCAATATGAATATCTTGAAATGTTCAAGAATATCAAAAATGAAGAACAAACTTGTAAAAGTATTAATTCTTTGATATGATCAATGAACGAGATACTTAAACCAAATGTTTGAGGACCTTGTGAGTAACTATGATAGTATATCATAGAGAACTCATGATTAAGGCATAATGATGTCTAAATCAAAGAAGGAATCATACTCTAAATAGTAAGACCATGATCATCAAACAAATAACTAATCTTCTAGATTCTTCTAAAGAACATGTTTTACACTAAATAAAGGTACAAAAGGAGATTGAGAATCACAAGTGTTGTGGAAACTCAAATTACTTATGTAACAGATACACCTCATATATCTAATAGAAAACACCTTGGGCTTGATGGATAATAACATCCTACAAACTCAAAGGTGATTAATTGGTCATATGATGATGAGCCAATAATATATCTAGATGATGTTGAGGAACCAGATTTTGAGTTATGGCTTGAAGTCATAAGATCCAAAATGACTTCCATGTGAACCAAATAAGGTATGACCTTGATGGTAGTTGATGTGCACAAATCATATCACCTTTTGGATCATGTTTGGTTGCATATCCATGTTGTTTTGACTCAATTATCACTCTCATTTATGCTAGATTCTATATTTTTAGCTATTCTTACTTGTCTCGTGATTTGGATTGTAGGTACTACATATTGCAATGAAATTATGAGAAATATATTATATTATCTCTTATTGGATCACTCCTTAAGTATCTACATGTTTTGGGGTTCGAAATTGTGCAAATACCACTTTTTACGGCATGTAAATCGGACCTACGCACTGAAAGTTATGAGCAGAATACACAACAGCCCAGAACAGCGAGGTGCACGCCGTGCACCAAAAGTGCACTTCGTGCACCTGGGAGTTGAAAGTTTCTGTAAAGTTGCACGACGTGCATTTCTTCATCGCACACCATGCAACTGGGAGTTAAAAGTTTCTGGAAAGTTGCACGGAGTGCATTTCTTCAGCGCACGCCGTGTACATTGCATTCTGGAGCAAATTGAAAGTTTCTGGAAAGTTACAAGCCGTGCACTTTGGGTGCACGACGTGCACCTGGCAGTTTCATCATTTTGAAAAATATGAGTTTTTGTTTAAAATGAAGTGGGAACTTAATGGGCGGTTATGCCCGGTCATTTGCGGAACTTCTCTCATCCTAGAGCAAGCTTAGAGCATAGGAGGGCGATTTGGAGGGGAAAGGAGGTGGTTTCTTGCCAAAGAACCCCCATTCTTCCTCTCTTCTTCTCCAAGCTTCTTCTCCAAGGTGCAACAGAGCTTCTTCACTCCACAAAGCTTCTCAGAAGGGAAGTTTGTCCGGTTTGGAGCAGCTGTAGAAGTGGGATTTCGTCCTCAAGTCGGAATTCTACCTTCCTTTGGTTACACCTTGGGATTGCTTAGCTTTTCCTTCTCTAAACCATGCTAAACTCCGAAATTTCTGCACATTTTATGCTGTACATCATTATGGACGAGTAGACTCTTTTTCTTGGGCATGGGAGAGTAACTCCCATGTCATAGCTTGTAAGAACATATGAATTGCGTACTAAATGTTAGTTTCTTGCATGTTCCAAGAGTTGTTTCAGATCTGAAATGCTTGTTTGTGTGATTGGTCATCATACTTGCATGTTTTATGCTTTCTTTCATAATATGAGAAGATGTGTTTGAGAGTATGGAGTTACTCTTTTGGCAACTTGTCCTTGACCGCGAGAGTGGCTAGGATTATGTTGAGGAGCAAGGTTTGTGATTTAAAATGAAATACATACACGAGAGTGATGTATGGAGTTAAAATCGTTATCACTTCACCGAGAGGTGAGTGATGACTACAAACCTCCTTTGCAAGTTAATTAACATGTTCAAATTTGTATTTTAATATAAGCTATGATGCGATGGTGAATTCCCAAGTCTAAGATCCTTCCAAATCTGAATCTTAACCTTTCTTAAGTGATAATTTACTGTTTTGTTTTAATTCTATAATTTAGTTGTTCTAATACAATCATCTTATGTACAACGATCTAGATTATTGAAAATCATAACTCTTGCGCCTAACTAACCAACGCTCGTTGTGTTCGACCTCGACTACAACTACTCTCGTATACTTGCGGGATATAGCTAGTTGAGTAAAAGATCATTCTTATGATTGAAACTCGTTAGTGTAAACAACCAACAAGTTTTTGGCGCCATTGTCGGGAGCATCGATATTCCTGTTAGAGTAAGAGTTGTTGATAAGTAAATGAGAGTAGATCACAACCTTCATATCCACCATCATATCCATAAATCATAATTCATCATGATCATCATAATTTGTTGTATCTTCCATGTTTGTTTTTGTATATCACTCACCTTGTTTATTTGCAGGAGCATATGGGGTGTTCATAAAAAGATCCTTGAACTGTGCATATCTCTACATTCAAAAAATGAACACATCATTTGCAGCCCTCATGGAGCAAGAAGGAGTGAAACCCAAACATGTATGGAGGAATCACAACCCACACAACCATCATTCATGTCACCATCATCCAAACGACATTCACCCATGCATCCTTCATCCACATCACCATCATTCACACCTAATTCACCACCAACACCCATACCACATTCTTCCACACCCTCATATCCACCACCTTCATCCATACCACATACACCACCACCACCTACGCCACATCCACCTAATCTTCCAAATTCATATGAAGAACTAGTCAAGGAGGATGACCTTCTTCTTAAGGACTACTTTGGTACAACTGCAATGCACATGAGTGGGCCTATTAATATTTTAGAATTTGAGGCAGAGGAGTTTTCTATCAGCCCATCCATCATACAATTGCTACAGCTGAATGCATTTGGAGGGACACCAATGGAGGATCCAAACCTCCACATTGCTGAATTTCTGCAGTTGCTAAGCACCATAAAGATATATGGTGTTCCTACTGATGGGATACGCCTAATTCTTTTTCCATTCTCTCTTAAAGATAGAGCCAAGGCATGGCTCTATAATTTACCAAAGAAGTCAATCGACACTTGGGAGGAGCTTCTAAAGGTCTTTTTAGCAAGATATTTTCCACCTAGCAAAACTTTACAACTGAGGATTCAACTCATCAATTATTCTCAAAGGGATGGAGAGACCTTGTATGATACATGGGAGAGGTTCAAAGATCTTCAACATCTTTGTCCACATCATGGTCTAAGAAATTGGCTTCTATTGCAATCTTTCTATAATGGTTTGTGCTACAATACAAGGATGTTTATTGATGTAGCTGCAAATGAAGCTCTAATGAACAAATCTTATAGAGAAGCCTATGCTATTATTGAAGATATGGCAACAAATCATTTCCAATGGAGTTCGGCTACAAGCTACCACCCATCCTTTTCACACACTACTTCCGAAATGCAAGTGGAAGATCACATGGTTGATGCTATAGACTTGATTGCAGCAAGGATAGACACTTTGTCACAAAGGTTTGAGAATCTAAGCACTTAACTAATTCAAATAGCCAACAATATTTGTGATGCATGTGGGTTGCTTGGACACTCATCTTCTACATGTTATGCTTCTTCTATTTATTCTCCAATGGGCTACACTCCACCGGGCTTCTACAACAATGTGAACCTAAATTTCATTCAGCCACAACAATCGCAAGTAACTCCTAGATTAGAGTTCATGCTTTCAACATTTATTTCAACTCAAATGCAGCAAAATGAGGAGTTCTAACAACAAAGACAATCAATGAAGGGTGCCATTTGCCAACTCTCTTCTAAGGTGGACGATATTGCCACTCATGCACACATCTTGGAGAAAAAAATTACCCAACAAGCTCTTTTTAGCAAAGAAGCATTTCCACCTTTCTTGCCTAGTCCACTGGAGATTAATCCTACGTATTTCAGGCTAGTGACATTGAAGAATGGAGTTGTTATAGAGGTATATCCTTCAAAGTATGATAATGTTGATACCCATGACGATTATGAAGTTGAAACTAAAGGGGAGAAAGCTACAACACATGCTCTACATGTTGATTCTTCAAGCAAGCCACATGTCCTTCCTCCTCACACTCTAGATGACACATTTCTTTATAATGAGAAAACTCTTCCCAAATCATATTTTGATGATGCTTCAAAGGGGAATGAAAAGACAAATCATATTGGTATACAAAAGACTATTCTTGCTACAACTCATAGGTGCTTTCGCTTGCCCCAAATCAAGGACATATTTGCAAGGAGGCATCAATCTTTAACACAACAATTTCCAGCTACAAATCAGAGCACCGGTCCTCCATGGACTTTGATGTTTCCACCATGATGAGGTACCCGGTTGCAACCTTTTTAGTTTGATTTATGCAGTGAGGACACTGCAGATTTCAAGCTTAGGGGGGAGCAACCGGATGGTAACCTAGTTCTTTTAGCTTTTCCCTTTCATGTTATTTGATTCTTGTCATTTGCTTTTGTTTTGTGTTCACATTTTAGTTGTTGTTTTCAATTCTTCTCTTCTTGTGGCAAATCTAGTATGATATGAGGTTTATCTTTTATGTGGATAGAACTCCTATGCTGAACTGATTGTCCTCTTTTGATGAGAAATATCATTTGGAGAAATTGTAAAAGGCATGCATTAATCAAATGAAACCTTTTGGCCATCAACATGTGCTTAACTCTGGTTTATGCTTCTAGCATGAACATTCATCTTTCACATCCTTGATTGCTTAAAACATGTAATGGTTTCAATTTTTGTGAGTAAATCAACTTCACAACATCATTTGGAATACGGGATGCCCTTGCCAAGCTCTTAGTGCATTTTCAACCACTCTTTCAATGAAAAATTTTCAAAACAAATGAATGAAATCTAGCTGATGTTGCAATTTAGTTGACTCTCCTATGTTTTGGAAAATTTTAAAATTTATTTTGGCTTATCTCATCTTTATACCCCATAAAAGATGGCTACACTGCCCACATATCATGCTAGCCTAGTGTAAGTCCGATCTGGCCACGATGGTTAGGTGATTTGTCTTAAAAGAGGGTAAATACCCCAACCGACACTCCACGTGTGCATAAGCCTACATTAGCAGCCGAGTGTCGGAACCCATAATCCATTGTCATATCATTTTTTGGAAAGAAGGAGAGTACAACTAAAATTGTTAATTTTAACTAAGATTTCATCTTTTGTATCCTTAATAGTTGAGAGTTTGAGTTGCACATCCACTAATTTCTTGGCTTGGTCATCCAAATTCTATTTAGTGTTGTTTAATTGATTGATTCATTTAATTGTGACCACCCCTGCTAAACTAAAAATCTCTTTCTTTGGTGTTTAAGTTGAATTGATGGCTATGAGTATAAATATGTTGATCATGGTTGGCTTGGTCTTATACACATCTTTCTTTTCATTTGATCTATGCATGAACTTGACAATTCTTCATTTGTGTTTCTATGCTCTTTTTGCTTGAGGACAAGCAATGGTTTAAGCTTAGGAGGATTTGATGTGCACAAATCATATCACCTTTTGGATCATGTTTGGTTGCATATCCATGTTGTTTTGACTCAATTATCACTCTCATTCATACTAGATTCTATATTTTTAGCTATTCTTACTTGTCTCATGGTTTGGATTGTAGGTACTACATATTGCAATAAAATTATGAAGAATATATTATATTATCTCTTATTAGATCACTCCTCAAGTATCTACATGTTTTGGGGTTTGAAATTGTGCAAATACCACTTTTTACGGCATGTAAATCGGACCTACATACTGAAAGTTATGAGCAGAATATACAACAGCCCAGAACAGCGAAGTGCACGCCGTGCACCTGGGAATTTTAGGTAGACCAAAGTTTCTGGAAAGTTGCACGGCATGCACTTGGGAGCTATAAGTTTCTGAAAAGTTGCACGGCGTGTATTTCTTCATCGCACGCCATGCAACTGGGAGCTAAAAGTTTCTGGAAAGTTGCACAGCGTGCATTTCTTCAGCGCACGCCGTGCACATTGCATTCTGGAGCAAATTGAAAGTTTTTGGAAAGTTGCACGCCGTGCACTTTGGGTGCACGGCGTGCACCTGGCAGTTTCAACATTTTTAAAAATACGAGTTTTTGTTTAAAATAAAGTGGGAACTTAATGGGCGGTTATGCCCGGTCATTTGCGGAACTTCTCTCATCCTAGAGCAAGCCTAGAGCATAGGAGGGTGATTTGGAGGGGAAAGGAGGTGGTTTCTTGCCAAAGAACCCCCATTCTTCCTCTCTTCTTCTCCAAGCTTCTTCTCCAAGGTGCAACAGAGCTTCTTCACTCCACAAAGCTTCTCGGAAGGGAAGTTTGTCTGGTTTGGAGCAGCTGTAGAAGTGGGATTTCATCCTCAAGTCGGAATTCTACCTTCCTTTGGTTACACCTTGGAATTGCTTAGCTTTTCCTTCTCTAAACCATGCTAAACTCCGAAATTTCTGCACATTTTCTGCTGTACATCATTATGGACGAGTAGACTCTTTTTCTTGGGCATGAAAGAGTAACTCCCATGTCATAGCTTGTAAGAACATATGAATTTTGTACTAAATGTTAGTTTCTTGCATGCTCCAAGAGTTGTTTCAGGTCTGAAATGCTTGTTTGTGTGCTTGGCCATCATACTTGCATGTTTTATGCTTTCTTTTATAATCTGAGAAGATGTGTTTGAGAGTATGGAGTTACTCTTTTGGCAACTTATCCTTGACCGCGAGAGTGGCTGGGATTATGTTGAGGAGCAAGGTTTGTGATTTGAAATGAAATACATACACGAGAGTGATGTATGGAGTTAAAATCGTTATCACTTCAACGAGAGGTGAGTGATGACTACAAACCTCCTTTGCAAGTTAATTAACATGTTTAAATTTGTATTTTAATATAAGATATGATGTGATGGCGAAATCCCAAGTCTAAGATCCTTCCAAATTTGAATCTTAACCTTTCTTAAGTGATAATTTACTGTTTTGTTTTAATTCTATAATTTAGTTGTTCTAATCCAATCATCTTATGTACAACGATCTAGATTATTGAAAATCATAACTCTTGCGCCTAACTAACCAACGCTCCTCGTGTTCAACCTCGACTAAAACTACTCTCGTATACTTGCGGGATATAGCTAGTTGAGTAAACGATCATTCTTATGATTGAAACTCGTTAGTGTAAACAACCAACAGTAGCACTTATAGGGATAAAACCCATAAGTGCAATTGGATCTTAAGAGTTAAGACTGACAAGGATGACATTTGAAGAGTTGATTGGTTGAGATAAATTGAAGTGAGTTTAAGGTGTTGAACCTGATGATTTTATTTAACCAATAGCAGTGGCTATAGGCCATAAAGGACCATGCTTGCTATTAGAACTTGAAAACTATGAAACTTGGCATATGGATATTAAAACCAAATTCCTAGTAGGAATAAGATGAGGCTATGTATGTGACACAAACTGAAGGGTTTTATAATTCCATTAATACAAATGCAGTCTATAAGTTATAAGAGTTTAATCAATATGATTGATTAAAGACAAGAACCTTAGAACTGAGTCTTTACATTGATTATATAGTCAAAAGGTTTGACTGATATATCAAAATAAAGAAGGGATATGTGATTACAAAGATTTAGTGGGATCATATAAATATTCTACATGATGATGATGAATAAAATGAAACTGGTGTGGAAATACCTTATTTAAAGGAATAAAGAGAAATGTCCTATGTGATAGGAATAGAGACCTATAGAGATAGTTCTCGAAAGTCTCTTGACTTGATAAAGAGAGAGCATACATTGGCAGTCTATGTTGAAGGGTTCAGTATGTATAGATTTAGTGGGAGAAAACTTGTCCATCATACATGGAGTTATTCTCTCAGATACCTAGTGTCCCAAATTCTTATGAAGAATAGGAACACATAGATAGATGCCTTATGCATTCGCAGTTGGATCTATCATGTAAGTAATCATACCATTATCATGTATGTATCAGACATGACAAGAATATATATATATATATATATATATATATATATATATATATATACTAGCAAACATACATGTGCATGTGCACGTGTCCCTTTGAAAATATGTATAATTTATATTTATTATTTAAATGAAATAAGAAGATATAGTTGTATTTTTATATATGTATGATAGTATTAGATGATATATTTATAAAATAGTGATCTCAAACTTGGTACTTATATTTGTTATGACTTAGTGCATATAATAATTTTCCGCTTGAAGAGATAAAAGAAATGGAGAAATTAACTATAAATATGCCACTGACTAATCAGATTGTAGCATTTTTAAAATGTTAAACTCTGCTAAACGGTCTCTCTTCTATCTTTTTTTAGATTGTTTTTATTTTTTTATTTTTTGTAACTTTAAAGTACGCTAACCTTCCCACATCTCCACGATCATGCTATCTCCTCCCACATCTCCACGATCATCGTAACAACAACTCATCCCACAACCACTTCTTTGACTCAATCTATTTCTCTCTCCCAAATCCGATGTTATCGGTATCTCTCCAACCCCACTCTGTTTAAAACTCGTACTTAATTCTCTTCCCACCATCACGCCTTAATTCTCTCTCCCAACACGATTTTTCTCCTCCTCTTCTCCGTAAGCTACTTTCAATCAACATGTTTCTCCCTCTCTCCAACTAACTTCACGATAAGTTAGTCATCTTACATGTTGACCTTTTCTCTTCCCATTAAAAGGAATGGCGTTTATAAGAAACACCAAAACATCTCCTACTTGAATGTTTACGCAATTTACTCTACGTTTTCATTGTCCAATGACATAATTGACTCATTGGGCCCAAATAAAACTTCCGTATATTTTTAAAGCGGTTAATGATATACCACACAAGTAGTTTCGATTACCATGAAAATGAGTAAGTGGTTGTTGTGGCTTGGCTTACACGTACGGTTGATAGGATTGGAGGGAGGTGATAATGGTTAGTTGGAGGGAATTGTGGATGTGTAGTTTAATAGGAGAGAAGTATTTTGGTGAATAAAAAGTAATTAAAATAGAAAAAAGTGAGAAAAAAATGTGAGAAGAGATTGAGTGAAGGAGAGAACGACAACTCAAAATGATGACTTCTGATTGGCTGCTGGAGTTCAAAATGGCAATTTTGTAAATATATGGAAAAACTCCCTCTTTTTATAGCAGTATATATATATACATATATACATATATATATATATATATATATATATATATATATATGCATTCATCATCTTGTATGTATTGGACATAACAATATGATATACTCATCTAGTTATCTCGTATGTATTGGACATGATGAGTGGATGTCTGTCTACTTCTAGTGAGAGTCACTAGAATACCATAAAGAACTTATTTAAGTACTTATGAAGTATTAAAGGATTAGTTCTATGGTAATAAAAGGAAGATTTGAGTGTAATTGAGTTACGCTGATGCAAGCTTCCAAAATGACATAAAAATGATCGCAAAATGCAAAATAAAAGTTATATTCAATTGTAAAGTGAGCAAAGTGTTGCTAACTCACTGGATTAGCACTAGTGTAGTAAAAACATGTAGAACATGTTTAGAGATCACTAAGAATATGATTCAAAGGTGATTGGCTCTAAGCGCAAGTGGGAGTCTATTGGTATGTATGCCCAGAGAGCCAATCATATGATGATTGGTTTGGCATATGTTCTAATTGATTTGATAAATATCAAAGACAAGCTTCCAATTTATTCTAGATTAATCGATTATGATACAAATGATGGAGCAGCATGAATGTCTAAGGAATGACAATACTCAATGACGTATGTCTTCAGGTTAAGGATCAAAACAATGAGATCATATGGATGGTAAGAGTATGTACATTCTTGTTATGTCCCTAGTCGGATGTCATTGTGGAAGGTTGATAGACAATAATGACACATCAAGACTAGAGTGTGTGTTTGTTGATGACAGTGTCTCATTAGTCATGATATATGATATCAAACCAAGCACATAGATATATGTTGAAGAACAATGTATCAGACAGACCCACCATGAGAGTGACACATGGAACCATGACATGGTAGTCAGAATCATCTCTCATAGTGATGGTGGTGATTGTGATATTTAGACCTGAAATCACTGCACTCGTCGAATGTGATTGGGTACACTTTGATATTATCAAACACAGTCCTGAAACATGGGTTGTTATAACGGTGATGATTGAGGGGCTATGACACATGAGATAGAATGTGAGTGATAAATATGGGATTTGACCCTCCTAAGGGAGTATGATGTCCATGCCACTTGATAAGTGAGACTGAGAAAGGCATGCACATGCACATGTGAATCAATATATGATATTGATGTCACACATATCTCAGACAATCTTCTCTAGTTCAAGAAACATGAATGAACATTGAAAGGATGACAACTCCATGCCTTGAGTTCATTCAGGATATTGGAGATGAAGAAATTATACATTCACTGAAACGCCAATCATAGACTGTAGGATTGAAAGTTGTTCTCTAACTTTCCTTTTCACTTGGGAAGCACTGATGTATGACTAGGTACTGCTCTTTGCTTGTGATGTCATAAGCTAGTTATGGGCATTCATTGCCAACGTGAAATGGGACCTATAGGGTCACACACAAATGATTAAACTAGAAGAGGAGTTTATCCATGAATGATTTTTGGATTGATTACTAAACTGTTTAGGTACTCAATCAAATATTCAATCAATAGACTTGACTCAGAATCATAAAGATCAAGTGTTGAACCAAATGATAAGAGTGTCGGATTGATTGAGAACTGAATTGACTGTGTTATGCACAATTTGGACCACCAACTGAATGGTTCACTGGGTGAACCAATCAGATCATGGTCAGTGAGACGACCAATTCACTCTGGTGAACCGATCGGTTCAACTGGTCCAAACGAGCAGTATTGAGTTGTCCCAATTTGTGAGAATTTTTTTTTCATTTCACTTGTTCAATTTGATTGGGACAAGAATTAATCTTTGCATTAATAGAAATGAATAAGGAAAGTCAATTGCAGGCAAATCTGGGAAGTGAAACGACCAGTTCACTGGGTGAACTGATTGGCTCACACTCCCAACCGACCAGTTCAGTAGTGAAAAGATTGGCTCACCTTGCCAAATGACCATTTCAGTTATAAAACGACCGGTTTGCCTACCAGAGTGCAAATTATTCATGGAAATTCTGGACCCTTCTACTCCCGTACAGACTGGGAACCCTGATCCTGGCCTCTACTATAAATAGAGGGGTACATTGGGCTTATCCAAAGGCACAACTCAAAACATCAGTTTCTTTTCAAAGTTATTGTCATCTCTAGTTGTGGTAACTGAGAGAGCTTAAGCAAGTTCTACCCATCCACAGAGGAACAACGACAGAAAGACAATTGTAGAACACCAACTGGTTGTGGGAGAGTATGTCAGTGACTAGTACGTCGATAGAAGGGGACAAATCCCTCTAGTTTGTTCTTCAGGATGACTAGAGTTCTCAGAAGTCAGTGTGGACTATTTATAGAGGCGGGAGACTTCTACCGCTCAGGAGGATGACAATCAATTGCAGTCCAGATCAAGATCATGAGCTGTACAAATGTCGTTGAAGACAGGTGGTTGAAGACCGCACTTGCTGCGAGGTATAGTCACTGGGCAAGCCTCAAGACCAGGTATAACTCGCTAAAACCATCATTCCCATTACATAGATGTTGATGTGATCTGTTCGTTATGGTTTTATGGTCAAGTTAAATTTCTATTTCCGCTGCCTACTCTAACCATGAAAATCCAACAATATAGTGTCTACATTGAGTTGGGCTTAGGAAAGTTATATCCGGCTCATTGCACTGTCCAGTTGGCGGACTGTTCCATCAAAGTGCCAAGAGGAAGAGTTGATGATGTTTTAGTGATGATAGACAAGGAAAGAGGTGCAGTGTTCCCGGAAGATTTTATTGTTCTTGACATGGAGCCGAATGATAGGAAGATTCCCATCATCTTGGGAAGACCATTCTTATCTATAGTTGATGTCGAGATACATGTTTGCAATGGCATAATAATAGTCTCTTTCATGGACATGAAGATAAAGATAGACATATACAAGACCTCAACCTGGCGAGTTCGATATGAGATATTGGACATTGTCACTTCAAGAGTTCGATCGATCATTTGAGAGAAAGAGATTGGGATGCCAAAATTGATGATATCTTTTGTGATCAAAGGGATGAGGAACATAGGTTGAGTTCAAATGAGAGATGCATTTATTGCAAGAATGGACACATGAGGATGCCAACTGGATGAATTATGTAAGAATCTCCAAGAAGTCCAACTGAAGGCATGAAACTTAGCACTTCTAGGAGGAAATCCATATAGGTTTGGGAATTTTTCACCCAACCTTTCATTTTTGATACTTTTGGGTTACTTTTACACTTGTTCCAAGAAAACACATACACACACTTTACTCGATGGTTTTTGTTATTTGTGAATCATGTTAGGATAGGTACATTGAAAACAGGACGATGCATGGATGATATTACCAAGGAGAAGATTGAAATTTAAGAGAAAATTGTAAATCAATAGAAAATCTACAAGAAGGAAATTAGCACGGTCATGCCACATAGCACATCCGTGGTGGAGGCAATACAAAATGACCATGGTGGACACCACGACCATGGTGGATATCCCCTACTCACTGGACACCTTGAGATCTCTCTCCCCTCTAGAAATTTGTCTATCACGTCCCCATGCCCTCTACCCTATCATGAGAGACTTCTATTTCATGTTGAGGCCAACATGGTTTCAAAGTTTGGGGTGGTAGGGCGGTAAGCCCTTTCTCTACCCCACTTTTCTCTATGTTCCTTATTCTAAATTTTTGCTCAAGATGATAAAATAGTATAACCATCTCTCATACTTGTGTATCCATGCTTTGTGTGCTTGCTTTGCATACTTGCATGTCATGTAGTTTACTTTCTTACAGTTTTTGTGTAATAAAAAAAATCCTTTTTAATCATGCATTGCATATCATGCAAATTTTTATAATTTTTTCATATTTTAGCTAGGATTTTCTTGGTTGCTGCTTTCTATTCCATAATGAAGGCTTAGATGTGATTGAAGGTGATTTGACATTATTTTGGCCAATTTTGCGCAAATTTAGAACTTCTTTCCTAAAAGGTGTGTTTTGACCCAATCTCTACCTTTTGGATTGAAAATGATGACCTTTGACAATTGCAAGTGAATTATCATGGTTTATTGCTAAATGGACTCAATCTTGACTTTTTACATGTGCATCATCTCTCTCATGCTTGTGAACTATTTAGTTGAATTGTTATTGAAGCAAGCCACAAACACTTAGAGTTTTGTAGAATCTCATGATAAAAATGTAATTTTAATATTTCTCAGTCATGTGGTGTGTCATTTCTTGATGAAATTGTTGGAGTAACTTTCATGCAGGAGATCTCATGTTGAAGTCCATATTAGTAACCCCTCTTTGTCTCATTTCTCTTCTACCATCTTCTTACCTCTTCGCCTCATGAAAGGATGCCAAAGTGCACACATTCAACCTTGGTCACCTCCAAAAGTTTAGGGTGGCCATATCCATGCCCACCACTTAACTCTCATCATCATGTACCCTATCCACATCAAGGGCAAAGAAAAAGGAAAAGAAGAAAAAAATGCAAAAAGAAAATAAAAGATGCTCCTATTTAAGAGCATCTAAATAAAGAAAAGATGAGTGTGTAAGAGCACTCGAAACTCTTACCGCAACCCTTTCTTCCTTTTGCATGCCTATGGATCTAGGAAATATCAAACCTAGCTCATTTTTTCCTTTTCACAGCCATGTGGGTTACTTAGTTTGGATGGACATATGAGAATTGGATGCATGAATGTAAAACAACAAAATTAGTCATTTTTTACCTTTGCTACCATGAAACGATTTATCGGGAGTGATATGACAATCATATGGATTGATTGTGTTTTCTATGCTCTATATTTGAAGTTTGCATGCTCAGTGCTTTAATCATGATTGTTTTGTGAAAGAGGATAGGAGAGAGGTGGAATGCATGTACTTAGTCATCTTTGAGCCCATCTAGTCAATATTCATCTTTTGCATTGCATTTGTCATTTCTTGATTGTAGAAAAATTGTAGAGAAGTGAGTTGGAGCAAACTTGAGGACAAGTATGTTTTAAGTTTGGGGTGATTATGCAACCCTATTTTAGGGCTCCATCTAGTGTCTTATTACATTTCAATCACATCTATACCTGGTAGATTACATTTTATTTCCCCTAATATGCATATTAGTGCAAAATGCACTTATGGATGTTTTTTGCATGTTTTGTAGGTACTTTTAACACTAATTGATGGAAGAGAGAAATGATGGTTGAATCTAGGTCTTCCCCTTTCTTGGAGGAGTCCAAATTGAAGCCAAAATGACTCCCAACCTACCCCAAGTGATCAAAGAATATATTGAAGCAATAAGTTCTATGGATGATAAGTTCAAGACTAAAATATAGGGGAAGGACCCCAGAACGGCCATGCTACCATGGAATGGCCCTTCTGTGACATGCCCTAAGTACTAGAACCTTCAAAAATTCACCCAGTTGGCCAGAATAACTATTTTAGACAAAACAGTGGTGCTAGAAATTCCCAGCACGCCCGTACTGGTCAGAACAGCCATGCTACCAGCCTCAAAAACCCAAAATTTCCCTATTCATTCCATTTTTTGACCATGGTCATTTCCGTCCACCACGACCGTGCTACTTACTGCCCACTACGGCCGTGCTACATACAATTTGACCCCTTTTTTCATTATTCTACCAATTTTACCCCCACTTAACCTAATGCTTCCCCACCACCTGTATATACTTGGGTGGCAGCTCTAGCATGAGGTTAGCTACCCTACATGCCACCCCTAGCTACCACCTATCACCACTTTTTTACATTCCACCCATTCCACTCCATCTCCACCTTGATTCCACTCCATTTCACCATTTCCACCACTAAAACCTCAGTTTCCTAGTGTTTTGACCCTATTCCACCATCATTCCATGCCCTTGCACCTTGGAGGAAGGAGGAGGATGTCGTGCAACAGTTGAAGAGGAGGATTACTCCATCTACACTGACCTCATGGCTTCTTCTATCTCTTTCTCCTTTCTTTTTGTATTTTGCATTTCCATGAGTAGCTAGGCCCCTTAAGTGAGCTGTTTGGGGCCAAAAATGTTACTTTGATACCGTGTTGGAGGGGATGATATGTAAATATTGTAATTTCTTTTAATAATGATTATATTATATTTTTATCTCACTCTTCATGAATTGTTTGTTGGTTTGTGCTTGAAATCACCTAGGAATTTAGGGAAATTTCTTATATGTGTGAATTTTGGGATTTGCTCCTAGGCCCAATTCATGGATCCCTATCGATCCACCCATCTTCCTACATGCTAATCAATTCTCCTAACCCTATGTGAGAGATCTAAGTAGCTAGTTTAGATCAATTTAGTGTGCTTAGCATGGAGCTTTCTCAAGGCTAGAATGTGGGTGATGTGAGGCCTAAAACCTCACTTCCACTCCCATTACTACCCTCAACCTATAATCGCCCTAAGATCCTCTTACATAGAAACCAAGACTTGTTTAGACTCTAATTGAATTACACCTAGATCCTAATCCAATTGAGCCTTGTAAGGGTAGTAGGAGGTGTTAAGGACTAGTTCCCTTATACACAACCTATCCTATCCCTGGCCAGTTAGTAGTATAGGGTAATTCATTAGACTCGAGCTCATTGTTTGGTTTGATAATCTAAATAAAAGTATAATGTTCACATGTCACCCCCAATCTAATCAATAAGTGCATCCCCCAAACAACCCACACATCCATTTATTGCTTTAAAGCCCTAATTGCCTTCTTGCTTAGCTAGTGTTAGCTTAGTTAGCTCTTTAATTGCTTAGTTAGATTCTTACTTTGTTCTTTCTTTGTTCTTGCTAGTTTAGGCCTGTAATTGTTCTTTTGCCTAGTTTTCTAGCCTAGTGTAATGTAGATCTCTTCTGGCTCGCCTTAGTGTAGATTGCACTTTTTTGTCTTTTTCTTGCTTGCCTTGTCTTTTCCTACTCAGTAGAATTAACTGTCTAGGGTTAACTTAGGTTTTAATCTTGTTTTCCCTCCTCTCATTCCTTTCTCGTTCAACCCTTAGTGTTATCAACAAAACAACCTTTAAACCCTAGACTCTGTAGTATGAACCTAACCAAAACAACTAACATATCTCTAGTGTCCCCTTTTCTCCCTGTGGATCGATCCTATTCTTTCCGCCCTTCTATACTATGACACGGCCCCATGCGGTTGCAGGTGTTGTGTTTTTAGTAGAAGTAGGTGTGTAGGTTGGTCATTATAAATTTTGAAAGTGATACCACCGTGTGTCCTGATCTCATGGGGTGCATCTAGTCAGATCTAATTGATTGTGTGTTCACCTCTGGCAGGACGCACCACTTTCCTATATGGCATGTTCTATGGGTTGCATACTAGATACCAGATTGATTAAAAAATCACTCTTAGTTGGTGGAGGAAAACCTAGACATTTATGACAAAGCACCTCAATCTTCAAACTCTTTGCCTTGATATACAAAACATGTGATAAGATAATTGCATATTCGTGCTTCAACATCCTCTCTTCTATACCTAGAGACACATAACATGTAGGGAGGATATCATATATCATTATAAAGTTCAAGATACATAACAATCCCTAAAATTCTTAACTTTGGACACATAGTCCAACACCACTGTATACTTCTCTAACCTATCCATCCGTAGGATGACATCAAATCTATACATATCAAGTGGCATGATTCCACATGAATGTTATGATCTGATAAATGGAGAACACAAGATGGGCATACCTCCCTCAAAACAGATGAACCCACTAAAGGACTCTTCAAGAAAACCCCATGAAGCACATTACAAACATTCAAGCTAATCATATATATATATATATATATATATATATATAGAGAGAGAGAGAGAGAGAGAGGGAGAGAGAGAGAGTCAGGCTAGAATACACTTGAGTGTATTCAGAGTAGAATACACTCAAGTAGTTTTTCATGATGTAATATTTTTTTTTCAAAATTCTAATCCATTAATCTTCTTAAACATCATGTGAATAGCTCATACACAAAATTTGAGCACATTTGGACATTTATAGGTCATTTTATAAAGATTGCTAAAATAATGCATTTCAAATTAGTTTCGCGCATCGATTTTATTGTCCTTGGATGAGTGACTTACACTCATCCAAATGGGATCAAAATTTACACTCATCTGAATGGGCTCAAAATTTGTATGTAGCCTAGTTATACTATGACGGTTAAGATCAATGGTTTACATTTTGCAAAAAAATAGTCTTGATATGCAAACACACTTGAGTGTATTCTAGCCTGACTCTCTCTCTCTCTCTATCTATCTATATATATATATATATATATACATATATCACCACTTTGGTGATAAATATGTACCTATACCTTGGTCAACTACAAATAATATGTAACAGAAAGTAGTTAATTCATAATGAAAAGTTCCATCTAGACAGTTATGAGCCGTGTTTGAAAAGTCTTTCACACAAAATCATGGTAGGGACTAAGCCATTACTTATAGACAATCATGTCCCTGACCTCTACCTACTACACCTAATGACCGTATTTGGAAAATCTAGCCTTGCCTCTTTCAACTGTAATGCCATCTAAAATATTGACTCCACCTTTTCTATTATGTCACCTCTTGGTCAAACAAAAGGAAAAACATATTTATCTTCCCAATTGACCACATTGATAGAACTGCCTACACTCAAACCAGAATGAATCAAAATGATTGTTGTAGAAGGTCCTACAATGTTTTCTATATTGTGACGTAGATATACCTATTAGTGACATGGAACCCAAAATCATTATCCTGGACAGTGAAAATCCTTAGCCTCTACCATTACTAGGTGACCACTATGATTGTACATGTGCCCATGGATCTGACACATTTTGTTGCCATTGTGACTATTTATGTTGTTGTTTCTATGACATCAAATACCTCGACCTCATACAGCTCCCAACTACTTGCTATGGGATGGATCTTCATCATCCAATCCTCTTAATTATTTCCACAAAAGAAGAGCACATTTCATGCATCTTCAAAATAAATGCCAGTTGTGCCGAACCCACAAGTAGATCTATCTCAAAACATTAGATCCTTTCTTCATGTGTGGTACCTAAGTGAGGCTAAAACATTGACAACTTCACAAAATTTTCCTCATAGTCATTGATGTACAATGTCCTATGGCATGAATTCTCAATCTAACTCATCTTATCCCCCAAGTATGATGAGGAAAGTGAAAGATCTAAAGGGGGGTGAATAAATCTTTTTGGAGTTTTAAAACAATTTAAAACATTTGAGCACTTGAATAAGAAGTAGGAGGAAACAAGGAAGACCCAAGGATGTAGAGTGGTTCCACCCTTAGAAATCTAAGGGAGTCAGTCCACTACCTGATTGTTTCCAACTGGGATTTTGAAAGTGATTTATTTTATTACCTCACAAGGATGTTACATAAAATACAATCACCTTCTACACCCTTGAAGCAGCCTTCACCTGAAGTAGCCTCAAACCTCCTAGAAGCAGCCTTCTGAAGTAACTCCAAGCTCACCCTTGAAGTAGCCTTCACCCAAAGTAGCTTCAACCTTTGAGACAACCTTCTGAAGTAGCTTCAAGTCACCAGGAGCTGCCTTCCCACCTGAAGTAGCTCCACGAACCTCTTTCCGACAACCTCCAACCTAGGAGTAGTCAAGGAGAACAAAATACAATACAAAGGAACAAGATTGGAAGAAAGAAACAATGTTACCAATGAGTGTAGCGCTTTGATCCTATATCAAGTGTATTGATATCCTATCTACTATAGATGAATGTGGTAGTGTGGTGGCTAGAAGATACTAGGCTATAGGACACTAATGTAGAGCTCAAAAAAATAGATTGCAAGTGTAGCTCAGCTTGTTGCTCACTAAGAATGAATCTCAAGTGTAATTGTATGCATAAGTGATTGCAAGTTGGTTATTTGGGTGTCCTAAGGCATGTCCTATTTATAGGAATGGCCTACTAGTGCTTAGGGACATTCTAGACACTTTCTTGGGTGTTCTTAGTGCTCAACTAGCCATTATGTTTCCATAAATTATATTTCAATGACTAGTTGGCTATTGCTGAAAAGTGCAGTCCAGAACTTCTCTCGATCGAGAAGTTTGTCGATCGAGATTGTCTCGGTCAAATTGTTCTTTGACCGAATGGGAGTGTGAGGTAAATTTTTGCAACATTCATTTTCAACTCCCAACTACCTTTCAGACTCAGTCTAATGACTATAAGGGTCTATTCTCGGTCGAGAACTTTGTCGACCGAGAGTGTCTCGGTCGAGGACTTTGTCGACTGAGAAAGTCCTTGTTTCAATGTGTTGAGCCATTTACTAAGTGTGTGTATCAATGTGTAATTTTACTTCTATCTTAGGGGAGGATCTATCTAAGTGCTATGAGTGGATAGGGAAGATCTAATGCTTGATTTACATGATGTCTATGTACTTGTACTTATATACTTGTACAAGTTTTTACATTGAGTGCAATCATGAAAATAAGAGCAATTTAAGCATGTTGATCTTCCAATTTGTATTGATATTCAACTATCCACCTCCTTATTTGTTTATTCTTGAAACACTCAAATAACAAGTTAGATCCACAAGAATGAAATGTTTGTCATCATCAAAACAAAGGGTATAATAATGTCAAATTTAGCCAACAAATGTCCCCCTTTTTGAAGATGACAAACATTCCTAAAATGTAAATTAAGATAATTTAAATACCATGAGTTTCATACATGTAATTTACCTTGTGTAGACATTCTCTTATTTGTGCATGGAGTGTGTGCTAGTTATTCCAAAAGAGGTATGGAACATATCATCCAACTCTTTAAGGAATATAGCAACAATTGATGTGAAGCCAAGATATTTTAAAACTCATATATTTTGATTTTGATTTATATTATTTCCTCCCCTTTGTCATTTAAAAAAGATAGCCATATAATCAACGTACTCCCCCTGAATGAGATACTCCCCCTTAATCATATACTATAACAAGAATGTCAAATTTAGCCACAATTCAAAAATCATGTTTTATTTCTCAATCATTTGCAAGGGATGTTAAGCCCTGAAATGACATGAGAATCTTTTAGGCTCATGAATATATTTTAATAGTTTCTCAACCATTTACAGGGGATGTTAAGCTCTGAAATGATATGACATTCCTTTAAGCTCATATTAGGATCATTGAATATATTTCTCAACCCATTTATGAGGGATGTTAAGCCCTGAAATGATATGATATTCCTTTAAGCTCATATTAGGATCAATGAATATATTTCTCAACCATTTACAAGGGATGTTAAGCCCTGAAATGATATGAGATTCTTTTAAGCTCATAGTGAAATCAATGATTGTATCTCTAACCAAATATAAGGGATGTTAAACCCTAATTAGTGTAGAGAATTCAATTAAAGCATTGTATTCAAGAACATTGTAGGCCCCCTTATAACCAAGATTACTTTAAGTATACTAAGGTCATAACTAGCTTAGATGTTCAAAACATACTAATTTTTAGTGAATGATTTGATTTCACAAGTAAGCGTGTTGTCAGGCTTATTTTAGGTCAACCTAAACTTCGACCAGGGCGCCCCTTGGTCGAGCTCTTTCTCACCCAAGAGGCATTTCTGTAGATATCCAATATATGCATTTTCATGAGTTATCCAATGAACCACTTCTAGAATATGACTTAATCTTGTTGTGTATGCATATTATTAGTTCTTCATTTTGCTCATATAGGAACCTGTGAATGTTGAATGCTTTAAAATATAACTTTCATATTAAATTTTCCTTTTAGAGCTTATTTTATGTGAGCATGATTATCTTGTCATAATTTCTTAGAATTCTCAAAACTATAAATTTTCTCACAATGATGATGATTGTATTTTAACCAAGTTCCTTGTATGATCACTTCTTTTGTTTTCAATGTTAATGTTGAGCAGAATCTCTTATGCCAATGGTTTTGCTATTAATATTTTTCCTTGAATAAAACCAATCTTTTCCTCTTGTATACTTTTTTGGGACAATTTGATCATGCAAAGTATAAAGTTTTAATGCCCATATATTATTCCTTTTGATTAGGGTCATTCAAATAATTAAAAGCAATGTAATATGTAAAGTCCATCACCTATTTGAATCACTTAAATTAATTGCAATTGCAGTATCTTATCTTTTATAAAATAATTCTGACAGAGTTTCCCTCGGTCGACAAATTTCTTGACCGAGTGAGGTTCGGTCGAAGAATTTTTCAACCAGACATTTCTTAGATTTTTGCAGGCTTAAGATAGTAACCTACTCGGTCGACTACTTTCTCGACCGAAATTGTCTCAGTCGATAACTTTCTTGAACGATAATGTTACTGTATCTCCAGAAAATGTAAGTTTTAAAATAGAAACATCTTTGGTCGACAATGTTTTCGACCGAAGAGTGTCTCGGTCGAAATTATTGTCGATCGAGATGGTTTCTATTTTTACTTTCAGCAATTTATTTAATTTGGGTTTCGATTATTTATCCATGGTAACCATGTGTTTAGTTGAGATTAGACATAATGAGTATCAAAGTAATGTTTTAGGTCAAATCTCAACTAATCATATTCAAATTTCCTAAGTTTTAGGAACCCAAACTAGATCAACATCTATTTTCTTGTATGGACAAGAGAATGAATAATGTCTAAGACGTAAACAGTAATGACAACATATAGAATAAATTTCATTTCTCTTCTTAGCTAGATTGTCTTTAGGCACATACCTAACTTTAGTCTTGGGTACTTGTGTCGTTCTCACTCTAGGTTTTTGATAGGATTTACCTTTGGGTTTATAACCTAGTCCTCTTCTTCCAATTTGACCAGAAGAATCTTTTAAGATCTTATCAAGAATACCATTGTTTTTCAAGCTACTAATTTCTTTTTGTAATTTTGTAATTTCATCCATTCTCCTTTTAACATTTAACTTTGCTTGATATGGATTAGATAACAAACTATCTCTTTCTTTGACAATAGCGTCATAATCTAAATGAGTACACAATATAGGTTGAGTTTGAAGATCATTCAATTTTGCAAGTAGTTTAACCTTTTCTTGAGAAAGAAAATTGTAGTTTGTTTCTAGAGTAAGCAACTTCATATTGCAATCATTGAAAGATGATTTCAAGGTAGAATTTTCAGAAATAATACTTTCTTTTTCAGAAGCAAGGTCATTTAATTGAGCATACAACTCCTCATTAGTTTTTGTGTCTCTTTTTAGTTTCTTTTTACAATCAATATATTTATCATGCAATTCCCCTATGCTAGAAACTAACTCTTCTTTAGATAAATAAAATAAGCTTACCTCATCCTCTTATTCATTAATTGTTGCAATGAAATAACATACCTTGTCTTCTTTATGAGTACTTGATTGTTCCCTTCTATCTTTGTGGAATTTTCTCTTTGGACAATTAAATGTTGTGTAGCCCTTTGCTTCACATTCAAAACACCATCTATGATCTTGATCGCTTGTTGATTGCTGGCTCATGTTTGTCCTTTCCATGTAGAGGTTGTTGAAGACACCATCCCCCATCTCTTCAAGAGCTATTAAGGATCCTTGAAGACTTGCTCTGATACCAATTGAAAGATCTAGAGGGGGATGAATAGATATTTTTGGAGTTTTAAAACAATTTAAAATAATTGAGCACTTGAACAAGAAGTAGGAGGAAACAAGGAAGACACAAGGATGTAGAGTGGTCACACCCTTGGAAATCTAAGGGAGTCAGTCCACTACCCGATTGTTTCCAACTGGGATTTTGAATGTGATTTATTTTATTACCTCGCAAGGATGTTACATAAGATACAATCACCTTCTACATCCTTGAAGAAACCTTCACCTGAAGTAGCCTCAAACCTCCTAGAAGCAACCTTCTAAAGTAATTTCAAGCTCACCCATGAAGTAGCCTTCACCCGAAGTAGCTTCAACCTTTGAGATAGCCTTCTGAAGTAGCTTCAAGTCACCGGGAGCAGCCTTCCCACCTGAAGTAGCTCCATGAACCTCCTTCCAATATCCTCCAACCTAGGAGTAGTCAAGGAGAAAAAAATACAATACAAAGGAACAAGATTGGAAGAAAGAAATAATGTTACCAATGAGTGCAATGCTTTGATCCTATATCAAGTGCATTGATCTCCTATCCACTATATATGAACATGGTAGTGTGGTGGCAAGGAGATACTAGGCTATAGGACACTAATGTAGAACTCAAAGAAATAGATTGCAAGTATAGCTCAGCTTGTTTCTCACTAAGAATGAATCTCATGTGTAATTGTATGCACAAGTGATTGCAAGTGATTGCAAGTGATTGCAAGTTGGTGCTTTGGGTGTCCTAAGGCATGTCCTATTTATAGGAATGGCCTACTAGTGCTTAGGGATGTTCTAGACACTTTCTAGGGTGTTCTTAGTGCTCAACTAGCCATTATGTGTCCATAAATTACATTGCAATGACTATTGATGAAAAGTGTAGTCTAGAACTTCTCTCGGCCGAGAAGTTTGTCGACCGAGATTGTCTCGATCAAACTGTTCTTCGACTGAATGGGAGTGTGAGGTAAATTTTTGCAACGTTTTCAACTCCCAACTACCTTTCAGACTCAGTCTAACACCTATAAGGGTCTACTCTCAGTCGAGAACTTTGTCGACCGAGAGTGTCTCGGTCGAGGACTTTATCGACTGAGAAAGTCCTTGTTTCAATGTGTTGAGCCATTTACTAAGTGTGTGTATCAATGTGTAATTGTACTTCTATCTTAGGGGAGGATCTATCTAAGTGTTGTGAGTGAATAGGGAAGATCTAACACTTGATTTACATGATGTCTATGTACTTGTACTTATATACTTGTACACATTTTTACATTGAGTACAATCATGAAAATAAGAGCAATTTAAGCATGTTGATCTTCCAATTTGTATTGATCTTCAACTATCCACCTCCTTATTTGTTTATTCCTGAAATACTTAAATAACAAGTTAGATCCAAAAGAATGAAATGTTTGTCATCATCAAAACTAAGGGTATAATAATGTCCAATTTAGCCAACAGAAAGTACTTTCCCTCAAACTTCTTATTGAAGTTAGCCAATGTAATCACTTAACTGTGCCTCTTCTCCTCCTCCATGGCCCATCAATGGTTAGTGTTACCCTTCAAAATGTAGAAAATATGTTTGATATGACCCACCTCAATGATATCCAAGATGTGCAAATCTTTCTCCATCTCTATCAACCAAAGATCCACATTGAAAGGATTTCCCTTCATACTCTATAGACCCAACTCTCTTCAACCTCTCAAAGATTTTTTCTAGAATCTTAAAAGATTTAGAACATGATGATTATGATGTCTTGTGGAGGAATAGGAATGGATCAACCATGTGCGTAATGGTAGACATCATCTGCCTAAACATGACCTGAAATGTCAGGTGAACTAGTGTTTTAGGGCTCATAGGAGGTGATGGAGGTTGTGAATGTCCCACCAATAACTCTTGGCTCATTCAACTTCTTTTTCTTTCCAACCATTGATGTTACATAGAAATTTTTGCATGCTCTTTAAAATTTCAACCATATCTAATAAACATAAATGGTAATTAGGAGTAAATAACACATAAGAGTAGACATGAGATCCTATGCCCCTATAACTTTGAGAATGTAGGTTGTGAGACCACCAAATGTGGCATCCCAACTTCATGATGCCACACAAAGCTAGATTAATCCAAAAAAATGATGAAACAATAATAATTAACTTCATAAGCCCTAAAAATATAAAATTCCAATATCGAATCCACAAACATACACATAAAAGGTCCACCATATTCATTAGTAACATGTGATTTTACATTGTGAATCATTCCCAGAAATGTCACAACCTATATATAAAAAATATCTATCTGTCAAAGTTTATCACATGAGCATAAATACATGGTATAGAAACCAAAAATAGAGTAGTAAGTACATTGTGCTATGAAAACCCTTTCCGAAGCTAAGTGTACATGGACAACTCTAGACATTTTCAGAAAGTTAAATGCTCACCTTTGATTATTGATAATATCTGGTATTTCTTCTATTCTATAACTCTGGGTATGAGGCTAATCATTTAATATGTGGAGAGCCACAAGAGAGAGATCCATATTACAATGAGAGATACAAAAATATTAGGAATTATACGAGCACAAGCATACTACTAAAAGTTGAATAAACATAAATTAATCATTAAGAAATAATTGCAATAAGATATAACTAGTAGAAGATGAAGTTCAAAGGCAAGATAAGCAATACTTGAAAGGAATACATTAGCATTAAAATATCAAAATTTGACTATATAAGGTACTTATAGATATGGATACATGTCTTCGATAACTATTTTATTATTAAAGCTCTAGGTAGTTTGGGATGTAGCTGTCAAACTACTAGATATTGACTAGGACGTCTCTTATCCCATAGTGAAGAATATTACAATAAATGATATGCATAAGATCTTCACAAATTGGTTGGTGAGAGTATACCCCACTAAGAGGTCATCATACTAAAACCTACATAAAAGATCTCTTGTATTACTAGGTACTTAGGTTGCAACACCTATCCTATAGATATAAGGACTTACATATATCATGATATGCCACAATTTTCAGACATGTTGTCATATACAACCTTGGACGATGCTCATATCAATATTCATATTTAAGTTACCAAAAGAAAACATACATAACATGGACCATGGTTACCTATGTATATATACTCAATAATATAAAACTATGAGTACATTCTCACAATCTAATAATCCTACTAGGCTACTGTCTCACTACCCTGGCTTCTAACACTGAGGTAGTAATACAACCATGAGGCGGTACATGATTTAGGTTTCACTTGATTAATTTAGCCTTTGATTCATCTTTCATGAGAAAAATAGAGCACAAAACATGAAATAACTCCAAGGTATAACATCATTGACATATTCAATCCTTAAAAGCTTTAGGAACACTAGATCATGCTTCAAAGGATTGGTACTTAGCCCAAAATAATCATTTTCGTACATAGAAGGGACAAGCCTACCAGAGGTTGAATTTTATAATTAGAAATGTATTCATATATTCAATTTGAACAATAAACTACCATGCATAACGTGTTCCATAATATCCTCCACATGTGATAGTTATAGGAAAAGTAACAAAATGCATAAATATGCCATTTTAGGGCAAGAATGACATGCATTACAAAAAAGTTCAACTTTATAGACACAAGGAAAACATCACATTTTCACATTAGAACCACATGAAATAGCAAGGAAGTTGGAAGTCTAGTATTTCTTCAACATGTAGCCTAAACACTAGTACATAACAACATTTTAGCGTCGGTTATTTAAGCTCTTTAGTGTCAGTTTCAAAGCGACACCCAAGTGGGTGCCGCTAAAGGGGGACACCTTCGGCGTCGGATCCTCATTGATGCCAAAATGTTTTTCACCACCGAAAACGTGCCAGCAAAGGGATTATATGCGTCGGTTGTTAAGTAAAAACTGACGCCCAAACTCTTCTCGCCACCAAAAACGCGCCAGTAAAGAGACTATAGGCATCAGTTGTTTACTAAAAAACCACCGCCAAAACTCTTCTCACCACCAAAAATACACCAGCAAAGGGATTATAGGCGTCAGTTTGCTAAAAGAAACTGACGCCACATCATCTGAACCGACGTCGGTTATGTGTTAATAACTGACGCCATATCCCTTGCCTACCACCACGGCTGTGCTTCCCAACACGGCCGTGGTACCTGGTCACATAGACGTTGGTTTTAGGTGAAAAACTGCCACCGTATAACATAGGTGTCAGTTTTGTTCAAATAACTGACACCTATGTTTTGATTTTTTTTTCTATCAGTCTGCAGACCGGCTGTGGCTGATCGCAGGATGAGAAACCTACAGTTCAGTTATGAACTACAAGTTTTACGACATCCATTGATATCAGCCAACAACATGCCACAAACCTGCAAAATTAACATGATGGACAATATTATATATATGTGATTCACACTCATGTATAAGAACATTTAATTCATATTATTTTTTCATCACACGCATGTAGAAACCAGTAGCAACCTGCAGTTCCATTTATTTCATCTCTTTTCACATTCAGACACATGTAGAAACATTCATGTATTGATGATTTTCACACACATATGACAATTCATAAAAATTCATTCACATTCACACAAAATTAATTATGAGAACAAAGTTATTCTTTATTCATCGTCATTGTCAGCAAAATCATATTGAAAAATTCCCACTCTTTGCAGGGCTTTTGCCCAATCTTCTCTTACAACATCTAATTCATCTCTCGTATAGGGAGCATGTACATTGAAACGCTTTGCACCTGTGTTGAAGTCCTCAGTTTTAAAGACCTACAAAGAGAATGACGTATATACATAATTATAATAATATATAATAAGATTCATATATTTCATATTATCTAACGAGACTATGTATAATACTTGTTGTATGTTATCGATTTCCAATACGACATGTTTGATGATTAGGTCCATAAATCACATCACATAGTAGGCACATGCCCAACCATTGTCTTGTGTAGCACACTATAAATTGAAACATACAAAATATTCAAAAATACAAATAAGCACAGTTCACATAAATAATATATACATTGGAGTCAGGAAATTACTTTCACATTCTCCCAAATGAGTGTCAGATTTTTTTATCCTGGGGACCTTTCCTCCAGCTTTTTTGTACTCTTGTAAAGCCCTATATATGTTAATGTAACACATTAAATTGCATAATTAAATAGTAATGCAGTAACATATGTTAACAGATATAAAAACATAAAATATTTCTCACGAGAATAATGACCTTTTAATTGCATGTCCATATAATACATCCAACTCACTCCCCATAGGATCTAGATAATAGACAGTGAATGTCTTGGGGACAATAACTAATAACTACCCATGCTTAGCACTATAGGTAAGAAAGTAGAAAATTAATAACTCAATATCCGCAATAAAAATGTAATTTGCTTAAGTCCAAATTATAAGTAAAGTAAACTTACTTGACATTGAATGGAGCTATTATCACCGTCTTATTATTTTTACCAAAATATTCAAAAGCATCACAGCAGTATGAAGTAACTGAATTTGGGTCTGTATCTACAAGACTAATCAAAGATGGAATCAAAAATCCCACACGGAAAAACCCAAAATATGTACATGTCTTGTGTAAGTGGCTGCAAAATATGTATTACGTATGCATTAATATATAAGAAACCAGATTTCCATATATAAAACAAGGTATATGGGTGTATAAACCATATTGCCGTATGCATTAATCTCACCATATCCATAGCTCTATCATAGATGTGTTCAACCATTCATAACTAAACAACTCCAAAATATCTTGTATAAATATGTTGTTTCCGAATATTTGACCTGCATTAATACATATCCAGAACTTCTATTACATATGCATTAATACGTATGTTAAACTTGTATAAATAGATTATTATCATATGATTTACCTGTAGCATTCTCCGGAATAGTAATATTTATAAGGCAATTTGGATTATGTTCACCGATCCATACTGCCACACTCCTACAATTAGGACCTATCGAGGCGTGTAGGTCCCCTGGAAGCCAACTTGGTAGTCGAGGAGGTGGAGGCCGAGATGTAGCGGGTCTCATCTTTTTGACCTATATATAATTTCATATCAATTGACTCATATATATACACACTAACAAATTAAAGTAATGAAACTTTATCATACAATATCAATATAGAGGACATCCACTTCGGGCCACAGTATCACTCTGCCTACTGCCTCACCAAGTGTTTTAGTATCTGGGTGTGCATGAGGCAGTGCAAGATTCGTCTAGCCAACGAGTATATGTATCGGGCTCACACGTACAATGCCATATGGTACTGGACTCCCATGAAACATGCACCCTTTAAGGGGTGGGTAATCTGATGCCTCTGCAACGATATATCCTTCACTTTGTAGTCGACATGGCTTCAACCCCTATAAATTTACGTAAAGAATGTTATATGCATATATACACAAACATATCATCTTGAACAGACTAGCTATTATATGTGCCATAAAAATACTTACAGAGGATGTGCTAGGTTGTGGGTCTATAGGATTACTCCCAACCTCTGTAGTACGAGCAGTAGGAGAAGAGAGGTCTGCCATAGGTATTGTCTGAGTGGCAGTCTGAGACGCCTGCCACTTGTTAATTGTTTCCTGGAGTCTTTTATCAACTACTTCCTCGACTCTCCTATAAATTAAGGAATCTACATATACATGGATAAAAGAAATTCTAGTTTCTAATTATTGAATTCCCCTTTCGCAATAACGTTCTAAAATAAGAATAAGTTACCTCATCTTGTGAAAGTCCCGCTTTTGGGACATGTTTGCACTGGGATGGCCCAAAGAACGCTTTGATGCCCACACCAGTGCCTGCACCCCTTACACATCCAGGATGCTCTGGGTTACCCAGAGCAACTGTCAGTTCATTCCTTGTGCCCTGAGGGATGAACTTGCCTTCCTTCCTCTGCTCGTGCAGCTCCCGCTAATCACCATAAAAAAATTCATAAGTAAACATAACAATAATCAATATCGATAGATTTCTCTAAGAGTTGATTTTTACCATTTTTGCAGCCGCCTCAGTGGTTGCGGGCTTCAGTATCTCTCCCTTCTTGTTTTGCCCCCCAGCTATCCACATAACATGATGAGACAGAGGTGCGGGAGCAGCAGTAGAGGACTCTGCAGTCTCATTGAGTAGAAGTAGGCTGAGTAGACTCAGCCTGTAGTCTTTGGCGAACGCCTGCATATCCTCTTGGACCCATTGTGTGGTCATGCACATTCACTGCACGCCTTACTCGTTGAGCATCGCTGATAGCCTAGTTAGTTAGCACATTGATTTGGTTAGTAACACTAAAGGTTAATCTTGAATAGGTGAATACATAAAAATGTATATTAATTAAATTGGGAGTGGCGCTTAATACCTTGAATTCATTTATTTTTCTTTGGGTAACAAACTCCTCCCATTCTTTGGGGTCCAAGTAGTTCCATTGCTATGTGGCTTCCTTCTTCCTATATTTATTTTTTAAAAAGAATACAAAAAAATATTATTAGTGTAAAGTTAGTGAAATACTGATCAATGTCTAGAATTGGAATCAATCAAGAACCTATTTTCAGCATCACGTATGTAATCTCGGGTGAGATTGGTCCTATAGTTCCTTAGGACCCTCCCATAGCGTTGCATCACACATTTACGATGTAGCTTTTCATCCAGATCAAATATGCTTTGCAAATTAAATAGAATTGCTATTAACTAGTATCCTAAAAATTAGTAATCTACACAAATAGAATTACAAATAATAATAGCTCACACATAGTTCCTTCCATATGTGGTCTTTCTTCCCCTTAGGAACTTTATGCCATGATTCTAGGATAGGACTGCAATGGCTGTGAGTAAGAACCCCAAGATATGAAACAAATGAGTTGCGGTTCACTCCATATGGATTTCCTACCTGATCAAAATCCACAGCCAATTTGGGTCCATTGCCCCTTTGATGTATTAACTTGTTCATCATTGTGATGCCCCTCACTTTCTCAATTTTCTTTTGCTGCT
Organism: Alisma plantago-aquatica; assembly: GCA_963693085.1. Lineage (NCBI taxonomy): Eukaryota > Viridiplantae > Streptophyta > Magnoliopsida > Alismatales > Alismataceae > Alisma > Alisma plantago-aquatica. The sequence goes on from OY856409.1 coordinate 1,285,819,731, forward strand.
CATCAAGTGCTGTAATTTCTTTAGGGGTACATCACCAACCTAAAATTTGATAAAAAAAACACACTTACATAATATAATTATAAATGAACATATAGATAGAAACCTCAGGGATATATTCTTAAAACTTACATTGTCAGGCGGTGCAAGCACGTCCTCACCCTCACGGTGATCATCATCACGGTCATCATGGGAATGCTCAGCCATCTGAAAGTTCACATTCAAATTATAAATTTCACATTGTAAAGTAACACTAATTGTAAAGTTCACATTGTAAAGTACACATTCACATTGTAAAGTTCATCATTCACATTGTAAAGCTCACATTCACATTATAAAGTTCACATTCACATTGTAAAGTAATTCGCATTGTAAAGTCCACATTCACATTGTAAAGTTCACATTCAGAATAATAAAACATAATAAAAATATAAACACCCATGCCTCTAATATTGTGATCTTTTATCAATTAACAATCCTTCATTATAATCCCCACGAACATAAAATTCATTGTGATCCCCAGCTTCAATGTTTGGTGGTGTTGGCAACCCAACTGAGAATGGACTGGAGTCATCATACTTATCATAGTACTCTTCTTCATCTATAGGATCTTCAATGAACTGTCTTTTACCATGAAGAACAACCGACCATTTATCATTTGCAGGATCATCGGTATAAAATACTTGTTTCACCTGTGATGCCAATATGAATGGTTCACCCTTCTCGCCAATCTTTTCAAAGTTCACTAACGTGAAACCCAATTCATCCACTATAACTCATTTGTTGTTGTCAACCCAATTACATTTAAAGAGCGGAATTCTGAAATCTACATAGTCAAACTCCCATATGTCTTCAATGACACTGTAATATGACATTTTAGCTTCATGTGGACTTTTATCCTTTGCACTTGCAAAAAACAATGAAGACGCTTGAAGGGTGACCCCGCTATTTTGGACAACACTCGTATCATCTTGACGCTTTGTGTAATATGAGAAACCATTTATGTCAAACCCTTCATAAGACATAACATTCAATTTTGGTTTAAAGGTGAGGCATTTTATGGTTTCAGTAAGATTATCTGGTGTTTGAGATAGTTTATGTAAGAATTTATCTTCAAACCACTTAATAAATGTCTTGTTATGCTCTCTAGCAAGCCACATTGTATTGGCTCGAGGATATTGTCTCTTGATGAAATTGGTATGTTCCTCGATATAAACACTCACTTCGTCCATGTTGTGTAAAATATATAAGTGACCTTGCTCCAACTACTCACGACTGATTACTTTCACCCGTGATCCTAAAACTCCTTTGCCAAAATGCTCCTCAATATTCTTGTCATTCACGGGAGCGTCATTACCACTCAGAAAGTCAATGCAAAAATCAATAACCTCTCTCGCCACATAACCCTCAATAAAACTCCCTTCAGGCCGATAACAGTTTCAAACATCACCTTTAAAAATGCTCATGTATCGTTCAAAGGGATACATCCAATGTAAGAAAACTGGTCCCAACATTTTCACTTCCCTAGTCAAGTGGACAACAAGATGTACCATGATATCAAAGAATGAAGGAGGAAAATACATCTCAAGCTGACATAGGGTAACAACCACTTCTCTTTGCAAATTATCGAGAGTATCAGGGTCAATAACTTTGCTGCACAAACTGTTGAAAAAGAAACAAAGTCTGGTGATTGCAAACCTTACATGCTTTGGCAATATAGATCTAATTTCCACATGCAATATTTGTTGCATTAGAGTGTGACAATCATGAGATTTAAGACCTATCAACTTCAGATCTTTCATTGATACCAATGTACGAATGTTGGATGAGTAACCCTGTGCCACCTTAACATTTACCAAGCATTCACAAAATACTTTCTTCTCCTTTCTAGACAACGTGTAACAAGTGGGAGGTAAGTATATTCTCCGATCACTACTAACTACTTCTGTTAATTCTGTCCTTATTCCCATTTCACGTAGGTCCATTCTGGATTTTATCCCATCTTTAGTCTTACCTGGTATATTCAACAGAGTACCGATGACACTATCACATACATTTTTCTCAACGTGCATGACATCGATACAATGCCTGACTGTCAAAGAACTCCAATAAGGACTATCCCAAAATATCAACTTCTTCTTGAATAAAGACTTGTCACTCCGTGTGACCATCATACATTGTGATCTCTTACCAAATTCATTGGCGATATCTTTCACTCTTTCATAAACATCCTCCCCTGATATAGGTTTAGGTGCACTACATTCCTCATTCCGTCCATTGAATGCTTTGAGCAACCTACGATACGGGTGAAATTTTGGAAGAAACCTTCGATGAGCAAGATATACAGTCTTTCCGCCGTGTTTTAGTCGTATTGAATCAGTGTTCTCTTCACATATAGGACACGCTTTAGATCCTTTGACACTATATCCAGACAAATTCCCATATGCTGGAAAGTCATTCACAATGCAAAACAACATAGTGTGCAAACAAAATGTCTCTCTTAGTGAAGCATCATAGGTCATCACACCTTCACCCCAGAGCTTCTTCAAGTCATCAATCATAGGTTCAAGATAAACGTCGATATCATTTCTAGGTTGTTTAGGGCCCGATATCAAAGACGACATTATAACATACTTATTTTTCATACACAACTAGGGAGGAAGATTGTATATAACAAGCATAACTGGCCAAGTGCTATGTTGGCTGCTCAATGTCCCGTACGGATTCATCCCATCTGTACAAAGCCCAAGTCTTAGATTCCTATCCTCTTCACCGAATTCAGGGTACAATAAATCAATCTTCTTCCACTGTGGGGAATCAGACACATGTCGTAGGATCCCATCATTATTTTTCTTAACATCTGCATGCCACCTCAAATTCTTTGCATCTATAGGATTGGCAAACAAGCATTGAAACCGTGGTATTATAGGTAGATACCACATCACCTTGGCAGGAGAACCAGTTTTGGACTCCCCCGAAGTCATCAATTTATACCTTGACGCACCACATTTCAGATAATCTTTCAAATCCACATAGTCCTTTTGAAATAATACACAATCATTCTTGCATGCATGTATCTTCTTGGCCTCCATTCCCATTGGGAACAATAATTTCTTTAACCGGTATGTTGAGATCGGAAGCTCATTTCCTTCAGGAAGAATTTCTTTCAACAAAGACAACAATGATGTGAAGCTTTTGTCGCTCCATCGATTGTTAGCTTTCAGTTTATACAATCTCAACACAGCACTAAGCTTTGTAAACTTACAACCCGTGTATAACGGTATCTCAGCATCATGCACAATGTTTCTAAACATGGGAGGTGGATCAGTTTTGGTGTGCTCTACCCCACAACTATCCAGCATCACATCAACGATGTCTACTGGAACTGATTCGTTTACATCTACGTCATCGAAGGCAATTTCTTCTTCCACACAAGCACTGCTATCGACATCCACTGGTTTCAGGTTTGAAATCTCTCCATGCCAGTGCCATTATGTATAGCCTTGTACAATCCCGTTGCACATGACATGACTTCTGATTTCGTCACCAGTACTGACTTTCAAGTTGTTACCGCAATGCCTACATGGACCGTAGAAACTATCTCTAGGTTGTTTTCTATGTTCCTTAGAAAATCTAATAAACTGATCAAGACCAGAAATAAACTCTGGGGTGCAGCGATTGTGAATGGAAATCCATGATCTATCCATTCTATGATCAAAGAGAAAATAAGTATATATTACAACAAGATTAGGGTCTAGGGTAAACATATTAGAGTTTATGGTTAAAACTTTAGGGTTCTATACATGTGATGTCATTCTTATATATAATAAATGTGTACCACCTATCCCATTCTTGAACACCTAATCTCACTAGTATGTGTATAATGTGTATTAGGTTTTCAAGAAAATTTCGACAACATTTCTCCGTTGTTCTCCAAGTACATATGTACTTAGACAACAAACGAGGAAATGCTACCAAAATTTTCTCGAAAACCCAATACACATTATACACTTACATCCTAAGTGATATTAGGTGTTCAAGAACAGTCCCAAACCGGGGACTATCCAAGATTTACTCCTAATGAGTAAATCTTGGATGGGTTTCTAGGCCAACAAAATCATATCATTAAGAGCATGGTTTCATGTTAGGTCATCATAGGTCATAATAATCCACTAGAATGAGCAAAAAAGGTCTCATGGTGTTAAAATAGCATAAAAGTATTAGATCTTTATTCTAGAGTATACAAGACATAATAATGACTACTAATTTTGTGGGGTGATATCATTTCATGGGATTTATAGATTCAAACTTAACAAGTGTACAAGTTGCATCATTTTAATACTCTAAAGGTGACTAGTGTGTCATAGCACATAAAAGATACATTACAAGGAAAGTAAGCAAGCTAGCTCAATTAACACTCATCTCAAGGGTAAGAAAGAGTGATTTTAATCACTAAGATCATACAAGTAGCAATGTTAACTAAGTCTATGTGATTTAAGATAAAATAGTGTAATAAAACAGGGTTTTTGGGGGATGTTTACCTCTGTTTGAGCCCAGTCGGGTGTAAGCAGTGAGAGAGGGCGAGATGGAGGGTAGGCAAGCAGGCAGGGGGAGAGAAGGAAGGCGGCGGTCAATAGCCAGGCGTGCAGGGAGTCGGCAGGCAGTCGAGCGGGCATCCGACGAGTAGCAGGTGGTCGACGAGCGAACAAGGACGAGGGAGAAGCTAGGGCGTCTGTGAGCAGTCAGGTGGCCAATGAGCAGCAGGTGGCCGGCGGAAGCAGGTGAGCAGTCGATCAGGTGCCCGGTGAGCAGTAGGTGGTCGGCGGTGAGCAAGGAGAATGGCGGCGGCGAGCAAGGAGAACGGCGGCAGTGGGCGGCGGTGCAGAGGGAGTCTGCTTGCTCACCGGAATCGCCAGACCCTAAGCCGATTGCAATGAAACAGAGAAAGGGGAAGAGTCAGGCTCGCTCGTGTGCTATTAAGTTAACATTCGGTGTCGGTTATTAAACAAAACCGAGACATAAAACTAAAGGTGTCGGTTCTACACAAAAACTGACACCTGTTCTCAATGATAGTCGTCAGTTTTAATTAGAAAAAAACCAACGTCTATCTACATATGCCGATTAAAAAATCTGTTCTCGATTAATGACCATATTCGTTGGTTTTTTTACAAATCTGATGCTCAAAGGGTGTGAAAAATTTTCCGTGAACAGCGCGGGAAAACCCATAGGCGTCAGTCATTATTGTAAAACCAACGATCAAAATGTGCCCAAATTTTGTTTCGCGAATAACCTTTACTCGTCGGTTTATTAGTTAATGACCGATGCCAAATGTTAAATTTTGGAGGTAATTTTTTTTGCTGGAAATTTTGGATTTGGCGGTTAATTTTAGGCGTCGGTTTTTTATTAAGGAACCGACACCGAATAAAAGTGATACCCATGTCTAGTCGCCCTTCACAGATTGATGTCAGTTTATTTTATAAACTGACGCTTTATTGTTTAGGTGTCGGTGTATTTATGCAACCGACGCCTTTAAAAGTGATGTTATAAGCCATTTCTGTAGTAGTGAAATATCTCCTAAAGATATCATTTTAAACAAAAGAACATGTATTTTATGAAAATTTTAACATTATAGAATAAAAATGTTTAGAATTTTCACTTTAGGTCACCATGAAAGAGTAAGTAAGTCAAGGAATCCTAAATGTATAGATTATACCACCCAACCACTCCATAAATAATTGCATCCTTAATCATTTTAAGCATGTATTTTGCATTATTGAGCCTTTCAAGTAGGGTTTGTGATTGAAGAAGGCAAAATTGGTTCCCTATCACTCGCCTCTTGTGAAGAACACAAACTCAAATGCGGTAGATCATGAGACACACTCCAAAATGCTAGCAAATAGCACACACACATCCTTCCCGGTGAGGTCTATCTCCAACTAGGCCAAAGAAAGCAGAAAGGAGATAGATGTAGGTGAAAGATGTTATTTCTATCATGGTTACTCAATAAACGCAACCATTGAAGATAAAAGAGAGATAAAAAATAATAAAATATGAGAAGAAATGGATATCTTACATGTTGTAGGGCCAAATTAGACTCAAATAATGATCTTTTTCCTTAAATACTCTAAAGTATGCTAGATCTCAACACCCAAGCACATGCATGAGATACAATCTTGGGGGCCTCCTCCTCTCTCTCTAATATATCTCAAGATGTTTTCAATGAGATATAGGAATGTTGGTTGCACATATTTATAGGCTAGAGAGGTGTAACTTTAAAAAATGACCCATTAATAGGCACCATCAGGCTCTCACGTTGACCAAAATGACCCTCAACCCGCCCTCATTAGGCACCCCCAAACACACATAAATCAATAAGAACCTTGGCATGTCCCGATTCCTGATACACTCTCATTCGTGATGTACACTCACACCCAACACAACCACCATAATGTTCCCTTTCATCGAACCATTCATCAACGAATGCAAGAATAATGCATATTTTCTTAAACTATATACACCTAAAATATCATGAAACCAAAATTTTACCATATCATTTCTCACCATCTAAAAGGTTTGTGTAGAATGTTACAATGCGTGAGTTTAAATTTTAAATTAACTCAACATAATTCCATATAAATTCTATAAATCATGCAATTTAATAAACAAAGAATGATTACAACTAGGTTTTGGTTAATCTAGTTTGGGTCTTTTATGTTCACTTATGTATCTTCTACTATGCCCTTATTGGAAAAGTTAACAATTGATATAATACTCTGCATGCCGATGATATACAAATATCAGTTCACTTGTAGAACTAGTTCTTAAAAAAAGTTTTACCTATCCTTAGCCACTTATTATATTAGAGGGGAACTCAACAAATTTAGGTGTATACTAGGCATGACAATATTTAAAGCATGGGAGGACTTCAAACAGATCATTCATCAGTGCGTATACCACATCATCTCTCTTTGAGACATTTGTAGATAATTTCTATAGTGGGAAAGTTTTTTGGACACTTCATTATGGGGAAGCTTCATACCCCAACCATTTGATGAAGTCTGGAAGGTGGTAGGATAAATGATGGAAACTTCATGTGCCAACCATTCAATGAAATCCATAAGATGGTACAAAAATGGATGAAATCTGGACTATCTAGAGAAAGAGAGACACGGTTAAGTGCTTAAGTTCTTCATATATAAATGAACTAATAATTTAGCAGCAAATCTAATTAAAGATTCATAGATTCATCTTAATCTCAAGCAAGATAATATGGAGAGTACACCCCTACCACACTATTACTAGATTCCGCTACCACAACAAGTAAATATATATACAATGGTATGCCATCATTGTTGAATGGAAGGACATGTCATGGTAGGTTATAGCCATTTTCCATATGCACAATATCTACCCATCCATGTAGTATATGTTACTACAACAATAATATGTAGGAAGTCATTGCAATAAACTCTATACCAGAGAAGTAATAAAAATATCTTAGTAGGATAAACAATCATCATGGGTTCTAATATGGGAATCGATAATGAAAAAATAACTCATTGCAACAAAGGACCAAATATGACCAAGTCCAATCTTGAGGTCCACCGAACATTTTTTAGAATTTCAAGCATTATACTTACCAATAGGATCAAAGCCATGGAAACTAAATCCAAAGACACTAGTTTAAAACTATTTATCAAGGGAGAGATCCTTTAAAGAATTTAATGGAGATAGACATTCACTTGAGCAATAGGAAAAACCTTTTAGGAAGGCATAAAACAAACAATATGATAATTAATCAGAGATGTCTAGACAAAAATGTGGAGGCACAACTAGTTCAAATAAAAATGTCCATAAGAGGCTTTATGGATCATCTAGAGAGCAAACTAATGCAACAAGAGCACTAAAAGGCAGTGAATATGAGATCAAGGATGATGCATATAGAGAGACTAGTGGTAGAGACAATATGAAGAAGGCTTACGATAGAGGATGATACTAAGGTGATTCTAGATACAATGAAACAATGTTGCTATACAGTGATAGTGACAATGACAGTGACACTTCCTGGGGAAACTAGAGCATAATAGAGTCACATAATATTATACAAGCTAAGGAAAACTTATTATAGCAGGTGGCACATACCAGGTTAGAAAATGCTTCATTAAATTTGTAAGAGGATCTATGGTAGATACTAGAGAGCAAACTAATGCAACAAGAGCACTAAAAGGCAGTGAATATGAGATCAAGGATGATGCATATAGAGACACTAGTGGTAGAGACAATATGAAGAAGGCTTACAATAGAGGATGATACTAAGGTGATTCTAGATACAATGAAACAATGTTGCTATACAGTGATAGTGACAATGACAGTGACACTTCCTGGGGAAACTAGAGCATAATAGAGTCACATAATATTATACAAGCTAAGGAAAACTTATTATAGCAGGTGGCACATACCAGGTTAGAAAATGCTTCATTAAATTTGTAAGAGGATCTATGGTAGATATAGGTCAACAAGACTTCTTCATACAGTAAACTAGATGCCTTGTTGATCAATATTTTTCTATTTCAGGCTCATGTGCATGTACATAACTCAAGAGTACGAGATGGCAAAGATTGTCATGTTTGCTTCTGATTTTAGATAGGCTAAGATTCCATGTAATCTCGAAGTTCTAAGATCCTTTAACATGTCATGACGCATGGTGATTCTATCTTAATATGGGAGATTGTGTACTTAGGAGTCATCATTTCAATTATGATTTAAAGTGCAAGCATCTAGACCGTACTGGTATGCTACCCACCTAGATGGTGATCTAACTATTAACTAGTAGAATCATCCATGACAACACCACTCGGTGTAGTGGATGCGTTGTGACTTTGTAGTCATGGATTTCAAGAAAGACATATACTACCCTCTGATTTTCATAAAACCCTTCCTAAATCCTATGTGCTTGTTGTGATAGTAAGCATATAGACCTAAAGAGTGGGCCAAGATGTTTGGAAAATGGAGGCTACATGTGTAGTAAAAGTAACTATGAGAAAATATCATCAACAATAATGTATGCAGAAGGGGGTGTGATGTATGCTTGTCACATAGTATATTTGATAATGTTGTTTACATAGTGATATGAAATGCTCATGGAAGCACACATATAGATGTCAAGGATGTGCTACCAATAAATTCAAAAAAGTGTTATGTCTCTATATAGTCCACACGGATGATAGGAACTGTACATCAAATTATAAGAGATTATGGAAAACAAACCATTAGTAAAAATGATAGCATTGCACTCTATCTCCTTACCTCCCACCTTGTACGCAATGAAGTCTAGAGTTCACATGTAAAAAGGTGTAACAAAAACCCTGGTCGTCATGCCCTTTCAAATAGGGGAGGAAGCAAGTAGGGTTACAAAAGAAATGAAGAAAGAAATTGATAGTTACAGATGTATTTTAGTGGATGCTTGCAGACATCTAGTGGTTGAGTGAACTGCACTAGAACACTCTAAAACTAATCAAATGACTTATTGATCGTGTCCAGTCAATCAAATGGACTTACAATTGATCTATTGGGTGTTCATTATTCCATGGAATGGACCTTATAGTTGATTGACTAGTTTGATTCTTGTCTAGTCGATCGACTGGACTATCCATTTGATCATTTAGGAAGATATTGACTCAGACAACCCATTAGAACTTCCATTTGAGTGACCATCTTGTCCATTGATTGGAATTTTCAATTGATCAACTGGGCTTCTAAACAATCTATCTTTTCTCTAATTAATTACCTAAACCTTTTAGAAACCAATTAATCTTATGACCATTATTATATTCTTCTTACCTATTCTTCCTATGTATGTGATCCTATGGGCTCCACATTATGTTGGCAGTGAAGTATACAAGTCTATTAAGTTTTTATAAATAATTATTTTTATCTAGAAAGACTTCATTTCTTCCCAAGTAATTGGATAAGTTCGAGAACAACTTCTTCCCAATGTTGTGACAAATGTTATAGTGGCCATATGATCCCTTTATATCCAATATCCATATTGAATTTGGGGCATGTAAATGCCATCCTCTTACTATTCAATCTTTGTTCCTTGATGAAGAGTAGACTATTTGAGATACACATTGGATCACTATCAAATATTTACTCACATGACCATGTCCATGCTTTTCATAGCCTCCCTATCCGATTTCTCAAGATGTCAGTACAATAGAAGGGACACATTCAATCTATGTTACTCATAATAACCCACATGTGTCAAAGTGCACCCATGAACTACTTGTATGTGAAGGTCATGTTGAGTAGTGTTAAAGTACACTGAACAACAAGTGATTGATGTGGTGATTTAAGGTCTAAGGACCATAATCATCATTGTCAAAGAGTGATATAATTCTAATTGCTAGTACTGACATCCATGTATCTCATTCAAATTGCTCATGTCCAGTACACTTGTCATAAGCATACCTATGTGTTTTACTTGATATCCAATGTCATTACTAATGTGACATAGAATTAGTCAATATACATGCTAATCTTAATGGATTACCGTCATTCTTACTTCCACGATAAAGTCCAACTAGGAACCTATAAAAGGATGAATATTGTTAGCATACAAATGACTCATGGTCATGTCCTAAACCCTAAATCACATGTCATTGAGTCAATCATTCATGGGAGATTATTCATTTATAATGTAACATTCAAGCTAACATAATAAAGAGGATTTTCCTTACTATTAATAAAAACAAATTACTAAGTGTGTTATTACAATAATCATATGAGTTTCTCTTAGGATATACTACCAAGACAATATTTTGTGGATTTCAAGGTGTTTGAAACCTTGAAGGGGCCTTGTATCTAGGAGGAAGTTTATTTTCCAAATTGTTTAGGCCATATATTAAACTCCAACACCATACTCACTTTAGTAAAGATCCACTGGATACTACTCTGATTGATCAATAAGACTATGAATTAGATATCCAACATGTCAATTAGACCCTCTTTCATCTTGATATTATAGAGGAGCCCCAACCACTTTCAAAATTTTAAAATTTGTTTTATGGTTGATAAATAGGTCAAGGAACCTAATGCACATGAAATGGAACCACTTCATGTTGAGTTCAAATATTTTTACTGATGAGAAGCACATATGCCATAAGTATAAGAGGACTTGATTCTCACTTATATGAGGAGAAAACAAAGACATCGGGTTACAAGGTATATGATCTTACATCATTCATTCAAGGACTTTATATGCATTTAATCCATACAGTGGATGATTTTAATCCTTTTATAGAATACCAACCTAAATTTAATCCTAATATTAAAGATGTAGTTCATGAGGAAGTGATTAATTAGACTACTTAGATCATCTATTCCTTTCTTCTCACCATGTGGTGATCATTGTACAGTCCATCTTCAAGAAGGGAGGCACACCAATGGTTATGATTGACAATAATGAACTAATTTCTGTTTGCAAGGTGACTGGGTGGAGAATGTGTATGGACTACAAGAATGTAAAAAAAGCAAAAAATAATAATTTTCCCTATCCTCTTATTGGACCAATAGTTCGATTCAATGATTCATCAAGAAATTTTCTACTACCACCATGTTTTTCCACAGATTCTATTTGACATTGATACATATTGAGATCAGAACAAGACCATCTTCATTTCTCCAATCGGGACTTAGACATTTATATGGATGTCATTTGGGATATGTAATTCTCCAACCACTTCACAATGTTTAATGGTGATGGAATCCTAGATGGGATCTCCAACTTATGTCTTTTTTTCGATTATTTACATCAAATGTTTCAAAATGTATGAATAGTATGCAATAAATGCTATTATTATATAATGCACTTATTGTTTTATTAATATTTTGTATGTACTTTGATCACTACTTTATGGAAGGGATATGTGAAGGTTGAATCTAGGGGCTCCTCATGCTTGGAGGAGTCCAAAATGAGGCCAACTCACTCTCGACCCACCCCAAATGGTCAAAGAATGCATTGATGCAATTAGCTCTACTGATGGCTAAATTTAAGACTTAAGTGAAAGAGAAGGACCCCAAAATGTCTGTGATACTTCAAAATCACGGTACACACACCCTAACGATAGGGATTTCACAAATTCTTAAATAAAGACCAAGTTGGTCAACATGACCACTTTATGTAGAAGGATTGTGGAAAATGGGGCCACCATGGTTTTAAACCTGCCATGGTCATGATACCAAGCTCCTCCAACTTTTCCCATTCCCTCCACCTATTCATGGTATTAAACACAATCGTGCTAACCTCATGCCATTAAGGTCGTGCTACCAGCCTAAATTTCCACTTACAAGCCTAAAATCCACCACAAATCACCAAGATTTATCCAAATTACCATGGCCATTTTGCCAACTTGCCACCACGATTGTGGTATCGTTGAAAACTATCTATTTTATCCATTGATCTCCTCATTTTCCCCCACTCATCCTTATATGACCAAGACCCCTATATAAGCCATGGTGATGGCTGGGAATTAATGGTTATCTCCCTTGGGCATTCTTTCCAACCACCTACCTACCTCACTCCACTCCCATTCTATAATATTCCACCCAAAACCCTAGCTTTTAGGATTTTGGTCACTTTCCACCCCATTTCCATGCCAGTACACCTTGGAGGAGTGAAGTTCTTGACCCTGTTAATGCTAGAGAAGGAGAATGAATCTTCTACACCGATTTAAATGGCTATTTTCTCTCTTAACTTCTTCAATTTTGTATTTTCCTTTGTCATGAGTAGTTAATCCCCTTTGTGGGTTAATTGGGGGAATAAAATGTAACTTTATATTGTGTTGGGGAAATATTTGTATAAAGAATTTGATTTCATTTGTTAGTGCTATATTATTTATTTTTCTTACTTTCTCTCTCTTTCTATGGTGATTTATGTGTGAAAACACTTACAATATAAGAAAAACAAGGGATAGGAGGCTATGAGAGACAAAACTACTATGTCCAACTAGTGGATCCATAGCCAATGCCATCTCTTACCACCTATCTATGTAATTATGTAGCCCTAGGTGTGAGATTTAAGTATCTAGGTTTAGTTTTATATATGCACTTAGAAAAGAGCGTGTTAGGTTGTTGTATGGGGGTAATGGGGGGTGAAACAACCTTATCCTGCATGATACCACACCTTGCCACTAATTGTATTAGGAGATTCACTCCTAGAAACCTAGACTTTGGTAAACTTTATTGGATTCTACCTATTCCCCAGTTAAATGAGCCTCGTAATAATAGGGTATGATAGGGACCACTTGCCATATATAAACCTTATGCCACCCATGACTAACTAGTAGAGTATGATTATTTATCCTCATTGCCATTTGTTGTTTTGTTTTATAGCATATATGGTTGTTTGTGATTGCATTATATGACCCTCACACATTATCCACCAAACAAACCACTTTCATAATTTACTAAAACCCTAAGTATTTTCTTGATAGCTAGTGTTGGTATAATTGGCTTACTTTTTTGCTTGCTTAGTATTATGTTAATTGTTTGTTTGGTTTTAGTTATTTCTTGTTGTCTCTCTTGCTTAGTGGTAATTAGGATTGACCTTGTTAGTACTGTTGATTACATGTCTTTAGTGTATTTCTTTAGTGTATTTGTTTCTTTATCTTATTAATTGTCCTTAGTTGTGTAGGTTAGTCTAGGTTTAATAGTTGTCTTTCTTTATTTCATGTTCACCTTAATGTAACTCAAACCCCCAATTAAAGCCTTTGAAACCCAACATGTTGCATTACGAACATAGCCAAATAAAACTCAACTTTTTGCCTATATCACTCCCTGTAGATCAACACTGACTTATCACATTCTCTATATTACATCCCAAATCGTGTGCTTGTGGATGTATTGTGAAGGTTATGTCTATTGATTATAAGTATTCGTTGGTCCATTGTGTCCTAAAGGCACATTAGGCTTTTAGTCCATCAACATTTCTATTCTTTATTATGTATGTTGTTTTTGCATTTGATTTTGCGAACTCTTCTTGATTGTGTAATGTGTAGGTTATAGTGCACATCAGAGAAGGAAAAGATGAGTAATCCCAATGGATGGACACTACCCCACAATGAAGATCCCCCAATACCTCTCCATGATTACTTCCTTCAAGGATATCATACTTCTCCTATTACAACAATAATTGAGGCAATGCCCAATCAATACTTCTCCATCCCTCCAACCGTTATGAAAATGCTTCTGGTATTCTATGAGTTGGATCATGAAAATTATTGTAAGCATGCTTGTGCTTTTTGAGAAATATGCTTGACTTTCATCACTCCGGATGCAAGTGTCAATGCAATCCATATGAATATCTTTCCATTATCTCTAAAGGAAAAGACAAGGATTGGTACTCCTTAAAAATAGAAATAATGAATTTTAAAGATATGAAGAATTCCTTCTTGAATAAGTTCTATTCTATATCAAGATTGATGCAAACAACATGTGTTATTGTGAATCGCAACCAAAGGTACCATGAGAAAGGTCATTATATTTGGAAGAGTTTCTAGAGGATATTGGGATATTTCCCTCACCATGAAGTATCACTATGGAAGCTTGTGAAATATTTTTTTATCTTGGATTATCTCAATTGAGTCAGACCATGGTAGGTTCAACATTTGGAGACAAATTCATTAAAAAGCTTGATAGAGATTCTTGGCCCTTGTTTGAGCATCTGGCTGAAAAATCAAGGTATCTTGCTTCCCGTGTCATTAATAAGTATGACAAAAATATTTTTTTGTCATACCATCCTCTTAAGCTCCTTTATCTACTAGTGATGCAAATACTCAAATGTTGAAGATTCTTTCTTATATGTGAACCTAATGAAAAATTAAGGAGGTTCCTCTAGTAAATCTATACAAGCCACTAGTAATGTGGAGGAGGAAGTGAAGGCCTTGCAATCTATTGGAAATTGATATTCTCAAGGCTACATGTCACAATCCTACTAGCCACGACGTCACAATTAAAGGATTTGAAGAGTAGGTCCTCTCCAGATTTAAAGGTTTTGATGAGGTTCAAAGAAATGTAACTAGATTGAAGCAAAAACTTGAATAATTATCTTTGAAACTTTATTTCCATGAGGAATGGAGAGTTCCTTCCAAAACTATGGTGAACCCCAACAATGCAAGTGGACTGATGGATGTTCTTCAAAACTCCTATGATCCACCCTCAATGCAAGTGCAACCTATTTATCAATGTCAGAGTTATCTTAAACCTCATACACTTCCACCACCACAACCACCATATCAATACACCTACCAATACTGATACTCCCCTTCACCTTAGTCTCAACACCAAAAACCACCTCCACTAAAGCAAACTCAACAAACCCCCTCTCCTTCATATCAACAAGTGAAGTCAATTACCATATTGAGGAGTGGTAAGGTTATTGATCATCTTAAGAGTCAAAAGGGAAATGATCATGTTGACTAAGGATACATTGATAAAGTGATGACAAACAATACAATTGATGAATCATGATTGGTACAACTAAAATTTATCCTGTGATACCTCTTGTTAAATTTGTGATACCATGTGCTCCACCCTCTACTCTATTTATAGGTTATACAATCCCTAGTGTTCTACTATGATTATTAGAATCCCTCACGTGATGTATCAAGATAATCATGTTAATCCAAGTAAATCAAGTGCAAGCAAGCCCCATTCCCAGATGCATTAAATGAGTCGTCATCCTCCAAGAGGAGGCAAAATCACAATGTAGACGTTCTTGAGATATTAGGCAATTAATGGTCAATATCCCACATCTTGATGAAACCAAGAAAATTATGTCTTATGCAAAATTTCTCAAGGATATGTGCACTTTCAACAAAAAGTCAATGGGAAGAATGCTAAAAAAGGTGAAAGTTTATGAGCATATAAGTTCAATTTTACAACATGATCTCCTCATGAAGTGGAAGGATCCTGGAGCCTATCTTATCCCATGACACATTTGTGGCCATCTCATTGAGAAATCCTTCAGAACCATATGAGAATAGAACTCCACAAGGAAGGGCGAGACATAGGTCTTTTCACAAAGAAGATCTGCTCTTGCTTCTCTTCAACTATCTTTGTAACTTGATTTTCTCTCCTTCCCTGCACCATGGACAGATGCCCTAAAAAATGACCTAAATTGGTAGGGACTCGTCCCTCAGATATATGCAGTTTGTTTTTATATGTAAAGAGCTAGAAAATTTTTCCCCATAGAGAATTAAATGGCGTGCAATTCAATTAGACAACATGTAAGTTGTCAAATTTCTACATACTTCTCCAAACATGCATCATGTTACACGATGTGTACTTTATCAACATGGTTTGTAACTGATTACAAAATTTTCACCTATTGCAATGTGGTTTTGTAATTCTCTAATACAACTCAAGAAACTTCTTTCTATTCGTGTTCTGGCAAGAAACATGTTGTGTAATGCTCTAATACAACTCAATTATCATCCAATTTTCATGGGGTTTGGTGTATGCATTTCCAAATTGACTGTTATGCCTTACTAAGTGAAAGACATTATCAAATAAAGGTACATGCAACCAAACCATGAGATACTTAATGACAACTAAGAACACAAATAGGCATTATTTGATGCCTAGAAGCAACAAAATTAGATTATAAGTGCTGAATCAAGCTGCTATAACACGATAAAAATGCTCTTATCAAAACTCCCTAATGTTAAAATATTACTTATCCTAATAAAATTGAGACTTGTGATCAAATGGTAGATTAATGAAGATGTAGACTGTGTATCCATTGTCCTTAATAAGATCTTTCCATTTTCAAAATTCCAATATTTCAATGTTGCCAGCTATTCCAACTCTAAGTTTCACGGTTATGACATTATTTATCAATTAAGGAAGAGTTTAACTAAACGAATATATCAAGTAACGTGCAATTATAAGGTGAATTCAATACCCATACAAGTAATCACACAAATAATGTGTACCATCCCAAGTATTAAACATGAATCAGATTTTGTAAGCTAAATTTAGCATGAGAAATTCTTGTACTTCATCAATGCAGCATAAATGACTTATATTTAAAGCATGTGTTTTGAAAAAAAAACTACTATTATTAAATTTTATCTACATGGAATTCTAGTTCAAACCAATCAATCCTCTTATCACATAGCAACTGACCAGCATCACCGTATTGAAAAATTCAAGCTAGATCAATATACTATGAGGGAGGCTTAGCTTCTTTTGTGGGAAGTTATCTAATACATGAAGTATCTTGCCAAAATTCCCAATTTTCATATTCATGACTCACTTTGGAAGCACACAAGCCTATTCTATTTCTGTCCTCCAGTGCCTATATGAATTACATGACTTTAACTACATCAACTAGATTTCATCTTATTGTTAAAGTGTTCCTTGGAATGAAAAAAACAACTAATAATACTTGAATTAGAGTTAATAAATACCAAATTCACAATAACATGTTTCTTACTCGATACACTCGTAAATATAAGTTGAGTTACATACATAAAATTAATGATGAGAAATATTGTTGGTCTAGTTGGATTTCAATTAAGAACAAAAAATTGAACATTTATGCATATTAACCAATAATATCATTTCTCAAATTTCATTGGTGAATTGATACAAATATATATAATCTCCATTAAATATCTCAAAATATGGACATAAAATCAAAGCATAGCTAAGTGGAATGTCCAAGACATCCAAACATCAAAATGACACATCATGTTGGTAAAAGAAAGAAAAAGTACTAAAACATAGAAAATGTTGAACTAAATGATAGAAAAAGTGTAGATTAAAAAAATACACTACAAACTAGTTGCTTCCCCTAAACTTGAATTCTATAGTGTCTAACTTGTAGTTCCAGCCCTAAGAGAGAGGCAACCATCTACCTCAATGTGTCATAACAAATTCAAGCTCATAAACTCATTGTCAACATGGTGCACGATGTTTACTTGATCCAATACATGATCTAGTTGTCATATGTATTGGTGCAATGCCCGATACAAAAATACATTTTATAGTTTGTTTTTATGATGTCTTGCAAAATTGATTATGGTTACTACACCAAATTGTAGCATGTTGTGTTTTTCCAAAACAATCCATGTTATGTGACACAGTGTTCTTCAAAAATTCTCCCAGAAATCATAGGATATATTTTTGTAAAATACATCGGGTTGGAGAATACAATAGATTTATGGATTCCACTGATAAAAATACAAGCACCATGTAATTTGAAATAATCGCATGTCGAGGACTACTGTTATGATTCTTGGTACTAACATGCCATGTTTAGAGAAAATGTGTTGTGTTTTCTTCTGATCAGTGAATCTTTGTGTATTCTTCTTTTGATCTCTTCCTACTTGACATCATTGCAATTCAAAAAAGTAAACAATTCAAAATACACTCGAGAATAGTCATTGTCAAAGATGATAGAGTGTTGATTGAACGGATAAAGAAATGAATGAAGCAATCTAATGTAGAATCAACTTAGATAAGATCTAGAGTGTGGGAAGACGCTATTAGGATTCATGGAGGTAGAAAGCTCAGTGGAAATAATTAAAAAAATTACATATCCTACAAGCAGATCTCATCAGCAACAACATATCTGGGAGGAGGGTGTTCAAGGTATACCTTGTTACAGAGTAGGTCTAGCGACGTCCTCATCATGCAGTGGTGTGTGTCATTCCTACATGCATGGACAGTCCTTGTTGAAGTCCTATGAATGCAGTCACTTAGTGCACATGTCTCTACGTAGTCTACGTGAATGGATTAAAACTCCTCGTCACAATGTCTGAGTCAATAAGGAAGGAGCAGCCTTCACTTGGTGACATGCTAACATAATAGTCCCTTTCCTTCTCTCTCTTTCTAGGGGATGATGACGGCTAGGTTTCACGTACAAGAACATGCCTAAAGATTTGGTCATCATGTCCCTATAGGAGAGGAAAGGAAGCATGGCTTCCTAAAAGCCTTGTGAAATAAAGTTGTTTGGTTGTGTTTAAGATGGGCCGCTTGTGGACTACCAAATATGCAATTCAAGTATTCTGGAATCATGTCTTTAATTAATGAATCAATTAATCATATTAATCATTTTATTAATTTTCTGTCACCTTTTTGTCAACTCTATCGATCACTCATGGTTAGTCAGTCGACTTATCATATAAGTCAATAGATTTTATCCTATTAATTGGCTTAAATGTTTTGACAAATTATCTTGGATTATATTCCAATATTATGATAGTTGATTACTAATCATTTAGTAATCATTTTGACTTGGAATATTTCCAATCATGTCCACAATTATACTCCTATTCTAGTACATCCTATGCATGTGACCGTATAGGTTCCAAATTATGTTGGCAGTTATATTCATAATCAAATAATGATTACAAGTGATGATTGGTATCTAGCAATATCTTAGTGCCATGCCAATAATTGGAGATGTTGGAGAATGGCTTTAACCTAGTATTATGATTGGTGTTATAGTGATTGTATAATCTCTTTGTCTCTGATATCTAGATTGATTCTAAGGAATGGAAACATTATCCTATTAATGGTTAATCTTTGTTCCTTGATCTAGAGTAGACTATTGAGATAAACATGAGTTCAATATCATATTTCAGCTCAAATGAGCATGGCCCTATATTTTATAGTCTCACTCATCAAATGGTGGGAGATATCACTCTAATAGAATGGACAAATTCCATCTATGTCATTCACAATAAAACATGTGTCACAATGCACCTAAACACCACTTGTATAGCAACCCTTTCCAAGATCACGTTGAGTAGTGTTAATGTACATTGAACAACACACAATTATTATATTAACTTCAGATCTAAGGACCACAATCACCACTATCATATTGAGATGTGATTTTAAATGTCATTATTGGTTTTCATGTGTCATGCTCAAAGTGGGTATGTCTAGTAAACTTATTCATAATAAGTACCTATATGTTGGATTTGATATCAAATATCATGCTAATGAGACATAGTCATCAATAAATACACATATTGATATTAATGTATTATTATTGTCCTAATTTCTAGAATAATATTTAATCAGAGACTCAGGAAAGAATGAATACTCTTAACAAACAGATGATCTCATGCAGGTGTGAGTCATACATTCATAGGACATTATTATATATATTCATTATTCCATATTGAAACAAACATAAATACCAAAATTGCCTATTTTAATAATCAAATCAATTACAAGATGTGCCATTACAATCATCACATAATTGGCTCTCAGGGCATACCACCAACAGACCCCCCCCCAATGCACTCCTTCTATATTCTGGATCCAGACTCTTCATGTATTCAAGTAGAATTTGATGCAGCCATAAGAATCTCAATTACTAGGTCTAACACAAATGGGACTTCAAGACTCCTCCTAGTATGGAGATTCTTGGGTATTTGATCATGAATGGGGGTGATTGTCTCTTCAAAAAAATACATGTTTCAACCTAACTCAAGATCCCCTTTGCTAAAATCTCCTATAAAAGATTTTCATGAGATGACATATCTGCAATTACATCCCAAAATGCAAATTTACGTACAACTTCTTCAAAATATCAAGAAACTTATCAAATTATTTGTCAGATTTTTGCGTTTCAAACATATGAGCATATGGAACCAACTTCCAAGTTTCTTTTCCTTGGGCCACGTCTTCTTTGAATTTTTGACTCCATCTCTTTTGTAGCAGCTTTATGATAAATAATCTTTACATCCCCTTCTATGGTGAAATTGGATTTATAGTACTAGTTCCACTCCTCAAAGTGACATCCTTGTAGCATTCTGTAGGGTTCATATCTAGTCTACTAGGTATATCGTTGGATGATATTGTTAATGTAGATGTTAATAATCTTTTTGCAATTTGATTCATGAGCATTTTCATGTGTGTAACAATCTTGTCCAACTTGCTAGAGAGCTAAGCTAGAGCATCTATTAGCACCTAGTATTGTTGGCTAAAATCATCATATTTATTTAATTGTGCAGAGAGAAAGGACTCTAGGAAGGATTCCAACTTTGGCTTTGGAACATGATGTGCATTATGTTGGAAATTAGAATAATGATGCCCACAACTTTCACTTATGATGGAAAGAATGTTGATTGGATGTGTAGAGGATTTGTCCAGACTTTTCATAAGGATGTATGTCTTGGAATCCAACATGCCTCTTAGTTCCTCCATGTTGGGGTGGGAGGAAAACGTAGAAGTGGGATAAATGTCAATCTCCCATAGGTTGTGGTTGAATTTCATATCTTCGATGATGTCATATGCTTGCTTGGGTTTCATGTTCATGAGGGATCCACTAGCAAATGAGTTCACCATCTCATGTGTTTCATAGAGTATATCATTGTACAAAATTTGCATTAGAAGCCATTTCCCAAGACCATGATGTGGACATAAGCATTGTAGGTTTTTGAAAGACTCCCATACATCATTGAGAAATCGTTCATCCTTCTAAATGAATTTTGTAATTTGACTCCTAATTTGAGTAGCCTAGCTAGGTGTAAGAAAATTGGAGACAAACTCCTTGAGAAAGTCACCCAAAGTGCTAATGAAGCCTTGCGGAGATGAGAGAAGGAACATCATCACCCTATCCCTCAACGTAAATGGGAAGATGATGAATTGTGCTCCTTTGGATGGTACCCCTTTGATCTTGAAAGTATGGATCAAATCCAAAAATTATTCCATATGGAGTATTGAATCATCCATATAGGTTCCTCATAAATGATCTTCTAGTATGATATGTATGATATCAGGGTCAACAGAGAAGTTTTTTCCTAGATAGTTGGAATATGAACTACTCCAATTAGATTATTTGCATATGGAAATGTGAACTTATTTGAAAGTTGAATGTTTTATATTTGTTTGGAGATATTCATTATGAATAGGGAAAAGAAAAAAAAGCAAATATGAAATGGAATGATCATAAGTGAATGGAATGAATGAAATTATGATTAAATGATGAGTGGATATAATGATGAATTAAGATAGTCTTACTTACTATTGTTCCTACTCTAAAAATACCAATCATTTCCATGATGTTGTGTAAGAAAAATCATTTCTTTATTTGTATAATTTTCAAATTTATAAATAGGAATAAATTCATTCTCCCACAAGTAAATGGGATGAAAGTAGTAGAGGTAAAATTCACAAGGAACTTTATTTATTAGGTGTAAGACTTTTAGGTTTTCAATAATATAAATTAGTTTAGAAAGGAATTTGGTTTTGTTAGAAGTATAAGTCATATTATATCATATGATATACGAGTTAGAGTCTATAGTCCCATTTATAGTCTAGTCATGTCTGAAACTATCTGGGGGCAGGTCAACCTTCTCCAATATAAAGGAGAGGGATTCTCCCATGATATTATCAACACATCGTCAATATATCATCCATAGCATTTCCTTTATACAATGTAATAGAGCATTAATCCTAATCCAAGAGAGAAAGAGAGCATCATCTTTTGCATGTGGGTGGATGCCCATAGGGCCATCTTCACCACCATCTCTGTAAGGCCATATCCATCACCCTCTTGTAGTTCCATCTCCATTGCCCTCTCTGCATGTTCATCTCTATCACCCCCTCTCTCAGGAGTGTTGCTTCTATCTCCATCATCATTTGTGTTTCCATCATGTCTATAATTGACAAGTATATTCTTCATCATCTAGCATCTCTTGTGTATATGTCTCTCTATCTTCCTTGGGTTCGTCTTCCTTAAGCACAAAGTGTTGATGCAAGCATCCTCTAACAACATGTCTACTCGCACCAATCAAGGTCTAGTTACATTGAAGGGTGAAAGATCTCTCCAATATCAGCAACCCCATAGTGATATTATCCATGGTGAGAGTCAACTCCATCATCTTCTTCTCACCTCCACCGTACATAAATCTAAAATATTGTAATCTTTCATCTCCAAGTTCCTCCCTACCTCTAAAAATTGTCCATAGAGATAGGGAGGTAGTCCTATGGTATTTATACATATATCTTGGCTGGATATAGGTAAAAAAATCCCTGCGATAGGATACACGGTGTGTAAGTCACTTACACATCGTGTAACTCCACTCAAGGTGGAGTTCTCCATCAATACAATGTGTAAGAATTCAACAGGCGTGTCACCAACAATCAAATCCTATCAACACACCATGTTAGTGTCCAACACAACATGTCACTAGAACTCTGCTCTAGTTAACATAGAGTTTCAGTGTCCAACATGGTGTTGTCACCAAAACTCTACTCCAGTGAACATGTTGTGTCATTATCCAGCATGATGTGTCAGCATTAGATTTTTCAATTTGCTGGGTGATGGTGATAGAAGACACAATGTGTCATTTAGTCAACATGGCAGGCCACCACTATGGTTTTCCATCTTCTAGTAGCATCTGAAATGAATGAAATTTGAAATGTCGTGTCATATGTCAAACACAGTGTCCCAAATCAGTTCTCTAGGCATCTTCAAACACACCAGTATATCATTCCACACAATGTGTCAAAGATTATAAGCTCCCCAACAGGCCTTCACACATGGTGTCATCCATCCCAAAGTTGTGTCCAGTCCAAGAAAGATCCATATTTATCATATCTCTAATCAGAGCAATTGTCCTTTTTAGGCCACTCAAAGATCCATTTATATTCTTCTTTGAATCTTGTAATCAGGTCACATATGAATATAGTTATCGATTCTTCTACTGCATCTTCCTCGCCAAGTCAACCTCTCTAAAACGACATCATGAAGTCACATATTTAGTGTGATGCAAGTCATTCTAAGGCACAAGACCAACATCTATCAAGGATTCCTTCCTTTCAAGCATGAAGTCAATCTTTCTTAAGCTTGAGGTCAAGTTATCTCAACCTCGTTGATAAGTCCAACAAAAACTTCTCCAACCATATCAATAAAATCTCTCTCTAGTCATTTCTTCCATCTCAACCACATGTCCCCTTCTTCTATTGAAGTCTTGTTATAGGTGAGTTTCTATATTTCTTTGTCCACTCCAACCTCCTTTTTGGTCTCTTCATGTTTAATGTGGCATGTAGAGATGCACGAGATGAGAAGAGGAGGACAAGGAGAAGAGATAAGGTGTAAAGTTTATAACTTAGAAGAGGAAAGAGGAAGAAGAGCATTGTCTATACATCAGGTTTTAGTGTACTTAACTTGTTGTCCAGATCTTATTGTCCATACCAAAGGCAATGTCCATTCTTGCCATTCATATTATGAGTTGCAAGCATTGATCCATCATGAAGAACTTGTCTTCTCTCATTAGTGTCAGTTGAAGAAAATGGTTCCTCAAATCAATTGGATGTGATTGGCTTTCTACCATTAGGCAAATATGGTTCTCCATTAGCCATTTCTCAGTCATTTTACCCTATAAACACTTTAGTATTCTAGCATTGGAGCATCTTGGATAATTACAACATTTGGTTGTGTGTCAAACATGTTGATTATCTACTTCAACCTAGTCTTCTTGTGGCACATATCATTTACAGGCTACCACATGGTGGTATTATTCTATAAACAACTTCAGTGATAGTAGAAGATGAGTTGGTTACTCAAATGATCTTTGAATGTTTATTTTAGCATACTCTAAGATACAGGCTCTAGCCTAGTCAAAGCTTTATTATCCAAAGATTTGGTGTTTGTCAATCTATCTCAAAGATCACGTGTTTCTCAATCTTAGAGGAAGATTCAAAGTAAAACAAGTCAATATTTGAGGGAAAAGCACATGTTGCTCTATGTTGGAGGCTATCATGTTTTAATCATTAGTTTTCTTTGTCTTGTTTCTATCTATCATCCAAGTCGGGCATATGATTCTCCAATGCACTAGTTTGAGGGGGAGTATATAAAGTATAAGTCATATCATATCATATTATATACGGGTTAGAGTTTGTAGTCCCATATAAAGTCTACTCAAGCCTGGGAGACTCTAATATCATGTCCACCCTCTCCAATATAAAGGAGAGGGGTTCTATTTTATTAATCAAATTGTCAACACACATTAAAGATATCATCCATATCATTTCCCTTCATCATGTTTGTACTGACTATATAACTATCTACTCAGACAATTAACAACTGATTGATCAACATGTACTTTTAGTTAATAGTAAATTCCATGCATGCCATTTACATGTTACATAATGTTCGACCAATATAAAAACATTGATATTACATGTTTCAAATCACATGACAACAATTTAATTGACATATCCACATCCAGCAAACAAAAATAATTTTAAGGTGTCAGATGAATTTACATTATACATATCATACCATATATGATATTAGGTGATTATTATGGATACAAGTTTGCAAATATCCTTTCAAACTATTTGCAGTTCGTCCAAACTAAATAATCATAAGACATCAACTCTGATATCACTTTTGGGATTTAGGAAGGGGGCACAACATAACAATTAAAAAATTCCCTTTCTACCCAATTGTTGGATCTGTCGTAGCTCAAAAATGTTGGTGAGTAAAAGATCTAAGAGGGGATAAAGGTGATAGCTTTGTGCATATTACTTGTCCAATAAGTAGATGTATCTTATATCAATGTAGAATTTGATCCTCTCGATCTAGATCTAGAATGGCCACCAAGAAAACTGGATAGAATACCAATAGATCCAGATTGTCCATCAAGAAGAAACTTGTTGTCATCTTGTAGAATGTTCTCCAAGCCTCCGCACCTATGCCTTGGACTATAATTCATCCCGAATATGAGGGAGAATATGGTACACCACCTTGGTCATCAAGTGGAAGAGGAACATGAGTTTTTGATGTGCTAAGCGTCTTGGAACTTCCTTTCTTCCCGTATCTTAGGCAACGGTCCTCACGGTTACTTTCTCTCTAAGAGAGAGAAGTTCAATGTCCAACTTGTGTCACAAGTTATATCAAGAGTTGTGTCTAATCCTTTGGAGACATGCCCCCTACATAGAGGAAAGTCAAGGGATTGAAATAACCTAACTCTAATCTCTTTCCTAATTACATTCCAAAAATAGTTTAATATTAGAAACTCAAAATAGATTTGAGATCACCCAATCTCATCTATATTGCTCGATCTCAGTTCCTAATTGCCCAATATCAAAAGTAGATCAGCCAATCACGACATCTTAGATCTAGATCTGAAATTTAAAACTTTCCATGTTGAACTATTACCACTTGCTCTCAAAAGCAGATTGCCCAATCTCAGAAGTCCATAGGAAAAGTCAGTTGATCAATTGAAAACAATTAATTCAATGACCCAATCATCCAATTGATCGATCAAACATTTTAATCGCTTGGTCTGAGAGTTAATCATCCTAGTTATGATTCAAAACTATTCTAATCATATATTTCATTATGAACTTCAATTTTCCTTATGCATCCTTATGTTTGTGACATGGTAGGTTCCTAATTACATTGGTAGAATATTCAAAACAACACAAGCAAAGATTGGTGTCTAGCCACACATCATTGCCACCCAAGTAATAGGAATGGGTTGGAGAACAACTACAACATGTAAAGTGATCAGTGTTTCTACAATCGTATAATCATTTATCAAAGATTTCCAAATGAACTCAAGGCATGGAATGCCATTCTCTTCACATTTAATATGTGTTCCTTGAACTAGATCATACTATTTAAGATCATGTAAGCTCAATATATCACATAATGAATCACATGAGAATGGTCATGCATTTCATAGTCTTTATTTTCAAGTGACGGGGGATATCACTCCAAAGAAGGGACAAATTCCATCTAGATCACTCATTGTATGCCATGTGTGTCATAGTGTATCCAATCACAACCTTTTGGCAACTTGTATTTCAGAGGATGTTGGGATAGTGTTAAAGTACACAAAATGACATGTGATGCCCTAGTATCTTTAGGTCTAAGGATCACAGTCACCACTGTCACATGGAGATATGACTCTAACATATCGTTGCATGACTTCCAGGTGTAAAACTCAAGGTGGGTCTATCTAGTACAACATGTGTATTATTTTTGTCATATACTATCCAGAACACTATCCAATGTCATGACTAAAGTGGCATAGTCATCACTCACTATACGTGCTAGTCTTGTGTATTATTTTTGACATACACTATCCACAACTATAACTAAATAAGTACATAACAAGAATGAATACTATTATTATACATATGATCTCAAGTTTAGGTCATTAAACTAAACCATATTTCATCGAGTTGAACATTCTTAGGACATCATTGAGTTTATTAATTATCTGAATACTGAAACAAACATAATAAGTGGATTTTCCTTTTGTTAATAGTCAAATTCAGTACAAATATTCCTTTACAATCATCACATGATGGCTCTCATGTCATATAACCACTAGGTCTAACGTAGAGTAGGTACAAGAAGTTTCCTCAACCCTTAGGTATATTGTTACATCTCTCTATAAATATTTACATGTGTGTATGTATGTCTATGCATATATGTATATAAATTGTTTGAAAAAGACTTCATACTAAAATTGGGTCTTTACTATATATATATCAATATATTGCACAGATATAATGATATTTTATCTTTATTCAGCCTCATGTATGTGTGTGTGTGGGGGATTAAGAGAGAAAGATTTCTCTCCCCCTCTCCCATAACCCGTGGCGGAGGTCAGACGCACGGGAGGGTGATAAATCAAGAGATGTTTCTTCGTGTGGTTTTGAACCCAGGTCTCTTCATTGGAGACCAGCAGAATTCGCCAATTGGGCTATTCCCTTGCCGGCAATGTGTGTGTATGTATATGTATATGTATATGTATATGTATATGTATATATATGTATAATAAAATTGCTACATATTAAGACATTATTCAAATGGTGTTATATAACTCTCCCGTAGTAAAATCATATGCACCAAAAACTAGCTGGTGATAGAAAGTATTTGTGATTGCCAATCAAATGGTTTGAGTGATATCTCAATATATATAGTAAGTAGTTAATAAATTTCAAGGGCATGTACTTAAAAACCTAGTCTTCCCATTCATGAAGTTGAATTACAATAAAAAATTCTTTTAGTGCCATATAAGTTATGTATGAAGAATCTTTATACCATTAGGTTTATTCTCTCCATCCGCTTTGCTTGTACCCTTTATGGTACAATTGTTGTATAAGTTCTTGACTTTTATAGTTTTATAAGTAAAAGCTTATGGAAACTCTGAGGGACTTGTGGAATGAAACTCCAAACAAATTCAACTAGGAATTAGTGATATATAAGCATCAAAATTAGGCAAAAATATATCTAAAGCATTCATTGGTATTAACTATATAAAATACAATTTATCTATTGAGTATGGTCTAGCACATCTTCAACAAATAGAAGTACTAGTAGTGTTAAATTAACAAAAAATAAGTTTGGGAATGGTTATAAGATGAACGAGGTGATATATTATTAGATATAGACATGATCATGTATAGATTTAGTAAAAAGGGGTATATCTGCTTTTTCGATCTCCTTGAAAAAGGCAAGTTTGAGTTTAAAAAAGGTTTCATGTAGTTTTCTCTCTCTATGTGTGTAGCTCAATAAAATGACATATTTGCTGAATTTGTGACAACGAAAGCTATTAAAACAAATATTGTTTATTGAACTAGGCTAGGTTGTTATGGTTTATGCTTATGTTTAAATCAGCAAAATGAGTGGAGATGATACTCTGAGGTTTATTGGATTTTGATGCACCAAAACCCATAAACATGGATAATTTCTAGATAAGTCACTAGGTGTATAGGATGACTAATACCGTGGCTATAAACACAATCAACTTTTTATAAATTAAAGTGATCTCGTAGCATCATCACATGAATGTCGTTTACATGTCGAACAACATATCATGTAGAAAGATCAGTTCTAGTTTTTATGTGAAGAGTGGGACCTGATAGGGGGTCCACTCAAATGATACAATACAATGAGCCATATGATGAAGCAGCGGAAATAAAACTATTACAAAGGTACATGATGGTTTATTTACATTTTTTCTCACCATAGAAGGCGGAATATCAAAGTACAAAAGGTATAAATACAATAACATAAAAGACTCATTGTGGAGGGAAACTTGGCCATTCCAAGCTATCCATAGGTCTGATACCCTCTATACGATTGCAACTTGTCCATTCCAAGATATCTTTAGGTCCAATACCCTCTATATGGTCTTCTTACATCCATGTGTTCTAATGTACCTACACTTGGATGGAAGGGAACATCACCTAGAACATAGAAAACAAGGTATAGGTTATTAAAGGCTGAGTATGTACATATAATAAACACTTTGGAGATTATATTGGAGTAAAAGTGAAAATAGATATGTTTCCACAAGAAGGGGGATATTTATAGTTAAGTAACTTCAAAAGAATTATGATAAGAGAAATGAGGCATACTAAAATCTAAATCACAAGCATGAGAATAAAAGTTTCTTGCCATACTAGTTAATCACAATTCTAATTTAATCCAATGAAGATTTTCATGTGTAACAATGTAGACTAAATATACCTAGCATGGTCATAACACCATAGGATCATGGCCTAAAAAGAAAGGGTATAAACAAACACCCCGGGCAAAATACTCACACCCTATATAAGTATGGTTGTACATAACTACCACTATTCTAGATATTCTAGTCAAACACATAACATGCATAAATAGAGTGGCAAGGATAGCATTTTAGTCAATTTCAAATAAAAAGACAATCATAGCAGGAGGGGTCCAAAGACCCATTAGTGAATCCAAATCAAGAAATGTGAATGTCCAAAAATTAGATTTCAAATAAAAGTGATAGTTCAAGAGATGCCTCATTTAAAGAATTTAGGTTTAAGTAACATAATGTCCAAAATAAAATAGAGGATGTACATATCTGATCTTCACAACTAAAGCTAAACTCACTCTATATACTTGGTCCATGAAGTAGGGTTTTCATCCTAGAAACATATTAGGTATGTCAGTCAAACCAAAGAAAACTTGTGTATACATTCTTATTATATATGTTCATATTGTTCTTCTCCTAGTCCCAATCACCTAATGACATATTAGGGTTTGTAATCTTATTAAGTGAACATATGACCTGTTATACATATATAAGTATCTAGGTGATCATTACTATGTATGCATAACCACCCTAGGGTTTGGTATAACATTTTACATGTATATTAAAACATGATCTCATATATATGCATATCATAATTTAGTTAGTGACTATATCATGGGTGTATTAGATTTCATATACATGTGTCATTCTCATATAAAATTATATATCAATATTTTATACCAAGGTTCACATTTTGGGCTTTGATCTGCATTCCTTATCATTAAATCATCCTCACATATGCATACTCTCTTTCTAGATATTTTATATGTAACATTCTATCTCTCTAATAACCATCTTCAGCCAAATTAGATCCATGTACTCCAAGTTATATATGTATGTGGGAGTTAGTATGTCATCTACAACTTAGGTCTCCTCATTATTTATTATTTTACACTTTAGTTCACTCCACTTTACCTATATATATTTTTGTCCCATATGTTTGAATATGTTTATAAGAATCACTGCATTTCTAGTTACCACCTATATGTGCTTCTGGGGTTCATAATATTTGAAAGGAGGAGATTAGAATACTAGGTTTCCTTATGAAATTTACTTAAATATATGAATTTCCACATAAAAAATTTATTAACTCATACACCTAAAGTATAGAAAAAATGACACGATGATTACTAAGATAGTAGCTTAATCAGACTAGGTTATCATGTTTATGTATCTTAATCTTCCTTTTGATCCATTAAGAATGTACCATTAAAGGAATGAAATTCTTGATTATTACCTTACTCGTAGTGAAATGCTTTTTTATATGTATATATAGCTTACATATATGTTACTACCATGCTATGAACTATAAACCATAGACTAATATGATCAAATGTAATATAAATAGAATCAGGAAACCTAATGCATGCTTACAGTTTCCATTATCATACCATCTATAACCTTAAATTTGGATTGCACTAATAAGAAAAACTCACTTACATATGATTGTTTGCTTGAGGTCTCCATGTGTGGATGAGTATAGACCTCAGATGGCTCTTTTGGATCAGCTTCAAGGTGTTTGATATTAAGCATGTCACATAGAGGTCTTTTGTAAGTCAAACTTGGTGCATAGAGAGATGTCACCATGGAATAAGATCAAAGGAAAGGATGAGGCGTGGATGTGTGGTGGCAAGTCGTAGACCTAATGGTCCAAGGGGTTCCATCTCAGCAACTCAAACTGAGGTTGTTAGGATGATGATGAAGAAGAAGATGGAGAGGAAGCTGTGACGATGGCGCTTTCCCATTGCGGGTATAGTTGCTAGTGTAAGGGAAGGGTTAAGGGCATCAAGCTATAGTGGTCGTATGTAGGAAAGGAGGAGAAAATATGTAGTTTTCTGGAGGCTAACAGAGGTGTTGATGGTCATGGAAACCACTGGTGATCACAGCTGGGCTCAAGGTCTACGTTGTAGCAGCCACTGCAGGTGGCGGCGATGTCCCTACGGTGTTGATGGAAGATGCAGGTAAAAGGGAGGGAAGAAGATGGGTTTGTGGTGCCTCCAGGGTTGATGGGGAAAGAGATCTTGTTGTTGGAAAGAGACTTGTAGAGCCATCGATGTCCTCCAGAGCAGGTTGAGCGTCCTACGACGAGAAACACAAGGGGGTGGGGACTAGTGTTAGACTAGGGTTTGGGGTTGCCGGTTGAATAGAGGAAAGGGAAGAAGAGAAAAAGAAAGAGGAGAAGGGAACTGACATTGATCGACAATGGTTCCTAGCGTTTCATATGTACAAGACTGGTGAAGGGATCAATGACATTGGCATAAAGGGAAAGTGAGGAAGGAGGTGTCGTATAGATTTCGGTCTTGGATTCGGGTCTACAGGTGATGGCAAAGAGAGGAGAAGGAAGATAGAGAAGAAGTAGACTCATGCTTGCCTTGGAGTCAATGTTGTCGGTCGTTGTGCCTGATTGTGGTTGTGCTGCTCCATATGTGTAGGATGGCGAAGATGAGAAGGTGGGTGGGTCATCTAGGGTTAACATGGAGAGGATGGGCGTGTGGAGGGGTAGGAGAAGAAGTGGGGATGAAGAGAGTTATGTGGGGAGAGGGAGAGGATGAGTTCCATCTTACATCTCTCTCTACGGTCGGCTACATATGCGGAAGAGAGGCCAAGAGATGACTGACTGTCAACCTAACCCGTCAAGCGGATCAGGAGATGCTCTTGATCGCAAGAAAGTAAAATGATTAAAACAGTGCACATCGGATAAATTCATGTAACTTTAGGAGAAAAGATAAAAGGTTACATATATTATATTCATTAAACCTAGATTACTGAATATATTACTTCACTAATTCAATTAGAGGGATAAATATTATTAAAATATTGTCAAATTTATTAGGTAAGCTATTTGAGATATAAGGAATCCAGATATGGTATCAAATTCACATTTTGAAAATGTCTAATATTAGATTTTATTAGTTATATACTAATCATTTGTTAAATGTATTTAACCCTCCTAATTAGCCAATGGTGATACGTTATATCCTATTAAATGAATTTCTTTTATCTTTCAATCCTAAAAATTCAAGACGGTAAAATTGTAGTCAAACATATTAATTGGTGTATAATTATGTCATTAACTTAATTTGGATATGTCATCCTAATATTCATATTGAAGGATGTTTCAACTATATTTGTTATTTGAATTTAAGTTATCGTAATATACCTTAAATTAGGAAAAAGGTTCTAACAGTTAATCATAAGGGTCCTAGAATAAGGGAGGGCTAAGTCAAAAACCTAGATTTAAGTATGTTATATTTTACATGGGTACAAAGAAAATACTACACCAATTAAGCATATTGCTAAATGAATTACAACGCAAATGGCTGAGTGGGCATGGACGTTTTCATCCCATTGTCCTGCTGTCGATAGCAAGTTATAACGTCACTAACTTGGGGGTAAGTGAACAACTTAGATGCAGACTTCGTGTGTGGCCTCCATCTTTCGGATAGAATATTTTTACTTCATATGGACAAACCAAAACGTGTCTATGTATATGCTGCTATATCGTGTATGATAGTCACATGCATACCACCAATGGTAGGTTTTTCTTTTTTGCTTCAGGGCAAATAGATGCCGGCAGGACGTGAGATTGATTTTGCACTCGACTTGTATCCTTATGTGGCAGCAGGTGGAGTTTGCATATAGTTTAAGACCACGTAGGAATAATATATGACTGGGAACATGTCCTCGGACAGTGCAACTTGTCGAGGTTCTTCACGTCTTAAAGTATATAGACTACTCACTAGTCGTGTGAAATCGGAGAATCTCTGTGTGTGGTGGTTGGGATTTTGTTATACATATTTAGCCACATAACCCTTTAGCAATATGCGATTGTTTTCATCTATCTTGGGCAGATTTGTTTGATTGTTTCTTTGACCGTAAGTAGTAGCTAGCTGTAGTCTGTACTTACGAGTTCGGATTTGCTGTTCCTTCTTTTAGTAGGAGCAGCCTACTCCTTTTTCCATCAATTCATACGTGTCCTTGCCCATTGAATGGTAGGGTGCAGCCTACTCCTTTTTTTAGGAACAGCAAATCCTAGGAGGTACTTACCATGCCTATTTTGTAGTTACAAAACGGTCAGCTGCAATTGGATTCCGTCGAAGGGTACACGTCCCACGCTCACCTGCTCCAACGCACTCCGCGATGGCTAGCTCCTCCTCCGCCTCCGCTTACTACCGCCCGTCTGACGGCATCTACACCTCTCCACGCCCTCCCATCGCTTTCCCTACAGATCCATCTCTCTCCGCAGTCGGCTTCCTCTTCCGTCGCGCCCGCTCCCACCCCTCTCGTGTCGCACTCGTAGACGCTATCACGGGCCGGTCTCTGACATACACAGAGCTTGAGCGCAACATCCGCCTTCTCGCCCTCTCCCTACGCCGTCGCTTCTCGGTGCGCCGCGGCGACGTCATTCTCCTCGTTGCTCCCAACTCCATTGACTACGCCGTCGTCTTCCTCGCCGCTCTTTCCCTCGGCGCCGTCCCATCTACCGTCAACCCCGCTTACACCGAGCGGGAGGTGGCCAAGCAAGCTGATGACTCCCGACCCAGCCTCGTCTTCACCATCCCAGAAATATGGGACAAGGTACGTGGCCTTCGCCTTCCAGCCATCTTCTTCGGCCGCAAAGCGGAAGGGCATGCCCAGGGTGAAGTCCTAGAACCGGGGATTACATGGCTCTCTGACCTTTTGGCTGCGGCGGAGGAGCACGGTTACCAGCCCGACTGGCTGGAGCGTGACCCGCCCCCGGTGGGTCAGTCCGACGTCGCAGCATTGCTCTACTCCTCCGGAACAACGGGGACAAGCAAGGGCGTTGTCATCACGCACGGAAACTTCATGGCTGCCGCCACAATGATAACTGCCGACCAGGACAATGACGGGGACCCGCCCAACGTCTTCATCTGCTTTCTCCCCATGTTCCACATCTTCGGCCTCTGTGTCCTCACCTACTCCCAGCTTTGCCGCGGCAACACCGCGGTCGTCATGCCCAGGTTCGACATGGACATCCTGCTGCGTTCCGTTGAGAGGTACCGCGTCACCCACCTCTTTACGGCACCGACCGTCATGCTCGCCCTTGCTAAGCAAGGGAAGGTCGCAAAATACGATCTCTCTTCTCTCCGTCGACTGATGTCCGGCGCCGCGCCTCTCGGCAAGGATATTATGGATGAGGTCTCCCGCCTATACCCGCAAGCTCACGTTATTCAGGTATTTCCTTCTTTTTTTTTTGCAACGTCGAGAATGGTTTTGTTTCAATCTATTACTATGTTTCTCTTAGTGTAACCCGAATAACGCGCATCATCATGAAGTGTGGGGCTAGTTGTCGTTCTACAAATTAAACTCTCTACTAGAGCTTTAGGTTGAGGCCTTGAGGGTCCGGGCATCTTTCGAGGCCTTCTCTGCATGTAGAATCTGTAATATATAACAGAAGACAGAAAGAAAAAGGATCTTTAGCTTCTCAAACATTTTTTCTTGAATAATTTCATTTGAACTCTTAGCAAGTTTCGCGCTTTTGGCTTCATATGTTTGTTTAGTCCCTTAGAAATTTAACGTGCATTGGCATCTCGAAAATGACATTAAATAAAGGTATGTCAACATGTATCTTCTTTTTTTTTTGCAACGTTCGAGAATGGTTTTGTTCCAATCTCTTACTATGTTTCTCTTAGGGCTCGTTTGGTTGGACAGAACTGAAACGAATGCAGTTGATTTTCATTGTGAGTTGCACATAAATTTTCCCTACGTTTGGTTACGTGTATCACTGGAAAACATAGTGCGAAACCAAACCGCACAACAATTCTCGTTTCTGAATAAATTGGTGGAAAACGGACTGTGCACAAAAACAGCGCGGTTCATTTTCACTTTTCTGTTTCATGTGCCAGCTGGACATATATCATGCAATCTTCTGGTCAAACGTGAGCAATTTTAACATAAACCCACGGAACTGACATCAGATTTCTGTGAATTGCTTCTATAAACCACACCTAACCAGACAAATGCAAATGAACTTGTCGAATCGAGTTTACACAGTACCAAGCTATTTAGTTCCAGTTTCAACTTGTTGAGTTTGATTTCATGTTTCAGATTTCGCATCGTGGTTTGATTTTACTCGCAACCAAACTAGCCCTTAGTGTAACCCTAATAACGTACATCATCATGAAGTGTGGGGCTAGCTATCGTTGTACAAATTAAACTCTCTACTAGAGCTTTAGGTTGAGGGTTCGGGCATCTTTCAAGTTTGTGCGGACTTCTCTGCATGTAGAATCTGTAATATAGAACAGAAGACAGAAAGAAAAAGGATCTTTAGCTTCTCAAACATTTTTTCTTGAATAATTTCATTTGAACTCTTAGCAAGTTTCACATTTTTGGCTTCATATGTTTGTTTAGTCCCTTAGAAATTTAACGTGCATTGGCATCTCGAAAATGACATTAAATAAAGGTATGTCAACATGTATCTTCTTCTTGTGATATAGATACTCCATTTATCTCTTCTTGATAATATCCATAATAAGACTACGGGGGAAGGGTAGACAAGCCAAATGATATATTGGGTGATAATTGCTTCTTTAATATAGTAACTTGCTACTTACTTACTTACATACTTACTCATATAAGTCAAAAAGATCTTGGTTTTCCTTCTGACTATCTCCTATAGAGGGGAGAAGCAAATTGAGTATTCTATGTAGAGATATAAAGGGTATCTTCAGAAACAACCTTTCTTTTGTTATCATCAAATAATTTTCATAAGCAGAGCGTAAAGATGTTTACTCGCTCACATGGGTTTCTCTCAAGATGAGATGGAATTTGACCTTATAGCCTTTTATTCAACACTAACTTTATTTCCCTATCATATATCTAATGATTATTAATTTGTGGTGGCATGTTCTCCATTTGCTTGGATATCACATTCATTGTGTTGATATTCTACACCTTCACAGTAGCCACCTACTCATTTAGAGCTTTTTGGGTCTTTTTGAACTACAAACTTGAGAGACCAAAACATACTGAGAGTGATTGAAGAAATTCACTCTTTGATGTTGTTCGTGGAATCCAAAAGGCTTCTACCTCGCTACAAGTGGTAATTTGGATACTAATTTGGCATCATATCATTATTACTATCTTGTGTATTCTGTTAGGAGAAACAAGGATATGTTCCACTGCCATTGGGTATAAATTTCCCCTTTCAAGATTTGGAAGTTTGTAGATAGTTGATCTTGAGTACGAAAAAGGATTGTAGTTGTAGTTCTTGATCATGTGAGCAACGTCACCAGATAAGAACCATGAAGCAACTACTTTAACATGTAGTTTTCCTCTAATGAAAATTCCTCTTTGCACATAGGAAATCTTATTTACTTCAGTATCTAGATTGTCAATATTAGTTGTTAGAGGGTCTATGTTGTTGACTTCCCATGCAAACATCTAGCTCTTGGAGATGAGAAGGATGAAGAACTCATGATGATGAATTCATTATCCCAGTTATATAGATTTGAATCTATGTCTTCAATGATTTTTGTGGACCATTGAAATGAGTTTACCGTGTGTAATACGCAAGTGAATGTATCAAAGTAATAAGGCCTTGTGAGGCCCGAGTCAAACACGGGGAAGCGTTTCTTCAGTAGACTACTACTAACTATAGTCAAATCAGCTAAGCCGGTTGTAAAAGGGTTGAATTTGTTTGAGTTAAAGAACAGATGTAGAAACAAAATGAATTTAAAGGTTGAATTAATCAGAGATAGAATGAATTCCTTAGGACAGTGATTTCACCAAGGATAACACTAATAATTAAACTCACACACACTAACATCTATTATTTCAATCCCTGAATAAGGAGCCTGTAGCCAAAATTACCTACTCCCATAGTGTAATTCACTACCTAATCTAATGTCAATCCCACTTCCGTAGTTATTGGTAGATTAGTTAGATATTTTATTATTATTCTCTAGGTTTCTCCTCCCGTTTACACTCCACTTTTCCTAAAGGGGACAATATATACACAGTTAAATCTATACTTTCTGACCCTCAACCTCTCTCCCCGATGACTAAGCATTTATCAATCCACTCATGGTGATCAAGCACAAGTAGAACACAAAGCTTTCATAGATTTATATCCATAAAAAAGAGATAAAATTGATATCAATGCATAGATATCAATTACATTGTATATGCATGATACTCCCGGATCCTAAGGAATAAATGTTTTTAGCTATGCATGGTTTTCATCAATGAGTACATAGAAAGGAAGAAGAAAAATGTGGGAAACATTAAAAAACTAAGGTAACCCCTGAATCCCTACCCATCCGGAAGATCCCCTCTATCATACGTGCGCTTGGCTGTCTTTCAGCTACATAATCGTCCTCCAGAAGTGCTCAGATCTCCTTGGTTGAAGCTTTTCAGTTCTTGATTCTTCTATTCTCTCTCTGGTTGTGTGCAATGAAAATGACAGTCTCCTCTCTTTTGGTCCTCGTTCCCTAAAGTCATAGAACGTACTTAGGTTATGAAATAACATCCACCATTAGATTAGAGTGAAATCTGCGGATGATCTAATTGGGTAGACTCGGTAGTACCAACTAGGTGAGTCGGTAGTACTGAATCACTTAGGCTTATTCTCTAGATCCTAATCGTGTCGGTACTATCGACTGGACTCGATAGCACCGAGTCTTGTGATTTTTGAACTGCCTCCCTGACGTCAACTCGGTAGCACTGAGTTTTCTCGATTCATGCTGGGGTTTACTGATGTTATTTCGGTACCGCCGACTCAAGCTGTCAGTAGAACCAACTCTGGGTGAGTTTTTGGGTCCATCACTGACGTCAAGTCGGTACCACCGACTATTACTAGGTCGGCAGCACCAAGTCTGTGGATCTTCCTTGTACTTGAAAACACACAAAAACATCATAAGTACTTGGGATGCGTAAAATATTACATAAAATAGTTAAAATCATATTATTTGATACATTCAATAGAAACAGGCCATCTATGTCATTTCATGTATAATAAATCAAATAAATGACTAATCTACACATGAAATCAAAGAAAAATATGCCTGTAATAATGACTAAAAACACATGCATCAAACTCCCCTAAGCTTAAATGTTTCTCATCCTCAAGAAACACTCTCTCGGATCTATTTGGCAAGATTCAACAAAAGGACATAACTAATACATTTCTTTCTTAATCAAATCCACATATCGAACCCTAAACCGACCTTCAATGACCACTGAACTGATAACTGCTCTAAAGTGACCAAAAACTTCCATAAAAGATTTCCACCTTTGGTCAATGACACTATCAAGAAAGTAGTTAACATCATAATTACTCAGACATTCACTTGGTGTATTGTGTGATTACCTACACTAAATTTCTCTTTCCTAACTACCAAATACTTGGAAGAAGATCTCCATATAAGAATGAATGAGGAGATAAATCATTAGAGTGGCCTACAAATAAGAGTAATTAATAATTCAAGATGGGTGGCAATCGAAAATTCATAAGTACGTCCAACCTATTTATGCATAAAGGATAATGCACCTATATAGATGAAAAGAATTCCATGCATGAATCCTAATGCCTAAATTTTTTTCTTTTTATGAAATGATGTATGTATGAATGAGTTGAGATTGTTTGACAACTCAAAAGAATGCACATGTGGATTAAATCATCACTAAAACAAACATGCGGGGTATTCTTTCTCCTTGTTTCTTTTGAACAATTTTCTTCTTCTTTTTTAATTCAAAAAGGCTAATTTCTATGCTTATTGCCTTCATGATTTTTTTTCTTCTCTTAATTTTTTCTTGGAGATATATCCCTGCACTTTAGCTTCATAACTTGAAATTAAAATCCACATGTTCAGGAAAATATGCATGCAATATTGAAATATATGCAACTACATGAACTGTGTTATGCAAGCTATGTTGATATGCACTAAAATCATTGATGCATCCAAATGTAATGTTTTTCTTTCTTTTTCAAATGCAAGCAAACTAACTATTATGTTCTTATCGTGCCATGCAATGCAATCAAAGAAAATAACTTGGAGTACTCATGAATTTTTGAGGTGGTGAGTCAAAATTGAATGGAAAAGAAATGGAATCATACAACTAAGTGACAATGCCTTTCATTATATAATGATGTGTCCCTCTAAATTGACTTGCGTTCAGGGTGATCTAAAGGTTTATTTCTTATATTTTCAATTAAGGTCTCGTTATGGTTTGGTCCATTTATGCTCAACATCTTCATCATTCACATTCCTGAGTTGATTCAAACTTTCATGTTTGTCCTAAGTCCTAATGCTGACTAGTTCAAATACTTCCTCAAGTGGTGTAATAGAAAGATTTTACAGTTTAAGATGTTAAGATATGACCTTTTTATGCAACAACACAGAGACTACAATTTATTTGAAAACAAAACCATGCATTTACTACTCCACAACTACACTAAATAGACGTGGATCCTACACTTGCACAACTAAAAATAAAACAAACAACTAAAAATATAAAAATAAAAATAAAAACAAAGATAGAATGATGTTCCAGCACCCCCAAAGCTTGAATATGACTATGTCTGCATAGTCAATACTCACAACCAAGAGATGGGACAGTGGTACCAGGGCTCGGAATGATGGAGGTGGCATGTTGGGGTCGTGTAGAGGGAACATATCCTGGAATGAGAGGTTTGTAGGTGGCATTGGTGGTGGTTGTGGGTGCTCCCCAAAATATCTACGGTTCCAGTAGTCGTCTAAGAAAGGATTCTGATCCTGCTCCATCCACTGCAGGAGCATGTGACCATTCTCTTGGTTGGCCAAGAGAAGGCGTTCATTCTCATAAATCGCCTACTGGTTCTCGTACAACCTTCCTTGAATTTCCTACACATCGGCCAACATCGCCTGATACTGCTGCTATCCAGTCTGGATCTCCTGTAACATGGTGTACATACCTGCCATGTTGTACGGGTCTTTCTCCTCATGGGAAGGGGGTGGGGCAGAGGAAGTTGAGGAAGCATAGGTGTGGGCCCATTTGCTTGATGGAGATGGTGGGCTCCACCTCCTCAACATCGTCATCATCATCACCATTGTGCTCCTTGTCGTCGCCCTGAGCTGCTGCCCTGGGTGGATCTTCTGCTTCCCCCTCGTTCAGTGGCCAACGGAGATGGTTCACCCCATGTAAGTTGAAGATAGGGATGAGGAGGCTCCGCTCCCAAAATAGTCCTCAACATGTGCAATGCGCATAGAGCGCGGTGTGGTGGCATTAAAGAAGGTGTGCCTTTTGAAAGTGTAGGAGGTCCGGCTTTGTTGTATCCTCCAATCGCTCAAGGGTGGATAAATCAAGGTACTAATGTAGTGCAATAGGGATGATGAGACCCCCAAATAAAATTGGCCCCTTCCTTATCACATTGCGCTGCACAGAAATCATATGGAGCAGAAGGAAAGCTCCAAAGTTAACAGTCTCCCCTTCCAGTAGCCTATAGAGAAAGTAGAGATCCACTTTTTGTACCTTCCCTTGAGTTTGACTGCAATAAGAAAAAATAATATCAGTGCAGAGGTGGTAAAGGATACAAGCAAAAGCATGCTCAATATCAGTAACAGAACTGATATGCCAATTTATACGAAATCCCACCAGCAACTCAGTCAATTGCTCCCAGGCCAAGTTGAAGTCAGACGGAGCCGAGCATTCTGGGATGTGAGCCCAGTTGAAGATGTGGTTGAAGGCCCTTAGCATAATAGAATAGTTGTTGTTGAAGAGGCAGAATTTGACCTTGCCTTCCCACCATTCGCCTCCTATCTTCTGCTTGGGGGCGACAAGAACATCAAGCGACACCAAGAATTCTAGGATGAGATCTGGGTAGGTCTTCCAGTCGTTGAAGAAGGATTATCCCCCTCCATGAATTACTTCTGACATACCCATCACATGTTGTCAGTAAAGCCCATCCTTTCGATCAATGTGTGATTGCCATATCATGTTGGGATGATCTGTCTTATCTGTAACTCTTCATAGAGCTTCCTTATCTCTAAGGACGGGTGTTGGATGTGGGTTGGCTGGGAGACCAACTCGCCCGACTGGAGAACAACTCCTCTCCTAAGAGACATGTTGTTGATGCAAGAAGGAGGTTAAGATAATAGAAGCTCGGGGAAGACCGTCAGCACCTGGTGCAACCTTGCTCTGAAATGTAGGAGGAGTGGATGTTGAGGGTGTAAAGAAAATGGCTCCACCACCCCTCCTTATATAGATGAATGCGGCAGAGTCAGTACTACCAATTTTCAATTTGGTGGTACCGAGTTGGCTAGCACAATCTGTGGTCACCTGCATCAACAACTTACGATTGGATGACGTTGATGGTGCAGATTGCCTTGAGTTGGTGGTACCGACGATGAGTCGATAGTACTGACTGGTTTCACAGATCGGTACCACCGACTGCTCGATGAAGTGCATCGTGGTTGTTGGATTGTGAGCACAATATTGTTGATGTGTCGAGTCGGTATTACCGACATCAGGGTCGGTAGTACCGAGTTGTTGACATTGTCGGTGCTTTCAAATTTGTGGCTCGGTATACCGAACCTGGGCGCATTCAAAAGTCGATAGTACCGACTGAAAAGTCGGTAGTACTGAGACCTTATCAGTGAACAATCAAAAGATCTTTAGAGACTCAGTGGTACCGACCAGTTAAGTCAGTGGTACCGAGTCTGTGTTGTAGTTGTGGACAAAATGCTGACCTCATTTTGATACCCCGATTGATAAACTCAGTGGTACCAACTTTTATGCCCTGCACACTCCAAAAACAAGTCAAGGTACCATTTTTATAGAAATTTAAGTAAAGTTACAACTAAAAGTGGAAATTGAACCTAAAAACAATGCAATAGAAATCGAGTTGCCTCTTAAGAAGCATCATTATTTAACGACCTAGACTAGACGATCCTTAGAGCAAGAATCTATGTAACGGTGCAAAGTTGCACCTCCTCTATTTGTGGCTCTACCTCCCCTCCAAAATAGTACTTTAATCTTTGGCCATTTACAAAGAACGAAATGTTTCCATCTATAATGTTCACAACACCATGGGGAAAGACTTTTTCAATCACAAACGGTCCACTCCACTTGGACCTTAGCTTACCCGGGTGCACCCTAAGCCTAGAATTGAAAACAAGGACTTTCTGACCTGGGAGAAACACCCTATTTAGAATGTGCCTATCATGATTTTTCTTAGTCCTTTCCTTATATATCCTATAGCTTTCATAAGCATCCATCCTAAGCTCATCTAATTTGTTAAGCTTCAAACGCCTCTTTCTACCCACTTCATCTATGTTGAAATTCAGCTTCTTCATGGCCCATTTAGCCTTATGGTCAAGCTCTACAGGTAGATGGCATGCACGCCCATGGACCATTCTAAAAGGTGTTGTTCTTATTGGGGATTTGTAGGAAGTTCTATAAGCCCAAAGAGCATCACTTAGAAAATAACTCCAGTTCGTCCTATTGGTTGAGACCGTCCTTTCTAAAATTTTCTTTGCATCTCTATTGGACACCTCCACATGTCCTTGATTTTGTGGGTGATATGGAGTACCCACTTAGTGCTTCATCCCATACTTGCTCAGTAAAGCTCCAAACTGCCTATTGGTAAAGTGAGATCCATCATCACTAATAATTAGGTGGGGGACACCAAACCT
Source organism: Alisma plantago-aquatica (assembly GCA_963693085.1). Classification (NCBI taxonomy): domain Eukaryota; kingdom Viridiplantae; phylum Streptophyta; class Magnoliopsida; order Alismatales; family Alismataceae; genus Alisma; species Alisma plantago-aquatica. The sequence continues at coordinate 1,285,862,977 of OY856409.1, forward strand.
GCAGAAAATGTATTCTTTTACAAACTTGCACACTACCTGTGCATCATTGGTGTGGGTTGGAATTTCTTCCACCCACTTAAACACATAATCAATTGCAAGTAATATTTAAAGAATGGAATTAGATGACACAAATGGGCCCATAAAATTTGTACCCTAAAGATCAAAAACCTCAACCTCCTGAAACACATTTAAGGGCATCTCATGTCGCTTAGAGATATTACATGCACATTGACATGCGTCACAATGACAAACAAAGTTGTGAGTATCTTTAAACAAGGTAGGCCAATAAAACCCAATCTATAAGACTTTAGCTACAGTCCTAGATCTAGCATGGTGTCCACCTGTGGGTAGAGAATGACAATGTGACAAGATGCTCTTTACCTCACATTTGGGTACACATTTTCTTAATATGACATACCTACATTCCTTAAGAAGAATCAGGTCATCCCAAATATAAAACTTTGATGAGTGGGAAAAAATATTCTCGGTACCCCTAATATGTAGGAAATTCCTTACAAGCTAGGTAATTAACAATATCTGCAAACCAAGGATCTTCAGTTTTAATTGCAAACAATTTCTCATCCGGGAATTCCTTAATAATGGGGATGGCTATATCTTTTTCATTTGTCCTTTCTATCCTAGACAAATGATCAACTACAACATTCTCTACCCCTGCCTTGTCTCTAATTTCAATGTCAATTACCTAAAGCAAAAGAATCCACCTAATCAATCTGGGTTTGGTATCTTTCTTTTGTAACAAGTATTTGATGGCAACATGGTCAGTCCAAACTTTCACTTTAGCCCCAACCAGGTATTGGTGGAATTTTTCAAAAGCAAGCACTACCGCTAATAGTTCTTTTTTGGTAGTAGTATAATTCATTTGTGCATCATTCAAAGTCTTTGATGTATAATAGATTACAGTTGGAGTCTTGTCTCTACGTTCACCCAACATATCTCCAACTTCATAATCTAATGTGTCACACATCATCTCTGAGCCTATACAGTAGGAGTAGAGATTAGCTTTTCTTTAAGGATTTCAAAAACTTTTAAACAACGTTCATCAAAGGAAAACTCGATGTCTTTCTCTAAAAGTTCAGACAATGGTTTAGTAATTTTTGAGAAATCCTTGATAAAATGGTTGTAAAATCTAGTGTTTCCTAAAAATCTCCTTAATCCTTTCACCGATGTCGGTGGAGGTTGTGTAGAGATGGCTTCAATCTTTACTAGATCCACTTCCATGCCTTTGCTGGACACCTTGTATCCAAGCACAATCCCTTTACTTACCATCATCTAACACTTCTACCAGTTTAGAACTAGGTGAGTGTCCTCACATTTCTGTAGCACCATGTTAAGGTTATATAGACAATCATTGAAAGATTCCCCATACAAAAAAAAATCATCCATAAAAACCTCTAAGCACCACTCTACCATGTCAGAAAAATGGCAAACATACATCATTAAAATATAGCGGGGTGTTACAAAGACCAAAAGGCATATGTCGGTATCTGAACGTGCCATAAGGCAGGTGAAAGTGGATTTATCATGATCCTTAGGCTCTATCGAAATTTGATTATACCCAGAATACCCATCAATAAAACAAAAGTGTGAACGACTAGATAATCGTTCCAAGATCTGATCAATAAAAGGTAAAGGGAAATGATCTTTAAGGGTGGTTGCATTTAATCGGCGGTAATCTATGCACACTCACCACTCCATCACTAGTCTAGTGGAAATCAATTCATTAGCCGCATTAGTAGTGGTCATGATCCCCCCTTTCTTAGGAACTACTGCGTAGGACTAACCCACATTGAATCAGAAATTGTGTAGATTATACCTGCTGACAGCATCTTGACGACTTCCTTCTTCACCACCTTAGTCATAATCAGATTGAGACGCCTCTGAGGTTGGACAATTGCCTTAGCTTCTTCTTTGAGTTGAATCTTGTATTGGCACAAGGTTGCAGAGATCCCTTTTATGTCATATATGGATGACCCAAATGTAACTCAGTGGTTTTTCAGCACAATGAGTAGCTTTCCTTATTCTTCATCACTCAAAGAAGATGATATGATCACTGGAAGCTTTTCCTCTACAACTAAGAAGACATACTTCAGGTGCAGTGGTAATGGCTTCAGCTCCAAATCTGGTGGGCTCAATAGAGACGAGACCAATGGTGGGGGCGGTGGTCTAAGGTCTTCAAAGTGTCTTGCATAGTAGTAAGATACTACCTTCAGCATCAAAACACACTCCTCTAGATGGTTGCTGCAGATGATATCCTCCATTCTATTTGTCAAGCATGCTTCTAAGGGCAGCTTGGGTGATGACTGTATCACAGAATCAGCTATGGCTTCTTTTTTATAGCAGGGTCATAGTCCTCTCCCTCATCGTTTGGGTAGTGCATTGCTAGAGTCGGCGATATTACCTTTGTATTTTCTAGGATGTCCACCGTAAGAGTACCTCTTTCTACTTTAGTCATAATATGGGCCATATCCAAGAATGACTTCCCTATAAATAGATAAAACTCGCTATCCACGTGCTGAAGCATGTTGCATTGCACCTTATCTCCCATGGCTTGAGAGTTCTTTGGCATCTTGATATCAAACCTATCATCTTGGATTCCCATAGTTAGACGTCATCTGCCTATCTCAAGTATCGTGTCTGCAATGGCTTGAAATGGTATTCCAAGTAGAAGCTCATTGCTATGGTCGTGGTGCATTTCCATCACTACAAAATCTATAGGAAAGACGAACCTATCCACTTTCACCAGGACGTCCTTGCATATACCATATGGCTTAACTACTGAGTTGTCTACCAATTGGATTGCCATGATGCTCTTCTTGGATTCCTTAAGTTCGAGCTTCTTGAAGGTAGATATGGGCATCAGATTTATACTCACCCCTAAATCACATAAAGCATCTCCAAATTTTGTCTTGCATGTGAAGCATGTGATATTGAAGCATACTGCATCTTATCTTTTAGGAGGCAGTGTCCCCAAGATGAAAGCACTAACCTACTCTTTCAGAACCATGACATTAGACTCTGGTATATTTCTCTTCTTTGTAATTATATCCTTCAAAAACTTCCCATAAGATGGTATCTGCTCAATAGCGTCTTTCAAAGGAATGTTCACAGATAACTTCCAAAAATTATCTAGAAATTTCTTGAACTGTAGGTCCATCTTAGTCTCTTTCAAACTATTCAGAAAGGACACAGGAACTATAGGTTCCCTCTAGTGAGGTAGGATATAAGCCTGAGTTTTATTACCCCCAACCTCATCAACTTGCTTCTCTATAGTCTTCTCATGTGTTGACATGTCTGGTTCTTCTGCATCCACTGGTATAGTTTGATTTGTAGCTTCTTCTGCAACTGCACCATGTGATGCATCATTTAGTAGCTTCTTTCCACTGCGTAGTAGAAAAGCTTTTACATGTTGATTCTCGGATGGTACATTAGTGTTCGTCGGAAATCCTTGTTGGGTTGGTTGCTTTAATGCACTCACATCTGCCGCTATCTAAGAGATATGTGTCTCTATGTTGTGAATACGTGCCCCTTGATTTTGAAGATCCCTTTGAGTTTGTGTAATCTACAGCTCATGCTGACTCAACAGATTGCCCATGATTTCTTCAATCTTGTCAATTTTATGTTGCTCTGGTTGATACTGTACTCGGATACCATATTGTTGTGGCTTTGGATTTGTTGTTGCACCTGTGATGGATCCTATTGGAAGTTATTAGGATCCTTCCAATAGAATTTGGGGTCCTTCCTCCAAGAATAGTCATTATTCTTGTATTGCCCCTAGCACACATACTTGCACTCTTCTTCTTCTTCCTCAGTAGGAAATCTGTCTGTAGCACATAGCTTCTTATCAATCATATCTAACTTCTTGTTTAGAGTAGATATCACCTTGGATTCCACGACACTTTTAATGGTCACCGGTGGCTCTCTTTCTTCTCCCCATGATTGGTTTTTAGACATGTTCTTGAGGATCTCATCGCAGTGAGTGGGCTTGTTGTTGAGGAAGAAGTCTGCTCCTATACTGTCAAGAGTTGTTCTCTCCACTTTGTGTAGGCTATAATAGAAGATCTTGGCCTGCCCTAGTAGATCAATGCCAAGATGAGGCACTTTCCTCAGCATATTCTGAAACATCTCCCATGCCTCTAAATACGACTCATCAGCTAGTTTTTTGAAGTTGTGAATCTTCTTCACTAGGTCATTTGTCTTTTGTGGAGGGAAGTCGCGCTCAAAGAATGCATCTATCATCTGATCCCATGTCTCGATGATATCATCATAAAGATTGTTGAACCATGACTTTGCACTATCTGCCAGTGAAGATGAAAATAGCTTAAGATATATCATAGTAGCTGGTATCCTGTCTATCTTGATCATATCACATTTTCCCATGAAATTGTTGATATGCGTCATTGGATCTTCAAAAGGATGGTCATGGAACGCTTGAGATTTGACTAAGGCAATGAGTCCAGGATCTAGCTTGTAGCTGCCTACATTGATGGTTTTCCAATTCATGGGCCCTTTCTGGGCCATAGATGATGAAGCCTTTATCCTTTCCCATATTGTCAGTTCTTCTTCTCCCTCTACTTCTGTTGTTTCTGGTTCTTATGGTGTCGCAGGTCTCTCAGGTGAAGAAGTCAGTGGAGGGGTTTGATTGAACCTGTCCACAGATCTGCCAGACTCCCTTTTTCATTGGAAGTGCTCTGCTTGTCCAAAGCCTGGTGAGGACAGTTCTCCGTATTCTATGGCTCTGATACACACCATGCACTAGATTCTCTAAAACAATAGAAAGTAGGTATTAGCACAAGAATTTTATGATGTATCAAAAAGATCTTATGGTTCAGCTTGAATATATTTAAAAATGATAAAATAAAATAAAATAAAATTGGCCTAGAGTGGTTGACCACAACACTCATAGTGCTGGATGTTGCCGCCTCCCCGGTAATGATGTCAAAAACTTGATAGGAGTTTACCATGTATAATACGCAAGTGAACGTATCAAATTAATAAGGCCTTGTGAGGCCCGATTCGAACACGGGGAAGTGTTTCTCTAGTAGACTACTACGAACTACAGTCAAATCAGCTAAGCCGATTGTAAAAGGGTTGAATTGGTTTGAGTTAAAGAACAAATGCAGAAACAAAATGAATTTAAAGGTTGAATTAATCAGAGATAGAATGAATTTCTTAGGACAGTGGTTTCACCACAGATAACACTAATAATTGACCTCACACACACTAACATGTATTATCTCAATCCCTGGATAAGGATCCTGTAGCCAGAATTACGTGCTCCCGTAGTGTAATTCACTACCTAATCAAATGCCAATCCCACTTCTGCAGTTATTGGTTGATTAGTTAGATGCTTTATGATTATTCTTTGGGTTTCTCCTCCCATTTACACTCCACTTTTCCCAAAGGGCACAGTACATGGGTAAATATATGCTTTCAGACCCTCAAACTTTCTCTCAAGATGACTAAGCATCTATTAATCCACTCATGGTGATCAAGCACATGTAGAACACAAAGCTTTCATAGATTTATATCCACTAAAAAGAGATGAAATTGATATTAATGCATAGAAATTAATTACAGTGTATATCCGGGTTACTCCCAGATCCTAAGGTAAAAAGGTTTTTAGCCTTGCATGGTTTTCATCAACAAGTATATGGAAAGGAAGAAGAAAATGTGGGAAACATTAGGAAACTAAGGTAACCCCTAAATCTCTACCAGGCCGAAAGATCCCCTCCATCGTATGTGCGTTCTGTTGTCTTCTAGCTATAGAATCGTCCTCCAGAAGTGCTCAGATCTCCTCAGTTGAAGATTTTAGTCATCGGTTCTTCTCTTCTCTCTCTCTCCGATTGTCGTGCAATGAAAATGGCTGCCTCCTCTCTTTTGACCGTCGTCCCCCTAAGTCATAGAAGGCACTTAAAGTATAAAATAGCATCCACCGTTGGATAAGAGTGAAATATGTGGATGGCCTGATCGGGCAGACTTGGTAGTACCGACTAGGTGAGTCAGTAGTATCGAGTCACTTAGGTTTAGTTGCACGATCTGAATTGTGTCGGTACTATTCAATGGACTCAATAGCACCGAGTCTTTTGATTTTTGAACTACCTCCCTGACGTCAACTTGGTAGCACCAAGTTTTCTCAATTCATGTTGGGATTTACTGATGCTATTTCGGTGCCACCGACTCTGGATGTCGGTAGCACTGACTCTGGGCAAGTTTCTGGGACTATCACTGACGTCAAGTCGGTACCACTGACTATTCCTAGGTCAGTAGCACCAAGTCTGTGGATCTTCCTTGTACCTAAAAATGCACAAAAACATCATAAGTACTTAGGATGCATAAAATATTACATAAAATAGTTAAAATCATATAATTTGATGCATTCAATAGAAATAGATCATCTATGTCATTTCATGCATAATAAATCAAATAAATGACTAATCTACACATGAAATCAAGGAAACATGTGCCTATAATAATGACTAAAAACACATGCATCAACCATGTTACTCCGCATCTAAGGGATTCTAAACTACGATAGAATCTATAACTATCTCCACAAATTACACTCTTCAGATAAGACAATAATCATATTTTTCCAATATTTACTATGATGGGGTCATGTTGCCTAGTAACCATGTTATATTTCCTATGCTCCATAGAGATCGTCATTCTCCTATTTTTAAAAACTATCAAGGAGATATTAATAATGAGAAATCCTTAAAGGATAGAAGAACTTGTTCACAAAGGGATCTGAAAGATTGTCCCACAACTGAATGATTTCTTTTAGAATGTCATTATACCTCTAAGAGTGTTATCCTTCAATAAGAAGATGAATAGATGAATGTGGTAACATGGATTCTCATATGCTCTTACCCTATGCCTACTTTGTTGGATCAAATTTACCAATCCATATAGAAACTACATGTTGCAATAAATTGGAGTGGTGACAACACCATATTTGATATTGCTAGCCTTGTCTGAAGTAAAGAAGGAAAGTGATGGTAACTAATATATTATGATTTAAGTTGCTCAGATGTAGGGTTCTCTTTGATACATATGATTGATCTCATGATCAAAAATACAATCCATATATTGTAGGGAGTCTGATGCATAGACTAACATAAGACAACTTGTCATGACAAAAACCATTGTTTGAAAAAAAAATGCAAAGGGATTCAAGTAGATATCTAGGTATTGTAAAGATGATATTAAATACTTTTTTAAGTACAAGTATAGGTGGGGTCTACTGTAGGTAAGTTTTGTGTTATTGGTGTTTATCACAAGCCTTATCCCTAGAAATAATACCAAAAGCTTCACGTCACCTACACAGAATATGGTCAGAAAATCCACTAGCTTAGGTATATGATTCTTGATATTCATATTTCTAATCCCAAATTCAATGAACTCCTGCAAGTGTATGGGTTTTGTTGTGGTATGGGGGTCATACATAAGACAAGGATGATAGTATGTGAGAATCTTCAATCATTGACTAGATCAAGCTATTATTATTATTATTATTATTATATATATATATATATTTATTTATTTATTTATGTACACACACACACACACACACACACACACACACACACATATATATATATATATATATATATATATATATATATATATATATATATATATATATATATATATATCTGTGTGTGTGTGTGTGTGTGTGTGTGTGTGTGTGTGGATGTGTGTGTGATCTGTGAGAGAGAGAGAGTGTGTGTGTGTGTGTGGAATTCAATAGCTCAACTTTAAACAAACAAACAAAATTGATGGATAATTATATAAAACATAATGGTAAAGCAGGAGCATATATAGTACTAAATAATAAGGAGATTATGGGAATCTAGGATGGGTTATTCACCACATAGAACACTCTCACCACCAGTCCACATACCCTTTGACCCAGCATGTACCTAATTCTTTACTTGTATCTAAGTATCAATTTTTTTCTCTCTCGATTTTTGAGTAGATCTACAGTCACAAAAAGGCCTTAAGTTGCATAATTTTAATTGCACAAAAAATTCTCTAGAATAAAAAATCAAAGAGTTTACCTAATCCAAGTGTATGATAATCCCGCCAGTAAGGGGACGGGTCTTATTATAGTATCGTTAGGGTTAGATCCCAAAGAAAAGATATTTTAATAACCATGTCAATTAATCTAATTCATATTAGAACTAATATTTATATTCCAATTAATTGAAGTTGATTATAACTATTTACAAGAAGAAGAAAAAATAATTTGACTTAATATGAATTAACACAGAAGCATTGGTGTTGGTAAGTTATGCCACCATGAAACACATTTGCTCACTTCAATGAATTACTACAAAATATAAACAATGTGAATTAGTTTGTCTAATTTACAAACCCTTTGAAATGAGGAAATTTCATGGATTGATATCACCAAGGACTCTTGTCACATTACCCGAGGATCTCTTACCAAACACCCCATACACCTCCCTTCTAAAGTTTTCATCCTAGAATCAATACAAATGAAATGATATTATTGATCCTAAGCTTCAAAGTTTTCTACACATAGGATATAAAAAAACATGCAATCAAATTGGCCGAATGAGAATAAAGAAATTAAACATTTTCCTCATAGTAATAATAGTTCATACAATGATAACAACAATAGAATATCACTAACTATGGGTATGGGATCTACTTCTCATACCATAACAAGAGAAATACTCACTCATGGTATAGAAAATAACATAAGATGAGGAAAAAAAGTAAGTATTCAACATCACTATTGGGAATATGGTGAGAGTCATTATATCTGAAGATGAATCTCTAAAGTAGAAACAAAGGAAATCAACACAACAACCATAGATGAATCTCTAAAGTGGCAATAAAGGCAATAAACACAACGTCCATAGAGGTTATGTGTTGCCTTGATCTATTCCTCCGTCTCTAAGCACAACCATCAACAAGAGTTTGTTGTGAAAACTAGAACCACAATCAACAATGGTGAAATTTCTTAAGTACTTTATTCATTGGGGCCACAAAATTGGAAAATAAATGGTGCAAATGGCATTAAATTTGGAAGATAAGAGAACCAAGTTGATTGATTGGAAGTTAAGCCGGTCTTCCTTATTTTGTTGTTGTATATATCTTGATTTCTATCGTTCAGCTCAAGGAGTGAGTCAGTCAGTTGAGATGATCAGCTCATGCATTGAGTCAATCATATGGACTCTGAATTTGGTTGTCTAAAAACATGTAAGCCGAGTGGCTATGTAAAGAGACGGTTGCCCCACCTACATTGTGGACTTGCATGAGAAGGTTTCAATTGAGTAGTTCATGGAGGGAATGGGTTAGTTGTGAGTCTTTAGATTTTATGAAAGATTCTAGATGAAGGTGAGATGATTGTCCCAAGATATGAGTCGATTTCCTTGGGTTAATTGATCTTGGGGGAACTATCTAGTTGACTGGATAGAGGATCAAGTTGGTCGCCTGGTGTGTTGGGTTAGTCTACAGGTGTGGGATTACCACTCTAAATGCTTGAAGATGGCCAGTGATGATACCAAATGCCTCAAGTGATCTAGGGGGAGTGTTTGGATTCATCTTCTTAAACTTTGTGCATTCCCTACAAAAACTGAATAATTCTCAACAAATACAATAAAACAAGCTAAAATGATAAAAAAATACTTTAAGTTGAAACAAGGTATAAAATGCATAAAAGATATGTGAAACTAATATAGATTTGTTACTATACTAGGATGGATATACATTCATCATGTAATGCTAAACTTGAACATTTTTTGTCCTCAAGTAACACAAAATAAGAAAGAGTTTCCAAATATTAAACAACTCATGTATTCACCTCTCTTGCACATCATGCTTCAATCCCTATCAAATATCATGGCAAATATAGAAAATATAGAAAATGAATATCCTTGTCCCCATTCCCAACTTTGCTTCACAATATTGGTTCCTCGCCTCAATCTGTTAAGTCACACATATATAAGAATCATGAAAACATAGTTATATAGAAAAATCTATACATAATCCAACATACGAGTATCTATAAAGGTTTAAAATGGAAAATTTTCTACGGCCCCTGGGTGGAAATGAGATATAATTGGGTGCAAATAGAGAAAATGCACACATCCCTTTGCTTTGACTTAAAATTGCTTTATATTTTTATTTTAAGAAAATGTTTTCCAAGCTTTGTATGTTGTGCACATTGGCATCATTTTCTTATTTTTGGTGGTACACCCTTATTATATAAAGTGCAGTATTGAACAAGCCATTAGAGGAAGAAGGGGTGTGCCACCCCAAACTTAGGGTTTATCACATTTTATGGATTTTTTTTCTTTTTGGTGAGTGGGAGGTAGGAAGACAGAGAAGAAAAGTAGAAGATAGTTTTTATCATGTCAAATTATTAACATAATTCAACTACATGGGGTTAAACCTCTTATTCAATCCATCCAAAAAATGTATGAAGTAAGGGTAAGTAATGATCCCACATATATGATTAACTAATTAGTACGAGGAATGTCACATGGCATCCCTATTAGTTACGTACAACTTTGTGTTATCTATAGGGAGCAAGATTATTAAGTTCCTAGGCTACATGGGATGGGTTCTAAACATCAACAATTTTTCAAAGTAATTTTCATAATGAAGACACATCAATCAAGGGGGATATAGGACATATGTATATACAAATGCATGAAAGAAAAAATAACACTTGAATTCTATTTTAGATAAGTAATGGCTCGAGTAACTAAACATTAATAAAGTAGAAAATTTTAAAAGAAAGTTATATTGAATGCAATTTTATATTGATGATGCAATAATATGATCCTAAACTAATAGTTCAATTCAAATAATCAAAGAAAAGATAACATGTGTGTGTGGATAAGAAAATTATGTACCACCCACCTCCACCTAAGCTTAGAAATTTGCTTGACCATGAGAAAGAACTAAGATCAGAATGGAGGGGGAGAAATTGTTGTCGGTGCCAGCAACCATGGTAGTTGTATGGGAAAGGTTGCTAGCTACTAGGCATACAAGTTTGTCTAAGGTGATTATGTAGGTGCCTTCTACCCTGAATCTTGGGCATAGTACCTTGCTTGATAGGAATAATCTATAGGAGGGTAGATCCCTCCTATGTCTTAGTATGACAATTTAGGAACCCACTAGTTGTCATGGTGTGTGTGCTATTGGTAGTGTGTGTTGCATGTAGTATAGATGATCTAGTTGGCATCCCTATCTCTACCATTCTCTATCCATGTGGGTTTGGGCATCCTCAATAAGGCCCAAGTGGGCCTCCATGGTGCTTAAGTCATATGAACCCTATGGAGTTTATGTCAAGGCATTACTATACATTTGTCACTTGGTGCAATGGGGGTGGTGGAGCGGTATGAAAACCAGGAGTATCATCCTTTGACTCCATGGAGACACTACATCTACCGTTAAGAGTCTCAAGTTGTCTTCTCTCCCTCAACAATGGGAAACTCCTAAATATATTGCTCATGTGAGTTGTAAGACCTATAAGATCATAAGACAAGAACCTGATAAGAAACAAGGATGAGTGGGTAGAGCTAGCTGGGCAAGATTATCCTTGAAGAGTAAGATATAAATGTATTTCTTTATGAACTTTTAAATAAAATCGGTTCCTTATAGATTTTGCATGTAAATCTGCTTGCTTCATGTCATGAATTTAAAAGGAATGTGTGTAACCCAAATAGGAGTAAATGTTATGAAAAGTCTGCTCTTTGTGAAGTGAAAGTGTGAAGTCGGGGAGAAGGCGGTTGGGAATTGCTTGATTAGAAAGCCACCCTGATTGTAAGGCTTGTCGTATAGGATGAACCAAAGATAATAAATATCATGGCTAGTGACCACACCATGTGTGACTCCCCTTATCAAGATTGTGAAGTAGAGGACGTGGTAGATATATCATGACACCCTATTATGAATGCAGCATGCCTTGGATACACTCTTGAAGGATGACATCAAATCAAAAATTTCTTCCTAGAAATTCCCATAAACATTGTTTTTGTGCTCATACGGTCATACCTGGTGAAATAACCAATCTTAAAGTAACTCGTGTTCTTGAGATTTCACAACATCTTATTATGCACAATATCATATGCCATCCTAGACTGCTTGACAGACTCATACTCCTCAGTTGTGTACTTTTATATGAGGAGTTCCTTGGTGTAATTGGACTATAATTTGAATCTGCGCTAGGGAATCAATGAAAGAAATGTAAACGTGAATCTTTTTTGTTACCTCCTTAAACTTCACAAATTAGGTATCAAATTGCATCTCATCTAGGAAGCTCCTGTAATGTAGGTGTGACTTATACTCTAGAATTATTGGTGTACTTGAACTCAGATGGGAACTTATAGTTATCACTGTATCATCACCCTTGGCCTACCTTGTATTGATAAATGATGTGTTGTGTGCCACTACATTTAGAATGAGCTAAATACTATATTATGTATCAGTAATTATTTTCTCTATGACTAGAGTCACTCTAAGAGGGTTTGTCCTAAGCATGTAGCCACAACTATTAGTTGCTCTGGGTGCTTGGGAATAATTTCAGGATGGCATATGAAAGTGCCCATTAGGGTGGAGAGAAGTCGTAAGTTGAGACATCTATGCTCCCATATATCTATTGTGATCTTGTGATTTGCATTCATGCTCCGAAAAAAAATTTCCAACCTACTATGCTCTAAAGAAGATGAGCTTCCTTACTTGTTGTTTTGCTAAAACTATGGCCCTTGATTTGGATTGAAATGGTTTCCTTTAATAGTATTTCAAGCCATGGTTCCAATTGTTCCAATTGTTCATGTAGTGTCCACCGGGTAGAGTTTCATTGTTGAAATTTATGTCAGTTGTTATCCTTAAAATCATGGAAGACCCCAAGCTTGATTTATTCTCTATTGTGCTTAAATTTGTGTGAATCTTCAGTACTTAATCCATATTGAAATCCATGGTGGTTCCTCTACTAATTGGGGGGCTGTAATAACCCTATCTAGGAATGGTATTTATAGCATTAAGATCTTCCATTTATTCATTATCAAGTTAAGGTGGTAGAAGATTCATTACTATCTAGTAGATCAAATTGAACTCCATGCTTGTGTTCCCCTCAAACTCATAACATTGGCAAACTTCTTTGATGTTGAATTCTTCTGAGTTTTTACTCCTTCTTACATAGGCAATTAATAAGCTCCCTAGATTGAATTGCATTGGTGAAAATTACTTTACAGACACTGTTATATATTTTAATTTAGAATTTTCCTCTATCATGGCCGCTTTAGGACCCCTTTTTGTCCTCTCTTGTCTTAGTTGTCATGATTTTCAGATATAAGACCAATGACCCATCATGCATTGCCATAGATCTTGCTTTTAAAAAAAATGTCCAGACGAGGAATCAAAAGAATCCAAGATAAAACAAAAAGATAGAAAAAATCCATAATATCCTAATGTCATACTGCCTCTAGGGGTTTTTGTCTGAGTTTTAGCGATCTCCCTTGAATGTATGGTGGTATCTTAATGTCTTACTGCCTCTAGGGGTTTTTATATGAGTTTTAGCGATCTCCCTTGAATGTATGGTGGGTATCTCTCAAAGGTCTATGTCCTTGTGTAGTCAGAGCATGTTCCCCCACGTGTAGAATCTCTTCCTAATCCATTGTCCATCTATTTCCCTAGATTTAGCAATGGTATGCTTTGTCTATCTCTAGTTCAAGATCTAGCATACTATCATATGGTTGAGGAGCATTACAAACTCTAATAATAGAAATAAAACAAAAAGATAAAACACAATTGAGATGGACAAAGAGAAATGTTATTCTAGAAGATATGCAATATTATCAACTATGAAAAAAATCCAAACTGAATTTCAACAAAAGTAAACTAATTAGGGATTTTTTTGTCTAAATGAAAGTGCAAAATTTTATGCAAAATTTTAATCGCATAGAAAATTTTCTAGAATCTATAATCATGGGTTTTTCCTAAGTGAAGTGTATGATAATCTCACATGTAAGTGGAAAAATCTTATCATAGTATATCTGAGGGTCAAATCCCAAGAATAACCATTTTAAGAACCTTACTAATGTATCTAATTCAAATTAGAACTGATATTAAATTCAATTTTGTCAAAGTTGAATATAACTAGTTGTAATAAGAGAATAAATTAATTTGATTTGAATGAGTTAGTATGGTAGTAGTGGGATTGGTAAGGTTTTCTACTGTCACACACATTCTCTCACTTCTATATAATTACCACAAATATGAATGATGTGGATCAGGACACACAATTTCCAACCCTTTCTAAATGAGGCAATTTCATGGATTGATATCATTAAGAGTTCATTCTCGTGTTACCCAAGGATTCTTTATCAATCGCCCCAAATAATACCCTTCTGGAGTTCTCATTTCGGAGTCAAAATGAATTAAATTATATTCCAAATCCTAATAAAAATTCTCTATTCTTAGGATATAACAAGCATGGTATCAAGTTGACCAAAGGAGAAAGCAAGAAATGAAACATTTGACTCATAGTTACAATAGTTCATAAAGTGATAATAATAATAGATGATCACAAATTATCGGTCAGGGGGTTTCTCGTCATACTCCAGTGAGAGAACTACTAGTTAATGGTATAGAAATTAAAACAAGATGAGAAGAGAGGAAAAGGAGTCATCATCAATGTAATGAAGATGTTGAGAGTCATGGTCTCCACATATCCATCTATAAAAAAAGAATGAAGGTAGTCAACACAACAACCACAAAGGTTGTGTGTTGTCTTATTCTCTTCCTTTCTCCAAGCACGACCTCCAACAAGAGTTCATGGTATGAAAATTAGAAGCCTAATTGATTAGGTTGAAATTCCTTGAAAACTTTAAATGTACGGCCCATATCACTATAAAATATGTGGCCCAAGTAGTTTTAAATATGGAACATCAGGAAACAAAGTTGGTCGGTTGGAAGTCCAGTCAGTCATGTGTATTGACATTGTGTGTATCCTAATTTCCAATTAGCTAGCACATCGAGTCAATTCTTTGTCTTCTTATCTTGGATGTCTAAAAACATGTGAGTTTCTTGACTCATAAATGAGTGGTTCATCTTATGTAAATAATTTTCAAGGGAGGGTCCCATTTGATCAACTCAGAAAGCTAGTTGGTTAGTTGGGAGTCTTAAGGCTTTACTAGAGTTTCATGATGAGAATGATCCAGCTAACTCAAGAAATGAATCTATCACCTCACCACAACTCTCCAACTAGAGTATGTAGTTGATTTTTTGTTGTTATGGGTCGATCTATAGTAGCATGTAGGTGTGGGATCACCAGTCCAGTTGCTTGGATATGGGGAGTGATTATCCCAAATGTGTTGAGTGTGCATGTGGAAGTGTTTGGAGTTATCTTCTCAATGAGTGTGTAATGCATACAATAAAAGTAAATAATTCTCATCAAAGTACAATAAAAAATTTAAAACTATAAAAACCTATTTTAAAGACAAAATAGGGGATAGAATGTGATAAAGAGATGCAAAACTAACCAAAATATGTGACGATACTAGGATGAATATACATTCATTACCTTACAATCAAAATGATTGTTAGACCAAAAAACATAAAGCGTGATAACTTAAATCTAGTATACAACACTCTTGTGCATCCATTATCATACTTGCTCTGGATCTAAACTCATCATCACTCTATCCAGAAAAATAAGCAAAAGACAAACCAAGATGGTAACTAAGTATGCATGCAAAGGTAATGAATCATTAGAGAAAGGAGACAAGAAGAATAGATAGATTATGAATGGGAGGGATATGGCATACTTCCATCCTATATGAAGTTATCTAACCACTCATAGTAAGTTTTTCTATACTAAGTAGTAAGATGGAAGTGTCCACGAGTATAATAAGAAGAAAAAGAAAACATGTGAAGAAGAGAAGGAAATGTAAAAGATGGTGTAGGTTTTGTTAGATATACACCTCCATATCCTTCATCTTCAACTAGAACCTAAGTATATATCCTACTTAAAAATATCACAAAAAATTGAAGAGGAGAGGCAATGAAATATCACTTTTCCTAATTTAAGGGACAATGTTCATGGCATATAATGAGGAGAAGCACTCCATCTTCTCAAGCTACATCAAGTATTCCATGTTATTGGAGGACATATTGGCTATAATGGTTGGTTCTCTATCTAGTGGTGGTTGGTATGAGGGGACACAAAAGTGAGAATAGAATATTAGCTATCAGATACCCAATCTAGAGTGAGAAAGGAGTTTATCTAATTACATGCATAGTGGTTGGTGTATTGAGGTATAGAGATTTGTATAAGGCTCTAGCCATCCATGCCAACTAAAAACTAAGTTTTTACATACCTTAGGTGGGGCCCACAACCTACTAAGGAGCTAATGAATTTTTTCAAATGCTCATTGTGAGAACCTTGAATTCCTAAGTATCATAATTGACAAATTCTATGTCTTGGCAATGCTTGGAAATGATGGAAATTGACAGTTGTTGACGACATGCAAAAGTGAAACACCATCTCTTTAAGGAAAATGTGCCAACATGGAGGAGTTCACTATTGGGTTCATAATGGCAAACGCACGAGGAGAAGTTAGGAATTAGGTCCAATGATAAAAGATTATATTAGGATTACTATCAATAGGTCTATGGTTTCCACCAACAATATTTTGAATGTTGAAGACATCAAAGGGTATTTGTAGTCTGAGTATATTTTTTGTACCAACAACCAACTCTGGTCATCATCAATTGGTTAGAAGCTCAAATGAGATTTGGTTAGAGTGGATTAGATTGTACTCAACATAAGCCATATTTTTTTCACTAGAAATGAAAATTGGGTCAATGGTGATGAGAAATGATATTTAAGTATTCATCCACCAATATATGGACTTACTTATGGGTTTCATAAATATGTCTGAACTAGTGATTACATATCAAATGATATCAACAAGTTATTTGGATCATCTCACATTCCATAAAGACACACAATCATATATCTAATTTAGATAGCATGTCTAATCTTCATGAGGAATAAAGAAAAAGAAGACATGATTTTTCACTTTATCCTAAGTTTTAATAAGACATTCAAGTTCATAATAAATGGAATTACCTAAAATAAGAATCCAACATGCCTTTCTTTTACAACTAATCAATCCAACTTCTAATCTTCAATCATAAATGTTGTATTGGCGACCTCACATGTCAACATCGACCTTCCCAGATCACTACCAACAAAAATATGTACATACCCTAAGTAGAATGATATGTGAAAATAAATGTTTTGCATCGATAAATGCTAGTCTTTATCAGAAAAACACTTTTGAACTTGGTCAAATTGATTCCCAGTTGGTATTTATTGTGAGAATCACTTATAGGTAAAACAACACAAAAATGAATACAAAATGGTGTAAATATTCTTAACATGACGATAATACGAGGGTGATATATGCATGTAATATGCAAAAAAATTATATGCTATTATCCATGTGTCTCTTAACTATGTTTGGGGATCCTCATCAATGTTGTATATACGTGGATTAAATTCTTAAGAATAAAATGTTGTAAGCAAAACAATCTTGGTAATTAACAACAACTCAAGAAAAGGATTGTGTATTTTGCATTTTATTAGAGGAGTTCAAAATTTAACCACACCAAATACCAAATTGGTGTGAAAAATGCTACTTGTAGACAAGATCTCAGTAATGAAGAAACCAACTCAAAGTAGCAGATTTTACTACAAATGATGAACTTGTATAAAATTAAACTATTATAATCCATTTGTCAACAAATCGGTGAAATCAAGGAATATGTTATTGATAGTAGAGAGTATAGAAGATATACAAGCTTGGAAAATATTGGAAGTAAAAGACATATCATATCATATGTCATCTAGTTTGAAGCCTATAGGCCCATATAGAGTCTATTCATTGTAAGTCAATGGAGTCATGCTCACCTTCTCCTATATAAAGGAGAGGGGTTAACTTGTATCCATCACATATTGTCAATACACTCTCAATATATAGTCCATATCATTTCCCTTCTACATGGTATTAGAGAATTGATCCTAACACATAGAGAAAGAGAGCAACATCTTCTTCCCAGTCTAGGCTAGCTGCCTGTAGGGCCTTCTCCATCATTCTCTCTATAGGTCCCTCTTTGTCACCCTCTTTCTCTAAAGGGACCTCGTCTTCTCCATCATCAACTCCAGATTGTATTTAGCATCTCATCATCTTCATTGCCATCTAGCATCCCACATGTATCTATTGTACCCATCTAGCATCCCCCATGTATCAATCTTATAATCTTCCATGGGTTCATTTTCCCAAGCATGAAGTCTAAATGCAACCTTCCTCCTTTCTGACAACAAGTCTAGATGAATCAATCAAGGTCCAACCATACTGACAAGTGGAATTTATCTCCAGTAGCAACAACACCATGGTGATAGTTTGCATGGTGGAAGTCATATCTACCTTATAATAGTTGTCAATCGCTACTCCACAATGCATAAATCCAAAGATCTTTTGACCTTTTTTCTCCAAGGTCTACCTCTATCTCTTAGATTCATCCATGGAGATAGGGAAGAAGTCATCTGCATTTCTATATTGGTCTTAGCGAGATCTATAGGATAGAACTACCATGGTGGTAGGTTACAAAGTGCGTAAGTCATCTACATAGTGTGTAAGTTCATTCGTAGTAGAGTTCTTTATCAACAATGCATGAGGAATACGATACAATGTGTCACCAAAAATCTAGTCTAGACAACATGTCATGTTACTATCTAGCTAGTCACTTGGCTCCATTCGACATGTTGTGTCAGATTCCAAAGTGGTGTGTAACCAAAAATTTGTTCATCATTTTCAACAATTAACATGTTGTGTAGGTATCCAACACGATGTGTCACCATTAGGGTTTTCAATTCAAAATTTTTATGGTAGAGCTGACATGATGGTCATGTCAACACAACGGTTTGCCTCTAAGGTTTCCAATCTTCCACCAGCGATCAGTTCTCCAGGCATCTTCAAATACATCATATCTCTCAGTTCACATGGTGTTCAAAGGTCTGAAGCTACCAAGCAAGTCTTCACACTATGTGCCATCCATCCCACATGTCGTATTTAATCCAAAAGATATCTACCTTTACCAAATCTAAATAGGATATATTATTCAACCTAGTGCATACTGTGGGGGCTTCAACCCCACACCTTCCTTTTTGGGTCACACAAAGATTCATTAATTTTGTTCTCTTGATCTAGTAGTTGGTCACATACTACATTAAATTCGATTATCAATTTTTCTATTGTAGCTTACTCATCAAGGTAACCTATCTGAAGCACCATGAGGTACTCTACTCACATGTGTGATGCAGTTTGCTCTCAGGCACAAGATCGACCTCTATCATGTGTAAGGCTTCATCTTTTTTAAGCACACAATATAGCTTTCATGAGTGTGAGGTTGAGTTCTCTCAAGCTTATCAAGCACCCAAAACACACAACTTCTCCGACCATATCAAGAAAATCCTTCTTTTCACCCCATGCCTCCTACTTCTATTGAAGTCGTGTCACATGGGAGTTTCTCTTTGTCTTTGTCCACCCCAACCACTTTTGTAGTCTATTTGTAGTTGGTGTGTTGGGGAGAGATAAAGGAGATGAGAAGAGGATGATGATGAGAAGATATGAGGTGTTGGATCAAATCTCAAAAGAGGAAAGAGGAAGAAGAGCATTATCTATATATGAAATTCATGTACTTAACGTGTTGTTTAGATCTCACTATTTAGCCCAATGTCAATCCTCATCATTCAAATTCCAAGTTGCCAAGCATTGATTGTCATTCAAAATTCATTTTTGTGCATCATCGTCAGCTAAATAAGATGATTCCTTAGATTAATTAGATGTCATCAACACTCTACATCAGGCAAATATGTTTATTCATCGGTCATGTCTTGGTCATTCTACTCTAGAAAAACTTTAGCCTTCTAGAATAAAGCATCTTGGTTTCTTTACATGTTTGGTTGTATTTTGGTCCAACACATATGTATTTTTTAGAATATCAATCAGTCGGCTATGTTAACAATGTTTCCTCCTTGTTCTTTCATGTTATGCCAAGCACGTTGACCATCATCCCTCCCCTGTCAAGTACATTGACCATCATCCCTACCATGTCAAGAACATTGACCATCCTCTAAAGCCTAATCTTCCTGTGGCATAAATTGTGTATAGGCTACCACATGGTGGTCTTCTTCTAGAAACTACTTTGTTGATAGTAGCATTTGAGTTTGTGGCTTAGGTGATCTTTTCATAATCCATCAACATACTCCATGATATAAGCTCCAACCCAAACAAAGATGTAGATGTCTCAAAAATTAGGTGTTTATCCATCTTAGGATAAGCTTGCAAGTAAAAGAATGCCAAAGTTTGGGGAAGAGCACATGTCATGCTAAGTTAGGGGATATCATGTTACATAGAATATACTATATAAGGAATTTTTAGATAAAATATATGATATAAGGAATAATTTCAAAATATATAGTGTAAGGATACCATGTCATGCTAAGTCAAGGGGAGACCTTCCCCTGAGCTCATTTTACATAAAATATACAATATAAGGAATATTTTGAAAATTATGCTAGCTTTCTTACTATTTTGAAAATGGGGTGATTTTCTTCTAATAAA
Source organism: Alisma plantago-aquatica (assembly GCA_963693085.1). Classification (NCBI taxonomy): domain Eukaryota; kingdom Viridiplantae; phylum Streptophyta; class Magnoliopsida; order Alismatales; family Alismataceae; genus Alisma; species Alisma plantago-aquatica. Next base: position 1,285,883,673 of record OY856409.1, read on the forward strand.
GAAACATGACCAAGAAAATACATGGATTAGATGTAAGCAAAAATTCAAAATTTTGTTCCATGCCTCCTCAAAATGCATAAAAGTTAAAAAAATGAATCAATTTGTACCTAAATCAATATGAACATGCTACCCAAATAAAAAAATACCAAAGATTGTTTTCTTGAAGCTATTTACACAAATGCTAAACATTGGAAAATGCCTATTTTGACACCAGTCTCTAACACATATGGAAGCACTACAACGTCTACATCTTCAAATGACATTGACATATGTCTACTCAAATGGCAAAAAATATAAAGAAGCAATCAAAGGAATTCATCATGGCCATATAACACATCTTGAAAAGCAAGAAAATAAACACTAGATGAATTCCATAGAAGTAGATTGAATCAAGTGCAAATGATAAAATAGTCACTGCCAATGTCAAGGGAGTAGAAGGATGGTTTCTTAGTTATCACAAAGTCATCTAGAAACCTTGAACGGTTATGTCATGGTAAATTTTGTTCATTTCTCTATCACAATAGTCGAACTTTGATGCATTTCTCATGGCCCTGAACTTAATTAGAAAAATGGTTACATGCTTTTCATTTTGAGACTGATTCTGAACTTGCTATTAAATCTATCAAAACTAACAACAAAATAAGTGAATCAAGATCCCTTACTGACTGAGTTAGCTATCTCCTCTATAGAACCTGGACAATAATAATCAGAGAAATGTACATAGAAGGAGGCACACTTGCTCACTATCTAATTCAACTTGCAATACACAAATAATCAGAATCGCAGAGTTAGATGATCCTTGTAGACTCTTCTAAGTAGCAATCTCTACATTTTATTGCAGAACCTACTAATCTTGATGGTTTAAAAATTTTATTCACTTTCATTCTGGTGTCCTTATGTTAGTTTTGCGTATATGAATCCTTTCTTACCACCTTCTTAAGGTAGGATAGGATAACTCCATGTGCTTCTCATATAATTGAAATCTAATTAGCTTTCTTTTTTTTACTGAATCATGACTTGTCCCACATGCGCATATTGTGTTAGTAGTGGTTGACTTACCCATCCCCTTGCGGCATGCTTATGCCAATACCATAGTCCGTATGAGAACCATTTCTCAAGAATCAAAATACACAGACGCACATACATACAATGTCCATGGCTATACAAAAGGACATAATCTGTGATGATCAAATTATAGCGCTAGATGGTGGATCTTACATGAAATGAAACTACTACCTAATTCTCTATGGATTTTAGATCATAAGGGAGATTCGTCCTTCTTTGGATGTTATACGTGCAGCCCAAGAATGGCATACGACGTTGTTGGCACAAAATCATCCAGTAAATAATCAAAATATAAATCTCTTTTCTTTTGTTGGAAGAAGTGGGGACACTATAGATATACAACGTAACAAGGTAGTTGTTGAAATATCTTATTGTTTCATCTTTGTCCTATTTTATTTTTTAATTGAAGGCACGCTTTATAATAATGCATGTTTTCCTTATTTTCAAAAACATATCAGGATGCCTAAAATTACATGGTTTACCAAGTATGTTGATAAATGTATTATGGAATCGTGCAATATTAGCCAGCGTCTTTATGTGTCGATCCAATAATAGCAGTGATTGAGCATATTATGGAGAAATAAATCAGTTGATACCACTAGCACAAGCAAAATGTGCACGCATGGAGAGACATAGAAAAAGTTGTTGTGATAATTTCTAATTAGATTACATATTATATGACAGAACATTACAAATTGTACATTGTTAATTGTCCATGCAAGGTGCGTTTTTGTCGTCAACAGCATCGCCAGGAAGCTAACAATGTGTCTCTTTTGTGTTTCAAACATCATGATAGATTTATGAAAACAAGAAAACAACACGTGTCTTTACGAAATTTAACCTTTATTTATTATCAATAATACTACAGAGGGATAGGCACGTGCCTGGGAACCTCGGACCGTAACGACGCACTGCACATCCGCCTCCACGCAGCATGCTTTTCATGAATATTTTAGCAGACCATGCTAGCTCTGAAGCATATAGCACACTTTGCTAAAAAAAAATTACCGAAATAGTACTTTTCCCAATTTATTTCTCAAACTAGCACACTTTCAGCGTAAAACGCCACACTAGTTGGCGTTTTACTGTCTCGGGAACCAAAAGCGCCACTTCTTTTGGCGTTTTCAGAGTAAAAAAGACGGAAGTGCCACTTTATTTGGCGTTTAACGATTGCGGGGGCGAAAAACGCCACATAATGTGGCGTTTTACAATTGCGGGGGTGGAAAGCGCCAAGTTAAGTGGCGTTTTGCTTGAATGCGTCCCACCAACCGGGTTGCGTGGCAGAAAAACGCCACATTATCTGTCGCTTTTCATTTATTCAGTCAACCGGCCGATACGTCGCGTCGTCCTTGGACAGCTTTAGCAGAAAGCGACACATTATGTGACGTTTTACTGAAAAACGCCAACGTGCTACTCTACTGTGTCTCTCATGGTAATCAACGATTACATGTGTATAACTCGCTTCAATTGATGCTAATTATGTACATGCAAATATATGATTAGCGATTTGTCAAAGTTATTTGAACAAAAACAATATGGTTAGTGATTTTAACGGCACTGAAATATACCAAATTCGTTCAACTTAGTTATTTTTATATGGTTAGTGATTTTATAAAGTCATTTGAACAAAAAAAATTAGATAAAAACTATTTGAACTAATGCAATAGCTATATGGTTAGTGATTTTAGATCAAAACTTTCAAATTATATATCTAACAAAAATTACTCATCAATTCAGGACTATGGCCGATACCTCGAGACATTTTGTCCTACTTTATAATGAAACACCCATGCCAATTGAAATATCTACGACATCTACTTATGCCGAGTTTATGTCATTCGTACATCAAGTTCTTGACATCAACTCATCAATGCACAACATCCATTTAAGTTACACCCTTCCAAGTGATTTAGGTCCGACATTTAACTTATTTCCTACTCAAGTTGTGGATGATGATAGTTGGAAAGACCTACTCACTATCGGCTAACGGGAGGCGTATGAATCTTTATGTTGAGAAATATGATATTTTGGTTGATGATATTTCTATGATATTGTAATCATAATCTACATTAATGTGTTGGATATTTAAAAATTTTAGAACATGCAGCAAATAGCATTATGAATGTGTTGGATATTTAGAAATTTAGAACATGCAGCAAACACTATATGAATACGTATTTGATATTAAGATAATGCAGCAAATACAACGCCAAATAATAAAACGTCATATTATCTGGCGCTTTGCAGTAAAACGCCACAAAGGTTGGCGTTTTACATGTAAACGCCACACTATGTAGCGTTTTTTACCCCCGCAACCGGTAAATGCCAAATAAGGTGGCGCTTCCGTCTTTGCAAGCCTGAAAACGCCAAAGGAAGTGACGCTTTTGGTTCCCGAGACAGTAAAACGCCAAAGAAAGTGACGTTTTTGGTTCCCGAGACAGTAAAACGCCAACTAGTGTGGCATTTTACTCTGAAAGTGTGCTAGTTTGGGAAATAAGTTGGGAAGGGTGCTATTTCGGTAAAAAAAATTTAGCAAAGTGTGCTATATGGGTTTTTTTTCGGTCCATTTATGTAAGACTTACAAACTAGGACACTCCCCGGTTGCCGGTCTCCAAACGTTCTACGTTCGCAAGATACTGCACATCCCTCTCTGTCTCCCCCGGCCGGTCAGCCAGGATGGCTCCCTACTCGTCCTCCGGTTACTACCGCCGTGCAGATGGCATCTTCACCTCTCCACGCCCTCTCATCACCTTCCCTACAGACCCATCCCTCTCCACGGTTCCATTTCTCTTCCGTCGCGCCCGTGCCCACCCTTCTCGTATCGCCCTTGTGGACGCCATCACGGGACGCTCTCTCACATTCGCGGACCTTGAGCGCTCAGTCCGCCTCCTTGCGCTCGCCCTCCGCCATCGCCTCTTGGTGCGCCGCGGCGACGTCATCCTCCTTGTTGCCCCCAACTCCACTGACTATGTCGTCGTCTTCCTCGCCGCGCTTTCCCTCGGCGCCGTCCCATCAACAGTCAACCCCGCCTACACCGCACGGGAGCTGGCCGAGCAAGCTAAGGACTCCCGGCCGACCCTTGTATTCACCGTCCCAGAGATATGGGACAAGGTACGCTGCCTTTGCCTCCCAGCCGTCTTCTTCGGTGAATCTGCAGGCCAGACCCAAGACAAAGAGTTGGAGTCGGGGGTAAGTTGGCTCTCCGTCCTGTTCGCCGCGGGTGAGGTGTACGGTCAGCAGCCCGACTGGCTGGAGGTCGACCAGCCCCCCATCGGCCAGTCAGACATTGCAGCGTTGATCTACTCCTCCGGAACCACCGGGACAAGCAAGGGCGTCGTCCTCACGCACGGCAACTTCGTGGCTGCCGCCACAATGATTACCGCCGACCAGGAAAACTCCAGGGATCCGCCCAACGTCTTTCTCTGCTTCCTTCCCATGTTCCACATCTTCGGCCTTTGCACCCTCAACTACTCCCAGCTTTGTCGTGGCAACACCATGGTCATCCTGCCCAGGTTCGATATGGATCTCCTACTACGCTCCATTGAGAGGTATCACGTCACCCATCTCTACATGGTTCCGCCCGTCATGCTCGCGCTTGCTAAGCAGGGGAGGGACACAAAATACGATCTCTCCTCCCTCCGTCACCTCCTTTCCGCAGCCGCACCTCTCGGCATGGATATTATAACCGAGGTTTCTCGGCTTTTCCCAGAAGCCCACGTCATTCAGGTACTATTGTTTTCCAATTGTAATCTTGATGGGTTTTTTTTCTTTTCGACAACCGATTTTCATTGATTAGGTCCATTAGGATAGGAAGGAGTTCGTCACATGGCTGCGAAACATGCCAATAGGTAGATAATCAGAAGCAAGACCATCATAGAGTATTAAAAGTTTGGACCATCATCAACTTGTAAGCGGCAAGACTCAAGCAGATGGATCCCAAGGCATATAGGAATAGCAAAAAAACCTAAATGGCACATTTCCCATTTTTTATTCCCTAAATGGCAGGTTCTTGAACTTATTGTCTAAAATGGCACATTTGCAGACCAATGCGTCCTCTGCTGGGACGCATTGCTCTTTCGGGAGGCAATGCGTCCCCGATTGGGACGCATTGCTTTCTTGGGAGAGCAATGCATCCCAACCGGACGTATTACTTTTTTTTATTTTTTTAATTATGATACCATGTATATTATATATACATATATATGTTAAATTGCTAAATTAATATAATCTAAATTAACTTATATATAATTAGCCATATATTTAAAATAATATCTGAAGATAATAACATAATAACATAAAATTATATTTATCAAAACATAATATTTATAAATGTAGATAAAAATATTCAAAATTAATAGATATAATACTAAAAATATATAATAAAGTGTAAATTATAAAAATAAAGAAAATATATACATGTATTTATTTGTAAACTTAGAAGAAAAAACTAATATAGCAATAAAAATAAGAAACTATTAATATCAAAAATAAGAAAATAAGAAAATACTAATATAGCAAAATTATATATATATATATATTAAAGGTATGATGCATAATATCAAAAATATACATATATATACATCATATATATATAGAGAGAGAGAGAGAGAGTCAGGCTAGAATACACTCGAGTGTATCCGGAGCGGAATACACTCGAGTGTATCCGGAGCGGAATACACTCAAGTAGTTTTTCATGATGCAAATTTTTTTTTGAAAATCTAATCCATTGATCTTCTTAAACATCTCGTGAACAACTCATATGCAAAATTTGAGCATATTTGGATATGTATAGCTCATGTTATGAAGACCGCAAAAATTATACATTTCAAATTAGTTTCGCGCGTCGATTTTGTTGCCCTTGGATGAGTAACTTACACTCATCCAAATGGGCTCAAAATTTGTATGTAGCCTAGTTATAGTATGACGGTGAAGATCAACGGTTTACATTTTGTAAAAAATAGTCTTGATATGCAAACACACTTGAGTGTATTCGTGCGATCCGTACACTCGAGTGTATTCTAGCCTGACTTTCTCTCTCTCTCTCTCTCTCTCTCTCTCTCTCTCTCTCTCTCTCTATATATATATATATATATATATATATATATATATATATATATATATATATATATATATATATATACATAATATATATATATGTACATATACATATATATACATATATATACATAATATATATATATATATTATACATATACATATATATTTATCAAAACATAATATTTATAAATGTAGATAAAAATATTCAAAATTAATAGATATAATACTAAAATTATATAATAAAGTTTGAAATTATAAAAATAAAGAAAATATATACATGTATTTATTTGTAAACTTAGAAGAAAAAAATTAATATAGCAATAAAAATAAGAAAATACTAATATCAAAAATAAGAAAATAAGAAAATAAGAAAATACTATATATTATTTTGCTATATTAGTATTTTCTTATTTTTCTTATTTTTGATATGAGTATTTTCTTATTTTTATTTCTATATTAGTTTTTTTCTTCTAAGTTTACAAATAAATACATGTATATATTTTCTTTATTTTATAATTTTACACTTTATTATATAATTTTAGTATTATATCTATTAATTTTGGATATTTTTATCTACATTTATAAATATTATGTTTTGATAAATATAATATTCTGTTATTATTTTATTATCTTCAGATAATATTTTAAATATATGGCTAATTGTATATAAGTTAATTTAGATTATATTAATTTAGCAATTTAACATATATATGTATATATAATATACATGGTGTACATGGTATCATAATTAAAAAAATAAAAAAGGCAATACGTCCGGCTTCGGGACGCATTGCCCTCTTGTGGGGGCAATGCGTCCCCGGTTGGGACGCATTGCTCTCTCGGGGGAGCAATGTGTCCCAACCGGGGACGCATTGCCTCCCGAGAGAGCACTGCATCCCAGCAGAGGACACATTGGCCTGCAAATGTGCCATTTTGGGCAATAAGTTCAAGAACGTGTCATTTAGGAAATAAAAAATGGGAAATGTGTCATTTAGATTTTTTTTCCATAAAACAAGTAGCCACATAGGATTCCAAATTGGCTGTTCCATTGAATCTCGACCGTTGAAGCAACTAATTATTTTTTAGGAGTGGGTCTTTGAGGAAGATATAAGATTTAGAATTAAATACAACAACTTATAATAGCAGATTTATGCCTGCCATGGAGGGGGCACTCAAAGTAGCGGTCAAATAGCTTAAACTGTCATAGATTATAGTGTTGGTGTGTAGGCTGGAGGTTCTTGAGGCGAGCATGGTCGGACATCACTGGGTGTTGGAAGGGCTAGTATGGTCGATACCAGGAGTTATGTCTTTATGAAGGAGTGGTGTATTCACTATGGCCTCGTTTGGTTGACCGGATTCAGGGGAAGGATTGCATGCGTATCCGGCCACTTTACATTTTCTGCGTTTGGAACCGTTCCATATAGGACGGGAAATGATTCCCCTCCGGATGCTATTCCGGTATACATGTCATTAAAAAAAGGGGCCTCGGGTGCGGGTTTAGTTAATCCGTCATTTTGGGCATATTGATTTCTACGTCGTGTCGTGCACATTTGTCAAATATGGAACGATCCCACCTGTGTTATCATGCTTCGCTCCCTACTGATCGTATTCTCCAACCACGATAGTTTCACTGCGTTGTATCTCCTCTGTCCGGTAAACTCGTTGCCTGCGGCAGAGGTGTGGTGCCTAATTTACTCTCCTCCGGCGCCACCACTACTCGTCTTCTTCGTAATAGTCTCACGGGTGATCTTGTCCTCAGTAGTCTACCTCTGTGTCGTTCTACAGTACAGGAGGGACGACGGTGACCGAGCGGAACTGTCGGCTAGGAGACGTACGAGCCAATTGATAGGCGGGTGTAGCCCCGTGCGATCTCGTACTCCGAGGACTCCGCTGTGTTATTCACGGCCTCCAGTAACAGCTAGCAGATGAGAAGGGTCAGGGAAGGGGTAGGCCTCCGAATCAAATCGTCAGCCTGATCTCTGTTGGAGTCGTTGTAGTACCCCACGTTCTGGACCTCTAGAACGCCCATGTACTCGTCATAGCGTCATAGTTGTAGCCAATCACAGGTACATTGTCTATAGACCGGCTCCCCAATGTCCCCTTGATCGACTGCCCAGACGCCTCTCCACCGCCGTAGCTATCATACAACATGGAGATATGGCTGGCCAAGAAAAACCATGGAGAAATATAGTCCATTACGAAGTAATAATATATGGCTACAGTGCAGGTGATTCGCAGCGCGACGACGGAGATGATTCCCATCCTGGCATTAAACAAACATGGGAAGCACTTTGCCCATCCTTTCCAATCCAATCCGATTCCTTCTCAAAATACGTTCCCTTCCCATCCAGTGAACCAAACATGGCCTATGGGTTGAAATGATCTACGGTGGGGGAACTTGCATAATGTCACAAATCACAAAAATCAAGATTAATGATGTTTATTTTTTTCGGAGTGGTGTATTCATTATTGAAAACCCTTTATTACTTTCCATCAAGATGTGTTAATAAATAGAACATCTTTTTTGGGCTCTCAAGGTCCATTCTCAAGAGAGGTATTGATAACTTCCACTTAGGAAGGAGTCATGAACGGAAGTAGAGGTCTATAAGTTGATGTTTGAAGTAGACCAAAGAATTATAGCAAAATCACAAGTAACGAAGACAATATATTTAACATGTTCCACGTTATCCCAACATAACATGCATACATAGGGCCATGAAAATCCTTTTTATACAAGTCAGGTCTTATCAACAGTTTATTGGCACGCAGGCAATAAATATACAAGATGATATTTAGAGTAATGATCTTTTAAAAAGATTTTGTAAAAAGCGTGAAAGGTATGCAGACACCTCTAAGAGATAGGAAAGAATGGGCTTGTTTTAAGTAAAATGAATCATCCCATATCCAAGAGACCTGGGGGTCGACTTGTGAAAGGTGAGAAAGTATTAGATTTTCTCTATTGTGTCTAACAAAAGGTTAGGTGAAGGCCTCTTTGAAGTGTGATTTATCTATGAGAACAGACTAGACATGTGGCTTCAATGAGGATAACATTATCTGAGGTTGGTTGAAGGGGTGATATAATTGAGTTTAGGCTGGCACCCTCATACTAATTGACATACCAGAAGAATAAGTGATTTGCTTGTTAATAAGCAATATGTTTTAGGATGTCATGGGTTTTTCTATATTTTTTCGAATGTATGAGCTCTTGTTGTTTGGAGTTGATTTTCAACATGATAACTGGTATGGTATTTTAAGTTGATAGTATGCCACCATGTTAAGTTTAGGTTTGCTATGAGGATATGTAGGTATTTTAGATCAAAATATTCTTCTAAAGAGTGATTCCCAATCCCCTTTCCACCTTCATACTTGGGGATACATATTATGTCCTAGGTGATTGTGTGAATGATTTGCAATTCCAAATGAAGTCTCTTCTAAGTTTATCAAGAGTGCTCTGGGTAGAATTTTGCAGTAGAATAAGCTGAGGAAGTTTGAGGGGAGTTGTGTTAGGACAAATTTTTCTAATGCCACACAGTCCAAAAGGGACATGGATGATATTTGAAGGATTATATATTTGGGGGATAGACTATTGAAGACAAGACATAATGTGATAAAGGCAAGCCAGGTATTAGTAGTGAAGGTGTAAATTTTGCATTGGAGCAAATGTGAACAATATGTTTTAATGTCTTGATTGAAATCACAATAAGGAGGATTTTGATACTATTTATTTTGAGTGCCAAAAGGGTGTAGTAAGATTTTCTTATGTTGGTGTAATTTTGTGATGTTGATTTTTTGAAACATCAAGTGTTATCAGCAAAATGGATGGAGGATCCACTCTACATCCAGCTATGTTGATGGTATCAATAAGATTGTTTGATGATGCTAACATAAGCATGTGATTTAAGCATTGTGTGGCTACGATGAATAGGCTTAGTGATAGAGGGTCGCCCTATCTATGGTGATTTGAGATAGAAAAGTACCATGGTAATATAGGCTTTCAAACACCACATAAATATGGGGGGGGACCTTGACTTTCCAATAATTTTTCAAAGGGCCATTTTAAGTGGTAAAAAGATTTTTCAAAATCTGATTTGATAATAGCAAGGGGTAGTTTCTTATTATGGTGGTAATGTATACTTTTGTTTGTAAAGAGGGGAGAATGTTGGATCTACGAACTTTTATGAATGCAATTTGGTTTGAGAAAATGATGTCATTTATGTGATACAAGTCTCATGCTAAGAGTCTTGGCTAAAATTTTATAGTTGTATTCTAAGAGGCTACTAGGCCTGAAGTCTGATTGATATATGTATGGGGTGCATTTCTGGGGGATTAGGGTGATATCTGTTGTGTTTATCTTTTTTATTGTCTCAAAAGAGTTGGTCTTGGTAAGGACGCTAAAAAGACATGATGAAAGGGTTTTTTTTTAATGCGTCTAGTTTTTAGTGTGATAAATACTTGAGAAGCCATTTGGGCTTGGGGACTTGTCATGGTCTATGCTTGAGACGTAGAGCTATATTTCTTCATCAGAGAAGGTAGAGATTAGCTTGGAAGAATCACTTAAGGATAGGTTAGATAACATATTAGGAGGAGGTCAAAAGATATGTTGTCAAGTGTGGGTTGTTATTGATTTAGAAGGCTTTTGAGGTGGTGAATTGTGTGTTAGATAATTATGTCTCTATCAGAAATTGACTAGACATTGATGTTTATGGTATGGATTGTCCAACTTGGATTTTTCCAACTAGTGATGAAATGGGAAGTTGGGCATATGAACTAGAATGTGAGCCCACGAAGGTGTTGATTTCTATTGTGTCCTTGATTTCTCCTTAGATGGAGCACATGTAATCACACTACCACAAGGAGTAGGAGTGGGAGGAGTAGCAATGATATCATCTTCATTTGGAATCACATGCAAATGTTCCTATGGTGTTGCCCTCTTTCACAAAGAAGACCCTAAAGAAATGGTGAATGGTTTTAATTGTTCCTTTGGGCTGGGATCAGGTTGACCTATAAATTCCTAACAAGTTGGGGGACATGGGACACAAGCTAGGCCAATGAGTTTCTATGGTTTTTTATGATCCTTTTGATGAATAAAGATGGTTGAGGTGTTGTGTATGTGGCTTGTTGATATCCACAAAAACCTCTGACTACAACTCCAAGGTGTGCAATTTGTCTAGTCATAATGTCATTGCCAGTGACCTTGATTGAAATTTTGGAAATAATGGTGCCTTTAGTTCTAATTATAGTTTTCTTGTAACATTAGTGAAATGTGTGATTATTTTTATAGTTTTTACCTTGCTAAAATCAGGGGGGGCAAGCTTGGCCTTGATCGTGTGGTGGCCTTTGATTTGAAGAATTTCTACAAGTATGGGGTATCCATACTAGAAATACTATCCATGTTAGGGTTTTAGAAATCTCACACTAGTATGTATTTCAAAGCATTGAGTTACTTCATACCCATATCAAACTACAATTGATCCATCCACACTACCGTGTTATGATCAAAATTCAAGGTGATGCATCATACTATAATGTAACCATATATGCCCTGGAGTTTGGATAAGTCTATAACCTATATGAGTTATGGGACTCAGGGTGTTGTGTTGTTGGAGATGGTTCAATGAGCACTCCATAGTCTCATGTTTGAGGGTCATTCACTTAAAGAATTAAAAATGGACTTGACTTTAAATTTGTGCACCCCTAAATCATGGAAGCATTATGGACACTACATTATGTCCCATAACCCTAGTTGATGTGGTTTTTACCATATTCTCCACCACCTTCCTTATGTATTAGTATGATTATTGTATGAATATATCACCATATGTGGAATCTGGGAAGCCTTATGCCTTCTTCTATCTGGTTGTATAAGTTCTTAGCAACGATCCAAAGATTTAATTCCATGGTGACGGAAACATTAAAGAAGTTCTCTGGAGTGCTCACATGCATTGTCTAGTGATTCTCCTGGCATGTTATTAGATTGATTCAAATATCGTCAAATCATTTAGTTGAGTGACATTGCATTTATTTTCTTCAAAAACTATTTGAACACCTCATCCAAAGTCCTTGTGTTGTTAGAGTTCACCATACCATGTTATGTCATGTCTTTTCTATCAAGGAATAGTGTGATAGACTAAGTCTTACTTCTTTAGGTACAAGACCAACTTGCTTTTAAGTATCATTTGACAGTAAGTTTTAGTAGGTGAGCATGAGAATCAAATCATATCCACCCAGAAACACATTATTCTTTGTCATTTGGATCAAGTGAGTCATGATCCCAATTTTTTCCCTACATATGTCGATACTCGACTATAGGTTGATGCCAACTACATTTGGAATTATGATCTTGTGTAAATAGAATCCTACCTCAACATACCTAGAGGCTAGTATCTATGCTTATGTGAATGTCCTTTCTTTAGCAATATCATGTTTACGTAAATTCTCAAGTGACTCATGGATGTTTCATTGAATATGTTTGTCAATCATCTTTATCTTTCTCTTAGAAAATGATGGAAGGTACAATTGATCTTTGAATCAAAATCTAATTATGGTTCTTCACCAATCGAGCACAAAATATACTAGTGATAAACCTAAAAACAATTCATAAGTGTATAGACCAGTAAGATTCTAAGATTTTAGCAGAAGGGAAATTATATCAACTGAAAAAAATTACAATCCTAAAACATTATCAGTTGCCTAAATCAAAATTTTCTTCTTATCATGGCAATGATACCAAATTCAATACATACTTTTGCATAGATTCAGATTTACGACAGTAAAATCTAGTTTTCATTCATTGAGATAGCACACCAAAGCCCACCCGTAAGTGGATGGATTTTATCAACGTATTGTTGGTGTTCAAACACCGAAGGGACAACTTTATTAAGAGTATGTTTGAAATTGTCATACTAAAAAAAAATTAAAAGTGAAGTTAATCTATTGATTGATTAACTAGTTTAACCTAATATAAGAAATTGAAATAAAGTAGGCAATAAATGTAATTTGATAAATATGATAAAAACATTGAGAAGTAGGTGTCGACACTACTATCATTCTCTCCAAAATTCATAACTAAGATATTCCTAACTTAGCAATGTTCAAGCAATAATATAATGCTAACTTGTCTCAAATAAAAGTTTGTTTTTAACAAAAAAATATTATTCACATCACACTCTTATGTTAATCAAGAGATTGCATAGTCATTGCTCCCCTAAATACATGTTTTGTTGCATCAAGATGCTAGCATGAAAGCCTCAATATTATCAAAAAAAATTACAATCACTATATTAAAATGAAAAAAAACATGCACAAATGTGATTGTTCAATACACATTGTGATTTGTTGAAAATTAATTATCATATAGTAGTTCATACAATTCTCAAAGTAAAGTAAGGAAGAAAAAAAATGGGTAGTAGAGCTTACTTCCTATACCTAGTACGAATAACACTCATGACCCAGGTTTATAGTACAAAATGGATATAATAAATGGAGAATAAATAGTCATCTTGGAGAAGAAGAGAAGAGGCATAGACTCGTAGTGTGTGAATCTCCTATGAACATCCTCTTTAAATGGTAAAAATCCTTCCACCCTCAAATGGCATATAGTAGGTATGTTTCGTTCTCTCATGTGTTCTCACAAAATGATAACCCTTAGAATGGATATCTAACAAGTCCTTCTATTTGACCTTGAAGGCAATAAGGCTAGTAGGCTAGGTCCATACAACATGGTCAATTCTACTCTTTATTGCACTAATAGGTACTTGGGAGGCTACCCATCTCTAGTCACCGACTATAGGTGTAAGGGGATAATTTGTTGGTGTCAAGTTATGTTATATGGGAAAATATCATAGTTATTTGGTCATCTACCATGTCTTGAATCTTATTGATATTTTTTATTAATCAAGTCAGACAACTGACATTGTTACATAGTGGGGTAATGTTTCTAGATGTTCAGATCAAATTTCTTATTAGGTATGTTGGGGATCAAGGATTCTTCCCTAATCAACTGATGTGTCTATCCAGCCGACTAATGTTCTGTGTAGATTCTATGATATTTTTATCTAATTTAGCCAAATCTTTAGAGGGGCTAGACATCTAGATAAATTGGTATCCCTCTTTCGTGTGATAATGACCCTATATGACCATCTAGATGGTCTAAACATACAATTAGGGTTTTTAATTTGTAAAATATTTATTGGACAATTGGTTGGGAACCAACCCTCAAGGTACGCCCTTCCGAACAAAGCCAAAGGAAGCGAGCCAAGACTACGAAACTCTTTTTGATAAATGTCATTAGACACACCTAGTTCGTATCTGAACTCAATTATTATTGGGGTGACTATGGATACATTGGTATGCTTTTCTAGTTTGGTGATGTAGATGACAAGATGTTTTCGTCTTTCTCAAATTTTCTTGTGATCAATATAATATTTAATTAGGAAATTTGAAATAAAGTAGGAACTTATGCAATCAAAGTAAAGCTATCTAATATGATAAAACATAAAAATTAAAAAGTGAAGCAAAAACTTAACTATGATGGATAGACATTCATATCCAGGTGGTGATTGTGATGCACTAAGATTAAACCTAAATCACAAACATGTAACACTTGAATTCAAATATGAAAGTAACATTTAAATCCACCAAAAAAAAATTTTATTAAATATATATTACCACCAAGAGTTTAAGGTGAATATGTGTAACATACTTATAGATATAATCATGTAGCGTGATTATTAGACTAGAATACAAGTTGACTTAAATTGCAAAGCAAATATATTCAAGAACACCAGTTATAAACACATAGTTACGTCATACCAGACTTACAAACATATACAATACTTATCAAAAGTATATAAAACATTATTCCAACTTTATTTAAGACCCAGAGTCTATTTCCAAAAGACTAGAATAAACAACTGTAATAACCCAGAGTTGATCGAATTGTCATGGTAGGCCGGGTAACTTTACAGGGAAGTTAGAATCCTAGTTGATGGGGTTCTTGTGAGAAATTGGATAGATTATATTTTAATTAGTTTTTAACTTTTGGAAATGTGGGTGACATGTGCCACTTCTTGAAGCCAGAAGTTGGATGACCGAATTGGTTTTCGAAAAGTCAATGTCGATTTCCTCTATACCAGTGGTATAGAAACATTGACCTTGATGGGTCAGTGGGAATAGTTGATTTTTTTTCTAATAACTTTGGAATTTATCCTTCTTAATTTTGATTCTAGACTCTGATATTACCTTCTCTCTAAATGGATAACTATGAAGTTGACTAACTTCCAGGGAATCCTAATGAATCTTTGATGTTGCTATAGTTGCTCTAGTTTAAGTTAAATAATTTGAAGTCAAGTGGATATGGGGGAAATAACTGACTTCTTTGGGAAGTTAATTGACTTTTGACTACTTTTTTATGGTCTCAAGTATAAACCTATTGTACAAATCTATAAATTAAGGATATGGTTATGGATGTAGGTTTAGACATGAGAATACATTAAACACGAATTTAGTACCACTTTATTAACAAAGCACTATAACATATTAAACCTAAGGAACAAATGGGAAACCATGGTTAAAAAGGGTAATGAGGTACCTACAAAAAGTCCAAAAAAAGGAATGATATCATCTCACTCTCACCTTTTGAGGTAATATGTAACTCCCTGTAAATCTATATATTAGATACTTCACCATTTATTTATGATTTGGGGTATGCTCTCATGGTCAAGAGAATCTACAAGAAGGGTGCCCATTTCACTTCCCTTTATCAAACCTCAGGAAATATTTTAATGGTTTTTAGGGTGACCTATCATTGTCATTACTTAGGTTTGACTACATTTGAAATTGAATTGGTCATTTTATTATATTATTCACAAAACACCATATCTAAGTAATAAAATAGGATAAGACTCCTTGTTGTATCTAGTAACCATATAATTTCCATATTTGATATTTTCAGGTTAAATTGATCCATAGTCATTTTTATTTATTAGATGCCAAAATGTTAATCATTCAATCACCCTTCAATTTTTAACAAAATATGTAAAAACTTGATAAATAACTAACTCAGTTCAATGTTCATACACAACTTTATCATATAACAACAATTACTTATTACATAAATACCAAGTTATGTAAACTATAGCTTATTCCAAATATAGTAACACATTTTCAATCAAAATAGCTTTAAGTTCAATATCATATTGAACAAAACATCATCCTCTATGATTTCATCTCAAAAATCATTCCTTACAATTAATTTCTCATCATATACTAGTTTTTATTCCTTTATCAATACTAAACTATTCATTCTTAAATAGAAAATATAGTATGAAGGGGGTGTTATTATAGGACATATATCATGCAACCAGAGTCTCCTAAAATGTATATGAAAGTTTCACAATTTATACCAAATAACTAAGACCTATAGTAATAATGCAATTACATGTAAACAATAATTGATGGTGTATGAATCATATTTCCTTGGAAGGATCTCTGTAAGTAGAACTAAACCACTCACAACAACCAATTGGCAGCTCAAGATTGATATTTACTCAAGTCAGCCTCCAAATATCTCAATTTCTTTTGATTTTTTATTATAATCAACTCAAACCCTTTAAGTACACTAAACATAAAAATCAGAAGAAAATAGAAAAGAAAACAAGCAATAATGATCCAATTAAAAGATTCATGTATATAAAAGATGTATCTATGATGCCCAACGTCATCCTAAATGAGATTACTCAAAAACAAGCATGTGATCAACTACTAAACATCATATTACCAAAAAACAAGGTAAACTAAAACCAATTTTAACATTACTAATAAGAGTGGAAAAATTTACATAAAGGTCCATTCACTTTGTATAGTAGCATATACCATATCAAATATTTACATCTCTATCTAGTGGCATCAGCCACAACCTCTATACAAAAGATGTGTTCCATATTTACATGCCATATGCAACATTAACATATGCCAAAACAAAAAAAGAAACTCGAGTCGTTACATATGTCACCTACAAAACACATCCCCTACCTGGATATGAGAGTATAGGGACGACTCTAGGACTCTACAGCTACTAGATCTTCTAGCCAACCTTCAACAACTACTGATCTCCAAGTTGTTGCTCCTCAACACCTCACACCTTCTCACCTCACTGATGACCACCTAAAAAGATGTGGTGACCCACAAGGTGAGACCCATGTCCCAACAAGATATAACTCTCAACGAATTTTATTGTTACCACATATATTACTATTCAACAGGATGAGAAGATTCAACTAAATGAATTATTTAAACTAATTACACATGTTAAGATGGTTGATTATCCACAACAATTAAGTAGAACATCATATGTAATTAGAAGGAATATGAAGAGCATGTGTAACAGTTAATTTCTGTTATCACATTACATAATAACTGAGTAGTTCAAGAAAAACTATTCATCATAAGCAACTAGCAACATAAGAAACAACACAAGGATAAACATCCTATGTGAAGCGTGTTAAATCCTAAGTAACATACTACACAAGTGTATTTCGTCTCTTATTATGCCCTGAGGCATTGAGGTATACCACTCAATTCCAACTACCACTCAATTCCAACTATCCATTGCTAAGTCAAAAATAGTGCCATACAAGATCTGTGGGGGAGACAGACCCCAAAATCTCCCACATGCTCAGTTAGTATGAGTCCATCGCAGAGACATATAGAGTCAAACTGCAAAACACCTAGCCCACCTTGGTATATAGGCAACAATGCTAGATACTAGGGTACGGAATCATGCCATCGAGGTACACCCATCGATGTCCTTAAAAATATCATAAGTAAACACCAAGATATGACCATAGCCATTCTCATATTAGGGAATGACTGTAGTCACCCTCCAAACACCTGGGATCAAGATTTCAAGCACACACAATCACTTGCACCTTGCATATTCAATAGTATGCACTCTGAGTTTCCTTAGGAATACTCATTTCACCATCCAGCAAGGGTCGACACTAGAATGGATCTATGGCATAGGACAACTATATGATTAGGGTTCCACTTGATTAGTTAAGTACATTTAGGTGATCTAAAGCTACATCAATAAAATTACATATAAACCCTAAAAAGAGTCTACAAAGACAAGGGTAGGTTGCAACTTCAAAAGATATAAAATGTATAAGGTATAAACTTGTCATGTCATCACATGGTATTATTTCACTACCATATATGGAAGCATTACTATCATCACATCACCATGGTATACCACTCCTTGTCATCTCACACATAAGATATCCTCAATTAGAGCACCATCCTAGCCTCAGGTCAAAAGACCATTCACATTGTTCATGTAGAGAACCTCATTATTTTCCATGCCTTACCAAAGGCTCAACAAACCATCACCATACTTGGGATACATATGTTTAGCATAACATTGTAATGAATTGTTCGCATCGCATTCACTAGAGTCAAAATAGCATTAAGATATATTCCATCACCACATAAGTCACACAAGAGAGATAAGTATAAGTAATCACTATTATTGGATTACATTATGGTTAGGTTCAACAAGCTAGATTGAGTATGATTCACTATCACCACTTAGTTGTATTGGGGTTTCGTGTATCGAGGTAAGCTAGATTTAGCATTACACATCATCTCATTATTACATTCATACTAGGGCAAAGGTAAGACTACATGATTAAGGGCAACCCACCTTCGGATTCTACATCATTCAACAAGCCATCATACTACAAGCATCACCCCATGACCATCAGATATGAGAAGGTAAAACCATTGGTTGTAATACAAGAAAGAACCTTGAACAAACCACTTAGAAAGCCATCATTTGATCACTCAAAGAATACCATCGATTGAAGACATGACAGACACCATTGGTTGTACACTCAAAGAAGGTCATCGGTTGTGGGAATACAATCCACCATCGGTTGTCACTGTAATGCCCAGGCCCACTTCCCAAGGCTCTAGTAGAGTTTTAGGAATGACAAATGGCCCCACAGACCACCACTAGCCTTAACTGTGCACTTTATCCTCACTAACGTGCAAGTTGGGGTCAACTTCCCAGCTGGTCATCCATCCTAGTACTACTTCAAGCTGAGCACGCTTAACTATGGAGTTCTTTAGTGATGGGCTCTTGGAAAAGGAGGTGCATCTTGGTGATATGGGTAGTCCAAACATTCTTTTTAAGATCATTTTATCTGAGGCCTCAAATACTGGGACATTACAATCTCCCCCACTTAGACTCTTGATGTCCTCGTCAAGGCTCAACTATATGGCCTCATAATATTTTCCCATTTCAATGTAGACCCAGAATGGCCCATGGACACCCAGCTCCCAATCATGGAATACTAGCGTAAGGGTGGCTACGTCAACCATGGACAACCCTTTCCAACATGCCTGGACCGCATGGCTCAAGACTGGCATGCCACATGCCCATGTGGGCCCCACCTATTGGAGGGGAAGTGGCTCTAATACCATTTATAATGTCTGGGCTCACTTCCCAAGGCTCTAGTAGAGTTTCAGGAATGAAAAATGGCCCCACATACCACCACTAGCCTTAACTACGTGCTTTATCCTCACTCACACACAAGTCAGAGTCAACTTCCCAGCTGGTCACCCATCCTAGTACTACTCCAAGCTGAGCATGCTTAACTATGGAGTTCTTTAGTGATGGGCTCCTGGAAAAGGAGGTGCACCTTGGTGATATGGGTAGTCCAATCATTCCTTTTAAGATCATTTTATTTGAGGCCTCAAATCATGGGACGTTACAGTCACCCAATGGGCCACAATCAGTTGTGAACTCAGTGTCACCATTGGTTGACACCATCGTGATTATAGGTCACAAGAGCCATCGGTTGAGACTCAAAACAACCATTGGTTGGTGACCTAGGTTGGAAATCAGTTGTGAGACTAAGTGAGGCAATTGGTTGTAATCAACATGTTGGATAAAATGATCTAAAAACCAAGAAAAAACCATCATTTGTTAGACCAAGAAAACCATCATTTGAACCACCACTTATAGGTATAAAAAACTATCAAATGAGGAAACCTTCGCCCTCGATTGTTGATGAGAAAGCATGCCCATCAGTTGTGTTCAAGAGAAAGAGCCCAAAAAAGAAATGAAGTGACCACCATCATTTGGCACACCAAAGCCAAACAAAATAGTAAGATAAACAAACCATCAGGTCATGTGCCAATGTGGAAAACAACCTTAAAAACCTTAAGTAAACCATCGATCAAGATATAATAAGAACCATCATTTGACAAGAAAGCAAACCTCAAAATTTCTTGTACCATAGGAAGGTCGTGCAAAAGGTTTAGAACATATCCAAGAAGTTAAACCACCAAGGAACTAGCACCTAAGCTCAAAGCCTAGGTGAAGGTAAGATCTTTCTACTTAGAACTTAGTTTTAGAGCAAGATCTAGCTTATGCAAGCTATAAGTAAGCAATAAACGTAGTGAAAGTTATATAAATCGCCTCTAGGAATAATAGCAAGCTCCAAACATCAAGTTATCTCGAGCACAAGAAGGAGGAAACCCTAGCTTACCACTCCACACGACCAAGCAAGCTTCTTCTCCAAGAAAGAGAGAAAACCCTAGGTCAAGGAAGTAAGAAAGAAGGATTCTATAAGCTCTAGAGAAAGATCCACCATGGAATACCATGGACATGACCACGAAGAAGGAAGAAGGAGGTAGGAAAGCAAGGGAAATGAGGATAAAAGAGAGGTAGCTTACCTAGTTAGGTCAAGATAAGTAAGGAAAGCTCCCCTAGCTCCAAGAGAGGGTAGATCTGAACCCTAGTTACACATGCAAGGAGATCAACCACCTTCTTCTACCTTGGTCACCTTCTTATCCACTAGAGCAAGAAGGAAGTAGCTCTAGACATAAAGTAGGAGAAAGGAGTCCAAAAGGGCTCTTTGCATGGAATGTAGGAGGTTTATAAAGCTATGGAAGAGAGAAGAGAAGGTTACATGTTTGCCAAATGTCCATGGCCATGGTACATCACGTCCATGCAAGCAGCAACTCCATAAGTTTTGGATTATTCTAGGTCATCGGATCTTGACCCTTCCAGGGTGTCCATATATTTTATCACGTGTAGGCCATCATTTGATGAAACCTTAGGCCACTAGGTGGAAAACCATCGATTGGTCACCCCTTCCAAGCAAACCATTGGTCCAAGGGACCCGAAGAGAGAAAACCATCAACCTAGAACATCTAGGTAACATCATCGGTTGTCCCCACCTGAGGATGACCATTAGATGTCACCCGTCTAGGGGAACCATTGGTTGATGGCCTCTCAAGGTAGCTCATCTATGAGGTCTAAACCCTAACTCAACCTATAGAGGTGTCACCATCAAACCAAGGTGCACCAAGGCACCCCAAGACACAAAATCTCAAGAATGATATGAAAACATGTAAGGAACATAAATAATGTGATAAATTGCTAGAAAAACCTCAAATATGGGTAAATTTTAGAAAAGTCCAAAACATGCACAAAATTACATAACTTGCTCAAACATTGTCCAGACTGGACCGAACTTGAAATTTAATCTTATCACATTATATGAAAGCTCACAACCAGGTTAGATTTATGTATTAAGTAGTGAATTAATGTAATCAAGCATGTTCAACCACTAAGAAAGGTATGGGGTCTTACAACCATAAACCCCTAATAAGGATTTTGCCTCCAAAATCTTAAGCGAATAAAGACGGGTACTTCCTACGCGCCTCGTACTCTAACTCCAGTGTGGCTTCATCCACACCATGGTGATTCCACAAAACCTTCACAAGAACTATATCCTTCTTATTCAACTTCTTCACCCTCCGATCTAGGTCAACATGGGACCCTCAACATACAAATATCCTCCTCCAACTCAACCTCTACTGGCTGCAACACCTACTCCATATTCAGATGACACATCCTCAACATGGAAACATGGAAGACAAGATGTAAATTGTGCAACTATGGTAGTAACTCAAGCTTGTACGTGACCTTCCCAACATGTGACACAACAGGATAAGGTTCCATATACCTAGGAGCCAACTTACCCTTCTTACCAAACCTCAAAACACTTTTCCATGGGGAAACCTTAAGGAACACACAGTCTCCAACTCAAAACTCCAATAGTCTATGGCAGTTATCGGTGTATAGCTTTTTTCTGTCATGGGTTGCCTTCAGCTATTGTTGTATCATCTTAATCTTCTCTATAGTCTGATGTACAAGCTCAGGACCCAAAAGATGATACTCGCCTGTCTCATATCAACACAGAAGTGACCGACAATGCCTCATACAGATCCATATTAATACTCCTCTAGTAATTATAATCATAAGCAAACTCCATCAAACTCAGGTACACATCCCAACAGCCAAGAAACTGCAAGACACAAGCCCTCAAAAGATCTTCTAGGGTATGAATGGTCCTTTCTGACTAACCATCTATCTACGAGTGGAAAGTTGTGCTAAACCTCAACTGTGTCCCCATGGATGCATGTAGATGTTCCCAAAAGAGACTGGTGAACTATGAACCTCTGTCAGACAATATAGTAACCAGAATACCATGCAGACGTTTTATCTCATCAACATAGATTTGTGCCAACTTCTTTGTTGTATACTTCATCTTGACTGGAAAGAAGTAAGCTAACTTGGTCAACCTATCCACGATCACCCAGATGGAATCATGACCTTTGGCTATCCTAGGAAGATCAACCACAATGTCTATTATGATATGATCCCATTTCCACTACGGTATCAACAAAGGCTGTAGAGTTACTGTAGGCTTCTAATGCTCAGCCTTGACCAACTAATAGACTGGACATTGAGCTACGGACTCTGCCACAACATGCTTCAAGCCTAGCCATAAATATAAATCCTTAAGTTATGGTACATCTTGGTACTGCCAGGGTGCATCGCATACATCGAGGAGTGAGCCTCCTCCAAGACCATCTTCCTCAAACCATCAACATATGGTACAACTATCATGCCATGGAAATAAACTGTCCCATCCTTAGTCTCATAGAATTCCTCAAGATTCCCACAGCCAAACTCTAACCTCAGCTTTTGTATCACGGTATCATTCTATTGTGCATCTCTGATTTGCTACATCAATGTAGGCTTAACCTATAGTTGTGCCAAGAATCATGTCAACAAGGAAACCTCCAGCTTTACATTCAGCTAGCAAAGAGATACTGGCATATCTCGCTTGTGACACACCAAGGCATTCAACTGAGCCTTATATGTAGTTGATGATGAAGATGAATTCCTATTCAACACATTATCCACTACATTTGCTTTGCCTAGATGGTAATCTATCGTGCAATCATAGTCCTTGATCAACTCCATCCATCGTCTCTGTCTCATTTTCAATTCTTGCTTAGAGAAGATGCACTTAAGGTTCTTGGGGTCAGTGAAGATCTAAAACTTCTCTCCACATAGGTAGTTCCTTTATATCTTCAAGGTGTGGACCACCACTGCAAGCTCTATATCATGTGTTAGTTAGTTCTCATTATGTTTTCTAAGTTGTAATGAAGCAAAAGAAATCACATTCTTATCCTACATCAACACACATCCCAAGTCATTCTTTGACGCATCATAGAAGACAATATAGCCTTTTCCTTACTCTGCAGAACTAACACTGGTGCATTGGTCAACTTCTCCTTCAGTAGCTGGAATGAACATTAACACTTGTCATCACAGACAAATGGAACTCCTTTCCTTGTCAACTTTGTTAGGGGTAACACCATAGAGTTGAAGTTCTTGATGAACCTCCTAATACATAATTGATAGCATTGTCACCGTACAGGATGGCACTGATAGATATGCAAGAGTTGAAGAACCCCAAATCAATCTCTCTAGGAGTGGGAACACCAGAGAACTCCTCGGGAAAGACATCCTCAAATTCTCACACCACCAGTACCTCCTAGATACTAGGACTGATCACCTTGGTATCCACAACATGAGCCAGAAAAGCCTCACACCCTTATCTCATCAACCTCTCTGCTGTCATAGCTGACACTAAACACGTAGGGAGAATCTTTATATCTCCTTGGAAGATCCATGAGACACCTCCATCACATAACGTCGCCACTTTGGAACTAAAGTCCAACGAAACCTTATACTTCTCCAAGGTATCCATCCATAGGATCACATCGAATCCATGCATGTCAAGTGGCATAAGATCCACTGGAATGCTACCGCCCGAGAAAGAAAAAATGCAAGATGGACATAGCACTTGCAACTCAGCAGAACCAACCAAAGGGGTTTCTAACAAAAG
Organism: Alisma plantago-aquatica; assembly: GCA_963693085.1. Taxonomy (NCBI): domain Eukaryota; kingdom Viridiplantae; phylum Streptophyta; class Magnoliopsida; order Alismatales; family Alismataceae; genus Alisma; species Alisma plantago-aquatica. The sequence continues at coordinate 1,285,908,071 of OY856409.1, forward strand.
ACTATTATATCTATGACTAACATGTAGATTACAACTAATTATTATATCTCTGGTGATAAAAGAGTGTGTCACACCCGGGTCAACCAAAAAAGATAAAAAAGAAGATGCAAACAAATCAAAATGAAAAGGCTCCATCTGACATGTCAGGACCCGTGGATTAACCACTTCCTCCGGATGAATCATAGCATAGAATCGAGTTGTCCCCTGTTGTCATCTACGTCCCCTTCCTTCTTGTCTAGAGGATCATGCCTATGACACCTGACTGTGTCCTCTGCCACCACCACTACTGAACTACTACTGATGAGAACCTTGCTGACTCTGACTTGTCTGTTGGGTCACTTCCTCATGCTTCATTGGGCAAAATAGCCTTGTATGCCCAGTCTGTCCACATCTATAATAGGTCTTAGCCTCATACCATGGCCTAAATGGCTCGTTACTAATGTTAATGTTGCACTGCATGCTCTAGCTGGAGGAAAACTACGATCTCTACCCTTCCTCGGGGACCATTGTGACTGTATGACTAATCTTCGTTCAGAAAAAGTCAACCTCTACTGTGACTGAGGCAAAAAAATTTCCTTGGCTTCTTAAAGCCACTAGAAGACTTCCCCTAGAACTGATTTGACCTCTGTTGGATCAAGGTCTCTAGGGGGGGGGGGTGAATAGAGCTTCACAAAATGAATTAGACCACCAAATTATATTAAGTGCAGAAACTTAAACATTTAGCCAATTTGAGATCCTAACTAACATGCATAGCAAGGGTGAGAGACAAGGAAGAACATACACTTGGACAAAGTGGTTTAGAGTGGTTCCACACTTCAAACTAGAAGTGAGTCAGTCCATTACCTAGAGGTGGTTAGGATCTAGGACTTTGCAATCTTGATGCTCTTATATTCATTCATAAGATTACAAGACAACAACCACATTCATCCAAGGAATAAAAACCACAAGCAAGGATCTTCAACCTACCAAAGGAACTTACCCACTTGAAGCATGGAGTCTTCAGCCTTCAACAAGGACTTACCCACTCCTTCTTTAATTCTTTGGCCTTCAAGGAATTACCTATCCTTCTTGAACGTCTACCTTGCCTATCTCCTTCACTTGGAGATCTGGAACACCATGCTTTCTTTAACCTTGAAGAACAACAACTCCTTCTCCTTCACTCGGAGAAGATCTTCAGCCTTTTCTTCAATAGGAAAGGGGGTAGGAAGATGGAGGTGGAGAGCTTTACATTGATACAAGAGGTATCTCTCTTACAACATAACCTATCTCACTCATACTCACAGATTTGACTTGAAGGTAGAGAGAGAAAGGGGCTCAAAGGTGTACATCACTCTCAACTAAGCAAGAACCAAGCATATATAGAATGAGCAACCTTGGAATGAACTCCAAGAGGTCCTATTTATAGCTGAGGGTGCCCCTTTGAGTTGGGGTACACTTAGGGTCTAAAAATAGCCATTTTTTCCCAAGGAAATGGATCTATTTTCACCCAAATAACTCACCAACGGTCACAATCATTTTTCTACAATTTCCATACAGTGCAATCGGTCGAGTTTCAATAAAGGTAACTCAACCGATAGGGTAAAAGACAAACCCAAATTTCAAACCATCGGTCGAGTTTGTCCTGAGGAAACTCAACTGACCAATGAAAGTTGTGTTTGGTCAGTAACCCCATCGGTTGAGTTCTGTGAATGCACAACTCGACCGATGCACTCTTCAGAGAATTGATCCTAGTGGATTGGTCGAGATTGAAACTCGATCAGTTGACTGCATGTGATCAATTTTCTAAAGTGCATCAAAAGTGATTAAAACTTGGTGCAAAGTGTCCCAATTGATTTTCTCATCTTAGTTACAAGCCATATCATCAATACAAGTGATTACAAAAATCTTCTAAGGTCATTTACATGTATTTCCTAAAATTACACACTTGTATAGCTTTTGACTTGAACTATAGCAAATTAGGGCTTGTGAATTTTGATCATTTTCATGTACCTAACATCTGAAATCAATCTTGAATACACATATTAGATACATATGAATGGAATGGTTAAGTCATTATCAAAATATGGACAATGTATAACCTCTAGGTCAACATTCTCCCTCTTTTTAACAATGACAAACCATTCCTCAAACATATTGAAAAGGATATAGAAATTATACCTTTGCCTTGTGAATTGGAAGGAGTTAAGATGTGAACAATGTGAATTTCTCCCCTTCAATCTATTCTTACTTTAACCTGCATAGTTAGTCTTTCTACACAAAGTAATTGTAGCATACATGTACTATATGGTCATTTGTAAGTCACATGATACAACATTAAATGAACAAGAAAAGGATCTCATAAGAAATAAATAGCAGTCTGACAAAGAAAACAATATGATTGAGTTTCAAGACATTGAAGTTCTCTCCCCCTTTTGACATTTTCAAAAAGTAACGGGGGTAGAAGAGCATATAATCAGGTCTTCTCCAAACACAATCAAACAGATGATCATACATGAAATCTCATATCATATATTAGACAGAGACAAAAGAAACACACAATCTCAGTCATAATCAAAATATGGTGAAATATGGCACCAACTCATAAGATATATCAGAGCAAAGAGCTAGAGTGCACATAACATATATTACAACTCAGAAGCATGTTCTCATAAAAGCAACTACAAGCAAGAAGTGATGAAAACTGAAGATAAAATAGTACAACTCAGATAATGTGCCCAGATGTTTCTAATATAAAATAGCCTAGAAAGATATATATGATCAGCAAACCAGACTAAAAACTAAGAAACAAGCTAGACATCTAGACTATCTATGTCCACAACATCATCATCATCAGCTCCAGGCTCATAGTCCTCATCACCATATGAAGGTGTAGCTGTCGTTCCTTCATCACCAGAACCAAAACTAGAACCATCACCATCATCTGAAGCATCCTCACCATCACCATCGTCGTCATCAACAGCAGCCTCAGCATCATCATCCTAGTCAGGCATCTCCTCATCTACAAGAGGACCAAAACCACGACCGGGCCAATGAGCATTCTTCTCATCCCAAGTCATACCAAGAGCATAGATCTCATTGGCCTGAGGAAAGGATGGAGCAGAATCGCCAAGATTGGCAAGTAGGGTGGCCAGAGGGCCAGTAGGCAACGACAGGTAGGAAGGAGCAGAACCACCAGTAGAAAAGGGTGGAGGAGCAGCAACAGTGGAAGGCTCGGGATAGGGTAGTAATGATGATATGCATAGGAAGCATAATCACTACTAGGGAAAGGCTGGTAGGTAGGGGTGTGCACAAGATATGTTCATGGTAGACATGATTGAACATAGATCCTGATGCAGGTGCTCCTGGACCTGTTGGTTGTATGCCTGTTGGTGCATCATGTAGACCATAAGGGTTTCATTAGATACACGACACACGACACGACTAGGTCGAGGTGGCTGAGGAGGTGGAGCTCAGGCAGAGGAGGTAGGGGCTGCAGAGGCAGAGGTTGAGGGTGAAGCACCGAGTGTGGTAGAGGCAAAAACAGGCACGGACTTCTGAATTGTGGTTTCACTGATACACACACCCTTTCTGACTAGCTTGTAATGATAGTCAGAGAAGAGTGATTTCTCAGTAACAAATTGAATCAAACCAAAAATTAGGGAAGGATAGGGTGGATGGATGCCTCGGGTGTTCTTACCGAAATCAAAATAGGTCATATGGTGAAGAATGTATCTTGACCATTTGACTCTGATATTCTCAAGGAAGCAATACATGATAACTGTAGTGTTCTCTGCAATATCAGTTTGATTTTTCTTCAGATGGATGTTGCAGTTGACCACTAGGGCTAAGATGCGCTTCTTGAGATCGAGGGAGGAGGAGGGTAGGGTGCTCTTCTTCTTGTATGGAACATCGGGTTTCTTCAAGTAGCGATGAATGTCAGGGAGAGTAAGTTCATTCTGCTTGTAGAAACCTTCAGGATCTAAAAGATCGAAATAATCATCATAATCCTTACACTAAGAGTCATTCTCATTATCTCCAGAAAAGAAGACATTTATAATATCCTCAGAGATTTGAAAATGCTTCCCAGCGATCATGGAAGTTAAGATCACTTGAGTATTTGGCGGGGGTACAAGGGTGTTGTAATTCCAACACAAGTTAGTGTAGAATTCATGAACTACTTTTGTGCTTGTCATCAAATTATGAAAGCAGTCACGCTCGATAGCCAGGGCAGAGAGGTGATGGACAGCTAACAACTTAGCTACTTGGCCTATGACCGCTTCACGCCTAGAGCTTGGTTCAAACAAAGCTATGAAAGGGAAAGGACTCCTATGAAGAAGTTCCTTATACCTATTAACAGCTTCTATTGAGACAAACGAGGTGTCATCAAAAGGAATCAAGCAGTTAGACGAAGAAGACAAAGGAGCATTGCTAGGGGCGGGTCTCTTTCTCCTATGGGAAGCCATGGAGGCGAAAAGGAGGAGGAGAAGAGATCAAACGCACAAAGCAAGTCGTCAAAAATGTCCAAACACCAACAAGGAGCAAAAAGAGAGGTCTAGGGCCGCCTATCTAGGTCACGAAAGGGCTAGGATAGGGAAGGTAAGGGTTTGGATAGAGAGCTTAGGGCTAGAAGAGGGGGAATCGGTTGGCTATTCTCTAGTTGAGAGGGAGAATAGTCGGTTGAACCCAACTTAAGTTGGCTTCAGCCCGCTGATCGGTCGAGTTCTAAGAGTCATAAACTCGACCGATTGTTCCTTTTTAGAATAGCTCTTGGCCATGGATCGGTCGAGTTTGTCCTGGTGAAACTCCACCGATGGTCAACCTGACCTAAAATCATCAAACTTAATTTCTATCCATATGAATGCTAATTAAATTCATTTTTCAAGTCTATTATGTATATTGAACATACTTAGGCATATATCACTCATCATTGGGTACTATTTAGCAATAAAAACAAGAAATTCGAGAAATGCCCAAAAACAAATGAAACTAAGCATGTCAACAAGCAAATTTAGTAATTTTAGGCAAGCAAGGTGAATAAAGTATGAGCAAGACATATAGGATAAAAGAAACTAGCTAGATAACATGTCAATATCATCTGAAGCAATTATGAGCAGTTTAGATCAAATAAAGTTAAATTGCTCTCTAGCTAGAGGCTTAGTGAAAATGTCCGCCAACTGATTTTCTGTGTCCACATGCGTGATATAGATATCCTTTTTGGCAATGTGATCACAAAGAAAATGATGGTGAACCTCTATATGTTTAGCTCTACTATGCAATATAGGATTATAAGAAAGATTGATTGTACTAGTATTATCACAATAGATAGGAGAAGCATCAAAATGTATGTTAAAGTCTTGGAGCATTTGCTTCATCTATAGGACTACTGGCTATTTATGTTAACGAGTTTCAACCCTAAAAAGGACTGTTTACTCAACTTAACCAATCCCCACAAGTATACCGAGGTATTTGTATTCGAGATCGAACACAAGGAGCTTTGGTAATTAATCAAACGCAAAAACACTAAATTTCAACAATCTAGATAGGTTTAAAAAGGATGGTGATGTTTATCTAATTACAGAAATTTAGAATTAAACAAGCAATGAAAAGATTACTAAAAAGGGGTTAGATTCAGATGTTAATGAATCTTGGATATTAGAATTTCACCCACATATCATAGCACATCATAGGAACACGAAATTTAAACATACTAAGAACTTGTTTTAAAGGAAAGGTATGTGTTGCACTTCACCTCCCGGTGTAAGAGCAACGATCACAACTCAAATCCACATTCTCAAGCATAATTTTCATTTAAGATCACAACCTGTTCCTCAACTCTATAATATCCACTCTCATGGTAGAAGAAGAGTTGCCAAGAAGAGCACCTCCATACATTCCCACCTATCTTCTCAGATTAAGCAAGAAAGCATAAAACATGCATATAAAGTGGCCAGCAATACATGCAAGAGATGATAAAACCGATACTCTCATGGTAGAAAAATAAGCAAAATAGTATTTAGTACGAAATTAACTTATTCCATACATGCTATGACATTGGAGCTACTCTCCCATGCCCAAGAAAAGGAGTTTACTCGTCCATAATCATGTTTTGCAGAATTGTTACAGAAATTTCATAATCTAGCATGATCTAGAGGGAGAAAAGCAAGGAGATCCAAGGATGTAACCACAAGAAGGTAGAATTCCGACCTGGGGATGAAATTCTACTCCTCTAGCTGCTTCAAGACAAACCAACTCCTCTCCTGAGAAGCTATGTGAAGTGGAGAAGCTCTGCTGCACCTTTGGAGAAGATAATGGAGAAGAAGAGAAGAAGATTTGGACTCCTTTGGCAAGAAACCACCTCTTTTCTCTTCAAAATTTCCCTCCTCTGCTCTAAACTTACTCTGGGATGAGAGAACTTTGAATTATGACTGTGGATAATTGCACATTAAATTCCCCCTTCGTTTTAAATAAAGAGTCGTAATTTTAAAATTTTTGAAACTGATAGGGACACGACATGTGTTCCAAGTGCACGTCGTGTAAGGCCTCTAGCAGCTACTCCAGAATGCACTGCGCACAGCGTGCACAGAAGTAATGCACATTGTGTAGCTTTCCAGAAGCTTTAATCTGCTTGACGCTCCCAGGTGCACACCATGTAGTCGAAAACACATCGTGCGTTTGTCTTGATCTGCACTTTCTAGAAACTCACATGCCGTGTTCAAAGATGTGCATGTTGTGCATTTGTTAGTCTGGGTGAATGATTGGTCTTATGAAAACCTGTACGTCATGTCTTTAGCATGCACGTCGTGCATTCTTCTATTTCAGTAGAATTGAACTCTGCAATTCAGTCTTTTTGGAACAAATCTGCAATACAAGTTATGTGATAAGTAAAGTAGCAAAAAGATAGAAAGAGTAATATGAAAAGAGGCTAAGTGATATCAAAATGAACCAAATTTGTATGTGATAACATGTGAAAAAATGACGTAGAAAACACACAACAAGGACCTGGGAAAAAACTCACACTGCAATGTACTCAGCCTCGGTAGTTGATAATACCATGATGCTTTGTTTCTTGGAAAACCAAGACACCAAGCATGGTCCTAGAAGGAAGCAAGTGCGACTTGTGCACTTTCTATCAACCAAACAGCCCACGTAATCCGCATCACTATATGCTATAAGAGTAAAGTCTCTTGACATAAGGTACCATAGACCAAAGTTTTGAGTTTTGGCTAAGTACCTCAAAATACTCTTAACAACAATAAGATGTGATTTCCTAGGACTTGATTGAAAGCGAGCACACAAGCCAACATTAAACATAATATCAAGCCTAGAGGCAGTGAAATAAAGTAAACTTCCAATCATACATCTATAGAGGTTCTCATCTACCTTCTCACCTTCTTCATCTCTATCAAGTTTGGCGGTGTTGGACATGGGTGTGTCCATTGGCTTCATGTTCTCCATTCCAAAGCGTTTGAGTAGTTCATTGGTGTACTTGCCTTGGTTGATGAAGTTTCCATCTTTGGTTTGCTTGATTTGGAAGCTGAGGAAGAAAGTCAACTCACTCATCATGCTCATATCGAACTCACTCTGCATAAGTGAACTAAACTTCTTGCAAAGATTAAGATCTGTTCCGCCAAAAATAATATCATCAACATAAATTTGAATGATAAGAAATTGCTAGAAGTGTGTTTTAGAAATAGAGTAGAATCGACTTTTCCCATGACATAGCCATTGTCTAACAAAAAGTTCTTTAATTTCTCATACCAAGCTCGAGGTGCTTGTTTGAGTCTATAGAGAGCTTTTTGTAGCAAATAAACATGGTTAGGTAGCTTGTCATTTTCAAAGCCCAGAGGTTGAGTACCATTCAATAATGTACTTTTAACATCCATTTGATATAGCAAGAAATTTTTATAACTATCAAAGGCAAGTAGCATTCTAATAGATTCAAGTCTAGCAAAAGGAGCATAAGTTTCATCAAAATCAATACCTTCCTGCTGATTGTAACCGTGTACCACTAACCTTACTTTGTTCCTTACCACCTTGCCATTTTTATCAAGCTTGTTGTGGTAGACCCACTTGGTGCCAATGATTTTTCTATCACTTGGTCTTGGCACTACAGTCCACATATGATTCTTCTCGAATTGCTCTAGTTCCTCCTGCATGGCTAGGATCCACTCATCATCTCCAAGAGCTTCCTTGATGTTCTTTGGCTCCAGATGTGAGATGAAGGCATTGTCTGCTTGTTATTTGTTGTAGGCAGCTTGTGTCTTCACTCTCTCGAATGGGTTTCCAATGATTAGCTCTTTGGGATGACTCTTTGCGAAGCGAGGAGTGGGATCCTTCTTCTCTTCATCTTCTGCTTCAACCACCTGCTTACCTTTGTTGTCGATGTTGAGATCTTTCAAGATAGGAATTAAGTCATCTGCAATATCATTATCAACAACATTCTTGCCAACAAAAGGGTTAGTTTCAATAAACTTGACATTAATAGATTCTTCAATTTTAGACAGTTCAATATTAAAAACTCTATTAGCCATGCTTGTACTGCTATAGCCTAGGAAGAAAGCCTTGTACAATTTTGGATCAAACTTGTCGAGAGAATCATTCGTGTTTAAAACAAAACAAGGACATATGAAAAATGTGAAAGAAAATGATGGATGGCTTTCTACCACGCCATAACTCATAGGGAGTTTTCTTCAAAGAAGGATGTGTAAAAACTCGGTTCTGCACAAAGTAAGAGGTGCTAATGGATTTGGCCCAAAACTTCTTAGGAATGTCATATTCTAGAAGCATGGTCCTAGCCATCTCCTGTAGTGACCTATTCTTTCTCTCTACTACCCCATTTTGTTGAGGTGTACGAGAAGAGAAATTGTGCGAGTAACCAGATTTTTCACAAAACGCTCAAAAAGATCATTTTCAAACTCTACCCCATGGTCACTACAGATAGAAACAATCTGACAAGAAGCTTCACTTTCAACTCATTTACAAAATCCCAAGAAAACATCAAGAGTATCACTTTTAGAAATGAGAAAGAATGTCCAAGTATAGCAAGAGAAATCATCGACAATCACAAGACAATACTTGGAACCACAAAGCGTTTGAGTTCTCATAGGTCTGAATAGATCAATATGAAGAAGTTCAAGAGCTCTTTTGGTACTAAGGACTCCTTTGTATTTGAAGGAGGACTTGGTTTGCTTGCCTTGTGTACAAGGTTGGCATTCCTCATCCTTTTCAAAATCCAATTTGGGAAATCCCCGAACCAATTCCTTTTTGCTCAATTTCTACATTTGATGCATATTCACATGATCCCACCGGTGATGCCAATGAGAAATATCATTTTTACCCACAACCAAGCATCTATCAAGTACGGGATTTAGAGCATCAAGCACAATAACATAAAGATTACCATTTCTAGTTCCCTTATATATGACATTGTAAGTGAGGGAATCTAGAAGCAAACATTCTAAAGAAGTGAAAAGAACAAGATATCCATTATTACAAAATTGGCTTACACTTATCAAATTGTGATGTAGGCCATCAACAAACAAAATATTTTTTATACTTAGCTCATTTCCTACATCACCCTCACCTATTACCTTATCCTTTTTGTTGTCCCCAAAGGTCACCGATCCTCCTTTCTTTTGCATGAATTTGTTGAAATGACTGATTTCACCTGTCATATGCTTTGAGCAGCCACTATCAACAATCCACCTTCTTTTGACCTGCATGAAAATAGGATGTCGGTACCCAACTCAAACTTTGGGATCCGGGGTTAGCTTGGGGACCCATTTCATCGTTGGGTTGGTCTCCTTTGACTTGTAAAGACAATAAGTAGAGTAATGATCATCACATTTACAATGAGCACATACCATTGGGTTCTTAGATCCAGAAGTCTCTCCATGAAAAATAGGAGGTTCCACACTCTTCTTCTTACCCTTACTCTTATTCTTGTTCTTACCCTTAGCAACAGTCCCATCATATCCTAAACCACTAGTACTAATTTTTTTGGTAGAGTGTTCTAGGACAACAATAAGGGATTTCTTTCCCATAAGAAACTTTTGCAAAATAGCTCTTAACTTAGCATTATCATCAGTAAGGTTAATGATAGTAGAAGATAAACTAACAAGATCATTTCTAGCATTCAATAGGTCAGCCTCTAAACAGAGGGCTTTAGTATGAAAAGAATCGTGTTCTAGAGCAGTGCTAGCTACCTCATTACTTTGAAAAATAGGTCTAGATGACAGGTCACTAACTTGAGCAAGCAACTTAGCATTTGTAGATTTAAGCAAAAGAATTTCTTTTTGATAAGCATGAGTTTCTGGCTTCCTAACTTCATCAATGAGATTAAGTTCTACATTTTCAGTTTTAAGAACATCTATCTCATCTTGGCATTTTTTATTTTCTTCCTAAAGAGTAGCAATAGTCTTAAGGTAGACATCATTCTCAACCTCAACTCCATTGTATTGGAGCTTATGATCAAGAAATTGCCCTTGCAAGGTATCAATACTATCAAGGTGCGGCTTTTCATTTTGATCAAGAATCTTAATCTTAGCATAAATATCATCTATTATCTTTCCTAACCTTTTCTTTTTAGATTTGCATTTAGTAAAAGATGACCGACAAGCATTAAGCATATCAATAAGAGTTTCTTTATACAACTCATGCAAATTAACTTCACTTACCTCACCTACAACTTCACTTGTAGAGGCCATGAGGGCAAGGTGGCATTCTCCATCTTCAGAGCTAGAAGAACTTGAGGAAGACTCCTCCCAAGTTGCATGAGCTGCATCTTTGCTTCTTCTTTCTTTCTTCTCCTTTCTCTTGTATTTTCCTTCTCTCTTGTACTCCTTGTCCTTCTTGTGGCTGCTCTTGTGGTGGCTCTTCTTGGCCTTGGGGAAGTCACTCTTATAATGGCCTTTTTTGCCACATTCATAACATCTAGGAGTTGATGAAGAAGGATTCCCCTTGAAGTGTTTTCCCTTGGAGTAGTTAGCTTCATGCTCATTTGGGATGTCATCTTCACTTGAGGAAGGAGTAGGGGACTTGAGTGCAAGTTGTTGCTGCCGAACCATTTCTTCAATTTGAGCTTTGAAGGCTTTGTCCTTGATCTTATTGGACTCATTCTCTTCTCCCTTTTATTCTTATTCTTGCTTATCAAGCCTTGGCTCATGAGCTTGAAGGTTTCCAACTAGCTCCTCAGTTGACAATTCACTAAGCATGTACACTTATTCAATGGATGTCACCTTAGGCTCCCATCTCTTTGGAAGAGATCTTAAGATCTTGGAGTTGATTGTGCCTTTTTCCATCACACTACCAAAGGTTGCCAATCCATTGATGATCATGTTAATCCTTGTGTACATGTTTGCCACTCTTTCATTCTTACCCATCTTGAAGTTCTCAAGTAGACCACCAAGCATTTAGATCTTGGCTTCCTTCACTTGTTCCGTTCCTTCATAGGTGACACATAGCTTGTTCCAAATTTCATGTGTGGTGTCCCAAGAGGAGATCTGGTTGAACTCGGATGGAGTGAGGGATGCATAGATGATGCTCACGACTTTGGCATTGAGCTGAGCTTGCTTCATTTGGGCTTCCGTCCATGTAGAGATTTCCCCCTTTGGATCTTCATACTTTAGATGCACCTTCCACATCTCATAGCTTACTCCTTGGAGATAGAATTGTATTCTTCTCTTCTAATAGAGGAAGTTGGTGTCGTCAAAGACCAGAGGTCGCATGGAGAAGCTTCCCTCCAAGTTGAGAGATCCAAGTACTAAATCGCTCATCTTCTCCTACTTGTGGAAGTATCTTGGAGAAGACTTGCTCTGATGCCACTTGTTGGATCAAGGGCTCTAGGAGGGGGTGAATAGAGCTTCACAAATCTCACAAAACAAATTAGACCACCAAATTATATTAAGTGCAGAAACTTAAACATTCAGCCAATTTGAGATCCCAACTAACATGCATAGCAAGGGTGAGAGACAAGGAAGAACATACACTTGGACAAAGTGGTTTAGAGTGGTTCCACACTTCAAACTAAAAGTGAGTCAGTCCACTACCTAGAGTTGGTTAGGCTGTAGGACTTTGCAATCTTGATGCTCTTATATTCATTCATAAGATTACACGACAACAACCACATTCATCCAAGAACTTAAAACCTCAAGCAAGGATCTTCAACCTATCGAAGGAACTTACCCACTTGAACCATGTAGTCTTCAGCCTTCAACAAGGATTTACCTACTCCTTCTTCAAGTGTTTGGCCTTCAAGGAATTACCTATCCTTCTTGAACGTCTTCCTTGCCTATCTCCTTCACTTGGATATCTGGAACACCATGTTTTCTTCAACCTTGAAGAACAATAACTCCTTCTCCTTCACTCGGATAAGATCTTCAACCTTTTCTTCAATAGGAAAGGGGGTAGGAAGATGGAGATGGAGAGCTTTACATGGATACAAGAGGTAGCTCTCTTATAACAGAACCTATCTCACTCATACTCACATATTTGACTCGAAGGTAGAGAGAGAAAGGGACTCAAAGGTGTGCAACACTCTCAACTAAGCAAGAACCAAGAATATATGGAATAAGCAACCTTGGAATGAACTCCAAGAGGTCCTATTTATACCTGAGGGTGCCCCTTTGAGTTGGGGTACACTTAGGGTCAAAAAATAGCTATTTTTGCCCAAGGCAATGGATCTATTTTCGCCCAAATAACTCACCAATGATCACAATCACTTGTTTAGCAACATCCGTACAGTGCAATCGGTCGAGTTTCAATAAAGGTAACTCAACCGATAGGGTAAAAGACAAACCCAAATTTCAAACCATCAGTCGAGTTTGTCCTAAGGAAATTCGACCGACCAATGAAAGTTGTGTTTGGTCAGTAACCCCATCGGTCGAGTTCTGTGAATGCACAACTCGACCGGTGCACTCTTCAGAGAATTGATCCTAGTAGATCGATCAAGATTGAAACTCGACCGATTGACTGCATGTCATCAATTTTCTAAAGTGCATCAAAAGTGATTAAATTTGTTGCAAAGTGTCCCAATCAATTTTCTCATCTTAGTTACAAGCTATGTCATTAATACAAGTGATTACAAAAATATTCTAAGGTCATTTACATGGATTTCCTAAAATTACACACTTGTATAGTTTTTGACTTGAACTGTAGCAAATTAGGGATTGTGAATTTTGATCCTTTTCATGTACCTAACATCTGAAATCAATCTTGAATACACATATTAGATACATATGAATGGAATGGTTAGCCATTATCAAAATATGGACAATGTATAACCTCTAGGTCAACAACCTCTTCTTAGGATTGGCTTCATTCTTCTCCATCACCGACCGATCGATCCTCCTAACTGAATCCACAAAGATAGCAAACCTCTCCCTATTCTCTAGAGAAGACACTTTTGTCCTTGCTCAGGCCTTTCTCGAACCTACAGATCCTCTCCTTATCAGTTGCCACCATGTGAGGGAAGAATCTCAGAAGCTCTATAAACTTAGCTTCATACTCATTGATGGTCATGGATCCTTGGCACAACTTCTCAAATTGTGTGATCTTCTCATCCAGATATGTCTCGGGAAAATATTGAGTCACAAACTCCCATCAAAACTCCTCCCAACCGATCACAAATCTTGGTCTCTGCTCCTCCTCCTCTATGGCGTACTGGTGTCCAGCACTACCCTTCACCAGGGACACATCATGCTTTATCATGTCCTCATCGGGGATGCAGAGGATCTTGAACACTTTTTCAAGATCTATCAACCACATGTTAGCATCCGTCAGGTCCCATGTACTCGCGTACTCAAGCTTCCTACACGTCTCAACCACTTAAAGTCTTCCCAAAACCTTGAGATTCTACATTTGGGACATCTGCCTGCGGCTAAGATATAGACACTCGGTCTTCCAAATGTGTAATCTTGACCATACGTTGTCCATACATGGATTGGAAATTAGGGTTGGTCATGGTTTCCTGGTCAAACTGGGGCAGTGCAGGCTACTCTGGCCCCATCTCAAGCACTCTCTCCTCACATGCCTGCCTCCTACTGCCACCTCTTGGTGCGAAGTAGCTACTCTCAGTGTGTTCTTCATGTTTTCCAAACATACCTTCATAAGTAGAAGCTATGATTAGATATATTGGATAAAGCAAGAACAAACACAAACCCTAGTCATATGTCCCTATAGACTTAGTGAACCTAAAGCTCTAATATCAACCAAACTATGACGCCCAACATCATTCTGGATGAGATTACTCAAAACCAAGCATGTGATCAACTATTAAACATCATATTACCAGAAAACAAGGTAAATTAAAACTGATTTGAACATTACTAACAAGAGCGGAAACATTTACATAAAGGTATGTTCACTTTGTATTGCAGCATATACCATATCATGTATTTACATCTCTATCCAGTGGTATCAGCCACAACCTGTATATAAAAGTTGTGTTCCATATTTACATGTCATACACAACATTAACATATGCCAAAAAATGAGACTTGAGTCATTACATACATCACCTACGAAATGCATCCCCTGCCAAACCTGAGAGTACATGGATGAACCTAGGACTCTATAACTACAAGAGCTTCTAGCCAATCTTCAACAAATACTAATATCCAAGATGCTCCTCCTTAGTGCCTTACACCTACCCACGTCACTGACGACCACCTAAAATGATGTGGTAACCCACGAGGTGAGACCCATGTCCCAACGAGAGATATAACTCCCAAAGACAATTATTGTTACCAGAGATAACTATTCAATAAGATGAGCATATTTAGCTAAATGAATTATTTAAACTAAGCAAACATGTTAAGAAGGTTGAGTATATACAATAGTTAAGCAGAGCATCATATGTGATTAGAAGGAATATGAATAACATGTATAACAATTAATTTCTATTACCACATTACATAACAATTGAGCAGTTCAAGAAACACTATTGCATCATAAGCAACTAGCATCATAAGGAACAAGACAAGGGTAAACATCCAATGTAAAGTGTGTTTAATCCTAAGTAACATACTACATTAATGTATTACATCTTTTATTATGACTTAAGGAATTTAGGTATACCACTCCATTCCAAATGTTCACTGCTAAGTTAGAAATAGTGCCATACAAGATTTGTGGGGGAACTGGACCCCAAGATCTCCCACAAGCTTAGTCAATAAGAGTCCACTATAAATACATATAAAGTCAAACTACAAAACACCTAGCTCACCTTGTTATATAGGCCACAATGCTAGACACAAGGGTACAGAGCCCTTCCACTGAGGTACACCCATCAATTCCTCAAAAATATCATGAGTAAACACCACAGTATGATCGTATCCATTCTCACACCAGGCCATGACTGTAGTCAGCCTCCAAACACCTAGGATCAAGATGTCAAGGACACACAGTCAGTTTCACCTCGCATACTCAACAATATGCTCTTTGATTTTCCCTTAGGAATACTCATTTCACCATCCAACAAGTCCTATCATTAGAATGGATCTATGACACAAGACAACTACATGATTAGGGCTCCACTTGATTATTTAAGTACATTTAGGTGATCTGAAGATGCATCAATCAAGTTACGTATAAACCCTAAAAAGATCTACAAAGATAAGGGTAGGTTTCAACTTCGAAAGATATAAAACATACAAGGTATAAACTTGTCACATCATCACATGGCACTATTTCATTGTCACATATGGAACCATTACTATCATCACATCACCATGGTATACCACTCCTTATCATCTCACACATAATATATCCTCAATTAGGGCACCAACCCGACCTCATGTCAAAAGACCATTCACATTGTTCATGCAGATAACCTCATTATCTTTCCATGCCTTATCTCCACAAATAATCACCATACTTGGGATACATATGTTTAGCATAACATTGTAATGAAATGTTCACATTGTAGTTCACTAGAGTTACAACAACATTGAGAGTATATTCCATTACCACGTAGGTCACACAAGATCTCTAAGTATAATCAATCAGCATTATTGGATTACATTATGGTTAGGTTCAACAAGCTAGATTGAGTATGATTAACTATCGCCACTTAGTTGTATTAGGGTTTGGTGCATCGAGGTAAGCTAGATTAGCATTATACATCATCTCATTATTACATTCATATGAGGTCAAAGGCAATACTACATGATTAAGGGAAACCTACCCTCGAATTCTACATCATTCAACCAACCATACTACAAGCATCACCCCAAGACCATTAGATGTGAGAAGGTAAAACCATTGGTTGTAACAAAAGAAAACACCTTGAACAAACCACTTAGAAAGCCACTGTTTGATCACTCAAAGAATACCATCGGTTGAAGACATGATAGACACCATCGGTTGTTGACTCAAAGAAGGCCATCGGTTGTGGGAATACAACCCATCATCAGTTGTCACACAATGGGCCACCATCGATTGTGACACCCAGTGTCACCATCAGTTGACACCATCAGATCATATGTCACAAGAGCCATTCGTTGAGACTCAAAACAACCATTGGGTGATGACCTAGGTTGTCCATCGATTGTGAGACTCAGTGAGGCCATCGATTGTCATCAATTGCTGGAAAAAACTGTCCAATAACCAAGGAAAAACCAACGTTTGTTAGACTAAGAAAACCATCGTATGAACCACCACTTATAGGTATCAAAAACCATCAAATGAGGAAACCATAGCCATAAGTTGTTGAGGAGAAAGCATGCACATCAGTTGTACTCAAGAGGAAGAGCCCAAAATAGCAACAAAATGACCACTATCAGTTGGCACACCAAACACAAACAAAACAATAAGAGAACCAAACCATCAGGAAGTGCACCAAGGTGGAAAACAACCTTAAAAATCCTAAGTAAACCATTAATCAAGAGATATTAAGGAACCATAATTTGACAAGAAAGAAAACCCCAAAGCTTCCTATACCATAGGAAGGTCATGCATAAGGTTTAGAACACATATAAGAAGATAAACCACCAAGGAACTAGCACCTAAGCTCAAACCCTAGGTGAAGGTAGGATCTTTCTACTTAGAACTTATTTTTAGAGCAAGATCTAGCACATGAAAGATATAAGTAAGAAATAAACATGGAAAAAAGTTATATAACTCACCTTTAGGAATAAGAACAAGCTCCAAATAGAAAGGTAGCTCGATCACAAGAATGAGGAAACCCTAGCTTAGCTCTCCACACGGCCAAGCAAACTTCTTCTCCAAGAAATAGAGCAAACCCTAGGTCAAGGAAGCAAGGAAGAAGGATTATATAAGCTTTAGAGCAAGATCCACCTTGGAAAACCAAGGACACGACCAAGGAGTAGGAAGAAGCAGGTAGGGAAACAATGGAAATGAGGAGAAAAGAGAGGTAGCTTACCTAGTTAGGTCAAGAACAAGCAAGGAGAGCTCACCAAGATCCAAGAGAGGGTACGTAGATCTAAACCCTAGCTGCACATGCAATGAGATCGACCACCTTCTTCTACCTTGGGTAAATTATTCATCACTAGAGAAAGGAGGAAGAATATATAGACACTGAGGAGGATAAAGGACTCCAAAAGGTTTTTTTTCATGGAAGGTAGGAGGTTTATAAAGCTATGGGAGAGAGAGAAGAGAAGATGTAGGTGTCCTAACATGTTTGCCAAGTGTCCATGACAATGGGACGTCACGTCCATGCAAGAAGCAACTACATCAGTTGTGGATTCTTTTAGGACATAGGAATAGACCCTCCCAGGTTGGAAATCGAGTTTCATCACTTGGAGACCATCATTTGATGAAACGTTAGGTCACTAGCTGGAAAACCATCGATTGGTCACTCCTTCCAAGCAAACAATCGATCTAAGGGACTCCGAGAGAGAAAACCATCAATCTAAAACCCTAGGGGACACCATAGTTGTATCCAATTGATGATGACCATTGGATGTCACCCATTTAGGGGAACCACCGGTTGGTGGCCTCTCAAGGTAGCTCATCTATGAGGGTTAAACCCTAACTCAACCTATAGAGGTGTCACCATCAAATCAATATGAACCAAGGCGACCCAAGCAAAAAAAACCACAAATGATTTCAAAACATGTAAGGAACATAAAGAATGTGATAAATTGCAAGAAAAATCTCATGTATGGGTAAATTGTAGAAAAGTCCAAAACATGCTCAAAATTGCATAACTTGCTCAAATGTCATCCAAACTAGACCAAACTTAAAACTTAAGCTTATCACATGACATCAAAACACACAATTGGATTAGATTTATGTTTAAAGAACTTAATTAAGGTAAGAAAGCATGTTCAACCACTAATCAAGGTCTGGGGTCTTACAATATCC
The DNA here is from genome assembly GCA_963693085.1 of Alisma plantago-aquatica. Classification (NCBI taxonomy): domain Eukaryota; kingdom Viridiplantae; phylum Streptophyta; class Magnoliopsida; order Alismatales; family Alismataceae; genus Alisma; species Alisma plantago-aquatica. The sequence goes on from OY856409.1 coordinate 1,285,926,374, forward strand.
TTCTCAAATATAACATAAACATATATACGTTTACTTACCAAGAAATATCTCATAGGATGAAGGACATGACCTATTATTTCTAAAATTTGCTTAAAATCACCAAACTCTAAAATTAGTCAACAAGTTTCAATCCAACTCCATGTTTCATGGATTCATGATAAGTGTGACCAGATACATGTATTAGACGCATATTATCACTTGGAAATGCTTGAAACAAACACCTAATTATTAGTTTTTATTTATTATAAACATAATACAATTCAACTCTTGTGAGGTTGATCAACCTGTCCATAAGTTGGTTGACATTGTTAGTTCACCTTTGTTCAAGTCCGAATGGAAGTCAATTGACTCTTCCAATCCTAGCATAGGTTCTACAACCAAGTATATCTGGGTCACTCCAACTTCACAAGTTGGTCGACTTGTAGGTATGCGGATCATATTTTCATATTAAATTTTCTAAATGTGTCCTACTATGCATTTAATAGGCATTAGACACTACCAACCAAGAATTTTAATGACTTATTAAGAAGTTGGTCGACTACTAGAATAGGCCAACTTACCCTAAAACTTAAAATAATTACCACCAGATAATATATAATCCATTATGAACCTCAAAAACATTTTTATGTTATTTCTAACATTATTTAAAATTTGGATTAAGAACAACATCAATCAAACCTGGTGTAATCTTGAACTAACATTCCAAGTAAACTAGGCTATTCACTATGAAATAAATATTATATCCTTTAACAATCCATATCGAATAAACATATAATTAATTCACATAACGAGGAGATGATTTTTTACCAGAGATAACCAATGATAAAACTAGACTTACTTGGCTTAGCTAATAATGGGTCCCCACATTTTAGGTCACCTATTGCGGTGAAACTACAACTATCCAAGTCCTCCTCACTTGCTGAGAACCAAGAATTACATGTAGAAGTGATGGGTATGATACATTCAAGTACCTTGACTACACAAGATTCATGTTATGGATGATATTCCGCATGCGTGTTTACGTAATTTGTGGTAGCCATGGAAACATATCCTCGTGTGAGATGGTGAGAACAAAGAAAATGGTTGCATCTTAGCACCCCCAATTATCACATTAAGGTCTCCAGATATATGGTCAACTCCTTTTGATCATATATGAACACATTGAATCATTCATTTCTCTTCCTATTGGTCTTCTGTTATTATGATACCCCATGAAATGATATTATTGTCCAACACCAATCCAAAGACCACTATGAAGAACCATATGTTTCATCTTCAAGGAAAGACTTATGACCATGTTTCCTTAGTGAAGTGAAACCATTGATACCTACAATAAAACTCCATACAAGAGTAGAAATCACGTTACCCATGTCCCAATGTTGATAATTAAGTGTTATCAAGACTATCTTCATGTATGTCACTATAGGGTGTAAAAATATGATCTTTTTTTAATTTGTGAGTAATTGATTTGACCATTTGTCTAAGGTGATATTATAAAACTAGAGTAAGATGTTAGTATTCCTCCGATGCCTTCATCAATAGGATAAGTGGTATCTCCTTCATGTGAAGAGGCCAACCCCTGCAGATTCAATTTCATCCAAACTCACCTTACTCTTAAGCAACATGTTTGATCTATTCCAAACATAATAACCATGTTATAATAAAGTTATAATCACATAATTGACATCACTTAGGATATGTAGGCCATGATGTAGATAGACACAAATAATAGAATCGAATGGGATAGTGGGGTCATTTTTCCAATATAAACCAATTTTTTTCATGTCCTTACCAACCAAAGGAATAAAATATGAGTCTTACATTTATCATCTAAGAGTATAAACCTTAGGCACTCCATTGGCATATTATCTAAATCCAATGCTCCTTGACCATAATTAGTCCCTATATAAGCTAAAACCATCAAGAATGAAGATTTTCCTAGACTAATATTGTAACGACCCTGCTTCCTAGTAACCCCCAATCAAGGGAGACCAAGAGGTCGGAGGCGTTATCTCAAATACATGATCAATGGTTTAACAATTAATAAAAAATAATTATCAAATTCTACGAAAACTAAACTTGAAAGCTAGAATAAAATTAAACTTTTGCATACCTTGTCAAAATAGGATCTAAGACTTCTATCCACAGTATAAATCTAACTATCTAATCCTCCCTAGAGTAGTTAACTTTATCTTCACAGGTTTCATTTTACTATTTGTCCATTTTCGAATAATTCCTAAAACGCCGACAAACAAAACATCAGTCAACATAAATGAATATTCCAGAATGTGGGGACAAACAAAACATTGCACATAAGATCTAACAACATAATCACATCAATTAGTTGTTAAAATGCAAAATTACATTTTAGTATGACTCCTCAACCACTTTTACCACCTTCGGGATACCCACTCTAGGGTTAAGTCCTTGCAAGTGACTTTAAGGCTACCTTCTCCATCCTGAGCTTGGTACCTGGGGTCACCTCTCTAGGTGCCCTGTGGTCTTCCCTCCGGGGCTTGACCACCTTGACCTTCCCTCCAGGGCTTGGTCCATTATCTTACATCCAGAGGGGTATGTAGGTTCGAGCGAGTCACACACATATATAGATTGTGATAATCATATTCACTTTAAGGATTGGAGTGATGAAACAACCAAGAAGTTTAATTGCATTGCAATCGATAAAGCCTCAAGAAATGTCGGGAAACATAAAGCGTGTACTCATAATTAACCACATACCTGATCCAAAGTAACTTGAGGTCCAAGCAAGAATAATCAAGAACAATCAATCAAGCAATCAACAATATCCTGAAATTAATGCATAACACCCATGTGTCATTATTTTATCCAAAACATTTTCAAGATCGACTTGGATTCCACCTTAGGATTTCTAGGCCAACTTTAGAATTTTATTAGGGTTTTAGCCTCCATAATGCATTTATCACTTTTAATGCTCTTTTGATCCACAAACCCTAATTTCAACATCACAAGCATGATTGAATTCCAATTAGGTTAAATATATCCTTTTTACACTAAAACCTCCATGTTTATACTTTTAGGTCATGTTAATATCATTAAGGCCAATTATCATGTTCAGGTTCCTTCGAATTGACAACTCAATAAAGAATTATAGTTCGATTCTCAAAGGAACCCTAATTACTATATTTCACATCTTCTAGGTTAGCAAACCCTAAATTAACATTAATTCCACTTTTATACACTAGGAAACCCTAATTACCAAATTAAGGGTATTTATCCACAATTAGTCCAATAACACTATTTTCATGCCTTCTAGATTGATTCTCATATTTAGATTCATTAAATCTCATAACTACCTGAATTAGGGTTTTTAACCCTTTTAATGCACTCTTAAGATCATGAAACCTTAAATACACAAGTTATGAACATATATCTCTAATTAGATCTCTTTCATCATATTTATGCAATTAAGTCAGACTTTGATTACTAGTATCAACTAACTCTATCAAAACATTAATATTCAAAAGCTAGGATTTTTATCTAGTTAGATCATTTAAAGATACCAACTTTAGATACTTTTCGAACTAGAAGCAAAACTAGGCTTCGTTAGTATTTTTATTGAATTCTTTGTATTTTTTTTAGCAAGATTCATATATAATTTGTTTTAATCTGAGCTACCAATAATAAGTTACAAATTTTGCAAGATAAATTACCTTTTGGCCAATCACTGGCCGCCACGTCAGCTTTTCTCTCCTTTTTCCTTTTTCCACGCGGGTCTCGGGAAAAGTCTGTGGTATCCCTCCCTCTTAGCTTCAGCGCGCGGTCTCACTAGGGACTCGATGGTAAAATCCATCAGCCTCTCGTCTCCTACCTCGCGAGGTCCTGCGCGAATAGCAGCGCCAGCGCCCGGTCAACTCCAGGGTTGACCTCACGATCTCGTCGCTCAACCCTTGAAGAAACGATGTGTTTCTCTCTGCCAGCTCTGGACGAACCTTCCCATGCGACTAATTTCCTTAGCAGTGCAATGATTGGATGAAACAATAAGGACATCCATCGGTAGTGGCACCAGAGGTAGCACAGAGGAAATTCAGGGAAACGATAGCAAACCGGAGTCAGGGAAAGGGTGTTGGGAGTCGCACGAGGTCTTGCGATCATGAGGGAGATCTCAAAGGGGAACTCTACCCTATTTATATTGCCATGTCTATAGAGGGTGGCCAGTGAGAGTCCCGACGATTTGGGGATTTTTCTAAACGCCCCCAAGATAGGAAAAACCTAGGGTAGGGATGGCTGAAAAGATCTCACGAATCCAGCTAGCTAGTTTCCAAGTTTGCTCGTGCACTCAATCGTGAGAGATCTTCTTTGGAAAGATCATGCTCCCTGTTATGACTTTCCTTATCTGTCCCGAGGTAGGTGATGATCTCCTGATCCTCAGATCTCGATCCCACAGTCATAAGTTTGAGCAACAATAACAAAGAGTCTGAGTCAGAATAAATTTTGTGACATTTAAAGATTATCCATTCATTTTAGGGATTTTCAAAAATCCATATCTCTTAAACTGTACATCCAAATAATCCCAAATTTTAAAGGAAAGTCTATAAAGACTAATATGCTTATATTCCAAGTTTGGAGCCAAAACACAAAAGGAATAACTCTTTTTCTTTGTTTGCAAGTCAATGACTTATAAGGCATATATTATGCATTAAAACATATATTTTCTCTTTCGTCTTTTCCTATATTCTTTATTTTGATTACTCTTTCCATTATTAATCACATGTAAATGAAATCTAATCGATTGTGGCCATCAATGCCACTTTCTAGAGATTTCCATACATTTCTCATAAATACATTACTCAATATCTATTATCTTTTATTTTTCTCTATTGTTTGGACTTTTCTTCTTTCCCTCTCTTTTATATCCATTATTGGATTAACAGAACAATAGAAATCACGAAATTCATATCAAATGGGAGATTTGTAAAGAAACCCATTCTTTGAAGCAATGCATACAACCTTCTCAATTCAAGTTCATATTCATAAAATTATTACATTTCAATTATGAAAACACATGTAAAATTGAGGTTGTAACAAATATAGTCCCTATAGAAGCTAAAACCCTACATATGATCCATTCTCCCTATTTATTGCCTACCTGAAGCCTATGCCATGAGAACAAATAACATTGGTGATAGGGTTGACCCCATTTTAAACTGCTAAAAAAAACCTTGACGTCGCCATTGATGTTGATCAAGAGCCAATCACCCTCTGCCATCTTACTCACAACCATGATGCTTTTTCTATAGAAAGTAAGATATATTTCCAAGAAAACTATCACTGAACCTTGTTTTCTATTTTCCATAATTCTACTTTGATTCTCCAATCCTTTTAAGTACCATGTTATCGATAAAGATGACAATCAAGGATTTCTCATAAGTTATTCTTTAGGGGAGTTTGTGAACGTGTTTACTAGGTAGCGGAAACCCACTTCATGAGCATACTATTTTGGTGAATAGACATGCTCAAGGGAGAAGAAGGTGGACGCAGAAGGGGTCAATGATGAATGGATATCATGTGATACATGAGGTGTTATTCAAAAGGAGGGAATGCTTAATATATAAGAGATCATTTGGAGTTTCACTTGTAGATGTGGGTATGCTCAAATGGGTAGTACGGGATAGAGGAAGGATGCCATCCGTGGATTAAAATATGAAGGGAGCAAAGAAAGGTGTGGGTGGGTTCAATCCATGTTTGAGATAGGACAAGTGAGGAAGGTGAAACAAAAGTTGAGGGTGGCAATAATGGGCCTTGAAGAAGAAGGTTTTTGATCTTATGAATGGGATATCCATGAATGCTTTGTATAGCATTGGGCTCCTTGGACCCCAAAGAATTCTAATAATTCAAAATTCCTTTTTATTGGATACTCATTATCCTTCTAGATGCATCTAAATGCATTATTCTTCATTATTCCTCATCATCTTATTTATTTCTTATTAAAATAGTTCTTTTTGAGGATTTCTCTTTTATTTTCCTCATTGGTATTCCTTTTATCATTAGGAATCCTTGGGATACGAAATTCCACCAAGAATAATTCAATTACACCTCTTTTCACTTGTTTTCCACATTTTACCATTGTTTTCAATTTCTTTCTTAATAAATAAATACTTAATTAATCTTTTCTTTTCTTATTGCTTTCTTTTTGCAACTTTGGACTCTTTGGAACCCAAGGAACCCAAGAGGAACGAAATCCATCCTTGGATGACATCTCTTTGCCTTCTAGAGGTTTCTACCTCTTTCTTTTCTCAAATATTCAATTATTCATTTACTAATTGAATTTTCTTGTTATTTGGGCCCAATAGCCAATAAAGCCCACAACACAAATATCAAGACTATTGTAAACAAAATCCATTTATTCGAACCAAATTATATCATTATTTGTTCAAATATCTTTAATATGAGAAATTGCATTTCTCACAAAATGAACCCAAAAATTGGGGTTGTAACAATAGACATGCTCAAGGGAGAAGAAGGTGGATGCAGAAGGGGTCAATGATGAATGGATAACATGTGATACATGAGGTGTTATTCAAAAGGAGGAAATGCTTAATATCTACGAGATCATTTGGAGTTTCACTTGTAGATGTGGGTATGCTCAAATGGGTAGCAGGGGACAGAGGAAGGATGCCATCCGTGGATTAAAATACGAAGGGAGCAAAGAAAGGTGTGGGTGGGTTCAATCCATGTTTGAGATAGGACAAGTGATGAAGGTGAAACAAAATTCGAGGGTGGCAATAATGGGCCTTGAAGAAGAAGGTTTTTGATCTTATGAATGGGATATCCATGATTGCTTTGTATAACACATAGGGGTGGAACATGTGTCCTTGATAGCCTAATTGAAGAATTTTTCATCATCTCTAGGTTGACGGGTTTCCCTTCTTGAATCCCTTCATCACCTTGAATCATGCCCACTTTGTTAAACGTTCTCTAGTAATTGACTGGAATTTTACATGTCATGATAAAGGTGAGAGAATCTATATCTTGAATAAATTATTATAACTTGTTAAGATGGTGGAAATATAATGGTATCATATCTCGTCTCTATAGAGATCGAGGGAATGATCTCTTTCCTCCTCACAGTCATATGTGCATCTAAACAGGGCGTATAAGTAATTAACTTATGGATATCAGGGCAAGGGGACATTATCTATAGTCAATTGTTGTGTATGATAGAAGTTTGCAATCAAGCAACATGAGAAGTTTGGGGCTAACCTACCACACTTGAATTGATGGTGAAATTTTTGGTATGGTCACAAGTGGTGAAATTGGATGTAATGACGTTGAGCTATGGATAATTTTGCTAATGCAAAAAATGTGGGATCCCTTTTGTCTTTCTCCTCTCGATAGTGCATTCACGATTCCTCTGTAGATCGGGGAGTCGTTCTAACTATCTAATCACTCTCCCATTTAATTTCCTGATTTTGGATGGATATTATCATGGCTGTGGCTGCATGTCAACACGGGTTGAACACACATACTTCATACTGGTAGTTAGCGAGTATAATGCATTTGATCATGACGTTGGTTTCATAGTTTATTATTGAATGATTAATAAATTTCCACGTGAGCTCAAAATTGGTACATGCGCTATTCATGTGAGATTTTAGAAGATTAATGGTTTCGTTTTCTGAAAAATATAGCATGCACGCAACATGTGATATACTCGAATGTACCCCAAACAAATTTTCTCCATGTTTTATCTCTTCGGCTTTCTGCATACATACACGTAGAGTACATGAATCACATACACACACGTAGAGCACATGAATCAAGGGCCCATCATGCTCTACTGCCTATACCGGTCAAATTAACACTTTTTTTCAAGCGCCTTAATAGTTAATATACCCTCGCTTGGTCCCAGGCCCACGTTGCTAATATCTGTACAGACATGTATTATGTATAATATATATATGTGTGTTTGGGGACTCATCGTCAGGTTGGTGTGGAAAATTTTATTCACCTAATTGCCATTAATATTTTCAAAATAAATTCGCAATGAAACTCGTATTTTTTAAATAATAACTCAAAACTGCACTTGATATTGAAATGACAATTCGATCACATTTTTAAGTATGGGCTCTTGGATTTTGTCGTATTGGATTGTATTTTGGCATCCATTTGCATAAAGTTTATATTTAATTTACATGATTCCAAAAATGGGGCTAATCTCGGGATTTTTGAATATAATAGGAATCCTGCATTTTGGTTTCATCAAAATTCTTCCGGACGTCAAAATCCATTGTCCGTGGATCTAAAAAAAATTTAAATCATGTATTTTACAAATTCATGAAACCAAACATAAAATTTGTGTTTGCGGAATTTTGACAATGTAATATTTTACAAATACAAGATGACATAAATACAGGATTCTTGAAAATCCATCAAACCAAACGTACTCCACATCCATGCAACCGCAACACATTGAAACATTTATTAAAGATGCAACTTGGTAGTTCTTTTAGGAAATTTGCTATCCATTGATGTAGGCTCTCGTAGACACTACTACACTACGGACATGCCATTGGATAATGTTCCATAATAACAAAACTGAACAGGGCCTTTTGGAAACAGACTGGGATGAGATTTGGGCTTGTCTTATTAGGCTACGTCTGCGCCACATGAGCAAATCCAGTACCGATCCAATCCGGTTATGCACTTGTGCGTTTGGCTAGAATCCCCGTTTCGAGATTCCGTAATTCTAAAAGTTGGACTATCTCAGTCATGCCAGCAGCAGGATTAGGAATCCCAGTCCAGATTAGGCTCTGTCTTTTGTGTATTTTGTTTTATATAACAGACTGAAAAATACAAGTTACGAGGCAAGTCGGATTGGTTTGCCAAGCAGGGCCAAGTGGGGAATCCCAATTCCAATCCAGATAGATGATGATGACCGGACTAATCCCACTCCAAATTTTATAATCTCAATAATTCCAATCCATTCCCAAACAGGACCTTAAGATCCGTAATCTGGGAGTGCTCGTCTCTATGCTGGGAGCCTGTGTCTCAATCGTGACAAAGATAGATGGATCGAAGTCAAAGCTTTTTCAGTTTGAATGGTAGTTGTGTTTGAGAACGCCGGCTGAACTCTTTTTTTTTTCTTTTCTTCTGAAGTTGCGGACCCGTCGCGTGCCACGTTCCCACGCAGAGCTCCGCGGGCCTCAACTAACCAGCCGCACCTAATATTTTATCCGGTTACCGTTTCGAGCAGATCGGGACACAGCGGCCGTGGCAGATTGCAGTTGACCCGCATTCACTAGCGTTTTACTGGTTCTCCTCTTCTCCTGCCTCTTGGCGAGCAAACTCCCCACGCCACTGCTCTCAACTCTCATCAACTCTCGTCCGCCCCACTCCGCCGCAATGGCTCCCTCCTCCTCCTCCTCTGGCTACTACAGGGCTTCCGACGGCGTCTACACCTCTCCACGCCCTCTCATTTCCTTCCCCAAGGACCCATCCCTATCCGCAGTCGGTTTCCTCTTCCGTCGCGCCCGATCCCACCCTTCCCGCGTCGCCCTCGTGGACGCCGTCACGGGTAGCTCCCTCACGTTCGCCGAACTCGAGCGCGTCGTGCGAGGCCTCGCACTCGTCCTGCGCCACCGTCTCTTTGTGCGACGCGGCGATGTCATCCTCCTCTTCGCCCCCAACTCCCCTGAATACGCCATCGTCTTCCTCGCCGTCCTCTCCCTTGGCGCCGTCCCATCTACCGTCAACCCAGGGTACACCACGCGGGAGGTGGCCAAACAGGCAGAGGACGCCCGGCCGAACCTCGTATTCACCGTCCCGGAGATATGGGACAAGGCACGTGGCCTCCGCCTCCCAGCCGTCTTCTTCGGCGGAGCCACGGGCAAGGCCTCCCATGGGAAACAGCCGGAGCCCGGGATAACTTGGCTCTCCGACCTCTTAGCTGCTGCAAAGGAGTATGATTTCCAGCCCGACTGGCTGGAGCGCGACCCGCCCCCCGTGGGCCAGTCCGACGTCGCGGCGCTGCTCTATTCCTCCGGAACCACCGGGACTAGCAAGGGAGTCATCCTCTCGCACGGCAACTTCATGGCCGTCGGCGCAATGATAACTGCCGATCAGGACAGAGACGGGGACCCGCCCAACGTCTTTGTCAACTTTCTCCCGATGTTCCACATCTTCGGCCTCTGTATCCTCACATACTCCCAGCTTTACCGCGGCAACACCATGGTCATCATGCCCAGGTTCGACATGGACCTCTTGCTGCGATCCATTGAGAAGTACCGCGTCACCCAGCTATGGATGGCTCCGCCCGTCATGATCGCGCTTGCTAAGCAGGGGAAGGTTACAAAGTACGATCTCTCCTCCCTCCGCAACCTCGCCAGTGGGGCCGCACCCCTCGGCAAGGATATTATGGATGAGGTCTCCAGGCTCTACCCGCAAGCCAGCATCTCTCAGGTACTCTGTTCCTCTCTGCAACTTTGGTGATGATTTTGTACAAGTTCGCCGATCGATCATCTTTGGCGAGTGGTGGATCCGGTGTTTGATAATGAAGTGGGTGACTAGAAAGCTCGATGTTGGGATTACACAGGAGTTTGCTAATCTGTAGTATGAGGCTTCTCTCATGAACGTGTTCATTGGTGCCATCGAAGGTTGAAAAATAGCCCTACTGAAACCAACAATGTAAGGATTCCATGTGAATTTTTTTCTTCTTTTCTCACCAAACCTTACAAAGCTTCAACCAACACCTCTCCAGGACTAGATCCTAATTTTTTAGCTCCACTAACAATGTCATGAATTTTTTTTCCCCGCTGATTTATTGTTGTCACTCAAAGCCCCTGAACATCTATCCTTCCATAATGCCAACATTATGCAGAGAACAGTCTTCCTAGCATATTTTGATCTGTTACCTTGTCCGTTGATACATGATATCCATTCTTTGCCAGTTTCAATCTGCTTGGTGGTCTCCCTATCTCCCCGTATACAGCGCCATTTGCTCCCTGCACTGCTAAGCCAAAAAATCTTGCAACTGTAATCTCCAATAAATTAGCTCGGCGACTTGTAGAATTCTAGATTTACACACTCTTTTCCGTGATGCCCCAATTTCTTCATGTCGGGGCTAATTTCTTATTGACTCCCTATTCATGTCCTGGAGATCTCTCCTTGTTCACATTGCATAACTTTCTGCAACATCATTCTATCTTTCAATTATGCATCCTCTTTCGTATGATGATTCTGTACTTTTATATATATCCCAAGTCCAACATAGTTGGACCATCCTGATTTGATGCTCAATAACTTGGTTGGTAACATTCCCCGAATTAACATGATGTTAATAATCATAGAGGGTCTTCCTATTTTTTGTAGCTCCACGAACAGTGTCATAATTTTTTTTTTCTTCCGTTGAATTAGGGCTTGTTTGGTACGTGGTAAATGGAGGGGAGGGGAAGGGAGGGGAAAATGCTTGGGTTGTTTGGTTGGAAAAAGTGTTGGGGAAGGGAGGGGGAATGGAAGGGAATAATGAAGTGTATTTTCAACTACTTCTCTCCCATTCTCTCCCCATCGAATTGGAGTGGAGACAAGGGGAAGAGGAAAGACTTGGCAGGAAATATATTAAAAAGGTCAGAGGAAAATATATATGTGAGAGATTAAATATAAATAATATGGCAGGAAAAAAAATATGACCCACAACTATATGAACAGAGGGGGTAGTATGTCAAGTATGTGTTATGTCACTTGGAGGGACATATAGAATGTTGGAGGTGTATTTGATAAAATTTGGAGAAAACTTTTTTGTGAGAAAAATAAAAATAAAAGAAAAGGAAAGTAAAATATTTCTTTTGCATAATATAGAAGGAAACTTAAAAGGTTATATTCTTTTAGGAGAATTGATAACTTTGAAATTATCATGCAAACATAAACAATAAAAACACAAAGATGACTAAAGAAAATGTAGTGGACTGTGGCCGGAAGTTCTTAACTACATGGAGGGAAAATTTATTATAAACACAAAAATATGAAGGAAATTACTCCTGTGAACAACAAATATAAATATAAAAAAACTTGTATCCCCAATCCCCATTCTTATAAAAAGATATATCTTGTGTGGAGCTTTCAACATATACAAATAAGAACCATATGATGCTGTCTTCATCTACATCTTATGATTTTATTCTTAGATCTATAGTTTGGCCCTCTAGAAAAGTTGGCTGCCTTATTTGCTGTCTGTTTCTTTGTGAAGGTATTTTTGCAAAATCACGTATGTGAAAAAATACAAATATAATTATTACATGTAAAAATATATTATATCACCAACGTTCCGTCACTACAATTTTTTGTATTTGCATTGTTTTTATTTATTTATTTCTTCCATTCCCCTACCCTCCCCATGCTAATCAAGCACACTAACGTAAGTGTCCCCTCCCTTCCCTTCCCCTCATCTTCATTCACCACATACCAAATATAGCGTTATTGTTGTCACTCAAAGCCCTGAACTTCTCTACTGACATAATGCCCAACAATATGCAGAGAACAAGCTTCGTAGCATATTATGATCTGTTACCTTGTCCGTTGATACATGATTCTTTGCCAGTTTCAATCTGCTTGGCGGTCTGCCTATCTTCCTACATACAACCCAGTTTGCACCCTGCAATGCTAAGCCAAAAAATCCTGTAACTGTAATCTCCAATAAATTAGCTCGGGGAGTTGTAGAATTCAAGACTTATATACTCTTTTCCATGATGTCCCAATTTCTTCATGTCAGGGCCAATTTGTTATCGAATCAGTAGAGAACTCCCTACCCATGTCCTGGAGATCTCTCCTTCTTCACATTGCAGAACTTTTTGCAGAATCATTCTATCATTGAATTGTGCATACTCTTTTGTATGATGATTCTATACTTTTATATATTTCCCAAGTTCAGCATAGTTGGACCATCCTGATTTGGTGCTCAATAACTTGCTTGGTAACATTTCCCGAATTAACATGATGCTAATAATCATATCGAATCTTGTGTCTCCAGCTCTCCTATCTTCCCACAGATCTTATATATTTTCCCTCATTCACAGTCTATTTCATGTTCGTGATTGCATAATAGGCATTCCCTCTAGAAATATGCTTTCGTGTATGGCGGCCGCCATTCAAAAGTTCATCAGGTGATGATCTTTTTAGTAGCCTAAAAAAAATATTCTCTTTTTAGTATAAACTTGTGTTAACTTGAGATCATTGACACTTTATTTTTTCTGTAATTTCCATATTCGTATCATCTGCAAGCCTAGTATTATTACATCTAATGATGAGTCATATTTTACCATTTTTTCTTTGGGAGACTCTTTTTGCTTGGTGCATTGTCTGAGAAGATGAGCACTCTGAACTATCGTAATGAAAAAGCAATATAGATCCTTTATATCATAAATCATCCGCACAATTATTTTCGCATCAGATGAGCCTAGTGAGGATTGAGATGGCCGTATCTTGGGACATGGGTGTGTTATGTGGCCATTTGGCTTGATATATTAGGCCATCTCTTAATTGGGTATTTATAAGAGGACTTAATTCCTTTTTCCCTTGTATGTCCTATTAAAAGAACAGTAAGAGGTGCAATCTTGGGCCTTGAATATGAGTAATAATGTGGAGGATATGCATAACCCACTCCACAACACATAAACATACCCTTTTCAGGGTAAGGGACCTAAGGGTACTGGTACTTTGATCTTTTAATGGTAAGGGTATTGGTTTTACGCTACATGTTACTTGTTTATAATCAATGAACCCACATGAAGGAAGTATGTGATACAGTGATAAGTAGCCTCAAAGGTTAAGTTTCACAAAATTCTAAACAATTAAGAATCATATAATCAAATCTACCAGGGAAGAAGACCATAGTGTTGCTCTTTATATTCTATGAATGACTGGACTCAACCCTACTTTATGCAAGAACTATCAAAAATGCCTAACATAAGATGATCACAAAGATTACTCTTAACTTTAGATGATTGCATTGTGAAGATGGGATTCTAATTAATTTTACTACTAATTGAGAATAAAACAAATCTCCTAAGATGAAGGTATACTATCTCAATCATTTGATTTTGGCACCATTTTATCTCATCTCCAGATCAAGTAGAGAAGCCGGGGGCGTAGACCAAGTTCATATCAACATGCATAACTGATCAGGTGATAGTCAAACATAGTTTTGTGCTGCCAATCTGGCCTAAAAGACACTTCAAATTTGCATTTTTATTGTGCGATCAAAGGGTAAAAAAACTAAAAAAATACAATTATTAAAGACAACATTCTGGAAATTTGATGTTGCTGCAAGGAGAACCATGTCGAATACAATTTTAGCTAAGCATATGCTCTAGAGTTGTAAGCTAGTGTGTATGTTTTGGCTCTAAGATATGACATGCTGTTGTATCTTGTATTACTTGAGTCTACAAGGCATTGCGTGTTTGTAGGGTAGGATCAGTTCTAGTCTCAAGAGATGGGTAGTCGTATGCTGGCTTGCTACAGGTGGCTGGTGGAATCCCTAAAGCGTCCTGCGGATGGCATCAATGTCCTAGTGGGGATACTACTTTCGCGAGGCGGCCCTTGGGAACTGTTGATGCCAATGGAGCCTGTATAGAGTAAGATGGGGGCTAACGAGTTGGTTTATTAGACAAAACCCTGCTCCTGTATACATGGAGAGGTGAATACTTACATGCTTGGGACTCAAGCAAAACCCATATGGGCCATTGTAAATGAACCATTTAACTAAATACACTAATAATACTTTCTAATATCCCCTCTCAGTTGGAATATGGGTGAAACCGTGAAACACATGCATAGCTTGCCAACAGGAATTCAAAAGAAAAGTAGAACTTATAAGGGACAACAATAGCACATACAAACATTGATCTCCTTCTAAACCATGTAATACAATAATTGAAGCACTCAAACACTCCCCCCAAAGAAGATAGCACATAGAACATAGTTGTTGAGGCGCCCGCCTAGGGATGGCAATGGGTCGGGTTTTTGAAAACCCGAGCCATACCCGACCCGACCCGTTTATTCTTGACCCGAAAAAACCCAAACCCAAAAAATCCTTAACCCAAAAAAAAACCCACAAGTACTCAACCCGAAAAAACCCGACTCTAAAGTATATACCCAACCTGACCCTAAAACATACTTTGCTATCTTGAGGTTTACTTGTTATACTAGTTTTAGTTTCTCATTGCAGCACAACAGAAAAATTGACAGAGCGTACATATAGAAAAAGCTAAATCCTAGCAACTAAATATCATATTCAAGATAACAAACACATCAAATCTACATGAAACCTCCAACTTAATCTACATGAAACCTCCACTGAATATCGTATTCAAGGTAATCCAGCGCAAGGGTCGACAATTGCCATAAGACCGTGTGAATGATTGATTCCCGCTGGATTGTGCTCTTCTCTGAATATTGCGTCCTAGTTCTAGCCTACCCTTTGCTTCAAGTGCTTTTGCTCTTCCCTGGAGGTGTCATCCTGCTCCTCCCTCTGGTCTCTGCAGATTCTGCGGCTCCTTCAGGAGCATCATGGGCAGCGGCGGGACATTGGTTGAGTGTATACTAATACTGTTAATATTGCTTCTCTTACTGCCAGTGTTGTGTCTCTTGTGCGAAGTTCACGTATGTCGTAACTCCTTCGTTGATCCTCATGCCTCCAGCGCCACCACCGCAAGTGCTCCGACTATCGTTGGCACCCCTCATGACACGTGGCACCATGAACAGTTGAACACAACCAACATGACGAGCATCAACGAGCCTGACTACAAGCGCAACCCTCTTCGCACCTCAATCAGCCACCTGCCACCCGACGGACCGGGTAACACCTGAACGTATACCGTCGACGCACCACCACCACCACCACCAAGACGGCCCGGCTCCCCTGGCGCGCTTAATCTGGAACGAGGTGGGACGATCCATGGGATGGGGATGTGACGACAGCTCGTTCTCATGGACGAGTGGCGGCTACCCTGCAATATCGAGGAGCAGCGGTATGCGACTGATTGCGTCTGAGGCTTTGTCAACGAGGACGTCGACATCCCCAAATCCGTCCCAGGCCTACCTCCGGTGTTGTAGGAGTCATCCATGTCGCCGCCTAATCCTGGCTCTGGGTAGGTGAAGTGGGAGATGCGGTGTCGCGCGATGCTAGTCACGGGGTTCGTGGTCAGGCTAACACCCGCCACAACTCTCGTGGTCATAGGGAGGGTTATCGCCGACGTCGAATCAAACAACCAGGAGAAGGGTGAGTACGCAAGCGGGTGAGATCGGGTGCCCGCGTATCTATGATTGGAAACCCACAAAACCCAAGTACTCAGAAGCACATCCAAGTACTAGCCCGCAAAAACCTTAAACCCGATAAAATCCAATTTTTTAGGGTCGGGTCGGGTCGGGTAGGGTCGGGTCGGGTCGGGCAGGGTTTTTTTGCCATGCCTACGCCCGCCTAGGAGATTAGAGGCCCAAGGGGGTCCACCTAGTCCCTTGCCTACCTAAAATTAAAATGGACGCCTGGGAGAGTGCCTAGCACCGCTTGGGCAACCGCCTAGGAGTGCCTGGGGAGTCTATACAGTTTTCTTCCTGTTTTTTTTTTACATTTTGGACAATGTCATTTCAACATATGCTTTGACATATGTAAGTTCTTTTTAGGTCTTTTTAGCTGCTATCTCACTCTTACATTACAATTTAGGGTGTAGATCATAAAATATACACATAAATACCTTATATATGTGATATATGTTATATTATATATATACATATAATATGCAGAAAATAAAAAAATATGGCAGCGCCTAGGCGGTTTAGACGCCCTAGGCGGGCTAGGCGCCTAGCCAAAGCATACCACCGCCTGGCCGCCTTGAAAACTATGACGTAGAATGTAGCAAGCAGTAATAGTAGATGAGACTCCCCCTAACACTGATGATTGCCACACCTGTAGGAGTAAAACATCTAAAATTTTAATGAACATCTGAAGCTGTAGATGGTGGAAGATATTTGTAGAAGCTATTAAAGCCACTATTTGTTAAAATAGTCCGCCACAAGATGCACCTACGCTGGAGTGATGCAAAATAGTTGGGATAAAGGGCAATACTATAAGATATTGCGTTATAGCAATTGGTCAATGTGTTTGAGACATGTTGCTAATTGAGGCGATGTGCTATAGCTGGCGTCAACAAAGCACGATTGGATATGTAGGAACTAAAAAAAAGCTCCACTAATTTTTATGGGAAAATCAAACATGAATTTTGCTGATATGGGAGGCGTCGACTTTGTGATGGTTGCTACTAGGACAGGGGGAGTGTTAGAGGTGGATAGGGGAATCAATAGCCACAAAGATGAGTAGCTGGTTCTAGGAGGACATAGTGGCCGATGACAGAGAATCGCGACGTCAACGCCACGTTAGATACTTGTTGACGGTTTGGGGAGGGAAGGTGACGATGTGGATTGCCCTCAAACCAGCAGTGGCAGGTCCTTCCCCCGTTGTTGGCGCGCCATCTCCTGTAGCTGGGGTGCTCCTTTGCTGTTGTGTTGTTGTGTTGCCGCGATGGCCATCAGTGGCACTTAAGTTTGCTATTGGTGATGGGAGGATATGTTGTGTGGAAAGGGGGAGGCGCACATCAAGGGAGAAGAGCCGGTTGCTGACCGACTATGACTCCCTATTATTAGATGGCTAGGCTTAGGACTCTGCTCTGATACCAGTCGAGAACAAGATATGCGCTAATGAGTTGATTTATTAGACAAAACACTGCTTCCATATATAAGAGATGGGAACACTTACATGTTTGGTACTCGAGCAAACTTACAAGCTCAAGCAAACCCATACGGGCCAAAACATTTAGGCCCACATTACAAATTAATCCATTAACTAAATAAACTATTAACACTTTCTAACAAAGCCCTTTAGGGTTGTTGTTGTTGGTGGCGTCCTTGGGGGTTGTTGTTGTTAGCTATTACTGGTTGTGGAAGTGTCCAAGGGAGAAGAGAGGCATCATTGAAGGTAAGGTGGTGGCTAAAGGGAGAGGAAGTAAAAATACATGATTCAAAATAGGAGGCCTAGGATTAGATTGTGGCAGTTGCGTGGGGATGGCGACCAATAAGGTGAAAGGTCATAACTATGGGGGAGGGTATGAGAAAAATCCTAAGAGAAGTTAGGGTTAGACTATCATACCAATGCATTTAATTCGTAATGGAAAAATTAGCTAAAACAAAACTAATGGCAAAAGGAAAGGGCTGATATTCATCAATTGTGTTTTCTACTAACGTGCTAAACATATTTTAAGTAGGCACAAAAAGACAAGATAAGTTAGGCAAGAGCCAATGTAGGACCGAACCACATGAATTTACAAAAGGCCAACTAAAAGTGAAATAAAACACAAAATAAATATTAGAGAGTCTGCTTAATTTTGTTAATTAAGTTATTTGAGTCTATTTGTATATGGGCCCAAGTGTGTCTTGGCCCATTAGGGTTTAGTCTAAAATCTTTACGCTTCCCCCTTCTCCTATATAAAGGAGGGGGATTCCTATATCCATTAGCCTTCTTTTATTCTCTGAGACATATTAGCCAAAAAGAGTATTGAGTATTAGATCGTGGACGTTTGTGTTCATCAGTATGCATGCATGGTGTCCATGCTAATCACACGTTGTACTCATGGGCGAGATCAGGGTGATAGTGAAGGTATTTATGGTTCCAAAACTAGTCACTCAGTGACCGAAGATCCCTTTTTTGCTACCATGGGGTCACTTCACTTTTGGTGGAGATGGTAGCAACCCTAACATAGATATTGTGTTTGAGACCTTGTTGTGGTACTAGTAGATGAAGAAAAATTGATGATGGAGGATGGAATGATACTACAACATAGTCGTATTGTGGTCGATCGTTCTCAAACAAGGATTATAATAAAACAAAAAATCATTCTTTTTTACCTAATGTGATGATGTTGATACCGTATAAGTAGTAGGATGGTTGTGTGGAGTTTATATTGGTGGGCAAAAACAACGGGAGAATGAGGATTAGTGAGTGACATGGGGAGTTGGTTGGACAAATTTGATAGTAAATTAGTTTCTGATACAAAGTAAAGGACATGGTAGGGAGGACGATGAAGAGGGATTAAGGGAGCTGAATTTTCACAAAAACTCTGAATAACTAAATGCATTTTCATCAAATCTTCCTAGTATAAAGCGCATGGGTAGCTAGTTCCTTATGATTCAGTCTAATCATCATAAAAACTTGAAACTAACCAAATGATATTTGCAAAATATACCTGAGTTAAGTAATTGTTCTAGTATTTAATGCTTGATGATGTACACAAGGAAGGAATAAATGATACTCATGGTAGAAAAAATACTAGGTCTCTTTGATGTAATACACAAGGCCCTAAAGGGTAGGGTTGCAAATGGGTAGGGTAGAGGGGTACCATATCCTTACCCACATAAAAGTTGTGGGTAATGGCTAGGGTAATTACTCTTTCCCTATTTACCCTACCTTACCCATACCCATTTATCCACAGGGAACAATGTGTAGGGCAATAGGTGAAACAGATAAAACAACATAATGATAGATATATGATATTTTCAATAACCATTTCATATAATTTTCCCTACATCAAGCACAAGGCCATGGTTCTAAACATCGGCGATGTTGGGTGGTGTTTCACTGATGTCCATGGGTGGCGAAGCCTGGATAAGTCGACTTGGTCACAATGTTGACCCGATTTCCCCCCAACATCGGCGATGTTAGCGTGGCACAGTTCATTTCTGTCACAATGTCGTCGATGTTGTCGATTAATCCCTGATGTTGATGACATCAAGCCGACATTTAGACGGCCGAAGTCAGCCCAGTCAGGTGTCCTGCTCGAGTACTAATTAAGCAAGAGGAGTTCTTGAATTGACCTTCCACTTCACTCCTTAGATGAATTGAAGAGTGGTGTGTGCTGGGAACTTGATGTTTTGACTCGTTTGAGTGTTGGAGCTTGGAGGAGGCACCCTTGTATTCTATTTGAAGAAGAAAGTTGCTATTATGTAGTTAAAGTTCTATTCTCTACTTTTTGACTTGTGAATCTTGTGTTGTGTTGTGAACTCATGATTTTATGTTATTATTGACATTTTTAAGGTTGAGTTCTAAGTTCTAACAGTAACTAGAAGTTTTCCATCGATGTTCAATTTGGATTCACTTCATTTTCTTTCAAAAAAGGTGTTGAAGTTTTAACGATGTAATGTAAAACTACAAGCTAACTTAAGATAAACGAAGCAATGGCTAAAAGATAATTCATATTCCTCAACTGTGTCTCTACATGGACGCAGATAGAGCCTTTATATAGGCTTCTAAAAGAAAGACAAAGTGGGTGTAGCCAATGTGGGACTAAACCATTTGACTTTACAAAGCCCAAAAGCAAGAAATAAAGGCAAAATAAAATAAAGCATGCTAATGAAGCCTAAATAATGACATGGCACCATCTACGCTCATAATGACAAGGGCATTGGGCAGCTAGGTGAGTCGTGCTGTGACTATGAAAGCATTCACGACCTCGCAGAGGAGGGCGAACTGGAGTTGTGACTACCTCCTTGCCTTTACTGGAGGAAGAGGTTGAAGAACTCTGGGGAGGTGGTTGGGGTAGGGGATGGGCAAAGCGATTCAGGGTAGTGGAAGGGTTATTAGTTGCGCGAATACGTTGTCCAAAACTAGAAAAGGAAGGACCACGAGAAGCAGTCTGAAGGTAACTCTCTACCTTTTGGGTACGGTGAAAAGCATCATCCAAGGAGTCATATTGTTGTAACTCCATTTCTCGTTTAATGTCAGGGTGTAAACGGTGCACAAAACGAGCGTCCAGTTGCAAATCAGAGTCATTGTGAATACAACAGTTCTTGGCTTCCTCAAATCGTTCCATGTACTCTTGAACAGATGATGACCCTTGACTAAGGGCCATCCAGTCAGAAAGAAGTTGTCTTTGGTATTGGGCGGGAACATAGCGTTCACGTAGTTTAGTTTTCATCTCATCCCAGAAGAGGATGGGGTTGACCACTACGCTCCATATCACGTTGGACACCTTGCCAATACCTCTTGGTAGACCCTTCTAGTTTCATCTTGGCAAACCTAATCCGTTGGGCGTCTGTCATGTTATACCAGTCGAAGTAATCTTCCAAACTAGCAATCCAATCGAGGAAAGCCTTAGGGTCAAGTTTACCATCAAACGTTGGGGCATCGACCTTAACTCGTCGAGTGATATCATCGTGAGGTGGGTGTCTCATGTGGTACTGACCATAAGGGTTTTGAGGAAAGGCTGGACCACGTGGGGGGGGGGTGATATGCATCATGTCCAGGGAGACGAGGACGTGGCTCAGGTGGTGGAATGGGGTGATAAGGCGGAGGCACTGGTTGTTGTGGGCGTGGATAATGGTTTGCAGGAATGAATTGTGGAGCAAGGGGAATGTGTTGGGGTGAGTATGGTAGTCGTGGCGCAACGGGTTGAGGTGTATAAGGGAGAGGGTGATAATGCATCTGGACGTAGGGGTGGTTTTCCTCGTAGGGCTGTAGAGTATAATGGTCAGGTCCAGTAAATGGTTCAGTGACCCCTAAGTTTTGGTACTCGGGGATCCCTTGCGGTTGTGGTGTATAGAATTGTAGGGGAGTAACAGGCAAAGGAGTTTGTGGTGCATTCCCGTTATTTGGTGGCATACCATATCCCAGATAAGGTGCTGAAGTCTGACTGGCCTGGAGAGTATGTGCATGGCGAATAGTGCGAAGCTCAGCCATGATGGAATTGATTGATTGACCCAGACTTTCAAGGGTAAACGGGGGTTGGGAAGACGTAGGGGCTGCTTCTTATGTGGGTTCTAAAACTGGTCTATTAGACCTACGGTCAAACATAATGATTTGCAACGAAATAGCCAAAAATATATTGTGCCAAATGAAAACTTAGTTTTGAAATGGACAACGCAAAATGAATCAAGAAAACAATGCGGACAAATATATGACAGTAAAATAGTGCACCGAACAAGGGAAAACCTTTCTAAAAATTGGGACGACAAATTTTTTTGGGTGGATGAATCAAAACTTCCTACGGACCCTTTGTGAATGTAATAAAAATGCAGTAGATAAGCAAAAGCACAATAAATAATGAAAAGATCTTACCCAAAGTGATGACAATCGTTGCTTCCTTGCTTTTGATATAGATGGAGAGAATTACCTCTGGAAGAAGTACTATATATGTGCCCTGACCCTACGCGGATCCAACTGGCGGGTTGCTTACTAGCGGCCCGGGGGCCAGTTGTCGATGGAGCCGTGGAGGGATGACCAAAGGGCGGCGACGACAACAGCGGTATAAAGTAGTGGATGGCTGACCAAAGGGCGTCGGCGGAGGAAGCAACATGCAACGACTGTAGTGGTAGCAGGCTACGACGACTATAGACAGAGGCAGCAACCGGTGAACGAGGGCGGAGGCCACGGACAGAAGCGGTGGTAGGCAGCGGACATGGGGGTGGCGGCGGCAGGTACACAGAGAACGGCGGCGGCGGCAGGACCTAACATTAGGGTTAGGCTCTGATACCACTTAATGTAAAACTACATGCTAACTGAAGATAAATGAAGCAATGGCTAAAAGATAATTCTTATTCCTCAATTGTGTCTCTACATGGACGCAAATAGAGCCTTTATATAGGCTTCTAAAAGAAAGTCTAAGCTGGTGTAACCAATGTGGGACTAAACCACTTGACTTTACAAAAGCCCAAAAACGATAAACAAAGGCAAGATAAAATAAAGCCTGCTAATGAAGCCTAACTAATGACACGACGCCATCTACGCTCATAAGTGCATAAAGGTGAGGCCTGTCCTACATCACGATGTTTGTCGAAGTTTGCATCTAAACTTCCTTGAAACTGCCCTAATGTTTCCACAAACTTCGACTTCCACACTTGGCGAAGTTGACACGAAGCGAAGTCTTGCACCATGCACAAGACTCTCTTAAAACCAATTTTAAATAGTAATACATTACAAAATTTCGTGATATACAACCAAAATGCTTATATTTAATCCAATATTTGTTTTTACAAACAAGGTCTAACTTTGTTCGTATACTATTTATCACCGAGGAATTCTTTTCTCTCTCTAATATATAGTTCTAAAAACTTCAACATGCTACCGATTGTATAATAAACTTCTAAGTATTAAATAATGGTACAAATTAAGCAAGCCATGGTGAGAATTTTTGAATTTTTAATAGGAATTAGTAAATGTGTTACAACCCCAAAGTATAATTCAACCTTATACTTATGGGAAAACGAGTAAAGTGGATGGGGTAAAACTTCTTCCTTACACTACCCATTTTAGGTGTGGGTAAAGAGGGTAAAGGGTAAATAGGTGGTGGGTAAAAAAATTGCTTACCCTTGTGCTAGCTCACAGGGTATGGGTGGTGGGTAAATGGATAACACCCTACAGATGCAGTACAGTCCCACTCCTAGATCCAAAAGCAATAAATGGCATATCTGATTAGCCTAATTAGTTCTTTCATAATGTTTTTGTGTTTTAAGATTTGTTATGCATTTTTTTCAGTTTTAGGATCTAAGTGTGATATAAGGGACTCATTTGTCAGTTCTTAATTAATTAGTTTTTCTTGGTATTTCAATAGGGTCATTAGCGGAAATAAACCAATTAGGGCTTCAGCCTATGCCTGGGGGTATTGTCTGGCAGAGTTGAATGATATGAGCTAGTTTTTTGTTTTGCAACTTGCTTTGCATCACCTACCCATTTACAGTCCTACTAAAAGCAATAAGTATTGGTAGAGCGAAGCATTTGAAATTAATACGTAGGGATGTCAGGATATGCAAGGAGTTTAATTTAAATTCACAGGTTCTTGGCAGACAGTGATGATTGTATGTAGTATTTATGGACTATGTGCTTCTAATGTTTTGGATCATAATTTTATACCCTCACCAAACAACCGAAAAAAAAGGAGCGGGTGTTTTAAGGAGTTAAAAACTATATAATACTGATATCTTATGACATGACCATTGTCTAAACTCTCAAGGGCGGTGAAAATTGAACAGTGAATTTTGCACACAAAATGTATAAATCAAGATCGAACAAGTTTATGAGAGAATCAAATCATAGTTATTCAGGGAGGTGCAGTCATACTGTTATGGATTCCATTATGGTTCATCGCTTAAATGATTCAATTAGGGGGGTTCAGACAGGAAGACACTATTTACATTTTTGGTCATTTATTTCTTTTCTAAACTGAAGCTCTTTATGGTCCAGTATAGGGTTTTTGTATGAAATTGACAATAAGCGCTTGTATTTACTGTTGCTTTTCAGGGATATGGCTTGACTGAGACTTGTGGAGTTGTCACTATGCAAGATCCTAAACATTCTGCTACGTTTGGCACAACCGGGGCCCTTGTTTCAGGAATTGAGGGAAAGGTTATAAGTATTGA
The DNA here is from genome assembly GCA_963693085.1 of Alisma plantago-aquatica. NCBI lineage: Eukaryota > Viridiplantae > Streptophyta > Magnoliopsida > Alismatales > Alismataceae > Alisma > Alisma plantago-aquatica. Next base: position 1,285,950,800 of record OY856409.1, read on the forward strand.
CACGATGAAGGCTCTCCCACCAAATGAGTTAGGGGAATTGTGCTTCCGTGGACCAAACATCATGCAAGGTAACAGTTCAGTCAATATATTATTGGCGTTTTCACTATAACTTTTTGAGTTCAATTTCCATCAGCTAAAGTTTGATTAAAACAAATATTTTCACCTGGATTATTTAGTGAAAGCTACTGAAATCCTAAAATACTTGGGATGATCACGAGAAGCATCATGAGTGTTTTTACGCAAAAGATGCAGATAAAGAGTTAAACTTTTGGAATGAACATGGTATGGATAAGAAAACTTAGCACTTCTAGTAGGTAGATTGGTTCAAAAACAAGGTTTGACTGGTTTACTGGATGGGAAGGAAAGTGAACCAATGATAGTGTATAGATTTGGATCTGACAAAACATGATGATGATATATACTAGGCCAACAACAAGTGCCAAGAGTGTCAAGTAATAGGGAATCTTGCCTAAAAACCAGTCTATATTCAATTGGTCAAAATCTACTTATACTAGCCTTACTTGCTTAAAATATGTGGAATCTGATTCTGCTCTTTTCCTTCTAGTCTAGAACTTTATTTATTGACCAAAGTTTGCTTGTAAAAGGACCACAAGACCTTCTGACCTTTGACCTTTGAGGCATACTGATAGCTCAGGCCCTTGTGTCATGGGTGTGTCTATCCAACAATATCGTCGATGAAACAATAATCACAATTGTGCCTTTGACCATCTGTAATACCACCAACAATGTAGACATCGACATCAACAAGGGAGTAGGTTGCCTCACAGGATTTTCCATTAGTCTTTAAGAAAGAGGCCTATATGCACAGTGATGGCTTTCAGCCCCTTGACATGATGTGTACCTGGTATGTGATATATTTTTTTAATTTTCTGCACACATGTAACTTGCTTCACTTCAACCATGCATGGATGACATTCAAAATTCTGCTCAACTTCTATCTGTTAATCAGTGTTAGACTCATGCCCAGATATAGGTTTGCAATTTCCCTTTATATTCACATATTTATTCACCTATTAGCTACTGATTGGCAAGATTCAACTTTGCTCTTGTTTGCACGTCCTGGTTATTCTTTTCATTGTTCATTTTATATCCAACAAGTCTCAATACAGTATTGGTTTACTTTTAGTTTCTTCTAGTCGATGGCTAGGCACATTCGACATATGACAATTAAATAATTTCTCAGTTATGATGCTACATTCGCTTGCACATTCTGTTTTCAGCCAATTTCTCACTTAGTAGTGATTTTCACATGGAGCTTGCAAGCAATTGGTGGGGCAATAATTTACTTCCTCTAATCTTTGCCTGACACTATTAGCTAGTTAGTTACCCTTTTTTATCTTTCAGTGAACACTTTCAAAGCATGCTTTTTTCGGATTTCCTTTCGCATGCTTGAAATGATCTTTTACCTTGTACTTTTTAAGGGCCGTTGGGGTCTAGACATTAGAAGTTCTGGTAGATGTATGTTTAGGAAATACCAGGGCCTTATCAGCACTTCAGTGGCAAGGCAGCAAAACGCATGCATCTGATACAGCAGGTCAGCACAAAAATGTGCCTTCACCGCACGGATGCGGCAGTTTTCAATTAAGTGAAAACTGGTGTGATTCCAACTTCCACACATTTGTGTAGTAAACAGTAAAGCAAAATGCAGAAACATTTTATCGGGCCCTAATCTTGAATGGCTTTTATATATTACAGTCCCTGCTTTATATAAGAGGTTAAGTATAGAGGCTAAGCACATGATAAGAGATAAGGGACAAAAAGTAAACAGGAGAAACACAAGCATTAAAATACAGATAAGTTAACACCCCACCTCAAGCTGGAGCATATGTCTTTCATTCCAGCTTGTCTACCATTGTGATGAGTCTTGTCTTTGGCAGCGGTTTTGTGAAGATATCAAAGCTGTTCTTTAGTTCTGAGGTACGGAGTGGAGATGTATCCAGTCATTATTGATTCCCGTATAAAGTGGCAATCCACTTCTATGTGCTTGGTATGTTCATGAAATGTTTGATTACTAGCAATGAATGTGGTGCCTTGTTGTCGCGGAACATAGGAACATGACCAGAATTAGAGATTCAAATTCTTTCAGTAGACCTTGAACCCATATTAGCTCACATGTAGTATGAGCCATAGCTCTATATTAAGTCTCAACATTTGACTGTGCAACTACCATATGTTTTTCGCTACGCCAAGTGACAAGGTTGCCTCCAACAAAAGCGCAGTATCCAGAAGTAGATTTTATGCCAGTCTTTCTTCATGCATAGTCAGAATCAAAACGGTCTATAAGATTGCAGTGCCCATGTCTTTTATATAATAAGACTTTCCCAGGAGAGACTTTCAAATATTTTAGAATATGACAAACTGCTTCCCAATGACATAATTGTGGTTTGTTCAAATATCTGCTAACAAGCCCAACTATAAAAGTAATATCGACTCTAGTGACAGTTAAGTATATCAGTTTTCCTGCCAGTTGTCTATATTGTTTATTGTCAGAATACAAAGGTGAAAAATCGTCGTCCTGGTTTGATAGGGATCAAGTGGTGTACATTCTGGTTTACCACCCAACAAACCAGTCTCCGGCAATAAATCAACAACATATTTATGTTGGGATATACATATACTAAAAGATAAATTAAAAACTTCAATTCCCAAGAAGTAACGAAGTTTTCCTAGATCTTTAGTTATAAAATGTTTGGCCGATCTTTTTGGTAACTTGGATGCCAGCTCTATAACTGCCAGATAATATAAGGTCATCAACGTAAACAATCAGAATCCCAAGTCCCAACGTTGTTATTTTAATAAACACCAAATGGTCAGAAATGAGAGCGTCTAAATTGAAAATGAAGAAAAATCTGGCTTAGTTTATCAAAGCAAGATCTTGGGCTCTGCTTCAGTACATAAATTGCCTTTCGAAGTTGACACACTTTAAAACACTCCCCTTGAGCAACAAACCCAGACGGTTGCTTATAGACTTCTTCATACAGATTGCCATACAAAAATGCATTTTTGACATCAAGCTGGAATAGAGGCCAATCTAGATAGTCTCGCAATAGAAATGAAAACACAAACAGAGTTCAGGTGGGTCGCATGAGAAAATGTTTCAAAGTAATCAACCCACATATGTCTGTGTGTAGCTCTTAGCTACCATACTAGGCATGCTTGTAGACGCTCAACAATGTCGTCGGGTGATATTTCACAGTAAATATCCAACAACACCCAACATGTGAACAATCAGTGGGTGAATCAACCAGATCCCAAGTATGCTGTGCTTTTCTAAGGCATGCATTTCTGCTTCCATGGCCTGATGCCATGCAACATGTGAAAGGGCCTGGGCTGCAGTCTTAGGAACAAATTTTGCAGAAAGAGCATTAGTAAGTAGGCAAGACTGGCACCAAGATTATCTGTCAAACAAAATGATTGATGGGATGTAATGTGCAAGACTGAACACCTTTTGATGAACTAATCAGTAGGTTTAAGTCAGAATTTACATGAGTCGTGTTTGGTTCCGCTGACGAAAATGAAGGATTGGTTGAGGGAGGGGCCATAGAAGGAATAGTTTTTGTACGATGACGTTTGTACGCCTGTAGAGGCTTGGTTTGTGAGACAAAACTTTCAGATATCTTAGTCTCTGTTAGAATTGGCAATGAAGTATCATCTAGAAGATATGTATGAAGAGAAGAGCCTTCCTTTGAGTAACACGACAAATTCTCAGAAAAGACAACATAAACATTGAGGAACCATTGTTTTGTAACTGGGTCATAGCACTTGTACCTTTTGTGTCTTTTGGAATAGCCCGGGAAAATACACTTTGTAGATCTGGAATCAAGTTTGGTCATGCCAGGTTGTAGATTATGAACAAAGGATGTGGTACAAAAAATGCGAGACGGAATAGAGAAAAGAGGTGCATTGGGCTACAAAACAGTATATGAGATTTGATTTCCTATAACAGAGGATGACATTCTATTCATAAAAAACAATTAGTCACTACAAATTCAGACCATAAATGTTTAGGCATGTGATAGTGCAACATAATAGTGTGCGCAACCTCAAAGTAGATGGCGATTCTTTTGCCCAACAACGCCATTTTGTTGTGGGGTATAAGGACAAAGTGCCCAATTGTTTAACAAAATCACTTACAGACTGTTGCACAAATTCTAGAGCATTATCAGTTCAAAGAATTTTAACATATTTAGATAACTATGAACGTATCTCAACAAAAAAGGTCTGATAAACACTCAAGACATGCACACGATCTCTAAGTAAGAATAACAAGGCAGCTCGAGAGGAATCATCAATAAAAAGTAACAAAATAGCTGAAGTCTGTGATATATATTACAGAGCATGGTCCACAAATGTCCACATGTACCACATCAAACAAGATAGTATAAGAAATAGTCTTTTTCATAGGAAAAACATATCAAGTTTGCTTGCCGAATTGATAGGCCTCATGTTGAAAAACAGTATCAGGGACAGGAGGAACGAAATACTTTAATTTTCCAGCAGAAGGATGTCCCAATCGATAGTACCATTTTAGCCTGGTGACTATAGAAGACAGTAGTGTCGTATGAATAGATTGTGGTGTATCAAGATAGTGTAGTCCATCTGTCCCTCATGGTCCAAACCAATCTTCATCTTCGTGTGGAGATCCTGTAACATAGCCATTAGAGTCAAAAGTAATTGAGCAACAAAGTTGCTTCACAGTTTTACTAACAAATAAAAAATTTAACGGAAATTTTGGAACGTATAGGGCATATTTTATAAGAAGATTTGTAGGCGTCCTTATGTTTCTGACACCAAGAATAGGCGATCTAGTACGTTAGCAACCATGATAGAAGGAAAATAAGAAGTTTTGTGCAGATAAGAAAATAAGGCAAAGTTCTCAAAATTGTGGGAAGAAGCGCCAGAGTCGATGACCCACTGCTATTCATCGTAAGTAGCAGGGGAATCTAAAAAGGAAGAACCTCCATCTGGTTGGGCAGGTGTAGTCTGAGTACCTAAGCGTTCTTGAAGAAGTTTCTCCATCTCTGAGCGAAGCCACTAAGGGGAAACCAAGGAAGTGGCAGGTGGTGTCTCAAATTTGGCGCCTTCAGTAGAAATTCGGTTGGCCTAGTGTGTGGTTCACCATGCTTGGCTCAAATGGTCTTCAGTATGGTTGTTGCAAACATAAAAGTTGTGTTGCTCGCCAGATAGCGGTAGTCCATGACTAGAGGTATCAGATAAGCATCCACGACCACGACCTCGGTCACAACCGCGTCCTCGACCTCGACCATAGCCATGTCCTCGACCTCTGCCACGTCCAAAATCATCCAAGCTGCAGAAAGAGAAGAACTATTAGGAGGCATCGATGACGATGAAGTGACTGACGGGATCCTTTGGACGCGTTTGCGAACATCTCGTAAAGTGGGAAGAGGGTCACTAGACAATATCTGATCCACAACACTAGAGAAGCAGGTAGGCAGGCCCACAAGAAACTAGATGACTTGTACTTCATTACGTTCACGTTGAACGTCTTTAATATCATCAGAAAGAGGATGAAAAATGTCAAACTCATCCCGTAGAGCACAAAATTGGTTGTAGTAGTCCCCAATAGACCTGTCAATAGAATATTCATTGTTTGCCAGACTTTTGAAGATTTCAAAAACCTATTTTGGATTTTGTTGATAGGAATAGACATGAGACAATTGTTCCTACATGGCCTTGGTAGTACAAAGTCAGAGCAGAGATTGCCTGATCTTTGGCTCAACACTGTTGACAAGCCAAGTCATCACACCAGAATTGTCTTTGACCCTAAGGTCATATGATTATTCTGTTTTGTCGTCAACAATGTGGCAGGAGGAGTTGGGGCAACTTTAGTAAGGTGGTTGTATTTGCTTGGAGCTTTGACAAATACCTCAAAGGAAGTCGACCGGGTGTGATAATTCGACCCGTCTAAATTTGGTCGTAACATCCAGGGAAGGAAAGCCATCAGACGCCCCCATAAGAGTATATAAAAGGAACATGGTTGACCGTGCAAAGGAGCACCAATAGAAGAGAGGTGCGAGGTTCACACGTTGCACCAAAAATAGTAAAGGATCATGGAAACCAACATAGGGGCACATATACATGTGAAGAACCTACGCCACAATGATATTTTAATTCACCATGTGGTGCATGCACGAGAAGGGGAACTCCCCCCTACAAGTCAATGTACTATTTTCTGAAGAGACTGTAGAAAGAAGAATAGCGGCGGCTTGGGTGGAGAAGGGTGTAGAGGGAGACAATAACAAGAGGAGACAACTGTGACAACATCTTCAGGGTGGAGGAGGGGGTGACGGGGAGGGAGGAAGGGCAGGGGAGGAGGGGTGCCGATGGGGAGAAGGAAGAGGTGGGGGCTGACTGCGGTCAGGGAGGCAGGGGGAGGAGGGTTAGCACAAATGGGCATGGAGGAAGGGGGGGAGGGATGGCCGCGAAAGGCAGGTAGCAAGGGGGAGGGGGTGGCAACGACATTTAGGAAGGAGGGGGTAGAGGCTGGTGGCGGTGGTCCAAAGGAGACAAGGGTGGGGGAGGGGAGGGGTTGGTTGGATGGGGCCGAGATGGATATAAGCTCGATATCATGTAGAGGAGATAATTGTATTGCTTGATTAAGCAATAATACAATCCTCTCTTTATATAAGAGTGGCTAAGCACAAGATAAGAGATATAAGACAACTTCAAAAGGAAAAACACAAACAGTAAAATACAAATAAGAGTAACCTTTGGGTTCTCCAGATCATAGCCTGATCATTTTACTTTAAATAACGAAAACTAATGCATCAGTTGCTATCCTAATTGTATATGTCGATGATATTGTTCTTTCTCGCAGTGATTTGCCTGAGATTTAGGCTACAAACAATATCTATCTGAGTAGTTTGTTACTCAAGATCTAGGTATATTACGTTACTTTCTTGGCATTGAAGTAGCTTACAAGGGATCTTTGATTTGTCTATCACAGAGAAACTATGTTCCGGATCTGCTCAAAGAAATTGGTATGATGGGGGCTCGGCTTGTTGATACTCCTTTGGACTCTAATGATAAACTCACTATGAAGGGCCAATATTTCTTGATCTCTCGAGATACAGGTGGCTAGTCGGAAAACTGATTTATCGTATTGTTACTCGTGTGGATATTAGTGTTGTAGTTGAATCTATTAGTCGATACTTAGACAAACCTAGAAATGTCATTGGGAAGCTGTTTGTCACATCTTAAGATACTTAAAAGCTAATCTTGGCAAAGATCTGTTGTATTCCAAACAGGGTCACACGAACATTGTTTGGAACTTCGATGTTGATTATGTAGAAATTTCCACTGATCTCAAATCTACTTCTGGCTATTACACTTACCTAGGTGGCAATTGTTAAAGAGTATATATTAGCCTATTTAGTTAATAGGTTAATTAGTTAGTGGGCCTTTAGTGTCTCAGGGTTTCTCCCTTGCTCCTATATATAGGACAGGGTTGTACCTCTTTTATTCATCTAATCTAATCAAATCAGTTCAATACAATATTCTTTCACATGGTAACAGAGCACGTTCACTCCTGAGGGAACCCTAGCCGCCGCCGCTTCCCTCTCTTCTCCTAGACGGATACGCAACAACCCTAGCCGCGCCTTTCTCTCTGAGAGAGAGCAACATAGGGGGTGCCTCCGCCTACAGACGGCCGCCGCCATTGCCATGGCTTAGGCCGGCTACCCGCCAGGCACATCTCGGCCTCCATGGCTCTTCTTCCTCTTTCTTATAGATTCAATTTTCTTTCCGTACGCCGGTGTCATCTTTCCAGGCTATCTTCAATTTTCATCCATCTGTCACCATAGCAGCTGAAGCTCCCGTCGTCGATCACAGTAGCTGCCCAACAAGCGGTGCCATCGCCGCCAGCAACAATAACCAGTGTCGCTGTTCTCCATTAGCGCAGCCGCTGCTATCATCTTGCCGCCGCCGCCCACAACCAGTACAATAGCAATAGCAGCCGCCAGCCGCCCAACAAATATCTCCATCCGCCATCCACATCCAGCAGCAACATCGGCTGCCGGTCAGCAAACAGTAGCCACTATCATCGTTGTCGGTCCCTCACATCACGCCGCCGCCGCGCCCCCTCCCCCCAAGGATCAGCCGCCATCGCCACCGCTGCCATCATTTATCCAGCCTTTGCCATCGCTTATGGAGAAGCTCCGCACTTGGCGCCCCCTGCAGCCTCATGGTCTGCAACATCTCCAGAGCCGCACAAGAGCCAGTATCATCTCTTCTGTTATGGCCAAGTCCTATGGTAGCCAGTCATCACCTAGTCGCCACTGAAATTCTACAACATCAAACAGACGTCTTCGCCATCATCCAGGCTCCATCCTGCTGCTGCTCCACTCTACGTCCTACTGTTGCTGCCTTGATCTGGCAAGCTATTGTTCTTTTATCATTCCACCATATTCAACCATGTCATTACCCCTAATTGTTCTATCTTCTCCCAAGTTTCTGACGTCCTCCAATACTTATGATATTCAGATCCTTAATCAGTTCTATCTTTGGCTAATCGGATCCAATTTTAAGCCTAATCGGAATTAGATCCATTTAATTTTCTACCCAGATCTTACATTGGCCCATTTAGCATATTCTCTCCGGTTATCAGTTTCATTCTCCTCATATTACACATCTCCATATCACAAATTCCTCTCAAATCCATCAATTCCTTTCCCACCCACCCATCATGTGTGTATCCTTTTTTCCACGTGTGGGGGGGGTCATATATCCATTTCTCCACACCAAACACTCACTCTCGTCGTATTTGGTGTGTGGGGGGGGATAGAGAGGAGAGGAAGAGATGAGAAGAGAGAGATAGAGTGTGAGAATATGTATGAGAGAGGATATGAGAAGAGATGATATATGTATTCAGGCTATTATCTTCATGAAGCTTCGCGTTATTCAGCACATTGCTCTCTACTTCCAGACAACAATGAAGGATCTCCATTCAGCGTCAACCCGAGCTATCCGCGTTATGTACGTCAGGTGTTGATGGTGTACTTCAGTTGCATTCACATGAGACATATGGGTGCTTCTTCAGATTTTCAGAAGCTCGGCAAGCCTGCTAATCTACTTCTGCAAGGTTGATTCATCTAGTTTATCTTCACTGAGCTGCTTTATCACGTCTTCTTCGAGCTGCATCTGCTGTATTAGCATCACCTTCCGCTTATCTTCTTGGGACTTTCCTTGATGGATGATATCTCCTTTCCTGTCAAGCCCCCAAGGTTTATGAGACAGAGCTATGGTACCTGCATCGTATCACCAGCGTCCGTTCGTGTTCGTGCCACGTTATGCACGTCTTTCTAGACAATTTGAAGATTCCGCTACTACTACATCGACACTGTGTATCCGTGTTTGTGCCGCGCTAAGTACGTATTCCAGTGAAGTTACCGTAGTCGTGGTATTGATGATCGTCTGCTCCAAGTGGCAAATTACTGCTCCAGTATTCAGGTTCCATTTCAGATTTTCTTCATTCCAGATGCACTCCAAAAGGCCTTCATCAAAGTTCGAGGATCTCCAGCCTGCAGAATACAATTTCAAAGAAAAGAGGTGTCGTCATATGATTCAGGGGGAGTTTTGTTTAAGGGGGAGTATCAATCTTTTGTATGGGGAGTGATATTTATCCTTTATCATTTCTATCTTTTCTTTTATCGAGTCATGTAACTCCAAGCTTGGACATGTGTTTCACCCATGATCCAGCTTGAGGGGGAGTGTTAAAGAGTATATATTAGCCTATTTAGTTAATAGATTAATTAGTTAGTGGGCCTTTAGTGTCTCAGCCCGTTTAGATTACTTAAGTCCCAAGTCTCAGGGTTTCTCCCTTACTCCTATATATAGGACAGGGCTGTACCTCTTTTATTCATCTAATCTAATCAAATCAGTTCAATACAATATTCTTTTACAACAATCTTGTATCATGGCATAGTAAAAAGCAAAGTGTGGTCGCCAAGTCCAATGCTGAAATAGTATGCAGGGCTCTGGCTCATACAGATTGCGAGCATCTCTTTATATCTCTCGTCAAAGAATTCGGACTGCCTGTGGCTATCCCCTAAACCTTCATTGCCAGCAATCTAGCATTCTATGAGCGCACCAAGCATATCAAATCGGTTCATAATGAAGAAAGATATATGTACTCCTTACATACTCTTGGATGATCAGATTGCTGACCTATATGCTAAAAGCACTTACAAAAGAGAGATTGACAAAGTTGGTTGACAAGCTGGCATGAGAGATATCTATGCTCTAGCTTGAGGGGGAGTGTTAATGTTTTCACTTATTTATTCTTTAATGTTGTGCTTTACTTTTAGGTTCATATGATTGGGTTATCTCTTTCTCGGTGTCTTTCCATCCTATATAAAGAGAAGCATATTGTGCTGCTTAATTCATTCCATTATAGCCGATTTTATATCAACCTTGAACCGGTCAACCAGTAAAACTAGTGGACAAGGAAAGATGGCTAGATGGTTAGAGTTCACTTGGTTAAGGGCTAGGCATCATGTTTGTGGAAACTTAAATTAGGCGAAAGATACTATGGTCTTCTTGGGTCCTTATAAAGAAACCCACACGAGTCTAGGTGAATAAATTAAGCCCACAAGTTCTCGGAAGCTCAAGGTGATGGTGGTCAATAAAAGAACATAGCAAAGGGCCTTCTAGTGATTGATAAGAACTACCTGCAATTTCCCAAAAGCTTCAAATGGTAATCTGTATATGTACTATCTGACTTGATAGCTGCCTACAAGGAGTGCATAGACGATGGCAAGATAAAACCAACCCCACCAAGTGTTAGAAAGCACCAGGTGATGATCAATATAGGTAAAAATTGATCTGCCAAGTGTCTTTAATGAGTGTTTTAATAGAATGAGGTTAAAACCAACCTCACCAAGTGCTTAAAAGTATCAATTGAGATTGGTATGGGCATACAAAAAGAAAACCAAGAACACCAAAGCACCAAGAACTGCAAGACAAGGAAACATATGGGCAGGTAAAAGAAAAATTGATAACACCAAGTCCTAGTAGTACCATGTGAAGATCAATATCTAAGTGAAAGGGCCGATAAAATTTAGTGTTGTGGACAGTAGTTTGATTCCAGGAGCACCATATTGTCATGGTCATTGGTGTTAAGGTTGCAAAAGGATGTTCTAAGTTTGGCAATTTGACTTGTAATTGCATATGAAATATCAAACTATATAAAACTACCAGTGGATTCAGATAATTGTATCCACATTGGAAATTATTTGAAATCTACAACTCTAGACATATATTATGAGAATTATTTCAACTTTAGTATAGAAATTGAAGTAGAAAATTTTGTAACATAAATTCTATACAGTAATATATTTCATTTATATAATTTGTTGAATATATGCATTATTTGTTTCCAATTTGAATACTAAAATGATCCAAAATCTGATATCTCCGCCCAGAATAAATTTGGACATTCCATTGTGATTAGTCAGATTCTACACCAGGTTTCTCACGTAAGATCTGGATTTCAGAACAAATTCAATCTCATATGTCAGACACTGAAATATGAGATGGAGTTTGTTCCGCTTACACCACTAAGTGGTGTTGCTGAATGACTGACCCATGCTCGTGACACAAGGGCCTAAGCAGCTGGCAGATACAATGTGATGGAGGCTATTAGAGAGTCTGGTTAATTTAGTTAATTAAGTTATTTGAGTCCGATTGTATATGGGCCCAAGTGTGTCTTGACCCATTAGGGCTTAGTTTGAGTCTGTACGCTTCCTTGTTTTCCTATATATAGGAGCAAGATTGTCTCTTATCAATATACCGATTAGCCCTCATTTACTTTCCGACAGAGGCAATGTTTTAAATAGTGTAACGCGGTAAGCGTGCGGACGACACCTTGTAACTGCTTAAGCGCTAGGGGGGGCGCTTAAACAGGTGATTTTTGAAAATGCGGGTTTTAATTTCTTATAAACTTTTATTCAAAATTACATACATTTGCATATAAATACTATATTTTTTGGAACTCTTATATGTATCTAAACACTGCACATAATAATATAAAACACCCAAATAGTTTATAACACAACTATAAAACAATTATTATAGCTATATGATATAGTAAACAATGTACTTGTCATATATAAAGCACCCTACGCAATTTTAAAATAATAAGTGTATACAACAACAATTTAGTATCACATGTTTACATGGCTAAATATATACCTTACAAACGTATTGTTATATTTGCATACAATCAATTAGTCGTACATTATAGCAGTACATTTCATCAAAGTATGCATTCTAAATTAGATAATAGTTACATATAATTTACTTAGCAATACCCTAACATTACAACTTACATTTAAAATTAGAACTATGTATATCATAGAACATTTAATGTATATAATTTTAATATACTATAGTCAATACTACTTGGACCGTATAAGTTAATTAATGCCACATGCTTACAACAATATTTTTTAAAAAAAGTGGAAAAAAGCAGGTAAAGTGGGCAAAAAGCGACCGATTTTCTTCAAACCGCTTAATTGGCACTTAGGGGCTGATTTAAGCGGCTGAGGGGCTTGGCCGATTAAGCGGCTGCTCAGACCGATTTTTAATACAGTGGATGGAGGTGAGTATTCTCACAGTGGAGGTTGTTGAAAGGAGGAGCCAACACAACCTTGAAGTGCTTCACATTTACCAGAATGATGTAGATGGTGACAATGATGATGGCCATGATGCACTTATCATCTTTGTCATGCAAAGTGTAGCAACTACAGTTTACATCTTTATCACGCCAAGTATGTCAACTATGTTTAAATCAGTCCAGATAGCACTCTGTTTTGTTCTATATTCTAGGTTTAGTAAACATAGTCACTATACTTTGGAAAATATAAATTTTTAGCTTATCCTGAACTTTGCAGGATACCTGAACAACCCCCAAGCCACCAAGCTTACCTTGGATAGTGAAGGTTGGCTACACACGGGAGATTTGGGTTACTTTGACAACCAAGGTAACCTATTTGTGGTTGACCGAATCAAAGAACTTATCAAGTGCAGAGGATTTCAGGTTCCGTTTTCTTTTGTGTGCATGAGCCTTGCATTTGCTTATCTTATTCATTTTTATTGATATGCTTGTTCTATTTTCAGGTTGCACCTGCAGAGCTTGAGGGGTTACTACTCTCCCATCCTGAAATACTGGATGCCGTTGTGATACCGTAAGCCATAAGATATAATTCAGAGGCTTTCTTGGAACTCCCCTATTTCTTTTCCACAGAGAATTCTTACCTGTAAATACAATAATTCTGTTTACCTCCTTTGCAGATATCCGGACGCTGACGCTGGCGAGGTCCCTATTGCTTTTGTTGTCCGTACTCCTAACGGTTCGCTTACGGAAGTGAAAGTCCAAGAATTTATCGCTGAGCAGGTATAGTGTCTTGCGCATGCATATTTGAAGCTCTGGTAATGCGCTGTAACTAGTTCTAAAACTGCATAAAATCACCAACTGACCTTTTGTAAGTCATCGAAAACTGAACTTAAGTTGTTTAAATTACCGCTTGTATATATAAGAGCACAAGAAACAAACTTATCTCGCTTCAGAAAAGAATTCTTATGTTTAGAAATCAGCAGTGCTAAATGGAATGCTCTTAATCTCACAGCACAAACTGTTAAGATAAACCCATGAATGATGTACTTTCTTGATACAAAGGGGAACATCTCTTCTTCTCTCATTGGCTGTCAGTTCACAGTGATTCGTTGTTGAACAGCTGCTGATGGGTAGTGCTCGAGAAGGGCGCATGGCTTGTTGATTTGAGTTCTGAGCTTGTCTTCTCCTTTTGCAGGTTGCATCTTACAAGAGATTGCGCCGAGTCACCTTTGTGTCCAACGTCCCCAAGTCAGCTTCTGGAAAGATTCTCCGGCGGGAGCTCATAGCAAAAGTCCGGTCAGCAAAAACCCGGTCCAAAATGTAATGTAAGCCTCTGTCTCCCCCCAGCATACAAGGGGGAACATCTTCCACGCTGTGGATAGCGGTGATAAAGTGCAGATAATTGTCTTGGGCAGCAGCGCGGTATACACATTTGGCATTGGCTAGGAAAAGAGATCAATACGATGTCGCACATATGTGGTAAAAAGAGATCGACAGTTTCTTTTTGTTGTTGTTGGAAAATGCTGTGGTGCTCTTGCTGCCGGGTGTTGATAATTCTGAGGCAAGAATGTGCTTCTAATTGGAAGTCAGGTATGATTGAATTATGTGTTCTTATTAGCATCACTACTCTGGAGTCTGGACGATGTGATCTACTACGGTGTCATTCTTATGAAATAAAATCATTTTGACAATAAAATTGCCCCTTAACACTCCTCTTGTGGGAGAAAAAACATTTGCTAACTGAGATTCGAAGGCAAACAATTAAAACGACAGGCCTGAGATGGACACAGCTGTTTTTGCATTGCTAAAATACTTGTCCGTGCCACAAGTGTTGGTGCTACCGTGGGGACTGACATGTGTCTAAGTGTAATTTGTAACCTCAGCACTTTAATCGTCCCACCTTTAAGATATGGGTGTCTGATGTAAATGGGTACGGGTAGACCCGCGGACCCGCAAATCCAGACCCTTAAAAAACCCGTCACGGGTCTAATTTTTCATACCCGCATACCCTTAGACCTGTATACCCTTGGACCCGCATATAAGCGGGTCCAATAATGGGTATGCTTGGATCCAGACCCGCTAGACCCGTGTACCCGCTATACATAAGTAACTACTAAAATAATATGTTATATATCATACTTTACTAGTCTAATTAATATAATTATTGAAATTATATCCTACTCTAAGGTTGAGACTAGTCATATAACTAAGAATTAGCTATTCTAGTTACAATAACAAACATCATAATGTAAACTTAAAATCAAAATGTCATATAATTATTGAAATTATATCCTACTCTAAGGTTGAGACTAGTCATATAACTAAGAATTAGCTATTCTAGTTACAATAACAAACATCATATGTAAACTTAAAATCAAAATGTCTACTAATCTACATTACTTTCTACATAAATTAAATGTTATGATCATGACTACAAATATGTAAACAATTACTCAATTAATTTTATTGTATAGAATATAGCATTGTCTAATATAACTATTACATGTTAATATACTATATGGTAACAATATCTTGTTGTGTTAAATATATATAACATAGTCATTTATCTTACATAAACAATATGATGTTTTATAGAACCGCTTACCTGCATACCCGCACCGCATACCCGCTATTATTGCGGGTACGGGTATGATGCGGGTCCAGGTTTTGTATTATGCGGGTCTAAAACCGGAACCGGACCCGCTAAATTAGATGGGTATGGGTATGGGTATGGCCAGACCCGCACCGTACCCGCACCGTTTACACCCCTATGTCTATACTACGTCTATGTTGTCAGTTTATGTTCTTAGACATTTTTTCTCCGTCAATGCAAAAGGGAACAATGTAAACTAAGACTGACTCTAACCATGAAACCGGGACCTAATAACGGCCAAATTTTTGTATATGATTTGATTTTTCAAAATGAGCATTTCTTTCAAATAAAAAAAGTAATGGCAATGTATATGCACGTGCGCGCGCACACACACACTAGGAATTGTGTACCAGCCAATACATGCAACTTATGTGTACCGGCTGAAATATGTGAAAATATTTACTTAATTGAACCTCATTGATTGAATCAAAAATTCAATAGATTAGACGTATGAAAAAAACTACAACCATACCTTATATATATCACTAGATATAATAATATATCATTTAATAATTTTTATGATTTTTGCAACTTATTGTTGATTTAAAAATATACATTTTCTTCATTTGATAATCTAGGAATATTAGTCTGAAGTGATTTTTGATAGACATGTTATCTAAGGATATGCATCACATCCATAAGATTGAATTATTTTTTATACTTTTATAATAATCATAAATGAAGATGGTTACATGTAAGCTATGCGTATTTCAAGTACACAACTTTTTTGGCCATATATATATATATATATATATATATATATATATATATATATATATATATATGTGTGTGTGTGTGTGTGTGTGTGTGTGTGTGTGTGTGTGTGTGTAAGCCATTTATTCACTAATCATGCAGGGTAACTAAGGTTATTTGCATGTACATATGTTTTGTAATAGGAAGACACATTTGTAATGAGACAGTCAAAATTATAATGAGACAATTAAAATTGTAATATAAAGACTTGTTTTGTATTACAATATAAACACTTTACAGTTTTGTCATAAATTTCATTTTTATTATTTTTCAGAGGGACAATAAAATTTCACGTATTTACAAAAAATATTTCTATCATATTTTTTTATTGTGTCATTACAATTATGTGTCTTCCTGTTACACAACAGATCCACAGATAACAAAAATTAGTTACTCACACGAGCAATGAATATATACATATATATATATATATATATATATATATATATATATATATATATATATATATATATATATATATATATATATATGGAGTCAGGCTAGAATACACTCGAGTGTACGGATCGCACGAATACACTCAAGTGTGTTTGCATATCAAGACTATTTTTTGCAAAATGTAAACCGTTGATCTTCACCGTCATACTATAACTAGGCTACATACAAATTTTGAGCCCATTTGGATGAGTGTAAGTCACTCATCCAAGGGCAACAAAATCGACGCGCAAAACTAATTTGAAATGCATAATTTTTACGGTCTTCATAACATGAGTTATACATATCCAAATGTGCTCAAATTTTGTGTATGAGTTGTTCACGAGATGTTTAATAAGATCAGCGGATTAGATTTTCAAAAAAAATATTATATCATGAAAAACTACTTGAGTGTATTCCGCTCCGGATACACTCGAGTGTATTCTAGCCTGACTATATATATATATATATATATATATATATATATATATATATATATATATATATATATATATATATATATATATATATATATATATATATATAGACAGTCAGGCTAGAATACACTCGAGTGTACGGATCGCACGGATACACTCAAGTGTGTTTGCATATCAAGACTAGTTTTTGCAAAATGTAAACCGTTGATCTTCACCGTCATACTATAACTAGGCTACATACAAATTTTGAACTCATTTGGATGAGTGTAACTCACTCATCCAAGGGCAACAAAATCAACGCACGAAACTAATTTGAAATGCCTAATTTTTGCGGTCTTCATAACATGAGCTATACATATCCAAATGTGCTCAAATTTTGCGTATGAGTTGTTCACAAGTTGCTTAAAAAGATCAACGGATTAGATTTTCAAAAAATATATTGCATCATGGAAAACTACTTGAGTGTATTCCGCTCCGGATACACTCGAGTGTATTCTAGCCTGACTCTCTCTCTCTCTCTCTATATATATATATATATATATATATATTGAAACAAATAGATCAACTTCATTAATCATAAGCCATACGACATCTACAAGAGTGAAGAAGAACACTAACTAAACATACAACAACGAGAACCAGGGCTACCCAAACACCGAGAATCAAATTGGCAAGAGAGTAAAACACTTCTGTATTGATCCTCCTACACCGATGCTGACTAAAGCAGCTTTTCAACAAGGATTCCTTCAACATGAGTTTGTAACGGTGATAGGTAGTCTGCCTCCAATTAGTATTCTGATCAACCCACATCCAACTTGACCATACGACCAAGATTAATAAAACTGACTGAGACAAAATGGAGCACCAGCATAGCAGGAGCTCCTTGCTCCCACAAAGGAGAGACTAACCAGAAGAACAACAAAGGCCGATGACCGGCGACTAAAACGGCAGACGAAGCTGCCACAGACCAAACCAAACACCAGACACGGGTAGAAAACGAAAACAGACAAGCAACTGAAAACAAACATAGTAGAGCAGAAAGGGGGAAAGGAAACCTCTGCCCCTCAGACCCAAACCGTCGCCCAACCTGACACGGAAAGTGCCTGCAAAGGCAGTGGCACCACGCACTGGGCGAGATGGGTGAGTCCCCCACCAAGCGAGAAACTACCCGAGTACTCGCCCACGACAGCAACAACATCACCCAGAGACCCCCACCCGCACAAGAACGGTGAGAGGCATGACCATCCGAAGGCGTTTGACGACAGCTTGGTTGAGGCGAGGCGAGGCAGGAAGAGGCCCCGAGAGAGTAGGGGAAGAGACCACCGGCCGCAGCCATTGCCCCCGCCCCAAGCCAAGGGGCACCGACGCTAACCCTAAATCGCAAGGGCGATCGCCAGCGCGGACGGGACTCGAGAGAGACAGGTTACTTTTACTCAAACCTTACCTATGTGGTGTTTATATATATATATATATATATATATATATCTATATATATATATATATATATATATATATACGTTCATTCAATACCCACACGGATAGCCTGGATTTCGCTATCCGTCAGCGGAAAAAAACAACTATATATATATATATATATATATATATATATATATATATATATATATATATATATATATATATATATATATATATATATATATATATATATATATATATATAAAACTATACTATCTGTCAGCCCAAAAAGTAACTATACGGGCAGAAAAGTAATTCATTGGACAAAAGGGTAAGTATGATGGGAAAAAAATAACTATACGACTAAAAAGTAAATCTGAACAGAATACACAATATATATATATATATATATATATATATATATATATATATATATATATATATATATATTGTTATAGCTTTTATAAATGTAATTATGTATGCATGAAAAGTAACAATTTGTAAGGTAAAGTAACCCTCTACATGTCAAAAGTAAGAAACTCCAAAAAAAACCGAAATAAGAGACGGGTAGCTACCCGCGCGGATATTAAATATATGTTATCTATATATATATATATAGTCAGGCTAGAATACACTCGAGTGTATCCAGAGCGGAATACACTCAAGTAGTTTTTCATGATGTAATTTTTCTTTTGAAAATCTAATCTATTGATCTTCTTAAACATCCCGTGAACAACTCATACGCAAAATTTGAGCACATTTGGATATGTATAGCTCATGTTATGAAGACCGCAAAAATTATGAATTTCAAATTAGTTTCGCGCGTCGATTTTGTTGCCTTTGGATGAGTGACTTACACTCATCCAAATGGGCTCAAAATTTGTATGTGACCTAGTTATAGTATGACGGTGAAGATCAATGGTTTACATTTTACAAAAAATAGTCTTGATATGCAAACACACTTGAGTGTATTCGTGCGATCTGTACACTCGAGTGTATTCTAGCCTGACTATATATATATATATATATATATATATATATATATATATATATATATATATATATATATATATATATATATATATATATATATATATATATATATATATATATATATATATATATATATATATATATATATATATATATATATATATATATATATATATATGGGTTAATTTCAGAAATTTCACAAATCTATCACAACATTTCTAAAATTACATGCACATCATCAATAACTTTTATATTTATCATTTACTTCAAAGTGTAATTCTGTTATCAAAAATTTATAAAGCCACGGTCATCCAGGAATTTTCCATATATACGTGCACAGTCTTCTTCCAGGATTCCCAACTTGTGTTAATATGCATCAACTTTCGTTGATTACGAGGTCATCTACTTTATTTCTAAAACCTGCTATCGTCCACCTAAAGTCATAATCTACCAACTATACAAAATATTGTTTCCGCAAACATCACTTTCGTGCTATCATTACGATCTTTCTCACGAGAAACACACATCCGATTTAATCGTTTCGATAAATTTGCAAAAGAGGGCATTTTGCAACAAACGCCACAAATCTATAGCTCATTGTGTTTAAAATATCACTTTTTCTACTCACGCCAGGCTACAATTCCAAAAATCATTGTTGGCCTCAAACTCAAAGACAGCCGCTGCAACATCTCAGAATGAAGAGTAGATCGGAGAGTGTTAATTTAACAGGGAACTGAATCAAGTACTTTTCAGGCTCAGATCAACATTGTCAATGTGTGGACTAAATGCTATCTAACATCACGAAACTTGCATCACGCTAGTTATACCTAACATGACCGTCTTTAGGTATCTGGCCTGAACGAAGATGCAACCTCGCCGTTATGGCCAACTTAACACCTCTCTAAGCCTAGACTGTCTGCCTTCTCCATTTCTGAACCCATGTCATGCCACTGGATAAAGGACAGATGTTTGTCTACAACCAATAAACAGTAGACAGCACGATACCTGGATACTCCTTGTTGTGCCCTTCACACCGCTGGCATGGAGGGGCGTTAGGAAATCACAAATATGGAATTGAAGAGTAGGCTTTATTACAAAATCTCCAGTAGAGTGGTAATCTTCCATGTTCATCTTCGTCATGGAAGTTGTAGTCGGAGATGAGGAGCATAAATTCCGAAGAGGGGGTACGAATGATCAATCTGAGACTTGCGGAAGTGGGATATTGTGAAGTGGGATATTTTTGGAATAAAAGAAAACCTTTTCGAACAGCTACCGTAAGAAAACCTTTCGGACATGAGATATTGGTAGACGGACGGCTGTTTAGAGTGTGATAAAATGAAACATTGAAATATATTAGTAGGTTTGTGGAAGGTTATGCTTTTATATATACTAGTGAACGCACACGTGCACATATACGTGATATATAAAATTTGTTGGAAATGTGTGGGGAGAGGACTCGTCCGTGAAAGGGTCCCTACGGTAAAAGATATTTGTGTTGGTTGTTTGAAAGGAGAGAATCAAGGAACCGTTTCCGTGGGATGGAGAGAGAAATACAGAATTAAAGATAATAAAAGTTAATAAGAGAGTGGGAATAAATATTTATTGGAGCAAAATTTCTTGAAAAAATGAGAGAAGAGAGTGAATCAAGGAGAGCGCAACATCAAACTCGCTCTTTTTATAGTAGTAGTAGTAGTAGTAGTAGTAGTAGTATATATATATATATATATATATATATATATATATATATATATATATATATATATATATATATATATATATATATATATATATATATATATGGCGTTCATTTATTTCCCGCGCGGGTAGTCTGGATTTTCGCTACCCAGCAGTCAAAAAAGTAACTCCTCGCTAAGAAAGTAACTCTGCTGTAAGAAAAGTAACTATGGTGTCAAAAAAGTAACTCTGCTGGCAAAAAAAGTAACTCTGTACAAAATATACAGTAGATATATATAAAGACGGGTTTTTTTTATTTTGGATGGGCAAATGATATTATTTTTGGCTAAAATTTTTGGAGAGCTAGACAAAATAGTCCTCTACAAATGCGATTTTTTTTTGAAAAAAAATGGTCGGAAGGGTGGGC
Source organism: Alisma plantago-aquatica (assembly GCA_963693085.1). NCBI lineage: Eukaryota > Viridiplantae > Streptophyta > Magnoliopsida > Alismatales > Alismataceae > Alisma > Alisma plantago-aquatica. Next base: position 1,285,972,240 of record OY856409.1, read on the forward strand.
GGGTAGCTACCCGCACGGGCAATAAAGATGGGCCCATATATATATATATATATATATATATAAATATATAAAGATGAATGTTTAAACTAAGTAACGGTTATATCATTTTGTTTCCTCTCAAAGCCACTATCCAATCCAAATGCAGTATTTAAAAAATGCTGATCTCTGGTTAGTTCTCTCTCTTCTCTCCTTTTTTCTCAGTTTTCTCATTAGTTTTGAGGATTCTTGTTCACATTTCCAACGACGTGCATATCCCCACATTTCCCTCTTCTCCGAGACGGTTACTGTACATCAGGTTGGGGACTTCACACTTGGACGGCATGGGAGATGGCCTCAAGTTGGACTGCACCAACGCCAGGGACGATGGCCTTGATAAACTTTCCCTCGGTGCAGGAGCCGACAGTTCTCTGGTCTCTCTTTGTGATGCTCACTGAGGCCGACTGGTCCGATTCAACTTCCTTTGATGCATTCTCCCTTGCAGGGAAGACTTTGGTGGACTTCTCTGAATGTACATACGAGGTAGCACCACTCCGAGAAATGTCGGCATCGGCTCATTTGGCGAAGAGCGAGACAATCGACCTCAAGGCACAAACTGACTCGCCCGTCCTCTCCGCCACCTTCTCAGCTCTATGGTGCCAAGGGATCGTCGTCGTCGTCGCCCCAATATTGAGCCAATGGTCGTCACATGGGCTCTTTGACTCTGTTTTCCGTCCTGCCACACATATACACCTTATCCTAGAACTCTTTCCTCTGCACATTCCGTTTCCGAGCCCTTGATGACAGCCAAACATGATGCTGACGCATGCGGTGTTAGTCTCCTCCACCACGCCTCACAGAGCCTGGAAGCAAACCTCACCTGCAAGCTTTCGCTTCTAACATCCTTCACCTTTCGCCTCCCACTCTGCCCCAAGCACCGTCTCCCCTTGCTGGCACCCGGCCACCGCAGCAGCCAACCTGGGCGCATCAAGAGGCCCTCCATCCATCTCGGCGGTGGAACTAGCAGCAACAGTCCACCCGAAACAACCACCTGGTCGTGGCTCCGATTCTCCCTATCGGGCCACATCCGCCATCTCCAGTTGTGGTGGCTTGCAGTGTGCTACTCCCGCGTCCTTCTCGCCAGTTATAACCTCAAATTTTGCTTATATGATTGTAATTATAATTGTTTCAAAGGAATGTACTTGTTTGCAAATTGTATGACTTATGATAAATATATGGATTTATTTTAGAACTTTTTCCTTGTGCATGGTTTTTCGTGGGTCCAAGATAATAAAAGAGGAAGAAAAGTTAAAAGAAAACCAATAATGCATAAATAAGAAATGAAATTGGAATAAAGGTGAAAATATAAGAAATATGTAAAAAAATGTATGATTGAACATAATGGATGATATTTCAAACTCCACATAGTTTCTTGAGATACAAGGAATCGAAATAAAGGAAAATAAGAGAGTAAGAGAGAAGAAATATGATTAACATATGCTTCATTAAATAATAACTTGCACATGAAGAAAAAACTCTTTTACTTTCGAATTATGACCCCAAATGTAGTACACCAATAGATTAAGTCATTATTAAGTTTCCCTCAAAATTTGGGATTAAAAGGAGCTATGGTTTGAGAGTTATGAATTTTCCAAAATTTCCTAAAGTGAGAGGATTTCTAATAAATGTCACGATTTTCCTGAATTAATAATTGAATTCCTTTGTTTGGGCGCGAGTGACGCGGATTGTTGGATTTTGATCCAACAGACGTCATGCGTCGTCCAGTTCTAGCCGAACTGGGAAACAGGCCGCCGAAAGGTGATTTTCCAATCGCGATTTCCTCGCGAATCATCACATGTGCAGACAAGGAAATAGTTTGGTTGAGTTCGGGAAAGAATTCTACACAACCTAAACCCAAGTTCTTCACACTTTGGAGGTGTCTAGAAGAAACGCCCAATTTACCTAAACCAGTGGGCAACGACAAGGGTTAGAAACCCTAGAACTAGCCCATGAATCCTATATATATAGGTACCTTCAACTTTTCCCTAACCTCGTGATCTCGAACAACTCCTTTCCTTCTTCTCTCGTGCCCCTAACTCGCGTATCAAAGCTTCTCCGGCGAGCTCCAAGCTGCGGCGCCACCGCGAGTGTTCTTGCTAGATCGGGTGGGAACGAGGAGCAGCGACAGTTCGATCAGAGTCCACTGTAGATCGCGAGAAGGATCGACGGCCCTGGTCGCTCCGTGCTTTAGAAAAGCCGCAAGTGGGCGCAAGTGTTGAAGACTACATGATCTCACTCGGTCAACAAAGTCCCGAGATCCAACGGCCGGTGTTTTTCTAAAAAACCAAGGTAATTCGTCTCTCTAGTCAGAAATTCCAAAAAGTCAATGGATCTTGCTTAATTCATTAAAAATCGATCCTTTGCCCAAAAAATAAAAGTAAATAGTGATTTTTGATAAGAAAAATATATCTAATAAAAATAGAATTAGAGCATGATATCGCTTGTAATTCAAAAAGTATATGTAGTTACCACTCTTAATACATTAGATTATGATAAAAACCCTAAAATGATGTGAAAATCGAGTATGGTGATTCTTTTAGGATATTTTGAGTAATATTAACCTGTTGAGAATAAAAGAAATGATGAATCCAGAAAAGATGAGTGTATGCTTGTTTTAGGGTTTTTATGCACATGTCTATGTCTTAATGGATTAAAACCCTAATTTGGGAAAATATGAGTTTTAATGGTTGTAATCCGAAATTGTAAATATACAACAGAGATATAATGATCTTGAACTTAGTTTGAGATTAAAGAACCCTTAATGAGGATAATTGGAATAATTAGGGTTTTTGTAAATAAGAAACCTATTTTAGGGTTGTTAGCCTAAAAAGGAGTTAAAGTTGGATAAAGCAACCTAAGAAACCCTAATGAACCCTAAGGGGCTTGGAAGCCTTAGAAAGTATCCTCCTATCATTAGGAAGGTGTTTTGACATTAGGTAATCTATATATTTTAGGAATTAAGGGTTGTGTGCATTAAGGTGCTTGCTTGGATATCTTGTTGAATTTGGATTCTATTGTTCAAGAACAGGTATGTGGTTACGCTTATGGTTAAATCGCTTTAGTTTCATGGCAATTCCCGGGGTTTTATCGATTGCTTGGAAATAATTGCTTGATTGTCTTTTATTTCATGCAACTATAAAGTGACTATGATTATCACCATAATTATATGCGCATGTCTAGCTCAGATCTTGGTCCTCCTCGGTAGCTCTGATGATGATGAGATAGATGACCTAGTACATCGTCTACCCGTGAGGCAGGATCATCAGGTTATCACGAGTCGATGTGTTGGTCTACTCTTGGGTAGGACCATATGACTCCATGACCCTATGTATTGATCTACCCATAAGGTAGGATCATGGGGGTTAGTTGAGATCTACCATATGAGGGGTAGTATCCATGTCCACTGTAGGGACATCACAGAGGCTAGGGTATGTAAGGATTGAATATTTATGTTTAAAACGTAAAGTTTGCTTTGTTAAATCATAATTACTTGCAATATGTTGTTACAATTAAATGCAAGATTATTATTTCCCCCACATACCAATATAATTCGTTATACTAATCGTCGTTTTATTTGTCGGCGCTTTAGGTTATCATGAAAATAGATATTCCTTTAAGGTGACATTGATGGAATAAAGATTAATAAAGAATTGGAGGATTGTAGTTAGATAAGTTCTTACTTGGGTAAAGACTTCCACTTCCTATATTTTGCAAGGTATGAATAGAAAATTTTAATTCCATTAAAAGTTTAGTTGTAGTAAAATTTATTAATTATTGTTGATTATTTGCAAAACCACTGATCCTATTTTGGGATAACGCCTCTGACCTCTTGGTCTCCCTTTACTGGGGGTTACCGGAAGGCGGGGTCGTTACATTTGGTATCAGAGCCATGGTTTTCCATTTAATCTCCAGTAATTATTAAGTTTTACAAACTCTTTAGAGCCCATGGATGGAATCAAATACGCAGTATTTATAGAAAAAAGTATTCGGTTATTGGGGAACAATCAATATACTTCTAATGTCGAATCAGGATCAACTAGGACAGAAATAAAGCATTGGGTCGAACTCTTCTTTGGTGTGTCTAGGAAAGGATCATGATCCGGGGGCTGGCAATATTTTCCTCCGCCCCGCTAGTCGGTCAATGAGGACTCCCGAATTATGTGTGTCTGCCTGGCCAAAATCCAAAGAATTGACTCAAAATAAGATACCTCTAGGTTTTCTCATCTATCTTTGTCCCTTCTTTACCTCTTATCTTTGGAGAAACAATAAGAGCTTAGGGTTTTCTCTCTCTCCATCACCTCCTTTGTTTGAGAAATACAAAGTGTTAAGGATTAAGGGATCCTCCACCAAACAATAAAATGCATGTAAACAAGAGGACGTGGACGTAAGTTAAAGTTTATATCTTCCAAGTGATAAATATGTGTTTAAAAAGATTTTTAACTTGTATGTAACAGTATGGCTCGTGTCGTAGCTATCCCCGAGGCCACAGAGAACCCTGCTAGGGGTTGGCCTCCCCATAAGAGGAAGGGATCTTATAAGAAGAGGGAGAAGGACCATGGTGATGAGTCCTCAAAGAAGAGAAAGAGACCCGAGGGAGCCTCAGAAGAAGGCTCAGACCTTAAGTCGGTTCCCTTCGACAACCCAGAAATGGATCAGGAAGAGGGATACATGTACAAAGATGAGGTCAAGTTTGAGGACAACTCGAATGGTGGTCCAAGACCTGCAATGGTAGTTCACACCCCTGATGCCCTATGGATGGAACAACAGAAGAATCTAACTGAAGCCATTAGTGCCCTGGCCCTCAGGGATACAGCCAGAGATGAAAATGGTGAACACTTTTCGTCCGTCCCCGACTTGGAGTCACCATTCTGGACTTCGTCAAGATGAACATTGAGAAATTCTAGGGAGAGGATAAGATCGAAGTGGTCGACAAAGTAGACGCTTGGTTGTTAGCGATCGAGAATAGTTTCCGCATGCTAGAGGTGCATCCGAACAAGAAGGTGTCTTTTGCTGCTCACCTCTTAGAAGGAGCAACCAAGATTTGGTGGGAGAACCACATCATGGGTCGAGATCTGAGTGTGAACCCAATGGCATGGACTGACTTCAAGACTATCTTCACAGCCAGATTCATTCCCACCTCAGCTAAGAAGGAGAAGGAAAGAGAGTTCACCAACCTGAACCAAGGTAACTTATCAGTCACAGACTTTGGCAACAAGTTTCACATCCTAGAGCATTTTAGACACATGATGAATGAGGAAAGACGAGTGGACCATTTTGTAGAGCGTCTTCACCCTACCATCAAGCCTCATGTGATGGCAAGTAAACCTAAAATCTTCACCGAAGCCTACAACACCACCCCGGACATGGAGAGGATAGTGATGCCTGCTCCGAATCCACCCAAAGTGTATTTGGGTTTCATTGAAGGTACCCAAGGCCAAAAGAATGATCACAAGAAAGGACAAGGGTGCAACCATACCAAGGGAAAGCATGGAGGAAAAGGAAAACCCCTTCATGAGAACAACCAGCCTAGGTCGCACCTACGGAAAATGGCATCCAGGTGAGTGCCGCTACAAGAAGAGGACGTGCTACCGTTGCTAGCAAGAGGGACATCTTCAAGCCAACTTCCTTTTTCCAGACCCGAGGGGGCCAAGCCCAGTAGTAGCCCCACCTGTAGCAGCCCAACCTATAGCTATAGCCTCACCTACTGGAGAAAGAAGACAAGCTCAAGTTTTTGCTACTGACAATGAGGAGGCTCAAGCTAATGCTAATCGGTTGATAGAGGGTAATAACCCTTAGAGTTTTCTTTTATGTTTTAAGATAAGCATGTAATGGTCTAATGTATGGTGAAAAACAATGTAGTCATGCTTGAAGTCATGGGACACAATGTAAAAGCTTTATTTGACTCTAGATCTACTAATACTTTTATTTCGAGAAATCTTACAACTATGCTTTGTTTGGATATCAAGGATTTAGGGTATATCTTAGATGTCACAACCCCAAGTGGTCGGATCTTTACGTCCCTTTTGAAAACTATTGTGATACCTGTTAAGTATCGAGATTATGAGTTCCCTACAGATTTTATCCTCCTTGACATGAATGATTTTGATGTAATCATTGGTATGGATTGGCTTTATACCTATAGGGCAAATATCGATTGTAGGGAGAAGAAGGTAATCATAAAGAGACCATGTCACCCACCGTTCATCATTAGTGGTAGGAAGGATGCCACCACAACCTGTATGTGTCAGTCTTGAAGGTAGAACGGATGATAACCAAAGGTTGTCAAGCTTTCCTAGCAGTTGTTACCGAGCTGGAGCCTAAGGTGCAGCCCTTAGAGGAAATAGAGGTAGTCAGGGACTATGCAGATGTTTTCCCGGATGATTTGTGTGGGATCCCTCCCGAGAGAGAGGTAGACTTTTTGATAGAGCTAGCTCCCAGGACAAACCCTATTTCAAGAGCACCTTATAGGATGGCCCCTGCTGAGTTGCTCAAGTTGAAGAAACAACTGTAGGAATTGCTAGACAAGGGTTTTATCCGCCCTTGCACATCACCATTGGGGGAGCCAGTTCTCTTTGTGAAGAAGAAGGATGGTTCGCTCAGAATGTGCATAGACTACCGAATGATCAACCAAGATACCATTAATAACAAATACCCTTTATCCTAGATAGATGACATGTTTGACCAGTTGAAGTCAACTCGAGTCTTTTCAAAGATTGACCTAAGATTAGGGTACCACCAGTTGTGAGTCAAGAGTGAGGACATCCTGAAAACCGCTTTTAGAACCCATTATGGCCACTATGAGTTTGTGGTTATGCCTTTTGGGTTGTCGAATGCCCCGAGTGTGTTCATGAAACTCATGAACAGTGTGTTCCAACCCTTCCTTAATTCCTTTATCATAGTATTCATAGATGACATCTTGGTTTATTCTGATGACCTAGAACAACACCGAGACCACCTGAGTAGAGTCCTTGATATCTTGAGAAAGCAGAAATTCTATGGGAAATTCTCGAAGTGCGAGTTTTGGATAGATTGTGTCATGTTCCTTGGACACATCATATCCGGAGGGACCATCTCAGTGGATCCAGCTAAAGTGTCGGCCGTTCGAGATTGGCCAGTACTAAAGAATCCCTCAGAGATCTGTAGCTTTCTGGGATTTGTTGGATACTGTCGGTGCTTCATAAAGGATTTCTCAAAGACTATGTTTCCTCTTACCAAGCTCACCCAAAAAGATGAGAAGTTTGTGTGGTCAGACCTATGTGAGGCACGATTCCAAGAGATGAAGGAGAAGTTGACTACAACCCCAATTGTTGACTCTACCGTCCGGTAACGAGGGTTTTATGATCTTCACCGATGCATCAAAGATGGGACTTGGATGTGTGCTAGAGTAAGATAGACATGTTGTTTCCTATGCCTCCAGACAACTCAAACCCAATGTAGTAAATTATCCGACACATGATTTAGAGTTGGCTCCGATTATACATGCCCTGAAGATTTGGCGACACTATCTATATGGAGCCACCTTTGAAATCTTCACCGACCACAAGAGCCTGAAGTATATCCTGACTCAAAAGGACCTAAATCTGCGACAGAGACGATAGATGGAATATACGAAGGACTATGATTTCATCATTGCCTATCACCCTGGAAAGGCAAACGTTGTAGCTGATGCTCTTAGCCGAAAACAGCTCAGGTGTGCAACCATCTTATCTAGCCAGTGGAGGAAGCTAGAAGATCTTATGGAGTGGACTCCACAACCATTAGAAGACCGAGTCCATTTGGCTAATATACAGATTAAACCAGACATGTTGACTGAGTTGGTAGCTGCCAAGTTAGCCAGCCCAGAGCTTGATAAGATGAAAAGTTTGATGGAGAAACCTCAGATCCATCTCTCGGTAGGAGTGGATGGCGGAATCCATTACAAGAGTCGTATTTGGGTTCCTGAAGATTCACCGTTGAAGAATCGTATCTTATAAGAAGGTCATGGTTCGAAGTACACAGTACACCCTGGCACTACCAAAATGTTTAAGGATCTACATCGGTACTTTTGGTGGCTCGAAATGAAAAGAGATATAGCGACATATGTGGCCAGTTGTCTCACTTGCTAGATGGTGAAGGTTGAACACCAGTGACCCAGTGAATTACTATAGTCAATTGAAATTCCTGAGTGGAAATGGGAACAAATCACCATGGACATTGTGGTGGGTCTCCCCAAGACCAAGAGAGGTCATGACGCAATATGAGTTGTGGTAGATCGCCTTACCAAGTTGGCACATTTCCTTGCCCTAAATACCGCTGCCAAAGTGACATACTTAGTTGAATTGTACATCCGAGAGATTGTATGACTACATGGTGTTTTGAGTTCGATCATTTTTGACCACAATCCAAAGTTCACTTCCAAGCTGTGGAAGCAGGTACAAGAGGAACTTGTCACTAGACTAAAGTGCAATACAACATATCACCCCCATACTGATGGATAGTCAAAGAGGACAATCCAAACATTAGAGGATTTGTTGAGAGCTTGTGTGCTCGATTGGGGTGTTTCATGGGAGCAATACCTGCCCCTCGCTGAGTTTTCTTACAATAACAGCTATCAAGCCAGTATCAGGATGCCACCGTATGAAGCTCTCTATGAGAGACTGTGCCGGTCGCCACTTCACTGTGATAATGTTGGTGAGAGGACCTTGTTGAGGTCAGACGAGCTCCAGGTGTATGCTAGATAAAATCTCTTAGATCAGGCAGAGGTTGAAGAGATCCCAGAATCAACAGAAGTCGTATGGATATGTGAAGCGGACTGACCTACAGTTCACCGTAGGAGAGCACATGTTTTTAAAAATCTGACCCCTCCGAACTATAGCAAAGAATAGAGGGAAGCTGAGTCCCTGATATGTAGGTCCGTTTGAGATTTTAGAACGGATTGGTGAAGCTACTTATCATTTGGCCCTACCCCCTTAGTATAGTATGATGCATGGTGTTTTCCACGTGTCTAATCTAAAGCGCTATGTGAAGGACCCGAGTCATGTGCTGAGCATTTAACCTATTGAGCTCCAAGGGAGACTGACATATCCTGAGTCACCTGTGAGAGTACTGGATACCAAGGTGAAATAAAGAAATAGAGATGGTAAAGGTTCTTTGGAAGCATCATGGAGAGGATGAAGCCACATGGGAGCTGAAGACAGACATGGAAAAGGCATACCCTGAATTGTTTATTTGATTGGCTAAATTTTGGGGACAAAATTCTTATAAGGAGGGGAGGATGTTATAACCTCAAATTTTCCTTATATGATTGTAATTGCAATTGTTTCAAAGGAATGTACTTGTTTGCAAATTGCATGACTTATGATAAATATATGGGTTTCTGTTACAACTTTTTCCTTGTGAATGGTTTTTTGAGGACCCTTTGGTAATAATGGGTCCAAGATAATAGAAGAGGAATAAAAGTTAAAAGAAAACAAATAATGCATAAATAAGAAAGGAAATTGGAATAAAGGTGAAAAATATAAGAAATATGTGGAAAATTGTGTGATTGAACATAATGGATGATATTTAGAACTCCACATAGTTTCTAGAGATACAAGGAATAAAAATAAAGGAAAATAAGAGAGTAAGAGAGAGGAAATATGATTAAAATATGCTTCATTAAATAATAACTTGCACATGAAAAAAGACTCTTTTACTTTCAAATTATGACCCCAAACTTGGCACGCCAATAGGTTAAGTCATTATTATATGATGAATCTTTTAGGTTATTTTGAGTAATATTAACCTGTTGAGAATAAAAGAAAAGATGAATCTGGAAAAGATGATTGTATGCTTGTTTTAGGGTTTTTTTTTGCACATGTCTATGTCTTAATGGATTCAAACCTTAATTTGGGAAAATATGAGTTTTAATGGTTGTAATTTGAAATTGTAAATATACAACAGAGATATAATGATCTTGAACTTGGTTTGAGATTAAAGAACCCTGAATGAGGATAATTGGAATAATTAGGGTTTTTGTAAATAATAAACCTATTTTAGGGTTGTTAGCCTAAAAAGGAGGTAAAGTTGGATAAAGCAACCTAAGAAACCCTAATGAACCCTAAGGGTCTTGGAAGCCTTAAAAAGTATCCTCCTGACATTAGGAAGGTCTTTTTACATTAGGTAATCTATATATTTAAGGAATTAAGGGTTGTGTGCATTAAGGTGCTTGCTTGGATATCTTGTTGAATTTGGATTCTATTGCTCAAGAACAGGTATGTGGTTACGCTTATGGTTAAATCACTTTAGTTTCACAGTGATTCCTGAGGTTTTTATCGGTTGCTTAGAAATAATTGCGTGATTGTCTTTTATTTCATGCAACTATAAAGTGACTATGATTATCACCATAATTATATGCACATGTCTAGCTTAGATCCTAGTCCTCCTCTGTAGCTCTGATGATGATGAGATAGATGACCTAGTACATGGTCTACCCGGCCGCGAGGTAGGATCATCAGGTTATCACGAGTCGATGTGTTGGTATACCCTTGGGTAGGACCATACAACTCCACGACCCGATGTATTGATCTACCTGTAAGTTAGGATCATGGGGGTTAGTTGAGATGTACCATATGAGGGGTAGTATCCATGTCCACTGTAGGGACAACATAGAGTCTAGGGTATGTAAGGATTGAGTAGTCATATTTAAAATGTAAATTTTGCTTTGTTAAATTATAATTCCTTGCAATATGTGGTTATAATTAAATGCAAGATTATTGTTTCCCCCACATACTAGTATAATTCGTTATACTGACCGTCGTTTTGTTTTTCGGCATTTTAGGTTATCATGAAAATGGATATTCCGTTAAGGTGACATTGATTGAATAAAGCTTAATAATGAATTGGAGGATTTTAGTTAGATAAGTTCTTGGGTAAAGACTTCCACTTCCTATATTTTGCAAGGTATGAATAGAAATTTTTTATTCCATTTAAAGTTTAGTTGTAGTAGAATTTATTAATTATTGTTGATTATTTGCAAAACCACTGATCCTATTTTGAGATAACGCCTCTGACCTCTTGGTCTCCCTTTACTGGGGGTTACCGGGGTCGTTACATTGCCCGTCACTGGTCACTGTTCTATGTCACAGTGTGTGGCCTTGCGAAGGCAGTGTGGGGGCTACATGAGGCCGCTAAGGGGCCTATACGGATCGCTAAGAGTTGTGGTGTTTGCTGCTCACGTCATCTCTGCATCCTTTTGGACCCCATCCAACTATTATCTGAGGTGATGGTTGGTCGCAGCTTTTGTTGGGTTTTATGGCTTCAGAGTAGGCAATAGAATTTTTTTTACTGGCCATTAACCCATAATAGGAGATCGCATCGACGACTATGTAATGGGAAGGATGGTTTTAGCGAGATATACTTGGTCATGGGGCGTGCCCAGTGACAATACCTCATAGTCATGTGCGGTCTTTAACACCATGTCTTGAATGGTGTCTGTGTAGGACCTGGTCTTCTCCATAGACTCTGGCCTCCACCACAGACTGCGGCTGACATGTCCTCCTGAGCGGCAGACATCTCCCACCTCTATAGATAGTCTACATGGACCACATGGAACTCCTGGCGTTCTAGAAGAACTAGCAAGAAGGAGACGACCCTCCTGTTGGTGTACTAGCACCAACCTGCTCTCCCGAACTCATACTGCTTTTCTACAGTTGTCTTTCCTCATTGTACCTTCCTAGTCGGGTAGCACTTACTCGGGCTCTCTCGGTTACTAAAACCAGATAGGACAACAACTTTACAGAGCAACTGATATTCTGAGTTGTGTATTCTAAGAAGCCACCAGTACCCCTCTATTTAGAATAGAGGGCAAGGTCAGGGTCCCCAGTCTGTTCAGGATTAGAAGGATCTGAAAATTCCATGAATAGTTTGTATTGCGACAGACAAACCAATCGTTTCATAACTGAAATGGTCGTTTGGCAAGGTGAGCCGATCGGTTCACTAGTGAACCGATCGGTTGGGAGTGTGAGCCGATCAGTTCACCCAGTGAACCAGTCATTTCACTTCCCAGACTTGCCTACAGTTGACTTTCCTCAATTGTTTCCAATTAATGCAAAGATTAATCCTTATTCCAAATGAATTGAATAAGTGAAACGTGAATGTTTTCCAACCGGGTAAATACTTATTTCCTCAGCTGGCAAGACTGTGAGCCGCCCGGTTCACCAATCAGTTGGCTCACACCAGTTGATCAGCTCACAAGGGTGAACTGGTCGGTTGGCAGTCCTGACATTGCCAATGCAGTCTCCAATCGACCTGACACTCTAACCAGCTAGTTCAACACTTGAACTTGATAGTTATGAGTCTAGTCAGTCAATTGTATGTTTTATTGAGAACCTAAACACCTTTAGTCTCAATCTAAACATCATTCATGGACAATCTCCTCTTCCAGGGGTATCCTATGTGTGTGACCGTGCAGGTTCCAATTTACGTTGACAATGAATGCTCATAACAACTTATGACATCACAAGTAATGTACGGAATCTAGTAACTCATCATTGCTACCCAAGTAACTCAGAAAGTTGGAGAATAACTTCAACCTATAATCTGTGATTAGTATTATTGTGATCATATAGTTCCTTTGTTCTGACATCCAGATTGAACTCAAGGCATGGAACATCATCCTCTTCAATCATTCAATCCATGTTCCTTGCCTAGAGCATACTGTCTGAGATGCATGTGGATTCACATATCAGATATTGAATTACACGAGTATGGCCATACAATTCTCAGTTTCTCTTATCAAGGGGCTGTGGATATCATACTCCTTGTAGGAGGGACAAATCCCATATCTATCACTCACAGTCAAGTCCCCATGTATCAAAGTCACCAATCATCACCATTATAACAACCCATGTTTCAGAACTGCGTTTGATGATGTCAAAGTGTACCCAATCACATGTGATGAGTGTAGTGATTTTAGGTGTAAAAACCACAATCACCACCATCACTATGAGATATGATTGTGACTACCATTCCATGGTATCCATGTATTACTGTCACGGTGGGTCTGTCTGATATACTGTTCTCTAACATATATATGTGTTCTTGACTTCATATCACATATCATGACTAATGAGTCTCTGTCATCAGTCAACACACACTCTAGTCTTATGTATTATTGTTGTCTATTTTGCTTCTACAGTAATATCCGACTAGGGACATAATAAGAATATATGTACTCTTATCATACATATGGTCTCATTGTTTAGGTCCTCAACCTGAAGATATATGTCATTGATTCACATCATTCTTTAGACATATATCATGTAGGTGTCATCATCTCATGAGTGAGATAAACATAATAGACGGAATTACCTTTATAATTATCAAATCAAGTATCATATGCATCATTGCAATCATCATATAATTAGCTCTCTGGGCATGATACTATACCAACAGACTCCCACTTGCACTTAGAGCCAATCACTCAAAAATTATATTTTAAGTGATCTTAACATTTCCATCATGTTTCTGCTGTACAAGTGCTTTTATAGTGGGTAAGCAACATTTGCTTCAAGTCAGTATAAATCATGTTTCCCATCCCTCTCTATACGACAACTCGTATGAGATAGAAGTGTCATAGTGTGTTATCTAAAATTTCTTTGCCTAACTAGTAGCTCCATTGTTGTCACAATATTACTACTGAGTCACCAATGGTCGGAACCTCCCATAAGTTCATCCATATGAACTTCTAGATGCATATAATATCCTTTACTATGTTCGTAACAGTAAGGTACTCGACTTCTTATTGTTGAATTAATTAATTATTTTACGTTGGAACATTTCCAACTAATAATTCTTATTCCAAGGTCAAACACAATTTTGTCATTTCGGAAGATTGCATCGGTGTAGCTCTTTACACCCAACTCTTTCTTATTACCATAATTAAAGAACTAATCCTTTTAGTACTTCACAAGTACACAAAGATGTCCTTCATGGTATTCTAGTAACTCTTACTGGAGTTTGACAGATATCCATTTGTAATGTCGAATACATACAAAATAACTGGATTTCATATTTTCTTGTCATGTCCAATATATACAAGATGATGAGTTTGTATATTCTTGTCATGTCCAATACATACAAGATAATTATTTCATATTTTCTTGTCATGTCCAATACATACAAGATAATGAGATGAGTTCATACGTGATAGATCCAATTGTGAATGCATATGACATCTATCCATGTATTCCTTATTCTTCATAAGAATTAGGACACTTGGCTCTTGAGAGACTAACTCCATGAAACATGGATATGTTTTCTCTCATCATGTTGAACCCTTCCAACATCTTGTCGATGCATGTTCTCTTTCTTAGGTCAAGAATCCCTCTTGATCTGTCTCTAAAGATCTTGATTCCTATCGCATAGGATGTTTCTTTAAAACTTTAGAATGCACTTTGTTTCCAAGTTTTAATATTTGCAGTATAAGGATTTTTTTTGGTGAAACAAGCTCGTCTATTGATACCAAAACTGTGACGTTCCCGGATTTTTTAAAACTTAATATGATGTGTGACGTCCAAATTGAAACCTCACCTCAGCGAGAATCACAATTTAAACACCACACACTAGGCTAAGAAGAAGAAAATCAAGGGAGTCAGAAGAAAACATGGTAGCACATATACATGAACAATAATAAAACCATACACACATGTTCACCATTCAACATATAATTACAACATGAATTGTTACAACATTTGATATTACATATTGAACAGCAAACTTATACATATACATGTACTACCACTAAACTACAGGATCTTAAGACAACAGGTCCACCTGTACATCAGCTCGCCACACAACTCTCACTATCCTGGATCTTCAAGAGAAAAACGACAACCTAAATAAAAGATTACATGTGGTACACGTCAGCACAATATTCAAGAATATTGTACTGAGTACGCCTACGTGTCTTTTATATACCTCTCATCATATCTTGGCAATAAGATAAAACTAATACTTGGCAGTTACAGAACAATATAACAAAAAGCATATACTTGAACGAGAATGTTTATTAAAAAAAGAGAACACATGTTTTAAGCTTATTTCCATCATATTTCTCGTACATCTGCCCCTAGGGCTTTGATGTTTTTAGGCCTTATGATCTACCACCAAGTGGTTTGTGATCATTATACATGTGATCTACCCCCTAGGAGTTTGTGATCACTTTCTAAGCACCGTGTGCTTTCATATATATGATGGATCAGATATCTTATGTTTCATGTGTTCCTAGCCATAAGTACGGAAAATCAAGCAGCATATCATGCAAGAACAATCATTTCATCCAATATCATATGCCAAGTATTTTACTACACATATAACACAATCATATTGTATAATAAGCCAAGTAAGAGGTAATGGAGTACCTTGATCAAGAGAAACCTAATCATCACATATTCCTCATGTCAACTATATCTTGGTCAATCCCTGATTAAGATAAGATCATATGCTATCATCAGGTTCTCATCATCTTACATCTCATCTTAACCCTAATTATATCCATATTAGGGTTTAGCTTAGTTCATTAGGATATGTGCATCATTACTTGTATTCTTATCTTATGATTGTCTCACTGATGTCATTTTCCATATTACATCTCATTATCAAAGTTCATCATCTGAACATTAGGTTCCATATCCTTTTTGTGCACATATTAACCCTAGGTTACATCATTAACCTAGATTAGGGTTTTATAACATGTATTAAGATTCATCTTCATATAACATGGATTATGTTTATCATTATGATCTCATAATTAAAACTGAGGTTCCATATACTGATATGAGCTTACTCTGTAAATTTCATCATTTATAGAGCACGTATGTATTTATTGCATTTTATTAGGGTTATTAGCCCTAAATAGCCATATTAATCAAATTACAAGATTAAAAACTTTGGGCATTTACAAAAAAAGAGCACCCCCTAGCCATAAAAAGAAAATAAAATAAGATCCCACACAAGGGATCGATCGCCACCTACCAGCAGGACCACACACAACCAAGAAATAGGCTCAAAGCCACAACAGAAAGAAAGATAAGATATAGGGAGTGACTAACACAACATGCCAACCACCAGTATAAGGATGTTATTCCCCATCAATATGTGGAATATACATATGCTCCCACTAAATTCTTGTAATCACACATTACTTCTTTATTTTGACTCAAGTCAAACTCTTTGACTATCTTGTCAAATAGAAGATCCCAGTTCTGATGTGCTCGCTTCAATCCAAAGATTCATCTATGCAGCTTCATGGACTTTATTTCCATTAAGCTACAATAGCAAGCATTATCCTGATGGATTTATCCTTGGTAACTACTAAAAAGATTTCACCATGTTCAACACCTTGAACTTTTTAGAAACTCTTTTCAACCAACTTACTCTCCATGTCAGTCTTCTTCTGAAAGACCCAAAAGTACCCTATGGGTTTTACCCCTTCAGGTGGATCAACCAAGGTCATACTTTGTTGATGTACATAATGTCCATCTTGGATTTCATGGCTTCAAGCCATATCTCAGTTTTTGGCTCTCATTAGCTTCTAGGTAGACTATTGACTCATCATATGATCAACTCACTGCCTTCTTATCCATAAGATATCATATATCATTCAAGCTCTAGGCGTGTTCTACCAGAACCATGAGTTTTGTGTGTTACTTAAGGAACTTTGAGATTCTACAACATTTTGTGATTCTCTTTATTCCCAGTGTAAATCATGTGATCGAAAGGAAATTTGAAGATTTAGCTAGTAATCGCACTCTGACTCAACCAGGTGTGATTCCTTCTTTTTGATACACTTCTCATGATACACTATCATTGTGTTTTAGGTGGAGTCCATCATGATACATTATCATGATCTTCCATAAGGTTCTCAAACTCTTGGTTCAAAGTATCTCCAAATCGATCATATCGAAATTTAATACTTATACTAAGATAATTATGTACTTCATTCTGATCTTCTTGACCACTTCAAGAGATTCATATTTGTATTTCACTAAATACAAACTACCATATCTACTGAGGTGATCGGTAAATATATTGAAGTACTATTGATTACCTTTAGCATTTATTCTTATAATCCTTAGTAGAATAATCATCCTCCCACTACATCTAGTGAAGAACCTTTGTCATATTGCATAATGAATGAGACTAGCATGTCTCTATTGGTTCAATAACAAAAATGAGTCTAGATATCCATCATATGGATCCCAAAAATGCAATTCCCATTTATGCACTCTAGATGACATCTCTATAGGCATTCAAGTTTGAGTTATTTACCATTCATTACATGTGTCATACACATTTGTCTCTTCAACTATCAAGTATAGTTAGTGAGACATAGGCATTTCCATCAAAGATCATATCTTTAAAATAAAACATCAGTCCATAACACTCTTGCCCATACAAGATGTAAGATGTTTTCATTGATGGAAGGTATATAATAGAAATTCACATGAACATGAATGTCATAATGTAACTGTAATGGTAGAAACTCTTGCTCCGCATAGTTTCTAGCTTACTTCCTCTTTGGTCCTAAAGTAGAGATCTCTATCTCTTTCATCTTCCTGAGATCCTCTATAAAGAGGTTATTTCCTTTTCCTACTTACCCCTCTCCTTATCTTGAGTGATGAAGACTTTGACCTAAGCTTGGCTTTAGAACACTTCTTTACCTTGCTTTAGTCTATGGACTTCACTCTACTGATCATTATCACAGGGTTTATCCTTTCTTCATCCAAGCTTTGGCATCAACATGCCAAGAACTTCAGACAGTGGTTTGGCCAAGTTTCTCAATATTTGATAAACTAGACATATGATTCACACAATGATTTGTAGAATCATATATTTGGTCAACTCTTGACCTATCAAAAATCACACTTAATCTATATGCACAATCATATTGAGCATATGAAATTATTCTTGATCTCCATCTGTCTGATTATACTCAACCATCACTTTGAAGACATTTTACCTTTTATGCTTTACATGATTCTTAAGATGTATAACCATCTCAAGAATGTCCATGCTTCAAGCTATTTATGCAATTCATAGTTCATATATCTCAGCATAAGGTTCTTGATGTCTTAGGCATCATTGGCATACTTCAAGTAAGCATCCAATTTTAGCCTTAGGTGCATTTGGAGTGGTTCAACTGGCTTTGGTCTTTTAAGGACTTAGAGTTTACACTCACCATTGAGAACACTTCTCAAACTCCCAAACCAGATTTGAAGTTTATCCCATTTATAAACTGATCACAACGATAATGTATTTGTGTTTGTCATTTGGCTTCTAAAAAAGAATTTTGCAATTTTATCAAAACATTTTTTATTTATTTGATTTGATAATTTTGACGATATTAATTAAGACTTTAATTAATTATTGCTCCCATTATTTCTGTTCAAATTGATAACCCTCATGTATCAATTTGGAAGATTGCAGCATACAACTTTCTAGTGGGCAAGACCCTGATTTCCTCTAAGTCATGGACCAGCTAGGGCTGTCACCCACAACTAGATTCTTTTAGATAGGTAACTTTTGCCAATTGCATTTTATGCAAATCTTGATAGATGTCATGCACAACCCTTTGTCATGTACATCTCCATGCCTCAAGGTGCTTGATCTGATCAATGTCACCTAGTTAAGTCCTACCCAAATGCCAACACAATGAATATACACCCTGGTAGGGTAGACCCACATATTCACCATCACACTTCTATGAGATAGACGGTGCACCATGCAAGGGTGTGCCCACACTTAGTCGATCAAGTTTTTTATGTATGCTTCTTTTAGAAGGCATCTTAAACTTAATATTTTATTGAGGGGTTTGGTATTTATATACATATACATATCCAATCACCACATTATTATAGTACATATCATATACATGCTATAACCACAATGAGAAAACATGCAATGTCGATAAAAGTGATGATTATGACTATCCTATTGTAATTCCTTGGAGCCATAAGGAATTACGGTCATCTAATGTCTACATCATATGCAACTTGTTTGTTGATGAAGATCTTTATGCTTGAACCATTCCAGGTTGATCGGCTCATCCTATGACACGACCGGCTCGCATCCTGGTCAGTTGGTTGGTCGGTCTGGCCTTCGATGTTTGGACACCTTCAACAAGCGGTTGGGCCATCAGCTGGTTGATCTGACTCCTTCACAATCCTCCTCAGTCCTCCAGGTGGCGAGCTTGTCTGGTGTTGAGCGTCTTTTTTATGTAACAGAAAATAAACTATCCAACTTTTACATAATCTTTGGAAAACCTTGAGTTACATTCGAGGGGAGAAAAGGTAGAAGAGAAAGGATCTCAAGTTACATGTGGAATAGAAGGTAGATACTTGGTATACAAACTGAGATGCAAACAACCATAACCAACCAAGCACACATAGTGTTTATAGGCCATAACCATGCTACACATCCACCATTAAAACCATTTTAGGGCGATGTGTGTCAATTTCATATATACCATATCATATATGCATATTAGTTTGTGGTCGCATGTGGTATTTAGTCAGATATGTATATTAGTCAGTTTAAATATTTGCATCGTATGTAATAAATAAATGATGATAAACCTAAAATCTGATCATATCGATTTATCCCAAAACACAGTACATTGATGTGGCTCTGATACCACTGTTGGGTTTTATGGCCTCAAAGTAGGCAGCAGAAATAACAATTTACTGACCATTAACCCATAACAGGAGATCACATCAATGACTATGAAATGAGAAGGATAGTTTTAGAGAGATATACATGGTCTTGGGGCTTGCTTAGTGATAATACCTCACATCCATGTGCGGTCTTCAACGCCATGTCTTAGACGGTGTCTGTGTAGTTCTTGGCCTTCGCCATGGACTCTGGCCTCCACTGCGGACTTCGGCTGACGTGTCCTCCTGAGCGGCAAACATCTCCCGCTTCTATAGATAGTCCACACGGACCTCCTGTAACTCCTATCATTCTAGAAGAACTGGAAGGAAGGAGAAGACCCTCCTGTCAGTGTACTAACACCAACCTACTCCCCCAAACTCAGACTGCTTTTCTGCACTTGTATTTCCCTTGTTGTGCCTCTCTAGTCGGATAGTGCTTGCTCGGGCTCTCTCGGTTACCAAAACCAGAGAGGACAACAACTTTGCAGAGCAACTGATTAGTAACTCAGAAAGTTGGAGAACAACTTCAACCTACAATCTGTGATTAGTGTTGCCGTGATTGTATAGTTCCTTTGTTCTGACATCTAGATTGATCTTGAGGCATGGAACGCCATCCTCTTCAATCATTCAATCCATGTTCCTTGCCTAGAGCAGACTGTCTGAGATGCATGTGAATTCACATATTATATATTGAATCACATGAGTATGACCATACAATTCTCAGTTCTTCTTATCAAGGGGACCTGGATATCATACTCCTTATAGGAGGGACAAATCCCATATCTATCACTCATAGTCAAGTACCCATGTGTCAAAGTCACCCAATCACCACCGTTATAACAACCCATGTTTCAAGACTGCATTTGATGATGTTAAAGTCTACCCAATCACATGTGATGAGTGCAGTGATTTTAGGTCTAAGAACCAAAATCACCACCATCACTAAGACTGTCTAAGATGCATGTGAATTCACATATTATATATTGAATTGCATGAGTATGACCATACAATTCTCAATCTCACTTATCAAGGGGACCTAGATATCATACTCCTTGTAGGAGGGACAAATCCCATATCTATCACTCACAGTCAAGTACCCATGTGTCAAAGTCACCCAAACATCACCGTTATAACAACCCATGTTTCAGGACTGCGTTTGATGATGTTAAATTCTACCCAATCACATGTGATGAGTGTAGTGATTTTAGGTCTAAGAACCAAAATCACCACCATCACTATGAGAGACGATTGTGACTACCATTCCATTCTATCCATGTATCACTCTCACGGTGGGTCTGTCTGATATACTATTCTCTAACATATATCTTTGTGCTTGACTTGATATCACATATCATGACTAATGAGACTCTGTCATCAGTCAACACACACTCTAGTCTTATGTATTACTATTGTCTATTTTCCTCCACAGTATTATCCGACTAAGGACATAACAAGAATGTATGTACTCTTATCATACATATGGTCTCATTGTTTAGGTCCTCAACATGAAGACATATGTCATCGAGTCACATCATTCTTTAGACATCTATCATGTATGTGTCATCATCTCATGAGTGAGACAAACATAATAGATGGAATTACCTTTATCATTAACAATTAAATATCATATGGCTCATTACAATCATCATATGATTGGCTCTCTGGGCATACTATACCAGTAGCTTCCTGGCGGCCAGACTACTCTTAACCACATCTTTATGTTAGGTGGCAGATTTGGCCATTTACATAATTGACCCTTCTCATGTTCCATCATCTTCGTCTTCCTAGACCTCCTATTATAGGTGTTACAGGACAACAACTGGGATCTATACATATCTGACTAAGAAAACTACATGGAGGTGTTACTCTGCTCACATCTAACGGCATCGACATCGGTTGTTCTGCGGCATCAGGCATGTAGTCGCTCATGTATTAGTCCAGGAAAGTAGAAGTTTATTGTCAAGACCGGAGCTTACTACAACCTTATGTCATCTAGTTTCCAAAATTTTTAGCAACCCCTTCTCATGGCCCTAGACACGAACAACATTGCTACCTGGATCCCAACCTTTTCTTGCTTGGGTAGCCAAACCACCTCTTCCATCTTCTGCTAAACGGCCACTTGATCTCGCATGGACAATAAACTTATGTTAGCTCCATACCACTCCCAAGAGTCCCGGGACACTACAGAAGACGTACATGTTTGGAATTGTCATGAGGAGCATAATTCCTAATAGAATCAGGCTACACACTTCAAGTTGAACCAAGAGAAGTCAAAAGTTAGAGAAAGCTCCAACTTCAGTCAAGCCCCATCCTCAGGAACACCAACCGTTCTCTCCATCGGCAAGCTCTGGCGCATTGATCTCCAACTACTCTCTTACTCCAACCTCAGGAACACCAATCATTTTCTCTCCATCTGCAAACTCCGGCACATTAATCTCCCCGAGCATTCTACGACACCATCAAGACAGACTACTGGACTATCTGTGGGATCGTTCAGGTGAGCTAGCCAATTTAGGGTTTGTTTCAGGTGAATTTCACTAGCTGAATTTTCTCTAGAACGGTGTAGCTACATCTCCGATTTAGATATTGTACTACCTACCTGGCATCCCTACACCTGCATCATTCAGCTAAGATCACCCCCGCCTTGCGGGGTGCCCTACACCTGCATCTTCAAGCTACGATCGCCCCCTGTGTGGGGTGCCCCTGACCGATCCCTCACCCTGCATGCACGGCTCGATCCCTCACCCTACATGCACAACTTTTACTACCTATAGCGATAACAATCAGTGCCATCTCTCATCCTCGTTGGTGCTTCTGGAATCTACACTGCCCCTTTATTGACCTCGAGCCACCCTTCCCATCTATTTTCCTCAGAAACTTCAATATGAGGATGGGGGATTCCATCTCTGCCTCCCTGAGCAATAACAAGAGGATAAAAGGAAAGATCAAAAATCCTACACTCTTCAAATGAGCCTTTCTTTATAAGAAACCATTGACTCCAGCAAGATCAGTCAACCTCCCACCAGCTTTACCAAACATGGCTACCCACTTCCCTTTCATGGACTACTACCTCTCAAACCCTTTGTACCTCACCAACACCCCCCTCCCGAAAGCATGGATCTACCACAAATTTGATATCTCGCTTGGCCCCAACACTATCCTTATTGGATGCAAATCTTTCCCAGTCACTATAGAACTCATCGGCAAATCCAACATTTATATCACTGAAGGTTGGGCAAGCATGATCTCCGAGTTGAAGCTTAAATAGGAATGGACCATCTTCATAAAACCCTCAGCACACAAAACTCTGACAGCTTGGGTTAACGACTTCAACAATGAAACCCCCCAAGAATTATACCCACTTTTCTTCAGCAAGGAAGAGCACATCTCCTCTTCTACCTCAAACTTAGCTGGCCAACTCTTTGTGAGAAAAGAGCACCAACCACCCACCACATCAAAGTTCTGGCCCATCTCCCTATCTTCTAGCCTTGATGAGGAAGATACAGAAGACACAACTACATCATCACACATCAAGAACATGATTGCAACAAGGTATGAGAAATCTTTTCTTTCTGAGAAATATCGGGAAGCTAGTAAACATCCTATTCTTATAAAAGATAGTAGCATCCCGACTGATCCCCACCAGTTAAATCTAACCTTTCCACCTATTGGACACCTCCCTGTGCTTGCTCTTACTCAGTAGAGTTTCGAGATAGAGAAGAACTCCCAGCCTTGGAAACCAGCCCCACCGAGGCGACCCTTCAGAGCCATGCACTGCTCCTTTTGCCATAGCCTGAACCATTCACGCTTCAGATGCACCAAAAAAGTGAATTGCTTCAAATGTCAAGAGAAGGGCTACACCTGGCTCTTCTGAAAATCCACCCTTAATCACTTCCCAAAAAAGTTTAGACACTTTCCAAGATCTTGTCCAGGTTACGACACTCCCAAATAGCCTGCATATGTTTTTTTAGTAATGATAAATCCTATTAGCTGAACCATCCTAAATCTTTTTTTCTCGGCTCAATACAACTCTTTTGCATGTCTTGCAGATCCACTTTTCCCTCCATCAGACCCCCATGCACACGATAAACTCTACTCACATCCTCTTTTTAAGCCAACCATAACACCATCTGCTAAACCCACCCCTCATCCTTCTAAACCCAACACCACCTCTGATCTTCTTCTTACACCTCTACCCTTCGACATGGCACATGCTGCTCAACTTGAGACTACTATCCCTTTCGATCTCCCTGCTAGTTCTATGCGACTCTTGAAGGTCTTCACCACTAGAATTGTCCTGGATACCATACAAAACAATCTAGACAACAACACAATCGATATCCTGGATTTCACCAGAGCTATAACCTTGCTAATCCCTGGACATACGGTGCTAAAACTCAAAATTATCTCACCCTCGCAACTTTTAGACTCTATTCCCGAAGGCACTAAGATAGACCACCTCTTAGGACACGTCCTTATGATCCCTTGTGGGTGTAGTTTTGTTTAAGCCAATCTCTCTAAATGGACATCTGACCAGGGGGATTTCAAGGCCCCGTCAGGTGGATCGGGATGGGTAGCCATATCAAACCTTCCTCCACACCTTTGGGAAGTGGAGATCTTTAGAGCCATTACTCACTCTGTGGGAGCTACACTCTAATACATTAGTTCGGATACTCTACACCCCTCACAGTATATCAAAGCTTTTTGTCTCTTCTTTGTTAAACAAACCACCTCTCTCCCATTATCCCTGAATATCATACTGGGAGAAATGATTTACAATATCAAGCTTTCAGTTGAGCACCCCTCCGATAACAAAACCTCTTTCTCAAATCTATTTGTTCATCCACCTTCCTGGTATTCTTTGATTAACAGAAAAAAAACCATACAGTTTAATCCGTAAACCAGGTGAAAGGAATCTGGTCTGGGAGAGAAAAACAGCCACCACAAAACCCTGAGCAGACTCGAACAAATCCCTCAGCCTTAAAAGACAAAGAACAACTTCTCCACCAGTTAACCATTCTTTTCCCTCCGCCAAGGACACATACCAACCTTTCCCCTCGCTTCCAAAAGAAGATAGCTTATCTCTAAATATAGACCCTAATACTATAAAAAAGCTCAAAACTGCTATCATTGACGAGACTAGATCTTCATAGAGTCCAAAAAAGAAGGGCAAAGGAAAGCACACGAACATCATCAATTCCATCAACTCCATGCAATCCAGCCCCGAAGGGTTGATCAGGAGAAACATCTTTACAGCACCGGAAATAGGTACTCGTTACTCTCCATCCTCAGATAAAATTTCAGATTCTGGTTTATCTTCATCTGTTTCCATAGAAAATTATGATATAGACAATATAGAAGACATAGAATCATGGCCTGAAATACATAGTTTCACCAATTTTGCAAACAAAATAGGAATATATTTTGAAGAGGAAAACATAGCTAACATAGCATTAAATGACATCGAAAAATTCATGCTCTGAACAAATCGAAGGCCAATAATAGAGACAAACTTGAAGATCAACTTATTGAGCATCTCTTAGCACCCTATTTTTTGTTTACTCTTTTGGGTTGCTCTCTCAACCGAAACTATGAAGATCACATCCTGGAACGTTTGTGGTGTGGCCAACGTGCGCAGAAGAAAAGATATCAGAAACCACATGTAACACCCCTCCCTAGGGTTTCGTACGTAACCGGCGGAAGCACAGCCTAATCCCCAGCATTATCCATAATGTGGGGTACTTGGCATTTTAGGGAGGGTTGTCACAAAAGGTAATCATTTCAAGTAAACAAATAATTCACCATTGAGATTCATACATTATTCTATGAATAGGAAAGTCTAGAATTCTATTCATCTCTCAACATGGGAAACTAAGCATAATAATAAGCATATCTAGATGAATGGATCGCCAAGAATGGATGGCACCCCACCAGTAAACTCTTGGATGTCTTCTAGTCCTGGCTTGCTCTTCTTGAGTCCTTACTTGATTCAAATCATGGGGAAATCACGTCCCCATCCATGCAAAGGGAAAAACAACACATTAGTAAATGGGACTGGCACTTTATAATAAGTGAAAAGTAAATATACTTGACTTGTAAGAAAACTTGACATGAATTAACTATAAGTATTCTTGAATATCATTATTAACATGAAGAATTGAAATTAAATCTTATGTGTCCCTCTGTGACGCCCCCTTAGGAGCACATGATTGCTAGGAAAGTCCTTGATGCTAGGAAAGCCCTTGACGACCCTTTTGAGGTCCATGATCGGGAGCATAAAAAGACTATCTCAATACCAAAGACTTGATCATTAACATGATATTGTCATTAACATAAATCATGATTCTTAAACTTAACATGAAGGGATTTCTCCCCATTAAGATGGTATCTTAAACATGATGGGATCTCTCCCTCTTGATCATTAACATTATTTTCATGAGTCTTTAATGATAAACAATAATCATTGTGAACATTATAACATAGGACATATCATGTAGAAATCAACAATCAATAATATAGTGAATCGTGACTAAAGCATTAAACTTAAAGAAGTAATATCTATTGCATATTTAACATGCAAGCAACCATAAGTATTTGTGCTCAGCAGCATGTCTCGTTTACCTTGGAGAAATGTAGATCCTAAGATTATATCTCTGATCCTTAGGGAAGCGCCTGGATGTGATTTACAAGAAAATAGGCTAGTATACTTGGAGCGAAGTTGATCCTAAGATGATCTCTTTAATCTTTGAGGCAGTGCTTGAATGTGATTTGCAAGAACATAGGCTAGTGTGCTTTTTTTCCTTGGTATGCTAGGATCATGGGGGTCCCTTTTATAGGTGTTAAGGGTCTATAACTTTCTAGTCCAAGTGGATTTAATTTTTTTAATATATTTTGTCCTTTAATTAAACATTGGAATTATCTTAACTCCAATATATTAAAAGGTAAGACTTTGTGAAAAATGTGTTTCTCTTTGTTAATTACTAAAGTCCAACTTTGTGGTTAAAATAATTATCTTTTGTTTGTGAATTTCCTTTATCATCTTTCATATCTTTTGTATGAGATATTTAAGAGAGAATATATTATCGTTTGCTTTTATTTGTTTATCAAAAATATTACATTAACTAAATTACCATTACATTTTATTTGTAATCACAAAGAAAGAGAGAAAATGTGAGAGAGTTGTACCATTCCTTACATAATTACCATAGTGTATTATTTCCATGTATCTATGGCCGAGACACATTATTTCATTTTATAATAAAACAAATCACTAAGTGAAGGAAAGAGAAAAAGAACTTTATGTTACATTTACATGCACTAGTTGTAAAGCAAGAGTATACAATGTGATTTCAATGTGTTAATTAAAAAATTTTTGACTGCAATTACTCATTCCCATATAATTCATTGTTGTTTAAAATAATGTTATAACTATGTAACAATTAACCATTTTTAAGTGTCCATACCAATTACATAAATTTTATATCTTCGCATCCATAATGACATTTTCGTTTTCATATAAAGCTTTCTAGTAGTGTTGGAAAGGTGACGGGTGAAAACCCACATTTTTGTAGTCTCAAATTAATATATTTATCCATTGTATTCAATTATTAAAACTTTGGAAAGTTAAAAGAAAGAAAATAATCAAACTCTCCTTCTAGATTCCCTTCTACTATTTTAAACATATGGTCTCATCTTGACTAGTTTTGATCAATAATTAATTAATGTTTACATTGCATGTGTTAAATGGATTGACATTGTGATTTATATTTATTTGAGAGGTCAAATGAATTTGAAACAAAACAAAATGTAGACCACACATTAATTACATACTCTAGATCCTTCCTAGTCAATAAAATTCAAATTTTGAGAATCTTTTATTCATAATGTCCATATTTGTATATAATTTATTTTCATGCATTAAAAGGTGAGATAATGTTAAAAGATTCTCCTTAATTATTTCTTTGACTCTAAAAATGAGATGATCAATATTTAATCACATTTAAGTCTATTATGCCTTTATGGAAAATTTTATTGAAGAAAGAGACTTGAGAGAAGATAATGTTACATGCATTCAAAATTAAGCCATTAATTACATTGCATTAAATGAAATGATATTCAAATCTTGATACATCTATATTCAAATCTCTCTCAAATTAATTGGGAGGTCAAACATGGTTCAAACGACTTCAAATTTGAACCATAGGCAAAATAGAGGGTCTAGATTATTCTTGTGAAGTTAGATTTCGTTTTTGGGCATATCTTGGTCCATAACTTCTATAGTGGCCATTAAAGGCAATATATTTTGAAAAGATCTTTTATTATTCAATTCATGAGTCATAAATCTGAGATTACTATTAACTAGTCACATTTGTCACCTTATAACTTTTCTCTATGCTTTATGGCCATTTTGTAGGGGAGAGAAAATGAAAGGGATTAATATGAGTTGATGGATATATTTAATTCATATTTGAAAATGAAATATGACTTTGGCTATTATCTTAAGTTTTTCTCATCCTATTTTGTATAAATACAATCATTATAGGCATTTTTCTTTAAACCCCTCAATTATTATTATTAAAAAAAACTTCATATTAAGTTAAAATTAACTATGAAAATTGGGATGTGACAATTCTACCCACCTTAAAACAAATTTCATCCTTGAAATTTCCTAGGGTACTACCCACCTTAGGATTTAACATATTCTATGTACACTAAATTTTGATTTCATTTTAAGGTCTCATTCTTATGGTAAAACACTATCTAAAACTCATTATTAAAACCAACATGTGGGTAATACATTTTCACATCATCATTGATATGGTAAAGGACCTTTTCTCTAGGGTTCTGATTCTTGCTTATCTATGTCAAATATCTACTCTTAGAATGCATGCTTGGTTCCACAATGAATCTGATTGGGTTTAGGTGACTATAACTCTCAAGCTTTTGATGTCAACTCTTATTTTATTTTTCACCTTTGAATACATGTTGGCCGCTCATGTATTCAAAGATGACATGATTTATCACACTTGTCTTAGCACATCTCTCATGCACATGTCCCATACCACATGCACCAGAAAGGACTACAAAAATATGATTATGCACATAACATTCTCTCTAAAAAATCCCATAAGCATGCGTCCCATACCACAAACACATGAGAAAAAGAGAGAGTATGTTATATACAATTCTAGAGTTAGACACAAAAATCCAAAACGTCTAGACACATAACCCTAGTCCTTATTTGAGCTAGACCTCTACTTTGATTTCTAATATCACACACTTACTTTTTATATACCTATGGTTAGAACATACGAATCATATTGCTTCTTGGTAGCCATCCATTTATCCGCTCTGATACCATTAATGTAACACTCCTCCCTAGGGTTTCATACGTAACCAGCAGAAGCACAGCCTAATCCCCAGCATTATCCATAATGTGGGGTACTTGGAATTTTAGGGAGGGTTGTCACAAAAAGGTAATCATTGCAAGTAAACAAATAATTCACCATTGAGATTCATACATTATTCTATGAATAGGAAAGTCTAGAATTCTATTCATCTCTCAACATGGGAAACTAAGCATAATAATAAGCATCTCTAGATGAATGGATTGCCAAGAATGGATGGCACCCCACCAGTAATCTCTTGGATGTCTTCTAGTCCTGGCTTGCTCTTCTTGAGTCCTTACTTGATCCAAATCCTGGGGACATCGTGTCTCCATCCATGTAAAGGGAAAAACAACACATTAGTAAACGGGATTGACACTTTATAATAAGCGAAAAGTAAATATACTTGACTTGTAAGAAAACTTGACATGAATTAACTATAAGTATTCTTGAATATCATTATTAACATGAAGAATTGAAATGAAATCTTATGCGTCCCTCCGTGACGCCCCCTTAGGAGCACATGATTGCTAGGAAAGTCCTTGATGCTAGGAAAGCCCTTGACGACCCTTTTGAGGTCCATGATCAGGCACATAAAAAGACTATCTCAATTCCAAAGACTTGATCATTAACATGATATTGTCATTAACATAAATCATGATTCTTAAACTTAACATGAAGGGATTTCTCCCCATTAAGATGGTATCTTAAACATGATGGGATCTTTCCCTCTTGATCATTAACATTATTTTCATGAGTCTTTAATGATAAACAATAATCATGGTGAACATTATAACACAGGACATAGCATGTAGAAATCAACAATCAATAATATAGTGAATCGCGACTAAAGCATTAAACTTGAAGAAGTAATATCTATTTCATATTTAACATGCAAGCAACCATAAGTATTTGTGCTCAGTAGCATGGCATGTTTACCTTGGAGCAATGTAGATCCTAATATTATATATCCGATCCTTAGGGAAGCACCTGGATGTGATTTACAAGAAAATAGGCTAGTCTACTTGGAGCGAAGTTGATCCTAAGATGATCTCTTTAATCTTTGAGGCAGTGCTTGAATGTGATTTTCAAGAACATAGGCTAGTGTGCTTTTTTTCCTTGGTATGCTAGGATCATGGAGGTCCCTTTTATAGGTGTTAAGGGTCTAGAACTTTTAGTCCAAGTGGATTTAAATTTTTTTAATATCTTTTGTTTTTTAAATAAACATTGGAATTATCTTAACTCCAATATATTAAAAGGTCAGACTTTGTGAAAAACGTGTTTCTCTTTGTTAATTACTAAAGTCCAACTTTGTGGTTAAAATAATTATCTTTTGTTTGTGAATTTCCTTTATCATATTTCATATCTTTTGTATGAGATATTTAAGAGAGAATGTATTATCGTTTGCTTTTATTAGTTTATCAAAAATATTAAATTAACTAAATTACCATTACATTTTATTTGTAATCAAAAAGAAAGAGAGAAAATGTGAGAGAGTTGTACCATTCCTTACATAATTACCACAATGTCTTATTTCCATGTATCTATGGCCGAGACATATTATTTCATTTTATAATAAAACAAATCACTAAGTGAAGGAAAGAGAAAAAGAACTTTATGTTACATCTACATGCACTAGTTGTAAAGCAAGAGTATACAATGTGATTTCAATGTGTTAATTAAAAAATTGTTGACTGCAATTACTCATTCCCATATAATTCATTGTTGTTTAAAATAAAGTTATAACTATGTAACAATAAACCATTTTAAGTGTCCATACCAATTACATAAATTTTATATCTTCTCATCCATAATGACATTTTCATTTTCATATAAAGCTTCCTAGTAGTGTTGGAAAGGTGACGGGTGAAAACCCACATTTTTGTAGTCTCAAATTAATATATATTCATCGATTGTATTCAATTATTAAAACTTTGGAATGTTAAAAAAAAGAAAATAATCAAACTCTCCTTCTAGATTCCCTTCTACTATTTTAAACATATGGTCTCATCTTGACTAATTTTGATCAATAATTAATTAATGTTTACATTGCATGTGTTAAATGGATTGCCATTGTGATTTATATTTATTTGAGAGGTCAAACGAATTTGAAACAAAACAAAATGTAGACCACACATTAATTACATACTCTAGATCCTTCCTAGTCAATAAAATTCAAATTTTGAGAATCTTTTATTCACAATGTCCATATTTGTATATAATTCATTTTCATGCATTAAAAGGTGAGATAATGTTAAAAGATTCTCCTTAATTATTTCTTTGACTCTAAAAATGAGATGATCAATATTTAATCACATTTAAGTCTATTATGCCTTTATGGAAAATTTTATTGAAGAAAGAGACTCGAGAGAAGATAATGTTACATGCATTCTAAATTAAGCCATTAATTACATTGCATTAAATGAAATGATATGCAAATCTTGATCCATCTGTATTCAAATCTCTCTCAAATTAATTGGGAGGTCAAACTTGGTTCAAACGACTTCAAATTTGAACCATAGGCAAAATAGAGGGTCTAGATTATTCTTGTGAAGTTAGATTTCGTTTTTGGGCATATCTTGGTCCATAACTTCTATAGTGGCCATTAAAGGCAATATATTTTAAAAAGATCTTTTATTATTCAATTCATGAGTCATAAATCTGAGATTACTATTAACTAGTCACATTTGTCACCTTATAACTTTTCTCTATGCTTTATGGCCATTTTGTAGGGGAGAGAAAATGAAAGGGATTAATACGAGTTGATGGATATATTTAATTCATATTTGAAAATGAAATATGAGTTTGGCTATTATCTTAAGTTTTTCTCATCCTATTTTGTACAAAGACAATCATTATAGGCATTTTGCTTTAAACCCCTCAATTATTATTGTTTTGAAAAAACTTCATATTAAGTTAAAATTAACTATGAAAATTGGGATGTGACACCACATCTACAAAAACAATATAGACATTATCACCATTCAAGAAATCAAAACCACACTTTCTCCTTTTACGTTAAAATCAATAGGAGGCAACAAGATTACATAATGGTTTCAAATCCCACCAAATGGTTTCAAAGAGGGACTCCTAGTGGGATATAACAAGAACACTTTCACTCTCTCTCACTGGGACCTCAACACCTTCTCCATCTCTCTCTCTCTAACAAATTCATCCGGTCACTTCAGCTGGACCTTCACTGGAGTATATGGTGAGCATGGGTACAACAAATTGACTTTTCTCTCGGAACTTTCATCAATCATGCTAGTCAATAGCCAAAAACCTTGGCTCCTTGGAGGGGACTTCAAGCTCATTACTAGAGCTACTGATAGTCAAAACCTCTCCTCGACCTCATCAGCCTTATCACTAGCAGATAAAACCCTCATACACCTCCTTACTGAACACAAAATAATTGACAATCCTCCATCTAATGCTGGATTTACGTGGACTAGAAATAATACTAGAGCCAGATTGGATCACTTTATCTGCTCCTATTCTTGGGAAGAAAATTTCCCTCTAGCATCCGTCCATATTTCCCATCATTCTATCTCAGAGCACTTCCCCATAATCATTTGACACCCATAGAGATGTTTGGGGGGGAAATCCTTTTGATTCGAAAACTAATGGCTCACATACCCCCACTTTGTTAAACACTGTGAGAATAATTGGATCTTGGTTGATCGCAGAACTAGAAATCCGGGGTACCACATACATAGAAACACCAAACACATTAAACACAACATCATAGATTGGAAATGCAGACAATCCCAAAACCTAGCCAACACTCTAAAAGATCTTGAGCAACAACATCTCTTTGTCGATAGCAACCCCTCAGCCGATCCAACTCTTATTCTCACTACCAAGTCAGAGATTGAACATATTAAAAATTGCCTGGACATCAAGTGGAGATAGAGAGACAAAGTTACTTGGGCTATGGAAGGTGACAAAACACTAAATTCTTCCATAAAGTTTGCAACAATTACCATAGGAGAAATGTCATTGCCTTCTTAAACATACCGGGTGTCATCTCCACAAACAAACATTTGATCATTTCTCACATTGTTGAACATTTTAGGAAGATATTTAACACCAATCACAGTCCTACTTTCCAAAACTCCATAAACTGGCAGATGCTTTTCCCGATTAAGATTGAATCCCCTTCAAACTTAATCAAACCATTCATTTTGAAGAACTTGACTCTACGATCAAGTCCCTTGGGAAAAACAAACCACTAGGGCCGGATGGGCTAAATGTGGAATTCTACCTGGAAAACTGGAACCATTACAAGAAAGATTTCTTGGCTTTGCTTTAAGAAATCCACAAGCACAACAATGCTCACAACATCCTCAAACATCTTAACAAAACCTTCATTGCACTTATCAAAAAAACTGAACAACCTGAGCTTATATCGCAATTCTGACCCATCAGTCTCATTAATACATCTTACAAAATCATTGCAAAAACCATATACAATAGGTTGAAGCCTTGCATTAACAACATCACACCTCTAAATCATAATGTCTTTCTTAAGGAAATAAATATCCAAGACGCCTATCTTATAGTAAATGAGACGATACATCTGTGCCACACAAATAAAACCCCTCTGATTGCTATCAAGCTTGATTTTGAAAAAGTCTTTGACTACATCAACTGGAAATCTCTCATTAAAACCCTAACATGCTATGGCTTTCTAGAATCCTGGATAGACTGGATACATGCTTGTATTTCCACAAACCATTTTTCCACAATCATCAATGGCTCACCTTTCGGATACTTTAAAAATACAAATGGGCTCAGGAAAGGTGACCCCCTTTCTCCATACATGTTCATTATTGTGACCTCGATACTCACCAAGATGATCAAACTTGGTACTACTCAAGGTCTTATCACTTCCCCCACCAAATGTCAGGAGAACATCATCCAGTTCGCAGACGATACCATCATCCTGGTTTCACCAAAGGATGACACCATTATCAATACCATTAGAATCATAAGTATCTTATCATACATCTCAGGACAAAAACTTAACCTCCAAAAGTCTTCTATCTTTGGTGTACACACTGATCACCACATCATCAACAGATACAAAACTCTCCTCAAATGCAAGCATGAAGAGTTGTCGATCAACTATCTTGGATTACCCATTACCCTGCTAAACATTACTCATTCGATATGGGTCCCCATCATACATAAGATCAACACCAAACTGAACTCATGGATAAATAATTTCCTCAACCTTGTTGGTCACCTCACACTACTAAATAGTGTCATCACTCCCATCACAACACACTACCTTAGTTGCATTCCCCTACCTACCAAAACAAAAAATATAATTGACAAAATCAGAAGAAGTTTCCTTTGGAATAATCACAATCCTCCACATTCTAAAGGAAAACATACCCACCTTGTAAACTAGAACACCATTGCAGCTCCTACTGGCTATGGAGGATGGGGAATCATCGACTTAGAAACTCATGCTCTTTGCCTAGTGGTCAAAATCATCAACATACTGGCAAACAACAAAAATAAGATATGGAGAAACCTAATCCAACAAAAATATTACAAAAAAATCCCACCATGGGAAAAAACTTATAAACGCACAACCTCACCTCTCTGGAAATATATCAATAGACACATCTCCCTGATCAGAAATATCATTCATACCCCTCCACATGCCCACTGCAACACAAATTTCTAGAAGGATCCTTTATTCCATCAAATACCATCAAAAACCTGCACCCACAATGTTCTATCCCAAAAAAATTATCATATATTTCAACAGCCATAGCCCTCAAACTCCTAACCAGCAACAAAACAAATGCACTCAAGTGACTGCTTCACACATACCTAGACAATTCGGAAATTAAAAACATCATCCATGAGTTGGAATACAACCCAAATAACAAGATCTCCTGGAGATGGGGTGTGGAATACCCCCCCAAGGTAGCATACACCTTTCTCACCTATAGAAGCATCACCCCAAATTACTCCCTCATATGAAAAAAATATGGTCTCAGAAGCACAAAATATTTTTCTGGCTCCTACAAAACAACAAACTCCTCACCGACCAAAACATCACCAAGAGAGGATTCTTTGGGCCTACCAGATGCTATCTCTGCCTAGCAGAATCGGAAATAATAGAACATATTTTCAAAAATTGTTCTTTTTCTAAACTCATCATCAAAAACTTTTTTTACATAAGATCTGATAATCAAAATTTTATCTGTATACCTTTTTCTATCAAACCTCTTCATAGAGTAGCACATTTCTTCCCCGAAGACATCATAATCACCATTTTATGGCACATTTGGATAGAAAGAAACCACAGAAAATTTAATAACTCCAAAAATCCTTTACATATCATCTTCTTAAAGATGTCATCAGATCTTTCTATCCAACATGCTTGCAGGATAGGCGTCGACATCATCAAGGATGACTCCAGTAGAAGGTAGCCCAGAAAGCAACACAGTAGTAGGCGATGTCTTCTACACTTTAGAGGAGATCTTGGAGGAAGAATTGGACTTCTGATCGTATGCTTTGGTAGGCCCAGTAGACTTAGTTCTTTTTCTCTCTTGATTTTCATCTTTTAGAGGCTTGTTATAGGGGTGCCTCCCCCTTGAACTATTTCCATCTTAGTTTTTTATTTCATCCTATCCTTAGTTTCTGTTTGTATCAAACTAAATACCTCGCAGGTGCTGGCCTGACTATCTATAAGTTTGTTTTTTTCTAAGAAATGCATGACCTTTTACTAAAAAAACACTTCAAGTTGTACCAATAAAAAGGTATGCCAAGGTTTGTAATGTAATTAGATATGTTTGTAGTTTATCCTATAAATTTCACTGCCAACATCTAAAATCAACCATGCACCTAATAGGTGTCACTCAAATTAATTTGTTTGATATATAATCTGTTATCTTGCATCATGTGTGTCACAAAATAAAAAAATACTTCATTTCTACGTTCTCTTGGTAGTCACTTTTTGTTTATATCGATTTCATGTGTGCAGTTCTTGTGTTGTGAACAGTTGGGTTCATTTTATTATGTATGGACCAGAATTTCCAATGGACATGTAAACTCCTCAAAACTTGCTTCAATCCATAGTGATGTTGCATAACCATATACCCTTGTTATTGATACTTCAACTAACCTAATTGACTATTGTACCAGTTTCAAAAGATCCATATTAAAACTCAAACAATTGAGAGGATGACATTGGTAGTACTTCGTGTTAAATTCAATTTTACAAATGAATTTAAGGCATATTACAACAATACCACTAAGACAAAACACATTCTTCAAACCAATTTTTCTGGATTAGCATTAGATCATATAGATCATGGTGCCAGTGTTACTATCTCTAGCCATTGATAGTGATATCCATGTGTAAGAAGGTGATGGTAAGGATGATCGTTATAACTATAAAATGTTTTTTCTAGGGGTTCTTTGTTGGCCTCATCCCCACATGCCCATTATAATAGAAAAGGATGACTGTAATTTTCTCTTGTCGTGACTTATTGATAAGTGGTGATGGCTAATCATCAACAACCTTTATTGTTTTTATATGTCTGCTTCAACTCGGCACAAAATGCTTTACATATATAGACTATTGAATAGGGTGTATACTCATCCATACAATTATCATTTAGGAAGAGTTGTGTTCATCACAAATGGAGGGCCACTACTATGGACTTAATCAATATTAATATTGGTGTTCTTTATTCTTTCATTGTTTTGCAGACCAGGTGAAAAATATTGTCTTTACTTTCCTTCTTCAATGCTTTATACTTAAAATTGTAGTCATGTTTTGAAAATGAATTGACAAGTTTGATCCTCCCAAGTAAAATGCAAATGTTTAGTTTAGTAATTCCTTCCACTACATTTCATGTGTCCAACTATTAGACACTCATGAATATGTCCATTTTTTAAAATGAATTAAAATATAAATATATATTATTGTATATTTTTCTCGCACCGACGTCCAAGTGTATATCATTTTTTAAACAAGTCCAAGTGTAGAACTAAATGTACATGGTGTGAATAGCAGAAATTTTAGTTGATAAGCTTCAAAAGTATACTTACTTTTTCACTTTAAATTTTGAATTTTAACTATTGAATCCAAGTTTTGTATATTTTTGGCACTTCAGAAAACATACTAAAATTGAATAAAAATTACACTTTAATGACTTATGGGATGTGATACCTTAAGATATTATGTCTTTAGACTATGCTTGTTGCAATATAGTGTACATGTACCAATATTATATTATAATCAACCATAGAACTTTGTGCGAGACCAACAGTACAAACACTTAGATTGTACAATAATTACCATATCTTACCATTAGATGCATATTCACTACTTTCTAAAAAAAACTCTGTTGAGGTTATGATTCAAGAAAAAAATGATGTTGATGTTTGAATGAATTTGTTATCTACTTTCCTTTCATTGTTTCCTCTAATTTTTTATTTCATATATTGCAAAAATAATATTAGATTAATTTCAAATGTCTTTGGAGGTTATGAATTTGGAATTAATGCAAAGAACACTGATCAATAAAATCAATTATTAATTAGATGATACAGTACATCAAAATAAAATGTGATCAACAATTCTATTGTGTGTTATCTTTTACAAACATGTGGATTAAAAATTTAACAATTTAAACGTGACACATGCATGTGCATGTTTATATATATATATATATATATATATATATATATATATATATATATATATATATATATATATATATATTATAATTGGAATAGACTCAAGTGTACCAGAGACGTTATACACTTCAATCATTTTCCATCATGGAGCAATTATTTTGGAAATCTAAACCATTGATCTTCTTGAATATCTAAATAACATACTATATAAAAATATGAGCTTATTTGGATACTTACAGATCATGCATCTAAAAGATACGAAAATTAAATATTTAAAATTTGTGATGTGCGTCGATTTTGTTATCCTTGGATCAATGACTTGCACTCATCCAAATGGGTTAAAATTTTATATGGGGTTTACTATTATTATAATAATGAAGATAAATGGATTAGATTTAAAAAATATATGGTCTAGATAAGCAAACATCATTGGGGTATACTAAGTGTTATGTACACTCGAGTGTATTCTAGCCTACTATATCTCTCTCTCTTTATATAGATATAGAGAGAGAGAGTCGGGCTAGAATATACTTGAGTGTACAGATCGCACAAATACACTCAAGTGTGTTTTCATATCAAGACTATTTTTTTACAAAATGTAAACCATTGATCTTCACTGTCATACTATAGCTAGGCTACATACAAATTTTGAGCCCATTTGGATGAGTGTAAGTCACTCATCCAAGGGAAACAAAATCGACGAGCGAAACTAATTTGAAATGCATAATTTTTGCGGTCTTTATAACATGACCTACAAATGTCCAAATGTGCTCAAATTTTGTATATGAGCTATTCACAAGATGTTTAAGAAGATCAATGGATTAGATTTTTGAAAAAAATATTGCATCATGAAAAACCACTTGAGTGTATTCTGCTCTGAATAAACTCGAGTGTATTCTAGCCTGACTCTCTCTCTATCTATCTATCTATCTATCTATCTATCTATCTATCTATATATATATATATATATAGTGAGAAAGAGAGAGAAGTTCATACTAGAATACACTAGAGTGTACATATTACATTGTACACCCCAAAAGTGTTTTACTATCTAGATCATATTTATAAAATATAATCCATTGATCTTCATTTTTATCTGTAGCATGTCAGTGTAGCTAACTACCAAACTAGGAACCAAATAAAATAGGAGCGGGAAGGCTTCAGAGTCTTCTGATTATAGAGAAAGGAGAAAATGTGGATAATCTGCCCATTGTCCTTCGAAGTCTAGCTACTTGAGGTAGCGCTTTGCCAACCTGTCTGCAAGTTTTTTTTATCCCTCTTCATAAAGATGACTTCTACATGGCTTACTCGAAGATGATGTTATATGGTTTGGATTTAGAGACGGTACCTAGGCGGCGGTTCCTTCCTTCCTTGAACCCAATGAACTGTGTTGTAGGAATAATTGACAATGACACTAGCAGGTAGATTACATCATTTGGCATATTCAAGTCCTCCTAGGATGTCCTTCAGTTCTCCATCCATTGGGTCTGAACCGCGCCACCTTCTGGATTCTCCATGGATCCATTGTCATGTACTATTTCTCATAATAGACTTGTAGTTTTGAGGTTGGAATTTTTATCCATTGTTGTATCTACATGCAGGATGATTGTCGAGGGGGGTAGAACGATGGTGGGTGTGCTTGGTGAAGTAGTTCTTGGGACCGTCGAAGCCTTTTGAAAGGAATCTTTGGTTGTTATGAGATCCTATATGCAAGAGATTTCTAGGATTGGAGGTATCTATTTATCTTCAAAGATGGAAAGGTTTCTAACCCTCCATATCCACCAATAGGTGATGGCAAAAAGTGCATTCCAGTACACCACATTATGCAGGACTTTCAGATTATAATCTAGCCACTCTGAGGTAGTAGAAGACTTGAAGAAGAGGGAAGCCTCCCTAGGGACAAGCCTATTCCACACTCATGCCACCTTAGGGCAGTCCCTTATAGCATGCAGCATTGATTCCTCTAGGTTATGGCATCTGGAGCAGCGCGAGTCCCCTGCCATCTATCATTTAAACCTCAGCTCATTCGTGGGTATTATGTTATGGTGGATTAACATAGAGTGTCTCTCATTCTTAACTGGACTGGAAGGCCTCATATGGCAGCGTAGCTGGTGACATTTTTGTTGCTGGAGAGATTCGTGATGATTCTATAGACCGCGTTGGAGGAGAAGACACCATCGGGTGAATGAAGCTAGACCCTACTATCGTCTCTGAAGCTTAGATTAGGAGGAGGTATACAAGCAATCTCTTGGATGGTGTCATTAACAAACCAGAAGTTTAGGAAATCCATATCCCATTTCCCCTCATCCAACACAAGGCTGGAGACCATCAAGTCTTTGATGTCATATGGTATAAGGAGCCCTAGTTTTATAATAGGAAGAAGGCCTTCTTCCACCCGTGCGTCTATCCAAACATTGGTTGTCATTCTCAAGATAGGATCCACTCTAAAATTGTTCAGTATGAAGGGTATATAGTTCCTCATTTCACACCATACGTGAGATCCTGAAGAGTTGTAGATATTCCTCCTAGCATATTTTGCTCACATCAGATTCACCCAAGGTACATGCCTTACTTGGATGAAGTCCCATGCTAGATTCATGGATAAAGCCATATTAAAATCTCTAGACTTCTTGATTCCCAAAACACCCCTATGGAATGACTTGGTAATGTTCTTCCATGCTACTAAATTCAGGCCTTTGGACACAGGTGAGCCATTCCATATAAAATATCTTGTGAGCTGGTCAATGTGGTCTATAACAAAGACCGGGAGGCTGACCATTTGCATTTTATAATCAAATTTTGATAGCAAGATCGAGTTTTCCAGTGTCACTCGACTAGCCAAGGACATGAACATGTATTGCATGTTCATGATATGATTATGAATTTTCTCCATGAGATATTGGAAATGTACTTTGGTCTTTTTATTGTGTATGATCAGGACACCAAGGCGGCAGCCCAGATCTGTGGTTTCCTTGATACTCAATTTCCTATAAATTTGAGTCCTGAGAGCCCTTGAGGTGTTGATCGAGAAGAATATAGAATATTTCTTGTGGGAGAGGAATTGCCCAGAGGCAACACTAAAGAGCTTCAAACAACATTGTGAATGGATGCTTCCCCGAATAGGATAACATCGTCTGCAAAGTTGACATGTGAGAATTGTAATTTCTATCTAGTGAGGACTATTGGTTTCCATGAACCCTTAGAGACATCCTCACTGATAAGATGATTGAGTCTTTCTAAGCACAATACAAAGAGGTATAGGGATAGAGGATCCCCTTGTTTAACTTCACACGAGGGTTTGAAGGACCCAATTAATTCACCATTCCAGAGGACAGAGGTATTCCCTGATTTAATAATTTTCATGATAGTGTTGATGATATTGTGAGGGATGGGAGTTTTGATAAGTGTATCTTCAATAAATGATCATCTCATCTTTTCGAAAGCCTTCAGAAGGTCTAATTTGATTCCCTGATGCTACATTGTTTGGACTCCATAGAGTGGATGATTTCTTGAACCAGGACAATATTGTCGCCAATTTTCCAGTCTCGGATAAACCTATACTGGAAAGGGGAGATCCATTCGTTGAGAAAGGGCTTGATTTTGGTTGCTATCACCTTCGAGATGAGTTTGGCACAAACATTGTTCAAAGAAATTGGTCATAGATGTGAACAAGATTCTGGTGACACCACCTTTGGTATGAGGACCAGAGTTGAATACATGCATCCCTATTCAATAGGAGAGCCAACGAAAGAATTTTTAACAAAATCACAGACATGGTGCTTGAGAAGATGCCAGCTTTTCTGAATGAAGGAGGCATCAATTCCATCGGGCCCTGGGGCCTTGAGAGGGGCCATGGAAGTGAGGTTCTCCCATATCTCATCGTCAGTGGGAGTGCTAGCGAGCTTCACTTCGTCATTTTCATTAAGGCTTGGGAAGGCTCCAATGAAGGAGGCACTGGCTTGCTTTCGTTCTTTGTGGTTGATTTCCTGATGAACATTAGAAAAGAAGGTGAAAATAAGACACTTTAATTGTTCTTCATCCTCCACCCATCACCCATTTCTATCTTTCAACTTAAGCATTGTATTTCTTCTTCTTGTGGCCTTGACGATAGAGTATTCGTATTTGGTGTTAGCATCACCTAGCTTCACCCAATCACACCTAGCTTTTTGTTGCCAATCCATCTCTTCTATTCTCAAGATGTAATCCAGCTCCACTTGAAGGGCCACCGTTTCCCTTGCCAAGGTGTGATCAAATCTAAGTGACAGTTGCAATTGGTTCCACTTGATTTTGTTCTCAACTGGTCTTTCACCCTCCCACTTTCTCTCTTCTTGTTGTTGTCCCATTTGGATGCAAGTGTCAAGAAGACTACACCCTCTCAACTGAAAAGGTTTCTGAGGTCCCAGTTCTGAATTAAGAAATTCTTGAAACCATCCATATCTTCCCAGCTAGAGGAGGTGTGCTTGATTAGTGTTTTCTTCGCCTGTGTGAGGATTCATAGATAAGGAGAAGCACATGGTCAGAGTTGTTCCTCTCAAACACCTAGATTGGGTTTGTCGATGCCAGTTCAAGCCATCCTTCATTTCCAAGAGCTCTGTCTAATCATTCATTGAGCATACCTCTTCTAAAGGTGGTGCGTGAACTGTTGGTGCGTAGGTCAGAGAGTTTGCATTGTGTCATAGCATCAATAAAGTCCATGCTATTTGCCCTATCAAAGGAAGTGTTGCCAAAATTTTCTGATTGGTACATCACCACATAAAAATCTCTGACCACAACCCATGGACAGGTGATGGATGCGACGAGTGTGGTGAGGTGATGCCATAGGAAGCGCCTACTGCCTCTCGTCATACCTTCATAGACAAAGGTATAGAAAAATGTGGTATCTACTCTACAATGTATAAACTGCTTTTAGGAATAGATGAATTCAAGGATGATATCTGCCTTCCACAAGACTCAGATATCGCCTGCATGTTGGGATTTATGAAGAAAACATGCATGGAGGAAGAAACAAAAAAAATATTTCTATACAACTTGCAACAGGATCTCGTCGACAACTGCGTATTTAGAAAGAGTGTTTGTGGGATATACCTTGTCGTTGAGCAAGTCCGATGACGTCCCATTGCACGATGATGCGCAACACTCTTGGCTTACATGGATGATACTTCTCTCCCATCCTATGAACGTGTTACGAGAAGATCCGGCGGCACTCCTTTCATGTGGTAATGTATGCCGCTCGTAGCGCGTATGGACGGTCGTTGACGTCCTGTGAACATAGGTGTCTCAGTGTCTGCATCTCTACTTTGTCCATGCAGATGGATTGGAACTCCACATCGGGCTTTCTAACATGGTAGGAAGGAGTAGCCTCTGTGTGATGACGTGCTAGCATTGCGGTGCTCTCCTTTCTCTCCTGAGGACGGTGATGTCTAGGGTTTACGTACGTGAGCGTAAACTAAAAAGCCTCTCTCAATATCTCATAAAGACCATCAAGCCCCTTTAAATATGATACAAAAGGAAGAAGGGTTTCCCAAACCCTTCGGTAAATAAGAAGACTATGTTAATTAAAACGCTCACGGATTAAGTAGAATATTCTAGAATTAATTAATTAACCAATTAATTGGATTAATTGGTTAATTAATATATGATTCCATGCAATTGCTCAGGATGGCTCTATGGGCATACATACCAATAGACTCTCACTTACACTTAGAGCTAGTCACTTCAATTAATTGGTTGAAACACTTTAATATATTACAATATTATTCTAATTGATTACATAAACATTTTAGTAATCAATGTGATTCGAAACAATTCCAATCAAATACACAATTATACTCCTATTCCAAAACAACCTATGTGTGTGACCCGGTAGGCTCTAAATTTTGTTGGTAGTGATATCCATAATCATATTATGATTTCACAAGCAATGATTGGTATCTAGAAAGACTTCATTGCCACTCAAGTAATTAGAGAAGTGGAGAACAAATTAACCTATCATTCATGACTGGTGTTATAGTGATTGTGTAGTTGCTTTATTACTGATACCCGGATTGAAATCGAGTCATGGAATTGTCATCCTCTTCAACATTCAATCCATGCTCCTTGAATAAGAGCATATTGTATGAGATATGTGTAAGCTCAATATCACATATTGACTCACATCGGCATGGCCATGCATTTCTCATTCTCTCTTATCAAGTGGCCAGAATATCAAACTCCTATAGGAAGGAAAAATTCCATCTACATCACTCACAGTCATCCCCATGTGTCACCGTGCACCCAAGCACCATCTTTATGACATTCCTTATTCAGGATCACGGTGGATGATGTCAAAGTACACTGAATGACATGTGATAAGTGTAGTGACTTCAGGTCTAAGAACTACAATCACCACCATCACTATGAGACGTGACTCTAACTACCAATCATGGTATCCATGTGTCACTCTCAAGGTGGGTCTGTCTGATGCACTATTCTCTAACAAGTATCTATGTATTTGGTTTGATATCTCCATATCATGGCTAATAAGATTCTTCCATCAACCAACATACATTCTAATCTTATGTGTTATTGATCTCTATGGATATTTCCACCATAACAACCAATTAGGGACAAAAAAAGAATACACACTCTTAGCATACATATGATCTCACTATTCAAGTCATCAACCTGAAGACATATGTCATTGAGTATATTATTATGTAGACTTCTATAAGTTTTGTGGTCATCTCACAATATAAAACACAAACATATAGA
Source organism: Alisma plantago-aquatica (assembly GCA_963693085.1). Taxonomy (NCBI): domain Eukaryota; kingdom Viridiplantae; phylum Streptophyta; class Magnoliopsida; order Alismatales; family Alismataceae; genus Alisma; species Alisma plantago-aquatica. The sequence goes on from OY856409.1 coordinate 1,286,016,752, forward strand.
TTGGAAACTTTCCTTTATTGATATGATCAATATAGTATTAAAAATAATTTACATAGTATCTCATTACAATCATCAAATGATAGTCTCTATGGGCATACATACCAACAGATTCCCACTTGCACTTATATCCAATCACTCATGAATCTCAATCCAAGTGATTGAACATGTCCGTCATGTTTCTACTATGAAAGTGCTTTTGTGAGTGGATCAGCCACATTACTTTCTGTAGGTACTCTTCAAATCTTCACATCTCCTCATTGTACGATCTCTCATATGAGATGGAAATGCCATAGAATATGTTTGGAACGTTGGAACGGTCTTGGTTCTTTAGCCTATGCAATTGCTCTGTTTTTGTCGCAAAACAACTCAATTGCATCACTAGCACTTGGAACCACTCCAAGTTCAGAAATGAATGTCTTGATCCACACAACTTCTTTGTAGCATTAGATGCGGCAATATATTTGACCTCTGTTATAGAATCTACAACCATCTCTTTCTTAGAACTCTTCAAGCTCACAACTCCATTGTTCAGGCAAAACACAAATCCATATTGCGAACTATAGTCATCTTTGTCAGTTTGGAAGCTAGCATAAGTGTACCAGAGCTCTTCCTCACCACCGTATACTAAGAATTGATCCTTAGTACTTCTCAAGTACTTTAGAATATTCTTTATAGTTGTCTAAGAACATTCACCTAGATCTGAATGATACCGGCTCATCATGCTCAAAGCATACGACATATCAGGATGAGTATATAACATCACGTACATGATAGATCCAATTGTTGATGCATATGAATCTTACTCATGTGTGCCCGTTCATCACATGAACTAGGACATTGGGCTTTACTAATCATAACCCCATGGAACATGGGCAATTTACCTCTCTTAGAACCATCCATGCTAAACCTCTTTAGCACCTTGTCAATGTATGTGATCTGGATTATGCCTAGAAGCCTTTTAGATCTATCTCTATAGATCTTGATTCCTAGTATATAGGATGCTTCACCTAAATCCTTCATAGAGAAGGTCTTCCCTAGTCAACTTTTTACTGTCTGAGGAGTAGGGATATCATTTCCCATCAATAGTATGTCATCCACATACAATATGAGAAATACGACTATGTTCCCACTAACCTTTTTGTAATAAAGCTAAACTTTTTTACTAAAGACAAACTTTTTCACTACTTCATCAAAATGTACATTCCAGCTTCGAGATGCTTGCTTCAATCCATAGATTGATCTTTGTAGCTTATAGACTTTATTGGCTTCCTTCTTATTGATAAAACCCTCATGTTGTGTCATGTACACATCCTTGAGTAAATTTCCATTAAGGAATGTTGTTTTAACATCCATCTGCCAAATCTCATAGTCATGAAAAGATGCAATGGCAAGCATGATCCTGATGGATTTAACTATGATAACTGGTGAGAAGGGATCGTCATAATCAATACCTTGAATTTGATGAAATACTTTCACAACCAATCTACCTTTATAGGTTTGAACATTTCCATCCATGTCGGTCTTCTACTTGAAGACCCACTTGCACCCTATGGGTTTTACCTCTTTGGGTGGATCCACCAAGATCCATACCTTGTTGGTGTACATAGATTCCATCTCAGATCTCATGGCTTCGAGCCATTTCTCATATTTTGCTCCCTTAGTAGCTTCTAGATAGGAAGTTGGCTAATTTGTTATGCCCAATTTGTCACTATCTTGAGTCACAAGAAATCCAAATCTCTCAGGCTCAAGTCGTGTCCTACTAGACCTATGAGGTTCTTGTGTTACAATAGTTTGTGATTCTTCATGTTCCTTATGTACCTCCGCAGGTTCTCTGCTTTCTTGTTGATCTCGAACTTCTTCAAGTTCTACATTCCTCCCACTGATTCCTTTGGAAATAAATTCTTTTTTCAAGAAATACAGCAGTCCTAGCAACAAACACTTTGTTTTCAGATGGTGTATAGAAGTAATATCCTCGAGTTTCCTTGGGGTATCCAACAAAATAGCATTTGTCAGATTTAGGTCCAAGCTTTTCAGGAAATTGTTTCCTAACATAAGCTTCACATCCCCAATATTTAACATAGACAAATTAGGACGATTCCCATTCCATATCTCATATGGTGTCTTTTGAACCGATTTGGAAGGTGCACGTTTAAGTGTAAATGATGTGGTTTCAAGAGCATATCCCCCGAATGATATTAGAAGTTTGTCTGAACTCATCATTGATCGTACCATGTCTAATAATGCATGATTCCTTCTTTCTAACACACCATTATGTTGTGGTGTACCAGGTGGAGTCCACTGTGATACAATACCACAGTCTCTCAGAAGGTCCTGAAACTCTTGGCTTAAGTATTCACCACCTCGATTTGAATAGAGTGCTTTAATACTCTTACCAAGTTGATTCTCTACTTCATTCATGAAAGTCTTGAACATTTCAAGAGTTTTTTACTTGTGTTTCATAATATATACATAGACATACCTACTGAGGTCATCAGTGAAGGTAATGAAGTATTTATAGACTCGTCTAACATTTGATCTAAAATGTCCACATACATCAGTATGTATGAGCCCTAGCAGATCACTGGCTCTCTCATTATGTCCAGTGAAAGGAGTCTTGGTCATCTTGCCTAATAAACAAGCCTCACATGTCTCCAATGATTCAAAATCAAAAGAGTCTAGATAACCATCCTTATGGAGTCTAGATATGCGCTTCTCATTTATGTGCCCAAGAAGACAATGTCATAAGTATATTTTGTTTGAGTTCTCAAGTTTTAGCCTTTTAGTATTTACGTTGTATATGCTAGTCTCAAGTTCTAACAAGTAGATACCATAAGACATAGGGGAATTTCCATAAAAGATCTCATCTTTAGAAATATAAATCATTCCATTCTTAATGTGAAATTCAAATCCACTCTTGTCCATAAAAGATACAGAAATAATATTTCTATTAATGGCAGGTACATAACAACAATTCTCTAATTCTATTACAAGGCTGTAGGAAAGATAAACTAATGATTCCAACTGCGGTGGCAGCAACTCTTGCTCCATTCGTGACTCACAGCTCGACTTGGCCCTTTTGTAAAGGCTTACTTCTTATCATATCTTGCATATTTGAACATATGTGAGATCCACATCTGGTATCCAATACCCATGATGAAGAAGTATTTAAGTTTATCTCAATAACGTATATACCTAAAGTGGAGATCTCTATCCCTTGCTTCTTCTTCCTCAGTTCCTCCAGGTAGAGAGGATAGTTTCTTTTCCAATGTCCAGCCTGGTGACAATGGTGACAACTACCTTCTTTGCAGATCCCACCTTTAGCTTTGAGCGCTGATGACTTTGGCTTATGCCCAAATTTATAACCTTTCTTAGCCTTGCCTTTTCCTTTTAACTTTTCCTTTATCCTACTGACCATCATCACAGACTTGGGCTTGTCTCTCTTCATCTGTGATTCAGTTGTCTTCAACATGCCCAACAATTGTGACAATGGCTTGTCAAGATTGTTCATGTTGTAGTTTATGACAAAATGACTATATGATTCAGGCAGCGATTGCAGAATCACATCAGTGGCCAACTCTTTACCTAGGGGAAATCCCAGCTTGGATAGGCTTTCCACGTACCCAATCAAAGTGAGTATGTGGGTGCCAACTGACTCTCCCTCTTTCATCTTGATTTTGAATAAAGCCATAGAGACATCATATCTCTCCTGTCTTGCTTGATGTAGATACATGTTCTTGAGATGTGTTATCATCTCCGTGACATTCATGTTCTCGTACTGCTCTTACAACTCATAGTTCATTGAGCACAACATAAGGAAATTGACATCCACGACGTCATTAAGGTGCTTCTTGTAAGCATCCTTTTCAGCCTTGGGTGCATTTGAGGCGGGTTCTGTTGGCTTTAGTGTTTCAACGACATAGAGCTTATGCTCCTACGTGAGAATAATTCTTAGCATCCTAAACAAGTTTTGAAAGTTGATTCCAGTAAGTTTGTCCTTCTCAAGGACCGATCGCAACGAGAATGTGTGAGTGTTGTTTGCCATTTGACTTGTAAAGATTTGATAAATGATATTAATTAGGCCTTTAATTAATTACACTCCCACTATTTTATTCAAATTGATAGCCTCACTATCAACTCAGAAGATTGCAATGTACAACCTTCTAGTGAGCCAAGAACCAAAATAATTGGATGAATGCCCAGCCAATGTCGGCATCAAAGACCAAATACTAAGGTAGGCATCTTTTGCCAATTGCACCATATGCAACTCTTGGATAGATGATCATGCACAAATCCTTGCCATGATGCATCTGTGTGCCTCTAGGTACTTGATCCTATCAAGGTTCCCTAGTTAACTCCAACCCATAAGCTAGCACGATGAGTGTGCACTCTGTGGAGGCAGACCCACACACCCACCATCACACTTTCAAGAGATAGATAGTGTACCACACGGAGGAAAGCCCACACATAGTCGATAAAGCTTTTCATGTGTGTTGCTTTATGGAAGGCATCTAAAACTTAATATTATTAATGGAGGGGTTTTATTAATACATATACATATCCAAATACCACATACTTATAGTATGTATCCATATACTACTATATCTGTGAGAACTCGTTACACTAAATGAGATTACTCAAAACATAAAACACAATAAATAAAAAATTAACCACATAACAAAAAATATGTGTAAATGAAAACCAATTTCAACATCAACACCCGCTCAGAAATATTTGCATAAGAGCCCAATATCATTCTTGTATCCATATATAACAAGAATTTGATACAAATTATTCTATCACCTTAGACACAACATATACACACATGATAACAATATTTGTATATGCCACACAAACAAGCATTAATATGCTAACAAAATTTCAATTTGTTTGAAACACCATATTCACATTTTTCCTGCCCGGACCTGAGAGTACATGGACGACTCTAGGACACACTAGACATCTAATCAACTTTTTCGAAGATTCATTACTATAGCTTCTCTTTGCTTCCACATGTTTGTTTTCATCACTTCCGATTACCTAGAACAAAATGTGGTGAGCCACAAGGGTGATACCCATGTCTCAGCAAGAGATATAACATCCAACAACACTTATTGATTACAACATTTTAAATAGTAGATAACTAAGCAGTTGGGGTATTTAGTAATCAATTGAAAAGATTGAACAGTTCAAGTATGCTAAATAGATTAAGCAATTAATCTTAGTAATAAGTATGATTATCAATGTATATAAAGGTAACAAATAAATCAATTTCTCTAGATAGATATCTACTAAAATTTCATCAAATTGCATCTAATAACAATCATCATCATTAATCTAACTATCATCATATTCCTTGCTAGCAACACAAACAATCTAGTAGCATAAGCATCCTGACATCATGAATATGTCTAGTAACATAGCATGGCTATCAATATTGGCATCTTGAATAAAGGTAATATATATATATATATATATATATATCATAAGTAGAACTAACATCAAAGCACAATTAACTGCATAACCATGATTAGCAGTTTAAGCATTTCTAATTACATAGGCATGGCTACCAATATTAAACATATCTAACAACATCATCATAACCATTAGTGTCAGTATATTTCACAACATAAGCATATTTACAACATGAGCATAACTAAAACATAATCATATCTATAATCTCTTAGTGTACTATACATGATCTCAGTGAAAAGAAAGCAAACAAGGGTTATCATCCAATATGAAGTGTTATGTATAACCCTAAATAGATATGCTACACAACTATCTTACATCTTTTATTATGCCCTAGGGAATTTGAATCGTACCATCCAAAGTCCAACCGACCCCTGCGAAGGGCTATTTGGTTTTATACAAGATCTAGGTGTACCAGTATCCTAAGATCTCTTCCCCTCAGTCAGTATGAGTAAAAAGGTAGTGACATATCAATCAAAGCTTCCACTACAGTGACATATAGTCAAGCTGCTAACCACTAGTCCGCCCTTGGTATAGGTCACGACACTAGAAACCAAGGTATACAAAACCCTCTAATCTGAGGTACAACCATAGTTGTCCTCAATCACATCAAATGTCTGAGGCATGACCATAGCCATACTCCATAACCTGCATTGTGGATGACAAGTATATATCCTCAACTTTCCACCCACACATACTCAACAGTATGTGCTCTGAGTTTCCCTTAGGATTACTCATTTCGCCATCTAGCAAGTTCTGACACTGAAGATGGCTCTACGGCACAGGGCACTATAGGATTAGAGTTGCACTTGATTAGTTATGCCAATTGGGTGAATTAAGGATGCATCAAATAAGTGGACATACAAACCCTAATTCACTTCTAGAAAGCATATAAATATCACAAATACAAAAGATATAAAATGTGTGAAACATAATTTCTCATCTAATCATCACATGATACTATTCACTTGCCATTCATGAGACTACACTAGTCATCATACCATCACAAGATATAAATCCTTTTCACAATATCACATGGTATCAACCCTTATCAACACAAGAAGATTACACCTCATTCAGGGCTCAACCATGCCCAAAGGTCATTAATATCATCATACTATTCCCTACAAGATCATCATTATCTTTGCATGTCTTATAACAAGGCTCAACAACATCACTTACATATAATACACCGGATCAACAAAATATTGCATTAATGATCTAGGAGATATTCATAAACAATCATAGCAGGGTTATATTAACATTAAGAACATTACTTTATTACATCAACATGCAAGGAATGATATTCATAATGCACATGTTTATCATAAGAAAATATCAACCATGTGGCTATGATAACCACCAATTAACATATTAAGGTTATGATCATATTAAGGAGGTTATTTCACCATCTCCATCATATAAGAATGTTAAACATGAATACTCATCTTTATCTATTTGCATTATAGTTAGGTTCAACAAGATAAATTATATTAATGTTACTAATCAAAACTCATACCCGAACCCTAACTCACGACATCCTCATTGGATCATGGATGCATAACGTGAAGCATCACCATCACATTACATACTATTCTCAAGTATGAATCCACACATAAATCAAGTTGTAACCATTGGGTTATAGCATACTAAGGTTTCAAAAATAATAAGAGAGTATTCCATGATTGTATTAATCATTCAAGGACTATTCATACCCAATTACCATTATTTTGTTATATTAAAGCTAGGTATAACATGCTATACCTCATTAGGGTTACCCATTAATTCATTATGATGATTATCAATCATAATCATACAAGTATAAGGGTAAGACTACAAGTTAAAGGCATTGAACTATCAAATTCTCATCATTAGAATCATAACATTACACTATAGGCTTCACCCAAAAAATGGGAATATTGAGGCATCAACTTCTAACCATTAAATGTTGAAAAGGAAAAGCCAATTGTCGTTTACATAATTAAACATCTTGAACAAACCACCTATGAAGTCATTGAGTTGTGCTCAAGAAAGAGTCACCATCTAACCCTAGACACCCCTTGATTAACAACATAAAAAGTTCCATTGAGAGTAGGGTAAAACTCATAAGTGATTGTTTATTTAAAAACAAGTCGTCAGTAAATGAGCTTCTTAAGTTTATCTAATAAAGGAAACCATTTAAATCACTTTATTAGGACCAACATATTACATTTAGGCATCATTCCAACTTATTGGATGAAGAAACACTATATCTTAACCATTAGGTCAAATTCATATATTAAAACCATGAATTGGAGTATAGGTTTGACCATTGCATCAAATCACCCAAGAAACCATTGGTTTAAGGCTTAATTGATGCTACAAATACATGATTAACTCACCGTAGGTTGTGGAGACCTGATACACCATCAGTAGTTACCATTAAGTTACTATAGGTTGTTAGATCAACACTATATTCATTAATCACCATCGAATATCAAACTAATATCACCATTGTTTGATAGCATCATTAGGGTACTTAGTTGTTAATCACTTAGCTTCTAATTAGGCCAACACCTGACCTAAGGGGTGAACGTCAGTTGACACCCTTTGTCATCACCATCAGTTTTCATGAAGACAACGCCATCGGTTGTTGCAATGGTACCACCATTGAGTCATGTGTTTATAGAAGAAATTAGCTTTAAACCCTAAAATTGACCATTGGTTGATAGGTGTTTAGCACCATTGGTTATCAAATCAACCTGATCCAAGTCATATTATACCTTAGGAATAATGTACACATGATCACATATTTATCTAGAACTGAAATCAGAATAGGAAACATTATAAAATTCGAAATCCAAGTCAAGCATAGCTTTTTAGTGCATGGATCATCATTTAAAAGCAAGAACATGAGCTAGCAAGCTTATGGTAAGCAATAAACGTAATGCAAGTTATAAAACTTTCCTCAAACTAGAAGATAAACTCCCAAACATAAGAAAACACGAGAAGGTAGGGTAGAAAATCTAAGTATAAGTTGTGAACTCATCCATCTAGCACCTTTCTTCATCAAATGAGCAAACCCTAAGCATAAGGAGCAAGAAAGGTAGGGTTTTAGAGTTTTAGAGCAATTTCTACCATGGAACAGCAAGGTTATGACCTGGAGAAAGGTAGGACGAAGGATATAAAAGAAACAAGTGGAGGAAAGAATGGGATTCTTACTCTTTTAGTTCAAAATCACTAGAAGGAAGATTTTTAAATCCTAAAAAGAAGTCAATGCAACCCTAGAGCTTTTTCCCCAAGAAGATCCCCACTTTCTTCTTCCTTGGACAGGAACTTTGTAGGAGCACAGAGGGAGAATGAGGTTCATAGGAGGAGGGAAGTGGTGGAGAGAAAATGGTTTGTTTGGGTGCTTAGGGATAAGTATATAAAACTTTAAGATAAAGAAAAGGAAAAAGTTGAAGTTCTAGTATCTTTCCAAGTGTTCATGGCCTTAAACTATTAATAATGTACAAGAACACACACAAGAAACTGCCCCACATATCATAGAGACCTGCTTATCCCTATTTTCTTGAATTTCCAAGAAAAACAATAAATCATTAGTTGATAGCTCCTAAAGGTAACTCATCCATAAAGGGGTAAACCTTAAAATACCCTTGGAGAAAACACCTTCAAACAAAGGTTTAAATAGGATCCCCATGGCTCAAAAATATCAATAATGATAATACAACATCTAAGAAATACAATTCATGTGAAAAATACCAAAGAAAACCCCCTCGATTGGGTAAATTGTAGAAAAGTCCAAAATGTTCATAAAATTGCATAACTTGCTCAAACAGTGTTCAAATTGGACCAAATTTGAAACTAAAGCTTGTCTTATGATTTCAAATCATATCACAAGTCTAGATTAGGGTTCTAATCATTAAATTATGGTAATTAAGCTTGTTCAACACTTTAAGTAAGGTTAGGGGTCTCACAACCATAAACCCCTAACAGGGATTTTGCTCCCGAAATCCAAGGTACACATAGATGGAAACTTCTCATGCACGTCATCCTCAATATTACACATGGTTACTTCCATATTATGGTAATGTCACATCACTCTTATAAATTTCATGTTCTTCTCTTTCAATTCATACATATATTATCTTGGATCAGTACAAAAAAAAACCCACATAAGAAGACATTTGCAAATATGGAACATAGAAACTTGTTGTGCCACCTGTACAAATCTAATAGTAACTTTCAACTTTAAATTCTAACTATCATCCTGAAATTATATCTACTGTATCAACACGTTACTCAAAAGTCATACTTGCTGGCTCTTATCAAACATAGAACATTATGTATCTCTTATAGCCATGTTACTCAAGTGATAGCACTCGATAAACTAGCTATATGATTTAAGAAATGATTGCAAAATCGTATATGTGGACAACTCTTTACCTAAAGGAAATATCAGTCTTTCTTGATGCTCCACATGCCTACTCATATTGAGCACATGGGACTCTACTAGATCTCCCTTTGTCAGTTTTCCCTCAAACAGTGCCTTAGAGACACTATACCTTTCTTTCTTATCATGTTGTTTGTGCAACTCATAGTTCATACAACCCAACATAAGGTTATTGATATCTACAACATCATTGACATTCTTCAAGTAAGCAGCCATTTCAGTCGTAGGAAAATATGGAATGGATTTTACTAGAATTGGTGTTTCAGGGACATAGAGAATGCTTCTCAAAGCCCTGAACCAGATATGGAAGTATATTTCATTTAGATTCCCCTTCTCAAGGACTGATGGTAATGATTGAGTGTTTTTTATTTGATTCTACAAGAGAAAAAAATTCATTTGTCAAAACACTTTTGATTTGATTTGATAAAATTTGATAATATTTAATTAAGCCTTTAATTAATTATCTTCCCACTATTTTGTTCAAATTGATAGCCCTCTCTACCAATCAGGAAGATTGCAACTTACAATCTTCTATGAGTCAAGATCTAAAACAATAAAGTCAATGCCCAACCAATGTTGGCGCTCATGACCAATTATTAAGATAGATGGCATTTGCCAATTACATCTCATGTAATTCTTGGATAGATGGTATGCACAACTCCTTGCCATAGTTCATCTTTATGCTTCTAAGCACTTAATCCTATTAAGGTCACCTAGTTAAGCATGACCCATCAACCAACATGATAGAATATGCACCCTACTAGGGAAGACTTATATATCTACCATCACACTTCTATGATATAGATGGCACACTACACTAGGGTATGCCTACGCTTGGTCGATCAAGCTTTTCATGTGTGGTTCTTATGGAAAACATCTTAGGCTTAATATTACATTGAGGGATTTATATTTATAAATATGTATACATATCCAATCACCACATATATATAGTAGGTATCATATACATGTTATATCCCACAAATGTAAACATATAATTAAAATATAAAGGATGGATATGGCCATACTACTGTAATTCCTTAGAGCCATAAGGAATAACACCACCTGGAGTCTACATCACATGCATATACTTGTTGTTGATGAAGATCTATGCTTTCCAATCCGGGTTGATTGGTTCAACCCTTAAACCGATCGTCTCACCTCCTGGTCGGTCAGTTGGTCATCACTCTGGTCGAATGGTCTTCGATCACCATCTTCTGGATCCTCCAGTCGATCTGTTGGGACCCCCAGTCGATATGTTGGATCCTCCTGCTTTTGTCCTCCTCGGTCCCCTAGCCGGTTGGCTCGTCTTCTAAAAAGGTTGGCTTTTTAGTGTTGAACATCGTCTTCTTTGTTATAACAAGATCTAAACTATCCTAATGCTATTACTTATTTCATGGTAATAGACAAACCTCGAGTTGCATACGATGGGAGCATAGGTAGGAGATAATAATACTTTCACATTTGGAATAGAAGATGAGGCTCAGTATGCAAACTGAAATATAAAAAGAAATAAACAACCACAACCACCATAGCCATGCTACACATCCACCATCAAAACCAGCCTTAAGGGAGATGCGTGTAAATTTCATATATATATATATATATATATATATATATATATATATATATATATAGGGATCTTATGTGGTATTTAATTGGATATGCACATTAATTAGTTTAAGTATTTGTATCATTATGAAATAACTAAAAGATAAAAACTAAAAATTTGATCATATCAATTATCCCAAAACATAGTAAATTGATGTGTCTCTAATATCACTATAAGAAAGTATGATGAAAGAGTAAGCAGTGAAAATAAAAATGTAACTGCCATATTCCCCTTAAACAATGGATCACGTCAATAACTATGTAATAGAAAGGATGGTTTAGCGAGGTTATACATGATTCTGGAGTAAGTCAAGCGGCAATCCCTTGCTAAAGTGTGCGCCTTTCTTCAAGTTGCACCTGGATAGCGTCTATGTTGGCTTCCTGGTTGATCACCACAGGCAGCAGTTGACATACCCTCCGAGCGGCAGGCAACAGCCTCCTCACCTTTGTAGTAATCCACATGGACTACCGAAAACTCATGTCATTCTAGACGAATAGAAAGGAAGGAGTTTCCCTTTCATGTTGGTGTACTAGTACCAAACTTGCTCTCCCAAAATTATTCTTCCTTGCTATCCATCCCTTTATCAGGTAGGACTTTCTTGGATTCTCTCAATTAATACAACCAGAGAAGACAACAATTGTCAGAGTAACTGATGTTTCTAGGAAGCCCCCACTACCCCTCTATTTATAGAAGGGTCAGGATTCTCAGTCTGTGTGGGAGCGGAAAGGACTAGAATTTTATGAGTTTTTGCATCTTGCGAGTGGTGAAAAAATCGGTTCACATGTGAACTGATCGATCAGCATGTGAGAGGATCAATTCACCCAGTGAACCAGTCATTTCATCATGTTTCTCAATCACTATTGTATTAACCATTAATATCCAATTAATGCATAACATGACGTCAACATAAATCCTTGATGTAATTTAATTGATATGTGAATCAGGTGTCTCATCTCATGAGCTGGTCATTTCATGACCTTGAACCGACTGGTTCATGCCCTGGCTCAGCTGATATTCAGCCAATGCAATCTCCAATCAACATAACGCTCCAACTGGTCAGTTTAGCACTTAAACCGGTCAGTTCAGAGTCCAGTCAGTCAATTGTTGTTTAAATCAAGTTGAAATATTTTCATTTTTAATTTCTAATTATTCAAATTCTCGGGCCATAAAGGATTTGCCTAAATAATTTAGTAATCAAGTTAAACACCATTCATGAATAAACTCCTATTCTAAGTGAATCTTATGTGTGTGACCATATAGGTTCCATATTACGTTGGCAGTGAAAGTCCATAACTAGTTTATGAGATCACAAGGAAAGAGTGGTATCTAGTAGTATATCATTACTACCCAAGTAATTGGAAAGTTGGAGAATAACTTCAATCTACAATATATGGTTGGTGTTACAGTGTTTGTATAGTTCCTTTGTCTCTGATATCTAGATTGAACTCGAGGCATGGAATCGGCATCCTCTTCAATCATTCAATCCACGTTCCTTGAACTAGAGTAGACTGTTTGAGATACATGTAAGCTCAATATCACATATTGACTCTCATCAGCATGGTCATGCATTTCTGAGTCTCTCTTATCAAGTGGCCAGGATATTTTACTCATGTATGAGGGACAAATCCCATCTACATCACTCAGAGTCATCCCCATGTGTCACAGTGCACCCGAGTATCACCTTTATGGCAACCCTTATTTAAGGTTAAAGTGGATGATGTCAAAGTACACAAAATGACATTTGATGAGTGTAGTGATTTCAGCTCTAAGAACCACAATCACACTATAAAAGATGATTCTGACTGCCAGTTATGATTTTTGTGTATCACTCTTATGGTGGGTCTCTCTGATACATTGTTCTCTAACAAGCATCTAAGTGCTTGGTTTGATATCACTTATCATACTAATGAGATTCTATCATCAACCAATGCACATTATAGTCTTATGTGTTTTTTTTCTATTAGCCTTCCATAATAACAACTGATTAGGGACATATCAAGAATTTATTTATATACTCTTAACATATGTATGATCTCATTGTTCAGGTCCTTAAACTGAAGATAATATGTCATTGAGTAATACCATTCCATAGACATTTATTATGTTAGATCATCATCTCATAATTGAATAAAACACAATAAATTGGAAGGTTGCCTTTATTATTAATCAAATCATTTACAATATATGTCACTACAATCATCATATGATTGTCTCACTGGGCATGCATACCAACAAGTACTACTCTGGGTTGAGCACGTTTAACCTTAGAGTTCTTTAGTGATGGGCTTCCTGAAAAGGAGGTGCACCTTAGCGATATGGATAGTCCAATCATTCCTTTTAAGATCATTTAATCTGAGGCCTCAAATCCTAGGATGTTACAGACAAGTCAAAGTCGAAGGAGATTGCATAGTATTTAAATCATCTTGCATTAAAGCAAGATAGCCTTGAATCTTCATTTTAGAACTATGGGTAGCGCATCTCACTCCCATACCAAGACAAGGCATCCCCGGAGGTATTCCAAATTTGTAGCATAGAGGGGCACACTAGTCCAATCACCTCTATTAAGAGACAATGAACACACATCTTCATCAATAAATTAGTAGTCCGGTTGAAGAAGGAAATGGTGTGAACTCAATTCCGGGGCAGGGCTACTACAAGTCTAATAGATTGAGGAACCACCAAGCTCCCATTAAGGGAATCCATATGGAAGATAGAATGTACATAAGTTTCAAAATGGTCATGATCGAGGCCAATCTTGACATCCTCCTGATGTTCAACAGAAGCAAAATTTTTGGAAGATCAACTTCATCCAAGGACAATAATAAAGCAATTACAATCAGGGAAATAACTATAACAAAGGAAAAAACCTTTGTAATCTAAATCACAGACAAACAAATCAATAAGGAGGCTCCACTGTCAATGATCAAGGTCATCTGGATGTTATTAAAAAGATGTTGGTGAGCCAGTAGGAATATAATAAATCTATAGATACACAATTGGCACAAATCATTTTTTTCATCCACCCTCTAGCAGTCTTATTTGTGGGTCGGCTAGAGAATAAATTGAATCATCAAGAACAATTAATAGCGGTGACTACACGTTTTGATCATTGTTACCAGACATTGTATCCCCAATCTTAAGGGATGGGTCATAGATGAAGATGATGATAGTAAAGTCATACATGGAGTTGTGATGGTTGATCGACTCTGTGGAGAAGCAACAAGGCCAATACAAAGAAAATGGCAGAAGTTATACTAATCAATGTTGAACCCATGATTCATGCATATTGGTCGCATATGCCCTTCTAGACTAAGTTATCACAACACAACTTGACACGAGATTAGTGAAGTTTAAGGAAGCAAAGAAAATTACAATTTAACATCCAAATGTTTTATACTCTAGCAAGATATCTTCTTGGTACGAAATTTTCAAATAACTCCTTAATCATAATTACACTACAAAGGAGTATGAATTTGTGAAGTTGGAAAAGATGAATCAGGTACTATCTCGGATAAGATTCCACATAAGGTTAAATATCTAGGTCCTTTAATATCTCCTATTTTGTTTGAGACACCACATGTCAAAGAGGGTTGGTTGATTTGGGAGCAAGTATTTCCCTCATGATGTGCCACCTATGCAAAAGGCTTGAATTTATTAGAAATTGAGATTGTGATCTAGTTGATCAATTTTTCCATGACTAAGCTAAATTTTATAGGATGACCCTATGAAGGTAGGGAACAAGTCTTGTGTCCCCTGTTCTTTTGTTGCAACAGAGATCAGGGAGGATCACTACTATTCTTTCATTTTTCGGTCATCTGTTCCTTGATACTACCAGAGTCGTTATTGACATTGAAGTTGGTACATCAATGTTGAGGCTATAGGGAAAACACACTTGAGTTCAAAGTTCTTGAGAGTCAAGGGGCTCACCATCTAGAAGGAAGTGTTTCTTCTTGATTGCAATGACAAGATGACATAGTTGTAGTAAGAAATGCCCACCTTGGATGACCCTCTACATACGACATTCATTAAATGTAGTGCATATGACGTGTTTGACACACACATGTAACTATTTCTTCTCCAGGTAGACAGTGCAAAGGAAGATCCTAAAGCAGATTTTGAAGAGCTTAATCAATTTCTATCATCGGGGAGGAATTTGTGCACCAATATCATCAAAAATGAAGTATTTTTATAAAGTAATGTAAGTATGTTTTCATAGACAAGCATAAGGTATGCCCCCAATTATCATCAATGCATACCTCATCTTCAAGAGCAAACACAAGTTTTGACTGAGATAAGAAAGAGGCAGAATGCTTTAGGTTGCAAATTGATGGAACTAACTGAGGCCAATCAAGTTTTAGGTATATAGAGAATAAATATGGATGCTAATTATAGACTATGCATTGAGCCTCAACATCAGCTAGATTGGGATATCAAGGAGGTAGGGAAAATAAGTAATGAACCTATTGTCATTATTGTGATCATTTATCACATTGCTAACTCACATTGGGTGAGTATCATACAAATTGTTCCCAACAAAGGGGACATAATAGTTTATATCAACAATAAGAAAGAGATGATCCCACCCACATCATGATGGGGTGGTGCATGTGTATCAACTACCAGAATCTCAACAATGCTACCTTGAAATATCATTATCCACTTTTGTTCCTTGATAAATTCCTAAAGAGACTAGTACACCAAGAGCAGTTCTTTTACCTGGATGGGTACTCAATCTTGTATCAAATTTTGTCCCTTCTAGCAACCAAGAAAATACTACTCTCATGTGTTTGTTTGGCACATATGCTTTTCTTCAGATGCCTTTTGCACTATATAATGCACGAACTACATTTTAGTGTTCCATGTCAATTATCTTTGTCGAATTCACAAAGAACTATGATGGAAGTTTTCATGGACTACTTATACGTCTAAGAAGATTCCTTAGAGGTGTGTTTGGACCATCTCTCACTAGTTCTTGAACGCTATAAAGAAGTAACTTCAGTGCTCAACTAATAAAATTGTTATGTTATGGTGAGGGAGAGCTTAGTGTTTGGCCACCTTGTAAGCTCCAAAGGCATTTGAAGTCGACAAGCCAAATATAGAAGTGATCATGAAGTTATCTCCACATATATCATTGGGTAAGATAGAGAATTCTTATCCATATGCTTCTATGGAAGGTTTAGCTATGCTTTCAACAAGATCGCCAAGCCTCTTACCGACTTGTTGTTGAAGGATGCCAGTTTTATTTTTGACTCTAACTATGTAAATAACTTCACCACCTTGAAGGAAGCTATGATTTCTATCCAAATTATTCATTTCCCATATTAGTCTCTACCTTTTGAGATCATGTGTGATGTAAGTGATTATGCCATAGGCATTGTGATAGGGAAGTGTATAGATAAAAAGCATCATGTCATCTATTATTCCATAAAGGCGTTGGGCAACATGTATTGGAATTGTGCAACTATAGAAAAGGAGACAATTAACATTTTTGACAAATTTCACTCATATCTGGCGGGCTCGCAAATGATAGACTACATACATGTCATTGTTAAATATCTATTTGTCAAATATGGATGTTGAAGCCTTGGTTAATCAGGTGGGTTGTGTTGTGGAAAAGAGTTCTACTTAAAGATTAGGGACAAAAAGGGAACTAAAATATGGTTTTCGATCACCTTATCCAATTACAAATCTAGGACATTGAAACACTTCCAATTATTGATTCTTTTTCATACAAGAGTTATGTTTGAGTTGTGAGTGGGAGTTATTTCCTCCAATTGCACTAGGAACACAAACAAAAACTTTATTTTGATATTTTCCATTATTACTGTGATGAGCCCTATTAATTTAGATAGTGCTCAAATGGGATATACCAAGGGTGCATTTTTTAGGAGAAGGTTCCCCTCAGTTGGAGAGATGCCACTCAGACCTGACTGGGGTCACACAAACTCCAACAAGACAGCCACTAAAGTGTTACAATGTGGGTTTTTTGGACCTCCATCTTCAAGGACTCTGAAAACATATCAAGTCTTGAGACCATTGTTAGTGAACCCATAATATTTCCAAGTGGGACCAAATGTCCCTCCAGTCCTGGAAGGAAAAGAAGATCTTTGACGTTGGGGCATGGACTACATGGGTCCATGATATTTTTTGATTATGTCTCCAAATGGGTGGAAGTAATCCCTACCTTTATTAGCGACTCCAAGTCAGTCGTAAACTATTAAAGACATTATTTCTCCTACTTTGGAGTCCCATGCATATCATATTCAATGGGGGTTATCACTACCTTGAACACATTTTGAAGTGTTGTTGTAAAAGCATAGTTTTTCTCACCATGTTTCCACTGCATACCACCTCCATAAAAGACTAAGCAAGTTGAGGTTTTAAACCATCGAGTCAAGGCTATTCTGGACAAGACGTTTGGGATGACAAGATAAGATTGGTCCATTAAGTACGTGGAAGACAAATTGTTGATGTCTTTCTTAAATTCAAAATGAGCCATGTTAGTACTAAAAGTTTCCTGAGGATGCAACCTTAGCTCATAACATCACAATTCTCCCCCCTTCATATTGAGTTTACTGTTTGTTTGAGGATAAGAACATTTTCTAGTCTTGTGTCGGAGGGTGGGTTGTATGCTATTTACTCTCCACCCGCACATATATGTTGCAATTGATGGTTATTACTTTTAGGATCACAACATTGCATACTCGCGTTGCATATAATTTAAATTACTTAAAAGTTTTCAGTTTTCATCATCACTTAGAGTGCTTAAAGCCATTATCTAGGCGACTTGGATTCACCTTCTTCTTTGGCATTAATGTATTTCATTTACATTTAATCAGCTCATCCCCTTAATCAACGCAAACTTTCATAGTGATCGATTTTCAAAACCAGACAATAGTTAGAAATGACCCTATGCTGCCTAGGAACCCTAACATCATGTTGTCCTCGTGAAAGATGGAACATATTTGAACTATAGATAAAAGACATCATTCTTTCTCCCAACTAGTGATATAAACACATGGAATCATCACTTTTCCCAAATCATGTTACTATGTGAGCATAGTCAAAGCTATGTGACAACCCAACACATTGAATTATAAAATCAAGTTACACAATGAACTGAACTCTCTTTTCATTCTTTCCATCTTATAATCTTCCATTTAAGTTTGGTGTTGTTTGATGAATGCATATTCATCCTAATTTAGTCATATGTTTAGCATAGATTAGCATTTAGATTGAGCATAGATTAGATTCACTTTTCTCCCTTCAGGGCTATCTTTTAGGTTTTTATGTAGTTCATTAATCTTCATGACAGGCTAAGGTCAAAAGGGTAAATTGACCGTATTGTTCCTTTACTTGGGCCTCGTAAGCTTGCATTTTGACTTCAAAGCATTGACTGATGCACTGCATCAGCCTTCATAAACTTTACCCAAGGTACCGCATCTCCCACAGAGTTGAGTTTCCCTCATCCCTTCATAAACCCATTGGCCATTGCCCCACATTGCATTAGTCAACATTGCCCAATGTATTCCATCATCAGTGGCGTTGATTCGCCCTCCTCCCATAGCAATTTATTAGTCATCATTCCACATTGACGAATGTGAGATCTTGAGTGACACCCACCATCGACCCACCCAAAGCATTCTCTAATCACCCATTGCCTTGCACCAACCACATCCTCACATCTACCACCTCCTCGCATTGGCCAGCCTGACCAGCCAATCGATGGACCACCTCAATCGTGATGCCCTTTGTCCCACCCGAGCCTCTCTCCCACATCTCCTAACGCTAATTGGTCGCACCTTGCATTGCCTAAAATGACCAACATCTCAACCCTCTGTCGGTGTTGATGCATTTAGTCTAATGTCCTGCCTCATTAAAAGCTTGATACACCTACCCCAACAAGACACATGCTCCTAAGGAAGACAAAGGGTCATGCCGGCACATAAGACAACGGCTTGATATTTTGTATGTTTCAATTTATAGTGTGATACACAAGACAACGGCTGGGCATGCGCATACTATGTGATGTGATTTATGCAGATGATTATCTGACATGCTGCATTGGATATTAATACCATACATGAGGTATTATATATAGTCTCATTAGTTAGTATGAAATATATCAATCTTATTTTTATATTATTACTTATATATATACATCATATTCTTTGCAGGTGTTTAAAACTGACCACACTATAGGTAAACGCTTAAAAAATGTACATGCTCCATATATGATGGAAGCATTAAATGAAGTAAGAGAAGAATGGGCAAAAGCCATACAAGTAGTGACGGTTGTAAGATATAATTAGGATGCTGATAGTGATGATGAATGATATTTTATAAATGAATATTTCTGAATGTTTATACATGTCTGAATGTTTCTACATGTATTTGAATGTTTCTACATGTGTGAATGTGAGAATTGAATTGATGTCTGAATGTATCTACTTGTGTGAAAAAATATTTGTTGATTTTGTAGGTTTGTGGCCTGTTTGTAGGCTGATATCAATGGATGTCGTAAACCTGCAGTTCAGAAAATTGAACTGCAGGTTCTCGTCCTGCTGACCAGCCACAGCAGGCCTGCAAACTGATAAGAAAAAAAAATTAAAGTATAGGTGTCGGTTATTTATAGAACACTGTCATCAAAGACTTACAGCGTCGGTTATTATATAACAACCGACGCCTAATATGACAAACAACCCGACCGTGCAGGAAAGCACAGTCGTGGTAGAAAAGGCGTCGCTTATTCGTATAAAACTGACGCCTATAGTACTAAACATGGTCGTGCAGCGAAGCACGGCCGTGTCATCTTGGAGTATGGCGCCGGTTGTTTAGTTGTTAACCGACGCAGAAAGTGTCGTAGGTGGTGCCCTTTTTTGTGGCGTGAACCCTATAGACGTCGGCCAACTATATATAACCGGCGTCTATAGTTCATATAGGCGTCGGTTAGAAACCGACGCCGGAGAGTTCGACCTTTAGCTGCGCCCACATAGGCGTCGCTTGAAAACCGTCGCCAAAGGGGGTTAAACAACCGACGCCAAAGGCGTATTCTGTAGTAGTGGCCCCTTTTCAAGGTGCGGGGAGTAGCTCCACTACCCATGTTTTGTTCTTTCTATTGCATCTCCACTATATGAACTATCTTTACATTTGGTAAAATTCGTTTAATGCTTGCAATCTTGTTTGGACAACATATTTGCATGTTTATCTAGTTTTGGACATCGACAACTTCTACCCAAAACCTAGGATATTGTTTGATTCTTGTTGACCCCCTAATGGCAAGTGATATTAGAGGCAATGCGTATGTGATCTTTAGGTAAAACAAATGACAAGCATATGGTGATGTATGTCCATGCATGATCCCCATTCCAAGAGGATTGGATATACATAGAATCAATGGTTATTTGCTCATGCTTATGATGGTGCAGTGAGGGAGGAATGTAGGTAGTAGTGGAAAAACCCACTCACCTTGTTGTTCCATCCATTTATAATCCAATCTTTTTTCAACCTTGTAGTTTGGTCTAATAAACAAACCCAACTTTTGTGATAAATAGTATCCCTGTTCAGTTTACTTGATAAGTGCAATCGTTGAACAAGTTGTCCATTAGGATTGGATCCTAATTATACTATAAACAAGATATGTTTTCTTATGGATGATCTATCACATCTATTGATTAACAAAAAACTAAGACGTTTGTCCTATTTCACTTAAGGTTTGCTAAAAGTCACATCAGCATGCCTTGATGGTCCCCACTTTATAGATGCTTCCGAATGCATTTAAGTGACAATTCATTGTCTTGGTCAAAGCTAGAAAGGCGGGTGTGTTCCAGGGGTGCACCCCACCTCCCTAATCCCCTGAGGGTGCTTTGAATTATGCTCCGTTGACAAGTCAAAGTCAGATACTTCTGGGTGCATACTATGTGTTGCCTCCACAGTCTTTGGCAGTTAGATGTGTGGTCCATGCCTTATTTTACAGTGGGGTCTAACTCCCCAAAGTGGGATGTGCATTTGGTATGTGACATGCATGTCCTTGGTCTTTGCGAGAGTCTACTTAAGTTGAAGCAATCATGGGTTTGATCTGGGATCAAAACAAGTGTGAGTCTAATTTGCACCACATTGGTTTAAGTTGGGCGTCTCCTTCATGGATGAGGGTGACTAGGCCATGATTGGATTTGTTTGAGACAACATTAAATCAAGGTAGTTAACCGACCAAGTAGATGTGTGTTTCACTCAATAACCTTCCCATTGCGAAAATGTGATGCCTAAATTCATGTTATTATGCCTCTAATCATTAAAAATTAGGATCATTTTAATAATATATTTCATGACTATAGATAATAGTGGTTGTCAAATTTGTTAACTATCATATTGAATCATCTTTACGTGTCATGACATCTATGTATAATGGCATCCGTCTAAGACATTACTCGTGAAGCTAAAATATTTTCATTGTTATCTCTCACTCTAGGATGACCTTTGGTGTCTCTCAACTTGTCATTGTGCCCATAGTGCATTGTCGAGCGTGTTCTGATTTTAAAGTTTGTTCACATATCTTGATTCAATCATTAACCAATTTGATGAACATTTGCCACTATTATAATCCATCCGAAAATCAAATCAGATAGACCCACATATAGTGTCAAGGGTATCAAAGCAAAGACTTATCCACAAGTAAGAGAAGATGGCAAAGAACTTGCTTGAGAATCTCAGGCTAAAACATACTGCAAAGTGCGTTTTTACAAATATATTTTTTTCATTTTTAGAATTTAGTTCGTGTCCTTTACACGCTTTTACTCACATCCAAATTTTCAATTAACCAAAATGTTTGTTAGGGAAATTTTGAATAAATAGGAAATTCTATTTTGACTATTTATATGTGTTCCAAAGTATAAAAAAGCCATGATAATCCAATCATATTTGATGAACAAGCTTTCGCCAAGCGAAGATATTCATATAACAAATCTACACATAAATTTTGTGTATTTTCTTACTTGTGGCTTTTTGTTTATATCATGTTGAGATCATTAACGCCACATATTAGTAGGCAGACCACTTATTCTTCAATATTTTTTCATTAAGCACCATTCTTCAATCCGGTGAACCAAATTAATTAACCTTTCAAAGCATGTTTGCATGCATGTGCCATAGATACCATTTGGTCAATGGTAAATCATCGATGTATAGTCGTAGTTTAGGCATTAATATAATCATCAACAACAGGTAAAAGGATATTATCTACACTATTTCTTTGGATGATTGTGAGATGCACTTCCACAAATTACATATACTTGTTTTGATTTTTGCAGCTCAACCCTAAACCATCAAACATAAATACCAGCACCTAAGACGAAACTATGCATGTTAAGCTGGCTTCTCATCTCTATGCGACTCGCATAGGGATGAGCATCGGATCAAGCCAGCCCAATCCAACTCGCGACCAGCCCGCATAACCCGATCCATACCCAAATCCAATTTATAATATGGGTGAGCCGCGATCTAAGTTTTAAACCCATTTTTTGTTTGGGTCGGGTACAAGCTGAGGTAAACCCATACTCGAAAATCCAAATGCCCAGATTAAATTTTATATACATTATATTCATATACATATATGTTTGTCCTGAAAGAAAAGCATACATATTTCTTGATGCAATATATAGTATGTATCCAACCAATGACAACATGGATAATCTGTAATCAATCGACATGATTGGTGAATTAATACTAATAAGATAAACATCATTGACATGGATAGACATACTTCATTTCTTTGTTTTGATCTCATTGTGTCATTCAAATGGAATTTTTTGTTGTTTAGCTATATATATTTTAACAATTGAAATAAAATATGGCATTCATACTTTGATTTACGATGTATATAACACTCAAAAAAGTCATGTCGCATCAAAGAAAAATAAAGAAGCAACTAGATCAGTGCATAGTAGATTCTACTCATTTTTTTGTTCATATGCTCACATGTAGGAGACAAATTTTCTTTTACACTTCCAACACCCATTTCATTGTCTATACATATAGGATGAGAAAATAAAAAGCACAACATTGTAGATTTCATTGATTTTTTTTAAGTCTCATACATTCACATAGGAAAAAATAATTTGTTGTTCTTTCAATATTCATTTCATTGATATAAGAGATCACACAACTAAGGTATACATATTCCGGATGCATAGATCACAAAGTACATATATTTTTTTGATGGTTGATCACAAAGTATAAATCATACTAATTTAATTTTCATGTTAGCAAGTTAGATCTAGCAAAATTTGATATGCGCATTCGATGTATGCAGTGTTCGGTAAAGCGTTGGGGTATAACGCTGGCTGACTTGACGCTGGTGAGTCACCGCATCATTTTGGCTCGATGAAGTTTCTGTAGAAACGGCCACTTCTGGTTGCTGATTTTAATAGAAAACAGGAGTGTCAACCCACCGTTGTTTTAAAAGGAGCGTTTCATACCTGCCCTGCTGTATGTTATCCTGCCCGGACGCTCTAGAACGTGTTGCCGAATGATACAGTAATATGGGCAAACACGAACTCGGCATGAAACCCAACATTATTGCAAGGGCTGAGTACGAACTGACATTTTATAATTTTATCTGAGCCCAAACTTGACCCGCAACCCGCTTTAAAATGTGGATTTGGATTTGGGACAGACAAAACCCGATATAACCTGACCCGATGTTCATCCCAAGGCACGCATTATAGCCCGAGTATCCTACGATGACAAGGTGACTCTTTAACTGCAGAAACTGCCCCCCTACCAGGCGGATTTCTATTGTTTATGCTCGTGTCTTGTTCAACAATGATTTTGATCGCAACAAATCGTCAAGCCAAATAATTCGACTAATAATTAAGCTCGCCGAATTATTTACTGATTAAGCCTACAGTTGTCCAGATCGTAGTACAAGTTATGATTTAATGCTTTGAAGGTTGCGACGTTGTTGACCAAAGATTGATCGAAAAGAAATAAAAAAGTATCGAGCACTAGGATTCCTAACCATCTAGAAAGCCTGGTCATAGTAGGGCCTGGTAATTTTCAATGCCAAACAAGAACTGAAACATTGCTAGCTACTCGCTTCAATTAAAAAAACGCATTACGAATTTTCCTGTCATTCATCCAACCATAAGCAGAAAAAAAGTGGATGTACACTGCATTCTGTCCGTGATACAACATATATATATTCAAATTAGTATAGGCGCCCTTCATTCCTTTTCTTGGGTAGGCAACCATGGGCCAGAGGTCCCACGACCAAACAAATTTCACAAGAGATCACTTGCTTGTCTTTCATAGATGGCCACGCAACCAAATTATTTATAAATCGACAGTTAACCATTAGAGTGCATTTCCACCCTAAAGAAATCACGACTATAAACTGAGATGGTCTATGCAATAACGACACCCTAGTTTCGAAGTAAAAGCACGGAGTTCTTAACTTTAGCTATTGAGAGAATGATATTACCTGTTGTATCCAATTCTTCTCTCCGGTGCAAGATATGTACACAAATGTTGAAGATCACGTGTTTGACAGACCGAGTTCACTTGCCAGAAACTTTAGACAATATCCCACAATCAGAAGAAACTATAGACGCAAAGCTGCGACGAGGGCAACTCAAAATATTGCCCATGCCTGTGAAAACTACGTTTGGCGTTTTATAAGGAGTGTAACATTTCTGAGGATGGAAGTCGGAGGAAGGAAACTGGTTAGATACGAATTCACAATGACGGTAATTCAAATTATCGTGTCAGATAATGTCACACACGTTTAACCAATTGCTGAAGGACGAAAGAATCAAAGAGGTAAAAGATAACGCAATTGTTGGTACACACATGAAAAATTTTACGTCCTCAAAGAGGAAACAACCAAGACCCTAAACAGGCAGAGGTGGTTCAGCAAGGTGAGCTCTTCATGTAAACTGCATTTATTGAAAATGGTAAGACTTTTTTCCATTTCGACGCCAGAATGAGTCTGATGATTAAAATATGTATTTTATTGTTTTACCTCAGCGCAGCTATCCTGGCCAGTAGGATCCCTCAAGCAGTTTGCAATCGCTTTAACAGCGCCCTCAACCGATGCATCTTCCCCCTATTAGGTGTCAAGCAAGAGCGAGCCTTAATAGAGGATTACACAAAATTATCTACCAGGTCTACCGCTACAAATGATACATGAAAATAGAAAGGCAATAAACGTCTACCACTTAAGCAAGAAAGAAAAAGGTGAGAAGCATTATTTGTCCTACTAAGGTTTACCAGATTCATCAGCTAAGCTATAAACAAGCAACCAACAGTTATAGCTTTGGAGCTTGGACATCTTTGGTAAATGTGCAAAAAAGTGATACTAACACTAGGATCATACTACATAGAAATAATATACACTAGATGAGAATACCTAATAAATTGACTGGGGTTTCATCAAATTAAATGTCCAATTTCAACGTCGAATCCGATGACCCAGGAATTGAAAATTACAGAAATTTTGAGGGAAATTTTGATATTTACGGTTCTGGCGATTTTGATTTCAAGATGAGCATATTAAATTATGAAAATTAACCATGATCCACTCCAATATGCAATAATATTCATATTGGATAGGGGGTCTCCTACAATTTTAATTCATTGAATTATTTCAAGAGAATTTCGATGACAATTTCGATGGTACAATGAAAACACAATGTTTGTACATAGACATACTAGATTATATAATAAATTTATATATTTAGAGGTTAGGGTGGGATCCATATCTTGATGAGTGCACAAATGAATAGAACTGTCAAATATGTTAGACTGTTACTGGGTCACAAACCCACAAGTTAAAACTTCAAACTTAAATCTTATAGCTGCAAGTTAGAAACTTACAAATTACAACTTGTATGAGTGTAGTGTTAGCATTTAATTAGGTTACATGGGACACCTATACATAGATCTAAGAAAATACATTCCCAAAATAACTTCTAAGCCATTTTATGTATAAATACGAAATATGTGTAAAAACTTTTAAGCTTATTGTAGATCTACATACTTTATATCATTATTTCATAGATCTAAAAATTTTGTTAGTAGATCATGTGATTTTCAATAGATATAACACTTACAAGTTACAATTTTGTTACGTTCAGGGTATATCTTTAGATCTCTATAAAAGAGTGCAGTAATAGGTGTAGATGGGCCAGGAATCAAGGAAACATACCTTAGAATCAAAAAAATGTCTCGGGAAACAAGAGATTCGAAGAAAATCAATAGAATACCCAAAATGTAATAGCAGCAGCCCTAGGAACCAATTTCTAGAAATGCAAGTTGTGTTTCTATACCATCGTGTTACGATCCAAACTGAGTTTTTTGGAGCGAAATTTACTCGTGTTTAGAAAAATTTCACACCTAGGGGCAAATTCGTGAAATTACGTTGGGCTACCTACTTTGTGCGTTCCGATGTCCTATTCTATGTTTGGATGTCCGAGTGGGGAAAAAACTCAACCGAAATTTCATCTTTTGGTTGAAATTGTGTTCATTGATGGGGCTACATAAAAGAGAACAAGTAAATGTTAACATTAGTTAACTAACAATCCACACATCTTGAACTCCCTCTCATAATAGTTTCTTGTATGAGCTTGCCTAGGGCATATTGTTGCCTAGATGGCTGCCTAAGTATATTAAGTTCAAATTAGCTCAATATTGGGCTGCATTAGACAGACTACTTCGGTCTAATTTAGGTGAAATCGTATCAATTTCGGTCAAATAGTGATGGGTAACCAATTTCCGAAAATATTCAAATTCCATTAAATTAAGTCTTTCTGACCAATACCCTACGTCTAGTGTTCATAATGAATTGATTGAAACCTTAACAACTCATGACAATTTGAATCAACTGCATAATGAATATTGAAATAAATTAATGAATGCAAATAATCTAATAAAGCTTGGAACTTATAGCTAAATCCCTATATACTTCGAACCTACAGCTAAGTACCTATAACTAACTAATAGGTCGTTGTAATTAAATAAAAACCATAAATTGACTACCTCCTACTAATCAAGCGATTAAGGCTCTCAAGGGAAACTCTAGCCTAATGATGAACCAAGTATGTAGGTTGTCCTATGCCACGCCACCCCTCGGTTGAAAAAGAAGAACCTTTAGTCAGTCAGCTGGTAGATCACAAAGACTAACTAGGTCGTCGCAAGGGTTATGTGGTGTAGAGCACACCACAGTTTAGTTACCAACGGAGACTGCCATAGAAAGGGACCACCTGAATCCAAAATAAGTACATGTTGACAAAGCCGTCTTACTATGGGGGGCAGTCAGACCGCCATGATTGACCCACGATGAGATGTGGTAGGTTGTAAATGAAATACATCACACATCACACAATCAATGTAGACTCCATGATATGAAAACGTGGCTGACCATTTGTATGTGGCACATTGATGGGTGTTGTCTCCAACATAGGTGGTATGGTATCGGATGGGGTTTTGGACACAACCCCAAAAACCTAGACGAATGATGCAAATATAACATTAGTGCTTGTAGCACTACCGGTGTCGATGATGACTATCCTCATGTATCTCATTCTCTCAACCACATAGCAGAAGAGGCTGCTGGTGCACAGGGGTTTAGGTTGAGGAAGCTCATGTGCTTGTAGCACTAAGTCACATTGTGTTAGATCATCACAATCATCCTTATTGTCCTTGTGCTTCCCAGTTGGGAGCATGTCCTCATACTTGTCTTATTTCTTTACATCTAGCATCACAATCATCATGTGATTGGCAATTGGTTGTAACAACGTATGTAGCCTAGAATTGCACCTTGTCAAGTACCAATGCAACCTTCGATCATGATGTATGAGTAGCTCGTGTAGTTGGAGTAGTGTTGCTAGCCAAGCTATTCATAGGTTGATGTCTCCAAGCGGCGGACTCTTCCCTAGAAGATCGATGCTTATGGATGTGCTCAATGTGCCACAGAAGGGAAAATGTTGTCCATTTAACAAATGAGAAAGGTGAGGAGTATTGTAGCTATGGACATGAGAGGTTGTGTGGATACATGGTGAATATCACCATGTGTTCCAAAACTTACCTCAAACTTGTACACCAAGATGTCAGAAAATATTATTAGTTAATAGGTTCATTTATAATATGGGCCTAATGTCTTGGTCCATTATGGTTATGTCCGCTTCCTTGTACTTGCCTCCTCTCTTATATATAGGAGGGGACTTTTTCGTTTATCCGTAAGAAATGTAACACGCATCTTATTTTTGACATGGTATCAGAGCATTGATCCTAACCCTAAAGAGAATAAAAGAG
Organism: Alisma plantago-aquatica; assembly: GCA_963693085.1. Lineage (NCBI taxonomy): Eukaryota > Viridiplantae > Streptophyta > Magnoliopsida > Alismatales > Alismataceae > Alisma > Alisma plantago-aquatica. Next base: position 1,286,045,569 of record OY856409.1, read on the forward strand.
AGCTTCGATCTGCGGGCCCCCGCCGTCTCTTCTTGGCTATGGCCGCCATCCAGGCATCTTCCCAACCTCCATGGTCGTCTTCTCTTTTCTTCTTCTTTTTCTTTTATAAGAATTCCATCAAAAGATCTTCTTCTGCACTTCCCTGAGTCATGTCAGCTAGGTGTTGCTTCCCTAAGTCCTCCACGACTCCAGCCTCTACATCGATGCCCACACATCTCCTCCAGTCAGCCCTTGATCGGCAGTAGAAGATTAACCCTGTCACTAGCTACTACATCCAATAGCAGCAGTCGGCCCAGCCACTGCCGTCGGCCCTACAACCAATAGTGATCGGTCAAGGCGTTGTCTCCGGCCACTACGACCAACAGCGGTAGCAACCACCACCAAGCATGGCAGAACGCTACCCTCCCTGCCATCTACAAGGCTGCCAACTCCCTAACACAGTGTTGCTGAGTATGGAGCCACAGGCTTCTTCCCTCTAACACCCCACATGTCGTCGTTAGCAGACTATTCTGCCTCCAGTGTTCGGGCACCAGCAACGCTACCAACTCCTCCATCCAGCCTATTCTAACGCTCTTGCCACCAACAAAATTACAACGCAACAACTAAGGCACCACAAAGCAACTCATGCCTCTAAATTCCTCACTTCCGCCCTATTTCTTGCAAAAAAAATCTTGGATCTCCCAACGAGATCCCCTAACTGGGAGGCCGCACCCTCAAACCCCCCAACAACACGGCGGTCCATAGACCAAGGAGTCCCTTTGCTTCTAATTCTAAAACCTACAATGACCTCTCAATTAAAGATTGAAGATTTTGTTCCCCATCCTCCAAACCCTCAAGTATGCATCCTTTTCCACGTGCAGGGGGGAGGTATTGTCTCCTTTTCACCCAACCTACTTGTTGTCTTCATGGCCAGAGTGTGGGGCGATATAGAGGATGAGGAGGATGTATGAGGAGAAAGAATATGAGAGAGATGATATGTATCAATCCAGGCTATTCTAATCTTCATGGAGCTTCTTATTATTCAACACATCTGTCATTCTGATGTTTTTGTGGGGCCTCATTCTCACTTAGCATCGTGTATCTTTCTGTGATTCTATTGCATCATCGGTGTATCTCTTTCCTAATGGTATTGTGCTTCTTTGTGTTCGTGCCACGATATACACGTGGGTTGACTATTTGTGCTTATTCCAGTTGGCCACCACTTGCATGCAACGTTGACGGATCTCGGTTGCAGCATTGACATGTAGGAATTGAGCTTATTGTGCTTATTCCATCCTCTTGTTACTTCTGATGTTATTGTTGTGGTGGTCTTGATGCATTCTCATGAGATGGACTTTCGATTTATCATATCGGGTTTTTCGAAAGATCGTCAATGAAAAGCATGTGAATAATACACCTGCAAGGTTGATGTTTGTCTAGATTTTATCTTCACCAAGCTATTTTATCATGCCTTTTCCAAGTTGCATTTATTATTTTTCAAGTGTTGATATGGTGATCTACTTGGGTTTTCCTTGATGGTGTCTTTCATTCCTGTCAAGCCCCCAATATTCACTCTCCAAATTTATAGATCTAGCACGTAAGTCATCATCACCTAATCATGTTTGTGTTCCTACCACGTTATGCATAATTGTGGTCTCTTGTACTTTGGTGCCATTGGCTATACTTCTCAAAAATTATGAAGATATCTCTACTGCTACATCGTGGATGTGTTGACTGTGGTTATTCCAATCACAAATTCCTTTCCAGTGAAGAAGGTGTAGTCATAGTGCTTTGGTCGTTTTCTCCATATTGATGGTGGTGCGTTTTTGTTTTTGCGCTTGGTATCTATCTACTAGATGTTCTTCATTCCAGATGCACTTCAAAGGATCTTCTCCAAAGCTTGAGTAGTTCTAGCCCACAGAATACAATTTTAAAGGAGGTGTCATCAGATATCTTATTAGTTGGAGGATAATGTTTAAGGGGTGTGAGAATTCTTGTATGGGGGTGACATTTTAATTTCTTATTTGTGATATTGTTTGATTGATCTTGTATGTCCTAGTTGGATATGTGTTTCTCTCATACTTCAGCTTGAGGGAGAGTGTTAGATGTTAGAAAGTGTTATTAGTTAATAGGTGCATTTGTAATATGAGCCTAATGGTCATGGTTCATTAGGGTTATGTTTATTTCCCAGTTACTGCCTCCTCTCCTATATATAGGAGGGGAGTTTGTCGTCTATCAGTAAGAAATATAATACACATCTTATTCTCAACACAAGTCATAGAATTTATAGGTATATTCCTTGACCAAAATGTGTGCCTTGCTTCAGAACAGATAGTATAGGCACAACTATTGCTAGAAAAAATGATTAAGATATATTCCATGTCTGCCTTCATGTCGATCTAGGTGATCACACAATTGACTGTGCATAGTCATTTCCATCATGCAAGCAGTGTACCCCATAGCTTTACCTTGACGAACAGAAGGTGTCGCTCCTCAAACTTAGGTTAAGGCTTTTAATTTTGTGCAGCCAACTATAGTATTGGTTGCAGTCGCCCATGCCATTGCAGTTGAGGACGTCAAGTTTTCGGGGTTGTATGAAGGTTGGCATCTACATGTTGGTGAAGAGGTGGATACTTATTTTTGCAGCGACAGTGCTGCTGCAGCAAAAGTCTATTAATGTTCTCATTCATTTCATCCACGGTCACCTCAACTTCTGCTAATCACTTATGCACAACTAGACAGTTGTTAAGCTCGACCATCTTAGCATTGCAATCTTCATTACGCAACATGGTGTGTTGTCGATGTACGGCAGACAAAAACCAGAGCACTAAAATATGAGTAATTTGGTATCACGGACTTAGTGCTGCCCACCAGTTTTGCAATATTGAGGTCATGGACACATGTTCAAAAAAATATCCTTATGATGCAATATAGAGCAAGAAGCATTGTTGTAACCGATTGAGGAAGAACTTCCACGCAGCTACAATAACCGCATGGTACACATGATTGGCCATGTGGCCTCCCAATCCTTAAACCTCCACAACCCTTGGGAGAGGGAATAGGATTTTTGGTGCCCCGATAGGGCTTAGCCAAGTGGAGGGCCAAGGGTTCATCCGTCCCACAAGCACAACCATGAGAGTAAACTTACCTTTGAGAATGACATAGAGTGAGAGCCACCACTCCCTGTGTCGTGTGATGAGAGTGTACCAGATACCACTCCTAATATACTACCACAACCTTTTATACTGGTTTATACAAGGCGATCAAGGCATCACCCAAAAGATGTAGCGACATCAATCCAACAGATTGACTCATGATCGTTGGATACTCCTGAGATACATGTTCATGCTGAGAGTTCTTTTGATGCTTCTATTTTAGACTTACATCTTTCAGTTGCATCTCAAAAAGGTGTTTGGTCTTGCACAATACGACATCCGATCTGTAGTGATTATTGCTTATCCCATATGTCACCAGCAGCGTGCACATTTACTCTTCAGTTAGATGCTACAGTTGTTCCTCACTCGTATGCAGAAACAGCTCAACATGGCGGATGGGTACAAGCCAAGGATAGTGAGATGGAAGCTCTTTTCCAACCTCATCTCTCTTAGTCTCTTGTTTTCACTCCCTACCAACCATAACCCCTCCACCTACCGCGCACTGCCACCATCCTGACCCCCCGATCTCCCATCGGTTGCCGGCTTGCTAGCTACCGAGTCGTCCCCTTTGCTACTAGTGTCGCCACCATTAGGGAAGACTGATGATGCCTGCTATCGGTCCCCTTCCTCCTATTGCTTCCATTTGTTGGTTCATGTGGGCTCTGTGTGCTATGTGCCCATAGATTCTACTAGCATGCTTTCCTTTGGGCTTGATGTTGATATATTCTGATAGTCCATGGTTGTGCTACAGATAGGGGGCTTTGTGTAGAACTTTTTCTTTGAGCGCTCTACCTCCATTCCCTACGAGGGGTGGCCTCCCCTCAACTCCCTCCCATTGAGGTGTAGAGAGACCCTGTGGTTGGGGGTCGCGCACCCCAAACCCTCAATAGTGCTACGGGAGGCTTTTGGAGGAGTTCCCTTATAGTTGTCCACCCCACCACTATGTTGCTCTTAGTGGTTGGCGTGAGGGGGGAATAGAGGAGAGATGAGATGAAGTAAGAATTTATTTATGCTACTATCTATGGATCCTCATGCTCTATACATTTTTTTGGATCATTTGGCTTCTCTATATATACTTGTGGATCTACATTGCTACTATATGTGCTTCTTAGAGAGCTTGATTCTAGAGCTTTATTTTCTGCTACTTTGCATTTTGAAGTTTGTTTCTTACCTACTGATTTGCCTAAGGGGTTGTTTATTCTGGCTATGTCATCTCTACTAACATGTTTGGTCGTGCTTGTGCATGTTGACTACTTTGCTTGTGTTCTAGCACTCTCTGATATGTCTATGTTTTATATACAAATACTTGCATTCTAGCACTCTCTGGCTAATCTGTTCTTTATTTGCACGTTGATTCTTTGCTTGTTTGTGCTTTACATTCATGTCAACAGCTTCTTGACTATGGCCCAACACCCTCTGGACTGTGATGTTAGCAAATGAGATGGAGACCACTATGCATGTTTGTTGCTATCTACTGCTCCTTTGTCTATTTCTGGATGCTCTTATGTTGTGAAAGTTACTTTCTTCATGCACCTGCTTTACTGTATGTGCTTCAGTGGGAGTCTACTCATCTACTACTTCTGCACCATCTATTGAAGGGGGAGCATCCGAGTGCTTGTGCGTTGAATTTTGAGATTTAGGGGAGTGACGTGTTGTATGGGTTGCGTGTATCTTTCTTTTAATATTTTGAGTTTGTATGCCATGTTTACAGTGTGTTAGAAAGCGGGAAGCGGGAGGCGTGCGAAAAGCACCCTGTAGCCGATTAAGCGGTAGGCGGGCGATTTTTAAAAAGCGGGTGCCTAAATTTTATATATTTTTATACAAAATTACATGTATGTGTATATAAAAAATATATTTCTAAGGAACTTTTATACATATCTAATCAGCAAATCAGTAATTAACTAAGTATTCATCAATACTTTACTACTAATCGCTATTTCTAATCACTAAAATCAGCAAGCAGATCAGTAATTGTATATAACAAACTATGAATTATTGATTTAAAGTAATCACTAAAGTAGTACTAACCAGTAGTATCAATCATTAATCACTGAAAGCAGCAAGGAAATCAGTAAAACTAATCATGCATTAGAAGTATAATAGAGTAATATGATATTTACTTAGATGCATTACAGCAGTAACCTATTATTACAGCTTACACACAAAGTATGCATTCTAAATTAGGACTAGCTATATCATAGAACATTTAATGTGTACAAGTTTCATATATTATAGTCGACACTACTTGGACTATGTAATTAATTAATGTTACATGCTTACAGTAGCATTTTTTAAAAAAACGGGTAAAAAGCGGGCAAAAAAGCGGGAAAAAGCGGGTGAGGCAGGAAAAAAGCGGACGATTACGTTCAAAACGCTTAGCGGGCGCTTAGGGGCTAAATTCGGTGGTTGAGGGTCTTGGTCGATTAAGCGGCCGCCGTTTTTTAATACGGTGCATGTTTGTGTTTGTCTTGCCAAGCTAGACATGTGTCTTACCCATGCTTCATCTTGAGGAGTGTTAGAGTCTATATATACTGATCTTGTGTTTAGTCCCACATTGCGGAGTATAGGAGTGATGCATGTCTAGACTCTTGTTTATACAAGCCTAGTAATCACTTGTTAATCAAATCAAACTAATCTTTCTTTCCATTCTACAGTGCTTACATGTTGTCTAGAGTTGCTTCAAGTGATGCTTCAGATTGATCAAAGCACACCTATTGCATGTTGTTATGGAATAAATTTTCGATCAAATTGCAAAATTTCACTCAAAATATCATTTTTTTCAATCGGACATCGAAACACACAAATGCAGTGAATGGGACGTAATTTCACAAAAAGTTTAACCCTAGGTGTGAAATTTTGCAAAACAGCGTGAAATTTTGCAACAAAAAGCCCAGTTGGGGCCTTAATTTCGCAAAATGGCACAGAAGCAAGTTAAATTTCAAGAAAATTGTTCCTATGGTTGCTAATACTACATCTTGTGTATTTTGGCAATTTTTTTAATCTTTTGCTTGTAGAGTCTATTTCTCTTAATTCTAAGGTATGTTTCCTCTATCCCTAGACCATCAATACATTACCTTTTCAATTTGTACATCTTCTATAGAGATCTAGAGAAATACTTTAAAAATAACAAAGTTCTTTCTTAGATCTGTGTAAATGCCCCATGAAACCTAGTTATATGCTAACACTAGACTCATACAAGTTGTAGTTCATAAGTTTGTAACTTGTAACTGTAAGATTTTAAATTCTAAGTTGTGACTTGAAGTTTTTAACAATCTAACTGTCTAGCAGATTTGACATTTCTGTTCATTTGTGCACTCACTCATCAAGACATGGATCCCACCTTGACCTCCAAACATATAAATTTATTATATAGTCTAGTGTGTATATGTCTAAACATTGTGTTTGCAAAATTTCATAACTTTATTCTTTCATTTTGTGATCAAAATTGCCATCGAAATTTTGTCTAAATTGTTCAGCTTCCTTCACTTACAAATGCGAGAGACCCCCCTGCTATTTGAGTAGATCTTGTGTTTAGTTTAGACCATCCTGCTAAATTTTCATGATTTAATTCGCTATTTTAGTCGTCGAAATCGTTAGATCCGTAAATATTGAAACTTCGGCCAAAATTTCTATTTTTGGGCCATCGGATACGGCATCAAAATCAGACATTTAATTCTATGGTTGTTACATGAGATGCCATCATCCACTTGAGAGGGTATGCTTGAGTATTGAAGTGTAGAATTGCTATATTCCGGGAGAATGTTCACTGTGCATGGGCTGAGTTTTTCAGTCTATTATCTGCCTTTAATGTTGATTATGTTTGAATGCAGTTGAGCTTGGGATTTTCCCATATGTGAGCTTGAAGGGGAGTGTTAAGAGTATATTAGTTCACTAGTTTATTGGATTTTATTCAGTATAGGTCTTGGTCTGCTTGGCCCAAGGTTTTGGACCAAGTTTGTATCTCCTATATACAGGAATAGGGTCTCTCTAATGAAATACATCAATTACCATCATAAAGCACTTTTTTACAGCCATGTGCTGGTGTTTTAAAAATCACATTTTCCTCTCATATTGCACTTGTGTTGATGCACTGCATCACTAGGTGGGAAACCCTTGCTCATCTAGCATTGCACCCGATTGCCAATGTAATGCATAGCTGAGTTGAGAAGCTCCAAATTTCTGGTAAAGATTTTAAAAACCATGTCAAGGTAACTGACAAAGTTTGAGGTTTTGTCAGCATGCCTCCAAGTTTCCAACGCTCTATTCAGGCGCTAGCTATGCAAAAGTGCAGACAAAGTTTTTGAAAATAACAAATATATGTCACAATCTGAAAGGTTACTGAATTTCTTTATAGAATGAATACCAAGAAAACGAAATCTTAGTATATAGACTTTCTCATTTAATTATTTCCAAGCAATTGGATTCAGCCTGTACTGTGTCTTGATAATAAAGGCCCATTCTTAGTCCTGATAAACATGAAAGCATACCATTTTTTGTTCCAGAGATGGCTTCTTTAATTCTAAAACCTAATGTATAATTTTATAAAATATTTACTTATCCTGCTGCAAGCATCATTTTTCTTCAAGATGTTGCAACATTTTAGAAGTTGCTAGCTTAATAAATATCAGATTGTCTATATTTTGTTCTCACGTGGTAACACTAGGTACCCCACTAAGACCAAAATATAATTTGGCTGAATTTAGCGGCCGATCCACGTATAGGCACACATTTTGGCTTACATTCCTTGCAAGCCAGATGGCAGTTGATGAAGACTTATAGGAGTGAAATTGCCATGTCAGAAAGTTATAACCATGGTGCAGGACTTCGATTTCTTGTCGATTTCGCCAGGTGTGGAAGTGAAAGTTTGTAGAAACTTCGAGGAAGTTTAGACACAAACTTCGACAAACTTCGATGCCGGCTTTTGAAGAAAATGTTGTGAATTTGAAGGAAACTTCGATTGAAAATTTTTAATAATGTTATTACCTTTATCTTATAATTGTTAATTTAACACAAAAACATGATTCATGACTCTCTAGCCCTAGGTAGGTTGATAATCCAATGTGTTGCTTGCAATGGTCAAACATGCAATACACATACAAATACAGTTCAAGAGTTGAACATATGTATTATATACAATATACAACCAAATAGTAGTTACAAGACCCTCTCAAGGAAAGAGTGGCAACAACAAACATAGGAGTTGATATTAGAAGTTATGAAGAGCGTTGGAGGCGACACTTATGCCTTATATGGCTGTTAGGGCACTAGTTAGGATTATTGTGCTGGGTCGTCCCAACTTCGAGAAAACTTTGACAACTTCAGAGAAGTTGGGACGAAAATACACAAAACAAAAGCAACTTCGACGAAACTTCGCCCGAAGTTTGGACGAGGCCGAAGTAATGGGGATTCGACATCGCCCATGGTCGAAGTTTGAAGTTTCGACGAAACTTTGCTCAACCTCGCCGAAGTTTAGTTCCATGGTTATAACACGCAATCAAACCACATATGCTGAAACCAAATCTTGAATTTAATGAAAATCAATGTCGATCCGTGAAAAACGTGGCACGAACACGAATGGACGATATGTTGGTGATACGATGCAGGTACCATAACTCGTAGTGTGAACCTTGGGGGCTTGACAGGAAAGGAGATATCATCCATCAAGGAAAGTCTCAAGTAGATCAACAACAGGTGATGTCGAAATAGCAGATGCGGCTCAGAGAAGACGTGATGAAGCAGCTCGGTGAAGATAAACGGGATGGATCAACCTTACAGAAGTAGATTGGCAGGCTTGTTGAGCTTCTGAAAATCTGAAGAAGTACCCTCTGTCTCATGTGAATGCAGCTGAAGTACACCATCAACACATGGCGTACATAACGCGGTACGAACGTGGATACGGTGTCGACGTTGAATGAAGTTGGCTGGAGGTGGAGAACAGGCGTGCTGAAGAACGTGAAGCTCCATGAAGATAATAGCCTGGAACATATATAACTTGAATACATATATCATCATCTCATCTCATACTCTCTCTCTCATACATTCTCTCTCATACTCTCTCATGCTCGCTCTCTCTTCTCATCTCTTCCTCTCCTCTCTATCCCCCCCGCACACCAAATACGACGAGAGTGAGTGTTTGGTGTGGAGAAATGGATATATGACCCCCCGCACTGTGGAAAGGGATACACACAAGATATGGGTGGGTAGGAAAGGAATTGGTGAATTTGAAAGGATTTTGTGATATGGAGATGAGTAATATGTGGAGAATGAAACTGATAACCGGAGAGAATATGCTAAATGGAAAAATCCGAATAGGCTAAAACTGGATCCGATTAGCCAAGGGCAGATCTGATTAAGAATCTGAATATCAACAGGCATCTGGTATATGGGGGCAGTAATAGGGTTGTTTGGTAGCGGTGGAGAGTGATGGGTGACCGTGCTTCAGCCAAGGATAGGTGAAAATGTTGGGGCAACAACGACGAGATGGAGAGCAGCAGTGGAGCAGCGACTAGGGGCATGGATGACAGCGGCGGCTGAATGGTGTGATCGGCGACTGTGGATATGGTTGCTGGATGATATGGCAGCAACACAGCAGCATGACAGATGACGATGATTGTGTCGCTCAACTGATGTAGCACTTGGCCGCAACGAAAGAGATGATATTGATCTCCTGCACAACTCTGGAGATATTGCATGCCATGAGGCTGCATGCGGAGTCAAGTATGGAGCCTCTCCTTATGAGACGACGAAGGCTGGAGCTGAGGACATCAGGGCGATGCAGTGGTAGATGGTTGCTGAATAATGCGAGTGCGATGGCGTCGACGGATGCGGATGGTGGTTGTTTTTTACTGGCCGCTTGGAATGATGGTTGGGTGATTGTCGGTGGCAGCATGCTGCTGACGGAGATGGCGCTTGGCGACTATTGTCGCTAGCGGATGGCAGCACTTTTACTGTTGTTGTTGGCGGCGGCACTGATTGCGCAGGATAGAGGCGTGGTGGCGGCTCTGTCTGTTGCTGGTGGCGGCGTTTGCACGAGAAGGATAATGATGGCGTCGGGAAGGTGATGGTGTCGGCGCACGGAAAGAAAACTAGATCGTTTGAGAAAGAGAAAGATATGCCATGGAGACCGGGAGATGCCTGGCGGGCAGCCGGCCTAAGCTGTGGCAACGACAACGGCCGCCCGCAGGCGAGGGTTCTTCCCTTCGGTTGCTCTCTGAGAAAGACAAGCGGCGGCGGCTAGGGCTGTGTGCGCGCCGGAAAGGAGAGGGAGGTGGGGCGGCGGCTAGGTTTCCCTCAGGAGCGAACGTGCTCTGTTCACGCAGGAATTACTGTTCACTCCGCCGTACTATTCACGTCAGAGTTACTGTTCACGTCGTGCACTGTTCACCGCTGGAATTACTGTTCACGCCGTTGTTTTTGTTCACCGCTGTGATACCATGTGAAAAATAAGATTGGATTGAATGCAATAGGATGAATACAAGACTGGACGCCCTCTTCTTTATATAGGAGAGGGGAGACGCCGTAAGACTTAGGACGCAAGTAATCTAAACGGGTTGAGATACAAAAGCCCACTAACTAATTAACCTATTAACTAAATAGGCTAATATAGACTTTCTAACAGTTATAACACGCAATCAAACCACATATGCTGAAACCAAATCTGGAATTTAATGAAAATCAATGTCGATCCTCCATGGAAAAAGAACCTATAAACACAACTGCTAAAATGCTATAGCTCTTCATTAACAGCTTAGAGCAATAAATACCGATTATCAACGAAAGAATACCTTTTCTTTCCAATAGAACATGTTTCCATATTTCCCAGCTACACGACTCCAGAAATTATGTGGTACTTCTAAATCCACTATTGCACCCACATTAAAATGCAAAATGTTTCCTGCCAGGAATAACATCGAGCAAACTATGTGAGATCATAGATCATAATATCATATGCAGTTTTATGTTGAGGGGTCTATCTGATTTCCAACAGAAGAACCAGCCTTAAGAGTTGCAATACATGCATGTAAACAACAATATCCTATTATTACATAACTTTGAGATTACTGACTTCTTGCCCTTTTAATTAATTTTCTTTTATATTCATTCTTGAACTACAAAACCAAGGTGATAAAATTTGAGGAACAAAATAATAAAGAGTTGTCATTTTTCTTTATTGCAACGAGATAAAAGAGTGCCCAAGTCCTACATATATGAACAAAGAACAAGATGGTGTGTCGAACAAGACAACATCGTAACATTTCAGGTTTGAAATGGGAGAAAAAATGATTAGTGGGATCAAATTTGAGCTAGTATTCTATCAAGCAGGTTTTTGTTTGCATGATTTAGACAAAAATTTTGTAGGTTATAAGGTCTGAGTGGTTTCCAAGGTTTGGAGTTTGAATGCTTCTTTATCAATACAGTTAGTATTGATTAACATTGCATGTTTGACTGCAACGAGGGTAAGGTGCGCACATGAAAATCAATTCCAGATTGACGGCACTGTGTTTGGTATTGAACTTCAAATGGCTTAAATTATGGGACAAAATATGCTTCACAAATTCATTTGACACACATGCCATCTTTTCCGGCCCTGTAATTTTTGACATATGCATTCTAATACAAAGCTTTCAGTTTTATGTTCCGTTTGGTAAAGCGGTGCGATTGCCCGGGCAGCGGTGGGGCAAGGTCAGGTAGGTTGCAATCACTCGTAACCGCTGTTACCAAACACAAGATCACCCACCGCTTTGAATTTGTATTGTTTTTAGCATTGATTAGTGTTCACCGGTAACTTTTTTCCACCGGACAAAAATCTTACGATGGTCCATCTCACCGCACCAAAGTTGTGGCACACCAATCACGTTGCCAAACGCTGCATTAATATCCAAGTTTTCAACATGAATAGCCAACTAAAAGTGTGTTGGTGGTATTCCATGCCAAATGGGAAACTAAAGCTATGTGCTAGAATAAAGGGCATTGAACTCCTGCAGTGGCCATTAATTCCCTGACTTTTATGCCTGCTTAACAAGGATGGTGGTGTAACATGGAGGAGGGTGTGAAGAGGAGGCTCGTTCTTAATGGCTCGAATACGCCCATTAAACAAATCAGACAGCAAGGCATGGCACTGAGACCTCCAGCAACGGGAAGTTAGACTATGGAGGCTGTCATTCATCTATTCTCCTATCCCATTCTAACATAGGATGAACAAATGACATCCTACTCTTAAGCATCCTTCTTCACTTCTATCCTGTCCTTTTCCTGGTCCAATCCTTCGCCTTCCCATGAACCAAACAAATTGTAATGCCATTAATTTTCCATCAAGAAGACACAATATAAAAAGGGTGAAACACACTGGAAAAACAATCTAAATCACTAATAAAACATATTTTTGTTTTGAGTGAGCAACTTTCAGATTGGTTGGTTACCAAAACCATGCAACTTCGACCTTGAGGATGTGTGACTTGTATGAATCAATTTGAGGGGAATCGTTGAGACTGATAATTGCATTTTTATAGCTGTTTTATACCATAGTTTTCAAGGCACCAAAGCACCCAATTGAAGTGTCTCGATGCCCAGCCCTAACTTTGTTTGGGCTAAATTTTCCCTTTGTATGCATGCATTTTAGTGAAAATTATTGATATTAGGTTCCTGTTATACACAAGAGGCACTCTGATAATAGTATTATAATATACTGCATTGCAATAAAATACCTAATAAGGATAATATAGTCCCTAACAAAGAAACTAGTCTTTGTTCTGGTCACTAAGGATCATGGCATGGGTAATAGGGCTCACCATTAAAGTACTTAGCCCCAAACGTGAATGATAATTTTCAATTCAAACACTAGGGCCCTCAAGATTAACACTTGACTCTTTGTACTTCCACATGTTTTCCTCCATATATCCTTTAATAAAAGTAATCATTGATCACATCAATGACATCAGCAGAGAAAGTAGGAATATTTAATATGCTGATACAAACAAATTACACTCACATGTATGGGAGTCCAAAGAAGGAATTCCCCCAACCCTAAGGACCAACAAATTGTAGAGACCACACACAGTGGGGCCAGTTAAATCAGGGGTGGTCACACTGAGTTAGCACAAAATGGCTACCTGAGCTCCGGTTCCCCCAACCTCGAACCCCTTGCAGTTGCATTCAGTGAATGCACACCCACATCTATCCATGGAAGTTACTCCATTGGAGGATCAATCCTGAGACCGCCTCACAAGCATAGAGACGGGTGTGTGTGACAGAGAGAGAGTGATCGAGCCCAAAAGTCCCCCACCCCCCAGAACCCACTACCTGGGAAGGCACAAATAGGCAGGAAAGGTAAATCAAGGGGTAGCACAGTGCGTGCCTGTATTGTGTGTGTTTTGGTGCCTGTGTATGTCCTAAGAAAAGTGTATAATTTAAGATTAATATATCTATAATTGCCAACAGAACGAAATCCAGTCCAACTGTGCATTTGAGGTTGTCTAGAATGAAAATATTTAAGTGTAGACATATTAGTAACCAAACCAAAAGGTTGAGTCGGATGACTGGATCAACTTACCAAAGGTGGGATCAGCAACAAATACAACAGTGTTATCATCCACTCCCCAGAAGTCTTTAATAGCTAATCCTGATTGAATAATGCATAACAAAGTAAAAGACATTAGTAAAGAGACAGACATTCTAGCGTAAAAATAAGTGATCCAAGAAAAAGAGGATTGCAGCAGGGAAGAGTTAAGTGTTAAAATTCATTACGGAACCCGAGCAACAAACTGTTCATTTACTTCAGGTTTTCGCTTAACAGGCAACTTAAGCTAAACTCTGATACGATTGTAACTTTTAGTGGGTGAGTCCCAGCATTTAAACTGAGCTGCAAACTATGCCTGCTCTGCTCAATAGAGTATCAGATAAGAATTCAGAAACTCCTAGAATCACTAAGAAAGAATTGTTTTGAACTTTAGTCTGACCAAAAAATTTGCAGAAAACAAGAGCAGATAGAGACAATCCAAAAGCCTTCACCCTCTAGCATTCCAAATTGGAGCCTCTCTCCACTATTGCATGGTTATAGTGGTTTTAAAAACCATGCATTTCCATTATTGTTCTAGCATTGATGAATGTTACTTGAGTTTGCAGCATGTACATATACAGTGTTCATTATATCTTTGGTATGGGATTCCCCGTACATGCACGTGTTCATGAGACGCACGTCGTCAGAGATTCAGGCATAGAACTTTGTACAAAGCACCACATACATGATAGAAGCACTGCATTCCCTGGAAAACGAGTTCAGTTTTATGGGATAGTTCTTTGTCTTAAATCCCGTAACTAGGTCCTCAATCTTTTACAGGAATCAGGCTCACCAACTTTGACATAAACAGCATATCAACAATGACAAAGGATAGCCCATGTCCTTATGTCATTCATGTCAGATGTGACTTGGAAACTCCAGAGTACCTACTGATTGTCCAAACATTAATTGCATGTAGATATTAATATATTTTAAAAGTGTCGCCCTTGCAAATATGCATGTTAACAAAGGCTGTCAAACATAATACCAACAAAGTCTGTCTTGCCTGGTGTGTCTGGATAATTCTGTGCAAGAATTCTCAATTTGAATCCAGTGTCCTTCTCTAGATCCTCAATCTCCTTTATAAGACGGCTCTCCTACATTGATATGACATGCATTTAACAATTACAGATATGAAAGAACATGAAAAAGTGATAGAATGAAAACGAACACATTAGCAAAAGCATCCACCGAATTGCAACTATGCCAGAAACAAAGTTACTTCCTGAAAAATAGAATAACCATGCATAGACATTGGCAATTCATATGATTGGATTCGTAACATGAAAAGAGTCAAGACCCCACCCATCTCCACCAGAACTATAGGAATAACCAAATTGGGTCAGTTACAACTTACATGAAACTAGGTGTTTAAACAATTCAAGAAGTTGACGTGTCCTTAACATCTGTGATTCCTTGATCAAACAACTGTATTAGCGGATCGAACCATACCGATTACATTCTGATGAGTGATGTTGTGGTATACATATGATGAATTCCTTCAGCCTCATGAAAACTCTAGGATAGCACTGCCTGGTACCTAGCGATTGCCCACACATGGCTTCTATCCCTCATTGTGCCTAGTGATAGAAAACTTGGCTCTAACAGGTAAGAGAAAGTCATTGTTTGTTGATCACTTAGAACCTAAAATACAAGATTCCTAACAAGCACAAACTTACCGCTAGAGACACCAGGTAAGAGGGCCCTCTTACAGTAAACACTAAAACATGTCAGTAACAACTGCAGTATGAAACAAAGTAGACGCTTGGTGCTATATAAACAATTAAGTTTTTATACAATTCAGGTGGTTGCAGTGTCCTAAACAACAGTCTAATTTCTGAATCAGATAACTGTTTTAGTAAGGTTCATCATTCATCAATTAAATTAATATTGAGATGATATGGTAATTGTGATGTAGTGTAATACATATATTGAGTTCCTACAGCCTCAAGAAAAATCTAGGATGATAAAGGCTAGTAATTTCCCATACATGGTTTCTATCCCTTACGGTGCTTCGTATAATCTCCTGCCAAAAAGATTTAAAAAGGTGTTATTTATGGATTACCTTGAAACTACAAAGCCAAATTCCTATCATACCCAAACTCACTGTTACAGGGTTCCTGCTAAAACACATGTCAAGAAACCAGATAAGGGGTTCCCTTGTTTGTGTTTTGTTATCGATAGATGGCAAACCCCTCTGTTGTATATAGGAGAGGAGGCAAGTACAAGACGCAAGAAAGCCCTAATGGACTAGGAGTCCAAATACTAATGTGGACTTGAGCCTGTATACAATATAAATAAAACGCTCCTATATCCTAACAATGCGTCACTAAGAAATTTGCAGAATGGAACAGAGTAGAGACCTACTATTTAAGCCATCCTGTAACTGGTTTTTTTGCTACATGAATTAATAGTGATAATTAAGAATTGATTCTGTAAAAACATATTAGACTAGGAGCGAGCAAAAACCAACAGGACTTCCATGCCCTTGACCCTGTGCAGTAATAATAATATATATAAGAAAGAACCATACAAAAAATCACAAATAACTATTTGAACATCAGGAATGGATAGATTTGGCAGGATTTCTGTTTTCAACCCAGCAAGGACAATGGGAGTTAGGGAAGATTGGGACCCGGATCATGAAAACTAGAATGTTTTCCAGATATAGTTGGATATGAAGAAGAAAAAAAAGATATGAACTCAGTTCAATTCAACCCAAGTACCCAATTACATGTATCTTCCATCATTCTATAAGCACCACTAGTTCCCTGTACGGCTTCCAGATTGAGAAGAGAGAGTATTGTAACAGCTCCTTCTGGTGGATTGGGATGAATATCATTAGCTTTATGGCTTGCTGGCAGGTTGGCGTGCTTGTATAATAGGTAGTCATGCGCTTGATTTTTACTATTTGCCATGGAATGTTATGGAGTTGGATTTAATCTGCCAATGTTCTATTGTGAATGATGATGTTGCAGTTGCCTGCAGCAGATATCAATTGACAAGCAGCAAAGAAAGATGAATCGACATGTTGTCTTCCATTCATTATAGGCAGCAGAGCCAACAAATCCCAGAGTGGATGGGCATTGATTAACTCCAACATCAGTCAGCAAAACAATAATCTTTTCTGCAGTTCCAGAAGGGTCAATGGTGGTTTGATGTTACAGATAGTAAGCTAGTGTAGGAGGCACAATAAGAGTCATTGCTCCCAGAACTCAAAGATGTCAGAGAAACAGCTGCTTCCATTGGCAATGGAGATGGACCACCATGGGCTACAGATGGAGAAGATTATTACAACAACAGCACATGTGTCAGCTACAACTGAAGGCCATATATGTAGTGATATAACCCACGCGTTTCCAATAAGGTAATGACACAGCGACCTGACCCTTGTTCAGTTGAAAAGAGAAGGAAAACAAGGGAGCATGCACAAGGGGTCGGTGACTGCTTTTTGAACTGATAGTGTCTATGGCGATTCAGCCCTCTCTTTTGTCTGTGGTCACGAGTACAAGATCTTTTTTGTGTTGAACTATACACAAATAACTGGCTCATTGAAGAATACTAGAATTATTACTGCGATTGAACATCCAACTTATGGCCTTGTTAAGAAGGTAATACTGTGACGAAAACAAATCGAGAAACAACCAAAACCAAGATCTAGTAAGAATAACAAAGATATGAAGGATTTTAAATGAAATCTTAGATGAAGGTTGGACAAAAGCAAGATGGATAATCAACAGATACGAGTATAATATGTTGTACCAATAAGTAAACCCTACTCCCTTGTATATAGCAAAATATGGAACAACAAATACATAGGGAGAGGGCAGAATACATGATTAATGGACTCTTATCACTAAAGGACTACTAGCCCAGGACAACAAGACACTCAACATAATAATAAAACCACCGGAGCGGATTCTTTAACAGATTTTAGTTCAAGAAGTAACAAGTAAATACACTCACAGGCCAATTCTGAATGGAGTTATATAATTATTAAATGGTAACAATTTAACAGTACTTGTAGTTCAGCAATGGACTTATCCAAATTCATGTGAAAAGCACAGTAGCTGCCACGTTCAGCAATGGACTTATTGAAGTAATGAAGCAAAAAGAATCAGAAGCAGGAGCAAAATATACCTGACTTTCCAAGAGATGGATCTTTGATAATAAGTGCAGTGTATATTAGTAAAGGGAGGGAATTGTATAGTACATGGCAAGGTTTTCTGTCTTCGGGCTCATGCTGCTCAGGAGGGAGGATAGACAAGGGAATAGCTTGAGGTGGTGATGTAAAGGTGCCGGAGGACAAAGAACTCCTAATCGACGAATAAAAGGAGTGTTTTTGAAGAAGACAACATTTGAACTAATTAGCCACTTTCCAGTAGGATCACAGCAATGATAACCCTTAAGGGTTCTAGATTGTCCATGGAACAAACTTAGATCTTTCGTGAAGCAAGTGCAATAAAAACTTGTGGTGGTAAGCACAATAGTTTGAAAGTAGGGCAGAAGGGTGTATCGTTCTGTAACATAGAGAATGGAAAATGATAAATGAGAAATCAGACAGTTAGGAAAAAATCCGCTTTTCTTCTTGAAATTAATCTCCAATTGAAGTGATTTCTTAGGAATGATTATTAAGTGTAAGAAGAAATGAAGGAGGAAGAAGATGGGAACACCAATCACATGTCGGCTGCTAGGTGCAGCAAACGTGAGTAGGGCTTGAGCCTACACACTTGTATTTATATATTAGGGTAAATACATGAGGTACAAAGAGAGAAAAAGCATAAAAACAACATTCCATAAATAAAATAGGTCAGCCGCCGGTTTGCCGTTCCGCCACTGTGCCGGTGTCGATACCATCGACTTGTGTCGATACCATCGACTTGTGTCGATGGTATCGACGGAGTATTCTCTTGCGCCTGAACCAATCTCGATACTATCGACCTGTGTGTCGATAGTATCGACCGAGATGCAGCTGGCTTCAACATGAACCTGGACACAGTGTCGATAGTATCGACCGAGATGCAGGTTGCTTCACACTCCCCCTCAAGCTGGAGAGTACACATCGTGGATGCCCAGCTTGCCACAGAGTTTCTGAAAAATTGCTGAACCCAAGGGCTTTGTCAGAATATCTGCTAGTTGATCTTCAGACCTAACATATGGAGTCACAATAGTGCCGCCTTTTATTTGATCACGAATAAAATGGCAATCAACCTCTATGTGTTTTGTACGCTCATGAAAGATAGGATTCCTGGCGATGTGCATGGCAGATTGATTGTCACACTTGAGCTCCATAGAAGGTAGAAGAGAAATTTGTAATTCAGATAAAACAGATTTGACCCGTTTTAATTCACAGCATGCATGGGCCATAGCACGATACTCAGCTTCAGTGCTAGATCTAGCAACCACATGTTGCTTTTTACTTTTCCATGTGATAAGATGATCACCTAGAAAGGTACAATAGCCTGATGTAGATCTCCTATCAGTATGATCACCAGCCCAGTCAGCATCTGAATATCCTGTGAGAGACAGAGTAGATGGAGGTGCCTTTGGTCTAGAATATGTGATACCTTTACCGGGAGCACTTTTTAGATACCTCAGAATTCTGCAGACTGCTATCCAGTGTGATTGTCGCGGAGAATGCATATATTGGCTGACGACGCCCACAGCAAATGAAATATCCGGTCGGGTGACAGTTAGATATATCAACTTACCCACTATTCTCCTATAATATTCTGGATCTGGATACTCAACATCATCAACCACCTCTTTGATGTGATAATCCATTGGAGTATTTACCGGTTTAGATTCAGCCATGCCTGTCTCCTGTAACAAATCAAGCACATACTTTCTCTGAGATAAATTGACGCCTGCATGAGATCTAAGCACTTCAATGCCTAGAAAGTATCTCAGTTTGCCCAGATCCTTTGTATGGAAATGTTTGTGCAAACCCTCTTTGACACGAGATATTCCCATGGTGTCACTGCCAGTAATCACTATGTCATCAACGTATACCAGAAGAATAATGGATCCACGGGAAGAGCTGGAGTAAAATAAGGAATGATCAGTCTTGGAGCGAAAAAAACCCATCTGAAGAATAACTTCACTGAACTTGTCAAACCAAGCTCTAGGTGACTGTTTTAGCCCATACATAGCCTTTTTTAATTTGCATACTTTCTGACACTCCCCCTGAGCAACAAACCCAGGAGGTTGCTCCATATATACTTCTTCCTGTAGATCACCATGGAGAAATGCATTCTTTACATCCAGCTGAAATAATGGCCAATCAAAGGTAGTAGCAAGAGAAATAATGATCCGCACAGAATTCAGGCGAGCAACAGGAGAAAATGTTTCAAAGAAGTCAACACCATAGGTTTGGGTGTATCCCTTTGCAACCAATCGGGCTTTCAACCTTTCAACTGATCCATCCGGATTGTGTTTAATAGTGAAAACCCATCTTTCCTGCAGGAAGATCAACCAGATCCCAAGTACCATTATTCAAGAGGGCTGACATTTCAAGTTGCATTGCCTGTGTCCAGCCCCTGTTCTTCATTGCATCAAAATGGTTTCTTGGTATAGACACAGAATCAATCCCAATAGCGAATGCACGGGCCTGCTTAGACAGATGAGACAGGCAACATACATTTGTAATAGGGTGTTTAATAGTACAGGACCTAGTACCTTTCCGAACAGCAATAGGAAGGTTGAGATCAGATGTCTCTGTAGGATTCTCTTGAGTAGAAGGCGATGATGAGGGCTCAGGGACTGGTGCCGCTACTTCTTCTGGATCCTGCCTGCCTCGCCTATGATATACATGTGCGTAATGCTCAATGGTAGGTCTATCTCCTGCTTGTTCATCCGGAATAGAAGTAAAATCCGGAATGATAGGTGGCACTCCCTCACTCTGCACTGATGGTGGCAGTCTCTCACTTTGTATTTTTGGTGGCTCTCCCTCTCTCAACTGCTCCCCCTTGCTAATAGCATTGAAGAAATATGGAGTGGTCTCATGGAAAGTGACGTCCCTAGACACAAACATGCGGCGAAGACTAGGACAGTAACACTTGTATCCTTTGCTCGTAGTAGAGTAACCTAGGAACAGTGTTTTAATGGACCTAGGAGACAGCTTGTCGGTCTTAGGGTCAAAGTTATGGACAAAGGAAGTGCAACCAAACACTCTAAGAGGAATAGGATAGGGAGAGTCCTTGGGACGCAAAACAGAAAAGGGAGTCTGTCCTTGAAGAACAGATGAAGGTTGTCTATTGATCAAGAAACAAGCAGTTAAAAGAGCTTCAGACCAAAACTTCTTGGGCACATTAGATTGAAACATAATAGATCTAGCAATATCAAGAAGATGGCGATTCTTCCTCTCTGCCACCCCATTTTGCTGAGGGGTGTGAGGACAAGAAGTGCGGTGAATCATACCAACCGAGCTACAAAAATCAGACATAGCCTTTTGAACATACTCCAAGGCATTATCAGACTGAAGAATTTTTATATTGCAATCAAACTGGATTTTAATTTCAGTATGAAAATGTTTCACAATGGACAACACGGACTCTCTACTTTTAAGAAGGTAGATCCATGTCATGCGTGAGAAATCATCAACAAAAGATATAAAATAACGAAAACCATTATAACTTTGATCTTTTACAGGACCCCACACATCAGTATGCACTAACTCAAAGGGACAAGAAGCCCGCTTATTGACCCGACTGGGATAGGCTAACCTATGGTGCTTTCCCAGTTGACATGACTGACACTCTAAGGAGGATAATTGGGATAACTCTGGTTCCAACTTCCGCAGGTTCTCCAAAGAAGGATGTCCATATCTGCAATGCCATAGTAAGGGGGAACCACTCAACAGGATGGATGGAGCAGGAGTAGGCATTTGGCGAGGTAGACTGTCACCGTTGAAAAGGTAGAGATCACCCTTCCTAGGCCCCCCACCAATCGTCTTCATACTCTTGAGATCCTGTAACATAAAACAAGAAGGTCCAAATATTACCCAACATTTTAAAGTGTCAATCAGTTTTGCAACCGAAAGAAGATTAAAAGGAAATTCAGGCACAAAGTGAACTGATTTAAGATCAATCTTGGGTGTTAGGGAGACAGATCCACTAGCTAAAACTCTTTTCACTGAACCATCTGCCAATGTAACAGATTGGTGAGGAATTGATGAGTCAATAGTGTGGAGCAATCTCCTCATACCAGTCATATGCTGTGAGGCGCCAGAGTCAACCACCCAAGATGAGGATGAGCCAGATGCTATGAAAGATGTAGCCTGATTACCAGCTGTAGATGCCAAATTTGCCGATGAAGAAGACGATGATGAACCCATACTCATATGTTGTGTCGCCTGAATGAACCGATCATATTCTTCTTGAGTGAGAGTGATGCCAGTGCCAGAAGATGTACCCACAGCTGTAGAGGATGAGGATCCTGTAGTGGTGGCACAATGTGCTGCCCCCACAGGTGGTGCAACAGGTCTTCCATGTTTCTTCCAACACCTCTCCACTGTATGTCCTGGTTTATCACAAAAGGTACATTTCGGACGTGTCCCACGCCCTCTACCCATACCAGGGCGTCCTCCTCGTACTGCAGCGGCAGTGGCAACAGAAGCATGAGATTCTCCAGAAAGTATATCAGGCACAAAGGAAGCAGACTCAAACAGTGATTGCTGGATTCTTGAATAAGCCTCCACAAGACTAGGTAGTTTATCAGTAGCCAAGATAACACTCCGAGCGGAGCTACAAGTCGAGTTAAGCCCAGATAAGAATTTGGCCGTAACAAGATCATCTATGTCCTTTATCTGTTCTGCAACAGTCACAGGATGATAATAACTTAGCTCTTGAGAAAGAGCCTGAATAGCCCCAAAATTCTCCTCAAGAGATCGGTCACCCTGTTTTTCAGCAAACAAACGATCATAAATCATAAACTGACGGAGAGCATTCTTCTCTTGAGAGTAATGTTGCTTCACGGCGTCCCATATTTCCTTGGCCGTAGAGTAGAACATGAACCTTGCAGCGATTGCAGATTCCATACTATTCCACAGCCAAGTCTTCACAAGACTATCATGTCGCTTCCATTCAGCATATCCTTCGTCAGTAGATGCCTTGGGACCCGAGTCAACATGCCTTGCTCTGTCACGAGCCTCCAAGACGGTGTGGATGGCGTTCATCCATAGAAGATAATTTTTCCCGTTGAGTTTGATGGAGGCGATAGGTGACACCTCGTTGTAGATCATAGGTGTCTTGATATCCTCCATTATAGAACGGAATATATGACGGATTGATACACGTCAAAGAAAATGTGGTGACGGAGAGATACACGTCACCCACAGACGAAAAAAAAGAAGAAATGTGTTACTGACGCATTCACAGCCTCCAAAGAATATTCCTAATCACACATGGAGGAGGTGTGACTAGGATGATGATTGAGATGAAACTAGTCCTCTGGCGGTGTTTTTAGATGATCGTTGGATCACCTGGAGATCCTCAACTGCTCTGTGATAGTGGCTACGGTAGAGTTAGATATCTACCGCAGACCCAGAGTAGCCAACGGTGGTCCTTTGCAACAGGTGGATTACGCCAAGGAGACGGGTGGGAAGCAGTCGGCCGTCAAGGAAGGAGAGACCTGGAGAGATCCTCCGGAGAGAGAGAGAGGAGAAACCCTAGATCGATCTCCGCTCTGATACCATGTAAGAAGAAATGAAGGAGGAAGAAGATGGGAACACCAATCACATGTCGGCTGCTAGGTGCAGCAAACGTGAGTAGGGCTTGAGCCTACACACTTGTATTTATATATTAGGGTAAATACATGAGGTACAAAGAGAGAAAAAGCATAAAAACAACATTCCATAAATAAAATAGGTCAGCCGTCGGTTTGCCGTTCCGCCACTGTGCCGGTGTCGATACCATCGACTTGTGTCGATGGTATCGACGGAGTATTCTCTTGTGCCTGAACCAATCTCGATACTATCGACCTGTGTGTCGATAGTATCGACCGAGATGCAGCTGGCTTCAACATGAACCTGGACAGATCTCGATACTATCGACAGAGTGTCGATAGTATCGACCGAGATGCAGGTTGCTTCACATTAAGATCTAGCACAAAAACTCAAAAAAAAAACATTTTGTTATGCATTTAAATCACATGAATATAAATGCATAGCAAGTGACTAAAAACAACTTAATCAGACATTGTGGAAAACAGTACTTGAGGGGTGTTTCATATATAACTTATGTATAAACTAAGAGTTAACAAGTAGTATATTTTTTTTTAAATTTCATCTCCACTGCTAGTCATTCTTTGCCTCTTCTCAAACTTGTGTGCTCCTAATCCATACCTAGTTTTTATCAATAATCAATAATTCCAACTCACTAACAATAAAGGCTCAACAAATAGCTAGCAGCTAGCAATCAAAGATTGCACTAGAACAGTGTCTATATCATGCCTAATCCCCAAGAGAGAGAGAGTCTTCATGGACCCAAATCCATTATAGTAAACCAGTTTCAACAGATAGTGATATAAAGAGAGAAAGTCTCCATGGAACCCAGATCCATTATCGACTAGGAGTAGACCAGTTTCAACAAATAGAGATATATCATCCTTTAAATGAGACAGAGCTGCTTAGTGCTTACTTTTTCAGTAGGTTCATCCTCCATTGTCTCAAGGATCCCTGATATTGGTTGTGCTTTAATTGATACAAAGTTGAAGAGCACTTCATGGATATAATTTATTGGTTAGAAACTTAATTTTTCACCTGCAGGATTAATTTTTAGGCATTACTTATGTATTAAAGTTACGAGTTAGAGCATCTATATAATTCTATTTCTTAAAATTTGGATATTGAATTCCCCTTTTTAAAAAAGTGGGGATTGGTGCTCAACATCAACACCCTATTTCAAGTTCCATAGTTCTGCTTCTTTGACCGATTTCAAGTATCTCTTTTTCTAGCAATATGATTATTGGGGTTGTTTTATATATATGTAAACATTTGTATGCATATTTGAGCAATCTCGTGAATATAAAGGCATAAAAATACTTATAATGAAACACATGTAGGTCTGACCATGCAAGAAACTTCAACCAAGATAGCAACTCCTACTTACTTTAACAACCTTGCTTGATACTATGTTTGTTGTTTGTCTTTGTTCAATGATTACTATCTAATCTAATTCAGTTCATCTACCCTTTTTTTAAATGTGTATTGACAACCAGCATGAGTTGTAATGTGCAGGCTCAGAGCCCAAGGCATTAGTAGATTTCCAAGAAAGATGATGGGTCTCACAAACCAACTCAAGAGTCCCATGATTTTTTTCCCATTACATTGTAGGAAAAACTTCTCAGACGGATAACCATCCTAGTACTCTACCAAGCCAAATAGTCGAGGTCTTAATGATGGGGTGCGTGCACCTTGTTATTATAGTGTCTTGTGGGTAGGGGCGCAACAAAAATACAAAAATATCCCAACAAAAATCCATATCCGACGGATCCGTCATAGCTATAAACTATTGGTATATTAAAGACATCAAAGAATACGAATATATATTGGCACATACTAGTTGCCCACAACTAGACACATCTATGCCGATGGAGAATTTGCCCTTTCAGATACAGATTTGAAGTCGTCATGGAGTAGCTCAATCGTCCCCCTAGCAGCAATACCTTGTAGAACTAGTCCTCCTTGGAGATGGAACTCGTCCAATAAGCCTCCGCACAATGTGTCTTGGCCTCTACATCGTCCATGCAGATACAGGAGCTCTTGGTGTACCACTTTGGTCGCCAAAAGGAAGCGAAACAGACATCGTCAATGTACTAGCGTCACTCACTCTCCTTCCCTCCTATCAGGAGGGTTGTCCTTGGGAGTTTCTATCTCTCTAAGATGATTGAATTCAAAGACAAATTGTGTCTCAATGTGTTGTCCTGGATCATTATATATAGGAAAGTCACGGGCTTGGATTTCCTAAAAAAGATACAGTTTGTATTTACAATTCACAAACATAATCAAATAAGAAAAACTCGAACGTGGCTCCAATTGATCAACTGGGACACCCAGTTGATCAACTAGACAATCCTGATATGATCTAATTCATCAATTCCCAACCAATCTAGTTTCCTTTTTGTTTCTTTCCCATTCAGTATGCCTAGTTGACCAGCTGAGACATCAAGTCAATTGACTGGCTACTTTCCTAAAAGGTGATCAATCAATCGTCTGACACTCAATTGACCAATTGACTTGAACCATGTCAATCAATTGACTTGTTCAATCGATCAGCTGGGGTAGAAATCAGCATTTACATTATTTGAAACCAATTTAATTATTTATTTGATTTGCGAACTTCTTTTCCCTTAAGCATCTGTATGCGTGTGACCTGTAGGTTCTGTATTACGTTGGCAATCATGTTAAAGAACTCAAAGTAAAGAGTGGCATCTAGCAACACATTATTGTCATCCAAGTAATAGGAATAAGTTAGAGAACTTCAACCTGTAATTGACCAATGTTACCATGACTGTATAATCCTTTTGTAATGATATCTAGATTGAACCCTAGATTGAACCTAAGGCATGGAGAAATCGTCCTCTTAATATTCAATGTATGTATATTGAACTAGAGCAGACTATTGAGATATAGTGAGCTCAACATCATATATTGACTCAACATTGTATATTGACTTACCCAAGCACAGTCATGCATTTCATAGTCCACTTATCAAGTGGCCAGGATATTACTCCAATAGGAGAGACAAATTCTTTCTACGTCACTCCCAATGATCTGCAAGTGCACCCAATCACCACTTGTATGGCAACCCTTACTTACACATTGGGTAGTGTTAAACTACGCAAAACAGCACGTGATCATTTTAGTGACTTCAAGTCAAGCGTAGTCACTGTAAGAATGGGATCCCATAGGGATCCACTCCCTACTATAAATAAAAAGGCAACATCCCGTATAACCAAAACCATCATAATTTTTTCTCAAAAAGGGATGATAACCAATTCATTCACATGTATGTATCATAAAACCAATAATGTAGCAGCGGAAGAGAAATATATCTAACTATTACATTTGAGTGTCTATGAAAATTCTTCACCACATAGAGTGTACATAGAAGGAAACAGAAGGAACTATTCAACAGAGGGTCGTCCCACTATCTCAATCTACCTCCAAAAGCTAGATAAGGTAACTCCTTAATAGCCTTGGTCAACTTTAGGCAGCTTCTCCTTTCTCACTACCTAGGGGTTGGAAGCATACCCCGAAAAGAAAAGAAAAAATAGAAATTATCAGCTATCAAAGCTGGTATGTGCATATAATAGGGATTGGACAATATAAAGGAAATAAGGACAACAAATCTCGAGGCTTCCCATAGAATAAAGAAGAAGCATCCAATTGGATATCAAATAGGAATTCTTCATATAATAAGATAAAAGAGAATATATGAAGAAAACAATAAAGCTCACATTAATCAAGTCTTGCCTTTAAAATCACAAGAAGAGAACAACAATTAATAATAAAAATTATGCATGTGGGTAAACTAAACAATAATCCACATAATAACATTTTGGGGTATATGGCATCACCACCATAACCATATATTATGGCATCACCACCATAATCTTTGGGGGAGTAATGGCATCACAACACAATTACCCAGGGACAGGAATCACCATCTGCACCCTCTGTTGGTATTACACACAATCGGGATACATCACTCAATGTGCAAATAAACAAATTACACAAAGTAAACATGCATTATAAATAGAGAGGCAAGCAGAGATATAGTCACATCACCATAAAGGTGTCCAAATTCCAAAGTCATCAAAGAGAAGTATAGGCATAGACAAATTAGGGTTTCCACTAATTATAGATTATCAACACCAACAAGATACGAACTGTATGACATAACCACAAGATACAAGGATAGGATCCAAGTAACAATTATCATAGTGCACAAGTCCAATTTCAAGATTAGGAAACTATTGGTACATCTACAAGCAAATAGGTGACATCTAAATACTATGTCACCATCAAGTCCAAGAGAGAGAAAAAACTAATTGTCCAATATGACTCATAAGAGCATGCAACATACCTCACTGAGTTGTATATCAAGTTAGGATCCACACCCTAGATCCAATCAGAGTTTATCTTCACCTAATATCATATTAGATGTAAACATTAATTAATGAGTATATTAAAACCCTAAAAATATCACCTTTTTATTAAATTGGAATTAGACTCTGAAACTTCACCAATCGATTAGTTAGATTCTCAGGATTAAGAAAACATATAATTTTGTCTATTTTGGAGTTATGATGATTAAATTATAATTATTACAAGCTTTATACATATATTTCATTCTACAAAAATAATCCTTCAAAAAACATTGCAATCAGGCGTTGAAGGTATTTTTATTAGATAGAGAATATTTTACCAATTCCAAAACATATTTTATTTTGATTTTTGGACAAGCGAGTCAAAAGTTATGAATTTTACGAATTCGGACAATCAAAAAAGATCAAGAAAATCCACGTAAGCAATTAACATCTTCACAAGAGAGAGCTTGGGTCCGCTTAGTTGACTCGATCACTGACGGCCATTTCATCCGGTCAGCTGCCAGCGGGGCTCGCGACTAAGAAAACCAAATGGATATGAAAGGACAGAAATGCCCCTGGCAGGACCTGGCAGGAAAAAGAAAACAAAGAAGCAGCGAGGGCGGTATCGGAATTCGACAGGGGTTCATCCCTTTCCTGGCCTCTCATGCGCCATGGCCGCAAGGTTACGTAGCAGCAGCCCCGACCAAAATTGGGGAAAACCACGTTCGTCGATTGTTCGTGAAACCGAAAGGCAGAATATGAAGAACAAGGGCTGACATTGCCTACCTGAAAACAGATTGCACTCTAACGAACCAGGGCGTTCGGGAAGGGAGTCGCAAGCCTAACGGAGGAGATGGGTTCGGAGGCAGCAAGGAGTTAAACTCGAAGAAAATTGACTCGAGGGATTGTTTGCATGTGATGCGAGGGAACTATTTGGTATGCTATTTATATAGGAGTTGGGATATTAGGGCCTCCGGGGATAGGAGCTTCGAGAAGCTCGGAGAAGGAATTAGGCATTTCTTGTATTCACACCTACAGATGACGAGTACATTACCGATGTGCGGAAATCTATATAGAACACAATGGCGAAGAAATCACATAAAAAGATGGAGTAACGAAGGAGAAATCCGCGAAACAAAAATCAAATATGCCAACCTGTTTCCAGTTTCGGACGCAAGCTACGAGACAACACGGATGCCCTTGGATCCCGATCGAACGGCCTACAGAGAGCGCGAAATAAATGAAATCCCAATCAGATTAGACTAAAGTACATATTAAATTATTTCTTCCTTTCTCTTTCCTTATTTGAGGGTCCAAACGAACTCCAAATTAAATGAAATTTGACAACTAATTTGAGTATGTAGAATCCGAATATATAATTAGTTTTGCCTTTTGAAAACTTTTGATTTATTAATTAAGCAAATCTTATTTTCTCTTTCCTCATCCATTAATGTCTCTAGGATTCTCTATAATTAATGAAACTTCACCCACAAGTCATATTAAATGTGTTGGACATGAATTTGCCATTATTTTCATTTGTTGAAGTTGTTTGTTATTTTAATTAATGATTTGAAGCTTCTACACACTTTCTCTCTCCTAAATTCACCTTCTTATCAAATATTTTTCAAATTGAGTGAAAATTCACCGAAATGCATATTTTAACATGTAGAACATGAATTTGGCATTACTTTATTTTTAGAAGACTTTTATTATTTTATTTAATACATTTAAATCTTATCACTTATTTTATCCTTTTAATGCAATAAAGGCATCTAGAGACTTTCTAAAAATATGAAACTTGGCCTACAAGTAATACTAAGTACGGGGAATACGATTTTTCCATTTATTAATTTTTTGAAATATCGTTTAATATTTTTAATCTTAAATCATTTTCTCTATTGGATAAAACAAAATATTTAAGATCATCCAAATTATATACAAATTCACACAAACTAATTTTGACATGTACATTACGAATTTAAGTTTTTTTTCACTTTTGAAGTCATTTAATAATTTATTTAATAATTTGGAGAAAAACTCATATTTTCCAATTCCAATTAATGTAAAAGATAATTATTAATTTTCCAAAATAGTGAAACTTCTCACTTAAGTAAACTTTAACTCCAAACAAACAAATTTGGGCTTAGAATTATCTTTTGAATGTTCCTTTTATGATTTTTAGGCTATTTATCCAATTAATTCATTTAATGCCACATTTTCATATTTTTAAGATTTCCTTTTTCTCTTTCTTGTTCCATAAGGCCATAGAAAGCTCTAGGTCGAACTTGTTATATCTTTATCCAACTTAAGTGGTTAATTTGCATTTTAGTCCATTAAAATATCCATTAAGATATTTATGTGTATGACCTTACATTAACATAATTGGTGTTTAATTTACATTCCAAACCATTATTATTTCCTCAAATTAATCATCAAGGCATAGAAAGTATATAGAGGATAAGAAGAACTTAGATTAAGGGTTAACTAGCAATTTACCTAAGATTCAGTATGTTACAGCACTCCACCCCTTAAAGAGGATTTCGTCCTCAAAATCCAATCATCCATATGATCAATCAAGGCATTACTACTATCCCTCCACCCCTTGAAGGTTTTGACCTATGAAGTCAAACTAACTAGGGATACCAAGATAAACCTAGAGAATAGACAAAACATTACCTACTAACAACACTTGCATTTTATCAAGAACCAGGGAAAAAGGAAAGTACGATAAGGTTAATGTAAGCTTAAAGGTTACCTTTATCATTAGATCCTTCTCCATTGAGCTTGTTACCATTACCCCTACATCATACTGGTACCTGGCCTCCATGAAGTTGAGGGCAACAAGGATTGATATGAACATGTTCTCCACAATGATGGCATATGATAGGACCTTCAGGTTTAGGAGGACAAGTTCCAGGGGAATGCTTCTTATGGCACTTGGAACATCTATCACTCTTCGTGTCCTCACTAGGTGTCTTCCTCTTAGGATTCATCTTTTCTTGATAACCAGGGTAAGCTTCTATAGAGAGGGCTTTATCCACCAGTTGGGGAAAAGTCAAGGGTAGATGAGGAATCAACATACGTCCAATGCTAAAACATAGTTTGTCCATGAAGAGACTAGCACGTTGCTCATCAGTCAGACCTATGGCATAACGCTTTAAACGTATAAACTTCTGCACGTAGTCTACTACAATCATGGAATTCTAACGTAAACTATAGAACTCAGACTCCTTCCTTAGGACTGCAGAGGATATATACTTCTCTCTAAACAGGGCAAGAAACTGACTCCAACTCATAGAAGCAACATCACAAGTCTTAGCCAAGCTATTCCACCAATGTCGGGCTGGCCCGTTGAGCACGTAAGTAGCAAAGTGAACCTTTGGTGCTCAGGACAAGCCATGCCATCAAAAGTCCTTTTAGAAGCAAGAATCCAATCATCTGCCTTATCCACCATGTCGACTTCATTTTCACCATTAAAGTATGTGGGGCGCATCTTCAAGAATTCTGTGAGATTATACTGTTTAGGCTTATCAAGTGTAGAAACTGGGATACCCTTTTCTGCTAGGGTTGAGGAAAGAAGTTTCCGAAGGAGAGTCAACTATTGCTCAGAGGAGAGTCCCAAACTTGCAAATTGTGGGATAGGTTGTTCACTACAGGCTGACCATCAGATGCCACTGGATTTTCAGATGTTGGAGGAGTGAAAGGAGGATCTATCCTGGGCATCCCAAACTTAGGGTTCTGGGGTGTCACAAAACCTTCTAGGTTATCGACAAATGACTTTTCACCAGCCATATGTATGTGCCTGCGCAAGGCAAGGGGTAGGGTATAAGCAGCCTATGTAAAAGGGAAAACAACCTATGGGAGATAAATTGAAATAGTTAGACCAACCGACTGCCTTGGCTCTGATACCATGTTGTAAGGAGTGGGATCCCATAGGGATCCACTCCCTACTATAAATAAAAAGGTAACATCCCATATAACCAAAACCATCATAAATTTTTCTCAAAAAGGGATGATAACCAATTCATTCACATGTATGTATCATAAAACCAATAATGTAGCAGCGGAAGAGAAATATATCTAACTATTACAATTGAGTGTCTATGAAAATTATTCACCACATAGGGTGTACATAAAAGGAAACAGAAGGAACTATTCAGCAGAGGGTCATCCCAATATCTCAATCTACCTCCAAAAGCTAGATAAGGTAACTCCTGGATAGCCTTGGTCAACTTTAGGCAGCTTCTCCTTTCTCACTACCTAGGGGTTGGAAGCATATACCCCGAAAAGAAAAGAAAAATGAAAATTGGCAGCTATCAAAGCCGGTATGTGCATATAATAGGGACTGGACAATATAAAGGAAATAAGGACAACAAATTTCAAGGCTTCCCATAGAATAAAGAAGAAGCATTCAATTTGATATCAAAAAGGAATTCTTCATATAGTAAGATAAAAGAGAATATATGAAGAAAACAATAAAGCTCACATTAATCAAGTCTTGCCTTTAAAATCACAAGAAGAGAACAACAATTAATAATAAGAATTATGCATGTCAAGTCAAAACATTCTCAGGACATTATCACATTTATTCACAATTTCAATAGTGGAACAAACATAATAATAATCATCTCATGTACAAAGACATTACAATCACCCCGTGATGGTTATCCAGGCATACAACCAACAGTTATATCAATAGTCCAGAATCATCTTATCTAAATTCTTAACATATGAGATGTTATTATCTCTCTCATCTAACTTGTAACCTTCCTTGCCAAACTCAGTTATAGCCTCATTACCTTTACCCCGCTTCAATTCAAGGCCAAAGTGGCTCACATACACCCTAACTCCCATACACAGTTCCCACCACGAGGGTAAATTTATTGCCCCTACCAACAAATAGCCCTTTTGAGATACCCATAAGTAAGTTGAAAAGTGTGTCACTAAAGTGTCACATGTCGATGGGATCCCCCTACCAAAGGGGATCCAGCTAATATAGCATGTAATAAAGGCCAGACATATCCCATAGCATTATTAGATTAATGTTGGCCCTGAAGCCAATAAAAGTTTCTTTTGGGCGTTTTACCAGTTAAGCACTCAATGAAAGGCTTTCCAAGTGTTCATCGTTGTATTACTTCGAGCCAAGCACACTTAACCATGAAGTTCTTGGTAACGAGCTTCTTGACAAGGTACACCTAGTAGATATGAGCAGTCCCAATCACTCCTCTAAGATTTTCTTATCTAGACCCCAAATACTACAATGGCATAAATGCAAGTTGGTAAAAATAAAATATTCATTACAAAGAGAAGAAGAACCAAGCAACAATCGATTTTCCCAATGGCTTTTAAAACCAAAATGAATCAGCAAGAAGAAATTTGACTTGCTAGAGAGATGGCTATATGAGTACAAAAGTAGGCACTCGTCACTTGCCTAGTAAGAAAGAAACAGGGTAGCACATCAGCACAAGTGGAGTAGTGACACTGACACATGCTTGTGGCCCTAACATGCATGGTGGTGATCATAATGTGAATTATGTTCTTGCTTAAACTGCATACACCAACTCATAAGGTTTCCTCCAAAGCTTTTACTTCTTCTAGTAAAAGGGGGAAAGAAAAATGCATGATAGATATGTTGTCCCTGTCCTAAAACCCAGATATACATGTGTATGACTAGTGTACTCCTTTGCTTTCCTTTTGTCTTTTTTGGAAGTGGTTGTGTGGAATCTCTCTCTCTCTCTCTCTCTCTCTCTCTCTCTCTCTGTGTGTGTGTGTGTGTGTGTGTGTGTGTGTGTGTGTGTGGGGGGGGGGGGGGGGGGGGGGGGGGGGGGGAGCGACTGTAAATTGAAAACTGCCAACTTAATGATATTCTCGCTACTAAAAATCACCGTCAGAATGTTAAAACATGCTTCTCTATGACTATGACGGATGACATTACATGAAGACTCGCAAGGGATAATAAGAAGGTTCAACAAATTATCAGGAGAAAAACATTCGGGACCCCCGATCAGAGACTTAATAAATAATATTCATCTTCGTGGCACCTGACCATCAGAGAGGAAGCCTGCAACATCAATGACTGGGCTGTACTCTTTAGGAAGCAGCTCAGGTTTATTGACCCCAACTTTTGCATCAGCGACTCCAGGGCCTACAAAACATTAAACGAACGCTTCAAGCCAAAATTTCTATTGCATTCCGACTGAGTTATGCAACAAGTTGGCTCTGGAGGAAGCAAACGACGTTAAATGCCACAATTGCAATTGCATGAGTTTCCCAACGAGGTGGTGCTGGTGCTGAAGGAAGCAGATATCTCGAGGCACCACCATTTGAAATACAATCACACAGAAAAGTTTTGGGGGTTACCCTTCCCGGAAATAGATTGAGGTCTATCGACGGGAAATTGACAGCAGGACCCCGTGTCAACTACTCTCACCATAATTGCGTTATTGATTAGTTTGTTACCGTACAAAGAAAGTCTTTAGCCAGAGGATATTTGAATGGACAAAAATCCATCACTGACATAAGGGCAAATAGCAAGGAACAGGAGGCAGAAGAAGAAGACAACCTGAAAGAAGCAGCCCAAGGGCTAAGGCTCCTGAGAAAGCGATGCTAGCAGCTCGCTCGCCGAAGATACGGGCAGGCCTAGCAACAGCAGTCCAGTTGGGGAGGTTTGAAAGAGAACAGATGGTTTTTGGCGGGGGTTTGGGTTTGTTCTGTCGGATGAGCTTGCTGGCGGTGGTGGGTAGAGAAAGAAGCGGGAGGCGAGTGGCCATTCTGTGATGTCGTGTTGTTCTGTTCTCTCCTTCGCTTCGACTTGTACGCAGGATATTTATCGGAAATACGATAAACGCGTTATTCTGAAATTTTATCATATATATGTATATATAAATTATATAAGAAGAGCCATAGGGGTGTGATGCAATTTCAAATATTAGTTATCATAATCACAACTAGATCCCTCCATATGTGGGATGCAATTTATGACCATAAACTTTTTATTATTATACATAGGGCCTTCTATTTTATATTGTATATGAAAAGTTGTGAAGTGGGTGGGATGCAATTATGATATACATGCAATTTATGACCATTTCACATACATAGTGTGAGCATCAAGTCAGGAGGAATGCTATTGGAAAGAGAAATTAGGTATCAAATGGCTCACAGAAAGAGATAAAAACACACTTTTTTCGTGCACATGTCAAAGCCAGAAGGAAAAGAGCAAGCATTGCTAAGATCAAGAGGGTTGATGGTGAATGGGTCATGGGAGAGGAAGAGGTCATGAACGAGGCCATAACATACTACACTGATCTCTTCAAACGAGAAACATAGAGGGGGAGGATGGATACCTAGGTAGTATAGGTAGAGCGGTAGAACCCGAGGATAATGGTAGAATACTTAGGATAGCAATTGAAGAGGGATAAGAGAAATAGGCATGCTCATGGATAGAGATAGTGCCACAAGACCAAATGGGTTCACTGCGGCTTTTTACCAATTTGTGTGGCACTTGGTTAAATCTGACATAGTAGACCTTGTCAATCATTGTCGAGCAGGAAGATTGACACATAGAGGTCTCATATGCATTCACATTATCCTTATCCCTAAGATCAAAGAACCATCTAGGATGAGCGACTTTAGACCTATAAGTGTTGGTAATGTATGCCTAAGAATTGTATCCAGACTCTCTCTAGGCTAGCATTGGTTATCCCAACACGTATCGCTAAGGAGCAGATGGCCTTTGTCAAAAATAATAACATAGGAGATAATATTAGGCTAGCTTAGGATTTGATGCATGACCTCAATCATGGAGGACCAATGGAAGAACATGCGGCGTTTAAAGTAGAAATGTCCAAGGCCTTTGATAGGGTGGAAAGCGTCTTCCTAGAAAAAACTGTATTTTCCTTCAGGTCAAGTGCATCATGAGCCTAGTTAAAGGGACATGGTTTTCCATGTCAATAAATGGAAGACATAGGGGGGTTCTTTCACACATCAAGGAGCCTTAGGGAGGGGGGTCCGCTCTCCCCATCCTTTTCATTCTTGCACAAGAAGTGTTAGGCAAGCACATAATTCTGTCAAGAGTTTATCTTCTTGTTCTGCCATTAGATCAGAATTTATGATGACTGGGCAGACTTTGAGGTTATCAAGAAACACATACTTCAATCCCTCAGGTAGGGGTTTCATTTCAGAAGCTTGTGGTTTTTCACATGGTTTTTTAGTGGCATCCATAGCTTTGATTTCCTCAACCCTGGCTTTAGGATCTTCTTCAGCAGTATCGAGGTGGAGAACACAATCCTTTATTTGTTCATCAATGGAGTTATCAGCATATGGGTTTGTTAGAGCCGCTTCTAATGGATCATCTTGTTCATAATCCTCTTGCGTAAGCAGTGTCATCTGCTCTATGCACTCAATCAAGTAGACTTCTTCTTGCATACTTGGTCTTCGCATACTTTCAAAAACTTTGAACTCTAGGGTTTCTTTTTCTAATCTAAGCAGCAAGGTTCCCGCTTCAACATCAATTAGAGATCTTGCAGTGGCGATGAACGGACGTCCAAAGATGAGAGGGTATCTAGTGTCTTCCTGTATGCCCATGATGACAAAGTCACAAGGGACATAAGAATATTTGCCACCCTTGACAGGGACATCATCAATGATTCCTAAGGGTAGAGTCACAGTGTTATCTGCAAGTTGTATGGTCATATCGGTTGGGAGAAGTTCAGCAAACCCTAGCCTCTTACAAAGGTTGAGTGGCATGATAGAGATGCTAGCACTAAGATTTGCCAATCCTTTCTTACATGAAGAATCGTCGATATGGTAGGAGATCCCAAAAGATCTTGGATCTTTCTTCTTCTTAGGCATCTTACTCTGAATGATGTCTGAAGTGGTTGTTGCTAACTTGACTGTCTCATATTCTTTAGTTATATACTTCCTAGTGAGGAGAGACTTTAAGTACTTTGTCCATGCTAGCATTTCATCCAGCGCATCAAGAAAGGGTATATCAACATGGAGTTTCTTAATGGCTTCCTTGAACTTATTGAAATGAGTATCAAGCTTGGTTTTCCTTAAACGAGCAGGGAAAGTATACGAGGTTTGTACACAGGGATATCAGGTTCTGGTGTTGATTCTTCCTCTTCTGTAGAAGGTTTCACAGAATTTTCTTTGTCTGACTTATCATTGCTTGGTTTCTCCTCTGGAAAAGATTCAGGTTCTTTGTCAATTTGATCATTCACCTGATCTTGTTCATCTATTACAACCACTGGTGTCTTGATAGGAGGTTCGAGATATACATTACCAGAATGAGTCATAACAGCCTTCAACTGCTCAAGATGTTTAGGGTTGTTCTTCGGTTGACCAGCAAAGGCTCCAGCAGGTGGCTTCATGCTAACTGCAAGTTGAGCTAGTTGAGATTCAATAGCCTTCTGATGAGCTTGCTGGTTAGCTATCATAGTCTGCTGTGACTGCAACATCTTCTCAATGGCTGTTAGTTTGTCATCCGGAGAGATAGGATTGGCTTGTTGTCCTTGTGGTTGATAGGGGACCTGGTTGGGATTCTAAAATTGAGAATTATTCTGATACTGGTTGTAGTTCCTATTCTGAAAGTTACCCCTAAAGTTTCCTTGATTCCCGAAACTTTATTGCTGGTTATACTGGAATCCTGGTGGGCCTCGTTGTTGATTATTTGAACCAAGTTGTCGCGAGTTTTTCGCTCCTGAAGGATTTCTATATTGAAAACCAGGATGGTTCCTATTCTGATTCGGATTGTAATATCTTTGACCAGGAATGGTGTTGATAGCATTAAGATTTTCCATTTGACCATTATCTCCTTGTCTATAAGTGTTGCTTAGAACCACATCATATAGAACATTGCATGCTAAAGTGGAATGATTGGTACCTTTACATGCTTCACAGAATAGTGAAGCTGACTTGATCTACTCTTGTTGTTGAGGGGGTGAACGTTCTCTTCCAAACACAACAAGATATGATTCAATATGGTCTTGCTTAGCAACTAAGAGTTTGAGGGTTTCAGCGATAGACTTTTATTCAGGAATAACTT
Organism: Alisma plantago-aquatica; assembly: GCA_963693085.1. Lineage (NCBI taxonomy): Eukaryota > Viridiplantae > Streptophyta > Magnoliopsida > Alismatales > Alismataceae > Alisma > Alisma plantago-aquatica. The sequence continues at coordinate 1,286,083,397 of OY856409.1, forward strand.
CAGCCATAGAAACCTTCAACACTCCTTTGCCTACAGACCTACCCCAATTAGCTTAATTTTCAGCTCCAAGGGTGACAACCCTCCATGCGCTGTCATAACTCTGACGCATGAAGTTTCCTCCGGATGAGGAGTCTAAAAACCTCTTGATATCATCATCCACACCTCTGTAGAAGATTTCAATAAGTTGATTCTTAGGTATTCCATGGTGTGTACACTTGCGTAGAAGGTCTTTATATCTTTCCCAAGCTTCAGCAAGGGTTTCTCCAGGGACTTGAGTGAACATTGTTATTCGACCCCTAATTTCATAGGTGAGAGAAGGAGGGTAACTCTTTTCCAAAAAAACATTTTGCAGTTGTTCCCATGTAGTGATGGGCTCACATTGCAATGAGTTGTACCAACTTATAGCTCTATCAACAAGAAAATACTTGAAAATATGGAGTCTAATGGCATCATCTAAGATTCTATTTTGCTTTGCATAGCACATAGATCGATAAACCACAGAAGATGTTCCTGACTATCATCTCCTTATTTACCATAGAATGGGCTATTTTGAAGCCAGGTGTCCAATGTGCTCATATCTCAAAGTTGGGAGCATTGATGGGAGGAGGTTGAACTGGGTGATGAACGTCAACGGCTTTGGGGATTGAGAACTCTCTAAGGTCCTTCTACAGTTCTGCTGCTTGCGCTGCTAGGATTTCTTCTTGAACCACAGCTCTGGCTTCTTGCATGAGCCTTTCTCTCTGTGCATTAATGGCTTGAGCTACCCTTCGGGCTATTTCCTCCTCTTAAGCCATTCTTGCACGATTCTCTCTGTTTTGATGATGGCAGGTCCTATCTATTTCTGGATCAAAACTAGCAGAGAGTCCGAGACTGTTCAAACGGTGCATACACTAGTCTTTTGGATGTACCTGAAATGGAAACATTTCGAAAGTGAGATCCACATAGTAGAGTCATATTCAAGTGAATGATCAATTATATCAAAAACAAAAACCTAGATTAGCCTTAGAAGAAGTAGATTTGACTAACTGATTCTGTTGTCCCTGACAACGGTGCTAGAATTTGGCGTGGTTTATTATCGCACTAACAAATTCACTCGGGGTTAAAATCTTCGAGCTTTTACCAAAACCTTGTGTAATAATACCACCCGTAAGCGGACGGGTCTTATCGCAGTATAGTTAAAGATCGAATCCCAAGAGACAACGTTTTTAAGAATCATCGTTAGTTGAATCTAGCTCAAGTAAGACTAATATTTAGAACGATTGGTTGATTTGAGGTTAATTAAACTAATTGCAAGAAAGTGAAGAGTAGAATTAAAGTTGGATCTAGATTAATGATATGGAATCATTGGGATGGTCCTGGTCACCACTACTACACATCCTAACATCAAACATCCAGGCAAGATATAACCATCCAAATGGAGCTGCTACAAAAAAAACCCATACGGGCGTTAGGCTTGCGTAAGCATCACCTTAGGTATCAAATGTCTTGTCACCATCCGGATCACTCACCTACAACTCCGAAGATATAGAAATCCAAATAAAGTTGTGGGCCCCCTATACAGGCGGCAGGCGCATAGAAGCGTCACCATGGGCTAGATGGCTCGTCCCCTCACAGATCATACACTTACGACTTCAAGGAATCCTATCAGAAGTTCTCATCAAGGAGTCAACCACGCTAATCGACAAGCAAGCAGGCGATTAATCTACAAGCAAACATCGACGATTAACAAAGAAGATACAAAATCCAACTAAGGTTGTGGCCCTCCCTGAGGGATGTTTAGGCCACAGAAGCGTCACCGTAGGCTAGATGGCTCGTTCCCTCACGGATCATACACTTACGACCTCAAGGAATCCCATTCTATTTCTAGTTTGGGAGTAACCTCATTAATTGACATTCTACCCTACGTATAGAAGTTCTCACAACATAGGGAAAACATGATGAAAGCAAGCAGGTAACCAACTTACAAACATTAACAATTAACAACAAAATGAAAATTTATATACATTGCAATGGAATGTTTAACAAGAGTACATGCTTGCATGGGCAGCGGGGCTAGTCCCCACACCCCAACGAAAAGGAACTACTCGCTCATGATGCGAGAAACAAGAAGAGCAAAAGAGAGGGAAGAATCCGCCATGAGCATGATGCAGAAGGTAGTCGCAGCTCGGTGAAGATGATGCGGTCTTCTACATCATGTCGGAACAGATCTTGGACGAGGAGGAAGAACCACCAAGGCAGACCGGGCGGACCTTCTTCTCCACCTTCATTCTCTACTCGACCTATTTGCTCACAGTAAGGGGAGCAGGTGAAGTGGATATGGCGTGGACGTACGTGGATGGAGCTGGTTCAAGCCTTGCGTTTGGGCAGCCTGGTGGCATCCCCGGATCGATGCCCAAATGGGGACCCTTGTGGTCCTATTTATAGGCTTGTGTTAGGTCCCCACATTTTTGCTGTGAGTCCGCTCCAAACGGTTTGGAGCAAACGGTCTTGGAGACCGTTTGATGGCCAAACAGTCTTGTATTACTGCCCTCCAACCGGTCTTGGAGACTGGTTGATGGCCAAATGGTCTCTGACTTTAATGGTCTCTACCTCTAATCGGTCTTGCTCTGATTGTCCAACTGGTCTTGACTTCAATGGTTTCGTCATGTGCCCAAATGGTCTTGGGCAAACGGTCTTGCACCCAACCGGTCTTGCAGATCGATGACCTTCAATCAGTTTCATGGTCATGAGCCGCCAAACGGTCTTGAAGACTGAAGGCCTCCAAACGGTCTTCAGTGTCCAAAGGGTTTGGAGATGCTAACGGTCTTGAAGACCGATGGATTCCAATCGGTCTTGAGACTGAACGGTCTTGGCTCCAAATGATCTTCATTGTCCAAACGCTCTTTGTCTCCAAACGGTCCTGGAGTCTTAATGGTTTGGAGATGCAAATGTCCAAATGGTCTTGGCTCCAACCGGTCTTGGCTCCAAATGGTCTTCAGCATCCAAACGGTCTTGAGTGTCCAAATGGTCTTGAAGACCGATGGGTTTCAAACGGTCTTGGGTAGTGTGGGAAGGCTCAAGACCGTTAAGGAAGAGCGATGAGAGGAGGGCCGTGTGGGTGAATGGCTAAGACCGAGAGGTCAAAACCATTTGGGCAGACCGTTAGGGCAAATCGTTTGGTAAAGAACGACTTATCAAGACCGAATAGGCAAAACCGGTTGGTCAAGATCGATTGGTCAAGACCAATGTTGAGAGGATCTTCAGTTAAAGGTTGAACCTCATCAAGACCTGTATAAAATCAATATAAATCAAGTCAATAGTCTTGATAATTGGATCAGTTAAGAAATCTTGCATTTTGTAAGATTTAGGAGATGAAATCGAAAGTATTGAATCAAATTGGTCCCAAAAAGGCGACTGAAAATCATGATAAATAGAGATTCATCAAGGATAGATGATATGTAGTCAAGGCTCAACACCGTCCTGAATGGTCTTGCCGTTATAGGTCATCCTATGGATAGAGGAGAAATAAACTCAAGTATCCTTAGAACTCTCCCCAAGAGGTGGGAATCCAAGGTGCCCTCCTTTGAAACAAAGTCTTTTGGTGATATCCCTATTAAAGAGCTCATAGGAAATCTACAATACCATGAAGTCAAACTTGAAAATCAAGGTGAAGAAGAAAGAGAAGAAGAAAAAGAGCTAAAGATAATGAAGAAGGCTGAAATCAAAGCACAAATTGAGGCTATGTTGGTCAAGCTTCTCCATCCTCTCAAGTTGAAGAAAAGGCCATGTACTCCAAGGGTAGACTCTATAAAGGCATGTCATCCTCTTTCACCTAGAGCTTCAAGTATGGAAAGAAGGGTCACTTCAAGGAAGAGTGTCCACAAGACATAAAGACCCATCATCACAAAAGAAGAGAAGAGAAGCATAATAAGAAGGGAAAATAGTACAAAATCTCTAGTGACTCCTCCAACTCAAGCTCAAGTGAAGAATCTAGTAGAGGATCTAGCTCAAGCTCTAGTAAAGATGGAGAATGTCATTTTGCTCTCATGGCCTCAATAAGTGGAGACTCAAATGAGGTAAATCTAAACTCTTTAGATAAAGAATCTTTAATTGAATTTATTCATGCTACATATAAGGAGTGGGATTCACTAAAGGATGGACCACTCCCTACTCTATAATTTGAGAATACTCTAGCAATACCCCAATCATTCAATTACAACATTTAGATAGTAGGGGATCTAAAACACTCTCAAAATACTATGGAAAAATAGAGCAACAAAGTCATAGAAGCATAATGTAAGATTTCGTTATTACATGATCCAATTATTTCTAAGTACTTATCCACATGGACATAAATAGAACATGAAAGAAAATAAAACAAAAACTAAAACTAAAATGATTGGTTGTAGTGGGAAACCTAGACACTTTAGAAGGTTTCATGATCTACTGTTGAACAAGTTCCACGAACCCCAGATTGTCAGGTATAGGTTCCTCCTCTAAGGTCACAATCAACTCCTCTGCACCTAGGTGAAGGGAACATAAACCAGAACATAGGAAAAATTATAGAGGTCAACAAAGGCTGTGTATATACATATATAAAACACTCTGGGCATTATATTGGGTTAAAAGTACAAAAAGAGATGTTCCCACAAGAAGGAGGCTATTTGATATTAGGTAAGCTAAAAAAATATTATAACATAAGGAATGAGGCATAATAAAATTTAGATTACAATCATGATAATAAAAGTGTCTTGCCATAACAGTTATCAATAGTCTCATTATAAAATGAAAAATATTTACATGCATAACAATGTAGACTAAATATACCTAAAACATGGCCATAACACCATACAATCATGGCCTAAAAGAAATAAGGGTGGAAACGGACATCCCGGGCGGAATACACACATCCTTTATAAGTATGGTGGTACATAAGTACCACTATTCTAGATATTCTAGTTAAACACACATCATGCATAAATAGAGTGGAAAGACTACCATTTTGGTCAATTTCACATAAAAGGAAATCATAGCAAGAGGGGTCCAAAGAACCCTTTTTTTGATATAAAGAAAGTAGCTCAAAAACCACAAGGATATATTGAATCAATTCAAAATTATAAATGTTCAAGAAATTGAATTTCCAAAATAATTAATAGTTCAAGAATGCCTCATTAAAAGAATGTATGTTTAAGTCAAATAATTCCCAAAAAATAGGGGATGTACATAACTTATGACCAAACCTATATATTTAGTAACACTTCCTAGGCTCAGGTCCAGGGTTGTCACAACCTAATAACCATATATGTGCATTCAAATAATATAATTTGTATTGAATCACTTACTTAGAATATGAACCTATTGTAAGTTGGAAATCTGATCATGAGACCTTTCCCAATAAATCAATCGCATTTTTATGATTTCAAAAATAGATATAGTTGTATTTTTTGATGAACTAATAATTAGTTATGATTTTTACAAGTTAGAATCATTTTCTGATTAAGAGGGAAAATAAAATGTGAATGGACATAAATGCCCTCGAATAGCTCACGATAATTAAACATCAACGTGACATTGGATTTTAGGAAATGTCATGAATATTACATGGTCAACATGGGGTCAAACTATGCAAAATGTTAGGAATACCCATGTGGGTGATGATGGTCTAGCATAGGCTCCATGGGAAAGACATGGCTTTCAACCCACATACTGATTTCCCTATGTCCCACACCATGGAAACCCACTGGAGCTTGCAGCTGGGTAGGGAGATCTTCCCACAAGACCCTTCATGAGCAGGAGATCGTCTCACCATATCCTCCTCACCATCCCGAATCCAATATGCATTTTCTCAGGTCATGGGGTGGCCGGGAGGTGAGGAGGAAGTACACACCCATGGAGTTGCTTCCTCTGTATCTAGTCTGTCGGCCCAGACTAGAAAAAATTGAGGCTTAGGGAGGAAAGAAACCATAACAGAGGTTCACAATGAATTTGAAATGAGCTCAGTGATTCTAACAGAAGCATGATACCCAGACAGACGTAACTAGGAGGCTAGCAAAAACCAGAGGCAAATGAAATAGAGAGAGGGCTCATCAGAGTATAATAAGGCTTGCACAAATATGTATTACAATTGTAGAGACCGTAAGGGCTTCATCCATTACCTTGAGATGTCATGGACGACTCTCTAGGACCTGAGCCACACTTTCACCCCGGCTACTGATCACCATGGGCAAGCTGATCATAGAAAGGCTTGTTGACGGGGAGATATAGAACGATTTGGGCAAACTAAATACACAAAATGTAAGAGGGTGGCTTGTAGCTAGTTACCTCACATGGAATTGTGTCGAGGTGGCTCTGGTAACTGGTGCTTAGGGATCTTCCTCTAGGGAAGATGACTACTGAAAGTGATTCTGAATCGCCCACTAGGAAATTGATTGAGGAATATAGAAGAGGGGTCGTTGTGGACCAATTTTGGATCGAGATGGAGTGTGAATGGGGCTCTCTAATGAAGTAATGGTGAGACTAGGAGAGGGAAGTAGTTGTGGCGTCAGGGCTAGTTGGGTGTTTCTTATCTAGTCCACCAATCCCATGGATTGCTTGCTAACTAGACTTGAAAGGAAGAGAGGAATATGTGGCAAAGAAAGTGTGAGGCTTGGACAACTATAGCAATCACAAAACCATCGATAGTCGGGCGCACGCTATGTCATAAACACAACTTGTGAGGAAGTCGAAGGTAGGAGACGACTCAGTCCTGCTACCCAAAATATGTGTACCTGACCCAAGTTGCTCACATGACACATTATGTCACAACTCTGAGGTTAGAGGGTGTGTGACAAATAATGTCAATTAATTAGAATGTAACATAGGCCTACATATGTATTTTCTAGGGTTAAATTGGGGGTACAAATGACATCTGATCAGTTCCAAATTTTAAGGATTAGCTAAAAAGGACATATGGAACCCGATTATTGGATTAGATATAATTCTTGAGGTTCATATGGTCTTAATTCTACCATGGTGCACTAAAATCCTAATTAGGATTTTTGATTCAATTACACGGTGAAATTTGTGGACCCATACATATAATCTTGTATCAATTCCTTCCAGGATTTCAAGTCTATGCTAGTGTATATTATTATGGTCAATGCATGTAGGTTAGTATTATTACTAACTAATTCCCTAGTTTAAGTATTATGGTAATAATATCCTATTATTTCATTTCTATGCAACCCTAACGAGTAGATTAGGGTTAAAACATGTGAATGCTAACTAGTTCACTCTAAAATAGGAACAATGGTCGTTAAGAGGTGCCTTTTAAATTAAGAGACCAGGAAAAAGAAAAGAAAGGTTTGTACCTAGAGTTGTGGATGCTACAACACACCACCCTTTTAAAAGGATTTCATCCCTGAAATCTCAAGAAAAGTGGGAGGGGTAAGTCCGCATTATCTCTTCTTTCAACTCCCAAGTAGTTTCCTCAAGGCCATGGTACTTCTAGAAAATATTCACATCTCCTTATTATTCAATTGCTTTGTTCTGGAGTCTAAGACGTTCACTGGAAACTCTTCATAGTATAGATCCTCTTGTAACTCAGTAGGCTCAATAGTCACCACATGAGAAGGATCCTTCACATACTTCTTTAGAACAAACACATGAAACACATTGTGAATCTTGTCATAAGTGGGAGGAAGATCTAGGATGTAGGTACACTCCTCAATTCTATCTAAGATCTCAAATGGTCCATTGTATCAAGGGCTCAACTTGCCTTTGACTTTAGACCTTGTTATGGATCAGATTGGCTTTATATTTAGGAATACATAATCACCAACTAAGAAACTCACATCAGATCTTTTCTTGTCAGCATACACCTTTTGTCAATTTTGGGCAACCTTCATCCTCTTCTTGATCAAATAAATCTTGTTAGTCATCATCTGCATGTCATCACTCTTCATCAGAACTCATTCACCCACATCATCCCAGTGTAGTGGTGAATGACAAGGTCGACCATAGAGTGCTTTGAAGGGTGGCATACCAATGTTGTCTTGGTAGCTGTTGTTTTAAGCAAACTCAACCAATAGAAGGTATTTATCCCAAACACCTCCCCAGTCCATCACACAAGAATGCAACAAGTCCTCCAAAATCTGTATTGTCCACTCAGACTAACCATCCATCTGAGGGTGGTAAGTTGTGTTGAAACATATGTTAGAACCAATCTCCTCCTATATCTACTTCCACAAGCTAGAGGTGAACTTTGGGTCACGATCAGAAACTATCACCTTGGGAAATAAATGTAGGCGAACAACTCAATCCACGTACAATTGTGCCATATCAGGAACCTTTTATGTACTCTTGATAGTAGAAAGTGAGCCAACTTGGTCAGGCGATCAATAAAAACCCGAACTGCATCGTACCCATGCTTTGAATTTAGAAACCCTGTAACAAAATCCATAGTGATTTTCTCCCATTTTCACTTTGATATCTCAAGTGGATGGAGAATACCACCGATGTGTTGATGTTCAATCTTCACTTGCTGGCATGTCAAGCACTTTGCCACATAAGTAGCAATATCTTTCTTCATGTTCTTTCACCAGAAACCCCATTGTAAGTCCTTGTACATCTTTGTGGTACCAGGATGAATCATGTACTTGGACCCATGGACTTCACCCAGAACTCTTTGTTTCAGATCAGCAACATCAGGAATGCAGAGTCTATGGAAAAAGTAGATAGCACCATCCACTTGAATAGAAAACCTTTACTGTGGTATCTTTGTCAGCATCTTCATATCATCAAGCTCAGAACTGTCCAACTGGATAGAAACAACCTCAGAAATCTAGGTGGGAGTGAGAGACAAACTAGCCATTTGCACTATATCTTCTTCATAGAAGAGTCATCACCCTACATCAGAAAGCTCAGGTCTCCAACTTGAGACATGTTCTAAGCTCCTCCATACAAAACAACATATAGAAGCACAAGTTGCATCTTACTTCCTACTCAGGGTGTCATCAACAACATTGTCTTTACCTGAGTGATAAGTGATGGTAAAGTCATAATCTTTGAGGTACTCCATCCATCATCTCTGGAAGAGGTTCAAGTCCTTCTGTGTCATCAGGTAATGTAGGCTTTTATGGTCACATAAAACTTCAAACTGTACCTATTACAAGTAGTGTCGCCATCTCTTCAGAGCATGAACTATGCCAGCTAGCTCCAAATCATGTGTAGGCCAATTTCCATCATTGGGTTTCAATTGGTGTGAAGTATATGCAATCACTTGGAATTCTTGCATAAGGACACAAACCAATCCTAGTTTAGAAGCATGAGTGAAGATAACATAGGTTTTACCCTCGACAGGAAGGGAAAGAACAGGGGCAAAATTCAAACACTTCTTCAATTCTAGGAAATTCTTCTCACACTCAGGAGTCCAGAAAAACTTTGCATCCTTGCGTGTCAGCTTTGTCATCAAAAGTGCTAACTCAAAGAAATTATGCACAAGCCTCTGATAGTAGCCTATAAGGCCCAGAAAACTACGTATTTCTGAGAGGTTCTTTGGTGATTGCCACTTTGTCATAGCCTAAATCTTGACAAGATCAATGGAAATATGTCAAAATGAGATAACATGACCAAGGAACATCACCTCACTGAGCCAAAATTCACACTTTAAGAACTTTTCATAGAGTTGGTATTATCGCAAGGCCTAAAGAACAACCTACAGATGCTCGTGGTGCTGGTCCATAGTCTCAAAGTAGATAAACACGTCATTAATAAACACCACCACAAAGCTATCAAAGTAAGGATAGAATACCCAATTCATCAGGTCCATGAAGGTGGCTGGAGCATTGCTCAAGACGAACAACATGACTAGGAACTCATTATGCACGTAACAAGTGCAGAAAGCCATCTTTGGTACATCATCATCCTTCACGTGCATCTAGTAGTAGCCACTACGCAAGTCCATCTTCTAGAACACAATAGCGGACTTCAGCTAGTCGAACAAGTCATTGATGCGCTGTAGAGGATAACAGTTCTTGATTGTCACTTGATTCAGTAGATGGTAATCCATGTACATTTGCAAGGAACTATCTTTATTCTTCACAAATAGAACCAATGTTCCCTAGGGAGAGACACTAGGGCGTACAAACCCCATGTCTAGGAGCTCCTGCAGCTACTTCCTGAGCTCAGCAAGCTCACGAGGTGCCATGTGATAATGTGGCTTTGAGATAGGATCTGTCCCTAGTATGAGGTTGATAGAAAACTCAACTTCTCATGTAGGAGGAAGTCCATGAAGCTCATGGAGGAAGACATCACGAAAATCTCAAACCACATCAATATCATCCAACACCGGTGGCATAGGGTTAAGAACAACTAATGCCAGGTAGGATCTACAACCATGTGTGATGAACTTCTCCACCTTGAGTGCAGAAATGATAACTGTCAATGACCTCACTTCCTTCCTTTGATATAAAAATGCTCATCGTCACGGTGCAACAAACTAACCTTCTTATCTTCATAGAAGAGGTCAACCTTGAACTTCTTCAGCCAATCCATTACCAAGATAACGTCAAAGGTCGTCATATTGAGTATGATGAAGTCCGACTCGAACATCTTGATAGAAATACATAGATATACAAGAGGGATTTTCAGGAAAGTAGAAGACATCTTACAAGTAGGAGTTTCAACCTCTAAAACATAGTACATATACATAGATTCTAATACTAACATGGTTACAAGTTTAGAAGCTATGAAGGTGTTTCAAGATCCATAATTAAATAATTCTTTTATAGGTTGTTGAAGTAAGGGCATAGTACCTTCAATAACCCCATTATCATCAGTGGCTTCCACGATGTCCATGGAAAAGACGCGTCCTACACGTTTCTCAATAGGTGGGCGACGTCCTTGGTGATTTTTATTCTTTGGGGTTTGTTATGGATGTGGTTGTGGTTGCAGCTACTGGGGTGCCAGTAGCTGAGTTGGTGTGACAACCCTTTGGAGCTTGGGACACTGAGGCCTGATGCATCTAGACTGGCCACACTCGTGGCACATCAAGTGCCTCATATCTGGTCCAGCTATAGGCTGCACAGTAGGGCACCTTCCAGTAGGGTGGTGACACATCCAACAGCTACACTTGTCATGACGATTGTCGTTGAAGTTCTTTCGCTTGTTGGGACTCTAAGTCAAGGGATGAAAACCTAGATAGGCATCCACAATGAGGACCTTATCTAGCGTCTCCTGGAAGGTGAGAGGGAGATATGGAACTAGAGCTCGTTTGACATGGTAGCTTTGTCCCTCGAGGAAGAGTGTAACTTGGCGCTCCTCTCCAAGACATGTAGCATAGCACTCTAATAGTAGGAGCCTTTAGAAATAAGCAAAGACACTTAGGGATCCCTTCTTCAAGCTTTAGAACTTTGCCTCCTTCCTTAAGGTAGCGATGCAGATGTAATTCTGACAATTGAATGCAAGGAACTACTCCCAAGACATGTTGGAAGTGTCACGAGTGTAGGCGACACCATTCCACCAAATGTGTGTGGCATGACCAACACATAGGTGGGAAAGCTGATCTTCTGGTGAGGAGGGCACACCATGCCCTAGAAGGTATGCCTAATGGACAAAACCTAGTCCTTATCCTTTGTCCACCATATCAATCTCTCCTTCACCCTTGAAGTAGTGTGGCTGCATCTTGATGAACTCTGTGAGGGAGTACTCTTTGTGCTTCTCAGGAGGAGTGGCATTGACACGTCTCATCACATAAGTGGTGAAAAGTTGGCGCAAGATTTCCAAATCCTGCTCAGGAGTAAGATAAGGTGGAGGAGGGATATCCAAAAAAGGAGGAGGCGTGACGATGACATGGTGACCCCCAGAGGTGGCATGTGCATCGAGTGTCATCATCGGTGGCTCCACATGTGGCATCCCAAACTGTGGGCTCAACACTTTAGAATCCCTATCTAGTCTCTCATGGGACTGGGATGACTCACCGCTCTTGTCCCCAAATAGATTGGTTCTCCTAAAAGCATAGATAGAGATAAGAATCCTAATATAAGTTCTGAGATACTAGATTGCTGAACTGCTAATGCTCTAATACCATTTTGTAAGGAGTTGGACCCACTAGGGGGGCACTCCATACTCTATACTTTGAGAATACTCTAGCAATACCCCAATCATTCAATTACAACATTTAGATATAAGGGGAGCTAAAATACTATGGAAAAATAGAACAAAAAAGTCATAGCATCGAAAAGTAAGATTTAATTATTACATTATCCAATTATTTCTATGTAATTGTCCACATGGACATAAAGATAACATGAAAGAAACTAAAACTAAAACTAGAAGTAAAAGGATCGGTTGCATTGGGAAACCTAGACATCTTAGAAGTTTTCACGAACTACTGCTAAACATGTTCCACAAACCCCTCAAGTATATGATCCTCCTCTAACAAGCTCCTCTACACCTGGGTGGAAGGGAACATCACCCAGAACATAGGAAACAATATAGAGGTCAACAAAGACTGAGTATGTACATATATAAAACACTTTGGACATTATATTGGGTTAAAAAATGCAATAAGAGATGTTCCCACAAGAAGGGGGCTATTTGCAATTAGGTAATCTCAAAAGCATGATAACAAAAGGAATGAAGCATAGAAAAATTCAGATTACAAGCATGATAATAAAAGTGTCTTGCCATAATAGTTATCAACCATCTCATTATAAAATAATAAATGTTTGCATGCATAACAATTTGGACTAAATATACCTAAAACAGAGCCATAACACCATAGGATCATGGCCTGAAAAAGATAAGGGTGGAAATACACACCTCAGGTGGAATACACACACCCTTTTGTAAGTATGCTTGTATATAAGTATCACTATTCTAGATATTCTAGTCAAACATGCAACATGCATAAATAGAGTGGAAAGACTATCATTTTAGTCAATTTCACATAAAAGGCAATCATAGCAAGAGGGGTCCAAAATTTAAGAATCATTAATGTCTAAGAAATTGAATTTCCAAAATAATTAACAACTAAAGAGATGACTCATTAAAAGAATGTATGCTTTAGTCAAATAATGCCCAAAATAAAATAGAGGATGTATGTACCATATGATCAGACCTATATATTCAATAATACTTCCTAGGCATGGGTTCAGGACAGTCACAACCTAATCACAATATATGTGCATTCAATTAATATAATTTGTATTAAATCCTTTACTTAGAAGATGACCCTACTGTAAGTTGGAAATCTGACTGTGAAACCTTTCCCAATAAATCAATCACATTTTATTGATTTCAAAAATATGTGTATTTATATTTTCTTAACGAACTTATAATTAATTATGGGTTTTACAAGTTAGAATCATTTTTTGATTAAGAGGGAAAATGAAATGTGAATGGATAGAAATGCCCTCGAATAACTCATGATAATTAAACATCAATGTGACATTGAACTTTAGGGAATGCCACAGATATTACATGGTCAACACCGGATCAAACTGTGTAAAATGTCATGAATACCCCTATGGGTGTTGATGGTCGAGATCAGGCTCCATGGGAAGGACACAACTTTTTCCCCACAGATCGATTTCCTTGTTTCCGATGCCATGGATGCCAACTGGAGCTTGCAGTTGGGTATTGGATCTTCCACAACACCCTTTTCTAGCAAGAGACCATCTCACCACATCCAACTTACCATCTCGAACCCAATGAGCCTCGACTCAGGTCATGGGGTGGCCGGGAGGTGAGGAGGAAGTACATGCCCTATGGAGTTCCTTCCTTTGTATCTGATCCATCGGCTGAGACTAGGAAGAACTGAGGCTTGGAAATGAAAGAAACTGTTACGACCACATCTGAGCTTAATTGGTAAACTAGGGTTTACTTGGATGACTGTATGCTTAACCAAGTTGATCATTGTTTAAATCTTGATTGGTGATGGCTGTTAAGTTTTGATGTTTTAAATATAATGAGAAGGTTTAATCATACTTTGATTCACATAATTAGGGTTAAGATTTGGAAATCCTAATCGGCCCAAATTAGGGTTTTGATGACATTTGAATACAAAATTTGATAAGTATAATGTATCACTAAATGATTTTTAGTATTTTATGTGTAACTCTTATTTAAATAAAATTTGAATATGATTTGGATATATAAAATGTAAACAATATTGAAAAATATCAGAATTTTTGAAGAATGTTCTGACCTATTTATCGATCGAGTTTCAAACTCGACTGATCATATTTTCAGATTGATATAGCAGTGTGGTAATTGAATTTTATCTTTTTATTTGTATATCCAATTGATCTAAAATTTTAAATGTAGTTGTTAAAATCCATTATAGACACTCTATTAAATTGGTGTAATTTTTGGATGAATTTTTATATCTATATATAGGGGTGTCGGTCGAGTTCTGTGAAGGACAAACTCGACCGACCATGCTGCTGACTGCAATATAGCAGTATAGTATTTGATTTTTATTTATTTATTGGTAACTAAAAATGATCTAAAATTTTAACTAGAGATATAAAACTAAATAATAAACAACATTAAAAAATTTCATAATTTTTGGATGTGTTTAGACCTTATCAGTAGACGAATTACAATAATATTTTTATGACAAAAAATTCAGTTGAAATAAGAGAAAGTATAGTGAGGGGTCAATGTGAAATTGACCCAAGAAGCTCAATTGCTCTATATGGTCAACCTAACACACAAGGATCTCTCATAATGCGTGATTAAATCCAGAGAAATACAATCCTAGAGGGAGAGGGAGAGTTAGGGTTTGAGAGGAGAAAGTGATGGAGATGCTGACCTAGGGTTTTGCGGTCCGAGGAATGATGAAATCATGTAAGTTTAGCTTCTTTGGATATAGTTTCATGGTGATTCTTCTCTCAGATGTCCATATTCCGTCCCTCCCCTGATTGGATTCAAAATCATATCAAATCAAGTCATTTTCTCACTCTTTCTCTCCTAATCTTCAATTCTAGGGTTTCTGAGTTGAAAGGAAGAAGAAAGTGATGATTGCAAGGGTTTTGATATGGATTTGAGATTTTCAGATATGGGATACGTTTTTAATCTATTGTATAGCTTAGGGTGAGTGAGTAAAAGAATATTTCAGTCAATTGTACTCAATTAGATGGTTTTAATTTATATTCTCGATTTCTCCCTAGATGACAATAAATGAAAAGAACTGTTCTTGAATTCAGTTTATAGAATACTTCAATTCATGTTCCAACTATGATCTAAAAAATTTTATATGATGACATGGATATATATATCCATGTATCTTGAATACTACAGAATTAAGAAGTTTATTGAGAATCTTATAAAGATCTGAATTTTCAAGTTATTCGGGTTCTTGAACAATATTATAGCTGAAATTCAGATTTATGTTTATATGATCTTACTTATGTTCCTAGTGCATATAATTCTACATGTTTGATCTCTTTGATTTGATATATGGACAAATAGAGTTTCTGATTTTCACAATACATATCTTGTGGATAGCAAGTAATCAAGGATGGAAACCCAATATAGTATGCTTTTACAAGTATACATATCTAATTTAGTAGTAAATGGCTGATTGAAATGATTCATGTGATATTGTGGGATTTTATCTGAATATTATCTTATATGCATATATGCTTTATTTATGAGATTTGGATATTCTAACTCAAATACTTTTCATGAAATGCATATGTTGTTATATTATTGCAAGTGGAGATATGACATGCCCTAGATAGGTATGTTATCGATGCCATGCATAAATGTGAGAAATGTTAAATGAGAATATTTATATTAGTATGCATGATATATGTTTGAATACATGAGAAGTGCTATATATGTATGAGTAAGGAGAAACCCTAAGAAAGGGGTAAACAATATATTAAGCATTCAATTCAGTATCATCAGTGATTTCGATTCAATAGTCTGAGTAGTCATTGATATACAGAGTTAAAAGAAATCAATCTAGGATAAAGACATAATCAAAGTTACAGTAATAATAGTAGCCCTGAACACCGTAGATTCCCTATGAGATCTCTGTGCCGTAGGGATGAAATGACCTAACCCTGACAGTGTCCATTATACGGGGGTCGGATCGTACTAACAGGTGGTACGGGGGACGAAGCCCTAGTGGAAGTCTCCTTAAAAATATAGTATGTAGTATCCAACATCAACCAGAGATCCTAGTGGCATAGAGTACAGAAAAGCCAATAGGTGGCTTGACTCTCCACCTGTGTACTCAGGTTAGAGGAGGAGTCCAGTTTTATGGCCCATAGGTGTGCCGAGGCCAGAGAGCCATTTTCCTGTTACAGACCAGTGATGTAGTCAGGCTAAGCATCCTGGGTGTGTCAGCTAAGTCTTGTACGATGAGATCATATTTCGTTACGATTCTTCATATGTAGAGTACACTACATATGATCAGGGCTTAAGCTAAAATATGATAATATAAGTTTTTAAGAGTTTCTTATAAGTAAGAAAGGTTAAGAAAGATTTGAGTACAATTTCACAGTAGTTGTTCTTTAAATGTAATATTGAATATAGTGAGGATTATATTTCCATACTTTTTTATTTCTAATGATGTAGGATTCAATGTTATTAGCAAGTTTTTTGAATATCTAGTATTTTAATTTGAAATTACTATCTTGTTTTATTTCAATTATGCAAGAATGATAAATGTCTGAATTAGTACTTTATACTGCATTATAGTTTTACTCATTCACTGAGCGAGTAGGATCACCCCTCTACTCAAAAAGTTTAGGGAAACCGTGAGGATTGAAGATATCATTGCATCAGAGTAGATCTGCCATAAGAGTTAAGTCTGTGTATAGTTCAAGTTCAGTTAGTCCTTGTCACTCTAGATCCTTGTAAAGAAATAAGAGAGAGTTGTAAATGATGATGTATAACATTATTCCTCTTTTAGCAATATATGCGAATCAGCAAGTCTTATGTGCTTAAAAGTATGAGAAACATAATGAATGTTCATACATGCATTTTTACTGTTGAAATCAGATTAGAGAAATCAATGTTTAAATTCCATTATAAAGTTAGTTTATGTGTTTCAATGCGAGAAAACAAAGAGTTTGAAAAAGAAGAAAAAGTTAAGGGTGATTTTTGTGTTATGTTAAATCCTCAATTTGTGCCCTAATCTCATGATTAGTGGTAATTGTGAGATCGGGGTGTAACAACTTGGTATCAGAGCTTAGGATGAGTTGTCAGGGGCCATTAAGTTAGTAAGTTAGAGTCAAAAGTGTGGTAGATAGGAGATGTTATGATGTTAGCTCTGGGAATTCTGGGTATTTGGATACCCTGGCCCGATATATGAATACTTAGATTGACTAGTATCAAGCTACTTTGTCTATTCTTCTCTGGATGCCCTGGCCAGGTATGTAGAGGAAGGATGGGATAGAGAGAAACCCTAGAAATCTTAGGGTTAGGAGACCGAAAAGTAATGAAGGAGTAAGAGATTAAACATATAATGTGATACAACTCTTGCTTTATATTTCTTCTTTGATTGTAGATAAATAGAAATGCTCTTATATGTATGAATTCATAATATTAGTTTGTAGAATATATATGGTTCTTTTATATTGTTGTATATCATGAAGTGATTCAATTATTATTTATATTCTTTGTATCAAGTAGACCTGAAGTTATGTTTGAATGCTTTTTCCCTAAGTGGATATTCTTTCCACATGTTTGAGATTAATAGGAGTTATTCCTGAGTAGTTCTTGGCTTCAGGACTGTAGGTTCGCTTGGTCCGGCTGGCAGGATGCGTTACTGGGATCTAATGGCTCCTATTAATAATATAATAAGAATAGACTCTGGATAAATTAGATCCACATCATAGTGAGAATGTTCATACACTAAGATGTTGAAACGTATGGGAAAGATTAAAATAGATAAGAATCAGTTAGAACTGATATCTGAAATCCAACTTTGGGGCCTCATATGAGAAACCCTTAATTGGGAATAAAGGAACATGACATAAGGTTCAGATTAAGTTTAATTATTAGTATTATATGAACTCTAAATATGAAATATGGAAAAGATATGAGGAAAGTATGTAAGGACCAAGATAGTAAGAATCAATCATGAGGAATGGACTATATAATCGAGTACAATGTTTTTATGTACTCCAAAGTAAAAGGAAAATAGAATAAAAGAGTTAAGTAGACATTAAGTAAATATAAGTGAAGAGTCTTCAAAAGAGTTAAAGTAAAGAGAATTAGATGAACATGTAAATCATAAGACTAGGATAAGAAACTAAGTTAAAACAAAGACAAATGTTGGAAATGATGAGCTTGATTAAGGAATGAGGATTACATGATATAATTGAGAGCATGGAATGTATACCTTTATTGTGAAGTTAATACATTCATCATTACTGCCTTTGGATTCTAAGTCTCTATAGAACAACAAACTAGTTTCTAAAAGAAGAACAAAAGTGTAGCTAAATAAATGAATAAGTCATACAAAGGTAGACTATATTCAGGAAGGAAAAACTTGATTGAAAGAGAAACTATGTTTCACCCATGCATGAGTTGTTTGATTTAAAATGAAGGATATGTAATGTATTAAACATGAGGTGAAACTAGTAGAGATATTATTGATTTATAATTTCAACTTCACATTAGTAGAAGGATAAAAATAAATATGTGCAACATGGTATACATGATCATACACATGAATAAGCAACATGATCATAAGAAAAATAATAATTAGAAGTTAAAGATGATAGGTGGAAGAGTAGTATATGGTAAGAGGATTATGGAAAGTAAGGAGGGGTTTGAAATGTGATGGAGTAATATAGATTATAAAAGAAAGAGGTTAAGAGATTCAATCAAGTGTTAGTTAGTTAAGTATCCTTGTTGATAACTAATTAAACCTACATATGACAAATGTATTAAGGGAATGTTTGAAGATAAGAATTCTAAGTCTTGTAATCATCTTCTCTTTCATATCTTTCTTAATTAGAGCAATGTGGGAATGAAGTGATAAGAAAATGAATCATATATGATGCATAACCACCATGGTAGAGACATCTAGTGAATGTAATAATGACACACAATATGATGATGAAACCCTAGCAGGGTAATTGAGAATGTAATCTATCTGAATGGCCAAGTAAGATAAAGGAAATTCAATTCATAAGATAAAGAAGACTTTAGTAAAACTTGTGAGATCCCAAGTTTGAATTTCAAATTAAGGGAGCAAAGTCACATCACAATAACGTCGTGCTACTAATAAGGACCAAACCCTAGAATGTTTAGAGTTGTAGTAGTTCAAGGGATGTCACTAGTGATTTGTCCTTGAATACTAGCATCTCTATAAAATAAGATTATGAGATTTGCACTATGAGAAGTAAACTAGCACTGATAGTAATCCAAGTGTAACGACCCTAACCTGGGTTTTGAGGTAACCCTATTTGTTTTGGCTAATAAAGTTTCTTAGAACTTTAATATAATCCTCTAAGGTATTTTGTTATCATGTGACACACTTATGTTCCAAGTTTGGTCCTGATTGAATGTTGTTTGAGCAATGTTCCTTTATTTTGGACCAAAGTGCAATTTACCCAAGTTGAGGGGTTATATTGCAATATGTCATATGTTTAACATGCCCCATGTGTTTTAGCATCATTATAGAGAGAATTATGCAAGGTGGTGGCTTGTGGAAAGCCCAAATTCCAAGTTTGAACTTGTTTGAACAATGTTGGTACGTTGTGCACCAATTTTGGTACGAGTTGTAATTTACCCAAAATGTGGGGTTGATATGCAAATTACCACCTCTAGAGTGTCACTACTCCCTCCTAGTAGCATGTAGAGGAGAGATAAAGAAGGAGACACCATGTTTGATTCCATTATGAATGATGGTTATCTTGGCGATGAAATGACCAAGAAAAGGGTTGAATATGAAAGCTTAACTTGAGTTGTATCAAGTTGAAAAGCTTATATATGAGTGCCTATCAGCCAAGTAGCCATAGGAGGAGCCTCATATCGTTTTGTGAATGGTTGGAAAATTCCATGTCGTGAAAAGCACCTCAAGGAGGTGAGTTGTGTCGGGTTACAACTTCCTTAGTAAAGTTGTGACGAGTTGTGCTTAAAGTGATGAATTAATTGATATATCTTAATCAAAGGGATACGTAATGGACGAATCTTTATCCCTAGATCACCCTAAACTGTTTTGTATGTCAAGATAAATGTTGATCCATGCATGTACATGTGTCATCCATGCATGGACACGTGGCACCTACTAGCTCAAATTGATGACACCTCATTTTTACCTTCCTTCATGAGCAACAAGTATATATACCCCTAGTTTCACCCCTTAGTGCAATTTTGTGACCCTTACCACCCTCCTACCCTAAGGTATCGTGCATAGGATCCTTGTATCATGCAGGAGTGATGTGGCATCGTGCATAGGGCCATGGGTATTGCCCATAGCAAGATCATATCGCCCAAGTAGGGTGATATCGGCCAAGAAGGGTGATATCGGCCATAGTGAAGTGTTTTGGCCACAACTGAGGGGAATATCAGCCACAAGTGGTGGCATATCATGCAAGGGTTGTGAGGTATCGTGCAAAGGTGCTAGAGCAAGAAGGAGCTCAATACTTAACCCTAAGGAGTTGTGAATGAGCCTTGGACTTTTGATAAAGTCATCTTCAACCTTAGGAACATGGAGCTTTAGGGCTTGGAGCTTTGAAGTTGTTCTTAAGGCGGGTTATATAACTTGAACTCAACCATGTTATTATTCATCACCTAAATTGCTTTATTTAATGAATTACTTTTTAATTCCGAAATTTCCTGAAATAGTTGATGAGATTATGAGTTCTAGTAGTTGCTTAGACATGTTGCCATGAACTATAATAGTTAGAACTAAGGTCTAGAGCTTGAAGATGATGGTATCACTTTATAAAAGTGATATCAGGTACAAGCACACAAGCAAGCACCTCTAACCCAATATGATGATGCACCTACTTCACTAAAATGATATGGATATGATTGTATACCTTCTTGCACGATATGGGGGTTTAGTATACACCTCTTGCACGATAGGGAGTCAAGTATAGACTCCATGCAGGATACAAGGTTAAATGAATACTTATAAGTTGACATGAAACCCTAATTTGGGTAACCCGATATGAGTAAATAATAGCAAATGCTATTACACGATATGGTAACCCGATACACAACCCTAGTTGATGTCTAGCCCGGCATGGTAATGGTTTAATACCTCATGCACGACATGGGTCACACATACAAACACCTCCAACTTGATATGGATGGTGTTCATACACCTCTAGCCCGATATGGTGGTGTCTATACACCTACAACCTAATATGGTGAATATATGCACACCTCCAACCTGAGACACTTTGTAAAGGTGAGGGCAAAACACTCTTAGGAGTGATGAATATAATACCAAGTAAGGGTGTAGCTAATACCTTGATAAGTGAACCACCTAAAGTGATTGATAATGGATAACTTTCTATCAATAATGCTTCAACCTGAGATAAGTCCATATCAATTGATGATGGTTGGACAATTCAAATATGTGACTTATGATCAATACACTACATGATAAATGTGAGAAGTTAGTGGATAAAGTATTAGGATGGGAAATACCCTAATACAAGATAAGTTGATGAACTTAAGTAAGTTAAAAGTGATAAGGGAAGTGATACATCAATGCATGAAAAGTATCACGTCCAACACCTCAAAGTTGATATACCTTGATGCACCTCAAATCCAATATACTTGGATGAGTAACACATGAAGTGTGTTATGTCATTTGTTAAATTGGGATGTAATGAGTTTAAAGCACTTCGATAAGTGTAGGCTAACATACCTTGAGAAAGGGGTTAAGCCAAGTTAATAAAGTATGATGTAATCATATTCTGGTAAGGATGAGAGAGAAACTTATACCTTGTGTTGATTATTATTTAGTTATAAATGATGAGAATAAATAAGTATAATTGAATACTTATGATATCAATGTATGCTCCTAGATGTGTGGAGTAATAAATTAGGGTTTGAATTGATAATATGAACTTGAAACCCTATTCGACTATAAAGGGAAACCCTAACCCTAATGGTTGTTGCCTAGTGAGAGGTGACAAGATGTTTAATGGCCTTGTGAGCCATGTGGTTAGTTGTTGCCTAGTGAGAGGTGACAAGATGTTTAATGAGCCTTGTGAGACATGTGGTTAGTTGTTACCTAGTGAGAGGTGACAAGATGTTTAATTGGCCTTGTGAGCCATGTGGTTAGTTGTTGCCTAGTGAAAGGTGACAAGATGTTTATAAAAGTCTTATGTAAGAAATGATAATGTTCAAAATAAACTAGGAAATGGAAACTTAGTAACATAATAATAATAATAATAATAAACAGATACAATAATAATAATGAAATCTTGATCATACATGTTCTATGCTTATAGCCAAATAAGGGCTATGGTGTTTTGAATATTCTTAAAGGAGATAAGAGGAATACTTGTATTATATAAAGGATGTGAATAAGCATGATGGCTTGGCTAAGGTATAATGCCTAGTAAAGGTAATGTGGTATTCTGTGATGAGATGCATAGGATTGGCATAGTCCAACACTTGGAATAGATGCATAGGATTGACATAGTCCAATACCTGGAATAGTTTCACATGATTGATAATAACCCAATGCCTAGTTGTTAATCACAGGATTGGTAATAACCCAATACCTGGCTGTCACATGATTGGTAGAGTCCAATACCTGACTGTTAATCACATGATTGGTAATAACCCAATGCCTAGTTGTTAATCACAGGATTGGTAATAACCCAATACCTGGCTGTCACAAGATTGGTAATAACCCAATGCCTGGCTGTTAATCACAAGATTGGTAGAGTCCAATACATGGATGTTAATCACATGATTGGTAATAACCTAATGCTTGGTTGTTAATCACAGGATTGGCATAGTCCAATACCTGGAATAGTTGCATAGGATTGGCAAAGCCAATACCTGGAAGTGATTATGATGATGTACATTCACATGACTGGTACAATTCAATATTCGATTAGCAGATTGGCTGAGGCCAACAGATAGAAATGAGAATGATTCATGGATGACATACCATGATAATGAGCATCACATAATAAGCTTGAGATGTTGATATAGTCTGATGGGTAAATGATATACATGTTCTTCATATTACTTATAAAATGAATAGATGATTTACTACTCTATCATAGATAGTTGTAATGCTTTAAAAGATGAGAATATTCTAAACTACTTATCCTCTACTCAGTTTAATACTATTTAACTGTGATAATAACATTGTTGGCGGAGAGTTATATCTCTCGCTGGGAAAATTGTCACACCCTGTGGGATCCACATTTTTTAGGTGGACATGCACAAGGGGGATTGAGACCGTACTGCAGAGAAAGAACAACAGTAGCAGGGACAACAATGACAGCTCAGGTTGAGTGTACTGTCTGTCGTGTCTTGTAGATAGAAGTCCTATGTGTCATCTCTGTACTCTCAGGTCCTTGGATTTAGTATGTGTTGGTTTTATGAACAATCTGAGATTTTTGCTTGTATGCCTCGAGGTTTGATGTTGCTTTAAGTATATGTTTTGAGAAAGCAACTGTTATATGTTGTCCTCAAGAAGAAATGGTACAGTGTATGTACAATATATGATCAATGTGAATATCAGGTTTTGGTTCTTCCTTAAAGAGTTTTCCTAGAAATGGATCTCTTTGCAAAGAAATTGGTTTTAATTTTTAGTGATTTTTGTTAATCCGTTGTTTATGTTTATTCCACTTAATTAGTAATGATTTGTTTGTCAGTTTGATGACGGTCGTCACAAGTTTTGGTATCAGAGCTTAAGGTTCGCTGAGTCTACAGAGACATAGGACTAAGGTGTTGAGTCTGTTCCAGTGTCCTCCGGTATACCCTATAGTGACTTCTGTTTATGCAGAAGAAAGGGTGAACTTTAAAAATGACTGGAGAATACGAGGAACACGTTGCTGAGAGCAATGTTGTTGCACCAAGAGAGGGTGTAAGGGATCATGCAAGAGAAGAATGAGTGCCTAAGAATTCCCATCTTGACCTAATTAGGATAGAGAATCCTATTGTTTTATGCTCTTGTTGGGCAGGTTAGGACAACAATGATGCATACAATAGACCGGATACTAGCATTACAACCTAGGTTACCAGACCTCAATGCAGAAATTTTGGGTTCTGAAAGGGTTCCTGAATGTCATAGTCATGTTGGAACAGTGGAAAATGTGGGAAGAATTATCATATGGAAAGAAAATACATTCTACCATAAGTATAGACAGATAGTATATCTGTGATGGCAATGCCCAAGGAGTGGCAATAAGTTGAGAATTAAGGAAAGGTCTCTATAATTATAGAGACATTTGCCTAGTTGTCCAAAAAGCCAACGTTTTTGGTACCATCAGTGCAATAAATGCCCAGTACACCAGGGCAGTAGTCACTAAGTAAAGGCAAAAGTCCCAACTTTCCACCAATAAGAACTCCTGACTTAGCTTCTACATTGGTAATAAGACCGATAAGGCTA
Source organism: Alisma plantago-aquatica (assembly GCA_963693085.1). Lineage (NCBI taxonomy): Eukaryota > Viridiplantae > Streptophyta > Magnoliopsida > Alismatales > Alismataceae > Alisma > Alisma plantago-aquatica. The sequence continues at coordinate 1,286,107,923 of OY856409.1, forward strand.
TGGTACGAGGACAAGACATTGATGTGTTAAGCATACTAAACCCTTTTATTCAAAAAGAAGGGAGTAAATGACCCAATAATCGAGGTAGACTCGGCATGGCTTACAAAAGTTACAACCTAATAAGTGTAAAAAGGAAAACGAAACAACATGAAACATCTAGACTCTATGTTTGAGTCAACCTGAAGTGGTAGATGGTTGTGAGGGGTGACAGTCAGATAGAGCCTTTTCATTCTGATATGTCTTCTCTTTATTTTATCTGATAATCATAAGAAGGTAGTTGGTGTTGAGCTTCCTATAATTAGTCCTATGAGGACATGAGGAAGAGATAAGAAGGATAATAACCTATATTCAGATTAATATTCTCTTATATGTTTTGAAACTTATCCCTTCACGTAGAAAGGGGAGAGATGTAAAATAAGCACCCAGAGAAAATATGAGATACTAAGTAGTAAAAATTTAAAGAGATGAAACATAATATAAAACAAATGCATACTACCTAATTTCAGTTCTTGAATACCTTGGCCAGGTATTCATCTATTGAAGGTAAGGTAAGTATGCCACTCTTAGATTGCTATCTTTCTGATTACTCTGATCAAGTAGTCATTTTGAGACAATCTAAAGAGCATAATGAAGTCAGAGATGTGGCATGGATATTTCTACCACATCCTAATTGATATATGGAGAAATCTGAGTTATTCGTAGATCAACTTATAAACAAAAGAAGATGTTTAGTATAATGTATACCTTGGTCTGAGGACCTAGAGGTAACAGTTACCCGATGAGAGGTAACAATGTTCAGTGATGAACTAAGGGTTGGAATACCCAGATATAGTAATTATGATGATGATAATACTGAGAGGTGGTGACATGTAATCATCACTATAAATTTCTATGTTGAAGGCAAGGAACTTAAGAGGAAATAAGATTGAATGACACATGAACAATTGAAAGTTCATGTAGTACTTGAAGAAGGTGATAATCTCTTTTCTTTAATAAACAACCCTGAATAGTGGTGGGGTGATAAAAAGGACTATGTTTCCTTGTACTCTTTCTCTTCCGAAACATGACAATCAAGTAAGTCTTATGACACTTGATGTGCATGGATTAGAAATAATCCATTGATGGATACTTAGAAAAGTATCAGTTCATCTTGGACTTTGGTTCCAAGATAAAGATATGTATAGCAAGTAATGTTCCAAGATAAAAGAAAGATCCTTAATGTGTGTGGCTTTGGTAATAACAATGAAGATATGGAAATGATGAGGACGTGATGTGTTTTTGACACATGTGATGGATACCAAAGTAAGGAATTCTGGTATCTAAGAAATATCATGTGGTATGGAAAAGTAAAAAAAACATAACTCCTAATAAAATGACTTATGTTGGTTACCTGGAATGGCCAACTGTGAAATCAGTCTAGATACATACTATAGTATGGACATCATATGTTAGGGGTTTATTCTATGCATAAATATGACATCGATAAGGATGTTCTAATTGAAGGAATAAAGGTAGAATCATTTGAGAAAAGGCATATCAAAGCTAAAAATGTATCATAAGACATGTAGTTCCAAGTGGGTGACAAATTAGTGAGGTTTGACACCTGAGTTAAATAAGGTACGTATAATGATTCTCCGACTAAGAAAAAAAAATGTCACCTGGCACAAAGTTGACTCTACAATCAATAATGAAAAGCACAATGGAGTATGTGTCCTATATGACAGATTCTATGATAACCCTGTGTGAAAGGACTTTGTGTTGGTCAGAGTTCTATGGCATCTCCATGACATTATGTGGAGGCTTGATGATATGATGAATGAATTATATCTGTCTCCCTTTGCCTGGGATTTCAGGGATGAAATCCTTGTCAGGGGTTTATAACTTGTAACGACCCTGACCTGGGTTTTGAGGTAACCCTATTTGTTTTGGATAATAAAGTTGCTTAGAACTTTAATATAATCCTCTAAGGTGTTTTGTTATCATGTGACACACTTATGTTCCAAGTTTGGTCCTGATTGAATGTTGTTTGAGCAATGTTCCTTTATTTTGGACCAAAGTGCAATTTACCCAAGTTGAGGGGTTATATTGCAATATGTAATATTTTGAACATGCCTCATGTGTTTTATCATAATTATATAGAGAATTATGCAAGGTGGTGGCTTGTGGAAAGCCCAAATTCCAAGTTTGAACTTGTTTGAACAATGTTGGTACCTTGTGCACCAATTTTGGTAGAAATTGTAATTTACCCAAAATGTGGGGTTGATATGCAAATTACCACCTCTAGAGTGTCACTACTCCCTCCTAGTACCATGTAGAGGAGATATAAAGAAGGATACACCATGTTTGATTCCATTATGAATGATGGTTATCTTGGTGATGAAATGACCAAGAAAAGGGTTGAATATGAAAGGTTAACTTGAGTTGTATCAAGTTGAAAAGCTTATATATGAGTGATTATCGGTCAAGGAGCCATAGGAGGAGCCTCATATCATTTTTTGAACTCTTGGAAAATTCCATGTCATGAAAAGCACCTCAAGGAGGTGATTTGTGTCGGGTTACAACTTCCTTAGTAAAGTTGTGACGAGTTGTGCTTAAAGTGATGAATTATTTGATATATCTTAATCAAAGGGATATGTAATGGATGAATATTTATCCCTAGATCACCCTCAACTGTTTTTAATGTCAAGATAAATGTTTATTCATGTATGTACACGTGTCATCCATGCATGGACACGTGGCTCCTACTAGCTCTAATTGATGACACCTCATTTTTACCTTCCTTCATGAGCAACAAGTATATATACCCTTAGTTTCACCCCTTAGTGCAATTTTGTGACCCTTACCACCCTCCTACCCTAAGGTATCGTGCTTAAGATCCTTGTATCATGCAGGAGTGATTTGGTTTCATGCATAGGTCCTTGGGTATCGCCCATAGCAAGATCATATCGCCCAAGTAGGGTGATATCGACCAAGAAGGGTGATATCGGCCACAGTGAAGTGTTTTTGGCCACAAGTGAGGGGGATATTGGCCACAAGTGGTGGCATATCGTGCAATGGTTGTGAGGTATCGTGAAAAGTTGCTAGAGAAAGAAGGAGATCAATACTTAACCCTAAGGAGTTGTGAACGAGCCTTGGACTTTTAATAAAGTTATCTTCAACCTTAGGAACGTGGAGCTTTGGAGCTTGGAGCTTTGAAGTTGTTCTTAAGGCGGGTTATATAACTTGAACTCAACCATGTTATTATTCATCACCTAAATTGCTATATTTAATGAATTACTTTTTAATTCCGAAATTTCCTAAAATAATTGATGAGATTATGAGTTCTAGTAGTTGCTTAGACCTGTTGCCATCAACTATAACAGTTAGAACTAAGGTCTAGAGCTTGAAGATGATGGTATCACTTTATAAAAGTGATATCAGGTGAAAGCACACAAGCAAGCACATCTAACCCAATATGATGATGCATCTACTTCACTAAAATGATATGGATATGATTGTATATCTTCTTGCACGATATGGGGGTGTAGTATACACCTCTTGCACGATAGGGAGTCAAGTATAGACTCCATGCATGATACAAGGTTAAATGAATACTTATAAGTTGACATGAAACCCTAATTTGGGTAACCTGATATGAGTAAAGAATAGCAAATGCTATTGCACGATATGGTAACCCGATACACAACCCTAGTTGATGTCTAGCCCGACATGCTAATGGTTTAATACCTCATGCACGACATGGGTCACACATACAAACACCTCCAACTCGATATGGATGGTGTTCATACACCTCTAGCCCGATATGGTGGTGTCTATACACCTACAACCTAATATGGTGAATATATGCACACCTCCAACCTGAGACACTTTGTAAAGGTGAGGTCAAAACACTCTTAGGAGTGATGAATATAATACCAAGTAAGGGTGTGGCTAATACCTTGATAAGTGAAACACCTAAAGAGATTGATAATGGATAACTTTATATCAACGATGCTTCAACCTGAGATAAGTCCATATCAATTGATGATGGTTGGACAATTCAAATATGTGACTTATGATCAATACACTACATGATAAATGTGAGAAGTTAGTGGATAAAGTATTAGGATGGGAAATACCCTAATACAAGATAAGTTGATGAACTTAAGTAAGTTAAAAGTGATAAGGGAAGTGATACATCAATGCATGAAAAGTATCACATCTAGCACCTCAAAGTTGATATACCTTGATGCACCTCAAATCCAATATACTTGGATGAGTAACACATGAAGTGTGTTATGTCATTTGTTACATTGAGATGTAATGAGTTTAAAGCACTTCGATAAGTGTAGGCTAACATACCTTGAGAAAGGGGTTAAGCCAAGTTAATAAAGTATGATGTAATCATATTCTGGTAAGGATGAGAGAGAAACTCATACCTTGTGTTGATTATTATTTAGTGATAAATGATGAGAATAAATAAGTATGATTGAATACTTATGATATCAATGTATGCTCCTAGATGTGTGGAGTAATAAATTAGGGTTTAAATTGATAATATGAACTTGAAACCCTATTCGGCTATAAAGGGAAACCCTAACCCTAATGGTTGTTGCCTAGTGAGAGGTGACAAGATGTTTAATGGTCTTGTGAGCCATGTGGTTAGTTGTTGCCTAGTGAGAGGTGACAATATGTTTAATGGACCTTGTGAGCCATGTGGTTAGTTGTTTCCTAGTGAGAGGTGACAAGATGTTTAATGGGCCTTGTCAGCCATGTGGTTAGTTGTTGCCTAGTGAAAGGTGACAAGATGTTTATAAAAGTCTTATGTAAGAAATGATAATGTTCAAAATAAACTAGGAAATGGAAACTTAGTAACATAATAATAATAATAAATGGATACAATAATAATAATGAAATCTTGATCATACATGTTCTATGCTTATAGCCAAATAAGGGCTATAGTGTTTTGAATATGCTTAAAGGAGATAAGAGGAATACTTGTATTATATAAAGGATGTGAATAAGCATGATGGCTTGGACAAGGTATAATGCCTAGTAAAGGTAATGTGGGATTCTGTGATGAGATGCACAAGATTGGCATAGTCCAATACCTGGAATAGATGCAAAGGATTGACATAGTCCAATACGTAGAATAGTTTCATAGGATTGGTAATAACCCAATGTATGGCTGTTAATCACAGGATTGGTAATAACCCAATACTTGGCTGTCACAGGATTGGTAATAACCCAATTCCTGGTTGTTAACCACATGATTGGTAATAACCCAATACCTGGCTGTCACAGGATTGGTAGAGTCCAATACCTGGCTGTTAATCATAGGATTGGTAATAACCCAATGTCTGGCTGTTAATCATATGATTGGTAATAACCCAATACCTGGCTGTCACAGGATTGTTAATAACCCAATGTCTGGCTGTTAATCACAGGATTGGTAGAGTCCAATACCTGGTTGTCAATCACAGGATTGGTAATAACCCAATGCCTAGCTCGTAATCATAGAATTGGCATAGTCCAATACCTGGAATAGTTGCACAGGATTGGCAAAGCCAATACCTGGAACTGATTATGATGATGTACATTCACATGACGGATACAATTCAATATCTGATTAGCAGATTGGCTGAGGCCAACATATAGAGATGAGAATGATTCATGGATGACATACCATGATAATGAGCATCACAAGATAAGCTTGAGATGTTGATATAGTATGATGGGTAAATGATATACATGTTCTTCATATTCCTTATAAAGTAAATAAATGATTTACTGCTCTATCATAGATAGTTGCAATGCTTTAAAATATGAGAATATTCTAAACCACTTATCCTCTGCTCAGTTTAATACTATTTAACTGTGATAATAACATTATTGGCGGAGAGTTATATCTCTCGCTGGGACAATTGTCTCACCCCGTGGGATTCACATTTTTTTAGGTGGACGTGCACAAGGGGGATTGAGACCGTACTGCAGAGAAAGAACAACAACATCAGGGACAACAGTGACAACTCAGGTTGAGTGTACTATCTGTCGTGTCTTGTAGATAGAAGGCATATGTGTCGTCTCTGTACTCTCAGGTCCTTGAATTTAGTACGTGTTGGTTTTATGAACAATATGAGATTTTGGCTTGTATGCCTCGAGGTTTGATGTTGCTTTAAGTATATGTTTTGATATAGAAACTATTATATGTTGTCCTCGAGAAGAAATGGTATAGTGTATGTACAATATATGATCAATGTGAATATCAGGTTTTGGTTCTTCCTTAAAGAGTTTTCCTAGAAATGGATCCTTTGCAAAGAAAGTGGTTTTAATTTTTAGTGATTTTCGTTAATATGTTGTTTATGTTTATTCCTCTTTCTTAGTAACTATTTGTTTTTTGATTTGGTGACTGTCATTACACCAGGGTTTAAAGGTAGCTAATATGAAAGGTAGATAAACAATATGGAAATGATTTGGAGCAAAGAGTAAGATATAAATTTGAAATGTAACAAGTGTGTTTTGAATAAAAGGAGAAATACAATATGAGTGGTGTGATATGAGATAAATTCTTGTAGTGATAGCAAGAATGATGAATAATATACTTGTACCTTGTATGTTTCCATTTCAGGGATGTTTAATTTACATGATTAAAATGAGAAGGATAAGTAATGAGAATGTAAGAAGTAAAGAATGAGGAGAGAAATAAGAGAAACCAATGGCTTTTAGTAATATGTGAATTTGTTTTTAGAAGTGTAATTTGTTGAAGGTATAATGAGGGATGTAAATTAGTTCTACGTATGATTTCAGTGTACATGTGTAAGCAATATGTTAATTTCAAGTGTCTGATAGTTGTAGTCATTCATACCAGTAATCCATCTTAGTATTGTACAATTGTGGTATGTTTATATGGGCAAATGATGATAAAACAAATGGAGGGTTACCATGAATAAGGTAGTCTTACCTATTCACTCATATGAATAGAAGGGATGATAACCATATTGTATTGATATGTAACCCAAATGAGGTATAGCTTGTTATATCTAGCTTTAATATAACTAAGTGATGGTAATTGGGTATGAATAGTCCTTGAATGACTAATAGAATCATGGAGTACTTTGTTACTGTTGTTCAAACCCTAGTATGCTATAACCCGATGGTTACACCTTGAATTATGTGTGGGTTCATACTTGAGAATAGTATGGAATGTGATGGTGATGCTTCACCTATGCATCCATGATCCAATGGGGATGTTGTGAGTAGTATTGTACAATTGTTGTTGAATCTAGTCTTCCAACTCAAGGATGTTTTGCTATTTGAGTACCACAATAGTAAAAATTCAAAACAACATGGTGAACTGATCTCTTTTGTGACTTAGAGGTAACACAGAATAATAGTACATATTGAGCCGTATGAATTGAGATAGTTGGATCAGATTATCAATGTTGAGGTAACATCTCAAGAGAATGAAAATATTGAAATGGTTGTTTCTATCTCTATCCTATTATTGATTGTGGCATAGAGAATTTGTTGGATATCATTGGGAACTGTTTTAGACATGTTGTGATTATAAAAGAAATAAAGGACTTAATGTTGAAAAGTGCATTCAAGTATGAAATAAAAGAATATAATGACATGTAAGATTTCAGAAGCTTAAAATAAACCTTGAAAGTACCTTTCTTACACATCTATGTTTTGGGGATGGAACCTTTTTAGGGTGGGGGATTGTTATGACCGCATATGAGCTTAATTGGTAAACTAGGGTTTACTTTGATGACTGTATGCTTAACCAAGTTGATCATTGTTTAAATCTTGATTAGTGATGGTTGTTAAGTTTTGATGTTTTAAATATAATGATAAGGTTTAATCATACTTTGATTCACATAATTAGGGTTAAGATTTGGAAACCCTAATCGGCCCAAATTAGGGTTTGATGACATTTGAATACAAAATTTGATAAGTATAATGTCTCACTAAATGATTTTTAGTATTTTATGTGTAACTTTGATTTAAATCAAATTTGGATATGATTTGGATATATACAATTTGAACAATATTAAAAAATATCAGAATTTTGGAAGAATTTTATTACCTATTTATCAGTCGAGTTTCAAAGTCAACCAATCATATTTTTAGATTGATATAGCAGTGTGGTAATTGAATTTTATCTTTTTATTGGTATATCCAATTGATCTCAAATTTTAAATGTCTTTGTTAAGCTCCATTATAGACACCCTATTAAATTGGTGTAATTTTTGGATGATTTTTTATCTCTACAGAGAGGGTGTCAGTCGAGTTCTGTGAAGGACAAACTCGACCGACCATGCTGCTGACTGTAATATAGCATTGTAGTATTTGATTTTTAGTTATTTATTGGTAACTCCAAATGATCTAAAATTTTAAATGGATATCTAAAACTAAATAATAAACAACATGTAAATTTTCATAATTTTTTTATGCGTTTAGACCTTATCAGTAGACGAATTGCAGTAATATTTTTATGATAGAAAATTCAACTGAAATAAGAGAAAGTATAGTGAGGGGTCAGTGTGCAATTGACCCAAGAAGCTCAATTTCTATATATGGTCAACCTAACACACAAGGAGCTCTCATAATTCGTGATTCAATCCAGAGAAATGAAATCCTAGAGAGAGAGAGGGAGAGTTAGGGTTTGAGAGGAGAAAGTGATGGAGATGCTGACCTAGGGTTTTGCAGTCCAAGGAATGATGAAATCATGTAAGTTTAGCTTCTTTGGATATAGTTTCATGGAGAATCTTCTCTCAGATGTGAAGATTCTGTCCCTCCCCTGATTAGATTTGAAATCATATCAAATCAAGTCCTTTTCTCACTCTTTCTCTCCTAATCTTCAATTCTAGGGTTTCCGAGTTGAATGGAAGAAGAAAGTGTTGATTGCAAGGGTTTTGATATGGATTCGAGATTTTCAGATATGGGATACATTTTTAAGATGTTTTACAGCTTAGGGTGAGTGGGTAAAAGAATATTTAAATCAATTGTACTCAATTAGATGGTTTTAATTTATATTCTCGATTTCTCCCTAGATGACAATAAATGAAAAGAACTGTTCTTGAATTCAGTTTATAGAATACTTCAATTAATGTTCCAACTATGATATGAAAATGTTTATATGATGACATGGATATAGATATCCATGTATCTTTAATACTACAGAATTAAGAAGTTTATTGAGAATCTTCTGAAGATCTAAAATTTCAAGTTATTCGGGTGCATGAACAACATTATAGCTGAAATTCAGATTTATGTTTATATGATCTTACTTATGTTCCTAGTGCATATAATTCTACATGTTCGATCTCTTTGATTTGATATATGGACAAATAGAGTTTCTGATTTTCACAATACATATCCTGTGAATAGCAAGTAATCAAGGATGGAAACCCAATCTAGTATGCTTTTACAAGTATACATATCTATTTTAGTAGTAAATGGCTGATTGAAATGATTCATATGATATTGTGGGATTTTATCTAAATATTATCTTATATGCATATATGCTTTGTTTATGAGATTCAGATTTTCTAACTCAAATACTTGTCATGAAATGCATATGTTGTTGTATTATTGCAAGTGGAGATATGACATGCCCTAGATAGGTATGTTATCGATGCCATGCATAAATGTGAGAAATGTTGAATGAGAATATTTATATTAGTAGACATGATATATGTTTGAATACATGAGAAGTGCTATATGTGTATGAGTAAGGAGAAATCCTAAGAAAGGGGTAAACAATATGTTAAGCATTCAGTTCAATATCATCAGTGATTTCAATTCAATAGTCCGAGTAGTCATTAATGTATAGAGTTGAAAGAGATCAGTCTAAGAGAAAGATATAATCAAAGTTACAGTAATAATAGTAGCCCTGAACACCGTAGATTCCCTATGAGAGGTCTACACCGTAGGGATGAAATGACCTAACCCTGACAGTGTCCGGTATACGGGGGTCGAATCGTACTAACAGGTGGTACGGGGAACGAAGCCCTTGTAGAAGTCTCCTGAAAAATACAATATGTAGTGTCCAACATCAACCAGAGATCATGGTGGCACTAGAGTACAGAAAAGCCAATAGGTGGATTGACTCTCTGCCTGTGTGCTCAAGTTAGAGGAGGAGTCCAGTTTTACGGCCCATAGGTGTGCCGAGGCCAGAGAGCCATTTTCATGTTGCAGACCAGCGATGTAGTTAGGCTTAGCATCCCGGGTGTGTCAGCTAAGTCTTGTATGGTGAGATCGTATTTTGTTATGATTCTTCATATGTAGAGTACACTGCATATGATCTTAGCATAAGCTAAAATATGATACTATAAGTTTTTAAGAGTTTCTTATAAGTAAGAAAGGTTAAGAAAGATTTGAGTACAGTTTTGCAGTAGTTGTTATTTAAATGTAATATTGAATATAGTGAGGATTATATTTCCATACTTGTTTATTTCTAATGATGTAGGCTTCAATATTTTTAGTAAGTTTTTTGAATATCTAGTCTTTTAATTTGAAATTACTATCTTATTTTATTTCAATTATCCAAGAATGATAAATGTCTGATTTAGTACTTTAGACTGCATTATTGTTTTACTCATTCACTGAGCGAGTAGGCTCACCCCTCTACTCAAAATTTTTACGGAAACCGTGGGGATTGAAGATATCATTGCATCAGAGTAGATCTTCCACAAGAGTGAAGTCTGAGTATATTTAAGTTCAGTCGGTCCTTGTCACTCTAGATCCTTGTAAAGAAATAAGAGAGAGTTGTAAATGATGATGTATAACATTATTCCTATTTTAGCAATATATGTGAATCAGCAAGTCTTATGTGCTTAAAAGTATGAGAAACATAATGAATGTTCACACATGTATTTTTACTGTTGAAATCAGATTAGAGAAATCAATGTTTAAATTCCATTGTAAAGTTAGTTTATGTGGTTCAATGCGAGAAAACAAAGAGCTTGAAAAAGAAGAAAAAGTTAAGGGTGATCTTTGTATTATGTTAAATCCTCAATTTATGCCCTAATCTCATGATTAGTGGTAATTGTGAGATCGGGGTGTAACAGAAACCATTGCAAAGGTTCACAATGAATTTAGGACGAGCCCAATGATTCTAATGGAAGCAAAATACCCAGATAGACCTGACTAAGAGGCTGACAAAAACCAATGAAAAATGAAACAGAGAGGGAGGCTGGTCTGAGTATACTAAGGTTTACACGAATATGTATTACAATCGTAGAGATTGCAAGGGATTCTTCCTGACCTTGAGACATCCTGGAGGACTCTCTAGGACCTAAGAACCATGGTCACCATGGCTACTAACTGCCATGGGCAAGCTGGTTACAGAAAGCCTTATCGATAGGGAGATATAGAAGGATTCTGGGTAAACTAGATACACAAAATGTAAGAGGGGGGCTTGTAGCTGGTACCTTGTGGGGAATTGTACCAAGGTGGATTCGATAGATGGTTCTTTAGGATCTTTCTCTAGAGAAGATGACCACTAATAGTGGCTCCAAATCACCCCCGAGGGAAATTGATTAAAGAAAACAAAAGAGGGATCATGTGGACCAGTTCTGGATCGAGATGGGGTGAGAATGGGGCTCTCTAGCAAAGTAATGGTGAAACTTGGAGAGGGCAGTGGTTTTGGCATCAATCGTAGTAGGGCATTTCTTATATAGTCCAATAATCTTAGGGAGGGAGGGCTTACTGGACTCAGAAGAAGAGAGGAATCCGTTAGCGAAGAAAGTGGAAGGCTTGGACGATTATAGCGATCATGAAACCATCGACAATCGGGTGCACAATGTGTCCATACGACTCACAGGGAAGTTGGAGGTAGGGGACGACTCAATCCTGCTACCCAGAATCTGCATACCTGACCCAAGTCGCCCATGTGACACATTATGTTACAACTCTAAGGTTAGAGGGTACGTGACAAATAATGTCAATTAATTAGATTGTAACATAAGTCTACACATGTATTTTCTTATAGGGTTGGGGGTACAAATGACATCCGATTGGACCCAAATTTAAGGGTTAGCTAATAAGGACATGAGGAACCCAATTATTGCTTAGATCCAGGTTTTGAGGTTCATAAAGTCTTAATTCTACTGTGGTGCACTAAACCCTAATTAGGATTTTTGATTCAATTACATGGTCAAATTTGTGAATCCATACATGTAATCACATATTAATTCCTTCTAAGATTCCAAGTCTATCCTAGTGTGCATTATTATGGTTAGTACATTTAGTTTAGTATTATTACTAATTAATTCTCCAATTTAAATATTGTGGTAATAATATCCTATGATTTCATTTCTATAAAACCCTAAAGAGTAGATTAGGGTTAAAAGATATGAATGCTAACTAGTTCACTCTAAATCAAGAAGAATGGTATTTAAGAGGTTCCTAATAAATTAAGGGACAAGGAAAAAGAAAATTAAAGTTTGTACCTAGAATTGGGGATGTTACACTACTCGTGCTAGAATTCTAAAAAGAAAAGGACAAAGCTTGTTAGAATTGTTGATAATTTACATGTAGAAAAAGATGATCTTGAACATGCTAATATTTTATTGCTAGATGAAAACAATGCTTATCTTAGTCAAGTGAATTATCTTAAACTTGAAAATTCTAATTTTCTTGATAAGATTAGATTTCTAGAAGCTCAACCTCTTATGTATAGTTCAAATGAAGAGCATAGTAAAATTGTGAATTTTCTCAAGCTTGATATTGATGTTCTTAAAACTAAAAATGAGAGCAGAGATTTTTCTTTGCAAGGATTAGAATCTGAAAATGGTGTTTATCTTTCTAAGATTACTTTGCTTGAAAAAGAAAATGCTTCCTTTCTTACTAAATTCAATGTCCTTGAACCTTGTTCTAGTTCTAGTAGTAGAGAGAATAACGTTGTTGATCTGCATATTGATAAATATTCCTATATGACCAAAACTCTTTGGTTAGAAACTGATCTTTTGCATGCTAGAGATAATATCAATTAATTGTATTCTACTATTAGTTCTCTTATTCATGACAAACATAGTTTGAAATCTTCTATGCAAAGATTCTTAGATGATAAAATAGAATCTTAATCAAATCCTAGATCATACTACTGAACAAATGTGTAGGGATGGTATTAGACTTAATAGTAGCCAAAGGAACCACAAAGACAAAGGACCTTCAATTTTCAATGAAGAATCCTATAGTTCTTAGGCTATGAGATTGTGTAATCATTGCAATGAAATTGGTTATTAGGCTACATATTGTCCTTTTAGGAAAACACCCAAGAGAAGTAAGACTTGGGTTTCTAAGATAACCCCTCTGGACTCAAAAATATGACTGGGAACCATTTTATCTTTCTTCTTGCAAGTCACTTTCTAATCGATTGACTTGAGCTATTGATTTGCAAATTGGTCTCTCCATCCACATCAAATAAGAAAGGTGAGATGATGTGTGTGGCGTGGAAACAAGTGGAAAATAAATGGTTAGAACAGAGGTAATGTTTTTTCTTTCTCATATCCAACCATTCTATGTTTTTTTCAAGTTAGTATGCACTATACATATGATTTTTGAGTAAAAAGTGGTATATTGTGATTCTCATCACTTTATTTCTCAAAAACTATTTATGATGCTTTCATAGTGCGTTACTAACTTGCATATACATGTTTGGATATGGCTTATATTTTTATATAACCTCTAGTTATGTTTTTTTAAAATATATGTTTCTGACAGCAGGTGTTGTCAGCCGAGCTTGTCCTAATAGAAACTCAACCGACAAGCATCAATGGGTGTTTCCAGTTGTTGCCAACGACTGTCATCGGTCGAGAAGTTCAACCCAAAATCTCGGTCGAAAACATTGTACGCAGAATCTACATATAACTTTTTGGATGAGAATTTCCCTCTCAACTAGACTTTCTCAACCAATAGCCTTATTTTGCATGGCCTTTAGTACCTTTATATATGCATATTATCATGCTTTAAATTGCCTATCTTTTATACAACTCTATCTCTCTAATTTCTTTCTTTTTGATATCTCTATATCTTAAAATTATTTGTCTTGAGTTGTTATGTAGCTTTTGATGATGGTCTTTTTAGATCTCTTGGCTGTGTCTTAATTTTCTTATGTTGTTCTCTAACTTGTTACATATATCTAGTAGGATATCTTTTGATGCAAATAGAGGTTCTTAGTGGTAATCATCTTTTGGTAATGATGCATGTTTGCTAGTGAGTTATATCCTTTACTGCTTCTAAAATTGCATATCTTCTTGTTTGGATATATCTTTACATCTACTCATAGCTTGTTATTTAACTTGTGAATCTTTTGCTATGATATAGATCCTACTAGTAGTCCTAACTTGTGATGTCATCTTCTAGTAGTTCATATACATGTAGTTCTAGCCTTGTTCATCTTTTGATCAAGTGGTATTCAACTATATGTTATGCTTGTATCTTGTTTCATACTTGCTCAAGCTTGTTCCTTGAATTGCATATCTACTATCTTGAGTTACTTGCCTGCATAGCCTTAACTTGGTTGTTTGCTAAGAACTACATCCAGGATTGTTCCAATGCATGTGTTGATTTGCTTTATATACATTACTTGGATAAGCCCCTAGTTTTTGCTCTTCTACTATCCTCTCCAACATTTTGTATCTCCTTTCTCTAACATGTTTCGTTTTATCTGTTCAAACCCCTACTTTTTGAAATGACAAAGGGGGAGAAGGCATGTCTTATGTTAGATAGGGAGATGACATGTATGAGGAGAAAGCATGTCTTATGTTAAAGGGAGAAGACATATATCAGTAGAAGACATAGTTTGTATAAATCTTATGAAATCTCCATGTAGGTAGCATCAATTGAGGGGGAGTATGAGAACTCCATGAGAATCAATTGAGGGGGATCATATGAACTCAATTCTATTGAAATCCCTAGGTTTCTTCAAAGGTATGATTTTACTTAAAAGCTTTCAATACATTTATGGAATGATTTTTCATATTCAAAAAGGGGGAGAATGTGAGTCAAGGTCAATGTTGACTCAAGGTCTAAATTGACTAAACCCTTCTTTTGATGATGACTAATCATTCCACTTATCTGTGTACACTACTTCTACTTGAGTGATTTTAGATTAGGCGTAGAAACACTCCAAATGCCCAAACTTGCACATCCTAACTAGGAGAAAAGACAAGTCAAAATCAATGCAAGTGCACTTTTATGGAATATGATGTATCTATATTAGAATCATCTTGTAAATAACTTGTAATGATTATATGACTTGTAATTAAGCTTAGAAAAAATCAGAAGCACTTAAATTGAATATTTAAGCACTCAAATGACATTTTCCAAAATACATCACTGAGTGCCTATTCGGTCAAGTTTCTCCTATGACAAACTCGATCGAAACCCTGATGCATTTTGAGAATGTACAAGTTCAGTAGAGTTTCCAAAACACAGAACTCAAACAACACCATGCACTAGTAAAATAAATATAAGTGACCGGTTGAGTTTCATTTAGGATAAACTTGATCGATGCCTCAAATTTGCTTTGTCGCATAATACAAGATCCACTTTTGCAAAACAAAAATTGACTGATCAGACTACATAAAAAGTGTAGAAAAAGTATTTCTAGTCATTATAATGTTGCAAAACTAAAAAAATATCCGTTTCAACACCCCAAATGGCTAGTATTCATCCTTAAGTGTTTCTACTGGCTAGGAGGCATCCCCAACTATAAATAGGACCCTTGGGCTTCATCTAATGGTTAACCATGCACAATGTGGGTCCCTATATTATAGTTGAGTGCCTTCAAGAGCCTCCTTCCACTCTCTGAGCTTGATCACTTGCTACATCCATTAGAGTGAGTAGAAGATTTGTAAGAGATATAGTCCTACATGTATATCATGTGAGGCTCTTACTTTCTCCACATCAAAATCTCTCATTTATACCAAGAAGACAAAGATGAAGATTATCTCTCTTGGCTAAGAGAGGTGAAGAAAAAGAAGGGACGACATCCCTTAGTGAAAGTTTCTCCTTAGTGAAGGTGAAGTCAAAGGCAGAAGATCCAAGAAGAGTGGGCAATTCCTCAAATGTGGAAGACTTGTGAAAAGAGTGGGTAAGTCCTTGGTGAAGGTGGAAGACTCGGTGCAAAGTGGCTAAGTCCTTGGTGAGGTTGAAGACTCAGTCTTGGATAGGTAAGTCCTTAGGTAGGTTATTGGCTCCCTTCTCTTTAAAGGGAAGGTTGGGTATCCTTGGCCAAGAAAAGGAATGTCATATATTGTATGTCTTATAATGGAATATAAGTATTGCAATGTTGCAAATCCTAGAGCTTGACCTCTCTAGGTAGTGGACTAGCTTACTCCTAGTTTGGAGTATGGAACCACTCTACATTGCTTGTGTTATTTTGCTTTTTCAATCTCTCTCTCACTTTATATGTATGTTTTAGTTGCACTCAAAGTCCATACCTGCCATATTATATTAGAAATATCTTTAAGGTATAATGAATTTTGTTTAAGTTCTTTTAGCTCTATTCACCCCCCTCTAGAACCCATCCAAGATGCAACATGATTGATTGCAAATTAATAGTTGGATGTTTATTTAATTTCATGCAAACTATAAAGCCCCTATGAATATCACATGATATATGAATAACTTGCTCAAACCCCTCATACCAACTCTAGAAGTTTGAGAAATGAATAAGAGAGAGAAAGTCATTGAGATGACTAGGACCAAGCCCTACATTGGGATGATCATATGAGAACCAATCCCCAGATTGGGATGGTCATATGAGGGTAGGCCCAAGATTGGGAATACCAATATGGAACCTTGATCCAGATTGAGAAGGTGGCCTAATGTCTACTACAGGGAGAAGACCCTGAGAAAGGGTACCCCAAAGGTTGAGTACAAACGAATTGAGAAGTTATGATGAAAATGTTCATTTTAATTTTGTAATAATGATTGCTATGAATATGTTGTTACACTTAGATGTAAATATCTTGTTTCCCCCACATACCGGTATAACTTGTTATACATAACTTCTTTTTATTTCACAACATTTTAGGATAATCTGCTATTATTATGCAAGTATGATGAAAAATGGACATCCAGGGAAGAAGTCACTAAAAGAAAAAGATCTAATGTAATCATGGAGGATATGGATAGTTAGCTTTTATTTCCAGTTACAAACAATATTTTTCCCTTTCCAACATAACTACTTGGTGGAGAGTTTACTTTTATATTGTTCCAACCCTTTCTTATTTAGTGAAATTTATTAATTATTTTTTGTTAATTTCTAAACCATCAATCATGTATTGGAGTATTGGCCCCTTACCTCTAGGTCCACCTTAATTGGGGATAATAGGGGGAGGAGTTGTTACACAGTCTTCTCCGACTAGATCTCTCACAAGACAAGAAGATGAGTGACAACCTTCTAGGTTCTCTCAACTTGGAGGGTGGATTCTCCATGAGATCTCTACTCTTTGATGAGACAAACTTCCTCTTTAGGAAGAAAAGGATGCATGTCTACTTGCAAGGGATAAGCTACGACATGTGGAAAGCAGTCATGCTTCCCTACAAGAATTCGGGAGAAGATGTGACTACTTGGGATGAAGCTTACCTTAAAGAAAGCCCAATTGAATGTGAAGGAAATTAGCATCATCTATGCAGCCCTCACTCCTTCTAAATTCATCTGGATATCTTCTTGGGACACCACCTATGAGATATGGAACAAACTACACATTACCTATGAAGGAACCAAGCAAGTCAAGGATTCCAAGGTGTACATGCTCAAAGGTCTCCTTGAGAACTTCAAGATGGGTAAGAAAGAGAGTGGTAGGGATGTACTCAAGGATCAACACCATTGTGAATGGACTTGCTTCTTTGGGCCAACCCATGGATCAAATCACCATCAACTCCAAGATCCTTAGGTCTCTTCCTAAGAGGTCACAGTCTAAGGTGACTTCCATTGAAGAAACAAGAAGCCTTGGTGAGATTGATACCAAAGACCTCATTGGGAATCTTCAAGCCTATGAGCCTAGACTTGAAAAGCAAGCAAGAAGAAGAAAAGCTTGAAGAGAAGGAGTCAAATAAGATGAAAGAAAATGCCTTCATATCTCAAGTGGAGTTCATTAGTTTTCAACAACAACTTGCTTGTCGGGCTACTCCCTCCTCAAGTGAATATGAAGCCCCTAGTGAGCATGAAGCTAGCTACTCCAAGGGGGAAGCACTTCAAAGGAAATCCCTTCTCCTCTTCCTCTACTCCAAGGTGCTACGAGTGTGGACAAGAAGGACACTACAAGAATGATTTCCCCAAGGAAAAGAAGTTCTACTACCAGAACATTTCCAAGAATAAGGAGAACTACAAGAAGGAGAGCAAGTCCAAGAGGAAGGATAAGAAGGAAAGAATAAGTAAAGATGCAACCTATGCCGTATGGGAGGAGTCCTCTTCTAGTGATTCTAGCTCCACTGAGGGAGAATACCACCTTTCTCTCATGGCCTAAACTAGGGAATACATAAGTGAGGTAAGTGAGGTAAGCTTGAATGACTTATCTAAAGAAACCCTCATTGAAATGCTAAATGTTTCTCCTTCTTCTTATTACAAATGCAAATATAAGAATAAAAGGTTTGGGAAAATTATTTATGACTTGTACGCTAAAATTGATTTCCTTGAGCAAAATGAGAAAATCCATCTTGATAGTATAGATTATTTGCAAGGTAAATTTTTTGAACTTGAGTTGCAATACAATGGAGTTAAGGTAGATAATGTCATTTATCTTAAAAACATAAATAGTCTTAAAGATGAAAACCAAACTTTCCTTAATGAACTGGTTTCTATTAGAACTAAAAATGATAAGCTTATTGCCAAGTTCAATGATCATATACATGATTTTGATGACATTAAGGATGAAAATAGAATATATCTTCATGAGCTTACTTTGCTTAGATCTAAAAATGCTAGATTGCTTACTAAGGTCAATGATCTTTCTTCTAGACCTTTATTGACTAATAATGAAGTAGCTAGTATAACTCTCGAGAGATTCTTACTTGACTAAATCCCTCTGTATAGAGGTCGACTTGCTTCATGCTCAAGATGATCTAGCTAGCCTTTCTTATATTGTTATTACCCTTAGAGATGATATCCACAAGATTAGAGCCTCCTTGCAAAAGTTCCTCAAAGGGAAAAAGTCTGTCAATGAACTCCTATATCATTATACAAAACAAAATGGTAAAAGTGGTCTGGGATATGAGGGATCTCCCAAAAGCAAGGGCAAGGGTAAGAAAAAGAGAAAGGAACCTCCTATTTTCCATGGAGAGTCATATGGATATAAGAACCCTATGGTTTGTGCACATTACAAGACTGATGATAATTATTCTACTTATTATCCTTACAAAGAGAAGGGGACCAACCGAAAGATGAAATAGGTCCCCAAGCTAACTCTGGATCCCAAGGTTTGAATTGGGCAATGACATCTTCCTTTATTGTATGTAAAAGGAAAATGTATTGTCGACAATGTTTGCTCCAAGCACATGACATGTGAGATGCGCCACTTCAACAATTTCACTAAGAAGAAAGGAAGGTCAATGACTTTTGGTGATAACAACAAAGGTAAAGTTAATGGTGAGGGTGATATGGGTGATTCACTATGCATCAAGAATGTTCTTCTTATGTATGGACTACATCACTATCTTATTAGTGTTAGCCAATAATGTGATAATGGATATCTTGTCTTATTTACTTCTCTTGAATGCTTGCATCTAGATTCCCTCTCCTACAATGTCATAAATAAGGGAACTAGAAATGAAAATCTCTATGTTATTGTTCTTGATTCTCTTAAGTCTATTCTTGGTAAATGCCTTATTGTTGATAAAAGTTATATATATTTATTTATTTCTGGAACTGTAGGCTTGGTCATGTAAATATGCAAAGGAATTGGTCAAAGGACTTCCTAAATTAGACTTTGGGAAGGATGAGGAATGCCAACCTTGTACATAAAGAAAGAAAACCACATCCTCCTTTAAATTCAAAGGAGTCCTTGGTACCAAAGAGTTCTTGAACTTCTTAACATTGATCTATTTGGACCAATGAAAACTCAATCGCTTCATGGTAGCAAGTATTGCCTCATGATTGTCAATGAATTTTCTCACTTGGGCTTTTTTTTTTATAATGAGGAACCCCTTCCGGGATCGGCCACTATTGGACTCCACCCAGTCAAGGGTAAACCCTGGAACCAGCCACGTACATGGGGGCACCGCAGTGTGCTCAGTAACGTTGAGCCTTTATTGCACCCCGAGGGTTTTTGCCTAGAGTCGAACTCGGGTCCCTTCATTGGGGATTACCAAGCCGCACCACTTGGGATTTCTTCTTAGTTTCAAAAAATGATACTCTTGATATTTTCTCTACTTTTTGCAAATGAGTTTAAAATAAAGCATCTTCCCTAATTGTCTCTATCCGTAGTGACCATGGGGGAGAATATGAAAATGATATGTTTGAAAGGTGTTGTGAGGAATCTGGTTATTTCACACAATTTTTCTTCCCCTTGTACACCTCAACAAAATGGGGTTTTACAGAAAGAATAGGTCTTTACAGGAAATGGCTAGGACCATGCTTCTAGAGTATGATACTCCAAAGAATTTTTGGGCCAAAGCTACTAGTACCTTATGTTTTGTGCAAAACAAAGTTTTTACTCATCTTTCCTTAAAGAAAACTGCCTATGAGTTATATCGTGGTAGAAATCCCTCTACACATTTCTTTCATGTTTTTGGTTGTCATTGTTTTGTTTTAAAACACCAAGGATTCTCTCAACAAGTTTGATGCAAATTCTTACAAGGTGTAAGGAGTGGGACCCAGAGCGGATCCACTCCCTACTAAAAATAAAAAGGCAACATCCCTTATAACCAAAACCATCATAAATTTTTCACAAAAGGGATGATTACCAATTCATTCACATGTATGTATCATAAAACTAATAATTTAGCAGCGGTAGAGAATTATATCTAACTATTACAATTGAGTGTCTATGAAAATTCTTCACCACACATGGTGTACATAGAAGGAAATAAAAGGAACTATTAAGCAGTGGGTCGTCCAACTATATCAAATCCGGTATGTGCATATAATAGGGATTGGACAATATATAGGAAATAGGGAAAAAACCACAAGGCTTCCCATAGAATAAGAAAGAAGCATACAATTGGATATCAAAAAGGAATTCTTTGTATAACAAGAGAAACAAGATTATATGAGAAAACAATAAAGTCACCATAGTTAAATATTGCCTTTTAACCTCAAGTAGAAAACAATAATTAATAATAAGGATTATTCATGTGGGTAAACTAAACAATAATCACATAATAATATTTGGGGTATATGGCATCACCACCATAACCATATATTATGATATCACCACCATAATCTTTGGGGGAGTAATGGCATCACAACATAATTACCTAGGGACATGAATCACCATATGCACCCTCTATTGGTATTACACACAATAGGGATACATCATCCAATGTGAAAATAAACAAGTTACCCAAACCAAACATGCATTATAAATAGAGAGGCAAGTAGAGATATAGTTACATTTCCATAAATGTGTCCAAATTCCAAGAACCAAAGTCACCAATAAGAAGTATAGGCATAATCAATTATACCATCATGGCCAACACATGTAAAATTAAAGTTTCCATTAAATATAGATTATAAACACTAACAAGATACAAACTAAATGAAATAGCCACTAGATAAAAGGATAGGATCCAAGTAAGAATTATCATAGTGCACAATTCTAATTTCAAGATTAGGAAAACAATTGGTACAACTATAAGAAAATATGTGCCATCTATATAATGTGTCACCATCAAATCCGAGAGAGAGAGAGAGGAATAATGAATTGTCCAATATGACTCATAAGAGGATGCAATATACCTCACTGATGTGTATATCAGGTTAGGATCCACACCCTATATTCAATCATAGTTTATCTTCACCTAATATCATATTAGATGTAAACCATTAATTAATGAGTATATTAAAACCATAAAAATATCACCTTTTTATTAAATTGGAATTAGACCCTGAAAACTTCACCAATCAATTAGTTTGATTCTCTGATTAAGAAAATGTATCTTTTTGTCCAATTTGGGGTTTATATGACTAAGTTATAATTATTATGAATTTTATACATATATTTTATTCTATAAATATAATCCTTTGAAAAACATTGAAATAAGGCTCGAAAAGTATTTTTACTAGATACAAAATATTTTTCTGATTCCAAAACATATTTATTCATAATTTTTAGACAAGCAAATGAAATGTTATGATTTTTCTAATATGGACCAATCAGAAAAAGACACCTCAGCATATTCATTCAAGAGAGAGGGATAGGGGTGGGCTGCGTGACTTGTCCCAACCACAGGGAGCCAAGTCAGTGGTCCGCACCACTTAGCCATGCGTCAAACAACCAAAAATGAAACCAAAAGACCAAAAGACCCTTGCGCGAAACAAAGAAGTGATAAGGAAAGAACGGAGGGGAAAATCGTCAAAACACCAAGGGGATTTTCCCCAACCTCAGACTGTGCCATGGGCACCGAGGTGCTTGAGGTGGATTTCGGTGAATCTACTAACCTCAATTGTTCACAAAACTAAATACATAGAAGTGAAGAGGGAAGCAAGACAAACCTACAAAAGCATGCAATTGGTCGGAGGTGAAGAGGAGAGGGAGAGCCTTACGCCACAAACTCGAGTTCCCAACTCGATCACCAACAAGCCAAGTTGTGAACTCATGAGTAATTGGGTGGAGAGAAGAATTACAAGGGGCAAGGGAAGCTTGGGAAATGTATATTTATAGGTGATGAAGAGAGATGTAGCAAGGAGGGAGGTGGTCGAGATTGCTTGGAGAGTAAGAATTAGGGGTCTCCTAATTTCTTCATTAAAAGAGATAAGCACAGTATCAAAGAGTGTGGATCCCTATTTGGAATCTGTTGGTGAAGAAATCACTCAATTTGGTTGAGAAATTACCAAGAAAAAAGGATTTGAAAAATAAAAAATAGCAGTGGCATTGTTCACACCTGATCCCATGAGTAAGAAGATACAAGGGCCATTGGATCACAGACCACGATGGTCCTCTCAAATCCTAATCCTTCGTTGGCATAAAAAAAGAAAAATAAAAGGAAAATGACGTGTGACATATTAAATGAAATCCTAAACCGAACTGGAATATGGTGGATGCATTAATTTCTCTTTTTTGCTCTCTTTGTTTGAGTGTGCAAACAAATCCCAAATTAATTGACCTAAGAAAATTCAAGTATGTATAATCTAAATATATAATTAGATATGCCTTTTGAGAATTTTTGATTTGTTAATTAAGCAAATTCTTATTTTCTCTTTCTTCATGCATTAATGACTATAAGATTCTCCAAATTTTATGAAACTTCAACAATAACTCACATTTAATGTTTTGGATATGATTTTTTCATTATTTCCTCATGTTGAAGTTATTTGTTTAATCAATTAATGTATTGAATGTTCTATACACTTTCTCTCTCCTAGTTTCACCTTTTAATCAAATAGAGTGAAAATTCATCTAAAGGCATATTTTAACATTTATAACATGAATTTGGCATTAGTTGCCCCTTTTGGAGTCATTAAGTGATTTATTTCCTATTTTTGAGATATATCCTATTATCTCATTCAATTAATATAAATATAATTACAAATTTCCAAAATAGGTGAAACTTGGCACTTAAGTAAACTTTAACTCCAAGAAAATGAATTTGGGTTTAGAATTTTCTTTTGAGTTTCCCTTTTATGATTTTTAGGCAATTTACTTCATCTTTCCACTAATTGTCACATTAAAGCATTTAATGCCTTATTTTCTTGACTTTAGCCTTTTCCATTTTATCTCTTTTCCTCTTTCTTATTCCAAAAGGCCATAGAAGGTTCTAGTATGAATCATTTACTATTATCCCTCTTAATAAATTGCATTTTAGTCCCTCATTGAAACACCCACTAAGATATTTATGCATACGACCTTACATTGACATAATTATTATTCAATTACATTCCAAACCATTATTATTTCCACAAATTAAACATCAAGGCCTAAAAGGATATATAAGAAAGGAAAAGCTTGGCAAAGGGCCAAAAAGTGAGTATGTCCTAGTTTCAGTTTGTTACACAAGGCTTTATTTATTGGATATAGAATTACTAGTAGAGCATATAGCGTATTTAACATTAAATTTTCTAAAGTAGAAGAATCTATTGATGTTAAATTTGTTGAAACTAACCGCTCTATTTCCAAAATTATTGTAAATGATGATGTTGTAGATGAGGTGATTCCTAGATTAAAAGAGCTCAACATCATTGACAAAGGAAAAGAGGTGGTATTAGTGAAGAAGAGAAAGAAGAAAAGAAGGATCCAACTCCCTGATTTGGTAAAGATCATCCTAAAGACCTCATAATTGGTAATCCTTCAAAAGGGTGAAGACACGACTAACTTTAACAAAGAACAAGTTGACAACGCCTTCATCTCACAACTTGAGCCAAAGAATGTGAACTAATCTCTTAAAGATGATGAATGGATCCTAGCTATGCAAGAGGAGCTAGAGCAGTTCAATAAGAACAAAGTGTGGACCTTAGTACCAAGAAAAAATGATAGGAAAATCATTGACACCATGTGGGTCTACCGCAACAAGATAGATGTAAGCAGCAAAGTGTTAATGAATGAAACAAGGCTATTTGCTCAAGTCTACAATCAACCATAAGGTATTGATTTTGATGAAACTTGTGCTCATGTTGCCAGACTTGAGTCTATTAGAATGTTACTTTCCTTTACTAGCTATAAAAATGTCTTGCTATACTAAATGGATGTTAAAAGTGCATTTCTAAATGATAGAATAGAGGAGGAAGTCTATGTGGCTCAACCTCCCAAATTTGAACATGACAAGTTTCCAAACCATGTTTATTTTATACAAAAAGTTATTTATGGACTCGAACAAGCCCCTAGAGCTTGGTATGATAAATTAAAGAAATGTTTGCTAGAAAATTGCTATGTCATGGGCAAAGTTGATTCTACCCTATTTCTTAGCAACTTTTTGATTATTCAAATACATGTTGATGATATCATATTTGGTGGAACTTGATCTTGATCTTTTCAAGGAGTTTAGTTCTCTTATGCATAGTGAATTTGAGATGAGTATGATGGAGGGAGCTTACTTTCTTCCTTAGATTCCAAATCAAACAAACAAAGGAAGGAAACTTCATTAACCTAGGAAAGTATACAAGTGAACTCCTAAAATGTTTCGGGATGGAGAACACCAAGCCATTGGATACCCCCATGTCAAACACTGCCAAACTTAATAGAGATGAAGAAGGTGAGAACGTAAATGAGAAACTCTATAGGTATGATTGGTAGCTTGTAATATTTAACTGTCTCTTGACCTGATATTATGTTTAGTGTTGCCTTGTGTGTTATATTTCAATCAAGCCCTAGAAAATTCTATCTTATAGTGGTTAAGAGGATTCTTAGGTACCTAGCCAAAACCCAAAATTTTGGACTATGGTATCCCAAGTCAAGGGACTTTACTCTTACTACTTATAGTGACGTGGATTATGCATGGTGCTTAATTGATAGAAAGTGCACAAGTGGCACTTGCTTCATCTTCGGACCATGCTTAGTTTATTGGTTCTCTTAGAAACAAAGCACAATGTATCTTTTAACTATCGAGGCTGAGTACATTGTCACAACATCATAGGATACTAGTTCATTGTCATTCATGAAGAGGACTAAACCTCCATTAGGAATCAAAACATGCGCAAAGGCCATTTAGACCATACAATAATACTTCATGTAGGAACATCATTATCACTCAATAATTTGTAGAAGGTTCTACATGTCATAAATGAACCTGTTACTTCTAGATTTAACATAAGTATGCATCAGTCACAAGGGTTATGACAGTTTCAAGAGTAACATAATAGAGTTTAGCATTATGAATGTACCCATTCATCATGTCAAAATCATTTGGAAGATGTAAGCACTAAATCCTCATTAGCTAACCACTATAAGAAGGGTTCAAGGTGTGGGTTGGGTTTGTATTGCCAAATCAACATACATAGTTAAACCATCAGTTCTTCTAACACACATAGAAAATCCATATGATCATTCATAGACTTATCCACAAACATCATTTTATATACTTAGCATACCCATTAGTGCATTGATGGACTTGAACAAAAACTGTCAGTTCTTTCACAAACTTATACTAAAACACCCATCAATTCATGGTCCTTAAAATCCATCTGTTCATATTCCTAGCATAGCCATTGGATTATTCCTAAGTAAATCCATCATTTCATTTACCAAGTAGTGTTATTTATTCCCACACTAAGTAAATCCATTTTTTTCCTACTCTTAATAAAACCATCAGTTCATGGATCAAGTAGAACCATCGATTTCAACACCAAGTAAAACCATTATTTTCTACGCTAAGGGAAACCGTCAAATTTCTATACTAAGGGAAACCATTTCTTTACACTAAGTAAAAACCATCGTTTCATACTATCAAAATCAAGGTAGTCCCTTAGAGAAGAAAAAATGTTCATATGATCTAGGGATAGTTTAACAACACACAACTATCACAACATATATACAAAAAGTGCACAAAGGATCATCTTCTTCATAATACTAAGTTTCTAGGGTATGATCTATGTAGAGCAAGTTAAAATTAGGTTGGGAACAATTTGAAGTTATATAACTCACCTCAAGTATGAAGAAGAACGTCAAAACAACAAGGTATCTTATCCATGCATTATCATAACTCCCATCAGTTGTTTTGGTGGATTCAACAAGATGCATCATTAGAGAAACCATCAGATTGTGCACTATACTTCACCATTTTTACAAATCATGACCCTTCAATGTATTGTTCACTCCACAAGGGTATCCATCAGTTCTAGGTCACAAGAGAGAACTACCAGTTCCTCAAATACAAGGACAAACCATCAGATCCTTCACCTTCTCAATGAAACCATCAGATCCTCATTATACACAAAAAAGCCATCAATTTGTCACTTAGGTGAAAATCCACTAATTCTCAACCTACAAGGGAAAGGAGCAAACATCCGATGGTGAATACAAGCATCCAAAGGTGCAACCATATCAAACATTATGAAGCACACTATGAAGCACAACATGCATATGTGAAATTATAGATAGAACCCAAGAAAAGAGGAAAATTGCATAAAGGTCCACATAAGCACATAAATTGTAAAACTTAAGAAAACAAAGTCCAAAATGAACCAAATATGAAACATAGATTTGTCACTTGGTATCAAAGAACAAATTAGGGTTTAATCAAGGAATTTAGTACCTAATTAAATCAATAAAACATATTTAACCATAAAGCCAGGTCAGGGGTTATGCATTACTGCCTTGGGAGTATTATAACATCAGTTTAGACCATTCTATAACAAGGCAAAAGTTGTAACTTTATAGGCTAATTCCACAATTCTAATAAATACACATTATATTTTGGTTCCTATCTATCCGTTCTGTCTTGACAACTTTTCTGAGTAATAGTATTAATTGAGGTCTTAGATGAGAAGTGTAACATCCCAGACCTGGGTTATGAGTTAACCCTAGGTGTTTTGCCTAATTATGTAATTAATATACTGGTGATTATATTTTGGCATGTAATTAAACTCTTGAGGAACACATATTTCCATTTCTGCCCTAATTGAACAATGTTTTAGTATTGTTTTGTAATACAGGGACCTATGTGCAAATTACCCAGCTAAAGGGGTTAACTTGCAAATTTCACATGTTGAGATGTTCCTCTGATGTTGAGACATCATTAGAATGATTATGGTAAAGTTTGAAGGATTTCCCAAGCTTGAGCACCAAGGTGCAGCTGTGGAAGCAATCCCTGTGCTTGAAAACCCTGGTTTTGGGGTAAAATGCAATTTACCCAAAATTTGGAGTGCAACTTGTAAATTTCATCTTCTAAATATCTTTTATAACTTTTTTAATCATTTAGAGTAGAAATGATGAAGAGGGCACTTCATTTGAATAATCATATAATAAATGAACACCTTTGTGATTGAATAATCAAGGTGTAAGTATAATAGCCTTTTATATGTGTACTTTAGTAATGGGTTGATCTTCTTTGCCTTCAATTCTTGGCCTTAGAAGGAGATTGTCCTTACAAATAAGGGGTAGGGACGAGAAAAGAAGAAAGGAAGGACTTAGATGAAAAATGGGATAAAGTAGAAGCTTTATGGAGAAATTTCACCCAAAATATATATACCACTTCCTTTGCAAACAAAGGAACGTTTCTTTCATTCCCTCACTTATCCCCCTTGCTCAAACCGACTAAGACAGAGCTCTGGAGCATAGGAGAACGACCAGGGAGTTCAAGGTAAGTTTGGATCATTCCTTTTGCTTGAATTCATGGAGGAAACTCGATTTCAAGGTTGAATTCATGGCTAGCTCACCTAGCTTTATCTTTCTAGCCATTCCTTTCCAACTTTTCCTTGGAGAATCCACCTTGGCCGACATGTGGAGCTCAAAGACGCCATTAAAGACCTGAAGCTTGGAATCTTGGAGCTCAAGGAACAACCTTTAGGCGGGTTTTATAACTCTAAACCTTATGCTTTGATTATACATCTTTTTCTATGCATATAGTTGCTAGTTCTTCTTCTTCCCTATCTTCCCTTGCATCCTTGCAAGTAAAATCGTGAAGAACTGCTGCTGTTCTTGAGGTAGAAGATAAGGGCATTAATTCCTATGCTTATCCACGGATTTCCACTTTACGAAACGGTCCTAACCAATTGCCCATGCGGTTTGCACAACCGTTTGGTGGGCCAACGGTTTCAGGGTCGTATGGAGGCAAACGGTCTTCAAGACCGTTTGGTCCAGTTGACCAGGTGACGACCGTATGGGAATCCTGTTCCTAATTATGTAGGATGATCACCCATAAAATTTGAGGGATTAACTCCAAAGGAATCGTGAGATATAGGCAAATCAATTAGCAAATCCAATTGAATTAAGTTCTGATTTTCAACCTGTTTAATTTGCCCTTTTTGGGAAAACGATCTCAAGACCATTTGAGAAGGTTGACCAAGCGTTGACCGTTTGGGATTACTGTTCCTAATAATGTTGGTTGATGACCCACACAATTTGATGGCTTAATTCCAAACGAGTCATGAGTTGAAGGCTAATCAATAGGGCAAACCCTAATTGAAATCAGTGCTGAAATCCCAATGAGTTAATTAGAGGTTTTGGGTTGATTAGCCCAAACGGTCTCAAGACCGTTTGGGGAATCATCCAAACGGTCTCCCAATACCATTTAGAGGTCTGGGGTCAAGAATAGTTGACCAAGTGAAGGTCCAAAGGTACCAAACCATATTGCAATTAAGTATTGATGTGATGATCAACTCAATAGATAAAACCTTGATGAATTTTCTCTAGAGTCCAAAGATTGGATGGGCAAACGGTCTCAAGACCGTTTGGAACTCATCCAAACGGTCTCAAGACCGTTTGGTGTCAACCCAAGACCGTTTGGAGGTCTAGTGTTAAGGTAATTTGATCAATTGAGGGCCCAATTACAGTGGGTTATTGAAATAATCAAATTGCTGATTTGTGACTTAATTAAGGTTCAACCCCTATCAAATCAACTTAGATTTTTTATGAATTCTTGGGCAAACGGTCTCAAGACCGTTTGGAGGATATCCAAACGATCCCAAGACCGTTTGGGCCAAGTTTGAGCCCGATTGGAGGTCAATTGATGGGATCAACTTCGATTTGATTCACATTGTTGAGTGTTGATGGTTGAATGTTTATAGACCTTAATTGAACCAACTCCAACCCTAATTGGATATCAATTGAGGGTCAATTGAGTGACAAATTGGTTAAGGATAAACCTAATTGTCTCAATTGATAAGTGGCTAACAAGGATTTGACCAATTGAAGGCTTCAACATAGAAAACCCCAATCGTTTATAACCTTTAATCCACTTTTGAGGTCCAAACGGTTTGAGCCCATTTGGACCAAACGATCTCAAGACCGTTTGGGCTCAAACGATCTCAAGGTCGTTTGGACCAATCGATCTCAAGATCGTTTAAGATCAAACGATTTCAAACCGCATAAGCTTCAAACGGTTTGAAAGTCAACTCTCCCCAAACGGTCAACACACCCAAACGGTCTCAAGACCGTTTGAGACCAAACGGTCTCAAGACCGTTTGGTGGTTGAAGGTTGAAACCGTTTGAAGGTTTTCAAGGTTGTTTATACTTAATCACTTGAAGGTGTAAATGGTTCAATGGTGATCTAATCTAAACCCTAATGGTAACTTAGGACATTAAGGGACTAAATGACTAATGAATTGACCCATGATGACGATCAATGGGTAATTTACCAAAATGCCCTTGAAGGGTTCAATTGAGTAATACCTTGTTCTAATCAAACCCTAATCACATGATAGTGGTGATTTGGCTTATGATAGTCAATAAGGACCTAACCCAACCTAATCTAGAGTGATGTAATCATCCCCTATGAGTAAGAGGAGAGAGAAGATCCCAATTATGGTTGAAATCCAAGTAATGTACCTTTAATATATATATATATATATATATATATATATATATATATGAATGTACATGATTAGGGTATGATCCACCTATGTGAGATCATGAAAACCCTATTTATGATAATTGATGAATCTTAATCTTATCTGAGGACTTTAATGATGATGTTTCTCATACATGGTGATGTTCTGAGATCAATTCACCAATAGGTGAATAGTAAACCCTAATTGATGAAAATCAGGGAAACGTAGCTCTTGTATGAGTAGGGAGATATAACTTCTTTAAATGAGTTATTTATTGTTATCAGTTGATTTAACCATGCAGGTTCCTATATGAGGATGATCATATCCAGGTATGGATGATGATACTATATTCATTGAAAGCATGTTGTTAGCTTTATGAATAGTGATTTATCCTGATGCCTTGTTAATAGCATCTTATGAGATTGATAGGCTGTGAGAGCCATGAATACCATCAAGGTCATGCTTTAAGAGATGACTTGTGATGAGAGTACTGAGAAATGATGATTATGTGAGTTAGACTTGATACATTTAGTATTCTACTTTCATAACTGTTGTTCTAATGATTAATGTTTGAAAACATGTATGATGTTAAAAGAATACTAAAATGTACCTAACTAATCAAGTATAATCATACCATGTAGAGCCCTGATCATAGATCCATCATTGTCAGGAGTTAAATGATGGTGAAACAGGTTTTCCTAAGGGAACTCCTGGATCACATACTTTTGAGTATGTGGGGAAAATGGATGTGAATGTCCTTACATCCTAGTGTAGGAATCGATGTAGATGTATCTTAATCTATCAATCCTTCACTATGGGTTATGCCGGGGTGATGTAACACTAATCTCCCGAGAAAGTCTTTTATACCGCATCGATGAGAGATAAACAAGAAATCCCTCGATGGCGAAGAGAGTACAGAATTCCACTGTGACTCTAATAGCGAAGTATTAGAATACCCTGGTAAGCTATAGTAGCAGAGACATTAGATGTCCTGCATGTTGAACCTCACACTGACTGAGGAAGATGAGGTCATAAGAATCTGGCTCTTTTGATGACCTATGTATGATACCGATGCGACTTAATAGTGATTGGTTGGAGTATGAACGGTATACCTCATCTCTGCAGGGCATAATGATGTTTGTAAAACATAATCAACCGCGTAGCATATCTGCTTAGGTTGAACTACGAGATACATTGGTTGAAGATACATTACTTAGTATACATGTTTTTCATATCCCTTAAATGTTGTTGTTTTAATTGATAACAATCTGCTGTTAATTACCTTAAAGCTTTTATTGCCTATGTTGTTCTTGATTTGTTATAATAAAGCTTCTGGTGGAGAGTTATAACTCTTGCTGGGAAAATTATTTAAAATTGTCTCACCCCGTAGATTTCAACCTTTTTAGGTGGTCGTCGAGGATGAAGGAATCAGTCTGCAGGTGGACAGTATCAGCAGTAGCAGCACCAGGAGTAGTAGTAAATCTCAGGTGGAGATTCCGACTGCTGAGTTGTGTAGTTAGATAGTCAGTCCTATGTGTTCTCTGTACTCTCAGGTCCTTGGAGTCTTTTGGTCTAAGATTTTGGTTCTGAGTTCTTGAGATTTTGTATCATGTTGTATATAATTACTCAAGAAGTAATTATCAAAGATGTAAACAGTTATTCTCATTTTATGAAAGAAGTTTTTATGGATTCAAGCTCTTATCTCGAAAGGTTTTAATTTTCCGTGATTTTTGTCTTCCGCTGTTAATCGAACCGCTTCCTCTACGTTCAAATCGTGTTTATATCGTGGTTTGGAGATCAGAGCCCACAATTAGTGGTATCAGAGCTCTAGGTTCACTGAGTCTACAGAGACATAGGAATTAGGATGTCGAGTCTATCCTTAGTATTTATTTCTCATCTAATAGAGTATTCTGCTCCTCAGGAGAAGAAGATAATTAAGAATGTCTGAACCACACGAGGAGTTCGTGGCAGAAAGTAGTGTTGCTGCACCCCAAGGAGGTGCAAGGAACCTGGAGATAGAACAACCTGTACCTGAGCCACCCAGAGAGCCACCTCAGTTTGACCCAACTGACATGGAAAATCCAGCTGTTCAAACTATGTTCGGGCAATTTATGACTGCCATGACACACATCACCGACAGGATGCCCATGCCTGCACCTAGGGCACCTGCCCAGCCTGAAGGACAAGGTATCAGTAAGACGTTCGAGCGACTTCGTCGTGTCAGAGCAACTGAATACTTTGGAACAGCTGATCCTGCAGATGCCGATCTATGGTTGACCGAATTGGAAAAAGCTTTTAGAATCCTCAACATCCCAGAAGCTCAGAAGGTTAGACACGCTGTCTATCTTCTCAAGGGAAGTGCTGGTCACTGGTGGACCATGGAAGAGCAGAAGAGGCTTGGAGTGGAGATCTCGTGGGAAGATTTCCGTCGGGAATTTATCAATAGATATTTTCCAAAGACCTTCCTAGATGAGAAGATCTCTCAGTTTGAGAGACTGAGGCAGGGCATGATGAACATTAGCGAGTATGAAGCTAAGTTCATGGAGTTACTGCGGTTTTGTCCGCACATGGCTGCCACAGAAGAAGAAAGAATCAGAAGGTTTGAGAAGGGTTTAAACGCCGACTTGACTACTCCTGTGTCTGCCCTAGAGAATCGAAAGATGATTGCTACCTTCGTTGAGTCAGTTTGAAGGATAGAGAAATCCATAGTCGAGAAGAGACAAACCCATAAAAGATATCCGCAGTTCCAGAGTTCTTCATCTAGAGACTTTAAGAAGCCTAGATTCTCTGCACCTACACCTCCACCACCCAGAACGAGTGCTCAGACACAGTGGTCACCAAGTAGAGGCAGGGGATGAAGCCTACCTCAACAAGAGACTCGTAGTTCAACATCGATGTCAGTCACAAGACCACCCAGACCACAACAACTGGAGAAGAGCTGTTACAAGTGTGGGAAGGTGGGGCATTTAATGAAGGACTACCGATCTAGGCCTGTCAGTGTGACACAACCTCAGAGGCAGAGTCAACAGGGATTTCAGAGAAGGCAATCTCAAGGAGCAGCTCGAGGACGTGGACAAGCGTCTCAAGCTGGATCATCAGCACCACCTCAACACCAGGCGACAGCAAGGTTCTATGCTATGAACCCACCTGATGCAGTGGTCAATCCACGAGTAGTGGCAGGTCAGATGGAACTTTTATATTCTAATATGTCTAAATCATGTGTGGTATCTGTTCTAACTGACCCGGGTGCTACGCACTCCTTTGTCACTCGGAGAGTGATTCGTAACTGCTATATGAAAATTAGTCATAGGGCAGATAGCTTGTTTTTGGAGACTCCGTTGAGTGGGTCTGCCGTGTTGCAAGAGGTATGCTCTCCCTGCATTCTCTTCTTTTCTAATCATCGCATTCAAGTGGACCTTATACCACTTGATATGCAAGGATTTGATATAATCCTCGGGATGGATACCTTGGAAAAGTATCGAGTTGTCTTGGATTGTGAATCCAAGCTTGCTGTATTTGCTGATAAAAACAACACGTGGATCTTTCAAGGAGAAAGGAAGATTCTGCCCACCTGTCTTGTGTCAGCTATGGTTGCTGATAAGCTGATGAGGCAAGGATGTTATGCATTCTTGGCCCATGTGGTAGATGTTACAAAAGAAGGTCTCAACCCTGCTGAAGTTCCTATAGTCAGGGAATTCAAGGACGTGTTTCCTGAAGAACTTCCAGGTATACCACCGCATTGGGAAATTGATTTTGAAATCAATTTGATCCCATACACGAAACCTATAGCCCAGACACCGTATAGGATGGCACCTGCTGAGATGGCAGAACTCAAGAAACAACTTCAAGAGTTACTTGAGAAAGGTTTTATCCGACTGAGCATTTCACCTTGGGGTGCTCCGGTTTTGTTTGTTAGAAAGAAAGATGGGTCAATGCGATTGTGCATTGATTATAGACAACTCAATAAAGTCACGATAAAGAGTAAGTACCCTCTGCCGAGGATTGATGATCTCTTTGACCAGTTGCGTGGTGCAACCGTCTTCTCAAAGATAGACCTGAGGTCTGGATATCATCAACTCCGTATTAAGGATAGTGACATATCCAAGTCTGCCTTTAGGACAAGATATGGTCACTATGAGTTCACGGTTATGTCGTTTGGACTAACCAATGCACCAACTGCATTCATGGAACTCATGAATAGAGTTTTTCGACCTTTCCTCGATCAGTGTGTTGTCATCTTCATAGATGACATTCTGATTTTTAGCAAGGATGCTCAGTAGCATGAGCAACATCTTCGCCAAGCTTTGACCTTGCTAAGAGAACACAAGATGTATGCTAAGTTTAGCAAGTGTGAGTTCTGGCTGCCGGAGGTATCCTTTCTTGGACATGTGATATCTGCCTCGGGAATTCGTGTTGACCCTACAAAGGAAGAATCTGTTCTATAGTGGGAACAACCAAAGACACCGACGGAGATTCAAAGTTTCTTAGGGTTAGCAGGCTATTATCGAAGGTTCATTAAGAATTTTAGTTCCATAGCCTTACCCTTGACTAAGATGACCCGGAAAGAAGTTCCTTTTGACTGGAGCGATAAGTGCTAGCAATCTTTTCAGTTGTTGAAGGAGAGGTTGACAAGTGCACCAGTACTTGTGCTACCTAAGCAAGGCAAAGGATATATAGTTTTCTGTGATGCTTCTAAGAATGGACTAGGGTGTGTGTTGATGCAGGATAAACAAGTAATTTCTTTTGCTTCCCGACAGCTTAAGAAACACGAAGAGAATTATCCGACACACGATCTAGAGTTAGCTGCTGTGGTTCATGCCCTGAAGATCTGGAGACATTATCTTTATGGAGAGACGTTTCAGATTTTCACTGACCATAAGAACCTTAAGTACATCTTCTCTCAGCATGAGCTTAACATGAGGCAATGTCGCTGGATGGAGTTAATCAAGGACTACGATTGTACAATCGATTACCATCCAGGGAAGGCTAATGTGGTTGCTGATGCCTTGAGTAGGAAATCAGCAACATCAACCATGGAAAGGGCACAACTAAACTCTTTAGTATGCTCTAAGAGAGATATGCTTATCTCTTTAAGGCAAGACAATGTACAGTTGAAGGTGTCATTGTTAGCCGGGTTGTTGGCTGAGATGCATATCAAACCTACCCTTAGAGAGCAGATTAAGGAAGCACAGCAAGGTGATATTGTAGTTCAGCAGATTAGATTGGAGTATGGTAGTGAGAAACGAGATGGTTTCCATGACTCAGATGATCAAATAGCCTGTTATCATGGGAGGATGATAGTGCCGGATGTGGACAACTTGAGGAAGTTAGTCCTGGAAGAAGCTCATTCTTCGATGTATGCCATGCATCCAGGGAGCACCAAGATGTATCGAAACTTGAAAGATATGTATTGGTGGCCTGGAATGAAGAAGGATGTTGCAGAGTTTGTTCTGAGGTGTCCTGTGTGTCAGCAAGTTAAAGATGAACACCAGAAGCCTGCAGGAACAATGCAACCTTTACCCATACCACAGTGGAAGTGGGACCATGTTACCATGGACTTTGTTGTTGGCCTACCCAGGACAAGCAAAGGACATGATTCCATTTGGGTAGTTGTTGATAGGTTGACTAAGACAGCGCATTTCTTACCTGTCAAAACAACCTATTCTGCGGAGAGGTTATCACAATTGTATGTTCAAGAGATAGTGCGTTTGCACGGAGTTCCTGTCACTATAGTTTCTGACAGAGGTCCCCAGTTTACAAGTCGTTTTTGGGAGCAGTTACACAGATCCTTAGGCACCAAGCTAAGGTTTAGTACGGCCTTTCATCCACAGACTGATGGACAGTCGGAAAGGACCATACAGACCTTGGAAGACCTGTTGAGAGCATGTGTTCTCCTGTTTACCAAAAGTTGGGATCTACACCTAAGCTTGATAGAGTTTGCTTATAACAATAGCTATCATCATAGTATTGATATGGAACCTTATGAAGCCTTGTATGGTAGACGTTGTAGATCACCCTTGTATTGGTATGAGACTGGTGAGCATCAGTTGTTAGGACTTGATCTTGTGCAGCAAACTACAGAAAAGATTAAGGTAATACAACAACAGATTAAGACTGCACAGGATAGGCAGAAATCTTATGCTGACAAGCGTCGTAGACCCTTAGAGTTCCAGGTCAGAGACAGAGTGTATCTCAAAGTCTCTCCTTGGAAAGGATTTCTTCGTTTTGGAAGAAAAGGGAAGTTAGCTCCTAGATTTATGGGGCCTTATCCAATCATTGAACGGATTGGAAAGGTAGCATATAAGCTAGAACTGCCACCAGAGTTACAGAGGTTACACCCTATGTTTCACATTTCTATGCTGAGGAAATGTCACCCAGATACCGAGTCAGTTCTACAACCTATGGAAGTAGAATTGAATGAAGATATAACTTATGAGGAAGGACCAGTGTCAATCCTTGATAGTAGAAATAAAAAGTTAAAGAAGAAAGATATAAGCCTTGTGAAAGTCCTCTGGAACCACCATGGTGTTGAAGAAACCACTTGGGAACTAGAGGAGGAGATGAGAAGGAAATACCATGCTCTTTTCTCTTCATACGTTTTATCGATTTCAGGGACGAAATCCTTGTAAGGGGTGGATAATTTGTAACATCCCTGACCTGGGTTATGAGTTAACCCTAGGTGTTTTGCCTAATTATGTAATTAAGATACTGGTGATTATCTTTTGGCATGTAATTAAACTCTTGAGGAACACATATTTCCATTTCTTCCCTAATTGAACAATGTTTTAGTATTATTTTGTAATACAGGGACCTATGTGCAAATTACCCAGCTAAAGGGGTTAACTTGCAAATTTGACATGTTGAGATGTTCCTCTGATGTTGAGACATCATGAGAATGATTATGGTAAAGTTTGAAGGATTTCCCAAGCTTGAGCACCAAGGTGCAGCTGTGGAAGCAATCCCTGTGCTTGAATGGGGTAAAATGCAATTTACCCAAAATTTGGAGTGCAACTTGTAAATTTCATCTTCTAAAATATCATTTATAACTTTTGTCATCATTTAGAGTAGAAATTATGAAGAGGGCACTTCATTTGAATAATCATATAATAAATGAACACCTTTGTGATTGAATAATCAAGGTGTAAGTATAATAGCCTTTTATATGTGTACTTTAGTCATGGGTTGATCTTCTTTGCCTTCAATTCTTGGCCTTAGAAGGAGATTGTCCTTAGAAATAAGGAGTAGGGACGAGAAAATAAGAAAGGAAGGACTTAGATGAGAAATGGGATAAAGTAGAAGCTTTATGGAGAAATTTCACCCAAAATATATATACCACTTCCTTTGCAAACAAAGGAACGTTTCTTTCATTCCCTCACTTAACCCCCTTGCTCAAACCGACTAAGACAGAGCTCTGGAGCATAGGAGAACGACCAGGGAGTTCAAGGTAAGTTTGGATCATTCCTTTTGCTTGAATTCATGGAGGAAACTCGATTTCAAGGTTGAATTCATGGCTAGCTCACCTAGCTTTATCTTTCTAGCCATTCCTTTCCAACTTTTCCTTGGAGAATCCACCTTGGCCGACCTGTGGAGCTCAAAGACGCCATTAAAGACCTGAATCTTGGAAGCTTGGAGCTCAAGGAACAACCTTTAGGCGGGTTTTATAACTCTAAACCTTATGCTTTGATTATACATCTTTTTCTATGCATATAGTTGCTAGTTCTTCTTCTTCCCTATCTTCCCTTGTATCCTTGCAAGTAAAATGGTGAAGAACTGCTGCTTTTCTTGAGGTAGAAGATAAGGGCGTTAATTCCTATGCTTATCCACGGATTTCCACTTTACTAAACGGTCCTAACCAATTGCCCATGCGGTTTGCACAACCATTTGGTGGGCAAACGGTTTCAGGGTCGTATGGAGGAAAACGGTCTTCAAGACCGTTTGGTCCAGTTGACCAGGCAACGACCGTATGGGAATCATGTTCCTAATTATGTAGGCTGATCACCCATAAAATTTGAGGGATTAACTCCAAAGGAATCGTGAGATATAGGCAAATCAATTAGCAAATCCAATTGAATTAAGTTCTGATTTTCAACCTGTTTAATTTGCCCTTTTTGGGCAAACGGTCTCAAGACCATTGGAGATGGTTGACCAAGCGTTGAACGTTTGGGATTACTGTTCCTAATAATGTTGGTTGATGACCCACAAAATTTGATGGCTTAATTCCAAACGAGTCATGAGTTGAAGGCTAATCAATAGGGCAAACCCTAATTGAAATAAGTGCTGAAATCCCAATGAGTTAATTAGAGGTTTTGGGTTGATTAGCCCAAACGGTCTCAAGACCGTTTGGGGATCACCCAAGACCGTTTAGAGGTCTGGGGTCAAGAATAGTTGACCAATTGAAGGTCCAAAGGTACCAAACCATATTGCAATTAAGTATTGATGTGATGATCAACTCAATAGATCAAACCTTGATGAATTTTCTCTAGAGTCCAAAGATTGGATGGGAAAACGGTCTCAAGACGTTTGGAACTCATCCAAACGGTCTCAAGACCGTTTGGTGTCAACCCAAGACCGTTTGGAGGTCTAGTGTTAAGGTAATTTGATCAATTGAGGGCCCAATTACAGTGGGTTATTGAAATAATCAAATTGCTGATTTGTGACTTAATTAAGGTTCAACCCCTATCAAATCAACTTAGTTTTTTTATGAATTCTTGGGAAAACGGTCTCAATACCGTTTGGAGGATATCCAAACGATCCCAAGACCGTTTGGGCCAAGTTTGAGCCCGATTGGAGGTCAATTGATGGGATCAACTTCGATTTGATTCACATTGTTGAGTGTTGATGGTTGAATGTTTATAGACCTTAATTGAACCAACTCCAACCCTAATTGGATATCAATTGAGGGTCAATTGAGTGACCAATTGGTTAAGGATAAACCTAATTGTCTCAATTGATAAGTGTCTAACAAGGATTTGACCAATTGAAGGCTTCAACATAGAAAACCCCAACCGTTTATAACCTTTAATCCACTTTTGAGGTCCAAACGGTTTGAGCCCATTTGGACCAAACGGTCTCAAGACCGTTTGAGGCCAAACGGTCTCAAGACCATTTGGGGCCAAACGGTCTCAAGACCGTTTGGGCTCAAACGATATCAAGGTCGTTTGGACCAATCGATCTCAAGATCGTTTAAGATCAAACGGTTTCAAACCGCATAAGCTTCAAACGGTTTGAAAGTCAACTCTCCCCAAACGGTCAACACACCCAAACAGTCTCAAGACCGTTTGAGACCAAGCGGTCTCAATACCGTTTGAGGTCAAACGGTCTCAAGACCGTTTGGTGGTTGAAGGTTGAAACCGTTTGAAGGTTTTCAAGGTTGTTTATACTTAATCACTTGAAGGTGTAAATGGTTCAATGGTGATCTAATCTAAACCCTAATGGTAACTTAGGACATTAAGGGACTAAATGACTAATGAATTGACCCATGATGACGATCAATGGGTAATTTACCAAAATGCCCTTGAAGGGTTCAATTGAGTAATACCTTGTTCTAATCAAACCCTAATCACATGATAGTGGTGATTTGGCTTATGATAGTCAATAAGGACCTAACCCAACCTAATCTAGAGTGATGTAATCATCCCCTATGAGTAAGAGGAGAGAGAAGATCCCAATTATGGTTGAAATCCAAGTAATGTACCTTTAATATATATATATATGAATGTACATGATTAGGGTATGATCCACCTATGTGAGATCATGAAAACCCTATTTATGATAATTGATGAATCTTAATCTTATCTGAGGACTTTAATGATGTTGTTTCTCATACATGGTGATGTTATGAGATCAATTCACCAATAGGTGAATAGTAAACCCTAATTGATGAAAATCAGGGAAACCTAGCTCTTGTATGAGTAGGGAGATATAACTTCTTTAAATGAGTTATTTATTGTTATCAGTTGATTTAACCATGCAGGTTCCTATATGAGGATGATCATATCCAGGTATGGATGATGATACTATATTCATTGAAAGCATGTTGTTAGCTTTATGAATAGTGATTTATCCTGATGCCTTGTTAATAGCGTCTTATGAGATTGATAGGCTGTGAGAGCCATGAATACCATCAAGGTCATGCTTTAAGAGATGACTTGTGATGAGAGTACTGAGAAATGATGATTATGTGAGTTAGACTTGATACATTTAGTATTCTACTTTCATAACTGCTGTTCTAATGATTAATGTTTGAAAACATGTATGATGTTAAAAGAATACTAAAATGTACCTAACTAATCAAGTATCATCATACCATGTAGAGCCCTGATCATAGATCCATCATTGTCAGGAGTTAAATGATGGTGAAACAGGTTTTCCTAAGGGAACTCCTGGATCACATACTTTTGAGTATGTGGGGAAAATGGATGTGAATGTCCTTACATCCTAGTGTAGGAATTGATGTAGATGTATCTTAATCTATCAATCCTTCACTATGGGTTATGCCGGGGTGATGTAACACTAATCTCCCGAGAAAGTCTTTTATACCGCATCGATGAGAGATAAACAAGAAATCCCTCGATGGCGAAGAGAGTACAGAATGCCACTGTGACTCTAATAGCGAAGTACCAGAATACCCTGGTAAGCTATAGTAGCAGAGACATTAGATGTCCTGCATGTTGAACCTCACACTGACTGAGGAAGATGAGGTCATAAGAATCCGGCTCTTTTGATGACCTATGTATGATACCGATGCGACTTAATAGTGATCGGTTGGAGTATGAACGGTATACCTCATCTCCGCCGGGCATAATGATGTTTGTAAAACATAATCAACCGCGTAGCATATCTGCTTAGGTTGAACTACGAGATACATTGGTTGAAGATAGATTACTTAGTATACATGTTTTTCATATCCCTTAAATGTTGTTGTTTTAATTGATAACAATCTGCTGTTAATTACCTTAAAGCTTTTATTGCCTATGTTGTTCTTGATTTGCTATAATAAAGTTTCTGGCGGAGAGTTATAACTCTCGCTGGGACAATTATTTAAAATTGTCTCACCCCGTAGATTTCAACCTTTTTAGGTGGTCGTCGAGGACAAAGGAATCAGTCTGCAGGTGGACAGTATCAGCAGTAGCAGCACCAGGAGTAGTAGTAAATCTCAGGTAGAGATTCAGACTGCTGAGTTGTGTAGTTAGATAGTCAGTCCTATGTGTTCTCTGTACTCTCAGGTCCTTGGAGTCTTTTGGTCTAAGATTTTGGTTCTGATTTCTTGAGATTTTGTATCATGTTGTATATAATTACTCAAGAAGTAATTATCAAAGATGTAAACAGTTTATCTCCTTTTATGAAAGAAGTTTTTATGGATTCAAGCTCTTATCTCGAAAGGTTTTAATTTTCCGTGATTTTTGTCTTCCGCTGTTAATCGAACCTCTTCCGCTACGTTATATCGTGGTTTGGAGATCAGAGCCCACAAGAAG
Organism: Alisma plantago-aquatica; assembly: GCA_963693085.1. Lineage (NCBI taxonomy): Eukaryota > Viridiplantae > Streptophyta > Magnoliopsida > Alismatales > Alismataceae > Alisma > Alisma plantago-aquatica. The sequence continues at coordinate 1,286,149,974 of OY856409.1, forward strand.
TGCTTTTTAACAAAGATGGTGTTATGATAAAGTTGTAAGAGATTCACTTCAATTAAGGGAATAAATTGACTGCAAGCATATAAATCATACGGGCTGACTAGATAAAGGCCAAAAATACTGAAATAAAGAGAAAATTTTGAAAATATAAAGCTAAAAAGCTAAACTACATAACTTAATGAAACTGATAGAAAAAGAAGATAGAGTGGGTGGAATGAGAACACATCACCCACCTCCACCCCAAGCTTACAATTTTGCTTGTCCCAAGAAAAAATTAAATTTAGAATGGAGGAACGATTTTTTAGGGGATCACCAGGAGCCCTGGTAGATCAAAGAATGTCTAGCTAAAGGGGATGTTGATGAGGGCTAGAGATTTGATTAGAGGACCTGCATGATACACCCAATGATTGGGTGGTTGTGGAAGTTCAAAGGGACTTTTTGGTTAATTAAAATAATGTTTCTTTTTACCTCACAGTCCCTCCTTTAGGATCCAAAAATCTTCCTTTATCAATGGAGTAAGTGTTGTCAATTTATTTGGATGGAGGATATGATAATGCTCATCAGTTATCTTTGGGGTTAACTCTTCCTCAAAGAACCAAGGTGGATCTTCTTTTTCAAAGGAGAAGGTGGTATAAGATGAATCCACTTTGTGTAGCGTCCGATTGCGGTAGATCAAGTGGAGGTTCTGGATCGAGTTTCTCCTCGTCATCTGGAACTACATGTAATAGACATGATTCTGGCATGGGTGGAACTTTCAAATTAGCCTAGTGTAACTTTATATGCAGATATTTGTCCTCTTCATCTAATACTTCATCAATATGAAGGTATATGGAGGTATCAGGGTCCTTTACTATGACGAAAGGGAGATTTTATTCCTTCATGAAATATATGGCCAAATCAATGGGCTCAGAAGATATCACCTTAAGATATAATAGATGCATGTAAGGTTCTTGTAGAGGTGGAATCACCCCATTAGACTCAACCTGATGTAGAACAAGGTATATGCCACTTGATGAGGAAGCCCTTCTTCAAAAGGATCCACATGCTTATGATCCAAAATAGGCTCAACCAACTTTTGTTGGTCATTGATAATGCCTGGATCAATGTTTATATCAGAGGTGGTTGGTGGAGCTTTATGTTCTGGAGTCAACTTTGGTTGCTCCAACTTCTTCTAGCTCACCTTATCGGGTTTAACCTGATGTGGAACAAGGAGTGGCTGAAGTGGAGTGTATGACTCTTAGTGAGGAAGCTCTTCTTCAGAAGGATCCACCCATGCATCATCAGAGAGTAATGGTACATTGTCCACAATAGGCTAAACCAAGGTTGGTTGATCGTTGTAAACATCTGGATCTAAGCCTACAATAAAGGAGGTTGTTGGAGCATTAGTTTTTTGGGAGGTTCTTTGAGCCTATCAGTCTTTAAACTTTTTCTTGAAGGACTCTGGACTCATGAACTTATCTATATAGGCACCCATCCATTCACTTTCTGACTTATATGGATAGTTGGGGGCCCATACATCTATTGTCCGAGCTGTGTCAATTTCCTCCATTGCGGAGGCCTCGATTTCTTTATGAGACATGTCAATATCCTGATCAAGGTTACATTGCAACTCTATTGCACTGCTTAGGGATTCTTGCAAAACAATCTCTTTTGTTCTTGCCTTGACCCTCATGGTCTCTCTTTGATTAGCAAGGGTCTATTCTGTCCAATGGTTTTCTTCTTCCTTGCTTGCAAGGTACGATGTTTCAAATTTCTCCTTGGTGCTGTAATATTATGTTCAAGGTAGAGAATTCACATGTTTGATTTTTGTGGAGATATCTTGTGGTAGGTTAGTATGTCATGATAGGGGGAGTCACATCTCACACATCACACATTCTGTGGTACCAGCCACTCCATTTTTTGTTTTTTTTTTAAACAAAGGTTAGCAAAAAACTAAGAAATTAAGGAAAAACTAAAAATTCATCTAAAAACAATACTATCAAAATGGAAACTAGGTAAAAGGAGTATGATACAAGAATGAGTCTTGATAGGATAAAAGGGAGAAAAGAAAATTCCTAATCATTCAAAATATGAGAGTTTGAAAAAACTCTATATTCCGTCTCCGACAACAACAAAATTTAATGTGATGTCATTAACACACAAAATTCATCAAAGAAAACTATCCATGGAGTTTAACCTTTGATGGCTAATCAACCCACTTGTAAACAAATGGGCTGATGTAATACAGAAGGTATCGATCCCTAGAGATGACATGTCAAGAATTAAATTGAATCGAATGTGATAAACAATATATAAACTAAGTTCTGGAGAATGATTTATCTAAAACAAGAAAGTAAAGTTACTGGACTAAAAAGTTTTGAATTGAAATGTAGAACTGAAAGGAACACAATTAAATTGCAAAAATTGAAACTAAGTTGTCAACAAGATTAAAAATGAAGAGAGAAAAGAGCAGAAGGGATGAACCCATTAAGAATATTTCAATTTAATGGAATTTTCGAAAGTCTGAGTATCACCACCATGAACTCCTTAGTTATCTTAATCACTTTTGGTTTTTTTTAGATAACTATAGATTAGGACCATGGAGATATGTCTTATTTGGTATCAGATCCCATAGATTAAACTATCCCTAGAACTGTGGTCATCGATGTTCTATAGGTCTTGGTTCAATCATCCGATCTATTCCTGTCACTAGTATCTTTGAGGAACACATGCGTTCTATCTGATGTTCTGGTCCATAAGTCCAAGGTTATATCATCATGGATCATAACTATCATGGAGCACAACTTCTGATCACATTCTATGTTATTAATTAGATAAAAACATATCTTTTATTATCTTTATGGATATTACAATTTGGTAAGATAAGGTATGGAGATCATGGGGCTACTCCCCATGTCCCAACAAAGGGGGAATTACTCAGACATAATCAAAGTGGAATGAGGCAAGAGTATGGAAATTTTGATTTGAGATCTTGAGTTCTAATATCATTATTTGTTGGATTCCCCCCTCCTTTTATAGGGAGAAAGTAGGGGGGAGAAAAACCCTAGAGATATGGCTCATTGGTGGCGGCTTCCTACCTGATCTAGGGTGCGGGTCGATACACTAGGAAACCCATTCGATCAATTGGATTTAATATGTTGTTTCAACCCAAAGTAAGTTGGTTAAACTATGACTGTATTGATCACTTTCCCATTTTGAAGTTTGATTGGGTCTTGAATGTGAGTCAATCGATTGGGATGGTGGTTCGTCAGACCTTGTCTTTAAATGTTTTCTTTGATCCGGCCATTTCGTCTGAAATAATGAGCTCTTCCAAAACTACGTTTAACATGTCTGTAATACATTCTTTCTACCACACAAAAGCATATGGCATTGGCCAACTTTCCTTTGTGACTATTCAAAGGAGTAAACGTTTACAACATTCATTGCTTGCCCCAAATAGATAAATTTATTGAATTAACTTATTTTGTTGTAGATTCTTGCTACTATGATTTGATCAATTGGGAAATCTAGTTGACTGACTGTCAAGGCTATCTGTAAGTACATTTTTCTTGTAGGTGATAAAATCATATTTGAATATTGTTTTATGACTTAGGATGTGACACACTAAAGCCGTGCGTATAACGCAAGTGCACATATCAATGTAATATAGGCCTTCTGAGGCCCGAGTCGAACTCAGGGAAATGTAAATTTTAGTAGACTACTACTAACTGGTCACGATCAGCTAGACCGATTGGAAAAGTTGATTGTTTGGTTTTAAAAAGAAAATAAAGTAAAAAGAAAACAAAAACAAGCAGTGACTAAATGTTTAGTTTAATCAAATTAAATGGGAATCCTTAGGATTGTGGTTTCACCGCGAGGTCTCACTGCATGCAAATCTACACAATTAACATAATTCATTCTCTTTCCCTGATTATGACCCGTAGTCAGAATTGCTCGCTTCTACGATACAATTCACTACCTAGTTCTAGGTCAGTTCCACGCCAACAATAACTTATACCCTAGATCTAGGTGCTTTAATTATTTCTCTGAGTATCCACCATTAATTGTACATCACCTTGTCTAAGGAATTTATTGATTAATGTGTTAATCGTGCCTTTTCAACCACTAATTCTTTGTCAGAAGTAATTAACGGTATTAGAAATCGACTATGGTGATCAAGCATAGTAAATTGCAACGGAAACATGATAACATATCAAGGGAAAGTGAGACAAATTATGATAATCAATATAACATTGTCATACAACGATTCCCCGGGCTACTTCCGGTCCTAAGGATAGAGGGGATTAGCCCCACATGTTCATCTCAATAGTACACGTGGAGAAAAAAGAGGAAGACATGGGGAAATGAGAGAAAATATGATGAAACCCCTGAAACGGAGAAGATTCAGGTGATCCTCAATGTGAGATGCACAATCTACAACTTCCGATAGTGAAATCGTCTGTCTGTGGCTCTGGAAATGTCTGGGGCATAGCTCTGGGCTCTGTTCTTCGCTCTCCTCTTCTCCGGGACTTGTGCAATGGAATATAACATGATCCCTTCCTTTCGGCCGCCTTTTCCTAGGTATAGGTACCACTTACGGCCGCCAAAATATCGCAGCCGTTCGATTGTGATCATTATGAACAATTTCCTGATCTGACGGCGTCGATACCATCGACGGGGTGTCGATAGTATCGACCCCCTAGGGTACCGATGCTGTCGATAGTATCGACCCCCTAGGGTACCGATGCTTTCTTCAATTTATGGAATCCGCCTGTTGGCATCTCGATACTATCGACAGTATGGTCGATGGTATCGACCTGGATGCTTTTCCTTTGGCCTTGTTACTGATGTCGAGTCGATAGCATCGACGGGTCCTGGAATGTAAAGTACCTGAAACCAAGTGAAAAACACAAATCAAATTTGAGAAATTTGATAATTCATATGAAATAGGATAAAATAAGATACATTTGATGCATACAATGATTATAGACTGAAGGAAATGAATCATGCTATTATAGTCACAAAATGACAAATAATAGCACAAAACAAGTATAAAATTAGCCTATAAATGCGACTCAAAATCCCTACATCAAACTCCCCTAAGATTGAGTCTTGCTCTCCCTCGAGCAACAAAACTTTAAAATCTGATTGAGAGGGTCAACTAAAGAACATAATCACATAATTGATATCTCAATATGATTCCTGCCTACATTTCGCATACTGACCCTTACCAACCACAGAACGATAACCACCCTTCAGGCAACAATAATCATTCATAAGAAATGTCTACCCCAAGATCAACGAACACTATCAAATAAGGCAATTAACATAATAGAATCTTCAGGTTCAGGCTTGGTGCATCTTGTGATCTCCTATCTACGTTTCTCATTTCCTAACTACCATCTAAATGGAAGCAGATCTCCTGATATACATGAATGATGAGAATATCATGGGTGGCCTACCACTTAGAGCAACGGGTGGATGGAATGGGTGGCTGTGGAAGAAAAGGAAGTACATTATAGTCGATCATGCAAAAACCAAAAATGAATGACCTATCACGATGCGAATGCAAATGAAAATATCCTAATGCTACATTTCTGGTGGAATGATGCATGTACTATCATTCCGTCTCAAAGTGAGATGGAATATATAAGTAACTACACCATGTGCTTGTTCTTCCTAAAATGCGGGTGAGAACATGTTCCTTTCTCCATCTTATTCATACTTTTTTTTTGTCTTTTTTTCATTCATTTTTTTTTCAAAGCCCATTTCTATAAACAAGAATGGAATATTTGTTGGGCCTCCTTCCTTTTACATAACTTGTACATTTGATGCATTCTTTTTGGAGGGTATGAAACAAGTTCAACACCTTTAATGTTTTTAGAAGAACATACAACACATGATGTACAACTATATGCTCAAAAGATGTGAATGCACTTCATTATGACAATTATGCAACTAAATGACATGCACCTAAGGATAATGTGCATGTATAACTACTCTATATTTGTCATTTTCCATTTTTATGTAAAACATGCAAAAATAACTGTAATGCATGACCTATCTACGTGGGATGCAATCAAAGAGTGAAAGACAGTAATGTGATCCCAATTCTTATGGTTGAGAGTGAATGAAATTGTGGTGGATCAGATCACAAGACTAATTGACAAAACCTTCAGATAGAATTATATATCCCTCCTTACTGATTTGTGTACCAATTAATCAAGGGGTTTCTCTCTCTCACTTCAAATTAATGTCACGTTATCATTTGATTGGTTTAGGCTCAACATCCATATCAATCCTCTTAACATGAACCATACAGATACACAATCATGATCATATATTTTTAAGTTGACCTACCCAATGAGTTTCACAAGTAATGTCCTCAAATTCTCACAAGACAAACTTACAATTTCTTAAGGATTTTTTCATTAAAAATCATTTTATCACAAATCCCCAAGTGAAAATGAGATGACATGCAATTAAATTAGACTCCAATGATTACACTAGATAGATAGTGGATCCTAGAAAACAGTAAATCTAGAAATTAAGAAAGCTAACAAGAAAGATGAAAATTGCAAAAACAAACTAAAAATGAAATAAAATAAAGAAAAACTAGATAGAAGTTGTTCCAGCACCCCCTAAGCTTGAATTCAACTATGGCCTCATAGTTCAAATCTAGACTTAAGAGGTGGAACAGTGATACCCCTTTTACTGCTCTGGTGGTGGGTGTTGCGGGTACTGCTGGCCACTGGGATCCCAACTAGGAAATTGCCCCTGAAATTTGATGGAAAGAATTTGTCCTCTTTTATAACTGTGGCCGGCACTACTAACAGTCTGTCGATAGTAGCGACAAGGTGTCGATACCATCGACACCGTCCATGGATACGCATTATGTACCGCTCGATGAAGACTATGTATCATTGACGTATCCGTCGATACTATCGACGGGGTGTTGATGGTATCGACACCTGCATATGCCTTTGCTCCTCATGAGGTTTGGCCTTGCAACTGTGATGTTGATGTGTCGATACCATCGACCAATGTGTCGATGGTATCGAGATTGCTGAGAAGGCCCAGTCTGAAAATCTCCAGACATCTCGCTACCCTTGATGGCTAGGTCGATACCATAGAATCTTGAGCATCTTTCTGCCTATTCCCGTGTCGATACCATCGACGAGGCTATCCATAGTATCGACGGGATGAAGTTTCAGTAGAAATTTTTGTTGTTCCAAATTTGATACCATCGACCCAGGCATCGATAGTATCAACCGTTTCCCAGCCTGCACACTCAACAAACATACCAGGGTATCATTTTTACAAACTAACTACAACGGTAATAAAAAAATTACTTAGGAAAATGAAAAATAAAGCACGTGAACATGTAATCTACTGAGGTTGGGTTGCCTCCCAACAAGTGCCCTTCTTTATCGTCTTAGGATAGAAGATACAGATACCTTAACCTGGGTTGTCAAAGGATGTCTCTAATGATTCACTTGACAATTTAAACTCAACTCTATCTTTACCAATCCCCAACATCAGGTAGCTTCACCCAATAGCAGTGATTACATCAGCCGTAGCTTGGAATGACCTTCCCAATAACATCTCACATCCTTCCAGCTCATGCATGTCCATTACCACAAAGTCAACATGGAATATGAATTTGTCGACTTTGACTAGCACGTCCTCGCATATACCTTGTGGATTAACAATGGATCCATCCACCAACTCGATTGTCATGGAAGTTTGTGTTGGATTCTTCAATCCCAGCTTTTGAAAAGTGGCAAGTGGCATAAGATTAATGCCTGCTCCCGAGTCACACTGTGCTTTTGGAAAATGTTGTCCACCTATGGAACATGGGATGTAGAAACATCCTGGATCTTTTCTCTTCTTTGGCAACCTTCCTTGAATTATCAAACTCACTGTTTCGTCACACATCCAACATCTATATCTTTGATCTGCCATTTCTTGTTGATGACGTCTTTCATAAATATTCCATATGAAGGAATTTGCTCTATAGCTTCCACCAACGAAATGTTAATGTGGAGCTTCTGGAAGATCTCAAAAAATTTCTTGAAGTGCCTTTTCTCATTCCTCGGCTTCAGACTATCCGGGAATGGCACGCTTGGCTCCTTTATGTGCTTGTGCGGTGGTGTATATGGGACTTTAGGGGTCTCCTCCCCTAAGCTTGCTTCAACATCACCATTAAGGATCGGATTTGGTACATCATTTGTGGATGGCATGACTTGTGTCCGCTTCTCCATATTGCTAGTGGCTGCTCCACTCCGAAGTACAACTTTCACCTGCTCTTTCGGACTAGGAATCTCTTCAGAAATCTGAGATGTGGGCACAATAGTGGTGGAATCTTGGAGTGAGCTGCGTGGAGTCCCACATCCTCCTGGAAATCCATATAAGCTGTGAGGGTATGGAACTTTGGGTTTTTCCTCCAAGTCTATACACATAATACTCTGCTCATGTACCTCCTCAACAGGAAGCTCTGATGCTTTTTAGACTGAAATATATTTAACCTGTTGATGTGGTTGAGCGGGCTCTGCATTCCCAGCTGATTTTTGTTGAATGATTTGCTTCATCGCAGCCACATCAGTCACGATTTAGGTCATGGTTGTCTCTAGAGTCCTCAGTTGCGCACCATGGCTCTGTATCTACTGCCCAAACAGGTTCATGTATTCACCGTGTGACGGTATTGTCTTGCTGAATGAGCCTATCAATTCTTGGTTTTGCTTCATCACCTGGCTAAGCAATTCATTGTTCTTGTCCTCTACACTTAGCTGTGGTTTTTGCTCCGGGTCTTGTAGAAAATTATTTGGATCCTTCCATGAAAATTTCTTATCCTTTCTTCAAGAGTAGTCATTGCTCCTATAGCCTTGTTGATGCATATATTTTACATATTCTTCCTTCTCAGACCCACTGCTCTCCTTCTCTAAGAGCTTCTTGGCCAGTAGGTCCATGTTCTCATTTAATGCTTGAATGGCCTTTGCATCACCTACAACTTTGATCTGTTTTGGTGCATCTCTTTCACCCCAAGATTGCTTCTTAGCCATGTTCTTTAAAATTTCTCTACACTTTGAGCCTTTATTGTTCAAAAAGAAACATGTCCCTATTGAGTCCAAATTACTCCTGTCATGTTCATTAAGGGCAAAATAGAAGATCTTTGCCTGAGTTTCTAAATCCAGCCCATGATGTGGGCATTTCCGCAGCATGATATTGAATCACTCCCAAGCCTCTGAGTATGTCTCGCCGGCCTGTTGTTTGAAGTTATGGATCCTTCTGACAAGATCATTTGTCTTCTAGGGCGGGAAATACATCTTAAAGAACACTTCTATCATCATGTCCCAAGATTCAACATATTCGTCATCCAAATTGTATATAGCCACTCCCTTGCATTTCTTGCCAGAGATGATGGAAACAATTTCAGATAAATTACCTCCTGTGGAAATCTATCCACTTTCATCATATCACAGTGTTCCACAAAGGTGCTGATGTGGGCAACTGGGTCTTCATTCTTTAGCCCATGGAAAGCCTGCGACTTGACCTACTGGATTAGCCCTGGGTCAATCTTGTAACTAGGTATGTTGATAGCCTATTTCTTGATTGGCCCCTTCTGTGTAGAAGAAGAAGAAGCCTTAATCTTATACCATATAGTATGTTCCTCGGCCATTATGAAAACCTCAAATTCTTCTTCAAAGTCTCTAGGTGGTGTATTTGTCTGCTCATCTTCAGATCTCAAAGGTGGAACCTCAGGTGTCGACTGTGCGTAGTCCGTACTACGCGTCTTCACCATGTACTAGTACCTGAAATGTGGAAAATCAAATAAGTACAGTGCTAGAAAAATAAAGAATATGAAAGATAGACAATTAATCTCTATAATTAAAATTGCAAATAAAAAGAAAAAGTGGCCTAGAGTGGCTGCTTGCATCACTCGTAGTGATGAAATTTACCGTTTCCCCGACAATGACACCAAAAACTTGACATGCTAAAGTCGTGCGTATAACGCAAGTGCACGTATCAATGTAATATAGGCCTTGTGAGGCCTGAGTCAAACTCAGGGAAATATAAATTTCAGTAGACTACTACTAACTGGTCGCGATCAGCTAGACCAATTGGAAAAGTTGATTGTTTGGTTTTAAAAAGAAAATAAAGTAAAAAGAAAACAAAAGCGAGCAGTGATTAAATGTTTAGTTTAATCAAATTAAATGGGAATCCTTAGGATTGTAGTTTCACCGCAAGGTCTCACTGCATGCAAATCTACACAATTAACATAATTCATTCTCTTTCCCTGATTATGGCCCGTAGTCAGAATTGCTCGCTTCCATAATACAATTCACTACCTAGTTCTAGGTCAGTTCCATGCCAGTAGTAACTTATACCCTAGATCTAGGTGCTTTAATTATTTCTCTGAGTATCCACCATTAATCGTACATTACCTTATCTAAGGAATTTATTGATTAATGTGTTAATCGTGCCTTTTCAACCACTAATTCTGCGTTAGAAGTAATTAACGGTATTAGAAATTGACTATGGTGATCAAGCATAGTAAATTGCAATGGAAACACGATAACATATCAAGGGAAAGTGAGGAAAATTATGATAATCGATATAACATTGTCATACAACAATTCCCCAAGCTACTCCTGGTCCTAAGGATAGAGGGGATTAGCCCCGCATGTTCATCTCAATAGTACACGTGGAGAAGAAAGAGGAAGACATGGGGAAATGAGAGAAAATATGATGTAACCCATGAAACGGAGAAGATCTGCGTGATCCTCGGTGTGAGATGCACGATCTGCAGCCTTGCAGCAGTGAAATTATATGTCTTCAACTCTGGAAACGTTCGGGGCATAGCTCTGGGCTCCTTTCTTCGCTCTCCTCTTCTCCGGGACTTGTGCAATGGAACAGAACGTGATCCCTTCCTTTGGGCCACCTTTTCCTAGGTATAGGTGCCACTTACGGCCACCAAAATGTCGCATCCGTTTGATTGTGATCGTTTTGAACAATTTCCTGATCCGACAGTGTCGATACCATCGATGGGATGTCGATGGTATCGACCCCTAGGGTACCAGTGCTTTCTTCAATTTCTAGAATCCGCCTGTTGGCATCTCGATACTATCGATAGTATGGTCGATGGTATCGACCTGGATGCTTTCCCTCTGGCCTTGTCACTGATGCCGAGTCGATAGCATCGACAGATCCATTGATGGTATCGACGGGTCCTAGAATGTAAAGTACCTGAAACCAAGTGAAAAACACAAATCAAATCCAAGAAATTTGATAATTCATACGTCATAGGATAAAATAAGATAAATTTGATGCATAAAATGATTATAGGGTGAAGGAAATGAATCATGCTATTATAGTCACAAAATGACAAATAACGGCATAAAACAAGTATAAAATTAGCCTATAAATGTGAATCAAAATCCCTGCATCAGGATGCGAAAGATATGATGATTTTGGTGTGAGACATATTAGGCAGCGTCAAAAATATCTACAGGAAAGTTGATCAACTGAAAAAGCCAGTACAAGATATATTTTCCATGTAGAAAAATTAAATTAAATTTCCAATACATACTTGATCATTAATTTCTATCTTAGTATGCAAAAGATATGGCCATCATGGTGCAAAGTATATGTATCAGGATTATAAAAAGTTGGAATATTTGATGCATGTCAGTCGACTGACTGGGTGAGTCAGTCAATCAACAGAGATGCTAAAGATGAGATTTGAAGCCTCGAATTCTTGGTACTTTAGGGATTTGGAGAAAATATGGGTTTTCCCCTGCAAAATCTTAATAAATCAAGTAAAAGCTCCAATTTGACTAAAAAGTCACAACTAAGACAATTGACTCTAAAACTGAGGAAAAATGACAAGATGCTCTTAAAAAGTGGTCTAAAATATGCAAATAAATGAAAAAAATATGCATTCACCTCATAGAATTAGTCACTAACTCGAGTTTTGACAATCATTCAACAATTTTAAAATTTTTGGCATCGTAATTGATATGGGAAATTTGCATAAAAATGGGGGAAAATCTAGTAAACAATTTGAAAAATTTCAGGAAAATAACTATATATGTTTCACATGATGTACATATTGATAATTACCAATTCCCAATAATCAGGTAAAATATCATGTTCCCGATCTCAAAAAGTAATCAAAAGATAGTAAATGTACACAACTATGACAATATGAGTCCACAATATATTAAAAAAACTGCCACTAGATAATAGAGGAACTGGCCACAAGATAATAGAGGAACTAGATATCAACAAAATATTTAGAGTACAAAGTCACTATTCAACATCTAAATATAAATCAAAGTCATAAGAAACATCATTTGTCTCTCAATCCTTTTATCCATTGTTGGGATCACATTCAATATCATCTTCATATAGTGATTCATCTTTAATATCTCTATGTACAGCCACAATGTGACTCACAAAATGCATCAATTTTGTCTAGATCAATGGGCTTAGTATTTGCAACTTCCTTTTCCATGGGTTTGTCATCAGATTCATATTTATACTTATAAATACCAAGTTCTCTAGCCTTTTTGGATAATGCACTGTCCTCTTTTTTGTGGGTGCTGCATCAAAGGCACTCCGATTCCTTTGGCATGTGGATGCCCTACAAAGTTTTCTTAACATATGGATAGCCATATACTGCAAAATATTAATCCCACCTCCATATATGTCCCACCACATCCCCATGTATTTAAAATAGTCTACATTGATGTAGTAAAAGCATATGCTTCTATAATTAAATTAATAATTGGGACTTACTTGGATGTGTATCCTGCAAAGCAATGATGGTAAGTGAATCAAATATTTTAGGATTTTTAGAATGATAGTCATGTAATTTTTGGGTTACTAAAAAACTATCAAATTCATTAGGAATAAATCTTTGAACCACCTTTGGGACCCCCACTTAATATCTCAACTTTGATTGTCACTCAATTGTCATAATGCAATTTCAGGTTGAGATGAGCAGCAACAACATAAACATTGTTACGCAAGTTGTTATCCCACCTTTCATCAACATTCTTCCATATAGGATAATACTTATCATGATCTCCATAAAACATATGTTTTATTGCTTCTTTTGATTTATCTATAGCCTCATAGATATATCCATCACCATATACCATCCTCAGAACCTTCATACAAGGATCCATCATACAAATAAAACCATTACCAACACTTCAAAAGTGATTGTCTTGAGTATTTTTCCTATAGTTAAATACATTTCTTGAATTTTGATTGAGGGAAATCCCACCAATCAGAAGATGCCACCATAAAGCACAAGCCTTGCTCCAGAATCAACATAGATTTTACACATAGAAAATTAGTGGAAAAACATGTGATACTAGATTTCTTCAACTCCCTGCCCTAAATGCTCTTCCTCATCAAATCAAGAACTTGTTGATAGTTATACATGAATTTTACAATCCTCCTAGAATTGTTCATGATAAGGTAGATACTATCCAACCAACCAAAGTCTAAAACATCAAACTACAATGTATAGCAAAATTAACTTTGAATAATGTCACATACGTCATTTCGAGCATTGTCATTGCACCTAGAAAGTAAGGAGCATTATTAGAAACCAAATGGACAACAATATCAGGGCCTATTTTTTCAATTGCTGATAATGCAAAATCATATATATATTCTACATGTTTTTTTGTGTCCAACTATTCACATTGATTCCAAGAACATGACACACTTTGGAGAAGAAATCAAGAGATTAATATGTAAAATACTTCTAGCCTCCTTCCATTCTTCAAACATCAAAGTGAAACTAGAAAATGTCTAATTTTCTTGGATGGAATTGATATAGCCATCAACATCACCTCTCTATTCCTCCAAAAATGTAGTTCTTGATGTTTTAATATTAGGAGGCACATACCCAACACCTCACTTAGCAATAGATGCACACACCTCCTTAAATACACTAGATTGAAAGCTATATTATTAGGAAAAATGTCTTTCATTACAGATTATCAACCTATCTCCTCACCTCAATCTGCATCAGATTATGCAATACTTGTTTCTTTTGAATATCATCCTATAACTTGTCCACATCAATGTAAATCATATTGTTTTTCATGGAAAGATAAAGGTTTGATGTGTTAGGGATAGATGAATATAATGTTATCCAAAAACCAGTGAGTTTTTTCTTCTTGTCCTTATTTTGGAGACCATCAATAGATCTGAAAGCAAGATCTCAAACATGATTAGGTGCTAAAGCACATGAATCGATATCTTTTCCAAATATCTTGCCTAGATTAAATCTAATGTGTGTGATCCTGACGTGAAATTCCAATTGAAAATATGTACATTTAACTTTGGACCCTATTTGTTCAATATTCTCCCATAATGGATCCATCCCACACATCATTGTTCAAACTCAAATACCACAGTTCAGCCTCACACTCTTCAAATAATAGTATGCAAAATAAAACTAAGTAATGATAAACATGAGAGTTTGAGGGAAACAAAATAAGGGAATCGTATACGAACAAGCTAGAAAATATGATAAAATGGAACACATGCTAGAAGAGAGTTTTACATAGCTCTTTACTATAGAGTATACACCTAATTCAATGTTACAAAGAAAATGACATGATAAAGATAATAGAATGTTAGAGATTAACACTGCATTACTTTATTAGGAGTAAACCTCATGAATGAATAGTAAATACAACAATAAACATGGGATCTAGACTAAACCACAAATATGGTATCAGATTATAATAAATTTGTGTATAATTTTCCAGAATACAACAATTCAGATATGTTAAACTTAGGAACAATCTTCTATAAATGAATGGGAACATAAACAATAGGCTACAAGGATACATGAAGAAGTAAAAAAACAAAAAACTACATTGAGAAGCAAATGCAAATGAAATTGACGGTAGACAAGTGAAATGCCAAAACAATGATAGGGGGAATTGAGGCACAATAAGAAAAGGAAATAAATGACAAAGAAGATACAAGAAGAGAGAAGAATGTGGTACCTATGCTTGGTCGTAGAATGTTCTTCTAGTTGCTGGTAGCTCCCACTACTTGTTGGGTCTTGCCACCACCTTACACTCAATGGTGCCTCTACTCCATGCATTGGTCATCATCACTACTATAGTAGGTGGCACCGCTACTACAGGGGGAAGCAAGCTTCACCAGTGACATGAGTTGGTGGCTGACAGTAGGAGTTTTACGTAAAACAAATAGAGTTAAGGGTTTCGAGGTGTTGGGTTTAGAGTCTGGGTTGGGATTTGGGGGAAAGAGTGTTAAATAAAAATGGCCGAGTGGGCCTCTAATTTGTACCCATGTCATTAAAACATTCGGAAAAAATTGTGTTTCTGACATTAAAGACACTTCAAGATAGTCATGATGAACTATTCATTAATAATTTGTAAAATTCAAGATTGGTATGTGATTCTAGCAGAATACAGGTGTACGATGAAACTGGTGAATAATGTTTGTATTATTTGCAAAGTTGTAATTTTTTTGAAAACATTATGATAGAGCACCATAGGTTAACTATTTCACTACCTAGAGATCACATACCCATCACCTCATAAATCAACTGTCTAAAGTTTTTGTAGAGGGATTAAGAATCAAATTATATTCTAGGTTTTGAGTTTGAAGTTCTCTATGTCCAAGACAAGACAAACATGAAATATGTTGGCCAAAAAATATGGCAAGCATTAAATAATTGAATCAAAATGTAAAGATAGTTCATACAGTGAAGATGCAATGTAAAGAACAAAACATGAGAAGAGGTGCTACTCCATGCACCTTAATGTCTAGACTACTTGATCCTCATGGGAATACAAAGGTCAACAAGGAAGTATAATTACAAAGACACTATCACCTAGGGTCAAAGGGACATAACCAAGGTCTACCACAACAACCTTCATCCTCAGTGATGGGTATGATTGAAAGTATAATCAGGGGGACACCCTAGGCGGTAGTTAGAGTGTCCTTATTCTTCATCTTGTATTTTCCTTAGCTTTGACCTGAGGAAATGAGGACTCTTTAAGGGTTGATGAAAAATAGTGGTGGTAGTAGAGATGGTGGTCAACCTTTTCATTGATTTCCTCTTTTGAGGTTAGGCATTGGAATCTTTGAAAAAAATAAGGAGAGATGAATTGAGTAAGACAATTTAGATTGATGTCCTTTGAGACTTGAGCACATGGTGCATAAACTACGTCAAAGAAGTAGATAATATCCACCTATATAGAGATTGGGGTGTCTATTTCTATGCATGGATTAGTATTTTGGAGGACCCAAAACACTTATGGTGTGGCCCTTCATCTTCCTTATGAGAATTTGATCATTGGTGTAAGTGCCTCAAAAATAGTGGGGGTGGCATTTGGTAGTAAAATGCATCGGTGATGGCAGGCCCTGAAGCTTTTGGTTGCATCAGTCCATGCAAGGCGAGGCAAAATCTGGGCACCGAGAGCTATAAGAGAGAGGTTGAGGTGGAACATTGACCGATGAGTGATTTTGGATGACAGAGAACCACAATCGACATGGTGCATCGACCGACCAGTCACACTAGTTGACACGAAGATGTGGTTAGCACAAGGAAGCGGTTAGCTTGGGGTGTTGGGTGATGGGAGAAATGCTTTATATGGGATGATGTTGGGTGTTAGTCAACATCTCACGCCAACCAATGTGATGCATCATGCGATGTGGGATGATGACCAATGGGTTGATGTGCAAGGAGTGAATATCAACACAGGGATATGTGGTATGTTGGGTAAAGTTTACCAAGGCTGATGTAATGCATTGTACAATTCTTCAAAGTTTAAATGCAAGCTTGCAAGGACCCATAGATGGAATGAGATGACCAATTTTTTGTTTTGAACTTAACCTTCCATAAGCACAAGGAAGTACATCAAACCTAACAAAATAGCAAAAATCTTAGAAGAAAAAAATTAGAGCTAAAGCTGAGGTAGTATGCTAAAATGAAATATGAAGCTGAGCTAAACATTGCCACTAAAACTAGGATGAATATGCATTTATCACTCACTTCCCTGGATATTTAGATTGTTACTAACTTTCTTGCAGATGAAGTCAAACCCTAAACCTAAGTAAACCCCTAACACCTATATAAATAGCCTCTTGTACACCATTTGAAGGGGTTGGTCCCCGATTGGTGTATTGTTAGAGGCTATTTATCTAGTGGATAGCCTATTTATGGAACCCCAAGGCTGGGGAATAAGCATTGATGTTGCTAAGATCCTAACAAGGTTGAGATTTTGTTATGTTTTAAGAATGATGTATGGGTCTTCCGCCATTTATCACATGTACTCATTTTTTGCATCTTGATCAAGCATTATTTCACCTAATTTTAGACCACATGGGCATCTAATGGTTGTTGTCCCCTTTGGATTGCATGTGTCACTCAAGGTCATCATTGGAGGTTATAGATCCATGAATAGAACCATTGTGATCGTTAAATATATTTTCAAAGATCATTGATTGTCTACATATTCAAGGGAATGTACAACCATTATACACCCTCCCTTAACCACATTTTTGGCAATTATGAGAGTGGATGCAGAATAAAGATGGTCAGATTTATGGGTAATAGGGAAGCATTCTTAAAACACATCCTACTATATCCCATGGTGGTCATTCTTATTTTTCATCAAGTCATAAATGTGACATGTTCTCATTACATGTTCCTCCTTCTTGCAACCTTCAATCATTATTTTTGTTTTACAGTTGCCTCACTTTTGACCATTGTTTTTCTTTTGGTTGGAAATAATTTCTTCTTATTCTTATTTATTTTAAAGTAATAAAAAACTACTACACGGATAAAGAGGTGAAAATATATGGGCACTCCCCAACTGTGTGTCTGATGAATTGACAGGATGGGTTGGTTTGTATATCAATGCAACAAGAAAAATATTGCCTAACTAAAACTTTTTGTATGAAACATATATTATTTCAGATTATTTTCTTTTGCATTCAACATCATGTGAACTTAATTTGCCTCCGCCTTGACATTTTATTACAAAAATGAGTATTTGGGAATAAAAGTCAATCACTTTGCACTTACCCCCTTCCTATGGTGACAAGTAGGGATGAGTATCACTCACACCACTCAGTTCGAAAGACGCTAAGGCATCACTCCCTTGATCCATGGACGTACAAACAAGGGAATTTTGAGCCTTGGACGTGCTCACTCCCTTGTATTAATGATCTATAATTGCCACCTTGATCGAGAGGTATATTGATGGCAGCCTGGTGGACTTGTCCAGGTGAGCTATGTAGGATGAAGTTTGTTGTACCCTAGTGAACTGGATTGGCATGGAGAAGTCGACGATATATTTTTCTATATTCATGAGGGATAAAAATGGGGGAATGTTTTCAAAGTGAAGATAGATATCAAACTCACCCTCTTTAAAACCCAAAATAGTATCGAAATGTTGTCAAAATTTTGACTCTATGGTAAACATTTTTTTAAAAACCCAAGATTGTGTCAAAATGTTTTCAAAAATTTGACCCTTAGTAAAACCTTTTTTCAAGACCTGAAGTAGTGTCAAAATGCTTCTGAGCTTTTGACTCCTTGGTAAAGCTTTTTCAAAATCCAAGATAGCATCACAATTCTTCCAAATACTATCTCCATAATAAAACCTCTTCAACACAAGATAGAATCAAAATGATTCAAAATTTGACCTCTCTGTATCCCTTTTCTGGAACCCCAAAACATCATTAAAATGCTCCTAAATTTAATTTTTTTGGTAAATCTCTTTTTAAAACCCAAAAATGTTTGAGATTATTTTAACATTTTGTTGCAATCCTTTTCAAAAACTAGATTACATAAAACCTACATAACAACTTGATCTTGATATACCCAAGATTTTAAAAAACCAAATAACATCAAAATCTTGCCCAAGTTATGATTTTTTGGGTAACAATCTTACTTTCAAACCAAAATAGGTTTAAGATCATTCAACCTCTTGTTGTAATCATTTAGAGAATTTTATATTAGAACTTTATTTTAGTATTCCCATTTTTTTGAAAACCCAAAATAACATAGAGATAATGTCCCAGAGTTGTCTTTTTAGCAACAATCTCTTTTAAAAATCCAAATATATTTGATATTGTTTCACTTTTTGGTGTATTCCTTATCAAAATATGAAATATGTCAATTTCAGTACACCTAAATAAAAAAAATCAAAATACTCCCAAAATTTTCCCTGATGAGTTTCTAGGTGTTCCACCACGAGGGAGATTGATTTTCAAAGCTATCTAGTTCCTAATACACAACCCATAGCACAAGAACCCTATAGGATTTATCCATATGAGACGAATGAGTTGAAAAAGAAATTGTAGGAGTTGTTGGAGAAGTGATTGATATGACCAAGCATTCCCCTTCGGGTTCTCTAGTTTTGCTTGTGAAGAAGAAAGAAGGTTCTATGAGGTTTTGCATAGACTGTCAATAGTTCATCAAGGTTACTATGAACAACAAGTACCTACTAAGGATAGACGATCTGTTTGACCAGATTAGAGGTGTTATAATGTTTTCTAGTATAGAGTTGAGGTCAGGATATCACCCATTGAGGATCAAGGCAGGATGACATACCTTAAACAACTTTTAGGACTAGGTATGGTCATTATTGTTGGTAAGGTATTCCCAAAGATCCAATCATGAGATGATGGACATGGCATAAACCATAGAGGATTTGATTAATACTTATAAAGGCAAGCTTCCAAATCATCTATTTCACTCAGTTATGAGATAATGAGGAGACAGAGTGAATGTCTAGAGAATAATATTACTCAATGACATATGTATTCAAGTTACTACCCTTATGGATGTGATCATATGGATGTTA
This sequence comes from Alisma plantago-aquatica, assembly GCA_963693085.1. Taxonomy (NCBI): domain Eukaryota; kingdom Viridiplantae; phylum Streptophyta; class Magnoliopsida; order Alismatales; family Alismataceae; genus Alisma; species Alisma plantago-aquatica. Next base: position 1,286,169,830 of record OY856409.1, read on the forward strand.
AGATTACATATACATATTATCGTTATGTCCCTGATTGGTTGTTATTATCAAAGGTTGATAGGCAACAATAACACATAAGATCAGAGTGTGAGTTGGTTGATAACTAAATCCCATTAGTCATGATATGGCAATATCAAACCAAGCACACAGATACATGTTGGGAAATAATGTATCAGACAGACCCACCTTGAGAGTGACACATGGAAACCATCATACAATAAGTCATAGTCAATTCTCATAGTGAAGGTGGTGATTGCGCTTCTTAGACCTAAAATCACTACACTCGTCAGATGTCATTGGGTACGCTTTAACACCATCAAATGCAATCTTAAAACATGGGTTTTTATAACGACGTTGATTGGGTGACTTTGACACATGTGAATAGACTATGAGTGATAGATATGGGATTTGTCTCTCTAATTGGGGTATGACATCCTGACCACTGGATAAGCGAGACTGAGAAACACATGCACATGCACATGTGATCAATATATGATATTGAGGTCACATTATCTCAGACCGTCTGTTCTTAGTTTGAGGAACATGGATCGAATATTCACAGGGTGACCTTCCATGCCTTGGGTTCATCTTGGATATTAGTGACAAAGGAATTATACAATCACTGCAACACCTTACACATATTTTGGTTTGAAGTTGTTCTCCAACTTTCCATTCACTTGGGTAGCACTGATATGTGACTAGGCACCACTCTTTGCTTGTGATGTCATAAGCTAGTTATGGACATTCACTACCAACATGATATGGGACCTATAGGGTCACACACATAGGAACTCATCTAGAAGAGGAGTTTGATCTTGAATGAAAATTAGATTGATACTAAAGTGTCTAGGTATTCAATTCACGCAACATATTGATTGATTGCCCGAATGTCCTACCAAATGACCATATCATTGAGTGAAATGGCCGTTTGAGCAGCCAGACGGGCGTCTCAAGTGTTGAGATGGCCATTTGGGCTGTCAGGCTAATTAGAGTTCGAATTGGCTAAGTTTTTCCGTTGAACCGAATGGTTCAATGTGATTAAACTGACCTGCTCATCTCAGACTCACCAGACGACCATCTGGGTGTGTGAGACGGGCATCTCACCTAGATGAGATAGCTCAATTGGGCCGAACTAATATTTCAGATGTTTTCCAAATAGTTTCAATTGTACTTTACTTGAGGTACAAGCAAATTAATATGTGATATTAATTGGAATCAAAATTATCAAATTTGTATCTAATTGGGAAGCTACCAAACTGATGTTTGGTAGTGTGAGACGACCGTATCATACACCTCATGACTATTTGGTGTCCTGCATGTTGTGAAAGTTCAAGTTCTTCTGGTCCCTTCCACTCTTGCATAATCCCGTACAGACTGGGAACCGTAGCCCTAACCCCGCATATATATAGAGGGGTACTGGGGACTTCTCAGAGTACAACAACATAGACAACTGAGAATAAGTTCCTCTAACAACTATTGTCATCTCTGGCTGTGGTATCTAAGAGAGCCCAAGCAAGTCTTACCTGACAGGGAGCGATAGCAAATGGGAGAGAACAACTAAGAAGTTGTCATTGTGGGAGAGCAGGTTGGTGACTACTATACCAACAGGAGGGACACATCCTTCATGTCTGTTCTTTGTGAATGAAAAGAGTTCTAGTTGGTCTGTGTGGATAACTCTAGAAGTAGGAATCCTTTGGCTACTGCTTGGAGAGAAAAGTCAACATGCAGTCTGTTGCGAGACCACTGGAGATGCTACAGAGGTTGCACATACAGTTGTTCATGGTGAAGACCAAGAACTGCACATCCATTGTCCAAGAGCAACTTGTCAGCAGTTGCAAAGAAGTAAGTTTTGTCATTGGACTTGCTCCAGAACTAGGTATAACTCGCTAAAAGCATCATTCCTATTTCATAGTAGTTGACGTAACTTGCTATATGGAAATACAGATAGATAAAAGTTTTTTTTCCACTGCTATACTCTGTGCTCGTATTCCCTAACAGTATTAGAGCCACGCCAATTTACTATATTTTAAGATAATCGATATGATCGAATTTTTAGTTTTACCATTTTTTTATTACATACGTATGAATATTTAAGTTGTTCTCATATGCGTATCCGATCAAAGACCACATAATCCCAAACTAATATATATATATATATATATATATATATATATATATATATATATATATATATATATAGAGAGAGAGAGAGAGAGAGAGAGAGTCAGGCTAGAATACACTCGAGTGTATTCGGAGTAGAATACACTCAAGTAGTTTTTCATGTTAGAAAGACTGCAAAACTTATGCATTTCAAATTAGTTTCTCACATCGATTTTTTTGCCCTTGGATGAGTGACTTAAACTCATCCAAATGGCCTCAAAATTTGTATGTAGCCTAGTTATAGTATGATGGTGAAGATCAATGGTTTACATTTTGCAAAAAATAGTCTTGATATGCAAACACACTTGAGTGTATTCGTGCGATCTGTACACTCGAGTGTATTCTAGCTTGACTCTCTCTCTATCTATCTATCTATCTATCTATCTATCTATCTATCTATATATATATATATATATATATATATATATGGGTATGTATTTGCTTCTCGCATGGGAAGATTTAATTTAGCTACCCGTACCTCCCATGACTTATAGATTTTGAGCTATTTACTAGTTTGTCCCACCGACATATTTCTCTCCCGTTACGCCGCGCTGCCACCTGAAGCACCCTAGCGTGAAGATCCTTTGTAGTGCTCTTCCTCCGGTGCTACTTGTCTCTCAGTTTTCGGTGCTCCTCCTCCTTTGTTCCTTCTCTCCTCTGGGTTCTCCCTCTTTCTCTCTACTACGTAAGGGGCGGGTTGGTGGCATATCCACGACTTGGGACCTGGTGACGACATCCCAAGTTGAGACTACATTTGGTGTCCAAAATCAGGGTAGAGTAGCAGTGACACTAGGAGTACAAGGTAAGAAATCCCTTCCTACCCAAATCGGTATTCAAATATCACAAATAGAGTGTACGTCTGATGAAATCTACTGATACCCAACATTGAGGCATGATAGTGGTGTGATCGGAGTGGAAACACATTTTCAGTCCCAAAGAGTAGGAGAGGAGTTCTTGGAAATGTAATGCTTTCAGAAATTTGGATCCATAAACTGGGTCAAAATTTCATATCGGTTTCTTAGAAAAAGATAAACCTTTTCTTTGATGGCTACAACATATACTTATATAGCAGATTCAACCTATTCCTTGCTAGCCAATATCTTCTCTTGTACTAACAGTTTTAATATTCCCTCTTATTTTAGGGATTCATTCATTCATAGCTTTTTTAAGGACAACTTTTAATCAGAAACCTGCCGCTGTTCAACATTCCCTTTTATTCATTCATAGCTTTCTTGTGTGGTTCTCATTGTAGTATATTGTCTCTATTTACTCTTTGTGTGGTTCTCATTGCAATACATTTTATCTATTTAATCTTTGTGTCGTTCTCATTACAATACATTGTCTTTGATTGCTCTTTTTTGGTTCCACCACAATGCACTGCTTTCAGTTACTATCTATGTGGCCTATTACAATGCATTGCTTTCAGTTACTTCATGTGTGTGTCTCCATTATAGTTTATTTCCTTTTTTTTTACTCTTTGTGTCATTCTCATTATAGTACATCGTCTTTGTTTGCTCTTTGTTTGGTTCCACCACAATGCACTACTTTCACTTACTATCTATGTGGCCTATTACAATGCACTACTTTCAGTTACTTCATGTGTGTCTCCATTATATTTTATTGTCTTTGTTTTACTCTTTGTGTGATTCTCATTACAATACATCGTCTCTGTTTTCTCTTTGTGTGGTTCCACCATAATACACTACTTTCAATTACTGTCTATGTGGCCTATTACAATGCACTGCTTTCAGTTACTTCACTTGTGTTGCCATTACAGTTTACGACCTTTGTTTTACTCTTTGTGTCATTCTCATTACATTACATCGTTTCTATTTTCTCTTTGTGTGGTTCCACCACAATGCACTGCTTTCAATTATTATCTATGTGGTCTATTACAATGCACAACTTTCAGTTACTTCATATGTGTCTCCATTACAGTTTACTACCTTTGTTTTACTCAAGTCTTGTCTACATTACATTTTTCAGCTTTTATTTACTCAAAGTGTGTCACCCTTACATTTTATGCAGGTTTTTATTTGTGAGGTTGTTACTGTTATGGATCCCAACCTTGATAGTGATGCTAGCAATGATATTAATACTGTGATGGTAACCTACATTCCTTTTCATCTATTTATTGTGAGATCCTTTCTGCAACTGATATCCCTAGGACAAGCTTAGTTTTGGAAGTTTAGATGATGGTGTAGCTTTTTGTTGTAGATATGCTGGTTTGATTGGTTTTAATGTCAGGAGAGATGATAATCGTTATCAAGGTTGCACTAAGGTTTTTTTGGCAAAAGATTTGGTTTGTGATAAACAAGGTGAAAATAAGCGTTCTAAGAGATCTAATGGTCTTTTGAGTCCTGTTTGTGAAGATGTTGCTGATCTAAATGAGAAATTATCCAAGAAACATAGACGTTCAGTAAAAAGGTGTGGGTGCAAAGCCATGCTCAGACTGACATTGGACAAGTCCTCCTCCAGATGGGTTGTTAGTGCATTTGTTGAGGATCACATTCATGATCTTGTGGATACTGCTCATCTATGCTATTTGATGTGTAATTCATCTTTAGACCAGAGCCAAAAAGACATGATTTCTCCTGTGAGCCAAGCAAACATACTTGTGTTTAAGCAACTTGCATTAATAGGATCCAAGTCTAGTGGTTATGACAAGTTGACATTTACAAGTAGAGAAGATCATGGACACCTCAGTAGGAAGAGAAAAGAGTCTGTAGATCATGATGTGGATATGGTATTCCATCATTTTGCAAGCTTTAAAGTCCTGGATTCTAAATTCTTTTATATGTATCAAAAAGATTCTGATGGTTGCTTGACACATTTGTTTTGGTCTGATCCCATCTCTGTTGATGATTATGTGTGCTCTTTGGTTATTCCATTGTATTTGATATGACTTATCATACCAATAAGTATTCAATGGTTTTTGGGATGTTTGGTGGTCTTGATCACCATCGCAAAACAATGTTATTTGCTTTAACCTTGTTGTCGGATGAGAAGTATGAGTCATTTTTATGGGTTTTCAGTCAATATTAATTGTGTTTTGGCAAAGAGCCGGTCTCCATCATAACTGATCAAGACCCAGCAATGAATTATGCAATTATTGCTGCTTTTCCATCATGTAATCATCATTTTTGCAGCTGGCACATTCTATAGAAACTCCCATCTAAACTTGGTGGAATACCTTACAAGGATCAGATCATTAGTGCTTTGAATGATTGTGTCTGGAATGTAGATGATACAGAGAATTTTGAAGAGAGATGGAGTTATGTAGTGGAATAGAATGGCTTATTGTCCATTAGTTTGTTTACTGATGTGTATGCTATGTGGTGGCAGTGGGTGCCATGTTTTGTGTAGGATTCCTTCTTTGCTGGCATGAGGACAACCCAAAGAAGTGAGAACCTTAATGCATTCATTAGAAGCCATGTCAACAGTAGAAAAACACTCTTTGAACTTGTTTGTAGCTTGGACAGTGCTTATTCTCATGTGCGGGAGATAGAAAATTCAAGGACTTTGATGATGAGTACAACAATCTACCTTTGGCTTCATTGTGGCCTTTGGAGGAGAAAATGAGAGGTATATACACCAAGTCTATTTTTAAGATCTTTCAATCTGAAGTTCATCAAAGTATGGTGTATAACGTGAAGGAAACTTCTGATGAAGGTGTGTTTGAGGTCTATCGTGTTGGTGGTTCTAGTTTTCCTCATGTTTTGAAGAAAGATTCATCTACTAATATGCTATCTTTTAATTGTTTCATGTTAGAATTCAAATGAATCCCATATAGGCACATTCTTACTTATCTAAAGAGTCGTGATTTTTGCACTTAGCCTGTGCCATACATATATATGAGGTGGACCAAGGGATATAGAGATCACCCTTTGGTTTTCGGCAACATATTTGTTATGCATTCATCCACTAGGAGTACACTTCAGTTGGTTTCTACTTGTAATTCAGTTGTGAACATAGTGTGCAGGAACATCGCTATAGATTTGTGTCATGAAAGGTTCATTGCCTTGCAAAAGGATATATCAGAATTAGATGTTGGTGATGTTGGTGTAACTAGATCTAATACTGCTTCTTCTTATGCTATCAAGGTCAACATTCCTAGTATTTCTAAAACTAAAGGAAGACCTAGAGCTAGTGATGTGCGTGATAGATCTAGAGTTGAAATTTCCCATTCTAAAGCGAGACAATGTCAAAACTGCTTACAATACTGTGTCAATCATGATAGTAAAAACTATCCTTCGAAGAAATATGTTTGTGTTACCTATTTTAACAATCAACCTCTGAATCAATAGTCATTCTTTTCCATGTCTTGGCAAGGTTTATCTTGTGAAGCAACTCCAGTTCCTTCATCCTTTTCTCTTGCAATGCTTGCTTCCTCTCTACCTTATTTGTCATTTTGGAAAACATTTCCACCCCCAAACATCTCCTAACTACTTATGAGTTCTTGATTGGCACTATATCAATGCCTGCATATGGTATTCCTAGAATGACGCCAACATCTTCTACTATCATTCTCTCTCTCAAACACTTCACCATCTCAAACTCATCACCACCAATAAATTTCTCAATAAAGTCCTCTAAAACTCCAATCTCATATTTAGCAGTGGCATATTGATTAGGTTGGCATATGCTATACTCTTCATCATTTTGAGATGTTTCTCACTGAAAATCAGTCTATTCCTAATTTGGATGTATCCATTGATGTAACACTGATGATTTAGAAATTGAATTTCTACATTTGTATAGAGCACTTGACATAAGTTCAATATTCTAAGAATATAACCACACATAATATGATAATTGAAATGGAATTATAAACAAGATTCACAAAAATGTTGAAATGTATGCCTTTTTAAACCATTACATTTTTATCATTACATGTTTCTCTGACATAATACAATTTACCAATTTGTATTACAAAAGGTTCATTTAGGGTACAATTATATACTTTACATTACATTTACTACATTCGTATTACAACATCCCATTTCTCTTTGCATATGACTTACATGCATAAAATACTGTAACTGAGACAAGAATTCTGTAAATTGAAATTGTATTTTGTAAGACAAACACAAATTCAGTAATACAAGCATACATCTTGTAATTGAAACAAATTTTCAATAATATGGACTTTTACCTCATATTTTTCTACTGATGATAGTCCTTTTGTCTTGTTTACATTTTATCAGTACATGTTTCTCTGATAGAATACAACTTACCACTTTGTATTACAAAAGTTTCATTTCGGGTACAGTTATATTGTTCACATTACATTTACTCCATTCATATTACAACATGTTAATTATATTTGCAAATATGACTTACATTCATAAATACAATAGACAACATGCAATTTGTTCTCCCAATAGTGAAATTCTATTTTAGTGTAAGGTGTAAGAAGAGTATCGATATCAGTAGTTATTTTTTAAGGAGAAAAGGATGAAGAGTATAAATATCAAATCACTAAAGTAATGGATTTTACCTCTAAATTTACTGGCCAATCCTTTGCCCTTCATATCAACCATCTCTCAATTACCTCCTTTATCTTCTTCCATTTCATCAACGCTCCACTCCTCATTATCATTTGAATCTTTGTCAGCCCCCCCTATATATTTTTCAAGTGTTCCCTCATTTGTATGAACCCCTTTATCAGAACTATCAAGAGCTTCTGGCGCTTTGGGATCTTTCTTCACAATCTAGCCTCGACAAAATTGTCATCACTATTAGACCTACCTTCACCTTATACAGGAACTACAGCTCCTTTGGTAACGACCCTCTTTTTCCCCCTTTATGCATGTCCCTCGATTTCCCCATAACTGTGATTTGAACGGGAAAAAAGGAAGCATGAATTGAGAACAAAGGAAGGTGGAATCAGGTTTAATGGAAAGGACGAAAGGTGGAGGACGAATCAGGTTCAATGGAAATATAGGGTACCTTTCCTTCTTCTTGGCAATTTCAAGCAGCAATGGATCCGAGCAAGGTAGATTCCTGCTACAGAGTTGAGGCTTCGCTGCCTCCTCTTCCTTAGAAACTCCTCCAACGACGATCGTACACCTCGGTAGAATCTTCTCCCAAAGGATTCCCTCTTCTTTGTTCCTCCACAACGTCTTCTCCATGGCACAATTCACTCTCCACAAAGATACTAGCTAGTGTAATGTCATTAGGAAGGGCTGGGGTATTAGGAAGTCATGGGTAACTAAAGTTAATCTACCCATGTAGGTAGCAAATACATACCCTATATATATGATATATATGCAATTTACATGTGTTGTCCTAAAAGCAATTTTGATGGTGGATGTGTAGTGTGTTTATGGACAATACACTTTATCTAGTGTGTGGTTGGATGGTTTGTTTCTTGTTTATATCAGTCTATGTAGTGAGCCTCTACCTCTCTCTTACCAATGTAAAGTTAGTTCTTTCCTACCTTTGCTCCCCTCAAATGTAACTCAAGGTTTCCCTTATTCAATGTAATAAAGTATCAATAGAATAGTTTCTTTTCTTGCAAAAATGAGGATGATGATCATCGCCAGTTGAGATGACCAGTTCATGAGATGATTCGACCTTCTGGAGGATCGTGGAGGACAGGATGATGGAACTAGATGACTGCCTGGTGGCCTAATTGACCGTTTGGAAGGAGTCCAAACATCAGTTGGATAGGAGGCCATACAATCGTTCCAGTGGGCCCAACATACCATTTGGAAGGAGTCCAAACATCAGTTGAATCAGAGGACCAACCAACCGGCTAAGAGGTGAGATGACCGGTTCAAGGGTTGAATCGATCTACCCAGATTGACAAGCACAGATCTATACCAATAACAGGTTCATACATGTAATGTGATGATTGACCTAGGTGGTACTAATTCCTTCTGGCTCCAAGGAATTATATGTACACATGGCCATAACCATCTATTTTTGTTTATATTGTATGTTTATGTTCTAAGATATATCATATAAAAGATTACACTATATATGTGGTGATTGGAAACAATATATGTATATATTGTTGACTCAAGGTCAATTAGGTCAATGTTGTCTCACGTCTAAATTGACTAAACCCATGTTTTGATGATGACTAACCATTCCACATATCGGTGTCTAATGTCTCTACTTGAGTGATTTCAGTTTAGGTATAGACACACTCCAAATGCCCTAACTTGCACATCTCAAATAGGAGAAAAGACAAGTCAAAGTCAATACAAGTGCACATTTTTGTAATATGATGTAAATCCATTACAATCATGTTGTAAATCACTTGTAATGATTGTATGACTTGTAATTAAGATTAAAAAAATCAGGAGCACTTAGATCGAATGTTAGATCACTTTTGATGCAACTTTGAAAATTGATTACAGACACTTTGTCGGTCGAATTTCCCAGCCTGAAAACTCAACTGATCATCCTTGATCAATTTTTTGGAGATTGCATCAGTCGAGTTGTGTTTACACAGAACTCGACTGATCAATTAACCGACCATTTTGATTCCTAATGGTCGGTCGAGTTTTTTCAGGACAAACTCGACCGATCATTTGAGTATCAGCCTTGTCGTTTACTTGATCGGTCGAGTTGCCCTTATAGAAACTCGACCAATTGCATTGTACAGACAAGTGCAGAAAAGTGCTTCTAGCTATTGTGGAGTTGCAACAAGTGAAAATATATCCGTTGCAAGCCATAAAATGGCTAGTTTTCATTCTCAAGTGTTCCCAAAGGCTAAGAGGCATCCCCAGCTATAAACAGGACCCCTTAGGCTTCATTCCAAGGTTGAGCATTCAATACAAACTCTATGTGAGGTTCCTATTCTATAGTTGAGTGCTTCCTATAGCCTCCTCTCTCTCTCTCTCTAAGCTTAATCACTTGCTACATCCATTAGAGCGAGTAGGAATTCTGTAAGAGAGCTAGTCCTACATGTATATCTTGTGAGGCTCTCACTTCCACCACCTCTCAATCTCTCATTTCAATCATGAAGATGAAGGTTCTCTCTCTTAGCTAAGAGAGGTGAAGAAGAACAAGGGAAGGCATCCCTGGGTGAAGATCAAGGATGAAGACTTGGAGCTGGAGTGGGTAAGCCCTTGGTGAAGGCAGAAGACTCCTTGCTCAAGTGGGTAAGTCCTTGGTGGAAGCTTTTCCGAGTGAAGGTGAAGTCAAAGGCAAAAGATCCAAGAAGAGTGGGTAATTCCTACAAGGCTGAAGACTTGTGCAAGAGTAGGTAAGTCCTTGGAAGAAGGCGGAAGACTCCTTGCAAAGTGGGTAAGTCCTTGTTAAGGTTGAAGACTCTTTGTATTGGATAGGTAAGTCCTCCTCCATCCTCTCAAGTTGAAGAAGATGCCATGTACTCCAAGGGTAGATTCTACAAAGGAAAGTCCTCCTCCATCCGGTACTTCACATGTGGAAAGAAGGGTCATTACAAGGAAGATTTCCCACAAGGCAAAAAGACCCATCCTCACAAGAAGAAGGAGAAATGGAACTTAAGCTCAAGTTACTCCTTTGACTCAAGCTCAAGTGAAGATTCAAGTGAAGGATCAATCTCAAGCTCTAGTGATGAAGGAGAATGCCATTTTGCTCTTATGGCATCAACAAGTAAGGACTCAAGTGAGGTAAATCTAAATTCTTTAGATAAAGAATCATTGATTGCTATTATTCATGATACTTGTGCCTCTCTTAAGTCTTCTAAAAGGAAAAGGAAAAAGCTTGCTAGAATTGTTGATAATTTGTATGTAGAATTAAATGATCTTGAACATGCTAATTCTTGCTTGCTTGATGATAAAAATGATTGTCTTAGCCAAGTAGACTCTTTTAAACTTGAAAATTCTAGTTTGCATGATAAGATTAGATTTCTAGAAGCTCAACCTCTTATGCCTAGTTATAATGAAGAGCATACTTTAATTGTTAATTCTCTCATGCATGATATTGATGTTCTTAAATCTGAAAACAAGGACAAAGATTTTGTTTTGCAAGAATTAGAAAGAGAAAATGCCTCCTTGCTTGCTAAAATCAATGTGCATGAATCTTGTTCTAGTTATACTAGTAGAGAGAATGATGTTGCTGCTCTTCATATTGATAGAGATTCTTATTTAACTAAAGCTCTTTGCTTAGAAAATGATCTTATGCATGCTAGAGATAATATCAATCATTTCTCTTCTACTATTACTTCTCTTATGCATGATAATGATAGCTTGAGATCTTCTTTGCAAAGATTCTTACTTAGTAAGAAGAGCCTTAATGATATCCTACACCATACTACTAAACAAATGGGTAGACATGGTCTAGGGTATGATGGTAGTCAAAAGAACAACAAAGGTAAAGGACCTCCAGTATTTTATGGAGAATCCTCTAGTTCCAAGACTATGGGCACATGCAACTATTGCAATGAAATTGGTCTTTATTCTACTTGTTTTCCATTTAGGAAAGCACCCAAGAGCAATAGGACTTGGGTTGCTAAACTAACCCCTCTGGACCCAAAAACATGATTGGGGACCATTTCATCTTTTTTCTTGTAGGTACTTGCAAATGGATTGACTTGAGCTATTGAATTGCTAATTGACTTCTCAATCCATATGAAAGAAGAAAGGTGAGATGTGTAGAGGGTGACAACAAGTGGAAAAGGAATGGTAAGTACAAAGGTAATGTTTTTCTTGTTTATAACTAGTCCTAACTTGTTTTGTCAAGTTCGTGTGCACTATACATATGGTTTTTGAGTCAAAAGTGGTATTTTGTGTTTATCTTCACACTCTTGCTCAAAAACTGTTTCTAATGCTTCTATAGTCCATTACTAACTTGTTTAGACATGTTTGGATATGGTTTGTATATTTAGCATGCCTTTAATTATGTTTTTATGAAATATATGTGCTTTTTGATAGCTGCTCTGTCGGTCGAGTTTGCCCTGCTTGAAACTCGACCGATAGGCACCTAAGGGTGTTGCCAACAACTGTCATCAGTCGAGTTGTCAATGCACAGAACTTGACCGATAACACTGTGCACAGAATATATATTTGGCTTATTGAGTGATAATTTCCCTCTCAACTAGATTTTCTCAACCAATAGCTTTATTCTTTGGCACTCTCATTTGGTACCTTTACATATGCATATTGCCATGTTCTAAATTGCCTATCTTGCTTACAACTCTATCTCTCTAGTTGATCTAAATTGGTATATCTATATGTTGCAATTATTTGCTTTGAGTTATTTTGCAGGTCTTGATGATGATCACTTTGGATCTCTTGGTTGTGTCTAAAATTGCTTCTGTTGTAATCTAACTTGTTACATCTATCTAGGTGTATATCTTGTTTTGATACAACCTTGAGGTTCTTAGTGGTAATCATCTTTTGGTAGGGATGCATATTTGTATGTGAGTTATAGCCTTTCATGCTTCTAAAATTGCTTATCTCTTTATTTGGATATATCTCTACATCTACTAATAGCTTGCTTTATCTTGTGTATCTTTTGGTATCTCTTGCTATGATCTAGATCCTACTAGTAGTCCTAACTTTTGATATCATCTACTAGTAGTTCATATACATGTAGTTCTATCCTTGTTTATAATTTGGCATCTTTGCTCATCTATATGCTATGCTTGTATCTTTCCTCATACATGCTCAAGTTTGTTCCTTGAATTGCATATCTACTATATTGAGTTGCTTGCATAACATTGTGATGTAGGGTACATAGATCTACATTATATGTAGAAATTGGAGTATTTTTTTTAGATTTTATGCAGATTTTGCTCCAGTTTCAGTTTTTGGTGCAAGACTAGTTTTTTTCATGCAGAAACAACCTTCTGAACAAGACTCATTGCGATGTGATGAGCTCTGATGGTTTTTGGTCAAATTCCATCATCTTGAGGGTCAAAATTGCGATCTATTGTTTTTCTACAACACTTTATCTTGCTTTTTGGGTTGTTCAAGTATATGATTTAACTTGCCTTTCTTTCTATGCTTGGACAAGCCCCTATCTGTGCTCTTCTACTCTAGTTATATATATTTGTGTTATCTCCTTTCTCTTTAACAAGTGATGTTTCTTATTTCTTCATAACCCCACTTTTTGAAATGACAAAGGGGGAGAAAGGTATGTCTTCTTTTAAAAAGAGGAAGAAGGCATGTCTTATATGAAGAGGTTTCCATGTAAAGGGGAGAAGGTAAATGGGATAAGACATATATGTGTAGAACATATATGAGTAGAAGACATAGTATTCTATAAATGTTATGAAAGCTAACCATGCAGGAGAAATAACATCAATTGAGGGGGAGCATGAGAACTCCATGCACATCAATTGAGGGGGAGCATATGAGATCAATCCTATTGAAACCCCTAGGTTTCTCCAAAGGTATGACTTTACTTAAATACTTTCTATACAATTATGTAATGGTTTTTCATCTTCAAAAAGGGGGAGAATGTTGACTCAAGGTCAATTAGGTCAATGTTGACTCATGTATAAATTGACTAAACCCGTGTTTTGATGATGACTAACCATTCCACATATCAGTGCTAATGTCTCTACTTGAGTGATTTCAGTTTAGGTATAGACACACTCCAAATGCCCTAACTTGCGCATCTCAAATTGGAGAAAAGACAAGTCAAAGTCAATACAAGTGCACATTTTTTTAATATGATGTAAATCCATTAGAATCATGTTGTAAATCACTTGTAATGATTGTATGACTTGTAATTAAGCTTTAAAAAAATCAGGAGCACTTAGATCGAATGTTAGATCACTTTTGATGCAACTTTGAAAATTGATTACATGCACTTTGTCGGTCGAGTTTCCCAGCCTGAAAACTCGACCGATCATCCTTGATCAATTTTCTGGAGATTGCATCGGTCGAGTTGTGTTTACACAGAACTCAACTGATCAAGTAACTGACCATTTTGATTCCTAATGGTCGGTCGAGTTTTTTCAGGACAAACTCGACCGATCATTTGAGTATGGGCCTTGTCATTTACTTGATCGGTCGAGTTACCCTTATAGAAACTCGACCGATTGCACTGTACAGAAAAGTGCTTCTAGCCGTTGTGAAGTTGCAACAAGTGAAAATATATCCGTTGCAAGCCACAAAATGGAGGATTCCCCTTGGACCAAGAGTTGGCCACTGACATGATTCTGTAGTCCCTTCTAGAGTCATATAGTCAGTTTGTCATGAACTATAAGATGAACGACTTTGACAAGCCATTGACAGAGTTGTTGGGCATGTTGAAGACACCTGAGACACAAATGAAGAAAGACAAGCCCAATTCTGTGATGGTGATCAACAAGACAAAGGGGAAGTCTAAAGGCAAATGCAAAGCTAAGAAGAGTTTTAAATCTAGCCAGAAGCTCAAGTCTTTAGATCTCAAGGTAAAAGGTGGAGTAAATAAACAAAGAGGCAATTTTCACCATTGTCACCATCTTAGACATTGGAAGAGAAATTGCCCACTCTGGTTAGAGGAACTAAAGAAGAAGAAGGATGGCATCGAGGCCTCCACTTCAGGTATAAATAATATAAGATAAATTTGATTACTTCTTAAGTTTTGGTATATGATACCATATAAGAGATCTGACATACTGATGTGCGTGATCTGACAAGAAATAAAATCCCTTATAGAAGGACAAAGATGGACAAGGTGGAGCAAGTGTTGCAGAAGCCATAGTCCACATTTAAAGTTATCTTAGCCCAATGGGAATGTAATAGAGTTACTAGAATTTCTATTTCATTGTGCCATTAGAATAGAAACATTTTCTTTATGCATCTTGTATGGACAAGGATGATCATAAATATAGATTTGTTAGTGATTCTATTTCAAAATATATCATATTGTATGGCATTGGCCTAAAAACATCTTGCAATATATATGCTAAATAATCTAAAGATGAAATTTTATAATGTTTGTACCAAAAGGATTATAACTGATAAATCAAAACTTTAATTAGCATTAGTCATCTTGTGTGAATAGGAGAATTGTATGCCTAGAATACATATTGATGTTGATGTAGATTCCCTTGGTTATTGAACCTAATGAAATATGCAAGTCTTATTCACACACAATACGGCATGACGTCCTTCATGAAACATAGTGGTAGGATGAAGCTTTCATTAGACATCATGCATATGATGCATAAAGAACTTATGGATTTAATGCTAAAAGTAATTACTCATACTTCATTTTTCTTACTAGTAATATGATGATATGTACTCAGTAAAATAAAACAAAAATCGCTTGAAATGTCTAAGGAGATTATAAATGAAGTATAACTTTGATGAAAGTATTAAGAAACTTTGATGAGATTTAATGTTGAAATAATTTACATCAATAAATTGAGAACCTTCAAGAAAGAACTGTGATAATGTATCACAAATTAAATCCATCTGAACATGATAATGTGTCAAAATTAAGGAATTATACCATGATGAGCCATGATGATTATGGATTGGTCCAATCTTCTTATTCTCATAAATATATGCCTATCACTAAATAATGTACCATCTGAATGGCTTATAAGACATCATATATGATATGATTTGGGAATATCCCAATATGTCTAAAGGATTAAAACCTACATTGAGAAAGGTGTTTCTTGAAGAAGGTTTATCCATAATCATGATTTTTGAAGATTACTATTAATCTCAATCCAATAACAGAAGTGTTTTATTGATAGGATAACTGAATTCCTAAAGAATCAGTGGGAGTAATAAACTCAAAATGTTCGAGATCAACAAACAGGTACAATGAGAACTAAGAAATACAAGTTGTTTTGGAATCTCAAGTCCATCAGGTAACACAAAATAAAATAGTTCTAGCAAAACACATATGAGATTGGAGGATTGTGAATCCAACAATTCAGATAGGTTGGTCATAAAGGATGAGCCAATCAGTCAACTAGAAGCTACTTCTAAGTAATATGAGATCCATGTAAGCTAACAAGGTAGGACCTTTATAAGCACCACCTTAAAGGGTAACACCTAAAAGGTGCAATAAGGTCTTGTTGTAAAGACCTACATGGATAACATAAAATGACAACTTGGTTGATTAGATTTTCAAATCAGTTCAATTTGTTGAACATGATAGAAATTCCATTATCAATTGTGAAGCTTGTTGTTGTAGATAAAATAGACCAAGAGATTTGGCATATAAAGATTAAAACCATATTCGTTAAAGGATCAGAGGATGTGTATGTGAAACAACCTAAAATTTTTATAACTTCAAGAATGCAAATAAAGTCTATAAATTACAAAGTTCAATCTAGTTTGAAACAAGCATGCCAGAAATTGGATCTTTTGATTTTGACAAGATAGTCAAAGAGTTTGACTTGAGTCAAGATAAAAGATGAAATATGTGATTACAAAATATTTAGTGGGAGCATATATGAACATTCCACATGTGACGAGGAATGGCATCTCAATATTGTGAATATTGAGAACTGGCATGAAAACACCTTCACCAATGAAGGATAAGGTGTAACCTCTTATGAGATAAGGATCAAGACCTATGCGATAGTTCTTGAATGTTTCACAATGGAAGTTTGAACATATACAATAGCAGTGTGTTGAAAGAGTTCAACATGAATGAATTCAATAAGGGTTAACCCAAATTAGCCTATCATAAACCATATGTTCCAATTCTTGTGAAGAATGGAAACAACATGATGAAGATTCCACAGGTTGGTATTACAATGGATCTTTCATGAATGATATGGATGTACTTATCACATATAATCTTGTATGTGTTGAACATGATAAGATGATGGTAAATTCCAATAAGGGTTATTGGAATGTCATTAATGACATCCATTAGTACTTGAGAAGTACTTAAGGATAGATTGCTAGTCTATATGGATAGAAATAAGAGGAAGAGTTGGATGTAAAGGTTTACATTGATGCAAGCTTCCATAATGACAAAGTGATCGCAAAATTAAAATATGTTTCATTTAAAAGGGACAAGTGATGATTATTTTAAAGGTTACGAACTAATAGACATTAATTCTATTCTACAATAAAAGCCGAGTATACTTGTGTTATGAACATAAAGTGATACTATATGGATTTAAAGGTTCATATGATGAACTTATAGATATTCCTACCATTGATGATTAGTAGTAATACTATGCCAACAATGGAGCTAATTGTTAGTCAAGGAATATTAAGATACCATACTACGGTAGTTTCATCTTAGAGCGAAGAGATAAGGAAACATGTAATATACCGACTATAAGCAAAGTGTTGCTAACAAGATAAATCAACAATATCACCATAGAAGCATGTTGGACATGTTTAAGTCCCTAAGGATGAGATCCGTTGGTGATTGGCTCTAAGTGCAAGTGGGAATCTATTGGTAACGTATGCCTAGAGAGCCAATAATGAGATGATTGACATGGCATAAACCATAGAGGATTTAATTAATACTTATAAAGGAAATCTTCCAATTCATTTGTTTCACTCTGTTATGAGATAATGAGGAGACAAAGTGAATGTCTAGAGAATAATATTACTCAATGACGTATGTTCAAATTACTACCCTTGTCAATGAGATCATATGGATGTTAAGAGTACATATACATATTTTCATTATGTCCCTGATCAGTTGTTATTGTGGAAGGTTGATAGATAACAATAACACATAAGGTCAGAGTGTAAGTTGGTTGATGGCTAAATCTCATTAGTCATGATATGGCAATATTAAACCAAGCACACAAATACATGTTAGGGAACAATGTATCAGACAGACCCACCTTGAGAGTGACACATGAAAACCATCATATGGTAAGTCATAGTCAGTTCTCATAGTGAAGATGGTGATTGTAATTCTTAGACCTAAAATCACGACACTCATCACATGTCATTGGGTAAAATTTGACATCATCAAATGCCGTCTTGAAACATGGGTTGTTATAATGGTGATAATTGGGTGACTTTGACACATGGGGATAGACTGTGAGTGATAGATATGGGATTTGTCCCTCCTACTGGAGTATGATATCTTGGCCACTTGATAAGTGAGACTGAGAAACACATGCGCATGCACATGTGAATCAATATATGATATTGAGGTCACATTTATCTTAGACAGTCTGCTCTTAGTTCAAGGAACATTGATTGAAGGTTGATAGGGTGACCTTCCATGCCCCAATTTCATCCTAGATATCAGTGACAAAGGAATTATACAATCATTGCAACACCTTACATAGATTGTAGGTTGAAGTTGTTCTGTAACTTTCCATTCACTTGGGTAGCACTGATGTGCGACTAGGCACCACTCTTTGCTTGTGATGTCATAAGCTAGTTATGGACATTCACTACCAATGTGACATGGGACCTATAGGGTCACACACATAGGAATCATATAGAAGAGGAGTTTGACCTTGAATGACAATTGAAGTGATTACAAAAGTGTTAGGTAATCAATTCACACAAAAAATCGACTAATTGGCTGATTGGTCTGCCAAACGACAATCTCACTAAGTGAAACGACTGTTTGGGTAGCTAGATAGATGTCTCAAGTGTTGAGATGGCTATTTGGGGTGTCATGCTAATCAAAGTTCAAATTGGCTAAGTTCTACCCTTAAACTGACTGGCTCAATGTGATTGAACCGAGCAGCTAATCTTATACTCACCAGACAATCATCTGGGTGAGTGAGATGGGTGTCTCACCTGGGTGAGATTGATCAGTTGGGCCGAACAGATATTCTGGATATTTCCCTAATAGTTTCAATTGTACTTTACTTGAGGTACAAGCAAATTAATATGTGATATTTATTGGAACTGAAAGTGCCAAATTCATATCTAATTGGGAAACTGTCAAATGGTCATGTGGAAGTGTGATACAACTGTCTCGTACACCAGACGACCATCTGGGTGTTCCAGATGACCATTTGGCATTTCACAGGTTGTGAAAGTTCAAGTTCTTTCGGTCCCTTCTACATAATCTCATATAGATTGGGAACCCTGATCCTAACCCCGCCTATATATAGAGGGGTACTGGGGGCTTCCCAGAGTACAACAACATAGACAACTAAGAATCGATTCCTCTAACAACTATTGTCCTCTCTGGTTGTAGTAACCAAGAGAGCCCATGCAAGTCCTACTCGATAGCAAGGGATAGCCAACGGGAGAGAACAACCGAGAAGTTTTCATTGTAAGAGAATAGGTCGGTGACTAACACACCAATGGGAGGGACAACTCCTTGCCGTCCATTCTTGGTGAATGAAAGGAGTTTTAGTTGGTACGTATGGACTACTCTAGAGGAAGAACTCCTTTGGATGCTTCTCAGAGAGCAAGGTCAACCTATAGTTTGTGGTGAGACCACCGTAAACACTATAGAGGTTGCACATATAGCTCTTCTTGGTTAAGACCAAGAGCTGCACAACCACTGTCTAAGAGCAACTTGTCAGCAGTTGTAAAGAAGTGAGTTTTGTCATTGGAATTGCTCCAGGATCAGGTATAACTTGCTAAAACCATCCTTCCTATTTCATAGTAGTTGATGAGATCTTTTTGTTATGGGAATATGAATAGATAAAAAAAATTATTTCCACTGTTATACTTTGTGCCCGTATTTCCCAACAATTATGAGTTTGTGGTTATGTCATTTGGTCTAACCAATGCACGTACAACATTTATAGACCATATAAATAGATTGTTTAGACCTTATCTTGACCAATTTTTGGTAGTGTTCATAGATGACATCTTGATATACTCCAAGGACATTCAGTAGCATGAGCAACATCTTTGTCAAGCTTTAGAGTTGTTGAGATAAAATAGGTTGTATGCTAAGTTCACTAAGTGTGAGTTTTGGCTGATTGAGGTGTCTTTTTGGGGTCATATCATCTTTGTAAGAGGTGTTTGTATGGATCCTAAGAAGGTGTAGTCAGTTTTGGAGTGGGATCAGCCCAAGACACCAATAGAAGTCGAAAGCTTCCTATGTTTAGCTGGTTACTATAAGAGGTTTATCAAGAAGTTTAGTGCAGTAGATCTACCTTTGACCAAGCTAACCAAGAATGGTGTTCTTTTGGTTGGGATGATACTGTCAATGTTCTTTCCAGCTGTTATAGGAAAAGTTGACGAGTGCTCCAGTGTCAGTGTTGCCAAATCTTGGGATAGGCTACATCATTTTTTATGATGCCTTAGAGAATGGGTTGGATGTGTGTTGATGCAGGGAAAGAACTTGATTTCTTTTGCTTCTTGACAACTTAAGAAACACAAGGAGAACTACCCAACTCATGACCAGGAGTTAGCAGTAGTGGTTCTTGCTTTAAATATTTGACAGAACTATATGTATGGAGAAAAGTGCCAAATCTTCATAGATCACAAGAATAATTAGTACATCTTTTCAAAGCAGGAGATGAACATGAGACCAAGGAGATGGATGGAGTAAATCAAGGACTACAACTATATGATAGACTATCATCCAGGAAAGACACAGTAGTGGTTGATGTGTTCAGTAGAAAGTCATTTTCATCGTCATCTATAAATAAAGCATAATAACACTCTATGGCATGTCACAATAGGGAAATGTAGTGTCACTGCGACATATGAATGTACAGTTGGAAGTGATTCTGTTGGCAGGGTTATTGGCACAACTACATATCAATCCAACATTGATATAGAAGATCAAATATGTATAGAAGGATGACACCCTGATACAGAAGACCAAGTCAACGTTTGGCAGTAAGAAACATGATGGGTTTCATGAGACATATGATGAGACAATGTGTCTTCACAAAAGAACAATAGTTCTTGACATTTGTCATAATAGGGAGACGATACTTGAGGAGGCTCATTCCTCAATGTATGTGATGCATCTGGGAAGTACAGAGATGTATCATAATCTTAAAGATATGTACTGATGGCCATGTTTGAAATGTGACATGGCAATGTTTGTAGCCAAGTGCCTAGTTTGTCAATAGGGAAAGGAAGTGCATCAAAATACTGCATCAACGTTATAGCCTTTGCAATTCCATAATGGAAGTGGGATCACATAACCATGGACTTTGTGGTTGGTCCACCTAGGACAACCAACGGGCATGATTTCATTTGGGTGATTATTGACCCATTGATGAAGTCATCTCACTTTTTTCCGGTTAGAGAGGACATACATATGCTAGAGGATCTTCTGAGGGCATGTGTACTTCAGTTCCTTGGAAGTTGGGATAGACACCTAAGCCTGATTGAGTTTTCCTACATCAATAGTTATCAAAGGAACATAGACATGGCATCGTACGAGGCTTTGTACGATAGGCTATGTAAGTCACTTCTTTGTTGGTATGAAGCCAATGAGTATCAGATGTTGGGTCCTGAGTTGGTTCAACATACTATATAGAAGATTAATGTGATCCAAAAATGATTTAACAATAATTGAAAGTAGCACGGGATAGGCATAATTCATATTCTGTAGACCACTGGAGTTCCAAGTTAGATACCACATGTGTTTTAAGGTTTCCCCTTGGAAGAGTGTGATGAGTTTTGGAAATAAGGGTAAGTTGACTCCTAGATTTATGGGAACATACCCTATCATAGCACAAGTTTAGAAGGTGGCATACAAGTTGGATTTACCACCATAGTTTCACCAATTAATACAATGTCTTTCATTTTTCAATGTTTAGGAAGTGCCATCCTGATATAGAGCAAACATTGTATCTTGTAGAGGTTGAGTTGGAGGGGGGTGTTACCTATGTTGAGGTCCAATGTTGATCTTAGATAGGCGTGTGCAGAGGCTTAGGAAGAAGGATATGGTCTTAATTAATGTGTTGTGGCATCATCATGATGTGGAGGAAGTTGTGTGGGAGTTAGAGGATGAGATGTATAGGAAGTACCCATCCTTATTTGCTTAGTATTTTAGGTGTGAAATCCTTATTTGGGGTCTATGGTTGTAAGGCCCCTAACCATTCTTAACATTTAAACACAACTTGTTTGGATTAATTATACTAATTTGATGCTTAGTATTGAAAGTTAACTCTTGTTATAACTGGATAAAGAATCTATGTTTATAATTCGAATCAAAATAGACTTTGTTTTCTCAAGATATACACTTCTTGTAATTTGGGGAGTTTATGAAACTAGCCTTTTTCTAGTGATATGGACATAATAGTGACACTTGATTGAGTTGCTTCATGATGAATATAAGAATTTTACATTTCTATTTCTCCTTTGGATGATTTTCAACCTTTCTTTTATGGAGTTACATAAGCTTGATGACATGATAGTGATGTGTCTTCATTAGTCGAAGGTTTTTTTGGTGGCCTATTTCTTTCTCTATGACCAATGGATCTCTATTGATTGACATGTTTTCACTATTCAATGAGTTTCTAGTACTTGAGGGGTTTTTGTTAGATAATCTAGGAGTTCATAAACTGATGAAGCTTCAACAATCAAATAAATTTTCATCCATTGAAGAGATCTTGGTGTCTGACAAAGTTTTTGAGTCATTGGGGCCTTTATGTATTGATCGACAAACTCCTTTGACCGACAAATTTGATGATTGTGTATGTGAGAGAATGACTGATTGAATTTTGGTGGTTGATGGATTTTCTGATGAATGAAGTCTCAGTGCTCGATGAGACTTAAGCCAACATATGTTCTACCCAGTGAGTTTTCTGGGTTCTATCCCTATAAATACCCCCTCTCTACCTCTCCTTTCATTTTGTTTGGTAGAGTTTCAATAGAGGTCAGAGGTGCTCAATGAGTTTTTCTGGAGACCAGAGGTCGATGAAGGTCCATCGAGCTCGGTGATCACAAGTTTTTTGTGGATGCATGTGCTAGGATTGAAATTCCTTAGACTGATATAAGGTCGTTGACCATTTTCCCTACATTCTTCGTGTAAGTTTCTTACTCTTCGACCTATTCTTTTGTTGTTCTTCACCCTCCTACCTCTTGTGGCCAAGTTCGGTGGGCTTTCTTGGTGTTTCCATGCTAGAACCATGTGCATGTGGGTTGAGCACCCTTTTTTATTCTTCCTTACTTTAGTTCCACTCTATTCGTCAAAAGAGGAGATGATCTTGGAGCTTTTTTGGGTTGAGCTTGAAGTTTGGGTGCTGATTTTGGAAGTTTTCACCTTGGGTTTCGTATTTCTTCTCTCTACCAGGTGATTTTGATAATTTAAAATGCATGTCTTGCCTACTATCTACATGCATGTCATTAATTTGCTCTCAAAATTCATATAAAGCTAAATGATGACCTTTATAAGTGTTGTTTTGTATAAAAAATCATGATACAAGCTTATTGGTTGTAGTTAATAATTTATAAATATTATTGGATGAATATCGAACTATTTATCGAAGTATGTAAGGCCTGGAATCTGTAATATAGGTGTAAGGACTCTTAAAAATGTCACGTAGATGTTGTTTTGGTAGCCACACATTAAATCTTGTTGTACAGTGGTTAGTCTATGGTGGTTACATTGATGTTATCTACTGTTATGGTGTTATAGCAATAGTTGGACGAAACTCTAATACAGAGGGTAATTTCCTTGTATTTAATCTTGAATGTTTTTTGATACTCCTGATCATAGTGATTCTTATGGAGTGATGCACTCTAGTTGGTGATCATTTTTCTGATGACCAAGGTGGTTACATTTCTCTAGTTTTATAGAACCATTAATACATTTTATATCTTTTGGGGCTGTGAATTCCAATGAATTTTGTAAGAATCCTTTCAGTGTTTGTATGTAACTTGATTGATGTAGTAAAAATGTTTAAATTTATAGAAGTAATCAATTTAAACCTTAATCAAATAGTTCCATGAATCCGTAGAGCTATTCTAGTGTCATAATTTACGGGACAATGAAATGAGTAATCCGAAAGGAACTTGGAGTGGTATACTATTGAGTATATGCGGGTGCAACGAGGGTATATCCCTGTCATCTTGATCTCAAGATTTTGAAGAGCGGTCGAAGCCGTGTCTTGGAAGTGGATGTAATTGAGAGAGAGTGCGATTCTAACTCAAACTTTAGGATTTATATCCTGGTTTCTAGTGTCGTGGCCTATACCCATGGCATACTAGGATGTTTTAGTTGGGCCCATGTGCCACTATGCTTGTTACTTGTAGTGACAGAGGGGAAGAGATCTTAGGATTCTGGTCATCCTAGATGTTATAATAGGTTGATTTTAACTTCACAGTGGTTAGTTAGTAGTTTGAGTGGTACACCTCAAACTACTAAAGGTTTAATAAAATATGTAATCCAACCATGTAGTATAACTGTAAGGGTTACTCAGTGAATCACATTGGATACTAATTCCTGTCTTGTTTCTTTTAATTGGTGGATGGTTTATAGTACGGTAAGAGAAATCAACTATATTTATGACTATATCTATGCCTAATCTTTGTGCAAGTTATCTAATCTTTCCACTCTACAATATTATCTCCTTAATCAACTTAAATATATTTTCTGATAAGTAATAGATGTCTTTGGATTTATTTCTCTCAATTGGACATGTGTCTCACCTCATGGGTCACCACATCTTTTTAGGTGATCGGCTGCACCGTCAAATGCAATGTGTCGAGGAGGAACAGTTTGAAGATCAGTAGTAATAGAAGGTTGGTGTGGTTAGTATAGAGTCCTACAATCATCTATATACTCTCAGGTCTAAATCGGGATTTTATATATCATGTATATCGACTTGAGATTTTGTTTGTATACCCTGAGTAGTGTAAATGATGTAATCACGTGGATAACATCTTCTATAAACAAGTTATGACTGAGGTTATGAAACTTATGTAAAGGTACCTTATATATGTATATATGTATATATATATATATAGAGAGAGAGAGAGAGAAAGTCAGGCCAGAATACACTCGGGTGTACAGATCTCACGCTACACTCAAGTGGTGTTTTCATATCAAGACTATTTTTTTACAAAATGTAAACCAATGATCTTCATTAATGTACTAGAATTAGGCTACATACAAATTTGGAGTCCATTTGGATGAGTGTAAGGCACTCATTCGAGGGCAACAAACTCGACGCATGAAACTAATTTGAAATGCATAATTTTTGTGGTCTTTATTACGTGAGCTATAAATGTCCAAATGATCACACATTTTATATATGATCTATTCATAAGATGTTTAACAAGATTAATGGATTAGATTTTAGAAAAAAATGTTACATCATGAAAAACTACTTGAGTGTATTCTAGCCTGAACTCTCTCTCTATATATATATATGTGTGTGTGTATATATATATAGAGAGAGAGAGTCAGGCTAGAATACACTCAAGTGTGTTTTCATATCAATATTATTTTTTTGCAAAATGTAAACGATTGATCTTCATTGTCATACTATAATTAGGCTACATATAAATTTTGAGCCTATTTAGATTAGTGTAAGTCACTCATATGAGAGAAACAAAACCGACGTACGAAACTAATTTGAAATGCATAATTTTTGCGGTCGTTATAACATGACCTATAAATGTCCAAATGTGCTCAAATTTTGTATATGAGTTATTCACAAGATGATTAAGAAGATCAATAGATTATATTTTTGAAAAAAAATATTGCATCATGAAAAACTACTTGAGTGTATTCTAGCCCAACTCTCTCTCTCTATATATATAAATAAATAAATAAATAAATAAATAAATAAATAAATAAATAAATAAATAAATATATATATATATATATATATATATATATGAAGTTGGACTTGTGTGCAAATTCTTCCTTTAACATGTTAGAATTTTAATTTGATACCTTTTTGGTAATGCGACTAATTAGTGTTTGATTGACGTTTTGGTTTTGAGTAGTCTCGTTTAGCATGGTGGGTTACCACACAAAGTGCAGTAAGATTCTCACAGTAAATATCTACAACCCATGATCATTAGAAAAGCCCAAACAAAGGCTAACTTGATTGTAAATATGTGGTCAGATTTGGCTAAGGTCGGAGCAAAACTTGTATTTCTTAGTATATACTATAGGCATACATAATCAAATATCACGACACTCAAAGCACAAACAACCTCCAATTGTCCGTCATTAGCACGTGACATGATTTTACCGTGCATATAACGCAAGTGCACGCGTCAATGTAATATAGGCCTTTGTGAGGCCCGAGTCGATCTCAGAGACATTGAACTATCAGTAGACTACTATTAACTGCTCGCGATCAGCTAGAATGATTAAAAAGTTCTGAGAGATTATTGAAAAATAAAAGAAAAATAAAAGAAAACAAAGCAATCGATTAAATGTTGAGTTTAATAAATTTAGATGGGAATCTTTAGGATTGTGGTTTCACCGCGGGTTCTCGTTGTATTTATTCTTACATAGTTAATCAAATTCGTCTCTTATTTCGGGTAGTGGCCTGTAGTCAGAATTGTTCATTGTCGTGATACAATTCACTACCTAAATCTAGGTCGGTTCCACCATCGTAGTAACCTATACCCTAAATTAGGTGCATTAGAATCAACCTCTGGGTTTCCACCATTAACCGTACATCACCTTATTCAAGGAATTTATGAGTTAATGTGAATTTCGTCTCTTTTCAACTGTTAATTCTTCTTTCAAAGCAATTAAAGGCATTAGATTATCATTAGGGTGATCAGTCATAATGATATATTGGAGAAAATGAAATCATACCACGAAATTGAGAGACAAATTATGAATTACTATGATAAAAACATCATACAACGATTACCCGGGCTACTCCCGGTCCTAAAGACAAAGGGGATTAGCCCCGCATATTCATCTCAAAGCAAGACATGGTGGAAGAAAGGGAAAACATGAAGAAAACGTGTATGAAGTGATGTAAACCCCTGAATGGAGAAGATCCAAGCATTCCTCGACATAGAGTGCGCGATCTACAACATTCTGACGGTGGAAAATGACTTCTGCGGCTCTCGGAACGATCGGGGCGTGCTTCCAGGCTCCGTTCTCCTCTCTAACTCTCTTTGGGATGTGTGCAACAGCTAATGACATGATAGATAGCTCCTGGCCTCCGTCATTAGGTATAAATACCAAATTAGATCGTCAAAAAATCCCCACTTTTAGATTCCAGCCGATATGAAACAAAAACTAATCTGACGGCGTCGATACCATCGACGTGAGTCGATGGTATCGACCCGTCGTAATATCGGCAGGTTTCCTTTCTTCTCTGATGTCCCGACTGATGCAGACTCGATACCATCGGCAAGGGTCGATGGTATCGACACCTTTAGGTGTCAGTTTTGTCACCTTTCCGACGCTGAAGCTATACAATGTCGATAGTATCGACTTTTGTGTCGATAGTATCGATCGGCTGATCGCTGGCAACCTGAAGGTAAGTCTCTACCATCGACTTCTCAGTCAATGGTATCGACACTGCTTGGCTCCTCACGGATGTCTCTCTGTGACTGTGTCGATACTATCGACGGATGTCGATGGTATCGACAGCTGTATAAATGCAATTTTCCTGAAATTGCAAGACAAAACCAAATCAGCCAAGCTAAAACCCATTATAATAATTGTTTATAATCAAAAAGTAAAATATGAGAGATTTGATGCAAAATTAGATTATAGACTAAAGCAATATGAATCATGCAATATTAACCACCAAAGTGACTAATAAACACAGAAAACACATGTAAATCAAGTCTATAAAAGCGACTAAAAATCACCGCATCAAACTCCCCTAAGCTCAAACATTGCTCGTCCTCGAGCAACAGAACTATCTAATAAAATTGCGAGGGTCAACTAAAGAACATATTTTCACAACAGACTTTGCCAATGATCCCCGCCAGACATTCACATTCCTGCCCTCACTAACCACATAATGATAATTGCCCTCAAGGCGACAATGCTCATCCATAAGAGATATCTACCCCAAAATTGATGAACACTATCACATAAGGCAGTTAACATAATAAAATCCTCCGGTTCATACTTGGTGCATCTTTGTGATCTTCTATCTATGTTGCTCGTTTCCTACCTACCATCTACATGGAAGCAGATCTCCTGATATTAACGAATGAGGAGATAATCACGGTGGCCTACCAATTCGAGCAACGGGTGGATGGAATAAGTGGTTGTGGAAGAAATAGAAGCACAAAATAGTTTTAACATGCTCAAACAACAAAAATTACCTAAATGATGCATATGCCAATGAAAAATGCCCTAATGCCTACATTTTGGGTGGAATGATGCATGTTCCTACTATTACATCTCATACGAGATAGAATGTCTACAAACTACATAATGTGCTTATTCTTCCTATTATATGGGTGAGACAAGCTCTTTTCTCCCTCTAAAATCAACCTTCTTTCTTCTGTCTTATATTTATTTCTCTTTTTTTTTCAAGCCCTTCTTTCTCTCGAATTGGCTGATGCAACATGTATAATATTTATCAGAAATTTTTCATTTAGGGCTTATTTTCACATAACTGTCATCTTTGAGGCATTACAACTTAATTTTAGAGAGTATAGAGCGAGTCACCCGCTTCTCTTATTTTTTTCAGAAGAAATAAGGCACAACTTGTCGTATATGCTCAAAGATATGTTAAAATGCAACTACATGAGATCAGTTATGCAACTATGATGACATGCACTCAAGAATGTGTGCATGCATGATTCATCTACAATTTATGAATGCAGGATTATAATGCAACAATTTTTTTTTAAATGCAACCAACATAAACATGAACTACAATGCAATCTTAACTACATGTCATGCAACCAAAAGATGAAAACCGTAATGTGCTTCCAGTTCTTATGGTGGAGTGTGAAAACAATGGGGTGGATAGATCACAAGATTAATTGACCGAACCATTGGAAAATATTATATGTCCCTCCTTACTGACCTGTGTAACAATTAAGAGGTTTCTCTCTCTTATTTCAGATTAAAGTCTCATTATCATTTGATTAGTTTAGGCTCAACATCCATTTCCGTCCACTTTTCTTGAATCATAGGCATGTATAGTTGTGGTTTTCTATTTTAGAGTTGACAAACCCAATTATTTTCATAAGCCATGTGCTCAAGTTTGAACAAAACAAGCTTGTAAATTCATTAAATTTTTCAAATTGACCCCTGATTCCCATATGACCAACAAAGAGATGACACATTACATTAGACATCCACAGATACACTATATAGAGTGTGGATCCTAAAAACTAAGAAAATTGCTAAAACAACAGAAAAGGCAAATAATTGCTAAAAACTAAAAGTGAAAGCTAGAAAAAGATAGAAGCTGTTCCATCTCCCCCCCTAAGCTTGAATTCAACTATGGCCTCATAGTAAAAAACAACCTTAAAAGGTGGAACAATGATACCGATCATTGGTCAGGTGGGGGCGGGTACTGCGGAGCAGTAGGGTCCCATGATGGAAACTGCCCCTGAAAATTTTGATCATACGGGGGCATGGGTGGAGGTTGAGGATATCCCCCGAAATAGTTCTGGCTCCAATAGTTGTCGTAGAATGGTTGTTGCTGCATCTCCATCCTATGCAACATGTCATGAATGTTTTCTTGGTTGGCGAGGAGGAGGCGCTCATTCTCGTAGATAGCTTGCTGATTAACATA
The DNA here is from genome assembly GCA_963693085.1 of Alisma plantago-aquatica. Taxonomy (NCBI): domain Eukaryota; kingdom Viridiplantae; phylum Streptophyta; class Magnoliopsida; order Alismatales; family Alismataceae; genus Alisma; species Alisma plantago-aquatica. The sequence continues at coordinate 1,286,199,450 of OY856409.1, forward strand.
GAGCTGATTGGTAGTCTCCTGAATATCAGCAAATGACGCCGTGTGTCGCTGTTGTGTCTGTTGGATATCCTGCAACATAGAATACATCCCCTGCATATAGTATACATCCTCTCCTTGCTGAGAGGACTGAGGTGGCGGAGGTTGTGAAGAAGATGATGCATCCGGGTGGAAGCGTGGACGCTTTCGCGGTGCCACTCGTGAACAAAGAGGAGTGAAGGCCTCCTCTTCCTCTTCTTGCTCGTCGCCATCGGCATTGTCGTTGTCTTTACCGTTGTCTTCTTCGTCGGAGTCGTCGATGGCGATGATGGGCCACCGAAAATGCGGAGCTCCCTGGATGTCAAAGACGGGATCTGGCAGCGCACGCTCCTGGTACTCCTGGTTGACATGGCACTGTGCATAGGCCACGCCATCACAGAGCATAAGAAGGTTGGATTGGTGTAGATGATGCAGGTTGACTTTATTCCTGTTGGAAAGCAGGGTGAGTTGGGAAAAATCCAACCCAAGGTACATAGAAAGCGGTGTGATAAGCCCCCCAAAGTGGATAGGGGCTTTCCTTGTACTCCTTCGCACTGCCAACACACGCGTCAAGAAAAATGCGCCCCAATTGCACTCTTCTCGCTTCAGCAGTTTATACAAAAAGAACAAGTCTGTCTCCTGAAATTTACTAAGCGAGAGATCACCCCAAGAAAAAAGAGTAGTGCACAACATGCGGTGCAGAATCCTCACAAACGGTTGCTCGAAGTCGGCGACGGATGCGTTGTGGTAGCTGACAGACTTGCCTGGAGGCACAATCACCAGCTGGGCGAAGATGTCATCGTAATATGTCTGGTTATCCGGCCTCCAGTGCTGGTCTCTCCCATGATTCCAGTTGTAAATGGAATTGAATTGCTGGAGGGTGAGATTGTAATTGTTGTTGTAGAGCCGGAAAGAAATGCGGCCCTTGATCCATTCCCGATCAGTGGTGATGAGGTCATTAGGCACAACACATACGTCCAGTGATGCCATGAACGCTACCACCAACTCTTTGTATGTCGGCCACTCACCGAAAAAGGGTTGGCCATCAGCGTGGAACTCCAACTCATCGGGCCTCCAGCTCGTATGCTTTGCTTGCCCCTGTAGGACGTAGGTGAGATTGGCATTGAACCCAAGGTCGCGGATCATGGTTCAATCGACATATCGGATTGGCTCAATTTTCTGCTTGAGCAATTCCTCGTATACCTTTCATACTTTTGTTGAAGGATGAACAATCCTCAGATGAGGAACAGATCCGGGTGGTGGAGGAACAAATGTCGGGATCTCCATTAGGGCCGCCCTTGAAGAAGACGCTCCTTCCATTTGCACCATCGTCACAGAGAGAAGGGGAATAAGAGATAGAGCTCGTTGAAGGTCAGAGAAGACGATCCCCACTCGGTGCAGAGCTCGGTGAAGATATCCCGATCCTTGAACGCTCGACAAAGGCCTCTAGTCGTTCAACGATGCTCAATGCACAAGTGGAAGGAAGAAATTCTGAAGGTGTGAAGAAAATTGACAATCAACCCTTCCTTTTATAACTGAACCCGTCGCTGTTGCCGCCCCGTCGATACCATTGACGGAAGTGTCGATGGTATCGACACCTGTAGCACAATCAGTGTCTTCGCTAGTATCGACCGTTGTCGATGGCTTGATGTGGGGGACCGGATCGGTGACGCGTCGATACCATCGACGCGGGTCGATGGTATCAACCCATCCCACAGATCGACTTCCGTGATGTGACGGCCGCCGTTGATTTCCTCTCGTGGATCGGTGATGTGTCGCGTCGATACCATCGACGCAAGTCGATAGTATCGACTCTGCATGGATCAATGACCCTCGCGAGGCCCGGGTGCCGCTTTCTTACTATTTCCGGGTCGATACCATCAACACGCCCGTCGATGCTATCGACTTAACTGAGACAAAATCGTCTGTAAATCATCAGGGATCTCGCGAGTATCGACATCCTAGTCGATACTATCGACCCCGAACTGGATTTTTCTTCGGCTTTACTGATGGTGGGTCGATACCATCAATGAGGCCGTCGATGGCATCAACTCAAAAAAATTTCTACAGTCGCCTACCGGTACCCATGTTGCTACCATCGACGTCGTAGTCAATGGTATCAACTCTGTCTCAGCCCTGCACAATGAACAAACGATCAAGGTATCATTTTTACACTAAAAACAAAAGTAAACCAACTAACTTGTAAATGCGAAAGAAAATGGACGAAACTACCAATGGTTGGGTTGCCTCCCAACAAGCACCCTTCTTTAATGTCTTAGGATAGATAAAATCATTCTCATCTTTCATACGTAAGTGCTATGAGTTTGACCTCATACACTTTCCTCGTGTAGTCCTCACCAAAGTACAACTTCAACCTCTGTCCGTTGACCAGAAATGGCATCTCTCCATCACGCACCAGGATGGCACCATGTGGCCGTACCTCCACCACAATGAAAGGTCCACTCCATGGGGATTTCAATTTCCTGGGGTGTAGCTTCAACCTCAAGTTGAACAATAACACACGATCTCCCTTTTTGAAGACACAAAGTTAAATGTGTCGATTGTGAATTAGTTTTGTTCTCTCCTTGTAAATCTGCAAATTTTCATAGGCGTTCATCCTCAGCTCATCTAACTCATTGAGCTCTAGCATTCGCTTCTTCCCTGCCTCATTATAAGTTAAGTTAAGCTTCTTTAGCGCCCAGTGCGCCTTGTGCTCCAACTCTACCGACAAATGGAAGGCCCGCCCATAAGGCAACCTAAAAGGCGTAGTGCCTATAGGTGTCTTAAATGTGGTCCTATACACCCATAAAGCATCCGGTAGCAAAGTACTCTAGTTCTTTCTTATCGAAGCAACAATGCGCTCCAAAATTTGCTTGATTTCTCTATTGGACACCTCGACCTGCCCTTGTGTCTGCGGGTGGTACGAGGTACCAATATTGTGCTTTACCCCGTACTTCCTCAACAATGCAGCAAACTTTTGATTTTTGAAATGGGTGCCTCCATCGCTGATAATCATCCTTGGCACACCAAATCTGTAGAAAATGTGATCTTTTACAAACCTTCACACTACAACAGCATCATTAGTCCTTGTGGGTATTGCTTCTACCCACTTCGATACATAATCAACAACCAGTAAAATGTACAAATTAGAGTTCGAGGACACAAAGGGTCCCATAAAATCAATGCCCCACAAATCAAATACCTCAATTTCTTGAAACACATTGAGGGGCATCTCCTGTCGCTTGGAAATATTACATATCCTTTGATAGGAATCACATCTTCACACATAGTCATCGGCATCCCAGAAGAGTGTAGGCCAATAAAGACCACTCTCTAGCACCTTGGCCGCTGTTCTGGAGCTCGCATGATGACCACTAGTTGGTAGTGTATGACAATGACTAAGTATACTGTCATATTTTATCTCCGGTACACACCTGCGTAAAACGCCGTCCCTGCATTGCTTCAACAAAATGGGATCATCCCAGAAATAATATCTCAAAGAATGGAAAAATTTCTTTTTCTCTTGATAAGTCCAATCATCTGGGATTATTTTACAGGCGAGATAATTAACAATATATGAAAACCATGGATCCTTGGATTTTACAGAAAGGGTTTGTTCATCAGGAAATGTCTCGATAATGGGTATATTAATGTCCTTCTCATCTACCCGTTCTAACCTAGACAAGTGGTCCGCAACCACATTCTCAATCCCCACCTTATATTTAATTTCAATGTCAAATTCTTGTAACAATAAGATCCACCTAATCAATCTAGGTTTGGCATCTTTCTTTTCCATCAAATATTTTATGGCGGCGTGGTTTGTCCATACCACAACTTTTGACCCTCCTAGGTATTGCCGAAATTTTTTGAATGCAAAAATGACGGCGAGCAGTTCCTTTTCAGTTGTGGTGTAGTTGAGTTGTGCTTCGTTTAAAGTCTTAGATGCATAAAAAATCACAACAGGTTTGTTTTCAAAACATTGTCCTAGAATAGCCCCTACTGCAAAACCCGAAGCATCACACATTAATTCAAAAGGCTTTGTCCAATCCGGCATTTGAACAACCGATACAGAAATTAACTTCTCCTTGAGAACATTAAAAGCATGCAAATACTTTTCATTAAATTCAAACATCGCATCTTTCTCAAGCAGTTCAGATAATGCTTTAGCAATTTTCGAGAAATCTTTGATAAAGCGGCGATAAAATCCTACGTGACCGAGAAAACTCCTCACCCCTTTAACCGAATTAGGTGGGGGTAATTTTGAAATAATCTCAATCTTAACTGGATCTACCTCCAGCCCCTTGCTAGACACTTTATGTCCAAGCACAATCCCTTCACTAACCATCATATGGCATTTTTCCCAGTTGAGAACTAAATGTGTGTCCTCACATCGTTGTAAAACTTTATCCAAATTATACAAGCACTCATCAAAAGACGCACCATAGACGGAAAAATCATCCATGAAGACCTCTAAACAACGCTCAACCATATCAGAGAAAATGGCAAGCATGCATCGCTGAAAGATTGTTGGTGTGTTGCACAAGACAAAAGACATACAATGATATGCAAATGTTCCATAGGGACAAGTGAAGGTAGACTTCTCTTGGTCCTTTGGATCAATGGAGATCTGATTGTAGTCGGAATAGCCGTCTAGAAAACAAAAATGCGATTGACCAGCTAGTCGCTCTAAAATTTGATCGATGAATGGAAGAGGAAAATGATCTTTTAATGTAGCAGAGTTCAATCGACGATAGTCAATGCACACACGCCACCCAGTTACCAGTTGGGTCATGACCGGCTCATTTAACAAGTTGTGAGTGACAGTGATTCCCCCCTTTTTAGGGACTACCTGTGTGGGGCTTACCCACATCAAATCAGAGATAGCACAAATGATACCTGCAGAAAGGAGCTTGATCACCTCCTTCTTGATGACCTCCATCATGCTTGGATTGAGTCTGCGCTGTGGCTGAATTACATGTTTGGCTCCTTCCACGGGCCAGATCTTGTGCTGGAAAAGTGTAGGTGAAATCCCCTTAATATCCGCAACTGACCACCCGAATGCTCCACGGTGGTTCTTCAACATGATCATCAATTGATCCTCTTCATTGGCACTCATATATGCCGAGATAATCACCGGTAGTCTCTCACCATCGGCTAAGAATGCATACTTCAAATGAGGCGGCAGTGGCTTCAATTCTAACTTTGGTTGACTGATCAAAGATGACTGAAGCGGTGGTGGGAGTGGCCCAAGATCTTCATAATACTTGGCATAGTAGCACGACAACACTTGAAGCATCTTGACACATTCTTGTAACGACTTGTTTCTCATCCAGTCATGCATTATATTAACAAGGCAAGCCTCAAGGGGCAGTTCTGGATATGCGTCAAAGACAAAACTTGCTATTGCATCATCTTCAATAGAAAGAGGAATTTCCTCCTCTTCATCATTTAGAAAACTAATAACACCAAATTTTGTGATGTTTCTGACTCTTATTTTGTCATCAAAACTGCCCTTTTAAACTGTTTTCCTCTCTTTTTATATATGTTTTTGCATAAACAGGCCACACTACGCTCTTAACCCAAAATTATCATCTTTTGCAGAGTTTTCTCCCATTTTGACTCATTTATCATCGAAAAGGCCCGTCCTGGCCCACAAATGTGTTCCACCTGCATCAGCCTTCCTACCAACCAAGGGGCCGATATGCTCACTACCCGACAAGGCAACACGATACACTGCCACACGATACGAGGGTGACACGCAAGAGGAAGCGGATGAGCGATACGTCGTTTACCCGACTGGGAGCCGAACCCGCCACGACTGCCAAAGCATGTCGGGCGATACGGGCCACCCACCAGCAGGCGCCACTCGTCACAATGACCGACAACCCGACATCCTTGTGCCGGACGACATGCATATCAGGCATCCCTGAAGCCACAATAATGGAGCTGAAGGAAAACACGTGGCGTCCGGAGCACCATAACTTCCACAACCGCTACCTATAAATCGCCGCTACAGGACTCCGATGGGATGGGTCGGAACCCTGCGCAAGCCAACTCAGGAGAGATTCAAGAGCTAGTGTATCGTGCCTCAGAGGTTGTGTCGGGCGATTCTAGGTGAGCACTTCCCCATCCCGAGAGGGAGGGAATGGTTCTCTTAGGGTCGTACCGGACACCACTGCAGGCCGATATCGGACAAAAAAGATACCCGATACAAGTGACCGATACTGGAAGCATGACTCCAGCCTGGCACGATACCGAACCCTGATATGTATCGCCTGTCATGGCGTGTCGCCCGAGAGGGTGCCGCCCGACATGATCGTATCGGGCAAGGGCAACCCGTACGATACGTCTGCCCATTACGAGCGTGCCGCCCGAGAGGGTGCCGCCCGACACGGGGGTATCGGGCAAGTCCCCTTCCCGGTATCGGGCTGGAGAGTCTGCTGCTGTCTGTCGCCCTTCTAGATCAAGGAGGCGACATTTATCTTTATTATTTCAGTCATTTACTTCTTTTACTTATGCAATGTAATCAGACCTTTATATGTTAATGGAATTAGAAGAGTTTAATTATATGCTGCTTTATGTTTGGTACCTTTATTGGATGATTGCTATGTTTAACATCTGAACTCTAGCTTGTACGCTTGGATCACGTTTCGATTAGCTAACGAATCGTGTTTTCCCATTGCAACAGCCTCAAGAGAGGTGTTGTGGCTCTAGTGTTTGGTCCGATTCTGGAGTACGAGAGTGCCAGGAATCGGAGTTACTTTAGTAACCTTTCCACTCTAACTTAAGTCCAGAAACCTCGAGAGGGGTGTTGATACTTGGTTAGAGGTACCCACTTCGAGAGGAGGGGTACAAGATGTTTCTGCTGCCGCTTGTTTTACTGAACTTTTCTCCTTCGTACCTTACTATAGCATTAGTGTTATCTCTCTGTTTCCGTTGCACGAAAACCCCTAAAAACTGATAATTGCTTAAAACCTTAATCTTCCTCGTAGCTCCAGTTGGAGATAGATCTCTTTCGTTTTATTGACCTTAACCAGTTGTTCCCTTACATGATTTTATCATCTCTTTTCCCTTACCGGAGTGTAACATGTCGATTCAGCATTCTCAACACTACCACCCTTGTCCCTGTGTTTGACCCCGTATATCTACTTCGACCCCGTAAACAAAGTTGCGGGGGCCTAGAAGGTTTTAGGTTATAAATTTAAAAGTCCGAATACTTCAAATCCGCTCCACTTTTTGGACGCGCGATTTAGGCCGGTCAACTTTTTGGCGCCGTTGCCGGGGACAAGGAAAAACAGTACTATAGACGAACCCGAATCCACTAACTACACTCCAGTGCCTCAAGCTTAGAAATGAGCTTGACAACACACTCTTTTTCTTCTTTTTATCATTATTATTATTCTTTGCCTGAAATGAATAATTCATGTTATTGATAACAGATTTTCTGACTTGATTGTTACATGATGCTCAGGTACTCAGAAGAAATCCATTCTGTTCAACTGAGCTCCAACACCATCCAACATGCCTCACTTTGAGCAACCTCTTTCTGAAGGTGAACGCTAAGGGAGGACCAGACCTCTCTCGAGCACCAGTCCAGGCCAAAATGAGGTTTCACACGAACCCAACTTGGTTGGACAGTTATTCGCTTTTATAAAGAGACAAGATACAATCATCAACCAGCTGGCATAGAGTGCGCTTCCGAGTCCAGGAGTTCTAAACTCCATGCAGTTCCAGATGGTGAATATGCAGACACGCCGACATCAAATTGATCAACAGCTGGCTCAGATGGCTGATTTAATGAAGAACCCCACAAAAAAGGTGCTCTCCAACCCCAAAACTGCCAGAATGGCAGTACTAAGATCCAGGAGGACAGTGGAGCATAACGAGGAGGCCAGACCAGAACCGGAATCGAGGACTGTGAGTGCGATTCCCGCAGAAGATGAAAATCGACAAGCTGACGCCAGAGAGCCTGAACAGAGATCCTTCGAGGAGCTACCTAGTGGGAGAAGCCCTTACGCTCCCAGGCTACCTTTTCCATACAAATTGATAAAGGCAAACCTGAAGAAGCACCACAAAAAATTCATGGAATCAATCAAGAAACTTTATCTTGAAGTTCCTTTTCTGGACGCCTTGGAAGAAATGCCAACTTACGCCAAGTTTCTCAAAGATCTGATAATGAATAAGAGAAGAGGAGGAAGGATTGAAACTGTGCATCTGGCAGTTGTATCCTCTACTTTTGTAAAACTAGATCTGCCCAACAAAAAGAAAGATCCTGGGGCTTTCACTAACCCTTTCTCCATTGGAGATAACGTCGAGCGGAAAGGTCTTTCCGACTTAGGGGCTAGCATCAACCTCATGCCCCTAAACTTCGTGCAAAGATTAGGTTTAACAGATAAGGTTAGAACCAATATGAGGATTGAACTAGCAGATCATACCTTCAAAAGACCCATCGACGTTGTTGAAGATGTGCTGATCAGGGTAGGTAATTTCTTCATTCCGTGTGATATAGTCATCATTGATACCATGGAGGACCCCCGCTGCCCTATCATCTTTGGACGTCCTTTCCTGGCTACGGGAAGGGCGTTGATCGATGTTTTTGAGGGGATTATCACTCTGAGGGTCGGAAACAACCACTTAGACTTCAAGATGAAGGATGAAATGAAAGGACCTTCCCTGTCTGAGTCCACCAGCTTTGCGGACAACTACGATCAACTCTACGAGGAGATAGAAGAAGACATCCGAATAGTAGACCCCCTTGCGATGGAGATAAGCGGTCAGGATTCTGACTTTGAAAGTCCAGGAGTTGTGGAGTGTCTCAGCCTTCTTGACCTGTCTGATGAAGATTTGAGCAGCGAGGATGAGGTGGTAGAGTCTGTCAAGTATGCCTCTCTTGAGGGGGAGCCGCAAGAAAAGACATCCAGGGCCATGCCTGAATTGAAACCGTTACCTGAAGGATTGAAATATGAGTTCCTAGATCAAGAAGAGAGGAACCCTGTCATCATCAATGCCGATCTTTCAAAGAACCAGCTAGACAGACTTGTTGAGGAGTTAAGACTCCACCGTCGGGCTATAGGATACTCAGTGGAAGACATCAAAGGCCTTAGCCCCGCTTTATGTATGCATCGCATCAATCTGGAAGAATCTGCCAAACCTCTGGCTCAACCCCAGAGGAAGCTGAATCAGATGCTGAAAGAGGTCGTCAAGAAAGAGGTAATAAAGTTAAGGGATGCGGGGATCATTTACTCAATCATCGATAGTAACTGGGTAAGCCCGATCCACGTAGTACCCAAGAAGGGCGGTATGACAGTGGTAAAAGGAGAAAAGGGCGATGAGGTGGCGGTTAGGACCGTCACAGGATGGAGAATGTGCATTGATTACAAGAAGCTAAACCATGCTACAAAAAAAGATCATTTTCCGCTGCCTTTTATTGATCAAGTTCTTGAAAGATTAGCACATCATGACTTTTTCTATTTCTTAGATGGTTTTTCAGGATTTTATCAGGTTCCTATCCTTCCCGACGATTAAGAGAAGACAACCTTTACCTGCCTCTACGACACCTATGCCTTCAGAAGGATGCCCTTCGGACTCTGCAACGCTCCCACCACATTTTAACGATGCATGATATCAATGTTTTCAGATTTTCTAGAAGATATCGTGGAAGTTTTCATGGACGATTTTTCAGTCTATGGAAAGGACTTCGATACCTACCTGAAAAAACCTATCTTTGGTTCTGCAAAGATGCGAGGAGAACAGTCTGGTTTTAAACTAGGAAAAATGCCATTTTATGGTACGAGAAGACATTGTTCTGGGACATAAGGTCTCAAGGCATGGTATCGAGGTGGATACTAGCAAAGTTTAAGCCATATCCAAGCTTCCTCCACCGAAGTCCGTGATGGGAGTGAGGAGATTCATCGAACACGCCGGCTATTACCGAAGATTCATAAAAGACTTCTCAAAGATTTCTAAACCATTGTCCAATCTGCTGGTAAAGGATGTTGAATTTGTTTTCTCTGATGACTGTCTAACTGCTTTTCAGGCTTTGAAGAACGCTCTTGTCTCACCACCCATCCTCCAAGCTCCAGATTGGGATTTACCGTTCGAGCTTATGTGCGACGCCAGTGACTATGCAGTAGGAGCGGTCCTGGGGCAGAAAAAAGATAAAAAGCACCACGTGATCTGCTACGCTAGTCGCACGTTGGACGGAGCTCAGGTAAATTATACAACTACCAAAAAATAGATGCTCGCCATTGTCATCACCTTTGATAAGTTCAGGTCGTACCTCATTGGAGCAAAGGTCAAAGTATATACAGATCACGGGGCCATAAGATACCTAATGCAAAAGAAAGATACAAAGCCCAGACTGTTGAGGTGGGCCTTATTGCTATAAGAGTTCGACCATGAGATTATCGATAAGAAGGGTGCAGAAAATGTGGTCGCTGACCACTTATCAAGGATCGTGGCCGAAGGACAGGGGGAACCGCCCATCAATGACAACTATGCCGACGAAGCTTTAATGTTGGCTGAAACAAGGGAAGGAGACTTACCCCGGTTCGCAGATATCTGTAACTATCTTGCTTGTGGAGAACTACCCCCCGACATCACCTATAACAAAAAAAAGAAGCTGTTCGCAGACGTGAAAAATTACTATTGGGACGATCCTCTCCTTTTCAGAAGATGTGCTGATAACTTGTACAGGAGATGCATTCCTGAGGAAGAAACCCTGAACATTCTGAAGGAGTGCCACGCCTCCCTTTATGGGGGACATCTGGGCAGCGAAAGGAGTGCTGCAAATGTGCTACAGTCAGGTTTTTACTGGCCCTCTTTATTCAAAGACGCTACACAGTTTGTAAAGATCTGTAAAGAGTGCCAGTCAACAGGCAATATAGGGTGAAGGAACGAGATGCCGATGGCAAATTGGATTGAAGTAGAGATCTTTGATGTATGGGGGATTAATTACATGGGGCCGTTTCCCCCATCAAGGGGGTATCGATACATTCTACTGGAAGTAGACTATGTATCGAAATGGGTAGAAACTATGGCAACCCAAACGTGCGACGCTAAGTCCGTGATAAAACTGTTCGAGAAGATGATTTTTCCTCGGTTTGGTGTACCACACACTGTAATAAGCGACAGTGGGTTGCATTTCGGTGAAAGACAGTTTGAAGCACTCCTACGAAAGTGTGGAGTTAAGCACAAGATCGCTACACCCTACCACCCACAGACTTCCGGGCAGGTAGAGGTTTCAAATAGACAAATCAAGCAGATTCTAGAAAAGACTGTCAGCCGGACAAAGAAGGATTGGTCATTAAAACTTGACGACGCACTTTGGGCCTATAGGACTGCCTACAAAACGCCCATTAGAACCACCCCCTACAAATTGATCTACGGAAAATCCTATCATCTACCTCTAGAACTGGAACACAAGGCTCTTTGGGAAATTAAATTCTTGAATATGGATCTAGAGAAAGCGGGAGAAAAGAGGTATTTGCAGCTATAAGAGATTGAAGAGTTAAGGATGCATGCCTATGAGAATGCAAAAATCTACAAACAAAGGACAAAGGTGTGGCATGATGCCCACCTAAGGAGAAAGGATGTAAGTGAAGGGGATAAAGTTTTATTATTTAAATCCTCCATTCGTCATTTTCCTGGAAAGTTGCAGACGAGATGGTCAGGACCGTTCACTGTATCAAAGATTTACCCATCAGGAATGATGAATCTATACGGCAAAGATGATCTGACCAAGGTCTTTCAAGTAAACGGGCACAGAGTGAAGAGGTACTATGCAGATGAAGCTTTTGTCAGAAGGGCAGAGATCAACTTGCAAGACATGGAAACTGTTGGAAGCCAAACGTGAAGATCCTAAACTGGTCGAGCTGGAGATGAAAACTACAACACTCCTCGGGAGGCAACCCGAGCTTTTATTTTTCTTTCCTAGAATAGGATGTTATTTACTTTCCTGCAAAACAAACATTACGAACTTTTGGACTATAATAAGGCTCGAGTCAGTGCATGCGCCACATGCACTGACCCTTCTATTTTATGGGCCACCGCTCTGTTCGATAGACCTGGATGGGTAAAACTATCTGAGGCGGGGGGCTTAACCTTAGGCCAATGATGTTTTACTCATCGACTGCTTTTGTTTCTAAGGTTTTCCTTCTAATTTTGTTCTGAAAGTTCCGTATCGGGCAACAGCTCAACCGGCGCACTGAACGTGCTCATATCGGGCGACAGTATATCGGGGATCGCAAGGGCCGTGTCGGACGAACATGCCTGGGCGGCAAGCTCCCGTATCGGGCAAGATGAGTAATTTCCCTTGATTAGACGGATGAGACCACTCGTCTCGGGAATGACTTGTCACAACGACCGACACACGTCCCAGATTTACCCGATTTACCCCCGGTTGAGATTGTTATATATAGTACGGAGGTTTTTACCGTGTCGGACTACTACTTTTGCTCTTCTAGCTACCTGTATCATGCGGTAATCTTCCCTTTTGCTCGTGTGTCGTCCGGCTAGCTTTTGCTCTCATGTCGCACGAGAGCTTCAGGTAGTAAAGGTATAGCCCGACAGCTTGCTTGCCCGACACGACCTTCCTATCGCGCGCGGTGTACCAGAGTTAACGACTTTAGTCAATTTCCCTTTGTGTCGCCCGATACGTGTGTCGCGCGACCCATATTTAAATCACGCTTGCCCGATAAGCCATGTCGGGCGATAGCCGTGTCACCCATCCTTGTACCACCTCGTTTGTTATGGTTATCGGGTGATACGTTTTTCCCTCAGGAGGTCCCTATCAGGCTGTTTGATTCACACAACCGTATCGCCCGTCACACCCGTGTCGGGCAACGTGTTTAACACACAGCTTTCCTCTGTATCATCCAGCTTTGTATCCCCTTGAACGTTCTTTTGATGGATGATACTCGGACTTTGTAACGGGCCCAATCTTATCGTGCATCAGTTTTTCTTGCCTACCTAACATTCGAATGATCAAGGAACTTGTTTAATGATAATAGATATGGCCCGTACAAAGCAAACCGCCCTTCGGATTGACAAACACGACAGAAGAATCGACACTGAGGCAGCAGCCGAAGCAACAATGGTCGGAAAAAAATGCCAGAATCCCAAGGCAGATCCCCAGGCAGCTGAGCCCTCAACCGCTGAGAGGAGAGCAAGGACAGAAGAAGTAACAAGTCCATTTTCTTTCCCAGAGGATGCAGCCAGAACAAGTGCAAGGCTCTCAAGAAGGAAACGCAAGGTTCGTGCAGATTATGACGATGATAATAGGCGTATGGTAGACAGAGAGCTCTTGAAAACACTTGTGGATACTATATCCAAAGAAGATACCCCCCGTGAAGAAGGTGGCTTCGTGACAAATGAACCCAAAATACCCACATTCAATCCAGAAGCCACTGGAGAAAGACTTCCACTGATTTTCTCTTTTGAAGATGGTCCTAAACTACCGCAGAAGATAGACTATGATAAGGAAATGGACCTCACTTGGGGGCTACCAAATCAAGAAAAAGTATTGGAAGAGATAAGTGGACTTCACTGATGAAAGTTTAAAGAATCTGAGATTGATGATCAGTCCTTTTGTTCATGTTCACAATGGAAGTATCTAAACGCCTATTAGTTTTAGAACTTCTTCCTCAGCAAAAGAGCATGACTGGTCTCATTTGAGTCTCACAATTCTGAACCTACTTTTACCTTTCGATACAACTGGCTGCAGCATCTTCGTCCTGGAATGGATATCAAATGTAGAGACGCCTGACTAGCTCCACCACATCGACAACTGCGGTAACCATCTTTTATGTGTGTGAGCTCCCATCTAGCGCAGGCTACGCTCACCAGATAACCTTCACTGGGTTAGCATTACCCTACCTTATCTACTTCACAACTCTGGGACAGAGTGTAGAGTAAGTTTGGGGGGTACCATGTACCAGTGAGGGAGGTATAATTTTGTATACCTTTTGTCCCTTTCTCCCTTGTTCTGTTTTGTTCCTTTTCTATATCATTTGCACATACACTTTCACATGCTCTTACAAAATTTTGAAATTTTTTTGCTTATTTTGTCTCCATGCATTTGTACAAAGACGCTATATAGTAAAATTAGATACGACTTCTTGCCAGTTTATTTTCTATGTGCCTAAGGAGATGCAAGTTTTGTTATGCCTTTCTGACAATGATGCCTCAAACAACAAAATACTACAACTTTTCATGCCAAAAATTTCGAAAAAATAATCTCGCAACGACTAAGAGACGTGTATGCAGAAGGAAAAAGCTGCCCAAACAGCAACAAAAATTCCTCTTGTTTTCCCTTACCCAACAAAAATCCCAAAAAGAGAGAATAACCTTATGAGAGTGAATAAAAGCATGAGAGTTGTGCCAAATGAAAAAGAAAGAAAAAAAAATACATACACACTTATTTTCCAAAAGTACCCATCTTTAGGCATGGAAGATCTGGGGCAGTGGTACGTAAGATGTGAAACCATTGCTCTAAAGCCAACTGGCTTGGACTGCAGGGACCACTTGCCCGCTAACAGACCCTTACCTGGATGGACTGATGGGAAACAAGAAAAACCCAAAAAGCCTTAAGCCTACCTAAGCACACAACTTTCTACCCCCAAAAGCTGTTTGGTGTGAAAGCTAACTTCGAAATCATGCACCAAAGTCTCGCCGAAGTTGTAGAGAATTTTTTTGCTTAAATAAGGCAGGAGAAATAAAGTCTGTTGTTCGTGGTTGGGCCGCATTCTCTGTGAGACATCTCAATGCTCGTTCAAACCCATGGTCTGAAAATATCGGTCAAGAAGAAGCATCACAAAACAAAGTTTAAAGATTAATTGAGGACAATCAAAATGCTAAGTTTGGGGGAGTTGATAACACCAAAATTTGTGATGTTTCTGACTCTTATTTTGTCATCAAAACTGCCCTTTTAAACTGTTTTCCTCTCTTTTTATATATGTTTTTGCATAAACAGGCCACGCTACGCTCTTAACCCAAAATTATCATCTTTTGTAGAGTTTTCTCCATTTTGACTCATTTATCATCGAAAAGGCCTGTCCCGGCCCACAAATGTATTCCACCTGCATCGTCTTTCCTACCAACCAAGCGGACGATACGCTCACTGCCCGACAAGGCAACACGATACACTGCCGCGCGATACGAGGGTGCCGCGCAAGAGGAAGCGGACGAGTGATACGTCGTTTACCCGACTGGGAGCCGAACCCGCCACGATTGCCAAAGCGTGTCGGGCGATACGGGCCACCCACCGACAGGTGCCACTTGTCACGATGACCGACAGCCGGACATCCTTGTACCGGGCGACATGCATATCGGGCATCCCTGAAGTCACAATAATGGAGCTAAAGGAAGAACAAGTGGCGTCCGGAGCACCATAACTTCCACAACCTCTGCCTATAAATAGCAGCTACATGACTCCGATGGGATGGGTCAGAACCTTGCACAACCCAACTCAGGAGAGCTTCAAGAGCTAGTGTATCATGCCTCATAGGTTGTGCCGGGCGATTCTAGGTGAGCACTTCCCCATCCCTAGAGGGAGGGAATGGTTCTCTTAGGGTCGTACCGAGCACCACTGCAGGCCGATATCGGACAACAAGGATACCCGATACAAGTGACCGATACTGGAAGCATGACTCTAGCCCGACACGATACCGAACCCCAATACGTATCGCCTGTCACGGCGTGTCGCCCGAGAGGGTGTCGCCCGACATGATCGTATCGGGTAAGGGCAATCCACATGATACGTCTGCCCGTTACGAGCGTGCCGCTCAAGAGGGTGCCGCCCGAAACAGGGGTATCAGGCTGGAGAGTCTGCTGTTGTCTGTCGCCCTTCTAGATCAAGGAGGCGACATTTATCTTTATCATTTCACTCATTTACTTCTTTTACTTATGCAATGTAATCAGACCTTTATATGTTAATGGAATTAGAAGAGTTTAATTATCTGCTGCTTTATGTTTGGTACCTTTGTTGGATGATTGCTATGTTTAACATCTGAACTCTAGCTTGTACGCTTGGATCTCATTTCGATTAGCTACCGAATCGTGTTTTTCCGTTGCAACATCCTCGAGAGAGGTGTTGTGGCTCTAGTGTTTGGTCTGATTCTGGAGTACGAGAGTGCCTGGAATCGGAGTTGCTTTAGTAACCTTTCCACTCTAACTTAAGTCCAGCAACCTCGAGAGGGGTGTTGATGCTCGGTTAGAGGTACTCGCTTCGAGAGGAGGGGTACATGATGTTTCTGCTGCCGCTTGTTTTACTGAAGTTTTCTCCTTCGTACCTTACTATAGCATTAGTGTTATCTCTCTGTTTCCATTGCACGAAAACCCCTAAAAACTGATAATTGCTTAAAACGTTAATCTTCCTCGTAGCTCCAGTTGGAGATAGATCTCTTTCATTTTATCGACCTTAACCAGCTGTTCCCTTGCGAGATTTTATCATCTCTTTTCCCTTACCGGAGTGTAACGTGTCGATTCAGTGTTCTCAACACTACCACCCTTGTCCATGTGTTCGACCCCGTATATCTACTTCGACCCCGTAAACAAAGTTGCGGGGGCCTAGAAGGTTTCGGGTTATAAATTTAAAAGTCCGACTACTTCAAATCCGCTCCACTTTTTGGACGCGCGATTTAGGTCGGTCAAAAACCCATAGCTTTGCAAAGAGAAACAACTTTGGTTTGTTCCATAATGTCTACAGCCAGTGTCCCCTTATCTACCTTGGTTATTACATGAGCCATATCTAGAAATGGCTTCCCTAGACAGAGAGAAATGTTCTAATCACAATGTTTCACCATGCGACACTGCTCCTTTGCTTTTGATTGTGTCGGGTTTGGGGGCATAACCATTTCAAATCGGTCATCTGCAATTTCCAATGTCAAACAACCTCGTCCCATCTCGAGTATCATATCCGCCGTAGCTTGGAAGGGTCTTTTGAGGAGTAGCTCATTTCCTTGTTCATCTTGCATTTCCATTACCACAAAATCTGCTGGAAATACAAACCTGTCAACTTTAACCAGAACATCCTCGCAAATACCATACAGCTTTACCACAGAATTATCCGCTAGCTGAATCGTCATGTTGTTATGTCTCGATTCTTTAAGTCCCATCTTTTTGAAAGTAGAAAGAGGCATCAAATTGATACTTGCCCCGGAGTCACACAATGCTTCGCCGAATTTCACCTTACCAACATGAAATATTGAAGCAGCCCAGATCTTGTATTTTAGGTGGCAATGTACCCATAATGAAAGCACTCACTTGATCCTTAAGAACCACCACTCCAGTATCAGGAATCTTCCTCTTCTTTGTAATTATATCTTTAAGAAACTTGCCATAGGAGGGTATATGCTCTATTGCCTCTAGTAGTAGAATGTTGACAAAAAGTTTCCTAAAGCTATCTAGAAACTTCTTGAACTGAGTGTCCACCTTCTTAGCCTTCAAACTGTTTGGATATGACATTGGGATTGCCTGTGCCCTTTGATGTGGCGGCACATATGGTGTTATCTTTGGAGTTTCTTCCTCAGCAATGATTTCTGGTGTAGCTTCCTCTACCACATCCTCTATCGATACTGTGATTGTAACTTCCTCTGTGAACTCACCTATGTTTTTTGGCTGGGGTGTGCTCGGTTCATCGGCCCTGGGGTTTAAAATTCTCTTACCACTCCGTAGCAGAATTGCCTTAGCTTGTTGGTTTCTTCCTGGAATGTTTGTATTTCCGAGAAAACCTTGCTGCACTGGCTTCTTCTAGCTTGAAATCTCTACCGCCATCTGTGCTAAGGATGTCTCGAGTGACCTCATTTGAGCCCCATGACTCTGTAGAGTCTTCCCAAATTGATTCATAAAGTCACCTTGTTGTTTAATCTGCTGGCCAAACGTGCTCATGAGTTCTTGATTCTGCTTGATTACTTGATTGAGCAACTCATTGCTCTTGTCCTGTGCCGACGGTTGTGGTTTTGCATTGGGGTCCTGTAGGAAATTGTTTGGGTCCTTCCATGAAAATTTCTTATATTTCCTCCAAGAATAGTCATTGTTTTTGTACCCCTGTTGCTGGCGCATAAATTTCACCTGTGCTTCATCATCAGATTCTACGTCCTCTTTTGCTAGCAATTTCTTGGCTAGAAGGTCCATCTTCTCATTTATCTCCTTGATAGACTTTGACTCACCTGTGACTCGGACCTGCTCTACTGTGTCTCTGTCGCCCCATGATTGCTTCCTGGCCATATTTTTCAAAATTTCCCAACACCTAGTGCTGGTATTGTTCAAGAAGAAACCGGAACCTGCCGAGTCCGGATTGCTCCTATCATGCTCATTTAGAGCATAGTAGAAAATCTTCACTTGTTTTTCTTTGTCCAACCCGTGATGTGGACACTTCCGCAACATTATTTGGAAGCGCTCCCACGTCTCTGAATATGTCTCGCTAGCTCTTTGACAGAAATTGTGGATCTTCCGTACTAGGTCATTGGTTTTCTCTGGTGGAAAGAATCTTTCGAAGAAGACCTCGATCATTTGATCCCAAGTCTCTACAATCTCATCATCTAGGTTATGCAACCATTCACGTGCATTACCTGCAAGAGAGCTGGGAAATAGCTTCAAATACAGTGTATCTTGTGGAAACCTGTCTATCTTGATCATATCACAATTTTCCACAAATGTGCTGATGTGTGCAACTGGGTCCTCATTCTTCAACCCATGAAATGCTTGAGACTTGACCAAGTTTATCAGTGCCGGGTCAATCTTATAAGTTGGAATGTTGACTGCCTGCTTCTTTATTGGTCCCTTTGATGCTGACGAGGAAGAAGCTTTTATCTTCTCCCAGATTGTCTGTTCTTCAGCCATGGCTTCTGCTTCAAAGTCTGAATCTATATCCTCAAGCTGATCGTGAATATTGTTCTCTTCGTCGTCTGATCCCAACGGTGGAACCTCTGGTGATGGTTGTGTGTAGTCTTTGCTACGCGTCCTCACCATGCACTAGTACTTGCAAAGTAATAAATTTGGTTCAGTACAGTGCTAGACGATTGCTAGATATGACGGATAAACAATGAATTTCAAAAAATGATAATAAAAAAATGTGGCCTAGAGTGGCCGCTTGCAGCACTGGTAGTGCCGACAATTGTCGTGTCCTCGGCAACGGCGCCAAAAACTTGACACGATTTTACCGTGCGTATAACACAAGTGCACATGTCAATGTAATATAGGCCTTTGTGAGGCCCGAGTCGAACTCAGGGACACTGAACTATCAGTAGACTACTACTAACTGCTCGCGATCAGCTAGACTGATTAAAAAGGTCTGAGAGATTATTGAAAAATAAAAGAAAACAAAACAATCGATTAAATGTTGAGTTTAATCAATTTAGATGGGAATCTTTAGGATTGCGGTTTCACCGTGGGTTCTCGTTGTATTTATTCTTACATAGTTAATCAAATTCGTCTCTTATTCTGGGTAGTGACCTGTAGTCAGAATTGTTCACTGTCGTGATACAATTCACTACCTAAATCTAGGTCGGTTCCACCGTCGTAGTAACATATACCCTTAATTAGGTGCATTAGAATCAACCTCTGGGTTTCCACCATTAACCGTACATCACCTTATTCTAGGAATTTATGAGTTAATGTGAATTTCGTCTCCGTTCAACCGTTAATTCTTCTTTCAAAGCAATTAAAGGCATTAGATTATCATTAGGGTGATCAGTCATAATGATATATTGGAGAAAATGAAATCATACCACGAAATTGAGAGACAAATTATGAATTACTATGATAAAAATGTCATACAACGATTACCCGGGCTACTCCCGGTCCTAAAGACAAAGGGGATTAGCCCCGCATGTTCATCTCAAAGCAAGACATGGTGGAAGAAAGGGAAAACATGAAGAAAACGTGGATGAAGTGATGTAAACCCCTGAACGGAGAAGATCCAAGCATTCCTCGACGTAGAGTGCGCGATCTACAGCCTTCCGGTGGTGGAAAACGACTTATGCGGCTCTCAGAACGATTGAGGCGTGCTTCCAGGCTCCGTTCCTCTCTAACTCTCCTTGGGATGTGTGCAGCGACTAATGACGTGATAGATAGCTCCTAGCCGCCGTCATTAGGTATAAACACCAAATTAGATCGTCGAAAAATCCCCACCATTGGATTCGAGCCGATCTGAAATAAAAACTAATCTGACGACGTCGATACGTCGATGGTATCGACCCGTCGTAATATCGATAGGTTTCCTTTCTTCTCTGACGTCCCGACTAATGCAGACTCGATACCATCGACAAGGGTCGATGGTATCGACACCTTTAGGCATCAGTTTTGTCACCTTTCCGACATTGAAGCTGTACGATGTCGATAGTATCGACTTTTGTGTCGATAGTATCGACCGACTGATCGCTGGCAACCTGAAGGTAAGTCGCTATCATCGACTTCTCAGTCGATGGTATCGACACTGCTTGGCTCCTCGCGGCTGTCTCTCTGTGACTGTGTCGATACTATCGACAGATGTCGATGGTATCGATAGCTGTATATATGCATTTTTCCTGAAATTGCAAGACAAAACCAAATCAGCCAAGCTAAAACCCATTATAATAATTGTTTATAATCAAAAAGATAAAATATGAGAGATTTGATGCAAAATTAGATTATAGACTAAAGCAATATGAATCATGCAATATTAACCACCAAAGTGACTAATAAACACAAAAAACACATGTAAATCAAGTCTATAAAAGCAACTAAAAATCACCGTATTAGCACGCACAATGATGGAGAAGGTTCCAACTCACCAAGCAAGCTAGAATTTCACAACTTGCTCTTCTTTCAAACAATTGCATGTGATTATCCAACTATTCCTGCCATTAGCATGTCAATGCCTTTGTCATATTTTGTTAATAAATTATCACCCATCGACTCATAACAATAGATATACGAAATCTATTTTGTATATTTATCACTTTAATATATGCCAATATCTCATAATATCATCATATCCCATATATACAACAAAAAAATGTGGTTAGTGATGTATGCTACATATGATATTCTCTATTCCAAAGGAAAGGATTCTCTATTCAAAAATTACAATGCATGTTAACAAATGATTTGCTCTAGTCTCGACATAAAAGGTCTCTTGGCCTAGTTAACTAGATTCTATCTTTCTCAACTTACCTTTCTTTGTAGCAAACTAAAAAATAAAACACAATCCAAGTGATTACGATATCAAGGTAACCTTGACCATAAATAGAAGGTAAAATAATTACTATCTTAGAGGACTTAAGACAACCACTCTAATCTTGTTAGGTGCACCAGTCCAAAGTAACCAACAGTCTTTAATCTAAATAATCTAAACCCGTGATTTTGTTACTAATTTCATTTCAACTAAAAAGATGTATGAGCCGATCAAAAATGAATGATCCACTTTCAGATATCAGGGCTTTGTTATCGTAACAAAGAGACTATAAAGTCTTTTTCTTTTGTAGAGAGAAAATTAGATGTGTACGGTTTCAAGGAGTGCATAACATTACAAATTGAGGTGAAATAAAAATAGAACAACGGTTCTCAGAACAAGTGAACTCAGACCGAACTCGACACATAAGGCAGAGAGACCATGTGTGGGATTAAGATGCATGGAGAAGACACACTTGACTTCAAAGACAACTGTTTTCAACTCTGCAAATTCTGATCCAGATGCATTGCAATTTTAGACTACGTCATTGTGCACATAGAATGTACGACATACCATCGCATAATGGCAAACTTCCAAATTTGAAAAAGATCCAACACATTGCAGAATCTCATGGTTAAAAGGATCGGTTCAATTACAAATTGTTGGCAGTACGTGAAGGCTAACTGAACCGGAGTCCGTTTCCAGTGGGAGTAATTTAATAACAACCATTCCAAGTCAAACTACATTTGTTGAGATCAAAGTTGAATAGAGAACCATCTAATTTAACCCGGAATTCCGCATGGACGGCGACGAACAGTCAACAGATCACACCAACAGGTCAACTACATGTATGTCGCATCCATTATCAGACTCGAGATCAAAAAGAGAAATCTCAACTGAAAATGGAATTCAGTTGAGAAGAAGTGGCTACTATCACAATTGTTTCCTGTCAAAACTGTTTTATAGTATGTATGTCACACTACATAAAAGTCCCACACACCACGGACAAAAAAGTATTAAAAAAAAAACAAGAAGAAAAGAGACCAAGTACAAGAACCCCAAAATTGATCCTCCGTCCTCCACATTTTTTCTTCTTCTTAATCCAACTGTCGTATGACTAACAAGCCCACTTCTCGACCAAAAACTCATTTGATGACACCTCAAAAACGGAACCAAGTCAACAGGAGCCAGTTGCACGTGGAGCACCTTCCACCGCCCATCAACATCTTTCATACCCAGACTCCGTTGATGACCGCCACCAATGCCCGCATATCTATCACATAACGGAACACGCATTGGGATTCTCGTCACTGAACATCGGCGGCCCTTGAACGACGTCCATATGATAGTACATGGGTGCGCCAGGGTAACCTTGGTGTGGTGGGTACCCTGGTGCATAATACCCTGGCAAATGTGGCATCATGTACTGCGCCGACTGCATCACCTCCCCATATACACCACCTGGAGCCCGGTTTGCGTTACCACCACCACCGCCGCCCTTTTTGCCTTTCCCCCCACTACCACCGTTGTTCCCTGCCGTGTCGCCGCCAGCGTCGTCACCATTACCGTCATTGTTCTTCTTGTTATTTTTTTTCTCTCCCGCCTCTTCATCCCCTTGGTTGCCGTTCTTGTTGTCCTTGTTGCCGCCTTTCTTCTTGCCCTCTTCTTTCGCTCCGACCAGGACGACGTCAAACGCCCGCTTGAACTTCTCCTTGATTCGCCTCTCCACGTCCTTGGGGTCCAGACCAATGCCTCGCAAGGTCACGGAGCCCTTGGCGAACTCTACCATCACGGTATCTAATCCTGCATGACCACAATTGGAAACACCCAAAAAGTTAGCTTATTACCACAGAACAAAAGAACGGGTAGGCTGTGGGCGGACAAAAGCGGAACAGTGATCAACACATTAATGGAATTAATTGGCAAATCCGCTCATCCTGGTGAAGAAGAACATGAAGACGGTTACAGATAGGGCGTCATAATTCGCACATCATAGTGTCGGATACAATAATGATAACGTCGTCTCCCAAGTAAATAAAACCAAAAACTCAAACACAATATTTTTTTC
This sequence comes from Alisma plantago-aquatica, assembly GCA_963693085.1. Lineage (NCBI taxonomy): Eukaryota > Viridiplantae > Streptophyta > Magnoliopsida > Alismatales > Alismataceae > Alisma > Alisma plantago-aquatica. The sequence continues at coordinate 1,286,222,684 of OY856409.1, forward strand.
AGATTGAGGAATTGGATCGTCACTCGTTATATATATCGACCCCTGCCCGTCCCCACCTCGCTCCATGAACCCACCCGAAACAATGGTCATCAACTCATCCTGCTTATATGATCGAGTAAACAACCAGTCGCCATGCAAAATAAAAATAAATTCTGAAAATGTCGTCTAATAATGCACATGGTTGCGACGAACGTGCCACATGGTTGCAATCAGTGTGTTAGCCACGAGAGTAAACACGAAAAAGTAATTAATAACAAAACGATTCACTACAACAGAAGAGCTTTTCCACTCAACAACCTTGTCTTTTGCTAAATTCCCAGTATATCACCTCCGTCTGGGATAATTCCAGTCAGTCCTCTCTACCGTTAATCAGTATGGCAAACCTAACGTCTTGTTTTCTGTTTCAGTTTCAGTTGTCTCTTTCTTTTTTCCCACCATGCCAAGCTCTGCCGTCAAAGTTTCTATCTTTATTTTTTCTCCTCTTCCCTCAATGGTACCAACCATATTATTAAACTAGAAGTATTTTAACAATGAACTATTTCAGGAAAAAAAATATTATCGTGATCTAATTTCTGCGGTGTGAACTGATTTGGATTAAAAAATAACTACTAAGATGAATAATAAGCTGATCTTGGTTGAGAAAAGCATACACTCCTAAACCATAACCACACGTGTATCTACTTGATCAGACCCAAAAAGTTCGGGTTCCGCATGAGACAGAGCCAGCCGACTCGGACTTATGTCCCAACTCGGATTGCAGAACCTCAATATCGCCTACTTCATCTACATGAACTGCTTTGGAATCAAATATTTAACCTATATTTTTTAGTCTAAGCCGAGGTCGACGCAAACCCAAACATTCAGAATTTTCTTCTTCCTTGTGTTTTCTCTACACTCACCCACATGCAAATGTGTATATTTGCCAAGTGCCACACAAAGTTTAGGAGTCTACTTTGGTTTTGATTTGGGTTCAAGTTAAGGTACATTCAATTTGTGTCGCAACAAAATTACTTCGAGTTGGGAAAGATTTTGAACACTTTGAATCAGTGAAAGTTACGGTAATTTATTTTTCTAGTAATAGTAAGAAAGATTTGGGATCTATCTCTATCTGTAATAATTTTTTGCCAATGAAAATCATTACAAGATTAATCACAAACATCTAATACTAGAATTTGACCCAAATTGAATTTAACCTCAATTGAAGTGATACTTACCATTAAATAAATTTGACTTGACCTAAGCCCAACATGACCCTACTTGAGATAACACGGTCGTTCTCTTTTGTTAATAAAAAATAATTTATGGTGAATGCCAATTCGAATTTAAAACTCGATTCAATATGTTGACCCGGCCTGATTAAATTTGATCAGATCTAAAACCCTAAATCAAAAAACCAAAACAGACTCGTAAGTATATGTAGCACTCGACATATACCCGAAACGCATTGACATGGTCAGGCCCGTTGTTTTGGGTGAGACTGAAATGAAAAAAAAACAAAATAAGAAGTTTTGCAATTTCGAGTCGGTGCCTACCTTATACAGAAGACCGTTGTGTCTAATAATCTTTTGTCATTTTTGTTTTAATTCCAATCAGCTCATATAAATGAAACAGACAACGTCTGAGACAAGACATAGGCACATTTCAGCTGGCTCAATACGGTGATCGTCCCGAAAGTAGGCAAGCATAATTTAAATCTATATCCAAAACTTCTCAAGTCCGACCGAGTTGATATGCAATTGTGATTTTATATAGTATACTTTTCAAAAAAAAAACCTACTTCATTTTACCATTATACTAGTTTTAAAAAGCCAAATCAAAATTTCGAAGGAGATTCAATTATATAGTTTTTGAAAATCATGAGTTCTGAGTTTCATTTATATCTGAATATAATTATATAGTCGGCCCCATTAAGGAGGAGAAACAGAAAAAAAAGAGGAAAAGGTTACAGAAACAAAAAACAAAAAACTATGAAAGAAAAACCCACAGTTAGGGATTCTTTGCGGAAAAAACTAACAACGAAAATCCCAGCATGTCGCCACAGATTTCTAGAGGGGTTTGCACCGACATTAAAACTACTAAGCTACAAAAACCTTCTATATAAAAAAAAACCAATTTTCAAAGTAATCGTAAACAAAAAAAAAGGAAAAAACAACAGAAATCTACGAGTGAAGATGATTGCTCGTCCAAGCGGAATATCATGGCTACAGTATACGGTTGTATACGGCATCCAACTGTAAGCAACTTTAAACAGTTCCCTCCCACCCAGCAAATCTTTCCCGTAGGGCGACAAATGTTAGGGCATTTGGTTTGGAATATGACACGTTTCATATGGTCGTCCATGTTCTTTTCAGGGAATATATCAACCGACTTTGCACCTAATGACGTTGTGTGTTGATGAAGTGTACAATGGCGGTGACAGCCGTATTTACTGTAAGTTTTTCGGCAAAGATAGAAATCCATGGACTCGCGGCGGCCGTTTTGCAGATTTTATAGGACAAAAAGGAAAAATGTCACGAAATGGATAAGAATGAACAAGTACGTGAACATTGGGAAATTTTTGGCAAAAAAAATCAAGGAAGATTGGATATCGTCGTACCTTTGAGTTTGTGCACGATCTTGCGCAGCTTCTCATTGCAACCTGTGCAGTTGCAGCGGAGCACCACTTTCACTTCAACTGGTGTGGGCTGGGATAGACACAGATTCAGGACAAGATTCATGTTTTAACAAAACATGAGAACAACATTGCCAAGAAGAAGACCACTGGACCAGTAGTCATGGTGGTGGCCTCTTGATTTAATTTCTGGTAGACAAATATGGTGTGATTCATAGTAGTATAGTACGATAGATACCTGTTTTGACTTGGCTTTGTCTTTCTTCCCTTTGCCTTCTCCGGATTCCTCTTCTTGGTCTACACCATCCTGCTGCTCCTCCGCATCTTTTGTCTTGTTGTTCTTCCCCTTCTTGTTTCCGCCGCTGCCGCCATTGTTGCCCTTCCCTTCCGAAGGTGGGACGAGCGCAACCTTCTTGTTGCATTTCTTCTCAATCCGTTGCCGCAAGGCTTCTGAATCCATTTTACCTTCCACTATTACTTTGCTAGCCTCCACGTCGATATTCACCTTACTGACTCCTGCACGATCCATGCCAATAGACTTTAGTCCACTTTGATCGGATACATCCATTCTTAACTTTTTCGCATTACAGTCAAATTAAGCAGATAAACAACAGTAAGATGACACCACGGTATATAAACACCAGAATCAATTTTTGGGAGAAAAAAAATGTAACGTTATTTCAACTTACTACTACTACAATACAGCCAAAACCTTGAGAACCCCACCAATCGGTCCGTTACAACGGGTTAAGAGCGGTTTAGGCAAAGGGGGAATTGAAGGCGGCCGCCATTGTAGCATAGCGGACGACTGTCAATACCAAGATGAGCTTGCGTCGACTTTAATTAGACCCGTCTTGGAATGTCTTATGGGAAAACAAAGAGGAGGAAATCACGACGTAATTGGCAAACGGACGGTATTGTCGGTAAAGTATCTTAGGCCCCGTTTGGTTGGGCTGCAAACGAAGCCGTGCGGTTGCAACTCAATGTGATTTCCAACTTTATGTGTTTGGTTGGATGGAACTCCAACCCACCATGAGCAAACCAACCACGTAACCTGCTGCCGATCCTGCACAAAATGTTAGAAAATAGACCGCGCCCATTTTGGGCGCAGTTCGTTTTCTGCGTGTCTTTCCATCCCGGCTACCTGCTGCTGCAAGTCATATTTTTTGTTGCCGGCTGCTACTTTTAATAATTCTACCTTTAATAATTCTACCTTCTGCTGTCGGTGACAGGGAGTACGATCAGTTAGTGGGCCGTCATATCCAGTGAAAGGCAACAACAAAAACACACAACCAAACGAAAAACAAACCAAATGAACAACTTAAATCTGCTCTCAACCAAACGGCGTCACTTTGATTGCAACTCATAACAATTCGATTCCCGTTTTGAAATTCACAGAACGGGTTGGTTTGTTGTGCAACCAGACAAGCCTTAGTCCCTCACGACGCAAGGAATATACAGAGTGGATTGAAAACAGGGCAAACGAGTCTCAATATCATCTCAAGCGCGCCTACAATGCGTGATAAGGGGAAGAAGAAGATATACCAGAGGCGTAATGGCAAAAGAGAGCTTATAAGAGCTGAGAGCTATGATGCTATATGCTTCACCTTCGATCCCGCTGACTGCGGTCATGATCTTCTTAGCGCAAGTTGCGCAGTGCACGTCCATTAGAAGCTCTGCTACCACCGGCCCATCTTTCTGCTGCTTCTTCTGCCCATTCTCCTGCCCGTTCCCTTTCTTATCCTTCTGCTTCTTTTCGCTGCCGCCGCCATCATTCTGCACAACTCAAAACACTGACAATCCGCTTTTATCCAAAGAAGAACCTCATACAACAACACACACCTATCTATCCACGTCTGAGGTGCTGAAACCATACGGGTATCTCACCTGAGCCATGGCGGAAGCACCGATCTCCTTCCCTCCAGCCGGATGTCGGCGCGGCCGCGTGAACAATTCTGTTCTTCCCACCTTTTCTTAATGTCTTTTCCGTCTCGCCTTCCTTGTGCCGGCCTAAGTGATCCTCGGCCCCGGAAAGAAGGATTTGGACCGTCTAGTATTTCTTAATGTGGGTAGACGTGGGAGAGAGAGTGAGAGAGCTCTAGTCCTTGTGCTCCGAAGTGGGGGGGCGTTTGGAGGAAACTCAAGAGGTTCACTATCATACCAAAGGATGCGTCTCATCTCATGAATCCAATTACTTACGCCACCACTCATCTTCCCAACCAGGAAAACATTTTATTTTTATACATGGCCATACATGTATGCAGCCGGTGAGGCTTGCCATGCACTCCACACGACTCTACACTTGTGTCTTCTAATCTAATCACTACTTTCTTTTATTTAAACTAGATCTCGAATATACTTGTGAAGTAAACAGATTAGTTTACATAGATCATGCTTGTCATATATTGTACCAGCAATATAAACCCACGAATCTGATCTTAGCGCACGTACCGGTCGTGGTTTGCTACATTTTTTTAGTGGGTCATTCCTGTCCCAGTACGAAAATCATTTTAATTTCATCTTACGCACATGTAGTGCTCATGCTTGAGTTCATTTGTTTAGTTTTTTTTTTTCATTTTCCTGTATTTGCAGTGAATAATATTCTTTGTATATTTTAATGAGACAGTGATTAATGCCCATGATCACCCATCGTATTTTAGGCTGCCATCCTTCACAACTATGGTTGCCATATGGCCATCGATTATCCAACCCAACTTCAATATATAATGAAACAACTTGGGGAAGATGATCAATTACAGCAATGGAAAACAATTGCATAGAATCGGTTAGCAAATTATCAAACAACAACGGAACGATGTAGAATCTCGTGTCACGATTCTAAACTATCTTCCGATAATCTCACACATACATATATTTCATTAGTCCGCTCATTAAAAAGTACACACCAGTCGTTAATTGAAACATCTAATCGATCGATATATAGGAATGTTTTCTTATTCATATATATAGTGACTTTCAATGCAACAATCAATGCACAACATGACGTCAGCATCAATCCATTGATCTAGTCTTACTAATCGTCTAATTGGTCGATTGGACACTTGCATTGGCCAACTCAACACATGAATTGATCGACTCAACACTTAAGTCGTTCGACTTAGATTTCCAGTCAGCCAATTATCAGTCAATGTTGTTTAAATTGGCTTGACAGTTGACTCAGCCGGCTCAATACTTGAGTCAACTGACTCACATTTCCAGTCAATCAATGTTGTTCAAATTGAATGCCAAAATACTTTAGTAATCAAGTTAAACCTTATTCATTAATAAACTCATATTCCAAGTGCATCATATGTGTGTGACCCTATATGTCCTAAGTTACATTGGTAGTGAACATCCATAACGAATATATGACACCACAAACAATGAACGGTATCTAGCAACACATCATTGCTACCCAAGTAATTGAAAGTTGGAGAACAACTTTAACCTAGATCCATGATTAGTGTTAATGTGATTGTATATTTTTCTTATCTCAGATATCTAGATTTAACTCAAGGTATAGAAATGTGATCCTCTTAATCATTCAATCCATGTTTCTTGAACCAGAGTAGACTAAATAAGATGCATGCGAGCTCACATATCGATTCACATGAGTATGGCCAAATGTTTTTCATTTACTCTTATCAAGTGGACAAGATATTATCTCCAATAGGAGGGACAAATCCCATCTACATCACTCATAGTCAATCCTCATGTGTCACAATGTATCCTAACCATCACCTTTGTGGAAACACTTATTCAAGGTCACACTGGATGATGTAAAAATGCATTGAACAACATGTGAGAGTGTAGTGACTTCTGGTCTAAGGATCACAATCACCACTATGACGTTGAGATGTGATTATGATTGTTATCCATGTATCACTTCTCAGGGCGGGTCTGTCCAGTACACTCTTCTCTAACAAGTACATATGTGTTCGATTTGATATCACATATCATGACTCATGTGATACTGTCATCTATTAACACACACTCTAGTCTTATGTATTATTGTTGTCTATTAGCTTCCACAATAATATCCGACTAGGGACATAATTGTCACACTAAATAAGATTACTCATAACAAACCATGAGATCAACTACTAAATATCCATATTACCAGAAAACAGGGTAGATTAAAACTGATTTCAAGATCGCCAACATTCTCAGGAATAACTGGATAGAAGTCCAACATCATGCATATATTGATATTATGCCAAGTATCTTTTATAGTTGTTTGTTGTCTTAGCCACAACATATACATAGAGTGGAATATTACCCACAAATACACCATGTACAATCATCAAAATGCTACTAAAACTCGATTCGATTAAAACATTATATACAAACTTTTCTGGCCAGACCTAAGAGTACATGGATTGTTGGTATGTATGCCCTAAGAGCCAATCATGGGATGATTGGTGGGATACATTAAGATTGATTTGATAAAGATCAAAGGCAAGCTTCCAATTCTTTCTGGTTCAGTCATATGAGATAATGATAGAACAGATTGAATGTCTAGAGAATGACGGTACTCAATGACGTATGCTTTCATGTTCAGGATGAGAACGATGAGATCATACATATGCTAAGAGTTTGTACATTCTTATTATGTCCCTAGTCAGATGTCATTGTGGAAGGTAGATAGACAACAATGACACACAAGACTAGATTGTGGTGTTCGTTGATGACAGAATCTCATTAGTCATGATATGGAGATATCAAACCAAACACATATGTACTTGTTAGAGAACAAGTATACCGGACATACCCACCGTGAGTTTGACACATGAAACCATGACATGATAGTCACACTCAGTTCTCACAGTGATGGTGGTGAGTGCGATTCTTTGACCTGAAATCACTACACTCAACACATGTCATTGGGTACACTTTGACATCATCAAACGTAGTCCTGAAACATAGGTTGTTATAAAGGTGATGATTGGGTGGCTTTGACACATGGGGCTTTTGAGGGGTGAGTGATAGATATGGGATTTGTCCCTCCTGAGGGAGTTTGATATCCATGGCCACTTGATGGGTAGGATTGAGATAGGAGTGCATGCATGTGTGAATCAGTATGTGATATTGATTTCATACATATCTCTTCCAATCTACTCAAAGATCAAGAAAGTGAATGAACGATGACAGGATGACTGTTCCATGCCTTGAGTTCATTCAGGATATCAGTGACAAAGGAATTATACATTCACTGTAACACCATTCACGGATTATAGGATTGAAAGTTGTTGTCCAACTTTCTATTTCACTTGGGTAGCACTGATGTGTGACTAGGCACCGCTCTTTGCTTGTGAAGTCATAAGTGTTATGGACTTTCACTGCTAACATGAAATGGACCTGCAGGGTCACACACATATGATTTAACCTGGAAGAGGAGTTTATCCACAGACGATGTTTAGATTGATTACTAAAGGAGTTTAGTAGTTCAATTAAACACTCAATCAATTGATAGCTCAGTATCATAGTGTTCAAGGTGTTGGACTGATTGATTAGAGTATCAGATTGATTGAAACTGCAATTGACTGATTTGCACAGTCTGCTTCCCCAACCAATCGACTCATAGGGATGAACCGATCGGCTCAGGTTGGTGAATCGGTCAGCTCAAGTTGTGAGTTGATCGGCTCATGTGTCATGAAACGATCGGCTCAATTGTTGAACTGGTTGATTCGTGGACCAACCGAGATCATTTGGAAAGTCAGAAGACTATTTTGCAAATACAATTTGTTTCACTTGTACAAATTTGATTTGGACAAGGATTGATATTTGATTAGTTGGAAACAAATATGAAAGTCAATTTGAGTTGGACCAGGACAACGAACCAATCGGCTCAGAAGTGAACCGATCGGCTCAGGTGTCCCAATCGGTCGGTTCAGATGTGAACTGATCGGCTCATGTCTCCAACCGATCATTTCATGCTTGAAACGATCGGTTCAGCTGGCGCAGTTGGTTGTTTTGTAGAAAATCTCGAATCCTTCTACTCCTGCTTTAATACCGCATTGCCCAGGATAGAGAACCCTATCCCATGACCCTCCTATATATAGGGGTATTGGGGGCTTCTCAGGAACAACAACTTAGAACACTAGTTGCTCTGCAAAGTTGTCGTTCTCTCTGGTTGTGATAACCGAGAGAGACCGAGCAAGTGCTACTTGATAAGGGAGGCACAACAAGGGAAAGACAACTACAGAAAAGCAACTAGTTGCAGGAGAGTGTGTCGGTGACTAGTACGCTGACAGGAGGGTGCAAATCTTTTTGATTCCTTGTGGGATAAGGAGATCGAAGTTCCAGGTGGTCCGTGTGGACTACTTCAGAGGTGGTAGATTTCTACCACTCAGAGGACAGTTGTCAATCCTGACAGTCCCGGTGAGACCAGGAGCTGCTCAGACACCGTCCAAGACCGAAGGTGAAGACCGTGCAAGCCATGAGGTAACGTCGCCTAGTAAGCCTCAGGATAAGGTATGCCTCTACAAACCATCCTTCCTATTGCATAGATGTTGATGTGATTCCTTTATACTGGGTTGGGAGAAGAAAATTTTTATTTCCACTGCCTTCTCTGTCTCCCTAAAATCCAACATTGGTATCAGAGCCACGCCAACTGCTCTATACTTTAGGATTATCGATATGATCGATTTTGATTTGTCGTCTTTAATTATTGCATACGATGCGAATAATAATGGCTTTATGCATGTCCAATCCTTAATCCACAAATCCTAATATACATATATGATATGTAATATGAATGCATTCAATATGCGTCACCCTTAAACGAGCTTTGTGGTGGATGTATAAGCATGGTTATGGCCAACAAACCCTATGTATGTGTGCTTGGTTGAATGTGGTTGCTTGCATCTCGGTCTGTGCACCAATCCCCTATCTCCTATTCCTGATGTAACTCGAGATAACTCGAGATTTCTGATGCGAGGATTTTGAGTCACTTTTATAGACTAGTTTTACATGTGTCTTGTGTGTTTATTAGTCACATTTGTGGTTAGTATCGCATGATTCACTCTCTTTAGTCTATAATCTCATTTTGCATCAAATCTACTATATTTCATCTTTTTTGTTATAAATGATCATATTGATGTGTTTTAGTAAGGCTGATTCGAATTTATCATGAATTTTTAGGAAAAACGAATATATGCAGTTGTCGATAGTATCGACTCGGCCACAGTGAGACAGCCGCAAGGAACCAAGACGAGTCGATACCATCGACACTGAAGTCGATGGTAGCGAGATACCTACAACGAGCCAGTAGTCAACTGGTCGATACTATCGACACAAAGTCGATACTATCGACCTCACCCAACTTCAACGTCGGATTGGTGATAAAAGTGACGCCTAAAGGTGTCGATACCATCGATACCCTGTCGATGGTATCGAGTCTGCATCAGCACGAAACATCAGAAAATGGAGGAGTCGTTGATATTATGGCGGGTCGATACCATCGACCCACGTCGATGGTATCGACGCAGTCAGATCAGGTTTTGTTACATATCATTTCGAATTGGATGGTGGTGATCTTTTGGCGATCTAAAGTGGTGCATATACCTAATTACGGCGGCCCTAAGCAGAGGATCACGTCATTAGTCATTGCACAAGTCTCAAGGAGGAGAGGAGAGAAGAACGGAGCCCAGAGCCACGCCCCGATAGTTCCGAGAGATGCAGAAGGAGTTTCCCACTACCGAAAGGATGTAGATCACTCATTCTATGCTGAAGAATGCCCAGATCTCTTCCGTTCAGGGGTTTACATCACTTCTATTCACGTTTTCCCTTTCTCTCATCATGTCTTTCATTGAGATGAGCATGCAGGGCTAATCCCCTTTATCTTTAGGACCGGGAGTAGCTCAGGTAATCGTTGTGTGGCATTTTTACCATAGTAATTCATAATTTGTCTCTTAAATCCATGATATGATTTCATTTTCTCCATTATATCATTATGATTGATCACCCTAATGATAATCTAATACCTTTAATTACTTTGAAAGAAGAATTAACAGTTGAAAAGAGATGAAATTCACATTAACTAATAAATCTTTTGAACAAGGCGATGTACAGTTAATGGTGGAAACCTAGAGTATGGTCTTCATGCACCTAGTTTAGGGTATAGGTTACTACTACCATGGAACCGACCTATATTTAGGTAGTGAATTGTATCACGAAAGTGAGCAATTCTGAATACAGGCCACTACCCGGAATGAGAGACGAATTAGGATAACTGTGTAGGAATTAATACAATGAGAACATGTGGTGAAACCGCAATCCTAAAGATTCCAATTTGAATTGATTAAACCAAACATTTAATCGATTACTCTATTTTATTTTATTTTTCTTTTCTTTTTCAATCAACTCTCAAATCATTTTAATCGGTCTAGTTGATTGCAAGTAGTTAGTAGTAGTCTACCAATAATTACGTTTCCCTAAGTTTGACTCGGGCCTCACAAAGGCCTATATTACTCTGACGCGTGCACTTGCGTTATACACATGGTAAATTCGTGTCAAGTTTTTGGCGTCGTTGTCGGGGAAGCGACAATTGTTGGCACTACGAGTGCTACAAGCAACCACTCTAGGCTACTTTTTTTTTTCTTTTAGTTACATTTTTAATTTTTGAAATTGATTGTCCATTTTTCAGAAATCTATATTCGTCTAGCACTGTACTTAACTAAATATATCATTTTATAGGTACCAGTACATGGTGAGTATGCGTAGCACAGACTATGCGCAGTCATTACCAGAGGTCCCATCTTCGAGATCAGACGACGAGGAGCAATACATTCAGAATCAATCCGAGAGAGTAAATTCAGATTTTGAACAAGAAGATATGGCTGAAGAAAAGATGATATGGAAAAAGATCAAGGCGTCTTCTTCCTCCGCATCAAAAGGGTCGATCAAGAGGCAGGAAATCAACATCCTGACTTATAAAATTGATCCATCTCTAATAAATCTAGTCAAATCTCGAGCATTCCATGGGTTAAAGAACAAAGATCCAGTGGCCCACATAAGCACCTTCATGGAGAATTGTGACATGATCAAGATCGATCGTTTTCCGCAGGAGACACTGTATTTGAAACTGTTCCCAAGTTCTCTTACAAGAAATGCAAGGGAGTGGTTTCATAATTTGGATGATGAGATTGTCGAGACTTGGGATCAGATGATCGAGGTTTTTTTTAGCGTTTCTTCCCACCTGAGAAGACTAATGATTTAATCAGGAAAATCCACAATTCACTCAGAATGCAGGAGAAACTTATTCGGAGACCTGGGAAAGATTTCAGATAATGCTGAGAAGATGCCCTCATCATGGGTTAGACAAGGAAAAATAGGTGAGGATTTTCTATTTCGTGCTTAATGAGCATGACAGAAGCAACTTAGATTCAGCAGGTTCAGGATTTTTTCTGAATAATACTGATACAAGGTGTTGGGAGATTCTTAAAAACATGGAAAAAAAGCAGTCCTGGGGTACCAGAGATGCACCTGAACAAGTTAGATCTGTAGGGGACGCTAAAGCCATTAAAGAACTGAATGATAAGATGGATCTTATTGCAAAGATACTTATGGCAAAAGAAAATGAAGAGTCTGATGATGAGGCACTGGTGAAATTCATGCGTCAGCAATAAGGATATAGGAATAACGACTATTCCTGGAGGAAGGATAAGAAATTTTCCTGGAAAGATCCCAACAATTTCTTGCAGGACCCGAAAGCGAAGCCACAACCCACTGCAGAAGAAAAGAGCAATGAGTTTCTCAATCAAGTAATCAAGCAGAATCAAGAACTCATGAGCACATTTGGTCAACAAATCAAACAACAAGGAGAGTTCATGAATCAGTTTGGGAAAACTTTACAAAGTCATGGGGCTCAGATGAGGACACTCGAGACATCTTTAGCACAGATGGCAGCAGAGATTTCAAGCTTGAAGAAATCAATGCAGCAAGGTTTTCCAGGAAATACAAATGTTCCAGGAGGAAATCAACAAGCCAAAGAAATTTTGTTAAAGAGTGAAAATAAGATTTTAAACTCTAAGGCTAATGAACCAAGCACACCCCTTCTAGAGACCACATGTGAGGCCACAGAGGAGGTCACAATCACAGAGCCAATAGAGGATGATGTATAGGAAGCAACAACAGAGCCCATTGCCGAGGAAGAGACTGAAAAGAGGATGCCATATGTGCCGCCACATCAGAGGGCATAGACTGTTCCAGTTCCATATCCAAATAGTCTGGAGGCAAAGAAAGTGGATGCCCAGTTCAAAAAGTTCCTAGATAATTTTAGGAAACTTTCTATCAACGTCCCGCTGTTAGAAGCTATTGAGCAGATACCCTCTTATGGTAAGTTTCTGAAGGATATAATTACCATAAAGAGGAAGATTCCTGATACTGAGGTGGTGGTTCTTAAAGAGCAGGTTAGCGCCTTCATTTTGGAAACATTACCACCAAAATGACAAGATCCGGGCTGCTTCAATATTTCATGTTACATTGGTAAGGTGAAATTTGGTGAAGCGTTGTGCGATTCTGGGGCAAGTATAAACTTGATGCCCCTCTCGACATTCAAAAAGATGGGTCTTAAGGAATCTAGACAAAGCAACATTACGATTCAACTCACAGATAATTCTGTGGTACAGCCATATGGTATTTGTGAGGATGTCCTGGTAAAGGTTGATAGATTTGTATTTCCAATGGATTTTGTGGTAATGGAAATGCAAGATGACTAAGGTAATGAGCTACTCCTAGGAAGACCCTTCCAGGCTACTAATGATATGATATTGGAGATGGGTAGAGGTCGATTGACATTGGGAATAGCAGATGATAGATTTGAAATGGTTATGCCACCAAGTACAAAACAATCACATGCAAAGGAGCATTGTCGCATGGTGAAATATTTTGATCAAAACATTTCTCTTTGTTTAGGGAAGCCTTTTCTGGATATGGCTCATGTAATGACCAAGGTAGATAAGGGGACACTGGCAGTGGATATTATGGAACAAACAAAAGTTGTTTCTCTTTGTAAAGCTGTAGGTTATCCAAATGATGAAGAGGAGGAAATTCCTCTATCTACTGAGGATGATGCAATAGCAAGTTCTGTGCTTGACTCATATCCAGAATTGACCCTTGAAGCATGCTTATTTAACATCATGAATGATTGGATGAGAAGCTCGTCATTACAAGAATGTATAAAGATGCTTAAAGTGCTCCCGTGCTATTATGCCAAGCGTTATGAGGATCTTGGGCCACTCCCACCACCGCTTCAATTATCATTGATCTATCCACCAGAATTAGAACTGAAGCCACTGCCCCCTCACTTGAAGTATGCATTCTTAGCTGATGGTGAAAAACTATCGGTGATTATTTCGGTATATCTGAGTGTCGGTGAAGAAGAGCAGTTGATGATCGTGCTGAAGAACCACCGTGGCGCATTCGGGTGGTCAGTTGCTGATATTAAGGGGATTTCCCCTACGCTCTGCCAGCACAAGATCCGGCTCGAGGAAGGAGCAAAGTCTATGATTCAGCCCCAACGTCGACTCAACCCTAGCATGATGGAGGTCATCAAGAAGGAGGTGATCAAGCTCCTTTTTGTGGGCATCTATGCTATTTCAGACTCGACGTGGGTAAGCCCCAAACAGGTAGTCCCTAAAAAGGGGAGAATCACCGTGACTCAGGATCTTATGAATGAACCTGTTACTACCCGATTGGTAATCGGGTGGTGTGTTTGCATTGACTATCGTCGCTTGAATTCCACAACTCTAAAGGATCATTTTCTGCTCCCATTTATTGATCAGATTTTAGAGCGGTTGGCTGGACGCTCTCATTTTTGCTTTTTGGACGGTTATTCCAGCTATAATCAGATTTCTATAGACCCTAATGATCAAGAGAAGTCCACCTTCACTTGTCCTTATGAGACTTTTGCATATCGTCGAATGCCACTTGGGTTATGTAACACACCGGCTACTTTTCAACGATGTATGCTAGCTATATTTTCTGATATGGTAGAATGCTGCTTAGATGTTCTCATGGATGACTTTTCCATCCACGGTGCATCCTTTGATGAGTGTTTGCAAATTTTGGATAGAGTGCTACAAAGATGTGAAGATACACATTTGGTCTTAAATTGGGAAAAGTGTCATATGATGGTTAGTGAAGGAATAGTGCTTGGACACAAGGTGTCTAGAAAAGGACTGGAGGTAGATCCAGTAAAAATCGAGGTTATTGCCAAATTACCTCCACCGAACTCAGTGAAGGGAGTGAGGAGTTTCCTTGGGCATGCAGGTTTCTATCACCGTTTTATCAAAGATTTTTCCAAAATTGCTAAACCATTGTCTGAATTGCTTGAGAAGGACGTAGTGTTTGATTTTAATGATAAATGCATGCATTCCTTCAATGTTCTTAAAGAAAAATTAATTTTGGCACCGGTTGTTTAAACGCCGGATTGGACCAAACCGTTCGAGCTCATGTGCGATGCATCAGATTTTGCTGTTGGGGCTGTTATTGGGCAGCGTTTTGAGAACAAACCTACAGTAATTTTCTATACATCAAAGACTTTAAATGATGCACAACTTAACTACACTACCACTGAAAAAGAACTGCTTGCCGTGGATTTTGCATTTGAAAAATTTAGGCAATACTTAGTGGGGTCAAAAGTTGTGGTTTGGACGGACCACGCCACTATTAAATACTTAATGGAAAAGAAAGATGCTAAGCCTAGATTAATTAGGTGGATCTTTCTCTTACAAGAGTTTGACATTAAAAATAAAGACAAGGCGGGTATTGAGAACGTGGTTGCGGACCATTTGTCTAGGTTAGAACGGGTAGATGAGCGAGATATCAATATACCAATTACTGAGACATTTCCCGATGAGTAAATCCTTTCCATAAAATCCAAAGATCCGTGGTTTTCACACATTGTGAATTATCTTGCATGCAAGGAAATATCGAACGATTGGAATTTTCAAGAAAAAAAGAGATTTTTAAGATATTACTTTTGGGATGACCCCATTTTGTTGAGGCAATGTAGGGATGTCATCTTACGCAGATGTGTACCAGAGGATGAATATGAGAGTGTACTTACACACTTCCATACATTACCCACCGGCGGCCATCATGTGAGCACAAGGACAGCGGCCAAAGTGTTAGAGAGTGGTCTTTATTGGCCTACACTCTTTCGGGATGCCTATGACTATGTGAAAAGATGTGACGCGTGTCAAAGGATAGGCAATATCTCAAAGAGGTAAGAGATGCCCCTCAATGTGTTTTAAGAAGTTGAGGTATTTGACTTATGGGGCATTGATTTCATGGGACCATTCGTGTCCTCGAATTCTAATTTATATATTTTATTGGCCATTGATTATGTGTCAAAGTGGGTAGAGGAAATACCCACAAGAACTAATGACGTTGCAGTAGTGTGTAGGTTCGTGAAATAACATATCTTTTGCAGGTTTGGTGTGCCCCATATGAATATAAGCGATGGAGGCACCCACTTCACGAACAAGAAATTTGCTACACTAATGAGCAAATACGGGGTCAAGCACAATGTCGGTACCCTATATCACCTGCAGACTTAAGGTCAAGTTGAGGTTTCCAATCGAGAGATCAATAAGATATTGGAACGCACAGTGGCATCTTCAAGGAAGAATTAGAGTGCACTCCTACCAGATGCTTTATGGGCATATAGGACCGCGTTTAAGACACATATAGGCACTACACCTTTTAGGTTGTCTTATGGGCGGGCTTGCCATTTTCTGATTGAGTTGGAGCACAAGGCGCACTGGGCGTTACGGAAGCTCAATGTGAGTTATGATGATGCATGGAAGAAGAGACTATTGGATCTAAATGAGTTGGATGAGCTTAGGATGAATTCCTATGAGAATAAAAGGATCTATAAAGAAAGGACAAAGCAAATCCATGATCGCTACATTCAAACACGCATTTTTAAAAAGGGTGATCGCGTTTTACTGTTCAACTCGAGACTAAAGCTTCATCCTGGGAAATTGAAATCTAGGTGGAGTGGACCTTTTGTGGTGGAGGAGGTGTGCCCACATGGTGCTATTATGGTGAGAGATGGAGAGCTCACATTCCTAGTTAATGGTCAAAGGTTGAAACTTTACTTTGGAGAGAACTACATGAGAAAAGTGCATGAGGTTAAACTCATGGCACTTAAGGAAGAATGAAGAGCCTTATTGCGTCTAGCCTAAGACAATAAATAAGGGCGCTTGTTGGGAGGAAATCCAACCATCAGTAGTTTTAATTTGTATTTCCTTCATTTTCTTTCGCATTTGCAAGTTAGTTTTGTTTAATTTCATTTTTAGTGTAACAATGATACCCTAATCATTTTGTTCAGTGTGCAGTACTGAATCAAAGTCGATACCATCGACCACAATGTCGATGGAAGCAACATGGGTGTAGGGAAGCATCTACATAATTTTTTCTGAGGGCCGTCGATGGTATCGACATGCTATCAGTGAACAAGAACAACCCAGTCGATAGTATCGACAATAAAGTCGATGCTCACGAGATCCCTGAAGATTTACAGACGAATTCTTCTCAGTGAAGTCGATACCATCGACAACCCAGTCGATGGTATCAACCCAGAGTCAGCAAGGAAGTGGCACCCGGGCCTCGCGAGGGTAATCGAACCATAAAGAGTCGATACCATCAACACTCAGTCGATGGTATCGACGGGACACGTCACTGATCCACGAGAAGAAATCAACGGAGCGTGCCAAAATGAAGTAGTCGATCTATGGGATGGGTCGATACCATTGACCCATGTCGATAGTATCGACACGTCATCTATCTGGGCCCCCCACATCAAGCAACCAACAACCGTCGATGGTCGCAAAGAGTGGATTGTGCTCCAGGTGTCGAAATGTCGATGTTATCGACGGAGCAATAGTGGCGACGGGTTCAGCTATAAAAGGAGGGGTAGTTTCTTATTTCTATTCACACCTTCAGAGTGAATCCTCTCAACTCTTGCGCCAAGCATCCCGAGCAACTGGAAATCTTCACCAATCATAGAGCAATCGAGCGATCTTCACCGAGCTCTTCATCGACATTGGAGATCATCTTCTCTGAGCAACTCTGATCTTCATCGAGCTCCATTCTTCTGTCCTCTTCTATCATCATGAGGAGGAACACTGCTGCATCATCTTCAAGCGTTGTGCCGATGGTGATTGAGACATTTATTCCGCCCCCACCAAGCTCTATCCCTCGTCCCCGACTTGCACATCCTTCTGCGGGTGTGAAGAAAGTTTACGAGGAGCTGATGAAAAGAACTATCGAGCCGACTTGATATTGCGACAGACAAATGATCTGAGATCTCGAATTTGAAGATAACTTGATGTTTGTCCTCCATGGCCAGGAGGGGAACACGAGCAGGCTCGACAACGTGGTCACCCATCATGTGGAGGGCCACCCCTTTTTCGGCGAGTGGCCGACTTATAAAGAATTGGTGGTGGAATTCATGGCGTCGCTTGATATCTGTGTTGTCCCAAATGACCTCAATGCCTCTGATAGGGAATGGATCAAAGGCCGAGTGTCTTTCCAGCTCTTCAACAGGAATTATAATCTTACTCTACAACAATTCAACTCTATCTACAACTGGTGGCACTCCCCCGAACAACACCGGCGGCCAGACAACCGAGTTGATTATGACGCCATGTTCACAAAGCTGGTGACAACCCCTCAAGGTAAAATGATCAACTATCACAATGCCGCAATGGCTGATTTTGAGCATCCCTTCGTGCGGGTCTTACACCGCATGTTGTGTATTACCTTCTTCACTCGAGGAGAGCTTTTGCTGAGTAAATTTCAAGAGACCAACCTCTTCTTTCTGTATAATCTGCTGACACGAGGCAAGCTTAACTCGGGCGTGTTCTTCCTAACGCGCGTAATGGCGGTGAAGAAAAGTACTCAGCGGGCCCAAATTCATTTTGGGGGACTCATCACTCCTTTAGCCCTTTACCTCAAGCTAGATCTTTCTTCAATGCCTCCCCTGCTGAGTAAAAGCTCTGTCAACCTTCATCATTTGCATCGGTCTAACTTGTTGACATTTCGTGATGGTGTGGTATATGCACATTGCCACCTAAACAAAGAGTATCAAGAGTGCGCCCTTCCAGATCCCATCTTCAACATCCAGGGGGGCCAACATTTCAGATGGCCCATGATTGCCATCGACGACTCCGACAGTGGGGAAGATAAGGACGACGACGACAACGATAATGATGACGGTGACGAGCAGGAGGAGGAAGAGGAGATTGTTACTCATCTTCGTTCACGGGTGGCACCCAGGAAGCGGCCACACTTCTACCCGGGTGCGTCATCATCCTCACAGCCTCAGCCACCACAACCCTCTCAATAAGGAGAGGATGTTTATTCTATACAAGGCATGTACACCATGCTATAGAGCATTCAAGAGATGCAACAACAGCACACTGCATCATTTGCTGATATCCAGGATACTACGAATCGGCAGTGTGTTAATCAATAAGCTATCTTTGATAATGAACGTCAGCTCTTTGCCAATAAACAGTAGGTCTATGACCGGTTGGGGAGGATCGAGCAGCAGTAGCAGCCATTCTATGATCACTACTGGCGCCAAAACTATTTCGGGGGATATCCTCAACCTCCTCCCATGCCCCCATATGATCCAAACTTCCAGGGGCAATGTCCATCATGGGATCCTAGCACCCCACACTACCTGCCACTTGAGCAATAAATGGTATCCCTGTTCCACCGCTGAGATTATTTTTGACTATGAGGCCATAGTCGAATTCAAGCTTGGGGGGGGAGATGGAACAGTTTCTATCTTTTATTTTCCTTTGTTTTTATCATTTATTGCCTTTTCTTTTATTTTAGCAATTTTTTTAGCTTTTAGGATCCACGTGCTATCTAGTGTATCCGTGGATGTCTAATGTAATTTGTCATCTCTATGTTTTTCACATGGGAGTTATGGGTAAATTTGAATTTTTTTCATGTAATTGCAAGCTTGCTTTGTTTGAACTTGAGCACTTAACTTATGAAAATAATTGGGTTTGTCAACTTTAAAACATAAGACCACAACTGTACATGCCTATGATTCAAAGAAAGTAGACAGAATTGGATGTTGAGCTTAAACTGGCCAAATGGTAATGGGACTTTAATCTGAAATAAGAGAGAGAAACCCCTTGATTTTACACATGTCAGTAAGGAGGGACATATAATATCTTCGAATGGTTCTATCAATTAATCTTGTGATCTATCCACCTCATCTCATTTACACTCCACCATAAGAATTGGGAGCACTTTACAGTTTGTCATCTCTTGATTGCATATCATGTAGATAGGATTGCATTGTAGTTATTTTTTACATATGTTGCATATATGAAAAGGAAAAAAATGTTGCATTATAGTCATGCATGCACAAATTGTAGAATGCATGTCAATGTCATTTTAGTTGCATTTCACATGATTTTAATCATTTTTTATACATGATGTGCCTTGCTTTTTTTGAAAATAAGGAACTTGTTTCATACTTTCTGAAAAAATAAAATACAATGAAAAAAATAGTAGTTATGAGAATAAGCCCAAGACGAAGATGTGAAAATTTCATCTTAGTCATTAAGCAAAATAAGGGCTGAAAAAAAAAGAAAAAAAAGTAAGTGAAGATCAGAAGGAGGAAGGAACTTGTTCACATGCATAATAAGAAGAACAAGCACATGTGTAGTTTTGTAGATATTCTGTCTCTCATTGGGATGGAATGATAGTGCATGCATCATTCCACCTAAAATGTAAGCATTAGGTCATTTTCATATGTATGAGCATCATGTAGGTCATTTTTGTACTGTTGCATGTCAAATTGTATTGTGCTACTTTTTCTTACATAAACCGCCTATCCCATCCACCCGTTGCTCAAAATGGTAGGCCACCCGTGATTATCTCCTCATTTTTGTATTTCAGGAGATCTGCTTCCATGTAGATGGTAGTTAGGTTATGAGCAACATAGATAAGAGATCACAAGATGCACTAAGCCTGAACCGGAAGATTTTATTATATTAACTGCCTTATTTGATAGTGTTTACTAATCTTGGAGTGGATATCTATTATGTATGATCATTGTCACATGTAGTGTAGTTACCATTCTGTGGTTAGTGAGGGCCGATATGTGAATGTCTGGTGGGAATCATACGGTGATGTATGTTGTGATAGTATGTTCTTTAGTTAACCCTCACAATTTAATTCTATAATTTTGTTGCTCGAGAAAGAGCAATGTTTAAGCTTAGGGGAGTTTGATGCGAGGATTTTGAGTCGCTTATATAGACTAGTTTTACATGTGTTTTATGTGTTTATTAGTCACATTTGTGGTTAGTATCGAATGATTCACTCACTTTAGTCTATAATCTCATTTTGCATTAAATCTACTATATTTCATCTTTTTGGTTATAAATGATCATATTGATGTGTTTTAGCAAGACTGATTCGAATTTATCTTGAATTTTTAGGAAAAATGAATATATGCAGCTGTCGATAGTATCAACTCGGCCACAGTGAGACAGTCGCGAGGAACCAAGATGAGTCGATACCATCAACACTAAAGTCGGTGGTAGCGAGATACCTACAGCGAGCCAGCAGTCAATTGGTCAATACTATCGATAAAAAGTCGATACTGTCGACCTCGCTCAGCTTCAGCGTCAGAATGGTGATAAAAGCAATGCCTAAAGGTGTCGATACCATCGATACCCCGTCGATGGTATCGAGTCTGCATCAGCACGAAACGTCAGAAAAAGGAAGAGTCATTGATATTATGACGGGTCAATACCATCGACCCGCGTCGATGGTATCAATGCCGTCATATCATGTTTTGTTACAGATTGTTTCTAATCGGACGGTGGTGATCTTTTGGCGATCTAAAGTGGTGCATATACCTAATTACGGCGGCCCTAAGCAGAGGATCACATCATTAGTCATTGCACAAGTCTCAAGGAGGAGAGGAGAGAAGAACGGAGCCCAAAGCCATGCCCCGATCATTCTGAGAGCTGCAGAAGGAGTTTCCCACTACCGAAAAGTTGTAGATCACTCATTATACGCCAAGGAATGCCCAAATCTCTTCCGTTTAGGGGTTTACATCACTTCTATTCACGTTTTCCCATGTTTTCCCTTTCTCTCATCGTGTCTTTCATTGAGATGAACATGCAGGGCTAATCCCCTTTATCTTTAGGACCGGGAGTAGCCCGTGTAATCGTTGTATGACATTTTTACCATAGTAATTCATAATTTGTCTCTTAAATCTATGATATGATTTAGTTTTCTCCATTATATCATTATGATTGATCACCCTAATGATAATCTAATACCTTTAATTACTTTGAAAGAAGAATTAACGGTTGAAAAGAGATGAAATTCACATTAACTAATAAATCCTTTGAACAAGGCGATGTACAGTTAATGGTGGAAACCTAGAGTATGGTCTTCATGCACCTAGTTTAGGGTATAGGTTACTACTACCGTGGAACTGAACTAGATTTAGGTAGTGAATTGTATCACGAAAGTGAGCAATTCTAAATACAGGCCACTACCCGGAATGAGAGACGAATTAGGATAACTGTGTAGGAATTAATACAATGAGAACCTATGGTGAAACCGCAATCCTAAAGATTCCAATTTGAATTTATTAAACCAAACATTTAATCGATTACTCTATTTTCTTTTATTTTTCTTTTCTTTTTCAATCAACTCTCAAATCATTTTAATCGGTCTAGCTGATTGCAAGTAGTTAGTAGTAGTCTACCAAT
Organism: Alisma plantago-aquatica; assembly: GCA_963693085.1. Taxonomy (NCBI): domain Eukaryota; kingdom Viridiplantae; phylum Streptophyta; class Magnoliopsida; order Alismatales; family Alismataceae; genus Alisma; species Alisma plantago-aquatica. The sequence goes on from OY856409.1 coordinate 1,286,245,064, forward strand.
AATTACGTTTCCCTGAGTTCGACTCGGGCCTCACAAAGGCCTATATTACTTTGACACGTGCACTTGCATTATACGCACGGTAAATTCGTGTCAATTTCTTTCCTACATTTTCTCCCCCCGAATGTAACTTGGGGTTTCTCAATTCAAATGTAAATAAGATAGAACTTTTATTTCCTATTATGTCAAAGAACGGAGAACCATCTGGCCACGACTGAGATGATCGGTTCAAGGCGTGAACCGATCGGTTGGCGATCCAGACGACCAGTTTGAGGAGCGAGTCGATCGGGTGGCGTCCATGAGGAGATGCACGACGACCAGGCGAACCGATTGGTTGGAGGAGCCAACCGATCGACTGGTGGCACCCAGACGATCGGCCAGGGTGAGCATGTCATTCATGTGATGAGTTGATCAACTCGGGTGGCTATAGCACAGAGTTCATCTTGTACAAGTTGCATGTGATGTGGACCTAGATGACCGTGACTTTTCTTGGCTCGAGGAATCACATTAGGATGGCCATAATCATCACTTTTATCGTTTTGCATATTTTCTGTGGGATATAGCATGTATATGATACATACTATGTATTGTGGTGATTGGATATGTATATGTGCCTATAAAACCAAATCCCTCATGAAATATTAAAGTTTTAGATGCCTTCCAAATGTGACACATGTGAAAATCTTGATCGGCCAAGTGTGGGCACGCCCTAGCGTGGTGCACCGTCTCTCGTGGAAGCATGAAGGATGGATATGTGGGTCTGCCCTAGCAGGGTGCATATTCATCGTGTTGGCTTTTGGTCAGACTTAACAAGGTGACCTAGATAGGATCTAGCACCTTGAGGCATGGAGGTGATCATGGAAAGGAGTTGCATATGACATCTTTTAAGAGTTGCATATGATGCAATTGGCAAAAGTTGCCTACCTGGAAGATCTAAGTTGTGGGTGACAACCCTAGCTGGTCCATGACTCAGAGGATTTCAGGATCTTGACCCACTAGAAGATTGTACGCTGCAATATTTCAAATTGATGGTGAGGGCTATCAATTTGAATAAAAATAGTGGGGGTGATAATTAATTAAAGTCCTAATTATATCGCCAACTTTTCAAACCAATCAAATAAGTCAAAAATTGAGTTTTGGACTAAAATTGCATATTTTTCCTTTGTAGTATAAATGACAACAAACAACAATCACTTTTCATTGCGACCGGTCCTTGAAAAGGACAAGCTGAATGGGACTAACTTCCACGACTGGTTTAGGACATTGAGAATTGTTCTCACTCAAGAGCGAAAGTTCTATGTCCTGGATACTCCAGCTCTAGTGGAACATGCTCCTTCCACACCAAAGGCAGAAAGCGATGCTTATAAGAAGCATTCTGAAGATTCCATTGATGCAAAGTGCTTGATGTTGTGCTCCATGAACCACGAGTTGCAGAGACAACATGAGAACATGGGGTGTCATTGCGATGATTCAGCATCTCAAGAACATGTATGAAGATCAAGGACGGCAAGAGAGATATGATGTCTCCAGGGTGTTGTTCAAGTGTGTCATGATAGAAGGAGATCCAGTTGGTCCTCACATGCTCAAAATGATTGGGTATGTGGAGAACCTGACAAGACTGGGATTTCTCCTGAGTGAAGAGTTGGCTACTGACGTGATACTGTAATCGTTTCCAGAATCCTACCGTCAATTTGTGATGAACTACAACATGAACAACTTTGACAAGCCGTTGACAGATTTGTTGGGCATGTTGAGGATAGCCAAGGCACAGATGAAGAAGGACAAGCCTAAGTCTGTGATGATGATCAACAACAACAAAGGCAAGTCCAAGCGCAAGGGCAAGGGCGAGGCTAAGAAAGGTTCTGATGCTAGCCAGCAGCCCAAGTCGTCTTCAACTCTCAAGGCCAAGGGAGGCATGACCAAGAGAGGCAATTGCCACCATTGTCAAAAGCCAAGACATTGGAAAAGGAATTGTCCACTCTATCTGGAAGAACTAAAGAAGGAGGTGACAGACGTCTCCACATGAAGGTGTCATGAAATAAACTTGTAACACTTTTTGAGGTATATGATACCAAGATATAAAGTGTAAAGCACCCAATACATGGGGAAAGTGTTGCCACCATAGATAGGAGTACTTTAGTTTATTTTCAGCCTTGAAGGCATATAATAGAGTTATGAACTGCTATTTCATATTTGCCAATAAATAGAAACACCTTAATTTTTACATATTGTATGATAATAATGGCAATTAATAAAGTTGATGTTTCTTTATGGCAATGCCTTGTTTATCTTGTGGTACTTGGTATGCATAAGATAAAATGATACCTAAAAGTTATTGATAACTCAAACAATCAAATTAGCATTATCATGAAAAATTCATCTCTAGTTTTCATATGATGGATAAATCTAGACTCTTTTGGTTAGAAAACTAGTAAGAGACATGAATCTCTTAGACATGATTAATCAATCTTCACTAGTGGTAGTGGGAGAATGATTATCCTATTAGGTATAATACATGTGATGTATTTACTTACCTATTGGAGTTAATGCTAGTACTTCTAATGGTGTTTAGAGAAATACCAATATGAATATCTTGAAGTGTTCAAGAATATCATAAGAAAAGAACGAATTTGGTAAATTGACAATTCTTGATGAGATCAATGAATGAAATACTTGAACCAAATGTTTGAGAACCTTGTGAGTGATTATGATAGTGTATCATAATAGGCTCGTGATTAAGGCATGATGATGTCTAAATCAACAAGGAGTCATACTCTAAGGAGTTAGAGGATGATTATCAAATAACTAATTTCTTCTTAAATAAAGAATACCCCACACTAATAAAGGATATTAAGAATCACAAAGAGTTGTGATTTTTTATATCCTTGACAGATACACCTCAATTATCTATGTGATGAGTTGGTCATGTGATGAATCAACTATCTAGATGAGTATGAGGAACCAGATTTTGAGTTATGGTTTATGACCATTACATCCTAAATGACTTCCATGTAAACCATAAGGTATGACCTTGATGGTAGCACCCACTGAGATGAAATCCATAAGTGTGAATGAGTCTTAAGCATTAAGACACATGGATAACATTTTGAGAAGGATGATGCTTGTTGCAATTTAATGACTAAGAGATTTGGCATACGGATACTAGAACCACATTCCTATGAAGAATAAAATAAGGATGTGTATGTGACACAACCTATAAGGTTTATGAATCTGTTAATGCAAATGAAGTCTATAAGTTGCAATGGACTAATCAATGTGATTGATTGAGTACAAGAAACTCAGAACTATGATCTTTACTTTGATGATATAGTCAAAGGGTTTGACTGATATGTCAAAGACAAAGAAGGGATCTATGATTTAGTGGGATCGTATTCACATTCTACATGTTGATGTGAAATGGAAATGTTCTAGAATGGAAATCCAAAGTGGAAATTATCTTTAGGGAAAATAGAGACGTTTCCTATGTGATAGGAATAGAGATCTATAGAGATATTTCTCAAAAACCTCTTAACTTGAAAAGAGAGAGCATACATTGGTAATTTACACTGAAGGGTTCAGTGTGCATAGATTCAGTGGGAGAAAACTTGTCCATGTTACATGGAGATGGTATCCCAAGGCCAAGTGTCCAATTCTTATGAAGAATGGGAACACTAAGAATAGATATGGATCTATCATGTATGTAATCATCCCATTATCTTGCATGTATGGACATAGCAAAATAAAGTGCATTCATCATCTTGTATGTAGGACATGACAATATGATATGCTCATCCTGATAACTCATATGTGGGACATGACAAGTGGATGTTTGTCTAAGTTCCAGTAAGGGTTACTAGAATACCATAAGAACTTGATAAGTACTTGAGAAGTACTAGTTCTATGAAAATAAGGAAGGGTTCACTGTAAAGAGTTACACTGATGCGAACTTCTGAAAAGGACAGAAAATTAATCGCAAAATATATATGGGATATATAAAAGTGAATGTTTGTCGATAAATGGAAATGTTCCAATAAAGATGTTTTAAAAGGAAAAAGCCGAGTATCTGTGTGTTAGAGAACAACAGTGGATACTATATGGACCTAGAAGTTCATAGAGATGAATTTATAGATATTCCGGTCATTGATGACAAGTAAGGAGTACTTGGTCATGCAATGTGGCTAAAGGTTAGCAAAGGAATACTAGATCACATATCACGGCAACTCCATCTCATACGTGTGACATACAGTGAAGAGATGAGAGACATGCAGTAAATACTGACTTTGGCAAGGTGTTGCCATAACTCACTATGTTAGCACTATAGCACAGTAACATGTGGGACATGTTTGAAGATCACTATGAATATGATTCAAGGGTGATTGGCTCACAGTGCAAGTGGTAGTCTGTTGGTAAGTATGCCCTGAGAGCCAATCATGGGATGATTGGTGGGATACATTAAGATTGATTTGATAAAGATGAAAGGCAAGCTTCCAATTCTTTCTGGTTCAGTCATATGAGATAATGATAGAACAGATTGAATGTCTAGAGAATGACAATACTCAATGATGTATGCTTTTAGGTTCAGGACCTGAATGATGAGATCATACGGATGCTAAGAGTTTGTACATTCTTATTATGTCCCTAGTCGGATGTCATTGTGGAAGGTAGATAGACAAAAATGACACACAAGACTAGATTGTGGTGTTGGTTGATGATAGAATCTCATTAGTCATGATATGGAGATATCAAAACAAACACATAGGTACCTGTTAGAGAACAAGTGTACCAGACAGACCCACTGTGAGTTTGACACATGGAACCATGACATGGTAGTCACAGTCAGTTCTCACAGTGATGGTGGTGAGTGTGATTCTTTGACATGAAATCACTACACTCAACACATGTCGTTGGGTACACTTTGACATCATAAAATGCAGTCCTGAAACATGGGTTGTTATAAAGGTGATGATTGGGTGGCTTTGATACATGGGCTTTTGAGGGGTGAGTGATAAATATGTGATTTGTCCCTCTTGAGGGAGTTTGATATCCATGGACACTTGATGAGTAGGATTGAGATAGGCGTGCACGCATGTGTGAATCAGGTATGTGATATTGATGTCATACATATCTCCTCCAATCTACTCTGAGATCAAGAAAGTGAATGAACGTTGACATGATGATTGTTCCATGCCTTGAGTTCATTCGGGATATCAGTGACAAAGGAATTATACATTCACTGTAACACCATTCACAGATTGTAGGATTGAAAGTTGTTCTCCAACTTTCTATTTCACTTGGGTAGCACTGATGTGTGACTAGGCATCACTCTTTTCTTGTGAAGTCATAAGTGTTATGGACTTTTACTGCCAACGTGAAATGGACCTACATGGTCACACACATAGGATTTAACCTGGAAGAGGAGTTTATCCACAGACGATGTTTAGATTGATTACTAAAGGAGTTTAGTAGTTCAATTAAACACTCAATCAATTGATAGCTCAGTATCATAGTGTTCAAGGTGTTGGACCGATTGATTAGAGTATCGGATTGATTGAAACTGCAATTGATTGATTTGCACAGTCTGCTACCCCAACCGATTGGCTCATAGGGATGAACCGATCGGCTCAAGTTGTGAGTCGATCAGCTCATGTTTCATGAAATGATCCGCTTAATTATTGAACTGGTCAATTTGTGGACCAACTGAGATTGTTTGGAAAGTCAGAAGACTATTTTGCAAATACAATTTGTTTCACTTGTACAAATTCGATTTGGACAAGGATTAATATTTGATTAGTTGGAAAAAAATATGAAAGTCAATTTGAGTTAGACCAGCACAACGAGCCGATCAGCTCAGAAGTGAACCGATCGGCTCAGGTGTCCCAACCGACCGGTTCAGATGTGACCCGATCAGCTCAGGTCTCCAACCGACTGTTTCATGCTTGAAACGATCGGCTCAGCTAGAACAATTGGTTGTTTTGTGGAAAATCTCGAATCCTTCTACTCCTGCTTTATTCTCGTATTGCACGATATATAGAACCATGTCCCATGACCCTCCTATATATAGGGGTATTGGGGGCTTCTCAGGAACAAAAACTCAGAACACCAGTTGCTCTGCAAAGTTGTCGTTCTCTCTGGTTGTGGTAACCGAGAGAGCCCGAGCAAGTGCTACTCGATAAGGGAGGCACAACAAGGGAAAGACAAATGCAGAAAAGTAACTGGTTGTAGAAGAGTGTGTCAGTGACTAGTACACCGACAGGAGGGTGTGACTCTTTTCGATTCCTTGTGGGACAAGTGGATCAGAGTTCCAGGTGGTCCGTGTGGACTACTTTAGAGGCGGGAGATTTCTTCCGCTCGGAGGACAGCTATCAATTCCAACAGTCCCGGTGAGACTAGGAGCTGCTCAGACACCGTCCAAGACCGGAGGTGAAGACCGTGCAAGCCACGAGGTAACGTCGCCGAGCAAGCCTCGGGACAAGGTATGCCTCTACAAACCATCCTTCCTATTGTATAGACGTTGACATGATTCCTTTATACTGGGTTCAGGAGAAGAAAATTTTATTTCCGCTGCCTTCTCTGTCTCCCTAAAACCCAACATGGACATCTAACAACCTTGGATAAGGTCCATCACCCAAAGATGCTTCTCGATATCATGAGTCTTCTACTTCTATTTCTGATCACCTAAAAAGATGTGGTCACCCACGAGGTGAGACTCATGTCCCAATGAAAGATATAACTCTTCACAAAACTTATTGATTACAACAAATAAATCAACTGAATAAATTAAGAAGATTAATCAGATGAAGTAGATAGAGAAAATTATATAACATAAATAGAAATACAAGACATAAAACTTCTTGGAAATAGTTCTAAACAGAGTCTTATTTGTATCATTGAAAGATTTACATTGTTCTCAGGATATCAAGTATAGTTAGCATCATGAGAATCACTAGCATCATCGGACTAACTAGTATCATGAACATGGCTAATAAATATTAGCATGTCTAATAGGCTAAGAATATCTACATCATAAGTAGATCTAACAACATAAGCACAACTATCTGCATAAGCATGATTACCAATATAAGCATATCTAACTACATAGACATTGCTAACAGTGTATGCATAGCTAACAACATGAGATAACTATTATCATAAAACATAATTAACAAGAGCAATATATCTAAGTACACAAGCATGGCTACTACTGTTATTTTACTATACACCATCTATGTGTGAAGAGAGCAAACAAAGGTTATCATCCAATGTGAAATGTTGTGTATAATCCTAAACAGATATACTACACGAGTGTTTTATGTCTTTTATTAAATCTTGAGGAGTTTGAGTCGTGCCATCCAAACTCCAACTGATCACTATTTGGTCGCAATCAGTTCCATACAAGATCTAGGAAGAGACAGACTCTAAGATCTTCTCCGCACTACTCGGTTAGTTTGAGTCTGCGCTACATTGACATATCAGTCAAACTTCCTTTAGTGACATATAGTCAAGCTAAAAACACCTATCCCACCTTGGTATAGATCACGACTCTAGAAATCAGGGTATACAAACTCAATCATTGAGGTACAACCGTAGTTGTCCTCCAATCACGTCACATATATATAATCACTAAGACACGACCACAACCATTCTCAAACTGGGCTAGGTATGAACATAACCATACTCCCTAAACACCTGGGTCAAGATGTAAAGGACACATGGTCACTTGCACCTCACTTACTCAACAATATACGTTCTGAGGTTTCCCTTAGGAATACTCGTTTCACCATCCATCAAGTTGTGACATTGGAATGGACCTATGGAATAGGGCACTAGATAATTAAGGTTTCACTTTATTAGTTATTACCAATTGGGTGAACTAAGACTGCATCAAACAAATGGACAAACAAAACCTGATTATTTCTATCAAGCATAGATATATAACAACTCCATAAGATATAAAATGTATGAAACATAATGTCTCATTTTCACGTCGCACGATACTATTTCATTACCATCCATGAGACTATACTTGCCATCACAACATCACAAGATAGAAATCCTTGTTACATTATAAGAGGATCACACCTCCATTAGGGCTCAACCATGCATGAACGTCGTTAGGAACATTACATCATATTCACCTATAAGAACATCATTATCTTTCCATTCCTTATCAAAGGCTCAACAACCAATCACCATACTTGTGATACATATGTTTAACAAAACATTGTATTGATATGTTCATATAATAGCACATTAGGGTTACAACCACATTGAGAAACTATTCCAATTACCACATTAGTCAAACAAGAGAGCAAAGTATGATCAATCACCATCATACTATCACCACTTGTTTGTATTAGGGTTTGGTGTATCAAGGTAAGCTAGACTGATATTACACACCATCTCTTTGTGGTGATCATAAGTTACATACATACAAGGGCAAAGGTAAGACTACATGGTTAAGGACATAAGGCCATTGATTCTACATCACCAAAGCCAAACCATCCTACCATGAGCATCATCCCAAAACCATCAAATGTTAAGTAAATAATCATCGATTGCATACAAGCAAACACCCTGTATAAACCATCTAAAGAAACCATCACGTTGTGACTTAGAAAAATTAACCAATATAACCTAGACAAGACATCATTTGATAACATAGAAAGCACCATCAGTTGAAGGCATAAGGAGCACCATCAGTTGTGGGCATACAACACACCATTGGTTGTCACACAATGGATCACCATTAGTTGTGGTGTCCAGTTCCACCGTCAGTTGTTGTGTGCAGGACCACCATTGAATCATAGATACAGAACTCCATTAGTTGACACCGTCGAGTGTTAAGTCAGTAGAGCCATCGGCTGGTGATCATAGGTCATTTGGCCATCGAGTTTGGGAGTCAGAACAACCATTGGTTGATGAACTAGAAGGGCTATCGGTTGTCAGACCCAGTACCTCCATAGGTTGTCATCAACAAGTGGTAAAATTAGGAAAAAATACAAGAGAAACCATCGTTTGGTGGAAGAGAAAGAACCATCGATTGAAACCACCTCAATAGACTAAGACCATCGATTCTTGAGCACCAAAAGTGTTACAACCCGATCTCACAATTTACACTAATCATGAGATTAGGGAATAAATTGAGGATTTAACATAATACAAAGATCACCCTTAACTTTTTCTTATCTTTCAAAACTCTTTGTTTTCTCACATTGAACCACATAAACCAACTTTACAAGGGAATCTAAACATTGATTTCTCTAATCTGATTTCAACAGTAAAAATGCATGTATGAACATTCATTATGTTCATCATACTTTTAAGCACATAAGACTTGTTGATTTGCACATATTGCTAAAAGAGGAATAATGTTATACATCATCATTTACAACTCTCTCTTATTTCTTTACAAGGACCTAGAGTGAGAAGGACTGACTGAACTTAACTATACTCAGACTTAAGTCTTGTGGCAGATCTACTCTAATGCAATGATATCTTCTTCAAGTCCATGTGATTTCCCTAAAAATTGTGAGTAGAGGAGTGAGCCTACTCACTCAATGAATGAGTACTTCAAAGAAATAGTCTAAAGCACTGATATAATTACATATATACTTTTGAGCAATTGATATCAATTATAACAGCAGTGAGATTTAAAGAGTCTAATAATTGACAATCATAAATATGACATGATACTCTAAATATCTATAAGAGTGAATCCATATATGAAATGCTTGATTGAACATAAAGGGAACTAATAATTCGGAAACATAAAAAGAATAATTGAATAACTATACACACTTGTTTGACCTCTCATTCATTTTATTATGCCCTGATCATATGCAGTGTACTCTACATATGAAGACTCGTAGTGCACTACGATCACACCGTATAAGACTTAGCAGAACACCCGTAAAATGCTAAGTCTGACTACTCTCCTGGTCTGCAATAGGGAAATGGCTCTCTGGCCTAAACTGGACTCTGCCTCTAACCTGAGCACACAGGCGGAAAGTCAAGCCACCTCTTGGCTTTTCTGTACTCTAGTGCAACCATGACTTCTGGTTGATGTTGGACACTCCAAACTATAATTTATGGATACTTCCACTAGGGCTTCATCCCCCGTGCCACCTGATAGCACATTCCGACCCCCGTATACTAGATGCTTCCAAGGTTAGGTCGTTTCACCCCTAAGGCGCAGACCTCACATAGGGGTTCTACGGTGTTCAGGGCTCCTAAGTCTATTATTTTATTATTCCTAGAAATCTCTTTTCTACATTGTACCCTTCTCTTACTTATACTTGACTCTGGTATCTCTATGGTGTCGTGTCTACTTATTTGAAATTATAATACAACATGTATATCATTCTAAACTTGGTAGAGCAGTATATTCAAAACACTGTAATATACTGAGTAATCAACATACTATACATGCAGCAGACTGAAATTCTTAAATAAACAGATTACATATCCACTTGGCACATACACACTAGAATCGTGCAATTTATCATCTTATTACACTAATAAGAGTTAATTACTTGACATATGAGTAATCATCAATAGCACCTGCAACTTATCTGTAATTTCTCAAAGAACGTGCATATCAACCCAAATCTTGAGTTGTGCATCTCATAACTCAATTAAGAGTTAATTACTTATAATGACAAGAATTATTAATAATAACTGAGAACATTGATATCACAATACTTGATTCATGAACACCCTACCCTTAGGGTTTCATTTAATCACAACAAATGCTATAAAGAAAGGTGTAATACATCTATCATGTACTTTTCAAATATTTACAACACATGATACCTGGGATCTCAATCCCTTATCACATTATTGGGAATTCACATCCCTTCACATCATTACCATAATTACTAGATCTGGGTATTCAAACCCTTAGATCATCACATAGCATTGTTACATCTATAATAGGTAACCATTACCTTTAGGTCCTTAGACCAAGGTATTCATTTCACTGGTTGTACAAGTATTCTCATGGCTGACAAGGCCATCAAACATCTGGTGACCTCTCACTAGGCAACAACTTATTCCCATGGCTCGCATAAATATTTCATGCGACATAAACATTCACTGAATAAAGACTACTATCAACAAATCATATAAAATCAACATATGTATGAAACCTTGGAACTGAGCTGAATTTGGGTTTCCATGCCATTCACTGGGATATCATGCATCAATAATAACATTGAATAAATAAAGTCTATCATGTCAAGAAAATCCCTTACAAATGGATTTCATGATATCTATTCGCAAATATCCAACTTTTCTCGCATCTAGGGTTTCACCCTCTTCACTGAGATACCAAAAAAACACTACTCACTTTAAATGAAATCCAAGATAGTATCTGATATATATGTATTATGAATTTATATAAACAATAATTCAAAACCAAGGGGATCTAGATAAACAACTTTCTCTATTTACTTATACAACAAATTTCAGTCATAGACAAATTCCCTATATTTCAGTTTACTCTTATAACCTCTGCAAATACTTAGGGAATTCTCATTAGAATGCATTGTATACATTTTTAATATGCTTTTATCACCTGAAATTCATTCAAACAAAGGAAGAATCCATTTCATATCATTTTGCAACAAATTAGAACAAATAGACAATTCAGGGTTTGTAGTCGCATACTAAGTAATTAAAGATTATGGTTGATTTAACCAATTTTCATGAAATATACTATTTAAAGGAAGTTACCACTCATCCTAAGGTGTGAAAACACCTTAAAAACGTATCCCATATCTAAAAATCTTGAATCCATATCAAATCCCTAGCAATTCAGCCAATTTTTCTTACTTTCAACTCAGAAACCCTAAAAATGAGGGATTATGAAGAAAGAGTGAGAAAAGGGGAAGTTTTGATACCATTTTGGATAAAATCATAGGTGGGACAAAATTTTGACATGTGAGAGAAGATTCACCATGAAACTGTATCCAAAGAAGCTAAACTTACATGATTTCATCATTCCTCAGACTGCAAAACCCTAGGTCAACATATCCATCAATTTCTCCTCTCAAACCCTAACTCTCTCTCTCTGTAGGATTTGATTTCTCTGGATTGAATCACAAATTATGAGAGCTCCTTGTGTGTTAGGTTGACCATATAGAGAAATTAACCTTCTTGGGTTAATTGCACATTGAGAAATTGAATCACAAATTATGAAAGCTAAACTTTTTCTTATTTTAGTAGATTTTTTTGTCATAAAAAGGTTTCTGTGAATTCATGTATTTAAGGGATCAAACCTTATCAAAAAATTATGATAATTTATCATATTTTTTATAATTGAGTTACAAAGATTTATTTAAAATTTGAGACCATTCCAAGCTTTCATTAAATAATTAAAAATCGAATAGTGAACTGCTATCTAGAATTATGTAGAAATGTTAGTTACTGTAATTTGTGTACTGATAAGGTCTAAACGCATCCAAAAATTATGAAAATTTTACATGATGTTTACGATTGAGTTTCAGATCTCTATTTAAAATTTTAGATCATTTGGAGTTACCAATAAATAAACAAAATAAAACACTATACTGCTGAAAAGCACTCTGTTAGCATTTTGGTCAAAGTATAGTTTGACCGAGAACCACATTCAAAGAACACTCAAATATTCTGAAATTTTTCTCCAATATGCATGATTGAGTTATCCATATCATATCCAAAATTTAAGTAAACGAAAAATTTGTAGAAAATATGAAAAATCATTTACCAAACTGCTATCCTGATCAAATTCCAGACTCATGTACCATCAAAACCCTAATTTCAACCAACTAGGGTTTATATTTCTCAAACTCTAATTTATCAAACAATAGAACACTTAACATTCTTATTAGGTTTAAAACATTATAATTGAATTATCATCATTAATTATATTTAAGCAATGATCAATCCAATTAATCATATAATCATCCAGGTAAACCCTAGTTTACCAATTAAGCTCAGATGCAGTCATAACAATTCTCCCCCCCTAAAAAGGTTTTGTCCCCGAAACATAAATATGCAAGTAAAGTACATTCAAGGTTTATTTTAAGCTTATGAAATCTTACTTGTCATTATATTCCTATATTTCATACTTGAATGCAGTTTTTAACATTAAGTCATTTATTCCTTTACTAAATCACAACATGTTTGAAATAGTTCTCAATGATAACAAATAAATTATCTATGCCACAATCAATCATAGGATAGAGAGAGATACAACCATTTCAATATTTTCATACTCTTGAGGTGTTACCTCAACATCGATAATTTGATCCAACTATCTCAATTCATACTGCTAAATATGTACTATTGTTATGTATTACCTCTAAATCTTAAAAGAGAGTTCACCATGTTCTTTTGAATTTTACTATTGTGCTACTCAAATAGAAATATAGTCTTGAGTTAAAAGACTAGATTCAACAACAATTGTACATTACTACTCATGACATCCCCATTGGATCATGGATGCATAAGGTGAAGCATTACCATCACATTCCATACTATTCTCAAGTATGAACCCACACATAATTCAAGGTGTAACCATCGAGTTATAGAATACTAGGGTTTCAACAATAGTAATAGAGTACTCCATAATTGTACTAGTCATTCAAGGACTATTCATACACAATTACCATCACTTAGTTATATTAAATCTAGGTATAACAAGCTACACCTCATTAGGGTTACATATCAATACAATATGGGTATCATCCCTTCTATTCATATGAGTGAATAGGTAAGACTACCTTATTCAGGGTAACCCTCCATTTGTTCCATCATCATTCAAACCATATCACCATACCACAATTGTACAATACTAAGATGGATTATTGGTATGAATGACTTAAACTATCAGACACCTTTAATTAACATATTGCTTGCACATGTACACTGAAATCATATGTAGAACCAATTTACATCCCTTAATATACCTTCAACAAATTATACTTCTAAAAATAAATTCACATATTACTAAAAGACATTGTTTTCTCTTATCTCTCTCCTCATTCATTACTACTTACTTTTTTCTAATTATCCTTCTCATTTCAATCATGTAGATTAAACATCCCTAAAATTGAAACATACAAGGTATGAATAGATTATTCATCATTCTTGCTATTACTGCAAGAATTTATTTCATATCACACTTCACTCATATTGTATTTCTCCTTTTGTTCAAAACACACCTCTTATATTTCAAATTTATTTCTTATCCTTTGCTCTAAATGATTTCCATATTGTTTATCTACCTTTTAGATTAGCTAGGATTACTATCGGTGCTAGTTTACTTCTCATAGTGCAAATTTCATGATCTTGTTTTATAGAGATGCTAGTATTCGAGGTCAAATCACTAGTGACAACCCTTGAACTACTACAACTCTAAACATTCTAGGGTTTTGGCCTTTATCAGTAGCATGATGTTATTGTGGTGTGACTTTGCTCCCTTAATTTGAAATTCGAACTTTGGATCTCACAAGTTTTTACTAAAGTCTTCCTTATCTTATCAATTGAATTTTCTTCATCTTAATTGGCCATTCAGATAGATTACATTCTCAATTTACCCTTCTAGGGTTTCATCATCACATTGTGTGTCATTATTACATTCACTAGATGCCTCTACCATGGTGGTTATGCATCAGATATGATTCATTTTCTTATCACTTCATTCCCACATTTCTCTCATTAAGTAATATATAGAAGAGAAGATGGTTCTGAGACTTAGAATTCTTATCTACAAACATCCCATTAATACAATTGTTGTATGTAGGTTTAATTAGTTATCAACAAGGATACTTGACTAACTAGCACTTGATTGAATCTCCTAACCTCTTTCTTTTATAATCTATATTACTCCACCATACTTGACTAACTAGCACTTGATTGAATCTCCTAACCTCTTTCTTTTACAATCTATATTACTCCACCATGTTTCAAACTATTCCTTACTTTCCATAATCCTCTTACCATATACTACTCTTCCACCTGTTATTTTTAACTTCTACTTTTCTCTTATGATCATGTTGCTTATTCATGTATATGATCATGTATACCATGTTGCACATATTTCTTTTTATCCTTCTACTAATGTGAAGTTGAAATTCTAAATCAATAATCTCTCTACTAGTTCAACTCATGTTTAATACATTACATGCTCTCAATTATATCATAACCCTCATTCCTTAATCAAGCTCATCATTTCCAACATTTATCTTTGTTTTAACTTAGTTTCTTATCCTAATCTTATGATTTACATATTTATCTAATTCTCTTTACTTTAACTCTTCTGAAGACTCCACTTATATTTACTTATTGTATACTTAACTCTTTTCTTCTATTTTTCATTTGATTTGGAGTACATAAAAACATTGTACTCGATTATATAATCCATTCCTCATTATTGATTCTTACTACCTTGGCCCTTACATACTTTTCTCATATCTTTTCCATATTTCATGTTTAGAGTTCATATAATATTAATCATTAAACTTAATCTGAACCTTACATCGTGTTCCTTTATTCCCAATTAAGGATTTCTCATATGAGGCTCCAAAGTTGGGTCTTAGATATTAGTTCCAACTAATTCTTAGCTATTCTAATCTTTCCCATATGTTTCAACATATTAGTGTATGTACATTCTCACTATGATGTGTGTCTAATTTATCCAGAGTTTACTCTTGTCATATTGTTAATAGGAGTTATTAGATCCCAGTAATGCATCCTGCCAGCCAGACCAGGCCAAACATGCAGTCATGAAGCCAAGAGCTACTTAAGATTAACCAACTCCTATTAATCTCAAACATGTGGAAAGAATATCCACTTAGGAAAGTTCATTCAAAGATCATTTCTAGTCTACTTGATACAATGAATGTAATCAATACATGCTACAACTGCATAGTGTACAACAAATCTTAAAGACCCATATATATTTCAAAATAATGAATATCTGAATTCAAACATATAAGGGCATTTCTATTCATCTCTAATAAAACAACAATATGAAATAAAAGTTCTATCTCATTTTATATTTATGCTCTTATTTCATGTTACTTATCTTGTTTCTAACCCTAATATTTCTAGGGTTCCTCTCTAGCCCATCCGTCCATTATATACCTGGCCAGGGTATACATGAAAGAATAGATAAAGTAGCTTGATATTGGTTGATCCAAGTACTCAGATATCGGGCTAGGATATCCAAATACTCAAATCCCCAGAGCTAACATCATAACATCTCCTATCTGCCACACTTATGACTCTAACTTACTAACTTAATGGTCCCTGACAACTCAGCCTAAGCTCTGATACCAAGTTGTTACACCCCGATCTCACAATTTCCACTAATCATGAGATTAGGGCATAAATTGAGGATTTAATGTAATACAAAGATCACCCTTAACTTTTTCTTCTCTTTCAAAACTCTTTGTTTTCTCGCATTGAACCACATAAACCAACTATATAAGGGAATCTAAACATTGATTTCTCTAATCTGATTTCAACAGTAAAAATGCATGTATGAACATTCATTATGTCCCTCATACTTTTAAGCACATAAGACTTGCTGATTCGCACATATTGCTAAAATAGGAATAATGTTATACATCATCATTTACAACTCTCTCTTATTTCTTTACAAGGACCTAGAGTGACATGGACCGACTGAACTTAACTATACTCAGACTTAACTCTTATGGCAGATCTACTCTAATGCAATGATATCTTCTTCAAGTCCATGTGATTTCCCTAAAAATTGTGAGTAGAGGGGTGAGCCTACTCTCTCAGTGAATGAGTACTTCAAAGAAATAGTCTAAAGCACTGATATATTTACAAATATACTTTTCAGCAATTAATATCAATTGTAACAGTTGTAAGCTTTAAAGAGTCTAATATTTGACAATCATAAATATGGCAGGATACTCTAAATATCTATAAGAGTGAATCCATATATGAAATGATTGATTGATCATAAAGAGAACTAATAATTCAGAAACATACAAAGAATAATTGAATAACTGTACACACTAGTTTGACCTCTCATTCATTTTATTATGCCCTGATCATATGCAGTGTACTCCACATATAAAGACTCGTAGTACACTACGATCACACCGTATAAGACTTAGCAGACACACACGGGAAATTCTAAGTCTGACTACTCTCCTGGTCTGCAATAGGGAAATAGCTCTCTGGCCTAAACTAGACTCCTCTTCTAACCTGAGCACACAGGTGGAGAGTCAAGCCACCTCTTGGATTTTCTGTACTATAGTGCCACCAGGACTTCTGGTTGACGTTGGACACTGCAAACTATAATTTAAGGAGACTTCCACTAGGGCTTCGTCTCCCATGCCACCTGATAGCACGTTCCGACCCCCGTATACTGGACACTGCCAGGGTTAGGTTGTTTCACCCCTTAGGCACAAACCTCACATAGGGGTTCTATGGTGTTTAGGGCTCCTAAGTCTATTATTTTATTATTCCTAGAAAGCTCTTTTCTACATCGTACCCTTCTCTTACTTATACTTGACTCTGGTATCACTATGGTGTCACGTCTACTTATTTGAAGTTATAATACAACATGTATATCATTCTAAACTTGGCAGAGCAGTATATTCAAAACACTGTAATATACTGAGTAATCAACATACTATACATGCAGGCAGACTAAAATTCTTAAATAAACAGATTACATATCCACTTGGCACATACACACTAGAATCGTGCAATTTATCATCTTATTACACTGATAAAAGTTAATTACTTGACATATGAGTAATCATCAATAGCACCTACAACTTATCTGTAATTTCTCAAAGAACGTGCATATCAACCCAAATCATGAGTTGTGCATCTCATAACTCAATTAATAGTTAATTACTTATCATGATAAGAATTATTAATAATAACTGAGAACGTTTATATCACAATACTTGATTCATTGAATACCCTACCCTTAGGGTTTCATTTAATCATAACAAATGCTACAAAGAAAGGTGTAATACATCTATCACGTACTTTTCAAATCTTTACAACACATGATACCTGGGATCTCAATCCCTTATCACATTATTGGGAATTCTCATCCCTTCACATCATTATCATAATTATTGGATCTGGGTATTCAAACCCTTAGATCATCACATAACATTGTTACCTTTGTAACATGTAACCATTACCACTAGGTCCTTAGACCAAGGTATTCATTTCACTGGTTGTACAAGTTTTATCATGGCTCACAAGGCCATCACACATCTTATCACCTCTCACTAGGCAACAACTTATTCCCATGGCTCCCATAAAGATTTCATGCGAAATAAACATTCACTGAATAAAGACTACTATCAACAAATCATATAAAATCAATATATGTATGAAACCTTGGAACTGAGCTGAATTTGGGTTTCCATGCCATTCACTGGGATATCATGCATCAATAATAACATTGAATAAATAAAGTCTATCATGTCAAGAAAATCCCTTCAAATGGATTTCACGATATCTATTCGCAAATATCTAACTTTCCTTGCATCTAGGGTTTCACCCTCTTTACTGAGATACCAAACAAACACTACTCACTTTAAATGAAATCCAAGATAGTATCTGGCATATATGTACTATGAATTTAGATAAACAATCATTCAAAACCAAGGGGATCTAGATAAACAACTTTCTCTATTTATTTATACATCAAATTTCAGTCATAGACAACTTCCCTATATTTCAGATTACTCTTATAACCTCTGCGAATACTTAAGGAATTCTCATTATAATGCATTGTAATATGATTTTATCATCTAAAATTCATTCAAACAAAGGAAGAATCCATTTCATATCATTTTGCAACAACTTAGAACAAATAGACAATTCAGGGCTTGTAGTCGCATACTAAGAAATTAAAAATTATGGTTGATTTAACCAATTTTCACACAATATACTTTTTAAAGGAAGTTCCCACTCACCCTAAGGTGTGAAAATAGCTTAAAAACGTATCCCATATCTGGAAATCTCGAATCCATATCAAATCCATAGCAATCCACCCAATTCTTCTTCCTTTCAACTCAGAAACCCTAAAAATGAGGGATTATGAAGAAAGAGTGAGAAAGGGGGAAGTTTTGATACAATTTTGGATCAAATCAGAGGAGGGAAAGAATTTTAACATGTGAGAGAAGATTCACCATGAAACTATATCCAAAGAATCTAAACTTATATGATTTCATCATTCCTCGGACCGCAAAACCCTAGGTCAACATCTCCATCAATTTCTCCTCTCAAACCCTAACTCTCTCTCTCTCTCTCTAGGATTTCGTTTCTTTGGATTGAATCATGAATTATGAGAGCTCCTTGTGTGTTAGGTTGACCATATAGAGCAATTGAGCTAATTGGGTTAATTGCACATTGACCCCTCACTAATGTTTTTCGTATTTCAGCAGATTTGTCTGTCATAAACTTTCTATGAATTTGTGTATTTCAGAGATCAAACCTTATCCAAAAATTATTATAATTTAGCATGTTTTTTATAATGGAGATACAAAGCTTCATTTAAAATTTGACATCATTCCAAGCTTCAATTAAATAAATAAAAATTGAATAATTCACTGCTATCTAGAATTCTATAGAAATGTCAGGTACTGTAATTCATCTACTGATAAGTACTAAATGCATCCAAAAAGTATGAATTTTTTAATGTTGTTTATTATTGAGTTTAAGATCTGCAGTTAAAATTTCAGATCATTTTGAGTTACTAATAAATAATTAAAAATAAAATACTACACTACTAAAAAGTACTCTGTCAGCATTTTGGTCGAAGTATAGTTCGACCGAGAACCACATTCAAAGAACACTCAAATATTCTGAAATTTTTCTCCAATATGCATGAATGAGTTATCCATATCATATCCAAAATTCAATTAAATAATTTTTTTAGAAAATATGAAAAATCATTTACCACACTGCTATCCTGATCAAATTCCATACTCATGTACCATCAAAACCCTAATTTCAGCCAACTAGGGTTTATATTTCTCAAACCCTAATTTCTCAAACAATAGAATACTTAACGTTATTATTAGGTTTAAAACATAATAATTGAATTAGCATCATTAATTAGATTTAAGAAATGATCAATCCAATTAAGTATATAATCATCCAGGTAAACTCTAGTTTACCAATTAAGCTCAAATGTGGTCATAACAAAAAAGAGTCAAAATAGAACCCAAGGTAGGACCATCAGTTGGCCTAAGAAACACAAGAAAAACAACACAAAAAGCTTGTCCATTGGTACTTGTAAGAAGGAAAACCATCGAGTTATGCACCAAGGTAGAAAATAGCTTAAAAACCCTAAGTAAACCCATCATTTGAGAGAGGAAAACCACCGTTTGAGAAGGAAAGCATGACCATCGGTTGTGTGCACAAAGGAATGCATGACCATCAAAATAGAAGCTAAGACATGACCATCAGTTGACACATGAGAGTCACCAAGAACCAAATCATCAGGTTGCAAAAAGAGGAAGTGAAATCAGCTCAAAAACCATAAGTGGTGACCATTATTTGTTGAGCAAAAACCATCGATTGTCCATATACAATCAAGGTCTAGCGATTCCTCTACCAAGTAAGGTCCGTCCACAAGGTTCATCCATGGTGATAAAATACTCAAGAATCATCACATAACTCAAGCCCTAGGCAAAGGTAGTATCCTTGTAACATACTCGATCTCAGACTCTACCCTCGAAGTTGACAATTTGGACTTAGCCAAACAAGGTTGAAGGTTAGATCTAAATAGATGTTTAGTATAACCCCAATGAGATAATGCATGTATAGATCACCTTAATGTAACCTAATCTTCTAACATTAATCTTAGGTTTATAATGGATACATAAAATATGCCACAACTCATTTTGGTGGTAATATGAAGATAAGAAACTTAATTGGATGAATAATTTAGATAATGGGCCGTTAATGGGCCATATGATATATCTCATAAAAATAAGTATGAAAAGTGGAAACAAACTTAAAATTCTAAATCTACATATCAAAATTTGCTTACATGTCAAATTTCATCTAATTTGGACTACCTTGAAATATTAGGATAAGTTTAGGAGAGAGAAAATGAGTAAAAGGCATAAGTAATATATAATGTGATTATATAACTTCAAAATATTTAAATAATGACAAATTCATATTTAACACATCAAATATAACTTGTGGATGAAGTTTGGTCCAATTTGGATGTTGTTTGTGCAAGTTATGCAATTTTAGGTACATTCTGAACTTTTATGCAATTTACCAAATTGGGAGGTTTTATTTGCAAATTGTCACATGCATTATAATCCTTATATATTAAATTATCATTCTCGAGTTTTTGAACCATAGGGCACCTAGTTGCACCTTGGTTTGAAGGTGTTTCTTTCCAAGGGCGTTTTAGGAATTACTCTCTTTATAAATGAGCTTATCTTTAGAAGCTATCAACCAATGGGGTTATTTATTTGATTGGAGGTCGGTTGGGATGGCCTATAAGTGTCCATAAACTAACATTTGATATCTAAGAAGCCTCTATGAGCTGTCCTCTTGCATGGCCATGAAATCCCTAGGCTAAGGACACATGGAAAGCTCCATGGACACTTCATGCTTGGCTTCTTCCTTATCCATAAAGGTTTGCATGTCCATAGGCACCCTTAGAATTGGACACATGGAAAGTAACTTGACACCTCGTGCTTGAATTCTTCCTTATACATAAATGCTTTCATGTCGATAGACACCCTTATACATGACACATGGAAAGTCTCATAGACACCTCATACTTGACCTCTTTCTTTATATAGCCATATCTACCCCTTCCCAACTCCCAATTCAAAAATTTTCTCCTTTATTTCCTCTATCTTAGAACATCATTACAACTATGTTTTTCCATGAAGGTTCTATCCCAAGGTAAAAGGAGGTGCCTACCTTGGTGAAGAAGGCTCCTATGGTTCCAAATTTACTCTATTTGGCGTTTCCAAAGCTCCTCCTTGGTTATTTTGACCAAAACTAGTAAGTATCCTCCTTTCCTTCCCCATTTTCATGTTGTTAGTCTTCCTTACACCTTCCTCCAGGTTAGAACCCTGGTCTTCCACAGTGAAACCCCACCTAGAACCCATAAACACCTCATCTCCATGTTCTTTTGTTAGGGTTTTTCACCTCTAAAGTGGAGAAGGTGCTTCTAGCTCGAGATAAGAGCTTTATTGGAGAAACCAGCCTCTCTAAGCTTAGGAACCTTACTTATTGGACCTATCCACCTTCCTTAGAGGTGCTTTGGAGGCATAGGCTTGGATCTAGGACTAACTTGGACTATTTAGACTCTGAAGTTGAGGTATGATGTATCCCCTATTCTTCTATGTTGAGCAATTCACCTATGCTTATTCATTCTCTTTGTCCTAAGGACATTATCCTATACACAATGTCTTTTGTTTTGAAAATCATGGTTCATGTGAACTACATTATTTGATATTGATCATGTGATCATGGATATTCTTTTGAACTCTTATCGTATGCTTTGTTCATGATGGAACTCTAAAAGATGACATGTGATGTCTTTTGCCCACTTATGAGGTGGATATATATGTTGGTCACTTATGTGGTGACTATTTTATATATTCTGACTATAGTTTCTACTTGCCTCTACATTTAACATGCTATGTGATTCAGTAACACTAGAGTAGTCTGATTGCATTAGTTTTTATGGCAGATGTGTTATTTCGTGCTGAGCAGATGTGATATTTCCTACTCTTTTGGGATGGAAAGGAGCATCATACCCAGGGCAAGATGTGTGATTCTTGGCCCATGTTTTATATATTTGGGAGATTGGAAGTATTCCAATCTATATCAGGTTTCCAGTTTATGAGACTTGGCCACCTTTGTGTTTATATTGCTTTAGGGCTATGCTGATCTCACATGCATGCATGTTGATGATATGGGGTGTGTGCCCTAATTCTTTACATGTGCTTGTGTGGCACAATCTTTATATTTTATTAATGGAAAGTATCATTTTTTTATCATATGATTTCAATTCATTTTCTCTTGATATCCATTTGTTTGGTCCTTATCCTTTCTATGGGAAGCCTTTTATATTTGATATCCTTTATTCCATATATTGCTCAATTTCCTATTTAGTATGCAGATACCAGCCTTTGTTGATGTCATCTATTTTCTCTTCTTGCTGGGGTATGCTTCCAACCCTAGGTGAAGGAATTGGATGATAAAGCATGAAGTTTTAGACTAGCTTAAGGGGTTAAATCTTGGAGACAAAGTTGTTATGATTTAGATTTCCCTCTACTTGGATCCTTATGTTGTATCATACATCTAAACCCCTGTGGGACATTATGATGTACTATTATAATCTTTTATGAAAATTGAATATAGTCATTATTTTTATTCTGCTGCTATACTTTGGTTGTTTTGAATACCATTTATTGAAATTTGAAAATTTTGTACCTATTCTAGAATACCTTTGAGTGTGTTTGGAATGGATGTTTTATTCTTCAATTTTTTTCCAGTAGGGAGTGGACCCCACTCCTTACAATCCTTATGTCTAGAACTTCGTTTTAGAGCAAGATCATGGACATGCAAGCTAGTAGAAGTTATATAACTTGCCTCTAGGAAGAAGTGCAAACTCCAAACAGCAAGGTAGCTCGAGCACAAGAGGAAGAAAACCCTAGCTTAGCACTCCAAATGTCCAACAAAGCTCCTTCTCCAAGAAAGAGAGAAAACCCTAGGTCAAGGAAGCAAGAAAGGAGGGTTCTTTAGGCTGTAGAGCAAGCTACACCATGGACACGACCAAGAAGAAGGAAGAAGAGGGTATGACACAAAGGGAAACAGAGGAAAAAGGGAAGAACTTACTTGCTTAGGTCAAGAACAAACAAAGGAAGCTCCACAAGCTCAAAAGGAGGGTAGATCCAAACCCTAGACACACATGCAAGGAGATCGGTCACCTTCTTCTACCTTGGGCTCCTTCTTCTCCACCTAGGAAAGGGGGATGAAGCTCTAAATAGCAAGAAAGAGAAAGAGAGAGCTAGGTGACTAAAGAGCTCATTTGAGAGCAAGGAGGGAGGCATATAAGGATATGGGTGAGAGAGAAGAGAAAGTTTAGGTGTCCTACTATGTTTGCCAAGTGTTCATGGTCTTAAGCACCCTATCCATGCAAAGCAACAACTCCATCAGTTCTGGGAGTCTTCTAGGCCACCGTTTGTTGACTCCCACACTTGACATCAACCTACAACAGCAGGATAACCATCGTATCATGATCCTTTGGTCACAAGGGTGATAACCTTAGCTCACCATTAGTTTGAACCACCACTTGGTGAACCACCGACCCAAGGAGATCTAAGAGGGAAAAACATCAACCCTAACACCTCTAGGAACCACCATCGGATCTCAAAACCATAGGATCCCATCAAACAAAGGGGAACCATCGAGTTCCACCATCCATGGTAGCCCATCTATGAGAGGGAAACCCTAACTCAACCCTAGAAAGATGTCAACATCAAACGAATGTGCATCTAGGCTCCCCAAGGAACAACCAACTCAGACATGATAAGAAAACATGTGAGGCACAACAAGAATGTGACAAATTATAAGAAAAACCAAAGATATGGGTAAATTGTATAAAAGTTCAAATTGCATAACTTGTTCAAACCATATTCAAATTGGACCAAACTTGAAACTTAACTTTGTCACATATTATAAAAGTACACCTTAAGGTTAGATTAAGGGTTTAAGCATTAAATTATGATAATATTGCATGCTCAACTGAAAATCAAGGTCAGAGTTCTTACAATAATCAATAATGTACACGCACTTATCATACACATAATCTTATTATTCAGGTCCTCAACCTGAAGACATGTCATTGAGAAGTATTGTTATTTAAACATCTATCATGTCATATCATCATCTCATAATTGAACAAACATATAAATGGGATTGCCTTCATTATTAATCAATTCATTTACAAGATATGCCATTACAACCATCATATGACTGGCTCACTGGGCATACATACAAACACAAGGTGCACCTCCTTTTCAGGGAGCATGTCACTAAGAACTCTAAATGTAAGCATGCTCAACTTGGAGTAGTATAAGGATGGGTGACCAATCAATAAGTTGATCTCACTTTTTACGTGAGTGAGGACAAAGCACACAATTAAAATTAGTGGTGGTATGTGGATCCAGTCATCATTCTTAAAAGTCTACTAGTGTCTTGGGTAGTGAGCCCGAGCATTACAAAAAGTATCAGAGCATAACCCCTCCAATAGGTGGGGCCTACATGGGCATGTGTCATGCCAGTATTGAGTCGTACAGTCCAGTCTTGTCAGAAACGACAATCCATGCTGATGTAGCCACCCTTGCACTGGTAGGCATGACCAGAAGTTGGGTGTCCATGGGTTATTCTAGGTCAGTATTGAAGTGGGAAATCATTATGAGGCCATAGAGTTGAGTCTTGATGAGGACGTAAAGAGTCTATGTGGGGGAGACTGTAACGTCCCAGGATATGAGACCTTAGATAAAATGAGCTTAAAAATGATTGGACTACTCATACCATCAAAGTGCACCTCCTTTTTAGGGAGCCCATCACTAAGAACTCCAAAGATAAGTCACTACAAAAAATAGATGATTTAGCTACAATTTCTATAATTACATATAATGTATATATAGTTAAAAATATCTTTGGTTACAATTTTAAAAATGTAAATAAAATAAATGTAGCTATTCTATAAGTTTACACCTAGTTACAATTGTCTTCTCTTTATTTAAAATGTAGTGATATAAGTGTAGTTAAATATGTATTTAATTACCAATGAAAATCTCGAACCCAAAAAAAACCGCGTTGTTCTCCCGCCCCCACACTCCAAAAAATTTTTGTTCGCTTCCTCCCTCCAACGCACAATTCTCCTTTTCCCCCCAACTCTGCCCGGTCTCTCTCTCTCCGAAATTTGAACGGATGTCTCTACAATAACCACAGAGCCGATCGATCCCCTGACGATGCCCTATCTCTCCATATTGACGTCGGTGACATCTCCCCCAACCAGTCGTTCGGTTGGTCGCATAGTGCTCCTCATTTCCAGATTTATTTTCTTCTGCGATGCTCAAGACGAAGGACCACGATGCCAGATTTCTCTCGTCATTGCCGTAGTGTCGTGCTCCTCCTCAGTCACAATGTCTCATGGACGTCGCGGCCAACTACTGGGTTCACAAACGTTGACCAATAGGTAACTCCTCTCTTTGATATTTCCTTCTCCTATATGTAATTCTTCTTGTATCCATCTACTACCTCTCCCGACGGTGATACTAGATTAGTGGGGCTAGTAGGCATAGTCTGTTTAGTTTTATTAATTTAATAGTCATCAACGATGATGAGGTTTATCTTGTGAGCGAGGAGGTGGGCTCATCGAGGTTACATGGTGACAGCTGGAGCAGATTCTTGGGTTAGACAAGAGAAATCTGCACGAGATCAACACATGTACAAGATATGTTAAAATGCACTTTTGATTAATTTGACAACTTTGCCACCGGTTTCATTAGTCCGCAGATAGGTGAATAAATATTGAATGATTACCGGAAAGGGCTATCTTCGATAAGCAAACATTTACCCCTTTAAGTTCAGATTTTTTTATTTTAGTGAATGATCTCATATTTATCTATTACAAATCTGTAGAATTGTGGCTCCTATACACTATGCAACAAGTAGACCTCTATTTAATAAGATCTTTTCGGGGTCATTGTCCACAAGAGGATCTCATCTCGTTTTATATAGGTATTAAAAATAGACACTGCGACAATCAGACCTCTGTATAGTATTTTAGTAGTTGACCATCTTTAATGCATCTACAACTGTGAATTTAGAATACGTACTCTAGTTTGAATACAATATTTAGTCCCTCACGCATCCATTAATTTTGATAGCATCCTTGCCACTCAAGTCACATTCCAGTCGATGCTGAAATTTTCAATTAGAGTATCAAGATATCCAAAATAATAATAGGGATAACGTTTTATTCCCTATTTTTGCACCCGTAAGAGCATCTAGCACCTAACCAGCTACAAGGTTGTATCTTCTATAGTCCCCCATTTTCATAAGCTACACCACTAAGGAAGCAACTTTGAGAAACGCACTGCAGATTTCTCTTATATTCAAATTTTCATCTTCGCGCCTAGATGCATTTACTGTAATCAAAAATCATTTGCACTCATCCTGTCAGTGTCCACATCTCCAATTTATTAATTACAGCAATAAAGTGGTTTGATGCAAATACCCCATATAGAAAAAATTGTGTAGGTCTGATCCCATGGGAGCAGTGATTACAGATCAGAAAGGCTAAAACAAATCTGTATGGTTTTGAGAAACTCCTCCATCTCTTTCTAACACAAGTATGCATGCACCCCTCTTTCATTTCACTTCTTCTTTTTGTATTTAGCTCTATCTGCATCAAGTGTATAGATCATACAAAAGCACTATTTGTACCGAGTTGAACATAATCCGTCCATATAAAAGTCTAAAAGTCTTGTTTTGAAGTTTACTCTCTATGATTGATATTTGAAACATCTTCTTTAGGGAAATATATACAGTCTATTGTTTATATCCCTTCTTTTATGAAAGATCCACCTATGAACAAAATTTCTTCACGGTCCAACATCTTTGGAAGAAAGGAGATGAACTGGGAAGGATCTTGAAAGTGGTACATGTTGTGTGACTGAAACCACAGCCTATAGCCATGCCTTACTATCTGCTTAGAGATTTTTACCCTATGTGAGCATATGTTACTAACAAGTAACATAACTATTTAGTAGTTTTTCATGGAGCCTGATCAAGGTGTCTGATCTTAATGTTACTTTAAGGTATTCATACAAACATCATAAGGTAAATATAGCAAAGAAATCATCACAATGTAGTAGGTGAGTTATATCACGCGTGCTGGAGTGCATGGGGGAAATCATCACAATGTAGTAGGTGAGTTATATGGCGCGTGCTGGAGTGCATGGGGGTAGAACCAATCTATGTGAACTATAGGAAGGATATTTTTTATACAGAAAAATTCAATTATATATTTGATTAAAACTGAATCGGCTTGATATTCTTAATGTATGATTCTTATATGAAACGTACAATTATGTGTAACTATGTTAGCATGATGTAGTAAATTCCAATTGATAATGTTCATTTAGTTTGCAAGATGGGTGGTCGAGTTCAACCAGGGTATACATATATCTTCTAGATACTCGAAAATACTTCCTATATGTCTTTAATTTTATGAATCTATTTTTCTTTCCTGAAATGTTTAAGGCCCATCATACTTCAACCAATCCACATTATCGTATTCTTGAAATGTATGACCCCTGAGTAGTAGTCCACCAGCCATTGTTTTGTATTCTTCTTTGTCAGTAGACCTCTATCATGATATGCATAATTCATTCAACATGTGCAATATAATTGGATCCCAATGATATAAATATTAGTATCTACTAATTTTATTTATCGGTAGTTCTATAATTTAGTGCTTATATCGGCTGTAAACATGAGTTTGGTGCAACTTCTTCTTTGTATTTGAACATGTAGTAGATCACAAAATCAACTGGCTCACTGGATCAACTGTGGTTTTTGGAATCTCTAAGTCTTTACTCTGATCTGAGACATCCAAGGCTGGTGTGTAGATGTTTGATAATGAGACCACCAATTATTAAAATAGGACGATGTGTAGTCGACTTAGTTTGAAATACTTACATGAATAGATAGTAGGATTATGTTTACTATGCATGTAGGTCACGTTTTACCCATTAATTCTTGAAATAGATAGTAGGACTATGTTTATTGTTTACTATTCTTGTTACTCCCTCTTTATGTTGTACATTTTTAACTATTCTGAAGCTCTTTCTCTTTATTTTACTAAGCATGTTACTAAATTTGAAACTGAGAAGATGCTCATCTCTATGGTGGAAATTGAGTTGGAGAAAAGAAAACATGAAGATAAGTATAAAGGGAAGTTCAAGGGACAATCTCACTTATTTGGGCAGTTAGCTGATGTACCTATACATATTTTCATGATTTACAAGAATAGGTCCTGCTTGATCATGATTTTATGTACCACTTAGATATGAAGGGTTATGTGGCTTGACTATAGATAATAGAGTTTCTATGTCAATAGGCAAGTTCAAGCTAGTAGTCAAAAAGGCAATAATGGAGCTATAAGGTACTCATATCCCATTTGGGTGCTTTGGGCAGTCTTATCTATTTCTTATCCATTCTGATTATGTTATGTTTCTTTCAATGGTATTCACGGACATGTTCCTCCATGTTCCCCATATAAGAAGTTTGCTTCCGTATGTTCTTAACCCCTTTCTTTTCTTTTTTTAGTTCTTTAATCTTTGTATTCTAGTATATGTCTTACCAATCAAACATATTTTTTTTATTCTTCTCGTGTGATATTGTAACACGGTCTACTCTATTTTGTAGATTTGGAGGTCTCATTCAGAAGACCCATGACATTGGTTGGGCCTAGCCTGGATGCCTCTGTGTCAATTGATTTTTTTGCTAGTCATCCTGAAGCGGTAAGCAATTTGGAAGCTATATAGTTATGTAATGAATGTAAAAGGTCATTAGTTAAAAGGGTTGAATATCCATAAATGTCTAGACTCTAGAAGGATAGCAAGTAACTCAAGAGTTAGGAGCCTGCAACTTCTTTACTTAAATGATTTGAGAACCGCATCAAACAAGCAAAATTTATTTTGAAACTTTGATAGTACGAGATGATTGCCCAATATATTGGAAAACCAAGGCTCGACATACATAACATATTTCAACTTTGGCTCATTTGATTTGAACTCTCTTCCCCCTTCTAGTTGGAATGTAAGAAATGATAGACTGAGTTAGCTTTGGACCCTTGTGTGTCCAACTATCCTCATTTTTAGATGTTCGAGAATGAAGACATCCTATCATACATCTTATGATGTTGAGTCAAACTATATATTAAAAATCACAAGTAGTCAAACTATATATTCAAAAGTAACAAAAAGTCAACAATGTCACAAATTTGAAACATACATCTTAATTACTTTCTCGAGGTCAAGTTGCATCTAAAAATCAGACAATTAAAGTTAATTACTAGTTCATAGTTAAGCTATTTGAGCATTGGATTCTATGTTTTTTACAGGTCAGGTTATTTGATGCCAAGAATGATTGTAGAGAAGGCCTTCGTATCACATCTTCATCCTAGAAAAAATAACCCATTGCATAACCTTGATGGGAATATCATAGATTGGTGTTCATGTACATGTGAAAGGTAAACTTTGCAATTATTTCATTGGTTTTTCTAGTACACGTTATTTTCTCAAAATTAGTGTCATACTCTCTTACTTTCACCCGCAAAACACAAATTATGTTACTATAGGTTAAGCTATAGTTAGCTGCCACATCTCTTGTACAGGAACAATTGCCACAACAAAAGGAAGAGAGGACAAAGCAATTATCCAATATATAGTCTCCGATTCACAACATATGTGTTGATATATATGGAAACCTCAAACTTGGGGACTGGGTGAAACTTCCAGTTGTTGATGAGAACGATTTGTCTTTCAAGAATCTCCATGAATATAAATATCAACTATAGGAGCTTCCTATGGCCAATCAAAAGTAGAGCACATAGAAGTTCTCTATGTTCAATCAAGAAGAGCTATACCTTAGCAGTCTTTCTCTTTTTATGAGTTTATCAATGTTATCATATTTTTTGACGTTACAAGTGGCGTAATTAATACAAAAGAAAAAACAAGATAGAAGAAGATGCACATGATCATGTGGCATATAGAGTTTGCAGTGGATAGAGGCAGTCAGAAGAAGATATTGTATACATGTATCTTTTTTCCATGCATATTGTAAAATAGGGTTAATGTAAATGTCCTCCCCATGTGTACTCATTGTTCAAATATTAATAAAAGTATCATTGTTGACATTATAAGCACAACTTGATCTTGATCACTATTCATTTTTTCTTCTTTTTGAAAAACCCCTTTATATTGGCAAGCGACATACTGAATACATAATGTCTCTCACTACATATGTATGTGTAGTACATGATGTCTTTCACTACACACTAGTTATAATTAAAAGTGTAGTAAGTGCTAATTTTTACTATACATGAACTACATATACTAATTGTAACCAATGCCATCTCTCCCTACATATGATAGCTACAAATTGAATTGTAGTCATATATTTAACTACAATAGAAACTACATTTTTATGTGTAAGGACATTTTTACCTACAATTAGGGTTACACATGAATTTGTAGCGATAGGAATAACTAGCTACAACTTTAAAAAATGTAGCCTAAACAATTAGCTACACGGGTATTAGCTTCATATTCTAAATGTAAGGATAAATGTAGCCAAAGCTTTTAGCTACAAATTTTGGGCTTTTCGCTACAATTTTTTTTTTGTAGTTAAAGACCATATTTTTCGTAGTGAGTGTGCTCAGCTTGGAGTATTATAAGGATGGGTGACCATTCGTGAAGTTGATTTCAGCTTGTGCGTGAGTAAGGACAAAGCACATAGTTTAGGATAATGTTGGTTTATGAGGCCAGTCATCATTCTTAAAACTCTACTAGTGCTTTGGGTAGTGGGCCCATGCATAACATAAACCCCATGTTAGTAGTCAACAATATCTAATTTCCTCTTCATAGATAGTAAGATAGAATTATTTGTGCTTGCAATGAGTACAACATGGCTACTCTCCTCAACATATGCACCATTATGTTGGACTTTTCAAACTTAGAGAATATGTTGGTTTCCTCAACATTGATGACTTAATACTTCAACATAGTTGGATTCATTTCACCAACATTGCATGGTTAATGCTATATATCCTTAGATGTATTGTCAACAATATGAGATTATATACTAAGATTTGGTTCTTCCAACATCTTTTGTGGATCGTTTCTTACTTTAATTTATATTTGATGGATATTTTTGATGTATCTATACATTTGAACTCAGTCCATTTATGGTGAAAGATATAATAATAGAAGTTGTGCAGGCTCTAGTACAATCTCTAACTATCTAATATTTCACATAATCTTGATTTCTCTAATGGGAAAACACTAGAGAAATTAACAAGTGTAACTTTTGGCTACTATAGTTTATGCTTATGATATAGTATTATATCACTATCTTGTATGGAGAAAGTGACATTTAGATATGTCAAATTGGGTTAAAATACGTGGACACCAATGAGAGGCTCGTTCAAGTTAAGTTTGGGTCATAAAATCTATCATATGATTATTCACAACCATTCATTTATATAATGGATTTCACATAGTGCCCTCTGACACAACTGCTCGATAATAAAACCAAATTTATATAATAAATATAATTGTATAACCTAAGCATAGTATCAAAAGAAAAGAGTCGAGGCCTTAGCAAGTTGCGGCCCAACCATCAAGATTCCAAACAACCAGCGGCCCATTACTAGAATAATGGGATGACAAACTGGCTACTAAGAATATGGTTCTGGGAAACACTTGGAGGTGGATGCTCCCATATCTGTCTCACATCCATGCTCCACAAAGATGTTGTTTTAATATATAAGTCAATTATGTAATGTGAATTTTTTAATTAAACTAGTTAACACACACGTGCACATGCATGTGCCCCATCGAACATGTTTGTTTTACATAAACTATTTGAAAAATAAATTTTGTTGAAAGGATAATGGTAATTCTAGTAACTGTTTTATAGAAAATTTGGAAACATGTTGTTTATTGACTCTAAAACTTACGTTTGAAGGAAGGAACGTAACAGAGAAGTTGAGAGGTTTTCGACAACTGATTTTATAGAAAAAAAATAAAATAGAACAAATATGAAAAAAAAAGTTGAGAAAAATTGTGAGAAGAGAAAGAATAAAAGAGATCATAGTATGAACTCGCTCTTTTTATAGTAGTATAGGGAACTTTTTGTTCTTAAATTTATGATATTCCTCATATCTGTTAGTTGCCATGTAAAAGATGCATTTATGAATCGAACTTTGCCACAGAAGAGGAGGAATGTGGATTTGATGCTTTGAAAAATTATCAAATGTAAGGTATAAATTAGACGCAACAAGTTGTTTATTCTAAATTGACAATGTTGGAAAATACAAACATACAATAGTCGTTTGTACACAAACACTAATGAAATGTTCTTTATGTTTGTATTTTTGTCGGTACCCACAAGTAGATCGCCGATTGACCGGGTGTGGATTTCAATTTATTCCCCCATTTAGAATTGGGACTTTTGACCCACACCAATAATGACCCAATATAGACTCAACCCACCCACCCATTTGATAAGTCGAGCTACATTGACTCCATGTCTATGATGATATAAGAAAGGATATCAATTACAACAAAAACAAATCATATAATGAGGATTATTGTCTTGCCTCTTTTTTTTCTAGTGAGTATTTAAATGAACTAGAGGTGGTGGAAAAGGGAACAATGGGAAGGTTGCACAGTTTATTTTAACCAGGTCATGCATCTAAGATGAGTCACTGTGTAAAATTGGTCTGGTGGATAATCTTAGTTGGGTAATCGCAGATGAGTGTGAAAAGAGGTAAAAGTTTACCGGTTGTCAATCTGGTGTATCAGGACCATTATTTTTTGCTACATGCGGTAGATTTTGATCTTTCAACGCCGCCGTATCTGAATTAATCACATTACCAAATGATGCATGAATACAACTATTTGTATCAAAAAATAGTGGTTTATTTTACTCCCTGCTATGAATACAACTATTTGTATTAAAAAAAAGCTAAATAATATATAGATAAATCAGACGTCCCCGGATTTTACTCCCCAAATTTAGATCCAGTTCTGGAACTTATTCAGACTTTTCAAGCGAGAACCAACCTAATGTAAACAATCTAAATAATATAAAGATAAATCAATTACTCAATTTAATATTTTTATTATTTTTATAGAAAACTATAATACCTTGATACCAACATAAAATATCAAAGTTCTCTGCATAATCATTGTCAGTTTTTGTTGTGGGCCATATTAGTGTCCATGTGAATGGAAGGCAAGTCATTGCTTTGAATTCACGAGAAGTTTAAAAAAAATCGAATCCAATGAAGAACTTGATTTACAAACTCAGAGCCGACGTGTTTTAAATTTGGACAAACGATCGAACTTAAAACTGACCCGGACAATCACATTGAAATCTTGACACGATTTTTTTTTAACCGGGCGGACTTGGATTCACAGGTTCGGACTACTTTGATCAACCCAGACAAAATCATTGTTTTTCTAGCCGAATGAGAGACAGAATAGTTAGCAATACACGCCAGCAAGGTCCGACGAATGCAATTCCAGAAAATAATACAAGTATATTTGAAAAAAAAGGAACGTGTGCGCAATCAGAGACTGGAAGCCAGAGAGACATGTAACGAAATTCAGTGCGACAAAAGTTAATTGACATTTAAAAGGTGATTTAATATGTAATGGAATTACTATGGAAGCCGTTGGGACGTGCGTTTTTCACTGATTAAAGCCTCATCCTTCCAAAACATTGTAACCACGATCCCTGGAAAAATGTGTGCAGTAGATGCGATTGTCAATCGATCGACTCAGTGATTACTGGGCACCGTGCCGGGGATAGGAGCTCTGGGTACGTGGCGTATGGGGAACTGATGACGATCCAATCACAAGAAGAAGATTGATCAGCGAACTGGTGGGGGTGGAAACGTGGTGAAGCGAGATGAGAGATAAGAAGGCGGGAACGCTTGCTTGACCGCTTGTAGTCGTAGTCGCAGGCCGGGATAGTAGTGTCGGCAGTTGGCAAAGCTATCGGACGAAACATTTGCAGCCTTCTTTGGATTCGCTCAGAAAGGAAGGCCAGCGACATGTGGCCGTTTACTTAAGCTAATGCCGCTTGACCATCAGCTTCTACAGCAAGAAGACACATCGAACATGGATGACGATTTGTAAAGGTCGGCCCACTCTCGATAACCATTACGGCGGACAGAGAGTGCCCCTAGAGAACTGGTGTTGGACTAGAAAATCCAACGAGCCATGTCAAATTCTTAGTATTTATCAACGTTGATGAAAATTGGTGTTGATTTTTTTTATTTTACAATATATAATATTATTTGTTTATATATTTATTGATGTGTGATATAATTTTTCACACCGTTGTTAGGGATGAGCATCGGGTCAGGCCGGCCTGATCCGACTCGCGATCCAGCCCGCATAACCTGATCCAGGCCCGAATTCGATTTATATATAGGTGGGTCGGGTCTAAAAATTTAAACGCATACTTTATTAGGCCCGGGTGCGGGCTGAGGTCAACCCAAGTCCAAAAACTTGAATGTTCAGATTAGATTTTATGTACACATTGTACATATACATCTATGTTTGTCTTAAAAGAAAAATATATAGATTTTTTGATGTTGTATCCAACCATGTTCCAACAATATGGATAATCCATAATCAATCATCATGATTAGTGAATTGATACTAGCAAGATAGCCATCATTTACATGGATAAACATACTTGATTTCTTTTGTTTTGATCTCACTGTGTCATTCAAATGAAACATTTTGTTGTTTATCTATGTATATTTTACCAATTGAATAAAATATGACATCCATACTTTGATTTGCAATGTATATAACATTTGAAAAAGTCATGTCATTAGCTCATTAAAGAAATATTAAGAAGCAACTAGCTCTGTGCATAGTAGAGTTTTCTCAAAAAATTTCTCATATGTTCACATGTAGAAGACAAATGATTTTTTTCCCTTCCAGCACCCATTTTATTTTATATTTAACATATAGGATGAGGAAGCAAAAAACCACAATATTATAGATTCCAATGATTTTCTAAGTCTCATACATTCACATATTTCAGATGCATAGATCACAAAGTATATATATGTTTTTGTGAAGGTTGGTCACAAAATATATATGTTACCAACTTAATTTTAAGGTTAGCAAGTTATATCTAGTAAAATTTAATATGCTCATTCGATATTATATGGGAGACCTGAATCCGGCTCCAAACCCAGCATTCTTGTATGGGCCAGATATAAGGTGCATTTCTCAATTTTACTCGGGACCAAATCTGGCCCGGACTGTTTTAAAATGTGAATTTGAATTTGGAACAGATAAAACTCAGCATAATCTGACCCGGTGCTCATCCCTAACCACTGTGCTTAAAACACAACATTTTCATAACAAGTCACCTGCGGACAACCACATTCATTCATAGCAGGATATGATAAATCTCAAAATTCGTAGGCGATTTCGTAAAATCATGGTGTACATTTAATTTAATTTACTACGATGCGGTTATGGTTTCAACTATTTCACACCAATAACATTTTTCAATATATACTTTGACGATGATGTGTGAATTTGCAATGTATTTACATTACGAATTCTCATGCTATTTTAAAAAAAAGATTATGACAACTTTTACAGACTGCCCCCGCGTCCTTTGCCCAACCATAGCCTGGATAACAGGCGGGTGGTAAATACAACGCTTAGCATGGAGCTCGAACCCGAATTCCCCCCGAAGGGGGACACCGTGCCTACCACATGAGCTACGCTGGTTGGATAAATTCCCACACTATTTAGTTTGACAACACCTAACCAAATAAATTCAATCCAAACATGATTGTGATAGATAAGTGTACCAGCTTAGTTATAAAAACATTTTTTCTAAATACCACTTTCTTATCTCAAAATTCTGACTATCTCCTCCCCTTTTTCTGATTGTACGCATCCCTTGACGTTGGCCTGCTGCCGTTAAGTTACCCTTTTTGTCACCTTTCATCAAATCCATTGGATGGAAGAAATAAGTGATGTTTTTTCCCCTTTGTCACATGCGTCTATATAAAATATTGTAAGATATATTTATATTATACTAAAAACAATCAATATCACTATGGCGGTTGGAAGACTTTTAATTTTTTTTCAGTTTTGATTTATATAAGGACCTACTCTGGCTAGAGCCACTCTTGGACCCACCATGATTTTTTTTTTTATGTAAGGACCTTCTCTGGTTAAAGCCACTCTTGGACCAACCATAATAAGGCAAACGCTCATGGTCTAACACAATGTGGCAAGTTACCTGTATGTCTTATCTAATTTTTGTGCAAAGTTTTTCCTTTCCTCTTGGGTTTCTCCTTGCTCGATTGTCTGTGGAGTTTCTCCAAATTGGAATCTCAATTTGTTTGTCTTCAATGACTGATCCTCTCAGCGGACCTGGTGTTGGTCCTCAGGTCTGGCAGATCTGGTGATGGCGAACAATGTGGCTTCCCTCTCTCAGAGTCTTGGCTCACTAGGGGATCACGGAGTGCGGGTGGCTCACCTCAATTGAAGGTCTCCAAGGGAGTCGATTCCTCCCCTTCTCAGACCTTTCTTCCAATTTTATGTTTCCTTTCCGTGTGTTGTTTGTGGTCTGTTTGGTCTAGCTTGGGCCTAACGGGAGTGTCAGTGACTTCCTTTGTGGCTTGTTGGGCGTAGGGGATAATCGATGGTCTTATGTTGGGAGGAGGTTTATTCCATACCCCTGCTCAGTCCTTCTCTTCTCTAACTGTTTCTTAAGTTTGAGGGGAAAGTTGTGGGTCTTTAGAAGTGGTGGTGGGGTTCCCTGACCTTATACCCCCATTTTCTTTCCTTCCTCCAGTCTGTTTTTTACTTTTTTTTTATTGTTCAACGACAGTCTTCTTGCTGGCATATATGCATGTGTCTTAGTGCGGCTTGTTTTCCTTTATGCTTGTTTTCTTTGGTGTGTGTTAGTGTTTAGGTCTCGGGAAGTTTGGTGATCTTTTTTGGGTTTTGGTTTTTGCTCCTTTCTGTTTGTCTAATTGTGTTGTTATGAGTGTGGTGTGAGGCTCGTCTATGTTATTTCATGTGTGGAAGGGTGTCTGATACTAAGATTTTGGTCCTTATGATTTTGAACTTTGTAGCTGGGGTTTAGTATTTGCAAGTGCTACCCTTCATCGTGGAAGGTTTATGTTTGAAAGATGCTTTGTTTAGCAAATTGGAGAGAAATCTATACAAAAGAGCTTTACTCACATTTGATATTACTTATATATAGTTAATGTACTTATATCTATGACGTTGTCAAACTTGTATGGATCTCCATCTCTGTATACATTTTATGCCTCTTTTAACATAATGGCTAGTCTTACCTTCAAACAAGAACTATACTATAATTAAGATCACTACATCCAAATCTAGAACCATGCCGAATTGTTAAGGTTAGAACTCGGAACCGTCTCTGCCATGTATTTTGAACAACTCAAAACCAAACTAAGTTCATCAGAATTAGAACCTACAACTATGCGTGTTAAAATTCTAGTTTTGCATACCTTTACTCTTCTATTAGTCTAACTCAGAATCAAATTTATCCAAACTTAAACAACCCAAATCTATAAATTTTAGAACCCACAAGCATTCGTTATTGAATATTGTTCACTCTATTTGGATCCATAATCAACATGGATTGTCAAAACTAGAACATAAAATTATTTTTTTCTTAAATCAGATGAGATTGGGTTCACAAGTTGGGTCATATCATTGACAGTCCTACTCTTTCCAGATTGGACAAGATTGGGTTCATAGTTTCAAACAAATCAATGAAACTCCTATTTGGGTTCTAGTTTTGACAATTAGGGTTAGTTCTTGGTTCATATAAATTGTTCAACATTCATGTGTGGTTTAAATCATGTTCAAATATTCATAATTTGGGTCTTTTTTGTTTGAAGAAATTTGGGTCTAGTTAGTTTTGATTATGAAAATTATAAGGTATGTAGAACTAGAATATTGACACATGTAGATCTAGGTTCTAATCTTGATGACTCTAGATATATTCTTGGTTGATCAAAATTCAAGTAAGATTTGGTTCTAGTTTCTAAACTTAACAATCCAGGTAAGAGTTGGGTTAGAGCAATGAAATTTGGGCCTAAGTCTGTTTAGAGTCTAACTATTAGAAAGTCAGTCAACCTTTCTGACCCCAAACTTCAGACCCACAATTTCATCTAATTGTGATTGTTGAAAAATGCATATGGAAGTTGTGAGTAAACAAACATGTCATTGGTGTACATCATCAAATTTTAATTTTTAACTGAAGATGATATTTTATACAAAGTAAGTGATTGATGCAAGTTAAGTGCTACTCTTGGATATTTATGCCTAAGGGTGCTTCTAACCAGGGTGTTATTAGTTCTTCTATTAGGTTTTATGTTATAGGAATTGTTTTCCAAATGTTATCACATGAATATATATATATATATATATATATATATAATTTGGAACTTATTTGTACATTCTTAAAGTTATAAGACAATTTTTAGTTCAAGTTGGAACTTGGATCTTTCGTTAGGATCTTGAGAGTCAAAATGCAGCAGAATTAATTTTTTTTAGAATATTTCAAGCATGATCTATCTAATGCAACAAAACTGGATTAGGGTTATCACCAATAAGAGATAT
Source organism: Alisma plantago-aquatica (assembly GCA_963693085.1). Lineage (NCBI taxonomy): Eukaryota > Viridiplantae > Streptophyta > Magnoliopsida > Alismatales > Alismataceae > Alisma > Alisma plantago-aquatica. The sequence goes on from OY856409.1 coordinate 1,286,284,567, forward strand.
ATATAATAATTGGGAACTTATTTGCACATTCTCAAAGCTATTAGATCAATTTCATTTTAAGTTGGAACTTGGGTCTTTTGTTGGAATCTTGAGAGAGGAAACACAATAAGATAAATTTCTTAAGAATAATAGGGTTTGTCTAATTCAAGAAGACCATATTAGGATTTAAAAGTATATACCTTATCATGTAAGAGGTTCCAATGATTCAACTTGTAATGCTTGAAATACTAGAGCCTTCAATCTAAGTCTCTTTTGAATTTGTCATATCAGTAATCGTAACTCATTTCTGATGTCTCTGGCACTTCGGGAATCACCTCATAAGCCTATAGAAAACTATTTTTTAGTGGAGAATAGGGACAATTTTTTGGTGATTATCAGTGACAAATTGTTACATTCCATCAGTGACAAGTAGAAATCATGAGGTCACAAAGTTGGCTTTGTTGACCCCAAATTTGATCCCAAAGTTTCCTCTAGTGAATCACACCGTTCCAGGGTGAATGTGTGTGGTGGATGATATTGTTCCACCTTAGAGATATTTTCCTTGATTTGTGTGCCTAGTGGATCGTGTCACTTTGTCATGGACACATGTGGCAGAACATCTTGTTTTTTTTTGTCCTTGGTTCATGTGTCATCGATGAAGATCTTTGTCTGGAACAAATTTATTGTGCAAACTTTTCTCCATGATATCCATGTGATCACTCGAAGAAGACCTAGAGTTCCTAGTCATATCCTATCCCTCCTATCTTTGAGTTGTTCTTAGGGTTTCTGAAACCTTAGAGGCAACAATGAGGAAATTAGAGTATGTACCTTGAGGGCATCCTCTCACATGATATATAAAGGAGTTGAGAAGTCAGGGTTTTTGAAACCCTATTGGCCAGGCTATGGACTTCCTCATTCTATGAGGGAATACACAGTGCATTTGATCACGCGGATCACACCGTTTTGCAAGTCCTTATGTGATCCGTACTTCCTATTTCTCGACGAGCAACTTTCTACCTTATGGAAACTTATTTCTTAAGTTTGGATCCACATTTTATTCTAGGTTCTCAAAACTTACTTTTAGGTAAAAATTATATTGAGGTCCAATTCAGCCTTTCTATAAGCTATTTCTATGTGTGTGACCCTGTAATAACCGTACTACATAGGTAATAGATTCACTAGCCAATATTATGATCTATAAGCATTGAGCGATGCCTAGCCACACATCATTGCTACCAATGTAGTAGGATTACTTGGACAAGACTAAATCATCAAAAACTAACAGTACCATATTGTATAATCCTTTTACATCCATTTTGTACTAGAGACATGGATACATCATCCTCATTACGTACGATATAAGTTCCTTAATCTCCAAGTAGACTAGTAAAATATATATAATCTCAATATTATATATTGACTCACATGATCATGGACATGCATTTCTCTACTCTCACTTATCAAGAAAACTTAGAAAGCTCTCCCACTATATGAGAGGGACAAATTCCTTCCACATCACTCACAATGTGTAACATGATTCTCATCACACCCAATCACTACATTTATAGAAACCTTCTCAAGATCACATTTGGGATTGTCGCAACATGATGGTTGTTACATAGAGTAGTGACTTCAGGTTTAATGATAACTACACCGCTTTCATATTAGAGAGTTGATTATAACTATCATATGATAGTCCTTGAATTACTCTAAAGGCAGTTCTACTTAATACACTTATTCTATAAGTATCTATGTGTCTAACTTGGTATCCAATACCTATGATCCATGAGACTGGTCATCAATCACCACTTGTATTAGCCTCACATTTATTATTGTTGTCCAATCAACAATAATACTTTACTAGGGACATTTAATAATATTGCTTGTAGCATCCATTAGCATCTCATGTTCATGTCATGTACTTGCAGTCCCATGTATTTGACCCAATCATTATAGGGACATTTATTATGTACATTAATATCACAACAATTAATTGTGCATGACATGAGTAAGTTCCCTTTTCTTAGACTCCTACATGTTTAACTATTTCAATACTTTTTCAATGTATGTACTTTGACTTAAGATAATAAGCCCTCAAGATATATCTATATAGATCTTGATACTTAAAATATAGGTGGATTCTTTTAACTCTTTCATTGAGAAACTATTTCCCAACTATGGCTTCGCCTTTTGAAAAGTTGGAATATAATTTCCAATGAGTAGCATATCATCCACATACAATATTAGGAATAATAAAATACTACCACTAACCTTCTTGTAAACACAAGGTTCGTTTTCATTCTTGAAGAAACCAAACTTTTTGAATAATTCATGAAAACAAAATTTCCTACTTATGGATTATTACTTCAATCCATAGATTGACCTTTGTATCTTACATACCTTTTCAACATCCTTAGAAGATTAAAAACCCTCACGTTGTGTCATATACACATCCTCAAGTAGATTCACATTAAGCAATGTGGTTTTGACATCCATATGCCAGATCCCATTGTCATGATATGCTATAATGGCTAGCACGATAGTAATGGACTTGACCATGGCATCCGATGAGAAAGTTTTATCATATTCATCACCTTGAACTTGTTTTAAACATTTATCCTCTACTCTTTTAGGTCTACATATTTCCATCTATGTCCATCTTATTTTTAAAAACCCTTTTGCACCCAATGGGTTTTGCCCCTTCAGGTGGTTCCATCAAGGTGGATACTTTGTTGGCATACATAGAGTCCATTTCAAATATCATGGCCTCAAGCCATTTGCCAAATTTTGGTCCCCCCATAGCTTCCTTGTAGGTGGTTATCTATGTTGGTATGTATGCCCAAAGAGACAATCATATGATGATTGCAATGGCATAACTTGTAAATTATTTGATAATAATAAAGGAAGTCTTCCAATTTATTTTGTCTTATTCAGTTGTAAGACAATGATTAACATAATAATTGTCTAGAGAATGATATTACTCAATGACGTATGTCTTTGGGTTGATGACCTAAACAATGAAATCATACAAATTTCAAGAGTATATGCATTCTTGTTATGTCCCTAGTCAATTGTTATTGTGGAACGCTGATAGACAACAATAACACATAAGACTAGAGTGTGTGTCGGTTGATGACAGAATCTCATTAGTCATAATATGTGATGGCAAACCAAACACATAGATACATGTTAGATAATAGTGTATCGGACAAACCTACCTTGAGAGTGATGCATGGAAACCATTACTGGTAGTCAGAATCATCTCTTATAGTGTTGGTGGTGATTATGGTTCTTAGACCTAAAATCACTACACTCATCACATGTCTTTTGGTGTACTTGACACCATCCACCATGACCTTAGATAAGGGTTGCCATAAAGGTGGTGCTCGGGAGCACTGTGACACATGGGGATGACCGTTAGTGATGTAGATGGGATTTGTCCCTCCTACAAGAGTATGTTATATTGGCCACTTAATAAGCTAGACTGGAAAATGCATGGACATGCTCATGTGAGTCAATATGTGATATTAAGCTTACATATATCATGAACAGTCTACTCTTATTCAAGGAACAAAGATTGAACGTAGAAGAGGATGACGATTCCGTGCCTCAAGTTCAATCTGGATATTAGTGACAAAGGAACTATAAAAACACTGTAACACCAACCACAAACTATAGGTTGAATATGTTCTTTAATTTTCTGGATTACTTGGGCAACAATGATGTGTTGATAGATACCATTCATTGCTTGTGATGTCATAAATTAGTTATGGACATTCACTATCAACGTAACTTGGAACCTATATGGTGGGGCCTCTGTTTTGATCAAAATATATACCAACCATTATAGATAATACCTAAATCTAAAACCAGATTTTGAAATAAAAAATTGAATTCACGACAAAGGAGATTAAACAATATACGAAAAACATAGATAAATTTTTCCTTTTTGTTTCTTCACAAATTCACAAATCAATGTCACATCAAGGACATCACATTTAGATATCCCAAATCTTATTCCAATCCATCAAAACAGAATCAAATCTTGTTCTCATATGCGATTCAGTTTACATCAGATAGATGTCCATTAATGAACAAACTTAATCTACAACCCATCCTGGGAAAGAGAGAGTATAGGGACATTCTCATCTATCTAGATTATGCTATTTATGTCTTCTTTGTCACGACCTATCCGCTGCATAACATTATACCTAAAAACATTTGAAACAACCTCATGAGACTCATATAGAGATCGAGTGAGTGGATACCTCCCACTCAAGCTAAGTACATGCATCAACATCAGATTAAGTATAATAAACTTAATAGAAATATGCAGATATTGAACAATCTAGCAGATAGTTCTATCATGAGTCAAATCTAACTTACAATGGTAATCTAATCCAACATATACACTAATCACTTAAACCAATTATAACTTTCAAAACAACTTTTAGAGCATGTCTATGAACAAATTAGTAGATACTTCTTAGTTCAAATTAAGAATCCTACTGCATGAGCAATAAGTCAAGTTCTAAGCATTTTGAATCAATACATAACAATAAAATTATCTTTGTGACACTCCACCAGCTAGACCAGGAACACATCCTACAGTCTTGAAGCTGAAGTACACATAATACATATCTAGCAAACAATTTCATCAAATACCAAGCAATCCAACTCATATTAAAAATGGATATATATAAATCCCATTATTTATAACTTGTCAACACGACATATCATAATATGAAATAGAAAATGTCCATAGCAACATGATTACTTTCCACAATAAGAAACATAATAAAAAATGACAAATCATCAAGTAGCAGTACAAGGAATGTAACAACCATTCAAATCATGTTCTACACGGCTTATCATCTTTTATTCATTTGCCCTGAAACTACTTAACTTATACCTCACCAAGTAAAAGTCACCACGCCTGATTCTCGTGTCAACAACTCACTGTCACTATCTTAGGATTTAGCCAGCCACCATAAGATATCAACAATAGACCCTGGCCACCTCAAGGTTGCCTAAAGAGGCTCACATCCACATCTCGAGTACACGATATAGAAACCAACAAAATAGTATATCACATATCACAATATTTCACATATTTTCACATTTCACATATTTCATTTCATTAGAGTCTATTCCATCTAGACATAGACTTTCACAGTAAGGATTTAGGGCTAGAGCCACTCTAGATTACTCACTCCTAAATCCTAGTGGTCTAACCTTTAAGGTCTCAATTAACACTCCAAAAATCCTTCTCATAATTCATTGATTACTACAAGGAGATCTGTTTTGTTTCCCGAGTGTGGTCCTCGGGGGAAACTCACGATGTTCGAGGCACCTAACTAGATGTTCCATCATTTCACTTGTTATTAATCTCTTTTACTTATCTTAAAAGAATTCAAAACATTATATATCATATTTGTGTATTCTCACGTAACTAGAATAACATGAAATAGATTAAGTTTATCAATAAGGACAATGACTAAAGCAAGAAGCACAATAAATATGTAGATTGCAACACATATGATTATTTCTATCTTCTACATCATCTCATAGAAATCATCAACAGTGGGCTTTCAGCCTGAGACATAATCTTATTGTCCAGAATTTACCCCATCAGGGTTTTATCATCATCAGTGGGCTTTTAGCCCTAGACATAATCTCATTATGCAACACTTACCCTTATTAGGGTTTCTCAAATGTAATGAGTGAATATTAAATTCGATCTCAACATATTTCTTATCAGTTCATTGTATATCACAATTCTTAACAAATATTAAAAGAGGCATTAGAACTAACAACAGTAAAAGCATATAGATATCATGTATCATTCATAATACTCAGAATAGATTTATCATACAACATATGCTTGTTCCATCCAATCTCAATAGATGCAAATAAATTTCATGCGTACACATACAAAACATACTTAGTTCTCTTCTTCTTTTATTTCACATTCTTCAGATGGGGTTACTAATCAACACATGTTGACTATCATTTGAAGTTTGTACTATTAGTCCATTATCAGAGTGCAATTCACAATTCAATAACACATTCTTATAAATCAATTCAAATATTGAATTTCATCTTTTAATTGAATTCAAATACAGTAATGTGCATCCCTTAATCCCTCATTTGAGATTTTCATTCACTAGCATCATCAAACTCATCATTTTAGGGTAAGAGTTACATTCTTAGAATCATCTACTAATTCCCATCTTTTCCTTCATTTTATATTCAGTAGTCTCAACTTCTTTCATTTCATGTTCATTACATTATTCGGACCAATCTTTCTTGATTCACTTTAATACAATGCTTCTCTTCTACTTAACATTAATCAAGGTTCAGTTCTTAGTATATCATTTAATTTGGTTTAAGCCACGTGTAATTAAAATTAAAGATAAAATACTTCAGATACTAACTTCATTAGTTTCATCTTTAACTTGCAATCACCATTAAGTACATCTTGTTAATATTGTCTCTTATATCTAGATAAGTGTACCATGTCATTTACTACTAATGTCATTCCATAATCAATAGTGATCATTCTTTATTGTACTAATCACTTTAGCTTAAAAGAATGGTTTAGGTTACATCTTCTTACATCATAATCTATGATCATCTTTCACAAATCACTGTTATGTAACTTGTATAAAAGGACCCACATTCATATGAGGGATATTCATTATTCCATAAATTGTACTAAAACATATGCATTAGTCTTAGATCATATTGGTAAGACTCATCATCTTTAATTGAAGTACTAATACTTATATTTAGCATTTCATCACATTTATAACATCATATACAAGTTCTAGCTTCATCACTCATACTCATCTTAATACTAAACATCTAGGGTTTTCAAGAAGTCATCCTTAGTCGAAATGATCTTCAGAGCTACTGCCTGCCCTTTGAAGACGAGGAAAGCCCCGCCTGGAAATGATCTTCAGGTCTGGCTGGGAAAGTCGTTAGGTGCTCGAGACATTGCCAAAAAGACTTCTAAGAAGACTTCCTTGGCAGGTCAAGGGGACAAGGTTTTGATCCAGAAGGAAGGTCATGTTGATGACTCTACTGCAGTAGATGAAGCTCTTTGCGAATCCATTGCTCAAGAGGTCATAGATGTGGTTCTTTCAATGGCTGGAAAGCAAAAGCCTCACCTTCCTCTCTGTATCCCAGAACCTGATATGGCTAGGTCCTCTTTGATTTTTTGTGTTGGGAGTCTCAACCTCGATTGGGAACTAGAGTTGAGCAGGAGAAGTAGAGGTGAGACGAGTTCTTCTTCATGGAAGATTAATAAAATTTGGAATAGCAGTGAACTCTCCACAGATTTCCAACCAGACAAGGAGAAGCTATTTGATGAAGATGATGAGTCTAATGTTGACTCAAACACTGAATTGGACTTTGATCCATGGGAGGATGACTCGTTGGATTTTAGCAAGTTTAGGCCTAATAGGAGGAAAAAATCTCCTAAGAAGAGGAAGGATGGGGGTTAACCTTCTTTCACTTCCTCATTTTTATTCCTGATACCTGCTATTCAGTAATTTTTTCTGAGACGTTTGATCTACTGCTTGATATCTGAAGGCACCTTGTTGGGTTATTCATCCACACTTTCTGTGTGCGGTTTAATGTCAGTGATGGGTGGCCTTGGTCTGGTCCTCTGGTGATCAGTGCAGCTGTTTTAAGTGTTGAAGCTTTGATTGCTTGACTGGCTAGTGACAGGATGAGAGTTGTCATTGACAACTAAGTTCCTTTTGTTCTATCTGTCATTGTATAAGTTTCCAAGGCACTATGTTGATGCTCAATGGCGTGAAGTTTGAATCTGCCTTTTCTTTCTTCTACTTTCAGTGAATGGTTTAATGCCAAGGAGAAGGGGAGTCTGATTCCTATTTCTAGCTTTTGATGCAGCTGTTCAGTTTGCTGAAGTTTCTTTTACTGATCAGTTTGGTATAGTAGGTTGATGCTAAAGATAATCTGTTTCTTATGCATTAGCAGATTGACTGATATCGGTTTGATGCTAACATGGAAGTTAGAGTTCTGTCTTTTACTGATGATCTCCTCTCTAACAGTAAAGTCTACACAATTTGTGGATGCACATAATGATAGTGAAGCTCCTCTACTATTTTGGTGGTGTATTATTGGGATTAGTCTGTATGAAGACTCCCTTGTTATCTCTCTCTCTGTATCTTTCTTTTTTTCGTTGGGTCTTTTATTCAAGACTTGTGTTTTCTTTTGCTTTGTTATGGTAATCCTCTCCTGAGGATTAAGGGGTGCGCATTTGTTTTTGTACCTAAAGTTTTGGTATCAATAGCAACAGAGTTTTTAGCTGACCAAAAACGAAGTCATCCTTAGTTCAACACATCATAAGAGCCATATCACTAAGTAATTTCATAATGATGCATAGAGGTTCATTAAGGCTATTCACACACACAGAAACCCTAATTTTCATTTTCACATATTCCATTCATCAATCATAAGTATACATTGATTAATTGACTCATTTGATTCACTTGCTCAACACAAACCCTAATCAGGATATGTGGTCACCTCATACTGATCCTTATATGTATATTATATTCAATTCCATTACCATTAAACAATACACTTGTATAATACAATCTAGTACAATTCAAATATGATTTTATACACGTCACTTCAATTCCAAGCATATCGACCATTGGGATGATTTTTAGGCAAAATTCACATGAAATAGCTTAGTCATCTACCCATAAGATTACTCATGGATCCTCAATCAATATATCAAGAAATAATGAAGTTCCAATCAATGAGAAATAATCAAAATTAGTAGAATTGGATCCCCCAATATATTTTCCAAATCAATATCCAATCACATACATATACAAGCAAGGTTTCAGATTATTTTAGCCAGATAAAATTAGGTTTTCAACATGAATACAGAGCTTAGGAGGGAGAAAAACACTCACCTCAGGTGCCAAGTGTTGGATCTAAGGTCTCTAGAGGGGGGGTGAATAGAGCTACATAAATTCTCACAAAACAAATTATACCTTCAAATTATATCAATTTGGAGCAATAGCTAAATGACAATTTGAAGTCCTATCTAAACAAGCATAGCAAGGATGAGAGAGATTGATAGAATACAGTTGACAAAGGAATGTAGAGTGGTTCCATACTTCAAACTAGAAGTGAGTCAATCCACTACCTAGAGAGGTCAGCCTCTAGGACTTTGCAAGTGCTTTTCCCTATTATATCACCAAAGAGATTTACAGCAAATGACCAACAAAGGGCTTACGCATCCAATCATAAGGAGATATCCACCTTACCAAGGAACTTACCCACATAGCTTGAGTCTTCAACCTTCACCTAGGTCTTACCCACTCAAGCTCAAGTCTTCCGCCTTGAAGGACTTTGCTTCTCCTCTTGGATCTTCAGCCTTTGCCTTCTCCTTCACTTGGAGAAGATTACCACCTCTTCAACAACCTTGAAGAGGACCAATTACAGATCCTTCTTCACTCGATGGAGCTTGCTTCATCTTTTCTTCATGAGAGAAAGGGATAGGGAAGTAGTGGAAGATTTGAGAGCTTTACATGTACAAAGGTGGAGCTCTCTTACAATAATCCTAACTCACTCACAAATCACAAAATGAAGTGTAAACTAGAGAGAAAAGAGGGATCAAGGAGTAGTAGCACACTCAACTATAGCAAGAACCTTAAATGTAGTGAAAGAGAAAACTTGGAATAAACTCCAAGGGGTCCTATTTATAGCTGAGGGTACTTCCTTGAGTTGCGGAACACTTAGGGACGAAATATAGCCATTGTTTCTCAAAAAACCAGATCTATTTTCATCCAAACAAGTCACCAACAGTTATAATCACTTTTTCTACATTTTCCGTATAGTTCATTCGGTCGAGTTTCAATAAAGGTAACTCGACTCATCGACTAAAAGACAAACCCAATTTTCAAACTATCAGTCGAGTCTGTTCAGGGAAACTCGACCGATCAGCCAAAATTGCATTGGGTCAGAAGGTCGTTCGGTCGAGTTTTGTGAATGCACAACTCGACTGATTGCTACTTTCAAAAAATCCATCCATGGTATCGGTCAAGATTGTAACTTGACCGATCAACAACATGTGATTGATTTTCTAATTTGACAAATAAGTGATTAAAACTTGATATTAAGTGTCCCACATATTTTTCTCATCTTAGTTATAAGTCATATCATCAATACAAGTGATTACAAAAATCTTCTAAGGTCATTTAATGTGATTTCCTTATTAGCACACTTGCATTGCATTTGACTTGAACTTTGACAAGCTAGGGCTTGTGTAAATTGGTCCTTTTCATGTACCTAAAACCTGAGATCAATCTTGAATACACATATTAGATATATATATGAATGGAATGGTTAAGTCATTCTCAAAATATGGACAATGTATGACCTCTACGTGAACATTCTCCCCCTTTTTCACAATGACAAACCATTCCTCAAGCATATTGAAAAGGATATTGAAATTATACCTTTTCCTTGTAAATTAGGGGGATTCAAGATTTGAACAATGTGAATTTTCTCCCCGTCAATCTATGCTTACTTTAACCTGCATAGTTAGTCTATCTACACAAAGTAATATAACAAGCATGTACTATATGGTCCTTTAGCAAGTCACATAATAAAGCATGTACTGAATAAGAAAAAGATCACATAAGCAATAATAGCAATATGGTTGAGTTTCAAGATATTGATTTTCTCTCCCCCTTTTGACATTATCAAAAAGGTAGGGGGTAGAAGAGTATACAAATAGGTCTTCTCCAAACACAACCAAGCAGATAGCCAAACATGCAATCTCAAAAAAAACATACATCAAACAAAGACGAGAGAACCAAACAAGCAAAGTCATAATCAAAATATGGTGAAGCAAGGAACCAACTCATGAGATGTAGAAGATGAAAGAGTAAGAGTGCACAGAATGTAGATTACAACCCAGAATGCAAGTTCGCATAAAAACAACTACAAGTCAAAAGTGATGAAAGCTAAGGATAAAATAGTACAACTCGGATCATGTGCCCAGATGTTTCTTATACAAAATAGCCTAGAAAGATATATATGATCAACAAACTAGACTAAAAACTAAGAACATCTAGATATCTAGGTTATCTATATCTACATTATCCACAATGTCATCATCCTCGGCATCGGGCCCATAGTCATCGTCTCCATCTGAAGGTGTAGCAACATTGCCTTCATCATTGGAGTCACCAGCAAAGTCATCAGAGTTGTCACCATCGTCAGACGCAGCACCAACATCCTTACCATCAGCAACAACATCAACAGTCTCATCATTAGCCCGGTTAGGCATCTCCTCGTCAACAAAATGACCGAAGTGACGACTGGGCCAACAAGCATTCTGCTTATCCCAAGTCATACCAAGAGCACAAAGCTTATTTGACTAAGGGAAGGAAGGAGCAGAATTGCCAAGGCTGGCAAGCAGAGTGGCCAAGGGGCCAGCAGGAAGAGGTAGGATGACTGGAGCATATCCACCAGCAGCAGAGGGTGTGGGAGCAGCAACGGAAGGCTCAAGTGTAGGTAGAGGGGCATGGTAGAAGTGATTATATGCATAGGATACATAATCACTATCAGGGTATGGATGGTAGGTGGGGTATGGGTGTGCACAAGATAAGTTCATGTTGGACATGATTGAACATAAATCATGGTGCAGTTGCTCCTAGACTTAGAGGTTGTATGCCAATTGGTATATCATATAACCCATGAGTGCTTCATTTGGACACATAGAACGAGGCACAGCTAGGTCGAGTAGGCCGAGGAGGTGGAGGAGCTCGGGTTGAGGTATATGTAGGTGCAGCTGAGGCAGAGGCAAAGGCAGAGGGTGAAGCACCAGGTGTGGTGGAGGAAAGGATAAGCACGGATTTCTGAATAGTGGTCTCATTGATACACACTCCCTTCTTGGCAGGGTTGTAGTGGAAGTCAGAGAAGAGTGATTTCTCAGTGGTGAACTGGAAAAGACCACATATCAAGGCATGATATGGAGGATGGGTGTCACGAGTGTTCTTACCAGAGTCAAAGTAAGTGATGTGGTGGAGGATGTATCTAGACCACTTGGCTCTGACATCTCTAAGATGTAGTACATTATCATCGCAATGTTCTCTGCAATATTAGTTTGGTTTTTCTTTGGGTGGATGTTGCAATTGACCACTATGGCTAATATATTCTTCTTGAGATCTAAGGAGGAGGAGGGTAGGGTGCTCTTCTTATAGGCAACCTCAAGTTTCTTCAAGTAACGATGGATGCTAGGAAGTGTGATATTGTATTGCTTGTAGAAACCTTTGGGGTCTAGTAGGTCAAAGTACTCACCATAATCCTTACGCTATGTATCATTCTCATTGGCTCCTGAAAAGAAGATATTCATGATATCCTCTGGGATTTGGAATTTCTTCCCGGCTATCATAGAAGTAAGGATAACTTGAGTATTGGGAGGAGGTACAAGAGTGTCATAATTCCAATGCAAATTTGTGTAGAATTCATGAACACCTTTAATGCTAGACATGGAATTGTGAAAGCACTCACGCTCAACACCCTGGGCAGATAGGAGAAGAAAAAAAAAGCAACTTATCCACTTGATTGATGATAGCTTGACACCTAGGGCTAGGCTAAAAAAAGGCTCTAAAAAGAAAAGGACTCCGTGGAAGAAGATCTTTATACCAATTTATAGCCTCATTTAAGACAAAGAGGGTCTCATTAAAAGGAATAAAGTGGGAAGAGGAGGAGGAGGATGGTGCATTTCTAGGGGTGGCTCTCTTTCTTCTATTTGAAGCAATGGAGGCAAAATGGAGAAGAAGAAGAGATCAAAAATACCAAATACACCACCAAAAATGTTCACACACCTAGGTTAAGCTAGGGGGGAGGTATAGGAAGGTCTCCCTAGGTCATATTAGGGCTAGGTGAGGGAAGGGAAGGTCGAGGGTGGAGACCTTAGGGCTAGAGGGAGTGGAATCGGTCAACTTTTCTCTAGTTGAGAGGGAGAGGGAGTGGAATCGGTCAACTTTTCTCTAGTTGAGAGGGAGAATAGTCGGCTGAACCCAACTTAAGTTAGCTTCAGCCCGGTGATCGGTCGAGTTCTGTGAAGTGGAAACTCGACCGATTGTCCCTTTTTAAAAAAGCTCTCGGTCATGGATCGGTTGAGTTTGTCATGGGGAAACTCAACAAATAGTCAACCTGACCTAAAACCATCAAACTTAATTTCTAGCCATATGAATGCTAATTAAATTTATTTTTCAAGTCCATTATGTATATTGAACATACTTAGGAACATATCACTTGTCATTGGGTACTATTTTGTGATAAAATATGCATTTGCAAAAAATACCCAAAAATAAGAGAAAAACAAGGTAGAATGAATATGAAAAACTGATTTTGAGCATATTAGCAAGCAAAGATGATCAAGATATATGCAAAACATATATGATAGATGACTACTATCTAGAAGGCATATTAGATTCATTCAAAGTAGTTATGAGCAATTTTGATCTAACAAAGTTAAATTGCTCTCTAGCTAGAGGTTTAGTGAAAATGTCCACCAACTAATTTTTTGTGTCCACGTGTGTGATATAAATATCCTTTTTGGCAATGTGATCGTGAAGAAAGTGATGGAGAACCTCTATATGTTTAGCTTTACCATGCAATATAGGATTGTAAGACAAGTTAATAGCACTAGTATTATCACAGTAGATAGGAGAAGCATCAAAATGAATGTTAAAGTCTTGGAGCATTTGCTTCATCCATAGGACCTGGGCACAACAACTCCCGGCTGCAATGTACTCATCCTCAGTGGTTGATAATGCCACAGTGCTCTATTTCTTGGAGAACCAAGACACCAAGCATGGTCCTAGGAGAAAATAAGTGTCACTTGTGCACTTTCTATCAATCAAGCAGCCTGCATAATCGACATCACTATAGGAAGTAAGATTAAAGTCCCTTGACTTGGGATACCATAGTCCAAAATTTTGGGTTTTAGCTAAGTACCTTAGAATCCTCTTAACATCTATAACATGAGATTTCTTAGGATTTGATTGAAATCTAGCACAGAAGCCAACACTAAACATTATGTCAGGTCTAGAGGAAGTTGATTAAAGTAAACTTCCAATCATACCTCTCTAGAGCTTCTCATCTACCTTCTCACCTTCTTCATCTTTATCAAGTTTGGCAGTGTTTGACATGGGTGTGTCCATCGGCTTGATGTTCTCCATCCCAAAGTGCTTACGTAGTTTACTTGCATACTTGCCTTGGTTGATGAAGTTCCCATTCTTTGTTTGCTTGATTTGAAAGCTGAGGAAGAATGTGAGTTCAACCATCATACTCATTTCAAATTCACTCTGCATAAGATCACTAAATTCTTTGCAATGATCAAGGTTAGTTCTGCCAAAAATGATATCATCAATATATATTTGAATGATAAGAAAATTGTTAGAAGTGTGTTTTAGAAATAATGTAGAATCCACTTTGCCCATGATATAACCATGATCTAATAAAAAGTTCTTTAATTTCTCATACCAAGCCCTTGGTGTTTGTTTGAGTCCATAGAGAGCTTTTTGCAACAAATAAACATGGTTAGGTAGACTATCATGTTCAAAGCTCGGAGGTTGTGCAACATACACTTCCTCCTCAATTGTACCATTCAAAAACACACTTTTAACATCCATTTGATACAAAAGAAAGTTTTTAATACTAGCAAAAACAAGTAACATACAAATGGATTCAAGTCTAACTACAGGTGCATATATTTCATCAAAGTCAATACCTTCCTGTTGATTGTAGCCTTGAGCCACTAACCTTGTTTTATTTCTTACCACTTTGTCACTTTCATCTAGCTTGTAGAGGTAGACCTATTTGGTGCCAATGATCTTTCTATCACTTCATCTTGGCACACGGGTCCAGACTTTGTTCTTCTTGAATTGTTCCATCTCCTCTTACATAGCTAGGATCCATTCTTCATCCCCAAGAGCTTCCTTGACATCTTTTGGCTCTAGTTGTGATATGAAGGCATTGTTGGCCTATTCTTTGTTGAATGCAGCCTGCGTCTTTACTCTCTTAAATGGATCACATAAAATCAGCTATTTAGGATGATTCTTTGCAAACCAGAGAGTTGAATCCTTTTTTTTTCATCATCTTTGTCTTCTTATTGAGAAGCCACCTCTTTTCCCTTTTGGGTGATATTGAGTTCTTTAAGGATAGGAATCACTTCATCTGCAACATCATCATTTGAAACAATATCTTTGGAAATAGAGGGGTTAGTCTCAATAAACTTTACATTAATATATTCTTCTACCTTAGCAAGATCAACATTATAAACTCTATATGTCTTGCTAGTAGTACTATAGTCAAGTAAGAAAGCCTTGTACAATTTTAGATCAAACTTGTCAAGAGCATCTTTTGTATACAAAACAAAATAAGTACATCCGAAAATATGGAAATACTCATAGAAGGATTCCTACCATGCCATAGCTCATAGGGGGTTTTCTTAAGCGAAGGATGAGTGAAAACACAATTTTGCACAAAACAAGAGGTACTGACAGCTTCAACCCAAAACTTCTTAGGAGTATCATACTCAAGAAGCATGGTCCTAGCCATCTCCCGTAGATACTTATTATTCCTCTCTACAACCCCATTTTGTTGAGGTGTTCGAGGTGAAGAAAAGTTGTGTGCATAACCCAATTCTTGACAAAAATGCTAAAAAAGCTCATTTTCAAATCTCCCCCATGATCATTACGAATGGAAACAATCCGGTAAGAAGCTTCATTCTCAACTCATTTGCAAAAACTTGAGAAAACATCAAGCGTATCACTCTTTGAAATGAGAAAGAAGCTCCAAGTATATCTAGAGAAATCATCGACAATAACAAGGCAATACTTGGAACCACGAAATGATTGTGTTCTCATTGGTCCAAATAGATCAATATGAAGAAGATCAAGAGCTCTCTTAGTACTAAGGACTCCTTTTGATTTGAAGGAGCACTTGGTTTGCTTTCCTTGTGTACAAGGTTGGCATTCCTCACCCTTTTCAAAATCCAATTTAGGAAGTCCCTTGACTAAGTCCTTTTTGCTCAACTTCTATAATTGATGCATATTTACATGACCAAACCGGTTGTGCCAAAGAGAAATATCATTTGAGTTGGCTACAAGGCATCTACCAACCATAGGCTTAATATATTTAAGAACAATAACATAAAGATTGCCACTTCTAGTTCCCTTATATATAACTTGGTAGGTGAGGGAATCTAGAATCAAGCATCCAAAAGAAGTAAATAGTACAAGGTAACCATTATCACAAAGTTGACCAACACTGATTAAATTGTGATGTAGGCCGTCCACAAAAAGAACATTCTTGATTCATAAGGATTCACCTACATCACCCTCACCTTTGACTTTACCTTTCTTGTTGTCTCCAAAGGTGACGAATCCTCCTTTCTTCTTTGTGAGATTGTTGAAATGGCTTATGTCACTGGTCATGTGCTTTGTGCAGCTACTATCAACAATCCATCTATCTTTTCCCTACAAGAAAGGAGAATGTCAGTTTCCAACTCAAACTTTGGGATCCAGAGTTAGCTTGGGGACCCATTCCATCTTTGGGTTGGTCCCCTTAGGCTTGTAAGGACAATAAGTGGAATAATGATCATCACATTTGCAATGAGAACAAACCATAGGATTCTTACTGCCCAAAAATTCTCCTACAAAGAAAGAGATCTCCTTGCTCTTTTTCTTACCTTTAGCCTTACTCTTGCCCTTTGAGGTTCCTCCTACAAATTCCAAACCACTAGTACCACTTTGTTTAGTAGAATGGTCAAAGATTTCATTCAGGGAGTTCTTCCCTTTGAGGAATTTCTATAGGGATGCTCTCAATCTATGGTTATCATCATTCAACAAAACAATAGTAGAAGATAAACTAGATATGTCATCCCTAGCATGCACAAGATCAGCCTCAAGACATAAAGCTTTAGTAAGATATGAATCCTTTTCTAGAGAGATAGAAACAACATTAATACTAGGCAACAAGGGTCTAGAGGATAGATCATTACTTGACTAGGAAACCTAGCATTTTTAGATTTTAGCATTTGAATATCTTTGAGATAGACATCTCTCTCTTCTCTACGAGCATCAATAAGCAACTTAAATTCAACATTTTCAGTTTTGAGCAATTAAAGTTCTTTTAGGCAATTTTGGTTCTCTTCCTTAAGATTCTCAATATTCTTAAGGTAGATACCATTCTCAACTTCAACCCCATTGTAGTGGAGTTCAAGATCAAGGTAGTTCCCTTGCAAATTATCAATACTCTCAAGGTTGGTTTTCTCATTCAATTCTAAAGTCTCAAGCTTAGCATAAAGATCATCAATAATATTTCCTAACCATTTTCTCTTAGATTTACATTTAGCAAAGGAAGAACGGGTAGTAATAAGCACGTCAATAATAGCTTATTTAGGAAATTCATGCAAAATTACCTCACTTACCTCATCAATGTCTGCACTTGTAGAGTCCATGAGAGCAAGATGTTACTCTCCATCTTCTTTGGAGCTGGATCTTCTTAAAGATGAAGCTTTCCAAGCCGCATGAGTTGCATTCTTGTGTCTCTTCTCCTTCTTGTCCTTCCTCTTGTGCTTGCTCTCCTTCTTGTAGTCCTCTTCTTTCCTTGAGCTACTCTTTTGGTGAGATTTTTTTGACTTTGGGCATTCACTCTTGTAGTGTCCCTTTTGACCACACTTGTAGCATCTCAGAGTAGAGGAGGAGAAAGCTTGCTTTCCCTTGAAGTGCTTGCCCTTGATGTAGTTGACTTCATGCTGACTAGGGCCTTCGTCTTCACTAGAGGAGGAGGGATACGTCCGGTAAGCAAGTTTTTGTTGAAGGATGACATCTTCCACTTGTTCTTTGGAAGCACTATCTTTGATCTTCTTGTCCTCCTTCTCTTCTTGCTTAACTTTTTCTTCTTGCTTGTCAAGTCTAGGCTCATGGGCTTGAAGATTTCCAATAAGTTCTTTAGTTGGGATGTCACCAAGGCTCCTCACTTCTTCAATGGAGGTGACTTTTGACTCCCATCTCTTTGGAAAAGTTCTCAAGATCTTTGATTTGATGGCACCTCTATCCAAAGTGTTGCCCAATGCAGCCAACCCGTTGATGATGACATTTAGCCTTGAATACATCTCTGCAATGCCTTCTTTCTTTCCCATCTTGAAGTTCTCTAGGAGGTTGTTCAACATGTAGATCTTTGCCTCCTTGACTTGCTTGGTGCCTTCATATGTGATGCACAGCTTGTCCCAAATCTCATAGGCTGTGTCCCATGATGAGATCGGTTGAACTCTGTGGGAGTGAGGGATGCGTAGAGGATGATAATGGCATTTGCATTGAGTTGACCCTCCTTGAGAGAAGATTCACTCCATATTGCAATAGATCTGGTTGGCTCCTTGTAAGATGTGATCATCACCTTCCACATATCAAAGTTCATCCCTTGAATGTAGAACTGCATCTGTCTCTTCCAATGGAGGAAGTTGGTGACGTCAAAGACCAGAGGATGAATGGAGAAGCCTCCCTCTAGATTGAGTGAACAAAGTAGGTTGTCTCCCATCTTATCATATCATGGGAGATTGTTAGAGAAGATCCTTGGCTCTGATACCACTTGTTGGATCTAAGGGCTCTAGATGGGGGGTGAATAGAGCTACACAAATTCTCACAAAATAGATTAGACCTTCAAATTATATCAATTTGGAGAAATTGCTAAATGGTTATTTGAAGTCCTATCAAAACAAGCATAACAAGGATGAGAGGGATTGATAGCAAGCACTTGACAAAGGGATGTAGAGTGGTTCCACACTTCAAACTAGAAGTGAGTCATTCCACTACCTAGAGAGGTCAGCCTCTAGGAATTTCCAAGTTTTTTTCTCTATTATATCACCAAAGAGATTTACAGTAAATGACCACCAAAGGACTTACCCATCCAATCACAAGGAGATCCCCACCTTACCAAGGAACTTACCCACTTATCTTGAGTCTTCAACCTTCACCTAGGTATTACCCACTTAAGCTCAAGTCTTCTTCCTTGAAGGACTTTGCTTCTCCTCTTGGATCTCCAGACTTTGCATTCTCCTTTACTTGGAGAAGATCACCACCTCATCAACAACCTTGAAGAGGACTAGCTAAAACTCCTTCTTCACTCGATGGAGCTTGCTTCAACTTTTCTTCATGAGAGAAGGGGATAGGGAAGTAGTGAAAGATTTGAGAGCTTGACATGCACAAAGGTGGAGCTCTCTTACAGTAAGCCTAACTCACTCACAAATCACGAAATGAAGTGTAAACTAGAGAGAGAAAGGGCTCAAGGAGTAGTAGCACACTCAACTATAGCAAGGACCTTGAATGTAGTGAATGAGCAATTGGAATAAACTCCAAGGGGTCCTATTTATAGTTGAGGGTGCTCCCTTGAGTTGGGGAACACTTAGATTTTTGCTCAAGGCAACATATCTATTTTCATCCAAACAAGTCACCAATGGTTATAATCACTTTTTCTGTATTTTTTGTATAGTGCATTCGATCGAGTTTCAATAAAGGTAACTTGACCGATCGACTAAAAGACAAACCCAATTTTCAAACTATCAGTCGAGCTTGTTCTGGGAAACTCGACCGATCAGCCAAAATTGCATTTGGTCAGAAGGTCGTTCGGTCGAGTTCTATGAATGTACAACTCGACCAATTACTACTTTCAGAAAATCCATCCATGGGATCGGTCGGGATTGTAACTCGAACGATCAACATCCTATGATCAATTTTCTAATTTGGCAAATAAGTGATTAAAACTTGGTATTAAGTGTCCCACATATTTTTCTCATCATAGTTACAAGTCATATCATCAATACAAGTGATTATAAAATTCTTCTAAGGCCGTTTGAAGTTATTTCCTTATTAGCACACTTGCATTGCATTTGACTTGAACTTTGATAAGCTAGGGCTTGTGTAAATTGGTCCTTTTCATGTACCTAAAACCTGAGATCAATCTTGAATACACATATTATATACATATGAATGGAATGGTTAAGTCATTATCAAAATATGGACAATGTATAACCTCTAGGTCAACATCAAGCACCTTTAAAACTTAGGTCAACCTCTGAACTTTTGTAAACCCAAGCAAACGCTAGCAAATGAATCCATTTCTTCCTCCTCTCAACTCAAAAATCTAGAAATAGAGATTGGGAGAAAAAGAGTGAGAAAATGGGAGGATTTGATGTGATTTCGGATCAAATCATAGGAGGGACAGAATCTTGACATGTGAGAGAATATTCACCGTGAAATGCTATGCAAAGAAGTTAAACTTACTAGATTTCATCATATCTTGGATAGATAAACCCTAGGTCAACAACTCTACCACTTTCTCTTCTCAAAACCCTAGCTCTCCTCTCTCTCTCTCTAGAATTTCTTTCTTGGATAGAAAATGACAAGTTATGAGAGATCTTTGTGTGTTAGGTTAGTCATAAATATGAATTAAGGTGCTTAGAACAATTGCAAACAAGCCCTCCATTGTATTTTTATTTTATTCAGACCGGTTGGTTGGCTGAGTTATAAACTTGACCGACACCACACTCTTCAGAACACAAACATCATCCAAAAATTATGAAAATTTAATAAAGTGTATGAAATTGAGTTTTTAAGATATAGTAAAATTTCAGATCAATAATTAAATAAAAATCAAATACTAGACTTCTATATTGTAGTCTACAGCATGGTCAATCGAGTTTGTTCTAGTCAGAACTCGATTGACACCCTCTCTATAGATAGGGATGGAAAAATAATCTAGATACCATTGGACAACCATCCCCCGACCCACCCCATCTCGTTTTTCGGTCTCCTGACAAAGTATGGTAGATATTGGTATAAATATCCATAGTACCTGTATGGTTGGTTCGGTGGATGTGTATCCACAATTGTGTTTTAGTATATATTTGGGAATGGTCATTCATGAAATTTTCATAGCATCAAATCTAGTAGTCTAGTACCATCCTCAACAATTTATGTCCACCGGGACCATGCAACCTTTCTCTTCATCCTCTAGAATTCCATTGTCGAGCCTTCCATGAGCTCTGTTGCTCCCAAGTCCCAAGAGTTGGTCTGATTTAGCAACCCTTGGTTGGCTTGGCTGACATGGTGGGTGTGTCTGGGCATCATCATCATCTTCTATGGCATGGTGGCTCACCTGAATGGCCTGTCGGCCATGACTTGCTCATGCACCGTTGTAGACTTGTGGGTTTCTTCTCCCTCCTATCTGTCGTCTCTCTGCTGCGGCTATGTGTAGCTAGTGATTGTGCTTTTGGTGCATGTGTGATGCCAAGGTGTTGGAGACACCTGACAGAGATGAGGGCAGTCATAGCTGAAGACCAAGGGAAGAATAATAAGTATACAATTAAGGTGGAGGTTACTACGAGTTTGACTATGATGAAGCATACACACAGAAGTTTGCAGCATGGTGACGGGGAAGGTGACACTGGTGATTGTGACGTGCATGGAAGTGGCTATGCAGTGGAGGTGGCTAGTAGTCTGGATGGAGGTGGTGGTGGAGTGAACGAAGGTGATGGCTATGCGGCGGAGTTGGATGACATGTAGTAGATTGGGAAGGAGAAAAGTCAGTTGCGGCGGCGAGTGGTAGTTTGTTACCATAACTGTGTTGGAGGAATAGTCTACTGTCGTGCATACTTTGTACCCAATAGTGGTGGGTCATTGGTTTCCCATGGTCACCCAGGCCACTGGGGGAAAAAACTGTGGTAGAAGTGGGGCAGAGACCTACATGATTAATTTTTCTAGCGGTTTGGTTTGGTATGGGGTGGTTGACGGAAAAATCGTACCATTTCCATCCCTATCTGTAGAGATCAAACATCATCAAAAAATTATGCAAATTTAATATTATGTCTATAATTGAGTTTTACAACTACATTTAACATTTGAGATCAATTTGATATACCAATAAAAAGATAAAATTTAATTACTACATTGCTATATTTCAATCTGAAAATATGATCGACTGAGTTTCTCTTGGGGAATAGGTCAGGGAATTATCCAAAAATTGTTATATTTTTTAGGAGTACTCACATTTGAAATATGCACATTTTAACTAAATAATAATTATAAATAAAATAATAAAAATCATTTAGTACCCCACTATACTTATCAAATTATGTATTCAAATGCCACCAACACCCTAAATTTGGCCAATTAGGGTTTTCAATTCTTAAACCATAATTATGCGAATCAAAGCATTATTAAAAATTAGCATTAGATTCAAAACATCAAAATTAAACTACCATCATTAATCAATCTTTAAACAATGATCCACCTGGTTAAGCATGCAATCAATAAAGTAAACCCTAATTAGATGGTTAATCTAAAAGTGGGTCATTACACTATAGTGTCACACACACAGGATACACTTGGAATAGGAGTTTATTCATAAATATAGTTTAAACTTGATACTAAAGAGTTGGGTATTCAATTTAAACAACATTCATTGAAAGATTGACTGACTAGACTATGAATTGGACGGTTCAAGTGTTGAATTGTTCGATTCAAGTGTTAGGTCAATTGAACTACGATTGACAATCAACACAATGAGATGACCAATTCAACAGCTAAACCAATTGGCTCAAGTCTATGAGCCGACTGGTTCACGTTGTGAATCGACTGGTTGGTTGATCAATTTGATTGGATCAAGGATTAGTGCTAAGGTCTTGTTGTGCATTAATCAGATATTAATTGTGTTATAACCCCAATTTTTGGGCTTAATTAGTGAGAAATGTAATTTCTCATATTAAAGCTAATTGAACAAATAATGACATGATTTGTTTTGATTAAATGGATTCCTTTCACAATATCCTTGATTGATTTCTTTGAGGGCTTTATTGGCTATTGGGCCCAAATAACAGGGAAATTCAATTAATAAGTGAATAATTGAGTTTTGAGAAAAGAATGAAATAGAAACCTCTACAAGGCAAAGTGATGTAATCCAAGGAAGGATTCCGTGCCTCTTGGGTTCCTTGAGTACCAAGGAGTCCAAAGTTGCATAAATGTGCAATAAGAAAAGGAAAGGCAAACTGAGTATTTCTTTATTAAGAAAGAAATTGAAAATAATGATAAAATGTGGAAAACAAGTGAAAAGAGGTATAACTGAGTTATCCTTTGTGAAATTTCGTGTCCCAAGGATTCATAATGTTAAAGGGAATACCAATGAGGAAAATAAAAGAGAAATAAAAAAATCCTCAAAAAGGAATATTTTAATAAGAAATAAACAAGATAATGAGGGATAAAGAAGAATAATGCATTTAGATGCATCTAGAAGGATAATGAGTATCCGTAATGAGGAATTTTGAAATCTTTGAGTTTCTTGGGAGCCAAGGAGCCCCAATAAAGGAAAAGGAAGAGAAAATACCATAATTGCAAAATAAAGAGATAAGGGGAATACATAATTAATGGATTATGCAAATTTTGATAAAAGGAAGTATTCCCTAAGAAGATATATATATATATAAATATTCGTGGCCAATTGATTAAAAGGCAAATAAAGAGAGTGAAGGAGAGGAATTTCAAATTCCTAATATTTAAAGAAAATAGAATATCAAAAGGATGGGGAAAATAGGAGAGAGAATTTTGCTTCCTCATAAAGGAATTGGATTCCCAATAGAAAAGAACCTTGTTTTCTTCATGGCCAAGCATGTTAGGGCGTGGATGTCCTCCCTATATAAGAGGTCGAATCCTTGCCCAAGGCCAGAGGGACCCCAAGTGACTATCTCTCTTCCATCTTCTTCTTCACGATCCTTTGCGTCTAAACCCTAATCAAGGGAGGTAGGCCAACTCCAGGGACAAGGAGTAGACACGGGATGGAACCACGATATCCCCCATGACTATGTATGGAAGCGCAGACGTTCCCATATACTCTGGAGCTCGTGCATATCCAAGGTCTAGCTGCAGGTCGCCATGGGTTGTGGGACCAAGCAGGCCCGAAGTAGCTGCTCTACCCATGAACCAGAAGCACCCAGGGGTGCGAGAGGGTGCGTCGGAGGCAGGGGTAGCTGCCCTGACGACCATCGAGGTTGGGGATGCAGTCGGGATCCGTGCCTAGGGCTACAGGCTGGCGCATTTGCAGCAGTTCGTGAGGTTGAAGAAGGATATCACAGTTGGACGGAAATGCCCTTCCACGGGCTATAAAAGAATCCACTTACGTGAGGGGCAGTTCAGTCATTCTATTATGTTTTCCCAAAGAAGCCGCCCCACGTTGCATTAGGGAGCGACGTGGCAACCTCCCATTGGCTGAAAGTAGGTGAGTTTTGATAAATTTGTAGTAAATAATCGGTAGGTCGAATAAGGATATGTTATACATGAAAGTTGATCAGAAAGACGTGAGGAATCTAAATAAAATATGTTTATAAGCCAATTCCTCTTGCAATTTGAAAAGTAGTGTAATTTATCCACTTTAACATAATGATGTTTGAAGAAACCCTACTTTGATATGATTAAAGTGATTAATAGGGTTTAATGGATCATTAGAGTTGATATTAACCTGTTAAATGTAAAAAGGTACATTATGTTTAAAAAGGGAGAACTTTGCACATGATTAGTCTAATTTAGAGTTTATGTGCTTAAATATGTGTGAAATGTGAAAAGTACATAAAGTTGTCATTTTTAATGATTTAATTAGGGAAAGACCCTTAGATGGACTTAATGACGTTATTCAAGCTGATATTAACATGTTGATAAATAAAAGAGAGAATAGGATCTAAAAGATGATCTTTTTATATATATGGCTTAATTTAGGGTTTAGTGCATGAGTATGCATTAATGAGTTTGAATACCCTAATTTAGGAGAATATGTCTTTTAATTGTTTAATAGTTCAAATCCATAGGGATGTGATGATCATAAATCAATAAAAGACTATTAAAATGGATAGTTGAGTAATTAAGGTTCATAATTATGGAAAAGGATATTTTAGGGTTTGATGACCTAAAAGGGATAAAGTTTGAGAAATTGATCTAAGAAACCCTAATGCATCCTAATGAGACTTAGAAACCTTAGAAAGGTGTCCCAAGTCAATAAGGAGTTGTTTGGGATATGCTTGTGACAATTAGACATTATACATGTTTTCAGGATCAATGTTTGCTTAATGGATTGATTGGCTTGCTTGATTGGACATCTAGTTGGATTTGGATAAATTGTTGCTTGAGATTTCCAAGACAGGTATGTGGTTACTTATGAATAACCGCTTAGTTTTCTGATGGTTTCTCGGATGTTTAATCGCATTGAATGCAACTAAACTGCTTGGATGTTCATACTGCAATTATAAAGTGAATATGACTATCACTTAATGTATTTGCTTATAAACTCAGATCCTGGTTCTCTCTGTGGCATAATAGCTAACCTAGCACATGGCTACCTATGGGTAGGTCCATTAGGTTAGAGGATGGCCTAGTACATGGCTACCTATTGGGTAGGTCCATCAAGTCTATGGATGACCTAGTACATGGCTACCTATTGGGTAGGTCCATCAGGTCTATGGATGACTTAGTACATGGCTACCATGGAGGTAGGACCATCAAGTCACATTGAGTTAGATATTGGGCTACCTTCGGGTAGTGCCATGCGACTCTATTACCTAAAAGAGAGGTGAAATCTATGTCCACTGCAGGGACAACCCAGAGTTCGAGAATATGTATGTATTGAGGTGTATGGCTTAAAATGTAATCTTGATTGTTGAATGATTAATTGAATGATTATATTGTTAACATAGTTGAACATTATCTGTTTCCTCCACATACCAGCTTCGGTTGATCGACGTTTTGTTTGTCGGCGTTTTAGGTACAATGAAAAGAACAAACAAGTAAAGTGACACCTTGTGAATTCAAGAATTAATGAACAAGGAGGAACTAGTTAGAATAGTTCAGCTGAGGTTATAAGTTTAGTTTGTTCCAATCTCTTCAAAGGTATGAAAAGAAAAATTTTATTATCATTTTCAGTATAGTCTGTTAGAATTTAATAATTGTTTATGGTTATATGTCGAACCTTTGATCCGGGATTAATGGGTGCGGCTTCAACCTCTTGGTCTCCCTTAATTGGGGGTTATCGGGAGGTGGGGTCGTAACATTTGGTATCAGAGCTTAGGTTCCTCATTTAACCATTAATAATTATTAAATTTTACAAACTCCATAGAACCCAAGGGAGTTATTAGAGGAGTATCCGAAAGACGGAGGTGTCTAGAAAGGGATCACGACCGGGGGCTGGCAAGATTTTCCTCCGCACTGCTAGTCGGAATACGAGGACTCCCGGACCCGTGTGACCGCCTGGCCAAAGTCTTAGGGTATGAATCGAAATAAGATACCTTTAGGACTTCTCATCTTATTCATCCCTTCTCATCACAAAATTCTGATAAAGACCTAAAGGATTAGGGTATTCTTTCTTCTCCTCACCCTCTCGAGGTATGGGTAAGGTTAATGAGGTTTAAGGAATCCTCCACCAAATTAATGAAAGGCACGTAAATAAGATGTCATGGACATAAGCTTAATAGATTAAGCGCAAACTAAAGAATACATACATGCTTAGGTCGTATGACATAAGTTGTCATGTCCTCAGAAGAGACCTGAGGCTAGACCTTCTTGTCAGGAGGATAAGTTAGTCTTGGATATGGAGGTCTCCATTGCAAGTAGAAACCTGGCACATCCTCTGAGGATGATGTTAACCCTAACCCTAAGTGGAGGTTATAGAGAAGATGAGTTGGACCAGGTGTTTGAAAGGACATGCCTTTGGGATGCCATATGATCCATGGGTGACCTAGCACCTTTAGCAACCCAACCCTGGGAAGGGTCGTGCATGTTAGGGTAAAGGATAGTTCCTTAGATGATGATGTTAGTGAGGGACCTTAGAAACCCTATGGGTTTGTGCAAGTAGGGTATAGCTGGAACCTAGGGACGTCATAGTGTTGACGATAGGATGAAACCCTGGATAAGGAATTATGATGGAGCATAAAGGGTTATGGATGATCTTGAGCAACCATAAGTTCGAACCTAGGCTTCACCCACGTAGAGCATGCTTTTGAGGTTGATCCTTCATGAAGAAAGGACCTCTAATGGTGAGGTTGGATGTGGGGTTAGCTCTAGGGAGAGCAGGAAACCCAGCAAGAAGGTCGGAAGCCTAAAACCCTGAACAATGGATGATAGTGGTTGCCTCATGGTCGATCCCTAAAAGTTGATGATACCTTGGTTGTCTTTATAGGGACCAAACCTAGAGGAAGGATGAGGTTTTTGGCACCTACGCGCCTAGGGTATAAGTGTTTACCTTCTGAGAAAGGAAGAAGATGTTCTGTATACCCTGAAGAGGTTTAGTGAACCGGTTCCGATGCCTTGTACCTTGTTGGTTGTCCTTAAGGAGGACCCAACCCTAAGTGTTGCTCGAGTGGAAGGATGACTAGAAGTGCATGTCATGCCTTTTCATGCTTGGTTCGTAGTTAAGAGATGGAGGATGCAGTTGGACACCTACAAGTGAACCTAGGGTTCCTAGGCCTAAGAGGGGAGGTGGTGTACCTAATGCTCATAATGAGAATTGAGTTCCTATAGAACCGAGCATGGTACTCCTCACATATAGAGAAAAAGGGGAGCCCTTTAAGTTTAAGGTATGTTTGATGAACCCCTCACAACTAGGTTGATGATAAAGAGAGGTATGATCTTGATGCAACATTGAGGAAAAAGGACAAGTATGACCTAGCCTGGTTCGGTGGGTGATCTGCTGTTCCTTAATGGCTTGCTAGGGTTAAGTAGGCTCGTGTGGATGTAAACCCTAGACCTAAGAGCTTTTGTGACCTTGTTGTTAAGAGATAGTTTTCCCCCCATCCTGGGAAAGGGACCCCTTTGGAAGGGTGTACATCAGTTTTGTTGGTTTAGGGTAACCTAAAGAGGTCTCATAGGATCTTGAGAAGTTAAGAGAAAAGTACATGGTATGAGAATGAACCGTGTTACCATGGAGGTAACTGGTGTGGGGCTTGACCAAGGTAGGCAGGTTGCCATGAACCCTATGAAAGGATGAAAGCCAGCCCATGAATGTAGAAAGAGAGATGAAGAAGACTTGGGTAAGTTTCTAAGTAAACATGTACTATAATGGTGAATCCTAAGTCTATCCTAGGGTCAGGTAGGGATAAGATCGATGAAAGTAGGAGTTGCCTAATTCCCCAGTTGCACATGACCATAGGTTCGAGAGGTAACAACTATCATTGTCCGAGGGCCATGGGTTAGGAGATTGATCACCTTCATGAACTCATGGGACCCAAAGGGCAGATGAGTAGGGCACTCTCTTGATGCATAAGGGAAGAGGGATGACCCCAAAAGAGTCGGTACCCTATAGACCTAGAGGAAATGACCAAGGATATAAACCCCAGTAGGCTCAAGACTAGTTTTCTATGGTGGTAACTTTGATATCGAAATGTTTGTGATGAAGAGGCATATGTGGCTCGTTGCAACTTAGATGTAAAGGTGTATTGGCAAGGTGGGATGTACCATCTCTACCCTTGGAACAGGAAGAACTCTGTATTTGGACTGCAGCCAAATGCTTATTTCTTCTTGTTATGGGGGTGAGAGATAGGACATTACGCATGTCATACACCAAGGATAAGAGATGATGTAGGTTGGAACGTTGCCACAAGGAATGGGAATAGAGAAGATATCTTACCCTGGTAAAGTGAATGATACATGGATGGTTAGAAAACACTAAGAGGAATGAGGTAGTCACCTTATGAGGATGTTTTTATCATGAGCTGTGTGGAACTTACAAGTTATACCATGATGAGTTTGATCACCATGATGATGAAATCAGAGAAGTGTTCTTAATGAAGATAGACATAGAGTTTGAGGTGAGATGACAAGTGAAATACATGGAAGTGTATGTCTTCAACGTTACCTAATACCTAAGGATGTGAATTGGTAATGGATGCTCTGGTTGAGACACATCTGACTTGTTGGACTAGAAGCTAGAAGAGGTTTTTTGGCTAACCCTAAGTTTGGAAAGGAGAGGTGTTTGGACAACACTCAGATGTAACAAGATACGTTGAAAAGTTATGGTTGTTTGGTTAGCCAGTCTAGTACTGGATGCAATGAAAGGATGGTGGTAAAACCTCAGATGTACTTCTTTGGAAGAGAAGGTGATGAAACCCCGACTAGAGTGGTTTAGGGTTTCGGAGGAATCGATCTTGGAAGAATCATGACATACAGGAAATCATGATACACCATGGAAAACGGCAATAGCACTTCATATGCTTAAGATGAAGTTGCATGTGGTTTATGGCCATGCAAGCCAGGAGGTAAAGGACGAACCCCATTAACCCAGTGTATCGATATAGAGGACAAAAGAATCCCTGAGAGGGAATGAGAGCTCAACACTATGGATGTTGTGATAGGTCTTCCCGGGACCGATGGAGGTCGAGATGCAATATGGGTTATGGTAGATCGCCTTACCTAGATGACATAAGAAAGAAAGAGTTCTGTCAAGGGACATATCTAGTTGAACTACCCATGAGAGAGATGGTTCAACTACACCATGAAGTGAGTTCAAAGGTTCTTGAGTTTGACCTAAAGGTTCACTTCCATAAAGTGGAAGTAGGTACATGAAGAACTCAATGTTAGTATAGTTATCACCCCTAACTATGGTTAGTATGATCCAGACTAAAGGGTCTGATGAGGGCATGTGTGCTCGTTCAGGGTGATATCTAGAGACAGTTCTTGTCCTATGAAAGATGTGACAATGACCACCATAGCCAGTATCGGGTTTTATATGAAGCTCTGTAAGGGAGGTTGTGTCGGTCACCACTTCAGTAAGATGATGTTGGTGAAAGGACCACATGATGGTTAGAAAAGTACCACATGATGGTTAGAAAAAAAAAGGACCCCAGTGCGTGTAGATGAAGTCACTTTTATCGTGCAAGGGCTGAAAGGAGCCTAGAGACGATGAGAGTCATGAGCAGATGCAAAGTAGACTGACATACAAGTTGTTGTGGGAGAAAATGTGACATGAAAATCCGACCCCTCTAAGTTATAACTAAGAGAGCTGAGTCCCCGATACATGGGTCCATTAGAGATGGATGGGTGGAGAAGGTTAGGTTTGACCCTACCCCTCATGATAGAGTAATGGGAGATGTTTTCCATGTGTCCAATTTAGAGCACTATGTGAGGTACCCCGACCATGTGCTAAGCAATGAACCTAGTGAGCCCCAAGGGAGGCTGAAATGGCCTGAGTCACCTGTATAGTTTATAGACGCCAGGATGAAAGAACTCAGAGAAAAGAATATGTGATAATAAAGGTTCTTTCGAAACGCCATGAGTACGGCAAAGCCACATAGGGGCCAATGATGGACATGGAAAAGTCGTATCCTGAATTGTTTGTTTGCTTGCCTGAATTTTGAGGACAAAATTTCTATAAGAGGGGAAGGATGTTATAACCCCAATTTTTGGGCTTAATTAGTGAGAAATGTAATTTCTCATATTAAAGCTAATTGAACAAATAATGACATGATTTTTTTTGATTAAATGGATTCCTTTCACAATAGCCTTGATTGATTTCTTTGAGGGCTTTATTGGCTATTGGGCCCAAATAATAGGGAAATTCAATTAATAAGTGAATAATTGAGTTTTGAGAAAAGAATGAAATAGAAACCTCTAGAAGGCAAAGTGATGTAATCCAAGGAAGTATTTCGTGCCTCTTGGGTTCCTTGGGTACCAAGGAGTCCAAAGTTGCATAAATGTGCAATAAGAAAAGAAAAGGCAAACTAAGTATTTCTTTATTAAGAAAGAAATTGAAAATAATGATTAAATGTGGAAAACAAGTGAAAAGAGGTATAACTGAGTTATCCTTTGTGAAATTTCGTGTCCCAAGGATTCATAATGTTAAAGGGAATACCAATGAGGAAAATAAAAGAGAAATAAAAGGAAACCCTCAAAAAGGAATATTTTAATAAGAAATAAACAAGATAATGAGGGATAAAGAAGAATAATGCATTTAGATGCATCTAGAAGGATAATGAGTATCCGTAATGAGGAATTTTGAAATCTTTGAGTTTCTTGGGAGCCAAGGAGCCCCAATAAAGGAAAAGGAAGAGAAAATACCATAATTGCAAAATAAAGAGATAAGGGGAATACATAATTAATGGATTATGCAAATTTTGATAAAAGGAAGTATTCCCTAAGAAGATATATATATATATATATAAATATTTGTGGCCAATTGATTAAAAGGAAAATAAAGAGAGTGAAGGAGAGGAATTTCAAATTCCTACTATTTAAAGAAAATAGAATATCAAAAGGATGGGGAAAATAGGAGAGAGAATTTTGCTTCCTCATAAAGGAATTGGATTCCCAATAGAAAAGAACCTTGTTTTCTTCATGGCCAAGCATGTTAGGGCGTGGATGTCCTCCCTATATAAGAGGTCGAATCCTTGCCCAAGGCTAGAGGGACCCCAAGCGACTATCTCTCTTCCATCTTCTTCTTCACGATCCTTTGCGTCTAAACCCTAATCAAGGGAGGTAGGCCAACTCCAGGGACAAGGAGTAGCCACGGGCTGGAACCATGATATCCCCCACGAATCTGTATGGAAGCGCAGACGTTCCCATATACTCTGGAGCTCGTGCATGTCCAAGGTCTAGCTACAGGTCGCCATGGGTTGCGGGACCAAGCAGGCCCGAAGTAGCTGCTCTACCCACGAACCAGAAGCACCCAGGGGTGCGAGAGGGTGCGTCGGAGGCAGGGGTAGCCGCCCTGACGGCCATCGAGGTCGGGGATGCAGCTAGGGGTGAGCATTCGGTTAATTCGGTCGGTTACGATTAATTCGGTTCGGTTAAATGGTTAATTTTTGGTTTGAGATTTTAACCATTAACCTAACCAAATTGAGTCAGTTAATTCGGTTATTGTCCAATCAGTTAATGGTTAATTTGGTCGGTTAATTTGGTTAACCAAGTTTTACTCGTGTAATGATATTATTTGAAATACTCATACAATTTGGGACAATTGTTATATTATAGTAGTATTGTTGTAAATTTAATTCTGTATGGCTCGTAAAAACTTGATTACTATATATATGGGGAAGTATTTTGAAATAAAAGTACAACTATATATGTATATATGCATGTTTAGGATATTATTTTTGAATAAATTCTTACTATTCAGTTAATTCGGTTAACCAAACCAGAAATATCTTTAACTGTCAAATTAAACATTTAACCGATTAACCAAAATAAATTAACCAAATTAACCGAATTAACCAAATTGACTCAATAAAATTAACCATTCGGAATTAACCGTTTGGTTAATTGGTTATTAACCAAATTTTGCTCACCCCTAGATGCAGTCGGGAGTCGCGCCTAGGGCTACAGGCCGGCGCATCCGTAGCAGTTCGCGAGGTTGAAGAAGGATATCACGGTTGGATGGAAATGCCCTTCCACGGGCTATAAAAGAATCCACTTACGCGAGGGGCAGTTCAGTCATTCTATTATGTTTTCCCAAAGCAGCCGCCCCATGTTGCATGAGGGAGCGACGTGGCAACCTCCCATTGGCTGAAAGTAGGTGAGTTTTGATAAATTCGTAGTAAATAATTGGTAGGTCGAATAAGGATATGTTATCATGAAAGTTGACCAGAAAGACGTGAGGAATCGAAATAAAATATGTTTATAAGCCAATTCCTCTTGCAATTTGAAAAGTAGTGTAATTTATCCACTTTAACATAATGATGATTAAAGAAACCCTACTTTGATATGATTAAAGTGATTAATAGGGTTTAATGGATCATTAGAGTTGATATTAACCTGTTAAATGTAAAAAGGTACATTATGTTTAAAAAGGGAGAACTTTGCACATGATTAGTCTAATTTAGAGTTTATGTGCTTAAATATGCGTGAAATGTGAAAAGTACATAAAGTTATCATTTTTAATGATTTAATTAGGGAAATACCCTTAGATGGACTTAATGACGTTATTCAAGCTGATATTAACATGTTGATAAATAAAAGAGAGAATAGGATCTAAAAGATGATCTTTTTATATATATGGCTTAATTTAGGGTTTAGTGCATGAGTATGCATTAATGAGTTTGAAAACCCTAATTTAGGAGAATATGTCTTTTAATTGTTTAATTGTTCAAATCCATAGGGATGTGATGATCATAAATCAATAAAAGACTATTAAAATGGATAGTTGAGTAATTAAGGTTCATAATTATGGAAAAGGATATTTTAGGGTTTGATGACCTAAAAGGGATAAAGTTTGAGAAATTGATCTAAGAAACCCTAATGCATCCTAATGAGACTTAGAAACCTTAGAAAGGTGTCCCAAGTCAATAAGGAGTTGTTTGGGATATGCTTGTGACAATTAGACATTATACATGTTTTCAGGATCAATGTTTGCTTGATGGATTGATTGGCTTGCTTGATTGGACATCTAGTTGGATTTGGATAAATTGTTGCTTGAGATTTCCAAGACAGGTATGTGGTTACTTATCAATAACCGCTTAGTTTTCTGATGGTTTCTCGGACGTTTAATCACATTGAATGCAACTAAACTGCTTGGATGTTCATACTGCAATTATAAAGTGACTATGACTATCACTTAATGTATTTGCCTATAAACTCAGATCCCGGTTCTCTCTGTGGCATTATAGCTAACCTAGCACATGGATGCCTATGGGTAGGTCCATCAGGTTAGAGAAAGGCCTAGTACATGGCTACCTATTGGGTAGGTCCATCAGGTCTATGGATGACCTAGTACATGGCTACCTATTGGGTAGGTCCATCAGGTCTATGGATGACTTAGTACATGGCTACCATGGAGGTAGGACCATCAAGTCACATTGAGTTAGATATTGGGATACCTTCAGGTAGTGCCATGCGACTCTATTACCTAAAAGAGAGGTGAAATCTATGTCCACTACAGGGACAGCCCAGAGTTCGAGAATATGTATGGATTGAGGTGTATGGCTTAAAATGTAATCTTGATTGTTAAATGATTAATTGAATGATTATATTGTTAACATAGTTGAACATTATCTGTTTCCTCCACATACCTGCTTCGGCTGACCGACGTTTTGTTTGTCGGCATTTTAGGTACAATGAAAAGAACAAACAAGTAAAGTGACACCTTGTGAATTCAAGAATTAATGAACAAGGAGGAACTAGTTAGAATAGTTCAGGTGAGGTTAGAAGTTTAGTTTGTTCCAATCTCTTCAAAGGTTTGCAAAGAAAAATTTTATTACCATTTTCAGTATAGTCTGTTAGAATTTAATAATTGTTTATGGTTATATGTCGAACCTTTGATCTGGGATTAATGGGTGCGGCTTCAACCTCTTGGTCTCCCTTAATTGGGGGTTATCGGGAGGTGGGGTCGTAACAAATTACCAATACAATTGTAATTAGGAAGGACATTGAAATGATCGATTCAATTGTCTCACATGCCAACCGATCGGTTCACCTATGAATCGACAATTTTTCTACTCATTGGATGTGAAAATTCTTGAAATTCCATCCTGTTTAATTCTCGCTCAGACTGGGAACCTTGACCCTGAACCTCCTATAAATAGATGGGTATTGGGGGCTTATCAGACTAATCAACTAGCTCTGACAATTTTTGTCTTCTCTAATTGTGGTAACCGAGAGAAATTGAGTAAGTCCTACCTATCAAATGGAGGGATAGCAAGGGAGAACAATTGTGGAAGATCAAGTTGGTGCTCAGACACTAACTAGAAAGGGACATTTCCTTCTTGTCCATTTTTCTAAAATGACAGGAGCTCTTGATGGTCTGTGTGGACTACTATAGAGGCAAGGAGGTTTTTTCCTACTGCTTAGAGGACAAAGTCAACTGATGTCCATGGTGAACAACTAGCAAGCCGACATAGACATTGTCCATGTGCAACTTGAATAAAGGAGCATGCTATAGTAAGGGAATTATCAGTGGACTTACTCTAGGACCAGGTATAAATTCTCAACCATGTTTTCCAGTTCATAGTTGTTGACGTGATATACTATTTAAAGGGGAATATCGTAGTTAAAATTTTGTTTCCTCTTTCTGCTCTGTCACCATATTTCCCTATAGTGGTACAAAAACCACGTCAACTTATTGTGCTTTGGGATCTAATTGATATAATCAAATATTGGTTTTTGTCTTTTATTTATTGCATACAATGCAAATACTTAAACTGATTAATGTGCGTATCTGATTAAATAACACATATGATCTGAATTGGTATATATGATGTGATATATATGCAATTTACATGTGTAACTCTAGAAGTTGGTTTTGATGTTGGATGTGTAGCATGGTTATGGCCATAACCCAGATATCTGTGCATGGTTGTGTTGTTGTTTTATCCTATTTATATCTCGATTTGTATACCGAGCCTCTATCTTCTCTTTCATATGTAAAAGTATCATTGCCTCCTTCCTATGCTCCCGTCACATGTAACTCGAGGTTTCTTGTTACTTTGTAATATGTTAAATAACATTAGGATTGTTTTAATTCTTTTTATGATGACGAAGACCTTCAGCACCAGACGAACTACCCAGTTTAGAAGATGAGCAAATCAGTTGGAGGACCAAGGAGGACTGACGATAGGAGGAGCGGAACCGATCGACTTGTGGCCCAACTGATTGACTGGACGGTCCAGAAAATATTGGACCGGAGACTAGACGATCATTCAGTTAGAACAACCGACCAACTAGGAGGTGAATCGATTGGTTCAAGGGTTGAATTGATAAATCAAGATTGGTCCAAGCACATATATTTACCAACAATAGGTTTCTACACGTGATGTATACCTTAGGTGGTGGTAATTCCTTGTGGCTCTAAGTAATTACAATAGTATGACCATAGACATATCTTATGTTTTATTGCATGATTTTCATTTGTGGGATATATCATGTATATGATATGTACTATAAGTATGCGGTGATTGGATATGTATATGTATTTATAAATAAAACTACCTCAATAACATATTAAGTCTTAGATGCTTTTCATTAACAACACGCATGAAAAGCTTGATCGACTAAGTGTGGGCATGCCAAGTGTGATGCGTTGTCCATCTCGTGGAAGTGTGATGATAGTTATGTGGGCATGTCAAGCAGGGTGCATTACTATTACGTTGACTTTTGGGTCAAGCTTAACTAGGTGATCTTAATGAGATTAAGCACCTAGAATCATGCAAATGGTAATGGTAGAGTTTTACATCCCATCTATCAAAGAATTGCATAAGATGCAATTTGAAAAAGATGCCTACCTTAATAATTGATTATGGACGTTGGGGTTGGTTGGGTAATAACTCAATTATTTTGGATCTTAGCTCACTAGAAGGTTGTACGTTGTAATATTCCAAATTGATATGTGAGGGCTATCAATTTGACCAAAATAATGGGAGCGATAATTAATTAAAGGCCTAATTATGTACCATCAAAAATTTTATTCAGGTCAAATGCAAATTTTCTCTTGTAGAAACAAATGGCAAACAAATCTTAGTTGCGACCAATACTTAGGAAGGACAAAGTTCTACAAATGGTTTTGGAATTTGAGAAGAGTTCACAATGATGATCATAAGCTCTATGTCCGAGATACACCAGTGCTAGAAATACCTACTCTTTTTGTGCCTAAGGCTGAGGTGGATGCTTACTAGAAGCATGCCAATGATGACTTAGACATAAACCACCTTATGCTAAGTTGCATGAACTATGAGTTTCATGAGAAGTGTGAAGATGTGGGGATTCTTGAGATGGTAACATATCTTAAGAATGTGAACCATAATCATACAAAGCAAGAAAGGTACAATGTCTCAAAGGTGCTATTTGAGTGTAAGATGACAGAGGGAGTTTTAATAGAGACCCATGTACTCAATATGATTGGACACATGGAACATCGAGAAGAACTGAGATTCTCTTTGATCTAAGAGTTGGCCATGAATATGATTCTACAATTATTGCTGAATCATATAGCCATTTTATCGAGTGTTACCACTTGAATAACATGGCCAAACCATTGTCAGATTTTCTTGCAAAGTTGATAAGTGTCAAAGCAAGAATGAAGAAGGACAAATCAGTGATGATGATAAGTGGAATTAAAATTAAGGACTGAACCAAGGCCATGAAGAGTTTTGAGGCTAAGCATAAATCCAAATATTCAACACTCAAGATAAGGAGAAAGAAATTACAAGAGAAATCATTCCTTTGTACTTGAAGGGATTCAGGAAGATGAAGTTGGGGATAGATATCTCCACTTCAGGTATATACATTATTAAGATAAATTTGTCTACTTCTTCATCATTGGTACTAGATAACAGATGTGGATCTCACATATGTTCAGATATGTAGGATCTAAGAAGAAGTAAGCCTTTGAGAAAGGGAGAGGTTGAACCATGAGTCACAAATGGAGCAAGAGTTGCTACCATTGTAGTTGGAACCTATAATTTATCTCTGCCAACAGGGCTTGTAATAGAGTTAATGAACTGCTATTATGTACCTGTCATAAATAGAAACATCATATATGTATCTTTTATGTACAAGGATGGATATGAATTTCATATTGAGAATGGTTGATGCTCTATTTCAAAAGATGAAATATTTTATGGAAATTCCCCAATGTCTTATGGTCTTCATTTGTTAAATCTAAAGACTGATGTTTATAATGTATATACCAAAAGATTAAAACTCGATAACTCAAACAAGACATATCTTTAGTGTTTTTGTCTAGGGCAACTAAATGATAATCAAAGATGGTTATATCGACTCTTTTGATTTCAAATCAATAGAGATATGTGAATCTTGTTTGTTGGGTAAGATGATAAAGACCCCTTTCATTGAAAACAATGAGAGGGCTAGTGATATATTAGGACTCATACATACTAATGTATGTGGCCCATTTAGAACAAATGCTATAGGAGGGTATCAGTACTTCACTACCTTTACTGATGACCTCAGTAGGCATGGTTATGTTTAACTGATGAAACATAAGTTAGAAAACCTTGAAAAGTTTTAAGGATTTCATGAATGATGTACAAAACCAACTTGGTAAAAGTATTAAGGAACTTCATTCTGATCGAGGTGGAGAATACTTAAGCCAGGAGTTTGAGGACCTTCTAAGATATAGTGGTATTATATCACAATGGACTCCATCTAGAACACCTCAGCATAGTGATGTATCAGAAAGAAGGAATCACGCATTGCTGGATATGGTGCGATAAATGATGAGCTTAGTTGAACTTCCAAATACCTTCTAGGGCTATGCTCTAGAAACCGCCATGTTTACACTAAATTGTGTACCTTCTAAATCGGTTCAAAAGACACCATATGAGATATGGCATGGGAAGCATCCTAATGTATCTTATATGAATATTTGCGGTTGTGAAGCTCATGCAAGAAAATAGTTTCCCAAAAAGCTCGGACCCAAATCAGATAAATGTTATTTTGTTGGATATCCTAAGAAAACGAAAGGATATTACTTCTACTCCCTATCTGACAGCAAAGTTTTTGTTTCCAGGGATGTTGTCTTTCTAGAAAAGGAATTTATTTGCAAAGAAATCAGTGGGAGGAAAATAGAACTCAAACAAGTTCAATACCAACAAGAAAACATTGAACTAGTAGAGGTATACGAGGAATAATAAGACTCTCAAATTGTTGTGGAATATTAAGTTCCTC
Source organism: Alisma plantago-aquatica (assembly GCA_963693085.1). NCBI lineage: Eukaryota > Viridiplantae > Streptophyta > Magnoliopsida > Alismatales > Alismataceae > Alisma > Alisma plantago-aquatica. The sequence continues at coordinate 1,286,323,257 of OY856409.1, forward strand.
ATGTAACATAAGGACCTCATAGATCTAATAGGACACTCCTTGATCTTGAAATATTTCATTATCTCGTGACTCAAGAAGGCAGTGATTGGACATAGAAGATGAGTCAAAAACCTACCTAGAAGCTACTAAAGGGCCAGAATCTAAGAAATGGCTTGAGGCCATGTGATTTGAGATGGAATCCATGTAAACCAATAAGGTATGGACCTTGGTGAATCCACCTAAAGGGGTAAAAGCCATAGGGTGCAAGTGGGTCTTCAAGAAGAAGACTGACATGGATGGTAATGTACAAACTTATCAAGGTCGATTGGTTGCGAAGGGTTTCATACAAGTTCAAGGGGTTGACTACGATGAAACCTTTTCTCTAGTTGCCATGGTTAAGTCCATCAAGATCATGCTTTCCATTAAAACTTATCATGACTATGATATTTGGCAGATGGATGTTAAAACCACATTCCTTCATGAAAATATTCTTGAGGATGTGTACATGACACAACCTTATGGTTTTATAAATCCAAAGGATGCAAACAAAGTGTGTAGGCTACATGTCAATCTATGGATTGAAGCAAGTATCTCAGAGCTGGAATCTTCATTTTGACAAGATAGTCAAAGAGTTTGGCTTTAGTCAGAATGAAGATGAAACTTGTGTTTCCAAGAAGGCTAGTGGGAGCATGATTGTATTCCTCATATTGTATGTAGATGACATACTATTGATGGGAAATGACATCCCTACTTCATAGATGGTAAAGACCTAGCTAGGAAATACATTCTTTACGAAGGACATAGGAGAAGCATCCTATATCTTAGGAATTAAGATCTACAGAGATAGGTCTAGAAGGCTTCTTATACTAATTCAAAGTACATACATTGACAAAGTACTGAAGAGGTTCAACATGGGGGACTCAAAGAGAGGAAACCTGCCCATGTATCATGGAGTTACTATCTCTAGAGCTCAATGTCTAAATTCTTGTGAAGAAAGGGAACACATGAGTAGGATTCCATATGCATCTGCAATTGGATCCATCATATATGAAATGTTATGTACTCATCTCGATGTCTCATATGTCATGAGAATGATGAGAAAACATTATTCATATCCAAGTGATTCTTACTAGATAGTCATACAGAACATCCTTAAGTACTTGAGAAGAACTAGGGATCAGTTCCTCATCTATGACAGAGAGTAAGAGTTGGTGGTAAAAGGTTACACCAATTCAATCTTCCAACTAAAAAAGATGATTATCAATTAAAATCAGAATATGTGTTTTACCTCAACAATGGATCTATGAGCTAGAAGAGTTTCAAGAAAGAGACAATTATGGATTCTACAATAGAGGTTGAGTATATTGTTGCATCCAATGTAAGAAAGGAGGTTGTTTGGATCAAGAAGTTCATTTCAGAACTTGGGGTGGTTCCAAGCATCAACAATGCAATTGAACTAATTGTGACAACAATGGATCTATTGCATAAGCTAAGGAACCCAAATCACATCAACATTCCAAGCATATACAAAGGAAGTTCCATTTCATATGAGAGATCGTACAGTGAGGAGATGTGAAGATTTATAGCATACCAACCGAAAGCAATGTTGCTGACCCCGTGACAAAAGTAGCTTCATAATAGAAGCATAATGGTCATGTTATATCAGTTGGGATTAAGTTCAAAGGTGATTGGCTCTAAGTGCAAGTGGGAGTCTATTGGTATGTATGACCAGAGAGGCAATCATATGATTGTTGTAATAGCATAACTTGTAAATGATTTGATTAATAATAAAGGCAATCTTCCAATTTATTCTGTCTTATTTAGTTATGAGATAATGATGTAACATAATAAATGTCTATAGAATTATATTACTCAACGAAGTATGTCTTTGAGTTGATGACGTAAATGATGAGATCATAGTCAAGAGTATATACATTCTTGTTATGTCCCTAGTCAGCTGTTATTGTGGAAGACTGATAAATAGAAATAACCCATAAGACTAGAGTGTGTTTTGGTGGATGAGAGAATATCATTAGTCATTATATGTGATATCATATAAAAAAGATAGATACATGTTAGAGACCTGTGTATCAGACAGACCCACCTTGAGAGTATTGCATGGAAACCATTACATGATAGACATAATCATCTCTCATAGTGTTAGTAGTAATTGTAGTTCTTAGACCTAAAATCACTACACTCATCACATGTCATTTGATGTACTTTGACATCATCCACCATGACCTTGAATAAGGGTCTCCATTAAGGTGGTACTCGGGGGCATTGTGATACATGGGGATGACTGTGAGTGATGTAGATAGGATTTGTCCCTCCTACAGGAGTATGATATCTTGGACACTTGATAAGAAAGACTGAGAAATGCATGGCCATGCTCATGTGAGTCAATATGTGATATTTATCTTACATATATCTCAGACAATATGCTCTAGTTTGAGGAACATATATTGAATGTAAAAGAGATGACGATTCCATGCCTCGAGTTTAAACTGGATATTAGTGACAAAGAAACTATACAAACATTATAACACCAATGCCATATTGTAGGTTGAAGTTGTTCTCTAACTTTCTAGATTAGTTGGGTAGTAATGATATGTTACTAGATACCGTTCATTTTTTGTGGTTGCATAAATCAGTTATGGACATTCACTGCCAACGTAACTTGGAACCTATAGGGTCACACACATAGTATACACTTGAAATAGGAGTTTATTCATGAATATAGTTTAAACTTGACACTAAAGAGTTGGGTTTTGAAAATAAACAACATTAGTTGAAAGATTGACTAATTGGACTATGAGCCATCCAGTTCAAGTGTTGAACTGGTCGATTCAAGTGTCAGGTCAATTGAACCAAGATTGGCAATAAACACCAAGAGAACCATTTCAGCAGCTAAACTAATTGACTTAGGTCTGTGAGTCGACTAGTTCATGTTGTGAACTGACCGGTTGGTTGATCAATTTAATTGGATCAAGGATTACTACTGACATCATGATGTACATTAATCAAATTTATATTGCCAATACATTTGCGATTTTGAAACGTGTTGAAACGTCCAGGTCAAGTATTGAACTGATCGACTAACACACCAACCAATCGATTCACCTATGATATGACCATTTTGCCACTCACAGGATGAGAAAATTTATGAAATTACATCCCCTTTGACTCTCGCTCAGACTGGGAACCTTGACCCTAACCCTCCTATAAAAAGAGGGGTATTGGGGCTTCTTAGACACATCAATTAGCTCTGACAAATGTTGTCTTCTCTGGTTGTGGTAACTAAGAGAACCTGAGCAAGTCCCACCCATAAAAAGGAGGGATAGCAAGGGAGAACAATTATGGGAGAGAAAAACAATACTAGTACACTGACTAGAAAGGGACAACTCCTTGTCCATTCTTCTAGAATTACATGAGTTACTGGTGGTCCGTGTGGACTACTATAGAGGCGAGGAGGTTGTTGCCTACCGCTCAGAGGACAAAGTCAATTGTTGTCTATGGTGAACAACCATGAGGCTGACACAAACATTGTCCAAGTGGAACTTGAAGAAAGCTCCATGCTACAATGAGGAAATTGTCACTGGACTTGCTCCATAACAAGGTATAACCTCATAATCATTTTTCCCATTACGTAATTGTTGATGTGATCTAATATTTCAAGGTGAATATGGTAGTTAAATTTTTGTATCCACTACCTACTCTGTTGCCATATTTCCCTATAATTGCATATTGATCCATGACCAACACCTCACCACCTTGACTCACGAGAAATCTAGATCACTCTAGATCATGGAAAGTCCTACTAGATCTACTAGGTTCATGTGATTGTTGAGGGGGTAGTTGTACCATAACAACTTTTGGTGCCTCCTCGTGTTATACTTCAGGTTTATTGTCATTTTTTATATCTTGAACTTCTTTGAATTCTATTTTCTTCCCGCTGACATTTCTAGATATGAACTTCTCTGAGAAGGTAATAGTTCTAGAAACAAACATGTTGTTTTGAGAAGGAATATAGAATAGTATCCTTTTGTTTCCCTAGGATACCCCATAAAATAACACTTGTAAGATTTGAGTCCCAATTTTCTCATGAAATGAATGCCTCACATAAGATTCACAACCCCAAATTCATGAAAGGCATATTAGGATTCTTCCTAGTCTGAACCTCATATAGTGTATTTAGAACTGAATTGGAAGGAAAATGGTTAAGTGTGGTTTCTAGAGCATGTCGCCAAAAGGAATGAGGAAGTTTGGCTTGGCTCATCATGAACTACACCATGTTCAACAATGTGTGATTCCTTGTTTATGAAACATCGTTATGTTGAGGTATTACTGGTGGAGTCATTTGTGATACAATACCACAATCCATGAGAAGGTCCTCAAACTCTTGGTTCAAATATTTTCCACTTCAATCTAATCAAAGCATCATAAATTTCTTGCCAAGTTGGTTCTCTGATTCATTATTAAATACATAGAATGTTTCAAAGGATATTTATTTGTGTTTAATGAGATACATATATCCACATCTGCTGAAATTATTAGTAAATGTAATGAAGTATTGATACCCTCATCTAGCTGTTGAACTAAAAGGACCACATCCATCAATATGTGTGTATGATTTCTAAAGCTAGTTTCCCTTTCACTATTTCCAGTAAAAGGTCACCTTTGCCATCTTGCCCAAAAAACATGATTTGCACGCCAAGAATGGTTTCAAATTGAATAAATCTAAGTATCCATATTTAGGGAGTTTGAAAATACACTTCTTCTTTATATGGCTCAAGCAATAATGCCAACGGTATGACATGTATGAGTTATGCATTTTAAGCCATTTGGTATTTCCATAAATATAATTCTCAAAATCAAACAAATAAAGACCCTACAATAATAGAGCACTGTCATAAAAGACATCATCTAAAAGTATAGAGAAAACTCCATTAATTATAAGAAATAGAAAACCATTCTTATCCAAATAAAAAATATAGATATGATTTCTACTTATGGAAGATGCGCACAATATCATATTCCTTAATTCTATTACAAGCCTTAATGGTAGAGATAAACTATATGTTTCTAAAACCACAAAAATAACTTTTACCAAATTAGTGACTTGTAGTTCCACATCTCCTTCTAAAGGGGTCTACTTCTTTTTAAATCATGCACATTACAACATATGTGAGATCCACATCTGATATCCAATACCCATGATGAAGAAGTGTATAAGTTAATATCAATAACATATATACCTGAGGTGGAGATATTTATCCCATTTGACTTCTTAATTTCCTATAGGTTGACTAGGAAATTAATCTTCTAATGTCCAAGCTTATAATAGTGGTGACGATTGCCGTTCTTGGCCACACCTCCCTTTACCTTCATATCAGAAGATTGGGACTTAGGCTCAGGACCTTTCCTAGCCTTTTTTCCCCTTTCCTCTCACTGCTCTAGTCTTTACCTTCTTCATGTTTAAATTCAATAGTTCACAACATAATCAATAGTTATGTCAAGGCTTAACCATTTTTTTCATGTTGAAGTTCCTAATATATTATTTATAAGATTCAGGGAATGATTGCAGAATCACATTTGTGGCCAACTTTTGGCCCATGGAAAAATCTAGTCTCTCTAAGTTGTCCACATACCAAATCATCTTGAGCACATGAAGACCAAATGGAATCTCCCTCTTCTAGCTTGCTATGAAATAATGCCTTTATTATGTCATACCTCTCTTGTATATCTTGGCCTTCAAACAATCCTTTAAGACCCTCAATCATTTCAAAGGCCTCCATGTTCTCATGTTGCCTCTATAGGTCAGCCATCATGGATCTTATCATCATTCGTGCCACATCATTGGCATTAATAGAATACATATTGATTTCATCCCTTTTAGTATTTGGCACATTGGGAGTGAGATCTTTAGGAAAATCATGATCCAGTGCATCTAGCCTACCTCATGCTTCAAGATATTTCTCAAGTTTCAATATCAATCCTCAAAGCTTGTCCCATAGTGCTTGTCTTTCTCAATGAATGATGCAATGAAAGGTTATTGTTATTAGCCATGTGATATATAAAAGAAATATGAATATGAATAAAAAAATTATTTGAAAAATATTTGTATTTAATTATGCATTGAATTAAATGTTTACTCCCACTATTTTCTTTGATTAATACCCCTCACTATCAATATTTAAAGTTACTCTGAAACTTTCTAGTGGACCAAGGCCCATATTTTGTTAATCATGAGTCAACTTTAGTTGTTCGCTCATAACATAATTATTTAAGTAGGTAACTTTTGTCAATTGAATGATATGCAACCCTTAGATGGATAGAGAACAACCAATGTTAAATTCCATCATGTGAAACATTGATCCTCATGCCTCTAGGAGCTTAATTTTATTAAGATTACCTAGATAAGCCAAACCCAATCTCTGATATTGACAAAATCAGGTACCATGCTTTGGCAGGCACACATGTTTACCGCACAACCCACTATGATGAACAATGTACCTTGCTTTGGCAAGCCCACATTAATCAATCAAGGCCTTGATGTGTATTGCATGTTGGAAGGCATCTTAATCTTGATCATTAATGAGGAATTTTGTATAATACATATACATATTCGATCACCACATATGCATATATTATATCATATATATAAACAAGTATCATAAGAGATAAAGATAAAAGTTCTATGATTTGGCCTCCTAGCACATTACTTCCAATATAATGGGAGGTTTAGGTCATCTAGGGCTTCCCGCATCTTGTGCATAAATAAAAGTTGATAAAACTTGATTACTAGATTCTTCAATCACTAGAGACCACCATGAGTGATCCATCCTTGTTGATGATTGTTCTGCATTATCCTTCTTCATGTCCACCATATTGTATATCATATATCCTAGACTATCATATAACTATTATATTATATGTAAGAGAAACCTTGAGTTACATTCAAAGGGAATAAGGTTGGAAGCAGTACACATGGAGTCAATAGAGAAGGTATATCATGCAAGTTGTATCTAGAATTACAAACAATCAACCACAAGTGATAAAAGAAATCACAATTAGAGTTTTTCCATGATACCTTTACACACCATACATAGCCATGTTGAGGAATCACTTTATATTTGCATATATACATATATATATATATCATATCATATCATATCATATCATAAATATGAGCAAGTTATATTTTGAGACATTTCCATTAAAAAAAATTACACATTAATCAATTTCATCATATGAAATATTAGCTCTAGCGACATCCAATCACAAAACTCGATTGATAATAAAAAAATTCATATAAAGAGCACTAGACATAGCTCTGGTACCACTGTTGGAATGTCGAGAGAAGAAAAGGTAGTAGCACAAAATTTTCTTGAGAATCCATTGAGCAAGATCCGTCTAATGAAGCAAAACTAAACTAGAGTGTACAATTTTATAACTTATTGTGGAAGATGTTCCAACGGTTCAACTTCTAATGCTTGTCATAGATCTAGACCCTCAAATCTATGTCTCTTTTGAATTTTTCTAGATCAGCAATAAAAAATTGTTCCTAGTGCCTCTGGCACTCTAAAAATTTCCTTGAGATGTGTGCATGAAAATTCTTTCTCACTGGGGCATCACAACATTTTGCTAGTATTATTAATGACAAATCGTTAGATTGTATAGGAGAGCAACACAGTTGTCAAGGTCACAAAGTTGGCTCTACTGACTCCATATATGATCCCAAAGAAGCCTCTGAAGGATCACACCATTTTGTGATGAACGTCTGCAGTAGATCATGTTGTTCCTCCCAAATATCTTCTCCTCAATTTATGTGCCTAGAAATTCATTGTTCTGACACCTATTGCAAAACGTGTTGTTCTGTTGTCTCCTCGATTGGCATGTCGCCATTGAAGATCTTTATTCAGAATAAATTTGTCATGTGTGAGCTCAACTCCACAGTTTATGTGAGCACTCGAAGATGACTCATAGTTGCTAGTCTCCTCCTCTCCCTCTTTCTCTCTCTCTCAATTGTTCTTAGGGTTTCTCAAACCTTGGAGGCAACAATGAGAAAATCTAAATGTGACCTTTGACGACCTCCTCTCATATCATATATATAGAAGCGTGGAGAGGTCAGGGTTTCCAAAACTCTTTTTGGCAAGCTATGGACCCCCTCAGTGAATGAGGGAGTGCACCATGCACTAGGGTCCCACAGAACACACAATTTTGTGGATCTTGATGTGAGGCAGACTTCCTCTTTCTCGAGGGGTGGGTACCTGACTTATGGAAACTTATTTCTCAAGTCTGGATTAAAATTTTATTCATGTCCTCAAAACTTGCTTTCAAATCCCTATATTTTCTGTAAAAATTACAATAAGGTCCAATTCATCATTTCTTGAAGCTATCTCTATGTGTGTGACCCTACATGCATCATATTACATTGGCAATGAATTCACTAATCAATATTGTGATTCATAAGCGAGCAGGGGAGTCTAGAAACATATCATTGCTATCCAAGTAGTAGGATTAGACACACATGACTAAACCTCAACGATAAGTATTACCATGTTGTATAATCCTTTTGTCACAAATATCCAAATTGAACTAGATGCATGGACACATAATCCTCATTACATCCAATATAAGTTCATTGATCTCCAAGTAGACTAGCAAGATACATATGAGCTCTGTTGGATCCTAGATGGGTGATTAGGTGCTCTAGAGGGGGGGTGAATAGAGCTGAAAGCACTTAAACAAAACTCATTAAACCTTCAAAATATATGACAAGATTAGGTTGCTAAATAGGCAATTTGAGTGCAACTAAATCATGCATAGAAAGGATAAGAGAGATTGAACATGCACCAATCAGACAAGCTATTTAGAGTGGTTCCACACTTCAAACTAGAAGTGTGTCAGTCCACTTGCCTAGAGAGGTCAACCTCTAGGACTTCAACCAATTGCACTCTTATATTCATTAATAAGACATACAATACATGACCAACAAAGGACTTACCTATCCAATACAAAGAGTCTTCAACCTTACCAAGGACTTACCCACTTTGCAAGAGTCTTCGGCCTTCTCCAAGGACTTACCCACTCTTGCACAAGTCTTCGGCCTTGTAGGAATTACCCACTCTTCTTAGATCTTCCGCCTTTGACTTCACCTTCACTCGGAGAAGCTTTCCACCAAGGACTTACCCACTTGAGCTTGAGTCTTCTGCCTTCTCCAAGGGCTTACCCACTCTAGCTCCAAGTCTTCGGCCTTGATCTTCACCAAGGGACTCCTTCCCTTGTTCTTCTTCACCTCTCTTGGACAAGAGAGAGAACCTTCATCTTCATGATTGATATGGAGAGATGGGGAGGTTGTGGAAGTGAGAGCTTCACAAGATATACAAATGGAACTAGCTCTATTACAGATTTCCTACTCACTCTAATGGATGTAGCAAGTGATTAAGCTTAGAGAGAGAGAGGAGGCTGTAGGAAGCACTCAACTATAGAATAGGAACCTCACAAAGAGTTTGCAATGAATGTTCAACCTTGGAATGAAGCCCAAGGGGTCCTATTTATAGCTGGGGATGCCTCTTAGCCTTTGGGAACACATGAGAACGAAAACTAGCCGTTTTGTGGCTTGCAACGGATCTATTTTCACTTGTTGCAACTCCACAACGGCTAGAATTACTTTTCTGCACTTTTTCGTACAGTCTGATCGGCCGAGTTTATATAAAGGTAACTCGGCCAAACCACTAAAAGACAAGGCTGAAAGCTAGACTGTCGGCTGAGTTCCTTTGGAGAAACTCGGCCGATCGGTCGACTTTCATCTTGGACCGATCAGTGGATCGGCCGATTTTCCTAGCTAGAAACTCGACCGAACGGGAATCGGCTGAGTTTGTAACTCGGCCGATTGCAACAAAAATTCCAGAATATATGGATCGGCCGAGTTTGGAATTCGGCCGACAAAATCCCTGTTATGGGTATTTTGGAATTTTCGTTTGACTATACAAATGATGGATTTTTGTGTCCCAATAATTTTTCTAAGCTTAATTACAAGCCATACAATCATTACAAGTGATTACAAAGCAATTCTAAGGTCATTTACATAGAGATCCCAAATTGCACACTTGTAGCTATTTTGACTTGTCTTTTCTCCAATTTGATATGCGCAAGTTAGGGCATTTGGAGTGTGTCTAAACCTAATCTGAAATCACTCAATGTAGAAGCATTAGACACCAATATGTGGAATGGTTAGTCATCATCAAAACAAGGGTTTAGTCAATTTAGACGTGAGTCAACATTGACCTAATTGACCTTGAGTCAACATTCTCCCCCTTTTTGAAGATGACAAACCATTCCATAAATGTATTGAAAGCTTGTACGTAAAATCATACCTTCGGAGAAACCTAGGGGTTTCAATAGGATTGAGCTCATATGCTCCCCCTCAATTGATGCGCATGGAGTTCTCATACTCCCCCTCAATTGATGCTATTTCTCCTGCATGGTTAGCTTTCATAACATTTATAGAAACCATGTCTTCTACTCATATATGTTCTACACATATATGTCTTCTCCCATTTACCTTCTCCCCTTTACATGGACACGCTTCTTTGCTTCATGTAAGACATGCCTTCTCCCTGTTGTCAAAAGAAGACATATTTTTCTCCCCCTTTGTCATTTCAAAAAGGTGGGGGTGTGAAGAAACTAAGAAACACCACTTGTTAAGAGAAAGAAGATAACAAAAGTTATATAAGGAGAGTAGAAGAGCACAGATAGGGGACTGTCCAAGCATAGAAAGAAAAGCAAGTTAAAGCATATACTTGAACAACCCAAAATGCAAGATGAAGTGCTGCAGAAAAACAATAAATCACAATTTTGACCCTCACGATGATGGAATTTGACCAAAAACCATCGGAGCTCATGGCACAGCCATGAGTCTAGCTCAGAAGGGTGTTTCTGCATAAAAAGCACTATACTTGCAGCAAAAACTGAAACTGGAGCAAAATCTGCATAAAATCCAAAAATACTCCAATTTCTACATATAATGTAGCTCTATGTGCCCTGCATCACAATGTTATGCAAGTAACTCAAGATAGTAGATATGCAATTCAAGGAACAATCTTGAGCATGTATGAGATAAGACAAAAGCATAACATATAGATGATCAAAGATGGCAATTATTGACAGGGTTAGAACTACATGTATATGAACTACTAGTAGATGATATTACAAGTTAGGACTACTAGTAGGATCTAGAGCATAGCAAGAGATACCAAAAGATAAAGCAAGCTATGAGTAGATGTAGAGATATATCCAAACAGAGAGATATGCAATTTTAGAAGCATGAAAGGATATAACTCACTAGATATGCATCCTTACCATAAGATGATTACCCCTAAGAACCTCAAGGTTGTATCAAAACAAGATATACACCTAGGAAGATGTAGCAAGTTAGAGAAAAACGGAAGCAATTTTTAGACACAACCAAGAGATCCAAAGAGATCATCATCAAAACCTACAAAACAACTCAAAGCAAGTAATTGCAATATATATATATACCAATTTAGAGCAATTAGATAGATAGAGTTGTAAGCAAGATAGGCATTTAGAACATGGCAATATGCATATATAAAGGTACCAAATGAGAGTGCCAAATAATAAGGCTATTGGTTGAGAAAATCTAGTTGAGAGGGAAATTCTCACTCAATAAGCCAAATTTATATTCTGTGCACAGTGTAATCGGTCGAGTTCTGTGCATTGGCAACTCGACCGATGACAACTGCTGGCAACACCCATTGGTGCCTATCGGTCGAGTTTCAATAGGGCAAACTCGACCGACAGAGCAGCTGTCAAAAGACATATATATATCATAAAAACACATTTAAAGGCATGCTAAAAAAACAAACCATATCCAAACATGTCTAAGAAAGTTAGTAATGCACTATAGAAGCATTAGAAACAGTTTTTGAGCAAGAGTGTGAAGAGAAACATAAAATGCCACTTTTGACTCAAAAACCATATGTATAGTGCACACTACCTTGACAAAAACAAGTTAGGATTGGTTATAAGCAATAAAACATTTACCTTTGTGCTTACCATTTCCTTTTCCACTTGTTTTCACCCTCTACACATCTCACCTTTCTTTTTTCATGTGGATTGAGAAGTCAATTTGCAATTCAATAGCTCAAGTCAATCCATTTGCATGTACCTACAAGAAGAAAGATGAAATGGTCCCCGATCATGTTTTTGGGTCCGGAGGGGTTAGTTTAGCAACCCAAGTCCTATTGCTCTTGGGTGTTTTCCTAAAAGGACAACAAGTAGAATAATGACCAAATTCATTGCAATAGTTGCATGTGCCCATAGTCTTGGAACTAGAGGATTCTCCATGAAATATTGGAGGTCCTTTATCTTTGTTGTTCCCTTGACTACTATCATACCCTAAACCATGTCTACCAATTTGTTTAGTAGTATGGTCTAGGATTTGATTAAGATTCTTTTTACCAACTAAGAATCTTTGCAAAGAAGATCTTAAACTATCATTATCATGCTTAAGAGAAGCAATATTAGAGGACAATTGATTAATGTTATCTCTAGCATGTAGAAGATCATTTTCTAAGCAAAGAGTTTTAGTTAAATAAGAATCTTTATCAATATGAAGAGCAGCAACATTATTCTCTCTACTAGTAGAACTAGAACAAGATACATGCCCATTGATTTTAACAAGTAAGGAGGCATTTTCTATTTCTAATTCATGCAAAACAAAATCTTTGTCTTTGTTTTCAGATTTAAGAACATTAATGTCATGCATGAGAGAATCAACAATTAGAGTATGCTCTTCATTAGAACTAGGCATGAGAGGTTGAGCTTCTAGAAATTTTATCTTATCAAGCAAACTAGCATTTTCAAGTTTAAGAGAGTCTACTTGGCTAAGATAATCATGTTTATCATTAACCAAGCAAGAATTTGCATGTTCAAGATCATTTAATTTTACATACAAATTATCAACAATTTTAGCAAGCTTTTTCTTTTTCTTTTGAGAAGACTTAAGAGATGCACAAATATCATGAATGAGATCAATCAAGGATTCTTTATCTAAAGAGTCTAGATTTACCTCATTTGAGTCTTCACTTGTTGATGCTACAAGAGCAAAATGACATTCTCCTTCATCACTAGAGCTTGAGCTTGATCCTTCACATGAATCTTCACTTGAGCTTGAGTTGGAGGAGCCGCTTGAGCTTGAGTGCCATTTCTTCTTGTGAAGATGGGTCTTTTTGCCTTGTGGGCAATCTTCCTTGTAGTGACCCTTCTTTCCACATGTGAAGCACCGGATGGAGGAGGACTTGTCTTTGTAGAGTCTACCCTTGGAGTACATGGCATCTTCTTTAGCTTGAGAGGATGGAGAGACTTTTTCCATGATAGCTTCAATTTGAGCCTTTATTTCAGCCTTCTTCATTCTCTTTAGCTCTTTCTTCTCTTGTCTTTCTACTTCCTCCCTCTTGTCAAGCGTGGCTTCATGTGCTTGTAGATTTCCAATGAGCTCTTCAATAGGAATATCCCTAAGCGACCTTGCTTCTTCAATGGAAGTTACCTTGGATTCCCATCTCTTGGGGAGAGTTCTAAGAATCTTTGAGTTGATCTCTCCACTAGACATAGGATGTCCTAGAACAGCAAGACCATTCAAGATGGTGTTGAGCCTTGAGTACATGTTGGCTATGCTCTCTTCCTTTCCCATCTTGAAGTTCTCAAGCAACCCTTTGAGCATGTAGACTTTGCTTTCCTTCACTTGATATGTCCCTTCATAAGTGATGCAAAGCTTCCACCATACCTCATAGGTCGTCTCACAAGAGGAAATCCGGTTGAACTCGGTGGGGGTCATGGAGGCATATAGGATGTGCATGGCTCTAGCATTCAAGGTTGCTTTCATCAAGGTGGCTTCATCCCATTCTTCAATGTTTGTCTTTGGTAGAATGTATGGGCTGTTCACCATTTGCCACATCTCGAGACTTGATCCTTGGATGAAGAATTGAAGTCTTCTTCTCCAATAGAGGAAGTTGCTCCCATCAAAGATTGGAAGGCTGGTCGAGAGTCTCCCTCCTAGGTAGTCACCCATCTTCTCCTATTTGTTGAAGTATGCTTGGAAAAGACCCGCTCTGATACCACTTGTTGGATCCTAGATAGGTGATTAGGTGCTCTAGAGGGGGGGTGAATAGAGCTGAAAACACTTAAACAAAACTCATTAAACCTTCAAAATATATGACAAGATTAGGTTGCTAAATAGGCAATTTGAGTGCAACTAAATCATGCATAGCAAGGATAAGAGAGATTGAACATGCACCAATTAGACAAGCTATTTAGAGTGGTTCCACACTTCAAACTAGAAGTGTGTCAGTCCACTTGCCTAGAGAGGTCAACCTCTAGGACTTCAACCAGTTGCACTCTTATATTCATTAATAAGACATACAATACATGACCAACAAAGGACTTACCTATCCAATACAAAGAGTCTTCAACCTTACCAAGGACTTACCCAATTTGCAAGAGTCTTCGGCCTTCTCCAAGGACTTACCCACTCTTGCACAAGTCTTCGGCCTTGTAGGAATTACCCACTCTTCTTGGATCTTCCGCCTTTGACTTCACCTTCACTCGGAGAAGCTTTCCACCAAGGACTTACCCACTTGAGCTTGAGTCTTCTGCCTTCTCCAAGGGCTTACCCACTCTAGCTCCAAGTCTTCGGCCTTGATCTTCACCAAGGGACTCCTTCCCTTGTTCTTCTTCACCTCTTTTGGACAAGATAGAGAACCTTCATCTTCATGATTGATATGGAGAGATGGGGAGGTTGTGGAAGTGAGAGCTTCACAAGATATACAAATGGGATTAGCTCTCTTACAGATTTCCTACTCACTCTAATGGATGTAGCAAGTGATTAAGCTTAGAGAGAGAGAGGAGGCTATAGGAAGCACTCAACTATAGAATAGGAACCTCACAAAGAGTTTGCAATGAATGCTCAACCTTGGAATGAAGCCCAAGGGGTCCTATTTATAGCTGGGGATGCCTCTTAGCCTTTGGGAACACATGAGAATGAAAACTAGCCGTTTTGTGGCTTGCAACGGATCTATTTTCACTTGTTGCAACTACACAACGGCTAGAATCACTTTTCTGCACTTTTTCGTACAGTCTGATCGGCCGAGTTTATATAAAGGTAACTCGGCCGAACCACTAAAAGACAAGGCTGAAAGCTAGACTGTCGGCCGAGTTCCTTTGGAGAAACTCGGCCGATCGGTCGACTTTCATCTTGGACCGATCAGTGGATCGGCCGAGTTTCCTAGCTAGAAACTCAACCGAACGGGAACGGCTGAGTTTGTAACTCGGACGATTGCAACAAAAATTCCAGAATATATGGATCGGCCGAGTTTGGAATTCGGCCGACAAAATCCCTATTATGGGTATTTTGGAATTTTCGTTTGACTATACAAATGATGGATTTTTGTGTCCCAATAATTTTTCTAAGCTTAATTACAAGCCATACAATCATTACAAGTGATTACAAAGTAATTCTAAGGTCATTTACATAGAGATCCCAAATTGCACACTTGTAGCTATTTTGACTTGTCTTTTCTCCAATTTGATATGCGCAAGTTAGGGCATTTGGAGTGTGTCTAAACCTAATCTGAAATCACTCAATGTAGAAGCATTAGACACCAATATGTGGAATGGTTAGTCATCATCAAAACAAGGGTTTAGTCAATTTAGACGTGAGTCAGCATTGACCTAATTGACCTTGAGTCAACATTCTCCCCCTTTTTGAAGATTACAAACCATTCCATAAATGTATTGAAAGCTTGTACGTAAAATCATACCTTCGGAGAAACCTAGGGGTTTCAATAGGATTGAGCTCATATGCTCCCCCTCAATTGATGCGCATGGAGTTCTCATACTCCCCCTCAATTGATGCTATTTCTCCTGCATGGTTAGCTTTCATAACATTTATAGAAACTATGTCTTCTACTCATATATGTTCTACACATATATGTCTTCTCCCATTTACCTTCTCCCCTTTACATGGACACACTTCTTTGCTTCATGTAAGACATGCCTTCTCCCTGTTGTCAAAAGAAGACATATCTTTCTCCCCCTTTGTCATTTCACAAACGTGGGGGTGTGAAGAAACTAAGAAACACCACTTGTTAAGAAAAAGAAGATAACAAAAGTTATATAAGGAGAGTAGAAGAGCACAGATAGGGGCTTGTCCAAGCGTAGAAAGAAAAGCAAGTTAAAGCATATACTTGAACAACCCAAAATGCAAGATGAAGTGCTGCAGAAAAATAATAAATCACAATTTTGACCCTCAAGATGATGGAATTTGACCAAAAACCATCGGAGCTCATGGCATAGCCATGAGTCTTGCTCAGAAGGGTGTTTCTGCATAAAAAGCACTATACTTGCAGCAAAACCTAAAACTGGAGCAAAATCTGCATAAAATCCAAAAATACTCCAATTTCTACATATAATGTAGCTCTATGTGCCCTGCATCACAATGTTATGCAAGTAACTCAAGATAGTAGATATGCAATTCAAGGAACAATCTTGAGCATGTATGAGATAAGATAAAAGCATAACATATAGATGATCAAAGATGGCAATTATTGACAGGGTTAGAACTACATGTATATGAACTACTAGTAGATGATATTACAAGTTAGGACTACTAGTAGGATCTAGATCATAGTAAGAGATACCAAAAGATAAAGCAAGCTATGAGTAGATGTAGAGATATATCCAAGCAGAGAGATATGCAATTTTAGAAGCATGAAAGGATATAACTCACTAGATATGCATCCTTACCATAAGATGATTACCCCTAAAAACCTCAAGGTTGTATCAAAACAAGATATACACCTAGAAAGATGTAGCAAGTTAGAGCACAACGGAAGCAATTTTTATACACAACCAAGAGATCCAAAGAGATCATCATCAAAACCTGCAAAACAACTCAAAGCAAGTAATTGCAAGATATATATATACCAATTTAGAGCAATTAGATAGATAGAGTTGTAAGCAAGATAGGCATTTAGAACATGGCAATATGCATATATAAAGGTACCAAATGAGAGTGCCAAAGAATAAGGCTATTGGTTGAGAAAATCTAGTTGAGAGGGAAATTCTCACTCAATAAGACAAATTTATATTCTGTGCACAGTGTAATCGGTCGAGTTCTGTGCATTGGCAACTCGACCGATGACAACTGCTGGCAACACCCATTGGTGCCTATCGGTCGAGTTTCAATAGGGAAAACTCGACCGACAGAGCAGCTGTCAAAAGACATATATATATCATAAAAACACATTTAAAGGCATGCTAAAAAAACAAACCATATCCAAACATGTCTAAGAAAGTTAGTAATGCACTATAGAAGCATTAGAAACAGTTTTTGAGCAAGAGTGTGAAAAGAAACATAAAATGCCACTTTTGACTCAAAAACCATATGTATGGTGCACACTACCTTGACAAAAACAAGTTAGGATTGGTTATAAGCAATAAAACATTTACCTTTGTGCTTACCATTTCCTTTTCCACTTGTTTTCACCCTCTACACATCTCACCTTTCTTTTTTCATGTGGATTGAGAAGTCAATTTGCAATTCAATAGCTCAAGTCAATCCATTTGCATGTACCTACAAGAAGAAAGATGAAATGGTCCCCAATCATGTTTTTGGGTCCGGAGGGGTTAGTTTAGCAACCCAAGTCCTATTGCTCTTGGGTGTTTTCCTAAAAGGACAACAAGTAGAATAATGACCAAATTCATTGCAATAGTTGTATGTGCCCATAGTCTTGGAACTAGAGGATTCTCCATGAAATATTGGAGGTCCTTTATCTTTGTTGTTCCCTTGACTACTATCATACCCTAAACCATGTCTACCAATTTGTTTAGTAGTATGGTCTAGGATTTGATTAAGATTCTTTTTACCAACTAAGAATCTTTGCAAAGAAGATCTTAAACTATCATTATCATGCTTAAGAGAAGCAATATTAGAGGACAATTGATTAATGTTATCTCTAGCATGTAGAAGATCATTTTCTAAGCAAATAGTTTTAGTTAAATAAGAATCTTTATCAATATGAAGAGCAGCAACATCATTCTCTCTACTAGTAGAACTAGAACAAGATACATGCCCATTGATTTTAACAAGTAAGGAGGCATTTTCTATTTCTAATTCATGCAAAACAAAATCTTTGTCTTTGTTTTCAGATTTAAGAACATTAATGTCATGCATGAGAGAATCAACAATTAGAGTATGCTCTTCATTAGAACTAGGCATGAGAGGTTGAGCTTCTAGAAATTTTATCTTATCAAGCAAACTAGCATTTTCAAGTTTAAGAGAGTCTACTTGGCTAAGATAATCATGTTTATCATTAAGCAAGAAAGAATTTGCATGTTCAAGATCATTTAATTTTACATACAAATTATCAACAATTTTAGTAAGCTTTTTCTTTTTCTTTTGAGAAGACTTAAGAGATGCACAAATATCATGAATGAGATCAATCAAGGATTCTTTATCTAAAGAGTCTAGATTTACCTCATTTGAGTCTTCACTTGTTGATGCTACAAGAGCAAAATGACATTCTCCTTCATCACTAGAGCTTGAGCTTGATCCTTCACATGAATCTTCACTTGAGCTTGAGTTGGAGGAGCCGCTTGAGCTTGAGTGCCATTTCTTCTTGTGAAGATTGGTCTTTTTGCCTTGTGGGCAATCTTCCTTGTAGTGACCCTTCTTTCCACATGTGAAGCACCGGATGGAGGAGGACTTGTCTTTGTAGAGTCTACCCTTGGAGTACATGGCATCTTCTTTAGCTTGAGAGGATGGAGAGACTTTTTCCATGATAGCTTCAATTTGAGCCTTTATTTCAGCCTTCTTCATTCTCTTTAGCTCTTTCTTCTCTTGTCTTTCTACTTCCTCCCTCTTGTCAAGCGTGGCTTCATGTGCTTGTAAATTTCCAATGAGCTCTTCAATAGGACTATCCCTAAGCGACCTTGCTTCTTCAATGGAAGTTACCTTGGATTCCCATCTCTTGGGGAGAGTTCTAAGAATCTTTGAGTTGATCTCTCCACTAGACATAGGATGTCCTAGAACAGCAAGACCATTCAAGATGGTGTTGAGCCTTGAGTACATGTTGGCTATGCTCTCTTCCTTTCCCATCTTGAAGTTCTCAAGCAACCCTTTGAGCATGTAGACTTTGCTTTCCTTCACTTGATTTGTCCCTTCATAAGTGATGCAAAGCTTCCTCCATACCTCATAGGCCGTCTCACAAGAGGAAATCCGGTTGAACTCGGTGGGGGTCATGGAGGCATATAGGATGTGCATGGCTCTAGCATTCAAGGTTGCTTTCATCAAGGTGGCTTCATCCCATTCTTCAATGTTTGTCTTTGGTAGAATGTATGGGTTGTTCACCATTTGCCACATCTCGAGACTTGATCCTTGGATGAAGATTTGAAGTCTTCTTCTCCAATAGAGGAAGTTGCTCCCATCAAAGATTTGAAGGATGGTCGAGAGTCTCCCTCCTAGGTAGTCACCCATCTTCTCCTACTTGTTGAAGTATGCTTGGAAAAGACCCGCTCTGATACCACTTGTTGGATCCTAGATGGGTGATTAGGTGCTCTAGAGGGGGCGGTGAATAGAGCTGAAAGCACTTAAACAAAACTCATTAAACCTTCAAAATATATGACAAGATTAGGTTGCTAAATAGGCAATTTGAGTGCAACTAAATCATGCATAGCAAGGATAAGAGAGATTGAACATGCACCAATTAGACAAGCTATTTAGAGTGGTTCCACACTTCAAACTAGAAGTGTGTCAGTCCACTTGCCTAGAGAGGTCAACCTCTAGGACTTCAACCAGTTGCACTCTTATATTCATTAATAAGACATACAATACATGACCAACAAAGGACTTACCTATCCAATACAAAGAGTCTTCAACCTTACCAAGGACTTACCCACTTTGCAAGAGTCTTCGGCCTTCTCCAAGGACTTACCCACTCTTGCACAAGTCTTCGGCCTTGTAGGAATTACCCACTCTTCTTGGATTTTCCGCCTTTGACTTCACCTTCACTCGGAGAAGCTTTCCACCAAGGACTTACCCACTTGAGCTTGAGTCTTCTGCCTTCTCCAAGGGCTTACCCACTCTAGCTCCAAGTCTTCGGCCTTGATCTTCACCAAGGGACTCCTTCCCTTGTTCTTCTTCACCTCTTTTGGACAAGATAGAGAACCTTCATCTTCATGATTGATATGGAGAGATGGGGAGGTTGTGGAAGTGAGAGCTTCACAAGATATACAAATGGGATTAGCTCTCTTACAGATTTCCTACTTACTCTAATGGATGTAGCAAGTGATTAAGCTTAGAGAGAGAGGAGGCTGTAGGAAGCACTCAACTATAGAATAGGAACCTCACAAAGAGTTTGCAATGAATGCTCAACCTTGGAATGAAGCCCAAGGGGTCCTATTTATAGCTGAGGATGCATCTTAGCCTTTGGGAACACATGAGAACGAAAACTAGCCATTTTGTGGCTTGCAACGGATCTATTTTCACTTGTTGCAACTCCACAATGGCTAGAATCACTTTTCTGCACTTTTTCGTACAGTCTGATCGGCCGAGTTTATATAAAGGTAACTCGTCCGAACCACTAAAAGACAAGGCTGAAAGCTAGACTGTCGGTCGAGTTCCTTTGGAGAAACTCGGCCGATCGGTCGACTTTCATCTTGGACCGATCAATGGATCGGCCGAGTTTCCTAGCTAGAAACTCGACCGAACGGGAATCGGCTGAGTTTGTAACTCGGCTGATTGCAACAAAAATTCCAGAATATATGGATC
Source organism: Alisma plantago-aquatica (assembly GCA_963693085.1). Taxonomy (NCBI): domain Eukaryota; kingdom Viridiplantae; phylum Streptophyta; class Magnoliopsida; order Alismatales; family Alismataceae; genus Alisma; species Alisma plantago-aquatica. The sequence goes on from OY856409.1 coordinate 1,286,344,090, forward strand.
GGCCGAGTTTGGAATTCGGCCGACAAAATCCCTATTATGGGTATTTTGGAATTTTCATTTGACTATACAAATGATGGATTTTTGTGTCCCAATAATTTTTCTAAGCTTAATTACAAGCCATACAATCATGACAAGTGATTACAAAGTAATTCTAAGGTCATTTACATAGAGATCCCAAATTGCACACTTGTAGCTATTTTGACTTGTCTTTTCTCCAATTTGATATGCACAAGTTAGGGCATTTGGAGTGTGTCTAAACCTAATCTGAAATCACTCAATGTAGAAGCATTAGACACCAATATGTGGAATGGTTAGTCATCATCAAAACAAGGGTTTAGTCAATTTAGACGTGAGTCAACATTGACCTAATTGACCTTGAGTCAACATTCTCCCCCTTTTTGAAGATTACAAACCATTCCATAAATGTATTGAAAGCTTGTACGTAAAATCATACCTTCGGAGAAACCTAGGGGTTTCAATAGGATTGAGCTCATATGCTCCCCCTCAATTGATGCGCATGGAGTTCTCATACTCCCCCTCAATTGATGCTATTTCTCCTGCATGGTTAGCTTTCATAACATTTATAGAAACTATGTCTTCTACTCATATATGTTCTACACATATATGTCTTCTCCCATTTACCTTCTCCCCTTTACATGGACACACTTCTTTGCTTCATGTAAGACATGCCTTCTCCCTGTTGTCAAAAAAGACATATCTTTCTCCCCCTTTGTCATTTCAAAAAGGTGGGGGTGTGAAGAAACTAAGAAACACCACTTGTTAAGAAAAAGAAGATAACAAAAGTTATATAAGGAGAGTAGAAGAGCACAGATAGGGGCTTGTCCAAGCATAGAAAGAAAAGCAAGTTAAAGCATATACTTGAACAACCCAAAATGCAAGATGAAGTGCTGCAGAAAAATAATAAATCATAATTTTGACCCTCAAGATGATGGAATTTGACCAAAAACCATCGGAGCTCATGGCATAGCCATGAGTTTTTCTCAGAAGGGTGTTTCTGCATAAAAATCACTATATTTGCAGCAAAAACTGAAACTGGAGCAAAATCTGCATAAAATCCAAAAATACTCCAATTTCTACATATAATGTAGCTCTATGTGCCCTGCATCACAATGTTATGCAAGTAACTCAAGATAGTAGATATGCAATTCAAGGAACAATCTTGAGCATGTATGAGATAAGATAAAAGCATAACATATAGATGATCAAAGATGGCAATTATTGACAGGGTTAGAACTACATGTATATGAACTACTAGTAGATGATATTACAAGTTAGGACTACTAGTAGGATCTAGATCATAGCAAGAGATACCAAAAGATAAAGCAAGCTATGAGTAGATGTAGAGATATATCCAAACAGAGAGATATGCAATTTTAGAAGCATGAAAGGATATAACTCACTAGATATGCATCCTTACCATAAGATGATTACCCCTAAGAACCTCAAGGTTGTATCAAAACAAGATATACACCTAGAAAGATGTAGCAAGTTAGAGCACAACGGAAGCAATTTTTAGACACAGCCAAGAGATCCAAAGAGATCATCATCAAAACCTGCAAAACAACTCAAAGCAAGTAATTGCAAGATATATATATATATACCAATTTAGAGCAATTAGATAGATAGAGTTGTAAGCAAGATAGGCATTTAGAACATGGCAATATGCATATATAAAGGTACCAAATGAGAGTGCCAAAGAATAAGGCTATTGGTTGAGAAAATCTAGTTGAGAGGGAAATTCTCACTCAATAAGCCAAATTTATATTTTGTGCACAGTGTAATCGGTCGAGTTATGTGCATTGCCAACTCAACCGATGACAACTGCTGACAACACCCATTGGTGCCTATCGGTCGAGTTTCAATAGGACAAACTCGACCGACAGAGCAGCTGTCAAAAGACATATATATATCATAAAAACACATTTAAAGGCATGCTAAAAAAACAAACCATATCCAAACATGTCTAAGAAAGTTAGTAATGCACTATAGAAGCATTAGAAATAGTTTTTGAGCAAGAGTGTGAAGAGAAACATAAAATGCCACTTTTGACTCAAAAACCATATGTATAGTGCACACTACCTTGACAAAAACAAGTTAGGATTGGTTATAAGCAATAAAACATTTACCTTTGTGCTTACCATTTCCTTTTCCACTTGTTTTCACCCTCTACACATCTCACCTTTCTTTTTTCATGTGGATTGAGAAGTCAATTTGAAATTCAACAGCTCAAGTCAATCCATTTGCATGTACCTACAAGAAGAAAGATGAAATGGTCCCCAATCATGTTTTTGGGTCCGGAGGGGTTAGTTTAGCAACCCAAGTCCTATTGCTCTTGGGTGCTTTCTTAAAAGGACAACAAGTAGAATAATGACCAAATTCATTGCAATAGTTGCATGTTCCCATAGTCTTGGAACTAGAGGATTCTCCATGAAATATTGGAGGTCCTTTATCTTTGTTGTTCCCTTGACTACTATCATACCCTAAACCATGTCTACCAATTTGTTTAGTAGTATGGTCTAGGATTTGATTAAGATTCTTTTTACCAACTAAGAATCTTTGCAAAGAAGATCTTAAACTATCATTATCATGCTTAAGAGAAGCAATATTAGAGGACAATTGATTAATGTTATCTCTAGCATGTAGAAGATCATTTTCTAAGCAAAGAGTTTTAGTTAAATAAGAATCTTTATCAATATGAAGAGCAGCAACATCATTCTCTCTACTAGTAGAACTAGAACAAGATACATGCCCATTGATTTTAACAAGTAAGGAGGCATTTTCTATTTCTAATTCATGCAAAACAAAATCTTTGTCTTTGTTTTCAGATTTAAGAACATTAATGTCATGCATGAGAGAATCAACAATTAGAGTATGCTCTTCATTAGAACTAGGCATGAGAGTTGAGCTTCTAGAAATTTTATCTTATCAAGCAAACTAGCATTTTCAAGTTTAAGAGAGTCTACTTGGCTAAGATAATCATGTTTATCATTAAGCAAACAAAAATTTGCATGTTCAAGATCATTTAATTTTACATACAAATTATCAACAATTTTAGCAAGCTTTTTCTTTTTCTTTTGAGAAGACTTAAGAGATGCACAAATATCATGAATGAGATCAATCAAGGATTCTTTATCTAAAGAGTCTAGATTTACCTCATTTGAGTCTTCACTTGTTGATGCTACAAGAGCAAAATGACATTCTCCTTCATCACTAGAGCTTGAGCTTGATCCTTCACATTAATCTTCACTTGAGCTTGAGTTGGAGGAGCCGCTTGAGCTTGAGTGCCATTTCTTCTTGTGAAGATGGGTCTTTTTGCCTTGTGGGCAATCTTCCTTGTAGTGACCCTTCTTTCCACATGTGAAGCACCGGATGGAGAAGGACTTGTCTTTGTAGAGTCTACCCTTGGAGTACATGGCATCTTCTTTAGCTTGAGAGGATGGAGAGACTTTTTCCATGATAGCTTCAATTTGAGCCTTTATTTCAGCCTTCTTCATTCTCTTTAGCTTTTTCTTCTCTTGTCTTTCTACTTCCTCCCTTTTGTCAAGCATGGCTTCATGTGCTTGTAGATTTCCAATGAGCTCTTCAATAGGAATATCCCTAAGCGACCTTGCTTCTTCAATGGAAGTTACCTTGGATTCCCATCTCTTGGGGAGAGTTCTAAGAATCTTTGAGTTGATCTCTCCACTAGACATAGGATGTCCTAGAACAGCAAGACCATTCAAGATGGTGTTGAGCCTTGAGTACATGTTGGCTATGCTCTCTTCCTTTCCCATCTTGAAGTTCTCAAGCAACCCTTTGAGCATGTAGACTTTGCTTTCCTTCACTTGATCTGTCCCTTCATAAGTGATGCAAAGCTTCCTCCATACCTCATAGGCCGCCTCACAAGAGGAAATCCAGTTGAACTCGGTGGGGGTCATGGAGGCATATAGGATGTGCATGGCTCTAGCATTCAAGGTTGCTTTCATCAAGGTGGCTTCATCCCATTCTTCAATGTTTGTCTTTGGTAGAATGTATGGGCTGTTCACCATTTGCCACATCTCGAGACTTGATCCTTGGATGAAGAATTGAAGTCTTCTTCTCCAATAGAGGAAGTTGCTCCCATCAAAGATTGGAAGGCTGGTCGAGAGTCTCCCTCCTAGTTAGTCACCCATCTTCTCCTACTTGTTGAAGTATTCTTGGAAAAGACCCGCTCTGATACCACTTGTTGGATCCTAGATGGGTGATTAGGTGTTCTAGAGGGGGGGTGAATAGAGCTGAAAACACTTAAACAAAACTCATTAAACCTTCAAAATATATGACAAGATTAGGTTGCTAAATAGGCAATTTGAGTGCAACTAAATCATGCATAGCAAGGATAAGAGAGATTGAACATGCACCAATTAGACAAGCTATTTAGAGTGGTTCCACACTTCAAACTAGAAGTGTGTCAGTCCACTTGCCTAGAGAGGTCAACCTCTAGGACTTCAACCAATTGCACTCTTATATTCATTAATAAGACATACAATACATGACCAACAAAGGACTTACCTATCCAATACAAAGAGTCTTCAACCTTACCAAGGACTAACCCACTTTGCAAGAGTCTTCGGCCTTCTCCAAGGACTTACCCACTCTTGCACAAGTCTTCGACCTTGTAGGAATTACCCACTCTTTTTGGATCTTCCGCCTTTGACTTCACCTTCACTCGGAGAAGCTTTCCATCAAGGACTTACCCACTTGAGCTTGAGTCTTCTGCCTTCTCCAAGGTCTTACCCACTCTAGCTCCAAGTCTTCGGCCTTGATCTTCACCAAGGGACTCCTTCCCTTGTTCTTCCTCACCTCTCTTGGACAAGATAGAGAACCTTCATCTTCATGATTGATATGGAGAGATGGGGAGGTTGTGGAAGTGAGAGCTTCACAAGATATACAAATGGGACTAGCTCTCTTACAGATTTCCTACTCACTCTAATGGATGTAGCAAGTGATTAAGCTTAGAGAGAGAGAGAGGAGGTTGTAGGAAGCACTCAACTATAGAATAGGAACCTCACAAAGAGTTTGCAATGAATGCTCAACCTTGGAATGAAGCCCAAGGGGTCCTATTTATAGCTGGGGATGCCTCTTAGCCTTTGGGAACACATGAGAACGAAAACTAGCCATTTTGTGGCTTGCAACGGATCTATTTTCACTTGTTGCAACTCCACAACGGCTAGAATCACTTTTCTGCACTTTTTCGTACAGTCTGATCGGCCGAGTTTATATAAAGGTAACTCGGCCGAACCACTAAAAGACAAGGCTGAAAGCTAGACTGTCGGCCGAGTTCCTTTGGAGAAACTCGGCCAATCGGTCGACTTTCATCTTGGACCGATCAGTGGATCGGCCGAGTTTCCTAGTTAGAAACTCGACCGAACGGGAATCGGCTGAGTTTGTAACTCGGCCGATTGCAACAAAAATTCCAGAATATATGGATCGGCCGAGTTTGGAATTCGGCCGACAAAATCCCTGTTATGGGTATTTTGGAATTTTCATTTGACTATACAAATGATGGATTTTTGTGTCCCAATAATTTTTCTAAGCTTAATTACAAGCCATACAATCATTACAAGTGATTACAAAGCAATTCTAAGGTCATTTACATAGAGATCCCAAATTGCACACTTGTAGCTATTTTGACTTGTCTTTTCTCCAATTTGATATGCGCAAGTTAGGGCATTTGGAGTGTGTCTAAACCTAATCTGAAATCACTCAATGTATAAGCATTAGACACCAATATGTGGAATGGTTAGTCATCATCAAAACAAGGGTTTAGTCAATTTAGACGTGAGTCAACATTGACCTAATTGACCTTGAGTCAACATTCTCCCCCTTTTTGAAGATGACAAACCATTCCATAAATGTATTGAAAGCTTGTACGTAAAATCATACCTTCGGAGAAACCTAGGGGTTTCAATAGGATTGAGCTCATATGCTCCCCCTCAATTGATGCGCATGGAGTTCTCATACTCCCCCTCAATTGATGCTATTTCTCCTGCATGGTTAGCTTTCATAACATTTATAGAAACTATGTCTTCTACTCATATATGTTCTACACATATATGTCTTCTCCCATTTACCTTCTCCCCTTTACATGGACACGCTTCTTTGCTTCATGTAAGACATGCCTTCTCCCTGTTGTCAAAAGAAGACATATCTTTCTCCCCCTTTGTCATTTCAAAAAGGTGGGGGTGTGAAGAAACTAAGAAACACCACTTGTTAAGAGAAAGAAGATAACAAAAGTTATATAAGGAGAGTAGAAGAGCACAGATAGGGGCTTGTCCAAACATAGAAAGAAAAGCAAGTTAAAGCATATACTTGAACAACCCAAAATGCAAGATGAAGTGCTGCAGAAAAACAATAAATCACAATTTTGACCCTCAAGATGATGGAATTTGACCAAAAACCATCGGAGCTCATGGCAAAGCGATGAGTCTTGCTCAGAAGGGTGTTTCTGCATAAAAAGCACTATACTTGCAGAAAAAACTGAAACTGGAGCAAAATCTATATAAAATCCAAAAATACTCCAATTTCTACATATAATGTAGCTCTATGTGCCCTGCATCACAATGTTATGCAAGTAACTCAAGATAGTAGATATGCAATTCAAGGAACAATCTTGAGCATGTATGAGATAAGATAAAAGCATAACATATAGATGATCAAAGATGGCAATTATTGACAGGGTTAGAACTACATGTATATGAACTACTAGTAGATGATATTACAAGTTAGGACTACTAGTAGGATCTAGATCATAGCAAGAGATACCAAAAGATAAAGCAAGCTATGAGTAGATGTAGAGATATATCCAAACAGAGAGATATGCAATTTTAGAAGCATAAAAGGATATAACTCACTAGATATGCATCCTTACCATAAGATGATTACCCCTAAGAACCTCAAGGTTGTATCAAAACAAAATATACACCTAGAAAGATGTAGCAAGTTAGAGCACAACGGAAGCAATTTTTATACACAACCAAGAGATCCAAAGAGATCATCATCAAAACCTGCAAAACAACTCAAAGCAAGTAATTGCAAGATATATATATACCAATTTAGAGCAATTAGATAGATAGAGTTGTAAGCAAGACAGGCATTTAGAACATGGCAATATGCATATATAAAGGTACCAAATGAGAGTGCCAAAGAATAAGGCTATTGGTTGAGAAAATCTAGTTGAGAGGGAAATTCTCACTCAATAAGCCAAATTTATATTCTGTGCACAGTGTAATCGGTCGAGTTCTGTGCATTGGCAACTCGACCGATGACAACTGCTGGAAACACCCATTGGTGCCTATCGGTCGAGTTTCAATAGGGCAAACTCGACCGACAGAGCGTCAAAAGACATATATATATACCATAAAAACACATTTAAAGGCATGCTAAAAAAACAAACCATATCCAAACATGTCTAAGAAAGTTAGTAATGCACTATAGAAGCATTAGAAACAGTTTTTGAGCAAGAGTGTGAAGAGAAACATAAAATGCCACTTTTGACTCAAAAACCATATGTATAGTGCACACTACCTTGACAAAAACAAGTTAGGAATGGTTATAAGCAATAAAACATTTACCTTTGTGCTTACCATTTACTTTTCCACTTGTTTTCACCCTCTACACATCTCACCTTTCTTTTTACATGTGGATTGAGAAGTCAATTTGCAATTCAACAGCTCAAGTCAATCCATTTGCATGTACCTACAAGAAGAAAGATGAAATGGTCCCCAATCATGTTTTTGGGTCCGGAGGGGTTAGTTTAGCAACCCAAGTCCTATTGCTCTTGGGTGCTTTCCTAAAAGGACAACAAGTAGAATAATGACCAAATTCATTGCAATAGTTGCATGTGCCCATAGTCTTGGAACTAGAGGATTCTCCATTAAATATTGGAGGTCCTTTATCTTTGTTGTTCCCTTGACTACTATCATACCCTAAACCATGTCTACCAATTTGTTTAGTAGTATGGTCTAGGATTTGATTAAGATTCTTTTTACCAACTAAGAATCTTTGCAAAGAAGATCTTAAACTATCATTATCATGCTTAAGAGAAGCAATATTAGAGGACAATTGATTAATGTTATCTCTAGCATGTAGAAGATCATTTTCTAAGCAAATAGTTTTAGTTAAATAAGAATCTTTATCAATATGAAGAGCAGCAACATCATTCTCTCTACTAGTAGAACTAGAACAAGATACATGCCCATTGATTTTAACAAGTAAGGAGGCATTTTCTATTTCTAATTCATGCAAAACAAAATCTTTGTCTTTGTTTTCAGATTTAAGAACATTAATGTCATGCATGAGAGAATCAACAATTAGAGTATGCTCTTCATTAGAACTAGGCATGAGAGGTTGAGCTTCTAGAAATTTTATCTTATCAAGCAAACTAGCATTTTCAAGTTTAAGAGAGTCTACTTGGCTAAGATAATCATGTTTATCATTAAGCAAGCAAGAATTTGCATGTTCAAGATCATTTAATTTTACATACAAATTATCAACAATTTTAGCAAGCTTTTTCTTTTTCTTTTGAGAAGACTTAAGAGATGCACAAATATCATGAATGAGATCAATCAAGGATTCTTTATCTAAAGAGTCTAGATTTACCTCATTTGAGTCTTCACTTGTTGATGCTACAAGAGCAAATTGACATTCTCCTTCATCACTAGAGCTTGAGCTTGATCCTTCACATTAATCTTCACTTGAGCTTGAGTTGGAGGAGCCGCTTGAGCTTGAGTGCCATTTCTTCTTGTGAAGATGGGTCTTTTTTCCTTGTGGGCAATCTTCCTTGTAGTGACCCTTCTTTCCACATGTGAAGCACCGGATGGAGGAGGACTTGTCTTTGTAGAGTCTACCCTTGGAGTACATGGCATCTTCTTTAGCTTGAGAGGATGGAGAGACTTTTTCCATGATAGCTTCAATTTGAGCCTTTATTTCAGCCTTCTTCATTCTCTTTAGCTCTTTCTTCTCTTGTCTTTCTACTTCCTCCCTCTTGTCAAGCGTGGCTTCATGTGCTTGTAGATTTCCAATGAGCTCTTCAATAGGAATATCCCTAAGCGACCTTGCTTCTTCAATGGAAGTTACCTTGGATTCCCATCTCTTGGGGAGAGTTCTAAGAATCTTTGAGTTGATCTCTCCACTAGACATAGGATGTCCTAGAACAGCAAGACCATTCAAGATGGTGTTGAGCCTTGAGTACATGTTGGCTATGCTCTCTTCCTTTCCCATCTTGAAGTTCTCAAGCAACCCTTTGAGCATGTAGACTTTGCTTTCCTTCACTTGATCTGTCCCTTCATAAGTGATGCAAAGCTTCCTCCATACCTCATAGGCCGTCTCACAAGAGGAAATCTGGTTGAACTCGGTGGGGGTCATGGAGGCATATACGATGTGCATGGCTCTAGCATTCAAGGTTGCTTTCATCAAGGTGGCTTCATCCCATTCTTCAATGTTTGTCTTTGGTAGAATGTATGGGTTGTTCACCATTTGCCACATCTCGAGACTTGATCCTTGGATGAAGAATTGAAGTCTTCTTCTCTAATAGAGGAAGTTGCTCCCATCAAAGATTGGAAGGCTGGTCGAGAGTCTCCCTCCTAGATAGTCACCCATCTTCTCCTACTTGTTGAAGTATGCTTGGAGAAGACCCGCTCTGATACCACTTGTTGGATCCTAGATGGGTGATTAGGTGCTCTAGAGGGGGGGGGTGAATAGAGCTGAAAGCACTTAAACAAAACTCATTAAAACCTTCAAATATATGACAAGATTAGGTTGCTAAATAGGCAATTTGAGTGCAACTAAATCATGCATAGCAAGGATAAGAGAGACTGAACATGCACCAATTAGACAAGCTATTTAGAGTGGTTCCACACTTCAAACTAGAAGTGTGTCAGTCCACTTGCCTAGAGAGGTCAACCTATAGAACTTCAACCAATTGCACTCTTATTCTCATTAATAAGACATACAATACATGACCAACAAAGGACTTACCTATCCAATACAAAGAGTCTTCAACCTTACCAAGGACTTACCCACTTTGCAAGAGTTTTCGGCCTTCTCCAAGGACTTACCCACTCTTGCACAAGTCTTTGGCCTTGTAGGAATTACCCACTCTTCTTGGATCTTCTACCTTTGACTTCACCTTCACTCGGAGAAGCTTTCCACCAAGGACTTACCCACTTGAGCTTGAGTCTTCTGCCTTCTCCAAGGGCTTACCCACTCTAGCTCCAAGTCTTCGGCCTTGATCTTCACCAAGGGACTCCTTCCCTTGTTCTTCTTCACCTCTCTTGGACAAGAGAGAGAACCTTCATCTTCATGATTGATATGGAGAGATGGGGAGGTTGTGGAAGTGAGAGCTTCACAAAATATACAAATGGGACTAGCTCTCTTACAGATTTCCTACTCACTCTAATGGATGTAGCAAGTGATTAAGCTTATAGAGAGAGAGGAGGCTGTAGGAAGCACTCAACTATAGAATAGGAACCTCACAAAGAGTTTGCAATGAATGCTCAACCTTGGAATGAAGCCCAAGGGGTCCTATTTATAGCTGGGGATGCCTCTTAGCCTTTGGGAACACATGAGAACGAAAACTAGCCGTTTTGTGGCTTGCAACGGATCTATTTTCACTTGTTGCAACTCCACAACAGCTAGAATCACTTTTCTGCACTTTTTCGTACAGTCTGATCGGCCGAGTTTATATAAAGGTAACTCGGCCGAACCACTAAAAGACAAGGCTGAAAGCTAGACTGTCGGCCGAGTTCCTTTGGAGAAACTCGGCCGATCGGTCGACTTTCATCTTGGACCGATCAGTGGATCGGCCGAGTTTCCTAGCTAGAAACTCGACCGAACGGGAATCGGCTGAGTTTGTAACTCGGCCGATTGCAACAAAAATTCCAGAATATATGGATCGGCCGAGTTTGGAATTCGGCCGACAAAATCCCTGTTATGGGTATTTTGGAATTTTCGTTTGACTATACAAATGATGGATTTTTGTGTCCCAATAATTTTTCTAAGCTTAATTACAAGCCATACAATCATTACAAGTGATTACAAAGCAATTCTAAGGTCATTTACATAGAGATCCCAAATTGCACACTTGTAGCTATTTTGACTTGTCTTTTCTCCAATTTGATATGCGCAAGTTAGGGCATTTGGAGTGTGTCTAAACCTAATCTGAAATCACTCAATGTAGAAGCATTAGACACCAATATGTGGAATGGTTAGTCATCATCAAAACAAGGGTTTAGTCAATTTAGACGTGAGTCAACATTGACCTAATTGACCTTGAGTCAACATTCTCCCCCTTTTTGAAGATGACAAACCATTCCATAAATGTATTGAAAGCTTGTACGTAAAATCATACCTTCGGAGAAACCTAGGGGTTTCAATAGGATTGAGCTCATATGCTCCCCCTCAATTGATGCGCATGGAGTTCTCATACTCCCCCTCAATTGATGCTATTTCTCCTGCATGGTTAACTTTCATAACATTTATAGAAACTATGTCTTCTACTCATATATGTTCTACACATATATGTCTTCTCCCATTTACCTTCTCCCCTTTACATGGACACGCTTCTTTGCTTCATGTAAGACATGCCTTCTCCCTGTTGTCAAAAGAAGACATATCTTTCTCCCCCTTTGTCATTTCAAAAAGGTGGGGGTGTGAAGAAACTAAGAAACACCACTTGTTAAGAGAAAGAAGATAACAAAAGTTATATAAGGAGAGTAGAAGAGCACAGATAGGGGCTTGTCCAAGCATAGAAAGAAAAGCAAGTTAAAGCATATACTTGAACAACCCAAAATGCAAGATGAAGTGCTGCAGAAAAACAATAAATCACAATTTTGACCCTCAAGATGATGGAATTTGACCAAAAACCATCGGAGCTCATGGCAAAGCCATGAGTCTTGCTCAGAAGGGTGTTTCCGCATAAAAGGCACTATACGTGTAGCAAAAACTGAAACTGGAGCAAAATCTGCATAAAATCCAAAAATACTCCAATTTCTACATATAATGTAGCTCTATGTGCCCTGCATCACAATGTTATGCAAGTAACTCAAGATAGTAGATATGCAATTCAAAGAACAATCTTGAGCATGTATGAGATAAGATAAAAGCATAACATATAGATGATCAAAGATGGCAATTATTGACAGGGTTAGAACTACATGTATATGAACTACTAGTAGATGATATTACAAGTTAGGACTACTAGTAGGATCTAGATCATAGCAAGAGATACCAAAAGATAAAGCAAGCTATGAGTAGATGTAGAGATATATCCAAACAGAGAGATATGCAATTTTAGAAGCATGAAAGGATATAACTCACTAGATATGCATCCTTACCATAAGATGATTACCCCTAAGAACCTCAAGGTTGTATCAAAACAAGATATACACCTAGAAAGATGTAGCAAGTTAGAGCACAACGGAAGCAATTTTTAGACACAACCAAGAGATCCAAAGAGATCATCATCAAAACCTGCAAAACAACTCAAAGCAAGTAATTGCAAGATATATATATACCAATTTAGAGCAATTAGATAGATAGAGTTGTAAGCAAGATAGGCATTTAGAACATGGAAATATGTACATATAAAGGTACCAAATGAGAGTGCCAAAGAATAAGGCTATTGGTTGAGAAAATCTAGTTGAGAGGGAAATTCTCACTCAATAAGCCAAATTTATATTCTGTGCACAGTGTAATCGGTTGAGTTCTGTGCATTGGCAACTCGACCGATGACAACTGCTGGCAACACCCATTGGTGCCTATCGGTCGAGTTTCAATAGGGCAAACTCGACCGACAGAGCAGCTGTCAAAAGACATATATATATCATAAAAACACATTTAAAGGCATGCTAAAAAAACAAACCATATCCAAACATGTCTAAGAAAGTTAGTAATGCACTATAGAAGCATTAGAAACAGTTTTTGAGCAAGAGTGTGAAGAGAAACATAAAATGCCACTTTTGACTCAAAAACCATATGTATAGTGCACACTACCTTGACAAAAACAAGTTAGGATTGGTTATAAGCAATAAAACATTTACCTTTGTGCTTACCATTTCCTTTTCCACTTGTTTTCACCCTCTACACATCTCACCTTTCTTTTTTCATGTGGATTGAGAAGTCAATTTGCAATTCAATAGCTCAAGTCAATCCATTTGCATGTACCTACAAGAAGAAAGATGAAATGGTCCCCAATCATGTTTTTGGGTCCGGAGGGGTTAGTTTAGCAACCCAAGTCCTATTGCTCTTGGGTGCTTTCCTAAAAGGACAACAAGTAGAATAATGACCAAATTCATTGCAATAGTTGCATGTGCCCATAGTCTTGGAACTAGAGGATTCTCCATGAAATATTGGAGGTCCTTTATCTTTGTTGTTCCCTTGACTACTATCATACCCTAAACCATGTCTACCAATTTGTTTAGTAGTATGGTCTAGGATTTGATTAAGATTCTTTTTACCAACTAAGAATCTTTGCAAAGAAGATCTTAAACTATCATTATCATGCTTAAGAGAAGCAATATTAGAGGACAATTGATTAATGTTATCTCTAGCATGTAGAAGATCATTTTCTAAGCAAATAGTTTTAGTTAAATAAGAATCTTTATCAATATGAAGAGCAGCAACATCATTCTCTCTACTAGTAGAACTAGAACAAGATACATGCCCATTGATTTTAACAAGTAAGGAGGCATTTTCTATTTTTAATTCATGCAAAACAAAATCTTTGTCTTTGTTTTCAGATTTAAGAACATTAATGTCATGCATGAGAGAATCAACAATTAGAGTATGCTCTTCATTAGAACTAGGCATGAGAGGTTGAGCTTCTAGAAATTTTATCTTATCAAGCAAACTAGCATTTTCAAGTTTAAGAGAGTCTACTTGGCTAAGATAATCATGTTTATCATTAAGCAAGCAAGAATTTGCATGTTCAAGATCATTTAATTTTACATACAAATTATCAACAATTTTAGCAAGCTTTTTCTTTTTCTTTTGAGAAGACTTAAGAGATGCACAAATATCATGAATGAGATCAATCAAGGATTCTTTATCTAAAGAGTCTAGATTTACCTCATTTGAGTCTTCACTTGTTGATGCTACAAGAGCAAAATGACATTCTCCTTCATCACTAGAGCTTGAGCTTGATCCTTCACATGAATCTTCACTTGAGCTTGAGTTGGAGGAGCCGCTTGAGCTTGAGTGCCATTTCTTCTTGTGAAGATGGGTCTTTTTGCCTTGTGGGCAATCTTCCTTGTAGTGACCCTTCTTTCCACATGTGAAGCACCGGATGGAGGAGGACTTGTCTTTGTAGAGTCTACCCTTGGAGTACATGGCATCTTCTTTAGCTTGAGAGGATGGAGAGACTTTTTCCATGATAGCTTCAATTTGAGCCTTTATTTCAGCCTTCTTCATTCTCTTTAGCTCTTTCTTCTCTTGTCTTTCTACTTCCTCCCTCTTGTCAAGTGTGGCTTCATGTGCTTGTAGATTTCCAATGAGCTCTTCAATAGGAATATCCCTAAGCGACCTTGCTTCTTCAATGGAAGTTACCTTGGATTCCCATCTCTTGGGGAGAGTTCTAAGAGTCTTTGAGTTGATCTCTCCACTAGACATAGGATGTCCTAGAACAGCAAGACCATTCAAGATGGTGTTGAGCCTTGAGTACATGTTGGCTATGCTCTCTTCCTTTCCCATCTTGAAGTTCTCAAGCAACCCTTTGAGCATGTAGACTTTGCTTTCCTTCACTTGATCTGTCCCTTCATAAGTGATGCAAAGCTTCCTTCATACCTCATAGGCCGTCTCACAAGAGGAAATCCGGTTGAACTCGGTGGGGGTCATGGAGGCATATAGGATGTGCATGGCTCTAGCATTCAAGGTTGCTTTCATCAAGGTGGCTTCATCCCATTCTTCAATGTTTGTCTTTGGTAGAATTTATGGGCTGTTCACCATTTGCCACATCTCGAAACTTGATCCTTGGATGAAGAATTGAAGTCTTCTTCTCCAATAGAGGAAGTTGCTCCCATCAAAGATTGGAAGGCTGGTCGAGAGTCTCCCTCCTAGGTAGTCACCCATCTTCTCCTACTTGTTGAAGTATGTTTGGAGAAGACCCGCTCTGATACCACTTGTTGGATCCTAGATGGGTGATTAGGTGCTCTAGAGGGGGGGTGAATAGAGCTGAAAGCACTTAAGCAAAACTCATTAAACCTTCAAAATATATGACAAGATTAGGTTGCTAAATAGGCAATTTGAGTGCAACTAAATCATGCATAGCAAGGATAAGAGAGATTGAACATGCACCAATTAGACAAGCTATTTAGAGTGGTTCCACACTTCAAACTAGAAGTGTGTCAGTCCACTTGCCTAGAGAGGTCAACCTCTAGGACTTCAACCAATTGCACTCTTATATTCGTTAATAAGACATACAATACATGACCAACAAAGGACTTACCTATCCAATACAAAGAGTATTCAACCTTAACAAGGACTTACCCACTTTGCAAGAGTCTTCGGCCTTCTCCAAGGACTTACCCACTCTTGCACAAGTCTTCGGCCTTGTAGGAATTACCCACTCTTCTTGGATCTTCCGCCTTTGACTTCACCTTCACTCGGAGAAGCTTTCCACCAAGGACTTACCCACTTGAGCTTGAGTCTTCTGCCTTCTCCAAGGGCTTACCCACTCTAGCTCCAAGTCTTCGGCCTTGATTTTCACCAAGGGACTCCTTCCCTTGTTCTTCTTCACCTCTCTTGGACAAGAGAGAGAACCTTCATCTTCATGATTGATATGGAGAGATGGGGAGGTTGTGGAAGTGAGAGCTTCACAAGATATATAAATGGGACTAGCTCTCTTACAGATTTCCTACTCACTCTAATGGATGTAGCAAGTGATTAAGCTTAGAGAGAGAGAGGAGGTTGTAGGAAGCACTCAACTATAGAATAGGAACCTCACAAAGAGTTTGCAATGAATGCTCAACCTTGGAATGAAGCCCAAGGGGTCCTATTTATAGTTGGGGATGCCTCTTAGCCTTTGGGAACACATGAGAACGAAAACTAGCCGTTTTGTGGCTTGCAACGGATCTATTTTCACTTGTTGCAACTCCACAACGGCTAGAATCACTTTTCTGCACTTTTTCGTACAGTCTGATCGGCCGAGTTTATATAAAGGTAACTCGGCCGAACCACTAAAAGACAAGGCTGAAAGCTAGACTGTCGGCCGAGTTCCTTTGGAGAAACTCGGCCGATCGGTCGACTTTCATCTTGGACCGATCAGTGGATCGGCCGAGTTTCCTAGCTAGAAACTCGACCGAATGGGAATCGGCTGAGTTTGTAACTCGGCCGATTGCAACAAAAATTCCAGAATATATGGATTGGCCGAGTTTGAAATTCGGCCGACAAAATCCCTATTATGGGTATTTTGGAATTTTCGTTTGACTATACAAATGATGGATTTTTGTGTCCCAATAATTTTTCTAAGCTTAATTACAAGCCATACAATCATTACAAGTGATTACAAAGCAATTCTAAGGTCATTTACATAGAGATCCCAAACTGCACACTTGTAGCTATTTTGACTTGTCTTTTCTCCAATTTGATATGCGCAAGTTAGGGCATTTGGAGTGTGTCTAAACCTAATCTGAAATCACTCAATGTAGAAGCATTAGACACCAATATGTGGAATGGTTAGTCATCATCAAAACTAGGGTTTAGTCAATTTAGACGTGAGTCAACATTGACCTAATTGACCTTGAGTCAACAAGCTCAATATTCATATAATGACTCACATGAACATGGTCATGCATTTCTCTAGTCTCACTTATCGATAGGCGTTGGATATCTCGTGTTATATGGGAGGGATAAATTTCTTCTACACCACTCACAATGTGTAACATGATTATCATCACACCCAATCACTACATTTATGACAACCTTTTTTAAGATCACGTCGGGCAGTGTCAAAGCATGATGATTGTCACATCACCATTGTAGTGAATTTAGATCAAAGGACAACAACACCATTGTCGCATTTGAGAGTTGATTATTACTATCATATAAAAGTCCATGAATCACTCTCAAGGTGGGTTTGTCCAATACACTTGTGCTCTGATAATTACCAATGTGTATGACTTGATGTCCAATACCTATGACCCATGGGACTTGGTCATCATTCAACACACATACTAGTCTCACATGTATTATTATTGTATGATCCACAATAATACATGACTAGGGACGTATGAGAATATTATTCCCAGCGTCCATTAGGATCTCATGCTTAAGTCACGTACTTGAAGTGCCATGGCTTTAAACCAATCATCCCCTAAGGACATTTATTATGTACGTTAATATCACAAGAATTAATTGTGCATCAATAATCTTCAATTGCCTTCTTTTAATCAAACCAAAAGTATAAATGTCCCTATAGCCATCATATAATTGTTGACTTCCAAGGCATATGCACCAAAATCTTTAGCATATATAAGACAGTTAGGGCTTCCTAAAACTTATTTATATAAGCCCATGCTCAAGATTATTATCTAAAAGAATTTGATGTATAGTTTATTTGTTAAAAACATGGTTTGTATCATGATTTCATCTAAATGTTATCATAGAAAAACACACACGAAAGTTGTGACCAAACATGTATGCACATGTGCCAAAGGATAAACCATATTGTTATGATTTAGAATCCACCCGATCTGCGGTGACTTCAAATTATTCTAGTCCTTAAATTATACACAATATTTATCATTTCCTTAAAAACATTGTATTGAAATCCTCAATATGTGGAAATATTCTATCCAAGCTAGACCTAAGATAAATAAAAAAGATATGTTGGTGAACTAAAAGAAGCAAGCCCACACATCACCAAGCAGATGTAACATGGATAGGGATCAAAGTTGTTGACACACGAGAATATGGTTGGATGTTAAGGGGCTCTTCCTCACTATTTTGTTATAAATTGGAGGTGGTTGAGTGAATGGCATGGACTTTCACACCTGTTCATGCTCGGATACACGAAAGCTGCATAACTTCTTCCTACGATCATTGGAGGTGTAGGGAGCATCCCACCACCGGTCTGACATATCCTCCTATTTTTGGAATTGTTTTCCTTCCTCCACTTGCTTCTCTGGTACCTCTTCATCCTAGAGAACTTGGGGGAAAGTAATGAGCCAATTGCCCTAAATGAACCCAGTTGTGTAGTGAGTTGATGGTGGGCATTCTATAAGATCTTGTGGTTGTAGAGGGAGTTAGAGTAGCAAAATTAATGTTGACATGGGGGCAATAAGATATAAGGCCACACCTAGTAGGAAAAGGTGAGGCATTAATACTTCTATCGGGACAATCAGGGAAATGTTGGGTAAATAATGATGACATAGATGATATGGATGATGATATAGTGGATAATGAAGACATTGAAGTCAACACTTTGATGATGAAGTGGAGGCAAAGGATGTTGTAGCATCATTGTTTGACTTTAAAATTTCTTCATTTTCGGTACATTTGAATCAACATGTTGGCATGTTGTTTCACCATTCTTGGTTAGAACAATATACTTCTTAAGGGTGATTGAGTTTGCATTACATTTTAGTACTTTATATTTTTGTAGTTTACATCCTTTGTTACTTATATTATAATTGGTTTAGCATTTAAGTCATTATCTAATGTATGATGATCTTGATATTTGTCTTTTATAATAGACTTTGAAATATAATACGAAAAATCAACTATACTCTTTGAAATGTCAAATGACAACTTTAAATTGCATAACCTTCATTTCTTACAGTTTTTTCATGCCAGTTAGCTTTTAGAACAATAACTCATTACATAATGATATTATTCATCATTACAACCGATTTTGAGGATGTTAGGTCCCTATTTAAGATATTAGATCATATTTGTAGATATAAGCATAATGTAACATTATTCTATACGCATATATAACTATGTAGATAATCCATGCTAAGTTATAGGTGTACTTATTTTCTATTACTTCATATTCTGAGACCTCTATGTAAATTTTTTCTTATAGTATGATTACCACACTTCCCCGTCTCCTCTATATAAGTGTGGTTCCCTGTCTCTGGAGATTGAGAGAAAATTCCTTGATAATCAATATGGTATTAGAGAAACCACAAACATAAGTCCTAATTGACTTCTAGTCCATTTTCCTCCTGCCGCTTTTTTTTTCCTTTAATAGTTGACGTCTGTCCGGTACATAATTGCATCGAATCCGACCTTCCTCTTTCAATCAATGGATACCTTAAACTGGAGCTGCTCCTAGGCCCTAGCGGTCTAGGTGACTAATTTTGTGTCCCCCTCCGATTTTAAGGGAAATCGGGTGATCTTACCCTCCCATGGTGTCAAGGAGACCAGCGAAGACTCCCCACAGTCAGTGGCGGAACCAGAAATTTACTACAGGGGGGGTTGAGTTAATATGAATCGTGACAAATCTTAGTTATATATATACACAAACAAAATAATTCGTATTTCGATAAATTAAGAAACATCTAACATAATTTCAATTGCCTCCAACATACAAAATATAATCTATTTATAAAATATAAAATTCAAAAGTCAATGACATGATATAATTAACTATGTTAAAGTAGTTCACTGATCTAGATGTCTATAATTATAAATAATAATTTATTTAACTATGTACTTCAAATTAAACACTTAGAAGATGAATAATATAGTCATTTTCACCATCACTTAATTACTGTGTCATATTATCAATATATAAGAAGAATGTCAATTATATATATAATTCAAAAAAATCGCCTTTTTTAGTAGAAGCAGACACTAAAATATAACATGACACCATTAGGTGGATGGTATCATATAGGAAGACCCAAATAATTTTTGTAGTGGTCATGTTTTATACTATAGGGGATATAAGTATGATTTTACTAGGTAATTTCAATTTATTTTGACATTTTGACACAATGATTGGTATGGAAAAACTTCAGAAAGAGAAAAGAAGGAATAGATTTATTGAGTTTATTTAAACACTAAATGTTAGAGAAGAAAAGTTGAGGAATCAAAAGTGAAGAGAATGAAGAGGAAATAATAATCCATATTTTAAGAGATGACATAAAGAAACGATAATATGTTTTTGTTGATTTTTATTTTACATGGTATCCTTCTTTTTCTCTCTCTGTATATTAAAAAAATATATCTACAATATCGAGTTTCCTACTATTTTCTCTCCTTCTTAACCCACATTACAAATGCTTCCTTTTTTTGTGTATTATGTGAATAATTAAAAAATATTTAATATGTTTTTTCTGTTCTTCATAGACATAAATATTGGCGTTGTCTTCTAAAGTTTTTATAAATTTATAATTCTTGGTACTTGCATTAAGATTTTAATATTTAGATAATATATAACCAAGAATATATGAAATATCATGTACCATAAAATATGTTTCAGATTCATTTTTGCATAGAAATATTGATATTTTCTTATAGAGAGTGATTGACTAACAAAAATTTAAATTAAAATATTTAAAGAGAATGTAATTTTTTATATACGTGCAATCATTTTTTTCTATTTTCGTATAATTATAAGTTAGTGAGTTGACTCATGTTATAGTTAATTATATATTTAAAATAAATAGTCAATATAATTGCATTAGACTTTAATTAACACGTCAACATAATTCATGTTAATTTTTTTATAAGCTTCATATCACATTTGAAAATTTTTATATATTAAAAATATATGCACCCTAATCTTTATAGAGCTTCGCTTGTAATTATGTGGATAAAGTGCATAAATCTTGACACAAATTAATATGAAGTTGTTAAACAACATTTAGTAGGAAATAAATAAAAGATAAAATATCTTAATCTCATTATTGATGATATTTGCATTGATGATATTTGTATCAGGCTTATAAATTTTATGATTTGTAAGATGATATAAGACATGATCTTCAAATATATTTAGTCCAGATCCTAAAACAGATTGTACAAAAAAATAATATAATTAATTTTATCACTAAGATTAAAAGACGTATTATATGTAGTATAATAAGATACTTTTGCAACATTTTAATCTTCACATGGTATCATAGTAATAACAAAATTATATTTCTTTCGGAGGAGGGGCTTCAGCCTGGACAGCCCCCTCTGGTTCCGCCCCTGCCCACAGTGACAGCTGCTACCCAACAGGGATTTCCCCCCGTTTTGCCCCACCGAGAGCTAGTACAGTATCGCTCTAGCGTCCTACAAGATTTATCTGTGGATCCCTTCACATTTGAGGGGGCTTCTACACGAGCTCCTTCCTGATTGGAGCAGTACAGAATGGCCTATATTCTGCAAGGCAACACTACGCACTATGAAGTGATTACTCTCTTAGGCTTCATCATATTTTTATGTATCTCAAATCACACAAGCTTCTTACTAGACTCGTCATCCTCGGATTTCTTCGCACAAAGCCTATTGTGTACCTCTATTAAAAATTTGTTTATTTCGACATGTTACATTTCGATAGATCACATATCTCATTTTTTATTCATTAGTAGCATCATTTCTTCAATGTTATGCTAGTTGGTAATTGACACAAAAAAATACATGTAATTATATGAATCTTGAGATAACTTTTTGTCAAATAGCCGATTTTACTGCACTGTAGTAGTTTTTCCTCAAAGTTCTGCATAATTTCCTAACTTTCAGCTTGTCCGACTCATAACAAGTGTAAGTTCCATATTTGTGACTTTGCTAGCCGCCACCAGTTCCTAGTATTTATTTTCTGGGAGGTGTGTGTGTGTAAAAAGCATGTCTCTACTACTTCTAGTTAAAAGTGTATAGGAGCCCGAACGTCCTGTTTATGAAGTACGTATGGCAGTGAGGGAGACACTCATAACAAGTCTAAGTTACATATTTGTGACTTTGCTAGCCGCCACCAGTTCCTAGTATTTATTTTCTGGGAGGTGTGTGTGTGTAAGAAGCATGTCTCTACCACTTCTAGTTATAAGTGTATAGGAGCCCGGACCTCCTATTTATAAAGTACGTTTGGCAGTGAGAGAGACACTCCTGAAAACATAGGTTTGCTGAGTACGCCAAGAGACCCATCATATGGAGACATTCTGAGTAGGATGGTCCTAAATAAAAACAAAATGTTTGGTATAGTTGAGAACAATCTCGGATCCATAGAGAGTAGGTGAAGTTTTTCAGTTAAAAGTTGGTTAAAAACATACACCGGTAACAATATTTCCTTGATGACACTATACAATAAGAAAAACAGAATATCTAAAAACCTTGCAGAGAAAAGGTATATCAGGCAAACTGTTTCTTCAGAACTTTCTTAATCAGTATCCAAAACTGAATCGACATCAATGGCCTTGTAGGAATCAAAAGCCTTCCTCCATTTCTGAGTCATCAAAATACACCTCATTTTCCATTGGGTAGGAATCATCTTCTATATCAGATGCAAACATAGATATTTCTTTGTCTTCATTGTATCCAAAAGAATTTTGACGTTGGTTGTCAAAAGATTTATTCCACCTCTTGATCCCTCTTTTCCTTCCCCTATAACTGGTAAGTCCCAGGATTTTTTCTTTCCAAAGCAACAGAGGGCATTTATCGATTAACTCAGAACCTTCATATGCTTCATTTAGGAAAACATGAAACCTCTTCCCTCTTTCAGAGACATAAAAAATACCAAAATGCTTCAACAGAAGCCTCATCAATTTCTGTGGCATTACAAACTCCCTCTGAAAATGAGTAAGGTGGTCGGTGACTAACCTCTTGTCAACTGAAAAACTCAGCAGTTCATGCATGACAGCAACTGCTCTCTTGTCAAACTCTTCTGAACCAGCAGCTAATTCCCGTGCATCTGCATATGGCGACAAATAAGGTAGCTTCTGAAAGTGTTCAATTTTTCCACTGATCTTATAAACTTTTTTGAACTGTTGAGGGTATTTCATGGTGAATGGGAGACAAAGGACTCCAGATGCACCTGGAGCTTCAGGACCTTCAACTGACGAAGCCATCTTCTCCAATTCAGTGATTGCCCAGTCTGGATTCCATGACACAAGCTCCAAGTGCTCCACATCATCCCTTTTTACCATCTTGAAATGTTCAGGAAACTTGTGTATCCAACCTTCCCTGAAACAGCAAGGCAAACCAAAATCCCTCCTGAAATGCGCAATCTTGTCAAGACGAAGCCTTTTGTCTACTGATATCATCAACATCCTCGTGACACATTCAACTGCCTTGCTTTGGTGTGACTCCAAAAGCCCAGCTTCCTCGTCCATCAAATGGGTCGCTTGTTCAGTGAGACTGCACCAAACCTCGCCTTTCCTGTCCTTGTAAAGCTCGAATAGCTTGGGTGACTTCCAGATGAAGTCCGAGACCTTGTAGGGTTCCTTTAGGTTGAGTTCCTTCTTGTACCGCTCCATCCTCCTTAACTGTATTGCCTCTTCTGGTTCCTTCCTCAGAAGTTCCATCACGAAAATCACCTTGGTGAAAACCTTCCATCGTTCTGTTGCTATTTCCAGGTCGTGGACTCTCTTCTTGCTGCTCCTGTCTTGCACTCTCTTACTGGTGGTCATCCACCTCATTTGAAAGGATGCATTGATTGAGACTCCTAGAAATGGAGTGTTTCTCAGCTTGCAAACCCAGTTGGGCATAATTGCGGCTACAAGCTTCAAGATTACCGTCTATAAGATGATGGTTCATTGAAGAAAATCATCAAACACCTGTAGTACCTTCGCTTCAAATGATCAATTAATTGACTGATTCAAACACACGTCGGTCCTCTCTCTCTCCCTTCTAATGCTGCAATTACCCTACAAACGCCGCCGCCCTTCTCTGGATCCCCTTTTCCCCAGAACCGCCGACTATCCAGCAACACGCCGTCCAGCCCCTGCCTGACAACCCGTCAAGTTCTTCTTTGCCAACCTCCAGGGCTGCAACCAGATTCGGAGCCTGCTGCTTGAAAGCAGTGACTAAGCCCCGCCTGTGCTAGGACAGGAGCTCGCCCCGAACCTCCAGGACAAGAACCTTTCTGATATCTCCCAGATAGAGCTGATGACAAGTCACGACATAAACGTTCGCCGAGCACGCCCGTATCCTTCTTCACCGGCTGCAGGGAGGTAAGATGCAAGTGATATCTTTCGCTAGGAGGCAAGAATATGATGATCTTGGTGATTGCCGCGGCCGTAGCGGTGATGGCAGTGGCCGTTTTGAGCCTGTCTCCTGTCTCTTATGGACAATCAAACGAGCATATTGACCATCAAATAGGCTGTCACTTGCTAGGTGTGGCTGAACTCTCTAAGACCCGGTCGGTTCTCTCTAGCATTTCCACACACCCCCCTGCGCACTAAGATATCGGTTTTCGTGGGTGTCATGGGAAGCCACTCAACATCCCAAGTTGCTCAACCTTCGTTCCAATCTCCTCTCGTTCATATTCATAATGAATCCTTTAATGTTCGCCAAGGTGTCATTCTCCACAAATCTCGAATGTTAGGAGACAAGCTTGAAATGATACATAAAATCCTGAATATAAAATAAAAATGATTTTTTGAATAAATCAAGAACTGATCTTATTCATCCTAAAATCCGTTGGAAACTACATTTGCGCTCATACATCACGGGTCAAAAGAACAAACACAATCCAAAACAAAAGAAAATCCAACTCCCAAAAATAGTATCTATACAAGAAAAACATCTACGTGTCTATCCATTCCGATCTATGTAAGGTATACTCTTTTTATGTAAACTAGTCAAAAGGCATGTGCTAAGCACGTGCTACACAATTAAATTATGTAGGTAAAAGAGAATAATCGACTAACTTTTATAAGACTTTTTCTAATTAGTAGCACGCCATTAGCAAAATTATATGTATTTTCCTTCTTATGTATGTGTGGTTGACGATTAATTATATGGTGACTCTTTTCAATTTGTAGCACATGATCTTTGTAACTGTCACGACTACTTTTGCTCCAAATAATTATGTAACTTATAAATTACAAGCACCTCGTTAAAAGATAATAACTCGATTAATTATTAGTTGACTCCCTCCAACCTAGAGTATTAACAATTCATATATAATAATTTTTTTTGTAGAATTTGTCTAAGAGAACGTTGAACATTAAAATTATCTCTATCCAAAAAATGGTATGCAAGTAAGCACACAAAAATATTAATATATGTCATTAGCAAAATTATATGTATTTTCCTTCTTAAGCATGTTCAGTTGATGACTCCTTCCAATTTATAGTATGTGATTCTTACAACTATCACACTATGTTTGCTAGAAAACATTATGTAATCAATATGCACTATAATTTACATAAAACTCATTAAATATTTTAACTCGATTAATTATTATTTGACTCCCTCCAACCTAGAGTTTGTTATTAGTGTAGAGTTACACACTTTTTTCTTTTAGACACGTGTCTGTTGGCGATTAATGTATAATATATATTTTATATATAATTTGTAAAAGAGAATGCTAATATAAAAATTATCTCCACTCAAAAAGGTTGTGCAAGTAAGCATACAAACATGTTAGAATAATTAAATTTATGTCGATAAAAGAGAACAGTCGACTAACTTTCATAAGACTCTTTGTAATTAGTAGCATGTCATTAGCAGAATTATATGTGCTTTTCTTCTTAAGCATGTTCGGTTGGAGACTAACTACTTGCTGACTCCTTCCAATGGATAGCATGTGATCACTGGAACTATCACAACTGTGTTTGCTAAAAAAATGTACTATAATTTACATGAAACTCACTAAAGATAATAACTTGATTAATTATCATTTCACGTGATCACTGGAACTATCACAATTGTGTTTGCTAAAAAAATTTACTATAATTTACATGAAACTCACTAAAGATAATAACTTGATTAATTATCATTTCACTCACTCTAAACTAGAGTTTGTCATTAGTAAAGTTACACACATTTTCCTTCTTAGACATGTGTCAACTGCGATTAATATATAAGTTAAAAGTGAACGTTGAATATCAAATGTTCTAAAAAAAGTCAAATCCAGGTAAGCAAACAAACATGTTAGACCGCTCTCTCATAGACAGACTGTTGAAATGTGTAAACAAACTACTAAAATATGTAGACCAACTAATAAGATAAGTAAGCGCACAAACTCCCAGAACTCAGATAAACATAAATGAATGAGATGGTGTCAATTAAACAAAAGAAGAAGAAAATTTGTGGTTAAAAAAACATAGTAAAAGGATGCAGTTGAAGCATCTCGAAGCCCAGCTGACTCCCTTTTATTATAGATATATAAATATATAGACATGGAACTAAAAATATGTTGTTAGGATTTAGACTGGATCAATAAGTTCACATAGAAGCAGACACGTAAGTGTGTAACCTGTTGAAAAAAAGTCTGATCAGAAGTAGACACACAACCTATTCAAAAAAAAATTAATCATATACAGACACAAAGACCGGTGAAGCATGCAGACGAGTAAATGAAAAAACTAACCCAAAATTTAAATAGAAGAAGTAAAAAAAATTAAGCTAGTACCGGTGTATGAAAAGTGAAAATTGAAAATTGACAAATACACAGTTAGAGAAACACACGTACAAAAAAGCATAATATGCTTTTTTAGCGTAGATTGATTCCCTGGTATTAGCAAGACCTTAAAATACATACAATTGATTTAATAACCATCAACTTACTACTCAATAGTCAACCTAGTAGCTACGTGGCTGTGACGGAATATTACTACTAAAATTGCATTGTACATCCAGAATAGACCTAAGAAGACATGATCCCAGGCGGATACTTGGCATGTTCCTCCTCCTCCCGATCCATCACAAGGAAAACGAAAACTAAGATTTGCTTTATCGGGTATCAAACGCAAGCTGCAAGCAAATATGACACATTTTAATAGTATCAACACAGTCACATGGATCGTACATGAATGTGATGTACCAAAAAGTCTGCAGTCCCTAATGGACTAGGTAATAAAGCTACTTTGCCACCTACTGCTACTAACCCAAAATTTAAATAGAAGAAGTAAAAAAAAATTAAGCAAGTACCAGCATATGAAAAGCGAAAACTGAAAAAGAAAAGCGAAAACTGAAAACTGACAAATACACAGTTAGAGAAACACACATTTTTTAGAGTAGACCGATTCCCTGGTATTAGCAAGACCTTAAAATACATACAATTGATTTAATAACCATTAACTCACTACTCAATAGTCAACCTAGTAGCTATGTGGCTGTGACTATTTCATATAAACGATCCAAGTAGTATATGCTCAGTTTGATAACCAACCGAAGCAACTTGATCATATCAAGTCGGTCTTATCCATAGCTAAAAAGTAACTGGGGCACAAAGACAGACGCATAAGGAAGCACGCTGGCAGTATAAGCAGACAGATACGTAGGAAGGAAAAGCAAACAGACTAACTTGACACTTGCGTTTATTCATAGGGTTGTAGTAGACTCAACGGCACTTTGATACGCAGAGGAGGATAAGCTTTACAAAACTACCTCCTTCTCCATGTGGCACCCCATCTGCCTATCTCTCGAGTCATTGTGTCTGCCACCCTTAGCACATGGTAACCAATGATTCCTTGGAACACCACAACATCTTTAATCTCCCTAACAAAAAAGAATTATAAACCAGGAATGTGAAAACCGGATGCTGGAGGGAAATGTGTTTCAGATTTAACCTGGGATACATATAGAATGTGAAAATGGTGGCTGAAGACAGTCTACAAAAATGAATCCTTACATTAAAATTAAAATTAAATAAAATATGAGGAATTAAGCCAAAAAATAGAGAGGCCTAAAAACTTTCTCGTTTTTTATATTAGTTGTTTCCTAGACGCCTTGAAATTCTTTTTCTTTAATATTATCATAACTAGGTGACCGACCTAAATCGTGCGCCCAAAATAGAGAGGATCCAGAGTAGTCAGACTCTTAAGATTATAACCCGAAACTCAAGCCCCCACAACTATTATACGGGGTCTGACGTAGTAATCGGGGCCAAACCATAGGGACAAAGTCGACTGGTGTTAAGTATGCAGAGTCTCACACTCATATACTCCGGACAAATAAATGGTTTTAAAAGGTTGTTCCCTAAGGACCGATGGTGTACAAGTCAAAACAAAAAAAGTTAAAGGAAAGAAAAATAACTACAAGAGAAAAATAAGAACGAACGGTAGAAAACAAAGATATGGAAGGAAACTTGGATCGAGTTTCACCTACTAAGGTCTCTCACCAACATACAAAACTCACCCCCCTTCATATACTCTTATCAAGATTACAAGCAGTTATAGAAAATATCTATTCCCTCATCTCTCGAGATAAGGATAGATCTAGGATCTAAGGTGACCTCCCTCTCGAGATAACAACCTTACAACCACAAAGCAAACCATATGACCATAAGCTTTAGCAATCCAACATTCTCATGCATTCATACTACTCCATAACACTAGATAAAGAAGATACTACCCTTTCGAGGTACCAACGATCAAACATCACAAGATGGTAGCTAAGCATACAAGTGAAGCATTAAGAACAAGCGTATAGAGATAATCTTGATATGAGCATATATATATATATTCAAAGGGAAGCAAGAATATACATGTTGGGAGAGCCTTAGTGGCTACTCCCAACCCGAGTTAAATTTTTAGCCACACATATTAACGGGTAGCATAACGGCGTTATAAAATGATAGATACATCACAACTACAAAGAGTGAAGGGGATACAATCGTAACAGAGATGATAGATCTATATGGGAGAGAAGATGATGATACACCAATATACTCCTTCGAATCTAGATCTGGAATGGATGGTGTTAAGGCTCTCCTTTCGAAGAAGAGGGCAATCAGTCTTCTCTCTCCTCAACTTCTACCTTCAGAGATCCAGGACTGATCTGATGGATGAGAGTGGCTATTGAATTTGGCAGTACTTCATGGTCCTTGATGATCTGATGATGTGATAAGTCGAGGTGGGTGGCCTATTTATAGGTGTTTCCCACCGACTTAACCATCCATACCGTGGTTGAGGTTTGATCTAGGTCGAGGCTTGATCGTGGTCGATCGAGGCATCACAATGGTTGGTCGAGTCAGCACCTCGATCGAGGCATCACCTTGATCGAGACTGGGATGAAACACCATGGTCGAGATACTGACCTCGGTCGAGGTCTGATCGAGGTCGAGATGAGCGGGTTGTAGGTTGCGACCGGAAAATGGCATGAGTGTGACAACCCTGAATTTTATGGTTTTAATACTCAATATAGTACTTTAAGACCATGGATGTTTTGAAATCAAACTGAGGATTTGGTTATTCAATTACGAACTATTTCCACCTAAAAGGTATGACTTGAGATATTCTTGATGATGATTGGAAATAAATTTAAGATTTATACATTTATTTATAGGGTTGCGTGAGGAATTTATTTGCAAGATCAAGTAATGGATTTTGAGACTAAAAAATTAATTTAGCTTGTGTCATTGTGAGCCTATGTCTAAAATTTCATGATTTCTGGGGGATGCTATCAAAAGATATGCAAGTTCAAAGTTTGAGAAAATAATGAGGGCATACTTGATGATTTCAAATACTAGGATATAGTATGACTTAGGTCACGTGTTTACTATACTACAACACAACCTTTTCTATTCTGTATGTGTCGCGAAGCCTATGAAGTTGACTGTCTGTGAGGTTGTCCCTCACCTTCGAAGATGGAGGAACAAAATGTGTCATCTTAGATCCGATTAAGTTGGGGAGATCATTGAAATTTGTTGGCCGAGGTAATATCTACACAACAACCTGAACAAGCTAACCACGCACTTCCCCCTTTCTATGAATTGGCAAGGAGAACGGTTCCCTCTCTCTTCCAGCAACTTTGTGGCTTCAGGCTTGAGGGGAAACCATTAGATCTCATCGGAGATTCGTCATCCATGGCTTCATCTCTGCAACCTTCTTCGAGTTTGGCCACCAATCCCTGCAACATGTAGATCAAGGCCGAGTATTTGATGGAGAGAATTGAGAAACCCCACCATGTTTTGGAGATGGCATCCACTTTCAGAGGACCCGCGACCGCCTGCAATGCAAATCCAAAGCCCAAAGATGTGAGGAGAGAGAAACCCCAATTCCTTCCATCCAGCTCCACCGCACCTGACAACCTAGGTACGAGGGTGATCATGGAGGCAGATGACCTCATGCAGATAGGCTAAGATTATACGCACTCCATGGAAGCACCGATCGCCCTGAGTCCCTCGCCTGAAGATGAGTCGCGGCGTCACCCCTGTTCCTGGAAGCGAGGTAGAAGCATGGAGAACATGAAGGTGTTGCAAGGCGACGTCAATCATGGAAGCAATATCCCCTTTTTTCCACACAGCAACGTCGAGCCAGCTACCATCTTGCCAACGCCTCATGTGTCTTGTGACTGCGGCACTGTGCCCCTCTAGAAGGAGTAGTAGACAAGAATCTAGACGTGATACGGAGATCGCGAGGACAGTGGGAGGGCTATTCAACCCTCTTGTAGGCCCGTGCCAATTCAAGTGAACCGGATCAGAGCTGGGTCCAATTTGATGACCCGCCTGAACCGGACCAGCCTCCTTTTGGCTAGCCACAAGAGTGCACCGTGGTCCTGGGTTTATATGACAGAAATCTGGACCTTCCATGCACGGATCTGACGGCTCCAATAAATCCCAAAGGTAAATACGTGTTTATACTTTAGAAATACTTTAAAACTTAGGAAATGCCTAGTAAATAGCTCCCATGGCCAATAAATACCTGAAAAATACCTATGAATATAGAAAAATGTCCCCTTTATTATTGGACCCTTAAATCAGGCTTTTGAAGCACAATTACTGATGATATTTTATTTAGATGATAATGCTTCATTTAAATGGTATAATTAGAAAATGATTGAGATTAAATCTGAAAAAAATAAGTTTGACCTATGATATTATTTATAAACTAAATGTGGACTCCTATCCTAATATTGTTGAGAAATTTTATGCCTTTTCTTATTATTGCCTAATTACATGTTTAATCCTCATAATAATTATAGAAAATAGGAAAAGTATCAGAAAATTATGAAATATGAACCAGACCCTTAGAATGACATATGGATCACTATAAAAATACCAGAGACACATTTTAGATCAATAACATCTAGATTTGACCTAAATCCTAAATTGAACCTAAATGCCATTAATAATGATGAACCTTGTATTAATGATGCTCAATTATATTTAATCAGGTCATGGACAAAGTTCTAGATGATCCAAGATGATTAGAATTCTCTGAACTTAGGTACGTGGATATAATTATATGACTAGATTTGCTGGATGTTAAATATATGTACTTGCTTGCTTGTATTTGAAATACATTGTTAGATGTAGATCTATATGTATTGTCATTTCCGCCTGGAACAATAAGAACACTAAAGAAAGAAAATGGAATGTAGTTACTGATGGTTCATTAATCTCCCTATTAGAGAGGGAAAGTATTAATGTTGACTAGCACCTCCCTAATGGTACAAGGTACGCGGGGAGATCCCTAATGGTACAAGGTACGCGGAGATAGGGCCCAATAATATA
Organism: Alisma plantago-aquatica; assembly: GCA_963693085.1. Classification (NCBI taxonomy): domain Eukaryota; kingdom Viridiplantae; phylum Streptophyta; class Magnoliopsida; order Alismatales; family Alismataceae; genus Alisma; species Alisma plantago-aquatica. The sequence continues at coordinate 1,286,375,675 of OY856409.1, forward strand.
TGTTTATGCTAAGTCCACCATAGTAATACATGTCCATTGAAATATGGTTAATAACTTGGGTTTACCTGATTTTCTACCTAAAATAATGCTTTGATTTTTCTTTCTTCTTTTTCAAGTATTTTAAATATGCCAGCATAGTATAGTATCTTTAACCACGTATCAACTTTATGTTGATTCGTTGTTTCACGTATGTTTTAGGTTTAGAGCTAGCATGGGATAAAAGAACAGGGTGTGAGCAAGTTGTTTAGGTTACCTATTGTCTAGGATTCTGATTAGCATACATGTTCATAGATTGTAGAATTTTCATTCAATAAGTAAATGTAAATCAATTTGTAATAATTCATATTGTATAATTATATGTGTTGAATGTTGAGTATGTTATGGTTGTATGTTCATGTATGCGTATTATGCTTCTGCATCGCTTTCTGATATGATTGGATGATATTTTCGGATTCTGACATCTCATTCCTAATAGGGTTTGGAGAAATCAAAATCTGGGGACGTCACAGTTGGTATCAGAGCATGAACAATAGCTACACCTGACAATTGCTCACCATGAAACATAAAACTAAATTTCACCTTTTATTTTAAACCCTAGAAACTTAGTAAGTTGTCTATAGGGATAAGGTTTGACTTAGCCTCTAAGTTAGAACCTAGATGTTCGAGAACTAGGTTTAGACAAGTGTGTGAAACCCTTTCCATATAGAGCTCATATGTATCGGGTAGCTACACTAGTCTACATGTTGTTCTCACCATTTCACTAGGTGACATGACACTGGACTATCTACTATGTGTGGGACACTTGGTTTTTCTGATTTGGTTTTGTTTTCCAATCGGCTCGAGCCTCGACAGTTTTCTCTGACGTCTTCTTTCTCGGAGAAAAACTATATAATATTTTATTATATATATATGTAAATATAAAAATGTATCCCTCACACTATAGAGTAGTTAGTGTTTATGCAACCTAAGTGAAAGGGAGTGACATCAGTCTAGAAGAGGGAGTAGTCTAGATTAGATGTCTAGAGTCTTATTAAGATAGGTGATACATAGAGTAAATGATAGAATGATAGTTGAAATAAGTATGTGCAATCTTATCTAAGTTTGATCTCTAATGGTATAAGTTTCCTTATAAAGATTTAAGTTTCATCTGAGATGAGTTCAATTTTAGAAAATCTAAGCTAAGTCTTGATGAAGAAAAGACATACTCCTTTCTTATTAAGGCAATCTAAGTTTGAGATAAAGTTGAATATGCATGAGCCTCAAGCTCTTTTACAAAGGAGGGCCTCCAGTGTTAGGACAAGATACATGGTGAACTCCAGAGAGAGTAAGACCCACAAGGAGAGGGTCATAGGACCTATCCTATGATATATGAAATATGAGATATATCTGAAATGATGTGTCCTAAGTTGGGTTACTCCTGAGTAGAAGAGTTGAGTCCTTTTACATGAGTCAATCCTATATGTGAGATTTGGGTAAAAAAATGTGATGGGTAGAAAATTCATGATGAGAAAGTCAATCCTTTGACTGAGTTAGGTCCTAGCTTGAGTGACTTAAGTCAATGATGCTCATCATTAGTTGTAAGTGAGGTGATATACAAAATGCATGTTCTTGGAGTAAAATGCATTGTGCATAAGACACTCACACATGTTGTCCCTTCTTCTTCTTCTCTTTCTTAATATATGATGCTAGAAACCTCACTTGAGCTATTATGATGATTATGTATGAAAAGTCACTTGTATAAGCTTGACCTATTCTATATTCCCTTCCTATATCATGCAAGTAATATCCAATTTTGAAATCATGATAACCTTGATCTAATATCTTCTCTTTCCCTTCATATCATGCATGAAAGATACAAATTTGATCTTGAAATGAAGATATCTGTGGATCATGATTAAATGATCAAAAGTTATAATTCTTAAACCTCAATCCTTCTTAATAAATGCTTCTAAGATGAGTATGACTCTCACATAATAGAATGAAAACCCTACTATGTAAATATGAAGATCAATCCCCTCTAATGATGAAATCCTCTAGTATGATGTTAATCATAAACCTTAACAGTAAGATGTTAAGTCTGATAATTTTCATTAAAAAAAAAGTCATGGCATGAAACCTTGACATCACCATATGGTTAATAGGGTAAAATATGAAAACTTGAATAATACCTTCTCAACTTGTATGCATTAATAAACCCTATTTCTTAGGGAGATAGGTATGTAAATGTTAACTTAGAAGGATTTTCATGTAATGACTAGGTTGATAAATGATGATGTTGCAACCTATATAAGGTGGGGTGGGTACACCCTAGATACTCGAATATCTTGAGATGACAACATAGGGCAAATCCAAATTTATGATAGGTTTGGCACCTAGAAGTGGCAGCCTACACACATCATGAACTCCTTGATATCACCTAATGGTTGGGATTAGTCGAATTTCGAGGATGAAATTCCATATAAGATGGGGTGAATGTGATAACCCTGAATTTTAGGGTTTTAATACTCAATATAGTACTTTAAGACCATGGATGTTTTGAAATCAAATTGAGGATTTGGTTATTCAATTATGAACTATTTCCACCTAAAAGGTATGACTTGAGATATTCTTGATGATGATTGGAAATAAATTTAAGATTTATACATTTATTTATAGGGTTGCGTGAGGAATTTATTTGCAAGATCAAGTAATGGATTTTGAGACTAAAAAATTAATTTAGCTTGTGTCATTATGAGCCTATGTCTAAAATTTCATGATTTATGGGGGATGTTGTCAAAAGATATACAAGTTCAAAGTTTGAGAAAATAATGAGGGCATACTTGATGATTTCAAATACTAGGATATAGTATGACTTAGGTCACGTGTTTACTATCCTACCACACAACCTTTTCTATTCTGTATGTGCCGCGAAGCCTATGAAGTTGACTGTCTGCGAGGTTGTCCCTCACCTTCGAAGATGAAGGAACATAATGTGTCATCTTAGATCCATTTAAGTTGGGGAGATCATTGAAATTTTTTGGCCGAGGTAATATCTACGCAACAACCTGAACAAGCTAACCACGCACTTCCCCCTTTCTGTGACTTGGTGAGGAGAACGGTTCCCTCTCTCTTCCAGTAACTCTGTGGCTTCAGGCTTGAGGGGAAACCATTAGATCTCATCAGAGCTTCGTCATCCACGGCTTCATCTCTGCAACCTTCTTCGAGTTTGGCCACCAATCCCTGCAACATGTAGATCAAGGTCGAGTCTTTGATGGAGAGAATCGAGAAACCCCACCATGTTTTGGAGATGGAATCCACTTTTAGAGGACCTGCGACCGCCTACAATGCAAATCTGGAGCCCAAAGATGTGAGGAGAGAAAAACCCCAATTCCTTCCATCCAGCTCCACCGCACCTGACAACCTAGGTACGAGGGTGATCATGGAGGCAGATGATCTCATGGAGATAGTCTGAGATGATACACACTCCATGGAAGCACCGATCGCCCTGAGTCCCTCGCCTTAAGATGAGTCACAACGTCACCCCTATTCCTGGAAGCGAGGTAGAAGCATGGAGAACATGAAGGTGCTGCAAGGCGACGTTAATCATGGAAGCAATATCCCTTTTTTTCCACACAGCAACGTCGAGTCGGCTACCATCTTGCCTACGCCTCCTGTATCTTGTGACTGTGGCATCGTGCCCCTCTAGAAGACGGAGTAGCAGACGAGAATCCAGACACGATACGGAGATCATGAGGACAGTGGGAGGGTTATTCAACCCTCTTGTAGGCCCGTGCCAATTCAAGTGAACCGGATCAGAGCCGGGTCCAATTTGATGACCCGCCTGAACTGGACCAGCCTCCTTTTGGCTAGCCACAAGAGTGCACTGTGGTCCTGGGCTCATATGACAGAAATCTGGACCTTCCATGCACAGATCTGATGGCTCTAATAAATCCCAAAGGTAAATACATGTTTATACTTTAGAAATACTTTGAAACTTAGGAAATGCCTAGTAAATAGCTCCCAGGGCCAATAAATAACTGAAAATGCCTATGAATATAGAAAAATGTCCCCTTTATTATTGGACCCTTAAATCAGGCTTTTGAAGCACAACTACTGATGATATTTTATTTAGATGATAATGCTTCATTTAAATGGTATAATTAGAAAATGATTGAGATTAAATCTGACAAAAATAAGTTTGACCTATGATATCATCTATAAACTAAATGTGGACCCCTATCCTAATATTATTGAGAAATTGTAGGCCTTTTCTCATTATTGCCTAATTACATGTTTAATCCTCATAATAATTATAGAAAATAGGAAAAGTATCAGAAAATTATGAAATATGAACCAGATCCTTAGAATAACATATGGATCACTATAAAAATACCAGAGACACATTTTAGATCAGTAACACTTAGATTTGACCTAAATCCTAAATTGAACCTAAATGCCATTAATAATGATGAACCTTGTATTAATGATGCTCAATTATATTTAATCAGGTCATGGACAAATTTCTAGATGATCCAAGATGATTAGAATTCTCTGAACTCAGGTATGTGGATATAATTATATGATTAGATTTTCTGGATGTTAAATATATGTACTTGCTTGCTTGTATTTGAAATACATTGTTGGATGTAGATCTATATGTATTGTCATTTCCGCCTTGAACAATAAGAACACTAAAGAAAGAAAATGGAATGTAGTTACTGATGGTTCATTAATCTCCCTATTAGAGAGGGAAAGTATTAATGTTGACTAGCACCTCCCTAATGGTACAAGGTACGCAGGGAGATCCCTAATGGTACAAGGTACGCGGGGATAGGGCCCAATAATATATGTTTGTGCTAAGTCCACCATAGTAATACATGTCCATTGAAATATGGTTAATAACTTGGGTTTACCTGATTTTCTACCTAAAATAATGCTTTGATTTTTCTTTCTTCTTTTTCAAGTATTTTAAATATGCCAGCATAGTATAGTATCTTTCAACCACGTACTAACTTTATGTTGATTCGTTGTTTCACATATGTTTTAGGTTCAGAGCTAGCATGGGATAAAAGAACAAGGTGTGAGCAAGTTGTTCAGGTTACCTATTGTCTAGTATTTTGATTAGCGTACATGTTCATAGATTGTAGAATTTTCATTCAATATGTAAATGTAAATCAATTTGTAATAATTCATATTGTATAATTATACGTGTTGAATGTTGAGTATGTTATGGTTGTATGTTCATGTATGTGTATTATACTTCCGCATCAATTTTTGATATGATTGGATGATGTTTTCGGATTCTGACATCTCATTCCCAATAGGGTTTGGAGAAATCAAAATCCAGGGACGTCACAATGAGGCACCGTGACCGCAAAGCATCGGTGTGGTCATGAGGACATCGACCGCAGTGGAGGGTCCCTAGTGGTCGATGAGCCATGGTTGAGGTGCTAACTGCGGTCGTGGCTTGATGTGGAAAATGTGTGCAAATAAGATTCTTGGCATAAAGTACTAAAATAAGTGGAAAAAGTCTATAAAAGATATGTTAGGAGAGGCATAAAATATATGCAAAAAGTGTATAAAATGAGATGTTATCAACTCCCCCAAACTTAGAATCAAGCATGTCCTCAGGCTAAGGGTAGGCCCAAAATCATAGAGAGAAGAGCAATTTGTGACAATTTTTTTACAAAACTTAACATTACTGAGTTATCTCATTTTTACAACAAAACTCTTGGGGTATGTTCATTCAATCATAAAATCTCAATCCTCCCCCTTCATAACTAGAGTTGCACAAATTCGAGTTCTTGTGTTGCCTTTGGTAGTAAAAGGTCTCTCCATCTCAACGTATCACCCCTTCCTGCATTAGGTTGCTAGCCATACTAGCACAACATCTCCTTGAGGGGTAGCTTTCACACTCTTCCTTTATTTTCAGTTGGCCCTATGCTAGTGTGTTCGGGTAGACTTTAAGCTTTAAGTGTTTTTCTCTTATCCTAAATTTCCCTCACCCACAATTGTTGTAAGGATAGTGTTGCCCTTAGGGGCTTCTGACATTAAGTCAGGTGGTTGTGTGAGGTTCGTTCAAGATTGTGGGTGGGAAAATTTGGCTTCAAGGTTCTACTTACGGGCACGATATATCTGCATTTGTGAGTGCAGCAATACACCGACCGTGTGGGACCCTTCGGCATCTTTTTGGCACAACTCTCGTTATATATATTTTTTCTTTTCTTTTTGGCTTTTCATATCTCCTCTCTGGTTTGGGTGAGTGGGTTTTTATGCGGTCTTCTGGGCGGCTAAGCCTCTTTTGATCCCAAAGTGGGGATAATTAAACTCGAAAGGGGTAGCTATTTTCTTCTTGAGGGAGGTGAGGATTTTTTGGCTAGAACCGTCAGGTTAGGGTGGTTGGTCAGGAGTATGGCTCGATGAAGTTCTCTAGTTTCCAAAGGTTTCATGAGATTAGGATTGTTACACACACAATGTCTTATTGTAAGAATGAGTTAAAAATGTATTGGTATGCTTCTCGTTTTACTTTTATATGCATTAGTTGCTTGTACATTCCTCTCCAGAAACGGTAGCACTACAACATTTAGTATGGGAATAGACAAACTCAAGGGTAACTACACAAAACTGTGACTCAAAACAAATTTTCCTTAAAGCATAATTTTTTTTGCAAAATCGGTTTGGCGGGAACTAGATTATGTGCAAGTAATTTTTTTCAAAATTTTGAAAATTTAGGATGTTTTGAAAATTAATTGTACCTCTCACACCTGTTTATGACTCCTCCCCCAAACTTATCATTCACCCGACTCGAGGTGTCAAAATTAGTGTTAGGTGTATAAACAGGCTTGCTTTATTTCTGTTCACTTGTCTTGGTGGCCCACTTTGACTCGAGGAACATGCTAGTTTACACTCCGCATAGTGGGTGGTATTGCTCATATTGCATACCCTCCACCTTTGTGTTCATTGTGGCTAGGGACATCATCCATGCTAGACAATAGAAGTCGCAGTCGTTTGACAGAGGCACCTACTGAGGGCTTCTGTGGCAGAACTACGTCTTCTTGAAGTCTTTGCCTTCTTTATGCTTGTACCCTTTGTCACGACTTTTCAACATCCCTACAATTGCCTCAGCGCATGTGAACACCTTTTCTTCTATAGGTGTCTTTGCAGTAGTCATGTTTGTTCTCTTGTTCAGTGCAAAGGCTGCGTCTGAGCTGTTGTATAATACCGCAGTCCTTGTAATGATATTGACTACTAGCAAGGTCCAATGGTTGTCATGAAGGATAGGCAAGAATACTTAGTCTGGGAGAGACGTCGCTAGGCATTGTTGTAGGCGTTCCTTTTTCCCTGATCTTTTGTCTCTTAGGATGTCATCCACTAAAAGAAAATATGTCATGTGCACATTTGGCATGTTGTCATTTAGTAGAGCTTAGTAAGCTGACATGGTGTTGACTGAGAGGTACCCTTCTATTTTCAACGTATCTCAGAGGTCATCCTTCAACATGCAGATGCCATCCCTTTCAAAGATCACCTCTACTAGTGTGTCATCTTCCTTCAAGGATTTCATTATTATATTTAGGGATTTTAAAGATAGGCTCACGCAGCTCCATCTTTCGGAATCCTTGAAGGTTGGCACTATTTCCCCAGCCAGCCCGTCTGGTTTACTCTCAGGAAGATTATCTTCTTCTATCTCTCCTTCTTCTGGCTGGCCCGCTAGAGGTTGTTCTTCTTTCTCTTATGCCTCTGGAGGCTGCTCCGACTTGAGTTCTGATATTCTTTCCGCAGCTACACCAGTGTCAGTCGTCCAGTCTTCCTTCCAAGTTGTTGCTCTAGCTGGCTCTATAGGATTGATCCACAAGGTTTTGAGTTCCTCCCTCCATGTTTTCTTTTCAGGGAGGGGAATTTCTTGGTGAAGCCTCCACAATATTGTGTCTGAAGGCATCGCTAGGTTGTTGAAGAAGCGGTGGTCATAGATAACCTCCATTACATATATACCACATACTCCATGTAGATCTTCCATGTAGAGATCTTCCAGCAAGACTCCCGTATTGATGGCTTCCATCATCCGTAGCACTATGAAGGCGTAGTCCCCTATTCCAGCCTTTTCTTGGGGGACCTTCTTGGAGATGGAGAATTGCTTCCACATCCCCTTATGTCTATTGTTTGCCGATTGTATAGCTCTTTGCAGACATAGAGGCACCTTCATGATATCCCTTGTTTCATTGTTCTTATAGATCAGGGAGGTGATGTCCAGTTCAGTTGTGTAGCAGTTGAACACTGTTGTACAACTTTCGTATAATTTGACAACAATCAGTGCCCAGTGCTTTACAGTCCTTATGAGCAGGACCACAAATTTAGTTTCTTCTTTGCTCACTGCACATTGTAGCTCAATCACATCAGTAGCTTTATTGTTGTCATCGAATAGGAGTCCTTCTAGATGTGTGGTGCAGTTGAACAGTGGTTGTACTTTATCTGGATGCAAGAACTTTTCAAGTAGAGTGGCACACGGTACATTGAATAGCTTCTTATGTATGTGTGCACTTTTTAGGAAAATCCCTCTGAAGTGATCTCTGTTAAGCGACCTACCCTTGTTGTGATAGTTAATATCTGTTCCAGGAAAACTGTCATCCAATATGTCTGTGAGGATATGGACATCTCTACATGTTATCCTTGATAATGTGGTCATGTCCATACCCTCCATCTTGCAGGGTAGAGGAGGATCTACACCTAATTCTACTTCATCGACTGATATGCTCTACTTATTGACTGGCTCGAAGAAAGAGGCGAGCCCACATTCCTCATCTTTTGAGTTGCCATCTTCTGTTGCTTGTGCTTCTGTGGGTGATTCTTCTGTTGTAGGAGGTTGAACCCTTATTTCATTTAGTATTTGGGTTGTTTCCCTGCCTTCATCTTTCGTGGACATCTCTATAGTTATGTCTTTTATTGGATTACTCGCTTCTGACGGTTGCTCCAGCTCTGCAACATTGAGTGTGGCTAACATCGCGGCCATTTTTTTGTCATAGAAAGAGTCATATTGATCATACTGCTCCGGGTCTTTCAGGAATTCATTGCAGATATCCATCCCAAATGTTAGGTCATCTAAGAATTTGTTGAGATCTTTGATTTCTCGTGACGTAAGATCTTGTGTCGCTAATGCTTTCTACTCTGGCAATGACGACATGCTTGGGATCCTCTGGTACAACCTTATCTTCTTCTGGGTTGCTGTTTAGATTAAAACCCCTTGATAATGTATTTGTCTTTTTTGTCTTGAGTCTGACTGTGGTGGTGCTTCCTTTGCCTGTGGTTCAACCGTCAGGGAGGTCTTCACATTGGCACTCTCTTCTTTTTATGCTTCTCTGGCATGGTTCTCCCCACATCATCATCATCTTTGTCATGGCTCGAAGGGATCAAAGAAGCGTGTGATGTTGAAGGGCTTGTCAGACGCTTGGTCTTCTTTCTCTTCTGCCAGTCGTCTATTTCTTGGCATTCAACATATAGTTGTCGGCATACTTCATCTAAGAGTTGGCATTCCTTTTTTAGGCCATCCAACACTTCCTTGTACCCCTGTTGCATGAGCTCCTCGTCAGCTCAAATGGTGTCCCGCTCCTTCCTGAGGTCCGCCATCTCATTGGTGAGAGTCTTTAGCACCCCCATCAGCGCGTTCTGGGTGTTCATAACCCCTGGCATGAACTGGGAAAGTGCCTTAGTTCTCTCGTTTAGAGTTTGTACCTGTGTAGTTAGTGTACACAGGGTGGAGGTAATATTTAGATTTAATTCAGAAGTTTAATGCATGTGTTGCCACATGACATGAAACTTATTGCCCAGTACATCACTGAACGTGTGTGGGTGTTGTTGTTGCTGCTCCACATGTGTCGTGGATGCTCTGGGCTCCTTTGGTCATGGAGCCGGCATATCTGGGCTAGGAGTGCTCACCTCTGGTTGTCCCAGCACTTGTATAATCATGTCTGGCATCACGAGATCGGGTACAGCCTCGGGGTCCTCGCATGCTTGGTTTATTTGGCCTCAACATGTTGTTCTATTGTTGTAGGTTCAAGGTGTGCATGGTCAACCTCTTATATGATTTTAGCTTTAGGTTGGCGCCCTTCACTCGTTGTTGTCTCGGCTGGGAAGCGCGACGAGGGCAGCCTCTGGGCAATGGGCTTTTCCGATGTCTTCTTCTTCTTTCTTATTGTCAGCTTATTCCTTTCCTATGGCTTCTTTATCTGTATTTCTAGAGATTTGGCTTTTTCATCCTTATCACCAGCTATAAATGATTGGTCTGCAGTAGTGTGGATGGCCCTTGAATACATCTTGTCGATATCTTCTTGAGTGGGTTGTAGCTAATGGGCATCGTAATATGCCATTTCTAGGAGGGGGAGGAGCGTCTGGGAGCAGCTTTGTTTGTTGAAGAGTTTATTTCCCTTCTATGCCAAGATCCCTGTGTTGATGAGGGACTTTATATCGATCTTTGTATGCTCCTTCATCTTCTTATACTTCATCAATAGGTCTGCATCCATGAAATGCTTGTTGTCTTTGTAATTTGACCTCCCATGCAGAACTCCTTTGTATGTTCTGCCTCCCCTCCCACTACTGATGATAGCTCTCGATAAGGATTCTTTTTATATTCACCAACTTCTTGTTTAGCATGGACCATATTATGAACATGTCCCTTTTTTTACGCCTCCGGTCTCTGACCTTGTGAAGATAGTGTTGGCAGTTATCTTCTACATTACCCTGATAAAGTATGAGGTGATGAGAGTCTCTTGGAGTTCTTCGAATTGTGTTATTTCTCTCCCGCCAGCTTTTCCCACATTCTGTGGTTGTTGTACCCAACTATGTCCTTTTCTCCAGGCACGGCGGAGCAGGCTTGTACTTCTTTAGTTTTTCTGGTGAAGATTGTGTTAAGCATGGCCTTTGTAATTGTGTGAGACTTTCCTCCTAGTCTCACCTCCAGTTTGAATTCGTCGTTGCCCTTCTTGCATTTGCCGTCACTGACTGGGAACTTCTCCAATGATGACAAGAATTCTACCGTCAGTTGTGTTAGGTACGGGGCTTCTGAGGTGCATAGGGTGTGTAGATTCGCACCCTCCAAGAAGTTGATTACCCTGTCGTAGAACCCCATCTTCTTGAAGTCTTTGACGTATAGGTATCTTGTAGGCCTGAACTCCTTTTCCTACAATATCCCGTCAAACTACGACTGGTGTGTAGGGTCTCTTGGCACGAATGTCGACCTTTTTTGGTTGAGGGCCACCTCCTCAGTCTCTTCTACGTCCTCATGGGATGTTTCTTTCTCCTGCCCTTTTAGCTTCTCTACAATTGTCACTTTCCTCTTTTTACTGCTCTTTGCTTCCCTAGGTTCAACCTTCCTCTTTTCTAATTTCTTTAGCCCAATTTGGAGGCTGGTATTCAGAAGTCTCCTTCTGGGATGTGTTCGGGGACTCCTCTAACTCTTCTGGTGTCTTGTGGTCCATGATGTAGTCGTACTTCTTTTTCATCAGCTGCAACTGAAGTCTTTTTTTTGGGGAGAGGTTCGGATTATCTTTCAAGGCGTTTGTTATCTTCTTGAGGATTTCCTCTACCCCCTTCAATGAGGTTTCCTTCTTCGTCAGTGTGTCTTTAGTTGAGGTCGACATTATGAAAGTTTCAACATTAATTTTGTCATTAGCATAATTGTATTAGCTTTTAATTCATCATCATCACTTTTATTCTATTATCATATATATATATATATATATATATATATCTGTGTGTGTGTATGTATGTATGTATGTATGTATGTATGTATGTATGTATGTATGTATGTATGTATGTATATTTTTCATTCAATGCTCATAATGCCGCGACTGCGGCCTTAAGCAGGAGGTGTGTCGTGATTGAGACAGGTGTCGCGACCGCGACATCACCGTGTAAAGGTATCAAACTATCAAAATTTTATGTCGCGACCGTGGCATGGAGGTGTCGTAGTAGTGGTGAATTACAACCAATCAATGTGTGCCTCAACTATGGCCAAAAGCACCATGACTGCAGCAAGTGCCGCGACCACGGTCGTCACTCAACTGTCATTCACGCTTAAGGGGCACCATGACCATAGCCAAGGATATGGTGCCACGATCGTGGTGGAGGAGTACTTGTTCGATTGAAGATGGTGATTACGGTCTAAGACCTTGTTTGAGAGACCATTAGCCAAGGCCAAGGCAGTGGGGTCCCGCCAGTCAAATCTCACCCCTAAACCCTATTCTAGGTTAAACAGCACCGTATGAATCGCGAATGAAGGAAAAATGCCAGCGAGTATTGTTGAGCTAAAATGAGGCGGGTCATGGCAGCTGTCATGGCATTTCTCGAACCGATAGGTCATTTAATGCACGAAAAAGACGGCGAGGCATAAGAGAAATGGTGATTACCAATCAACGGTAGTTGAGAAAGTGCTAGACAAATACCTCAGTTGGGTTAAACGACTCTAAATGGCAGTTAAGGCGGAAACTGTAGGGGCTCACTACGGTGGAAGCGCTACTTCGTCGATGAGGGTCTGAATTGGACTTGCTCATTGTCTCACACACTTGCATCAAGGAGCTTTGTTTGATAATTTGGGAATTTCAGAGTTTGAGTGAAAGAAGAACCATGTTTCGAAGGTTTTAACTATATATACCCTTGGGTACTGTGACCGTGGCGTGAGGATCGTCGCGACCGTAGTCATGCTCCTTCTTTACATACGCCGTGACCACGGCCCATCACTACAAAGAGAAGGTACCATGACCGTGGTGTACCCCTCCTTGACCGCAGCTTATGTCGCGACTGCGGTCCTTCCAAACCAAATTAACAAACAAAAAAACATTTAAAGAAAAAACTTGTACTTCCAAACAAAGCCCCTTTGGTAGAGAGGGATTAAAATCCATAATATATTTACACTCCTACTAGATGTGGAAATATGAAATATTAGAAAAAAAGAGGTACATAGATCATAATACTAAAGTACGAGATAAGGGAAAACATGAACTAAGGAAAACAACATAAACTTGGGTTGCCTCCCAAGAAGTGCTTGTTTAAAGTCTTTAGCTTGACTTTCTCTATCATTTGTCTTCATTCTCCTTCAGTAGGTGAAGTTACTTCCTCATTCATTCCACTTGTTATTGGGCTAGTTTCCCCCAAACTGAGTTCTATCCTCCTTACAAAAGATTTGTCTTCATAGTATCTTTTCACTCTCTATCCATTCACATTGAAGGTTCTTGTCTTATTTCCTGCTATCTCCATTACCCCCGATGGATATATTTTCACTACAGAAAAAGGACCTGACCACCTTGTTCTTAGCTTCCCAGGAAATAAGCTGATACTTGAGTTGAATAAAAGGACCTTGTCTCCTTCATGAACTTCTTTATTCTTCGGATGGGCATCATGCCAGACCTTTGTTCTCTGCATATAAATCCTTGCATTTTCATAGGCGTGCAGCCTCAACTCTTTGAGCTCTTAGAGTTGAAGGAATCTTTTTTGACCAGCCTTATCGAGGTCCATGTTCAAAAACTTGATAGCCCATAGGGATTTGTGTTTGAGTTTGACCAGTAGATGGCATGACTTCCCATAAATTAACATGTAGGGTGTTGTACCTATAGGTCTCTCATATGTTGTGCGGTACGCCCAAAGTGCGTCGTCGAGCTTCATGAACCAGTCCTTCCTTGTACGACTGACAGATTTTTCTAGTATCTATTTGATCTGCCTGTTTGATACTTCCACTTGCCTTGACATTTGGGAGTGATATGGTGTTGCAACCTTATGTTTCACCCCATACTTTCTCAACAAAGCTTCAAACTACTTCTCACCGAAGTGCGACCCTCCGTCGCTTATAATAGTGTGTGGTACTCTGAAGTGTGGAAAGATAGTTTTCTCAAAAATCTTAATGATTGCCTTGGAGTCACATGTTTGAGTTGCAATAACCTCAACCCATTTGAAAACATAATCAACAACAACAAGAATGTACTAGTTCCCCTTCAATGACGGAAAAGGTCCCATGTAATTGATCCCCCATACATTGAAGATTTTGACTTTTACCCAATCCACCATTGGCGTCTCATTCCTTCTGCTTATGTTTCCCGTAAGTTGACATTCCTTGCATGTTTTGACAAATGACGCAACATCCTTGAAAAGTGTTAGCCAGTAAAATCTTGATTGCAGAACCTTTGCAGCCGTCCTTTCCTCAAAAGCTACGACCGGCTAACGTACGGCCCAAGCTGAGTAGGAAAGAAAGGGTGTCACAGTGACCAGGCTCGGGTGACTGTTTATCAAAAACACAGGTCTCTGCAAAGTCGTAAGACCATGTATGGGGGCGTCACAGTATGAAAGGCTTCCTGACCTTATTAAAGTTACCAAAAAATAAACCCTTCAATAGAGATACTCTACTGAGATCAACATAGGTGTGTCTAACATCTGTCCAATCAAATAACAATATATCAACAGGAGTTGGGTGTGGAGACCATCAGACCATGTTCCAATAAATGTGGCAGGGGCTTCCTGTAGCACATTTTAACCCAGCATGAGAGACAAGGTCAAAAAGAAAATTGCTTGAACTACATCATGACAAAACTTATTGTTAGGTTTTGTGGAGGAAACAAATGTAATGGAAACAATAAAAAATTTCTCCGCATACCCTACTAGCAGATCTCATCGATAACATTTTATTTGAAAAGAGGGTGTGTGAATATACCTCATCCTAGAGCAAGTCTGGAAACATCTCTTTGTACGGTGATATGTGTATCTCCTCGTGTGCACAAACGGTCATTGACGACGTCCTCCAAACACAAGAACTTCAACGTTTGTGCCTCTAATTTGTCCACCCGAAGGGACTGGAACTCCATGTCACGCTTCCTAAGCCGGTAGGAAGGAGTATCCTTTTACTAGATGACGTGATAGCATCGTGGTTGCTCTCCTTCTCTCTCTTGGGGACGATGACGACTAGGGTTCATGTACAAGAGCATTATCAAAATATGGTCGTCCTGAACCTATAAATAACAGAGGAAAGGAAGCATGGTTTCCCAAAACCCTTGGGAAAACAAAAGTTTGTGGTTGCATTTAAAAGGAGATGCTTTTGGACTATTAAAAGATTATTCTGGAATCAATTAACCAATTAATCATGTTAATTGATTAAAATAATTTTCGTCATCTAAATTTGGTCAATCACTCAGGATTAGCCAGCCGACTTAATAATTTAAATCTAGATAATTGGCTTAAATATTTTAACCAATCAAATCAGATTATATTCCAATCTTATTCTAATATATTACCTAAATGTTTTTGTAATCAGTTTAATTTGAAACATTTCCAATCACATTCACAATTATACTCCTATTCCAATACATCTAATATGTGTTCCCATTAGGATCCAAATTATGTTGGAGTGATACTCATAATCATATATGATTTCACAAGAAATGATTGGTATCTAACAAGACTCCATTGCTATCCAAGTAATTGGCGATGTTGGAGAATAACTTCAACCTACAATCCATGCTTGGTGTTATAGTGAATGTATACTTCTTTTGTCTCTGATGTCCAGATTTAACTCGAGACATGGAATCATCATCCTCTTCAACATTTAATCCATGTTCCTTGAACTAGAGCAGACTGTATGAGATATTTGTAAGCTCAATATCACATATTGACTCACATTGGCATGACCATGCATTTCTCAGTCTCGCTTATCAAGTGACTAGAATATCAAACTCCTATAGGAGGGACAAATCTCATCTACACCACTCACAGTCATCCCCATGTGTCACAGTGCACCAAAGCACCACCTTTATGGCAACCTTTATTCAGGATCACAGTGAATGTTGTCAAAGTCCATCGAACGACATGTGATTAATATAGTGATTTTATGTCTAAGAATCACAATCACCACCATAATTATTAGAGATGACTCTAGCTACCAATTGTGGTTTCCATGTGTCACTCTCAAGGTGAGTCTGTCTGATACACTATTCTTTAACAAGTATCTATGTGCTTGGTTTGATATCACATATCATGACTAATGAGATTTTGTCATCAACCAACACACACTCTAGTTTTAAGTGTTATTGTTGTCTATTAGCCTTCCAAAATAACATACGACTAGGGACATAACAAGAATGCATATACTCTTGACATTTGTATGATCTCATTATTCAGGTCATCAACCCGAAAGCATACATCATTGAGTAATATCATTCTTTAGAAATTTACCATGTTACATTAGTATCTCACAACTAAATAAAATAGAATAAATTGGATGTTGCCTTTATTATTAATCAAATTATTTACAAGATATGCCATTACAATTATCATATTATTTGCTCTGTGGGCATACATACCAACACTTATATCTAGGGTGTATGTTGCAATGTGTAATATGATCAATGAAGGCATAAAGGTATACGCAAAGTTAGAAATAATCATCGTGATGATACTAGGGGATCATGAGCTAGTACCAAACGATATCTCAATACTCAACAGGTGTTGTGGACAATCCAAGGTTGTCTGTGGGAATGACAAGTAAGAAGTCGTATGCGTGATATGCTTGTAGATAAGTGGGAATAGCTCATTTATGTCTGGAGAGACCACTTGTATAAAATTTTTGGACAAATTTTATGTAGTAACATCTACCAAAATAGCTTCAGAGTGGTAGAAGGTATCGATGACAACTTGGAACAATAAAAGAATGACATGATATTATTGATGAAGGCATGCACAGAGACCAAGGAGGTTCATGTATGGACAAGACCAACCTCTCGATGAATATGGTCTCGCAATTCATGGAAGTGTAGAAAGGAAACATGGGAAATTTTACATACATGAAAAGAGGACTTGATGTCCAACCCTCCAAGAAGCATAGGAGGTGTGGATACCATTGCATATCACCTTATCTTAAAACGTCTCGAACCACAATCAATGAAAAAATTTAAAAAAAACTACGATCAAAATCATCCAAATAGGAGTTTTTCATAATTGGGGGAGTCATTTGAAGTGGAAAAAGTATCTTGGGCATCCACACATGACTATAGAAGAATAAACTTTCACTATAGGTCCTGAAGAAAATCTAAGTGTTCCATCATGGAAAGAGTTCCATGTCAAACATGGGTCTTTTAAATAGGACACTCCTAGAACCTTCAATCCTAGCTTGGGATGGGATTTGTCAGTAGGGAACAAGCCCAAGTATGGGTCTCACCTTAGGTCATCTGAACACCAAAATATTTATGTCTTATCAATATTGATATGAATTCTAAAGTCTGAGCCTCGATCTTGGATAGGAGATCACACCTTAGAAACTTCTACAATGTGACTTGAGTGTGCCATCATCAAGATAGAAGTAAGAAGATTGAGGTGAGATTCATCTTGACTTGTAAAATAAGAGAATGAAGATCCAAATAAAATAGAAGGCCATGTGATGAAGTGGATTTTCACACATTAATTACCCGATTCACTTTTGTACCTTTCCGTGTACTCAAGATTCATCAATCTCATCCCATTTCATCATTGGATAAGAATTATTTTACTTGTGACTCTTTTTGGAAAAATAATGAATGGTAGTGTGACTCCAAGAATTTTAATGATTTAAGAAAATCCATGTGATATGGAGGCTTTGGTGAGTTGATTGGATTTTGGTGACTTGTTTCCAATTTGACAATATTGGGAGCAATAAAGTAATTTTGAGAGGTTGGAAAGACATAGTATCATATATGGGCTTTATTAAGTTTCTTGGAAGAAACATAATAACTAATTTTAAGGAAATTCCTTTTCAAGAAAGAGTTTGGTAGAGAATTTATTTGAGTGGTCAAACAAATTCTTTTTCAACTCTGTCAAGATGGAGGTTTCTTGGGTATAAATCTATGTATAAAATTTCGTTTCATTTAGAGTTGTGATTTGGATATATGAATTTTGGAAAAGAGAGGAAATTTGATTATTGTGGCCTTTTTGGAATTTTCTATAATTGGTCTTCACATTGTTTGATAAAGTAGATTGTCTTCCCATTAGTTCCCGATTGACCAGAGTAACTATGTTAAAATAGATGTTCACAAACTTTAAAATAAGGAAGGCATTTATTGAATTGATTGAAAAACATATGAATTAGGAGTTTGGTTAAACTAGTCTATAGATTAGGAAGTCTTTAATTGGGAGTTTGGTTAAACAAATGAACCTTGTAAACCAGTTTTACTCAATAAAGTAAAGGGGATTCAATTTCCTCAATCATTCAAGTCTTAGAATTTGTCAGGCCCTTTGTACCTTTTCATAAGATGAGCAAGGATGGATTTCAACCCTCTTCATCCTCTCTTTTTCCCTTTTCCCTAGAAGTAAATAAATAAATATGTATACATGGAGAGGCATCGGAGGATAAGGACTTGGGCCCTGGTAAAGACAACATTGTTTTCTCTTGGAAGTTGGAAAGAAGGAAATAATAGCATGGAGATGTGGGAATAATTGTGGGAGAAGAAAGGGTTTTCAAAGGAAGGAATAGAGGTAGAGGACGTTGAGGAGGGGTGATGAAGGTGCCTCCCAATATAGAAGTGACATGGCTAGATATCTAGGCTATTGTAGTAGCTATCGTGAACTAGTATTAGGCTATCAAACCTATAGGGCAAGGGGAGTGGAGATGGGATAATCAGTAATGGAGGAGGGGCTAGCTAGGTCTTATGCAAGTTGTGAAGTTCTATTCATGGTATTTCTCCTTGATAGAGTAGAGGTTGCTTTTGTTCCTACAAAGAGAACAAGGGAGAAATTGTGAAGAATAGAAGGAGTGGGTGTGGGGCCGAGATCGTGTTGCGGAAGAAGAGAGACAAGTTGAGGTCAGTGCCCAGCCAACAGAACCTGGATGGGCTTAGGCCAAGACTAGGCATGGATTATGCCCAGGCAGGATTTGACTAGACCAAGCCAAGAGCTAGTCGGCACACTCGCTACCCAAGTATCTGCTTGTCTCACTCCAACCTTCAAACAAACATCTAACAGACCACTTTTTGTCAACATGAGGTATATCATCCAAAAACTGATAGAAATTTGGTCTATTTTCCAAATATAGCATATGAGTAGTTGTTTGTATTCAAAAATATCTATGTGAATCCAATGGAACTACTTGTGGGACCTAATTCTTATCCCTATTCTCATATATTTATAAAATATTTCATGAGATTCTAAAAACTAAATATGAATCTTTTTTCAAGACTTGATCATGATAACTTAAACCTTAATATTGACTATGATTGTACTCATCTGACTCTGATTCATGATGACTTCAACTAATATTGAGGCTACTCATGATGTCTAATGAAAATTTAAAACTTAAGTTGATGATTATATTAAAGAATTGTAAATGGAAATAGGTTGTGACTTCTAACCCTAATCTTGTGGTGATTGATTATAAGGATGATGGAATCTTATAATTTCCCTTTCTAAAACTTGGGCAATTTTGTGGGAAATATTAGGAATATATCATGAATGTTGACTCTTGTATTTATATAAATGACAAGTTAACCCTTTTGATGATTTAGGGTTAAGTCCCATTATGAACTAGGTGTGGACCATCCCTCAATTTTGTTATTGAAAATGATGGAACTTCATACTAGTCTTCAAACCTTAAAAATATGGAATCTTAAACATGGATGCAATACCACACTTAAGTTCATAAGTGAGACTTTAAGATCCTATTTTTTTGTTCCTTGTGACCTATATTGCAAAAAAATCTTATTTGTCTCTCATCTTGTTGAGTTGGGGTCTAGTCAATCTTTTGACTCCAAAATTGTGCTAGGGTCTCTAATATTGAATAAAAGGTATGCTTTTATCTTACTTGACTTGACTTGACTATGGTATTTCCTTTATTGTTTGATATGTATCCTTCATGTGCACTTTGTCAATGAGATACTTCTTTCTCTATTGAGTAATCTTTTGTTTTTCCTATATATATGTTTATTCAACTTGAAACATAAGAAATGATAAGATCTTACATTTTTGTTGGGTATCACACTTCATTGGGAAGTGGCTAGTATTTCACTTCTTGTAGAAGTGGCTACACTTCTTGTAGAGTTGTCTAGGATGTTCTTCATAAAAAGGTAGCCAATCGCACTTCTTGTATAAGTGGCTAGTATCACACTTCTTATATAGTGCCTAGGATTCTCTTTGTAAGAAGGTGTCATTTCTTTTAATAGTTGGGATATCACTATATTTGTAAGTGGATAAAGAATTATCTTGATACATTATGACTAAAATGGAAGAAATTGTGATAAAATACAATGGTTTTCAATGACTTGATTTTGTGTAAAATGTTTACTTTATTTTTATAAATCTTGTCAAGCACACTTTATTTTGGAATATTACATTATGTTAGTTTTTCTGCTAGTATATGATTGTGTTTTCCATGATTGTGTGTTTGACATTGTGATTATGATATAACATGTGACCAACAAGATCATGCTACACCACATTTGATTGAACTAATCTGATGAAATGGACAAACTCTGCCACCATATCCATGAGCAAATATTTCTAAATGTGAAAAGGGTTGCTTCGTTGTAAGTTTAAGTGTTGTATTGTATTTTCTCCTGTGTTGCCTTTGGGACAAGTTGGAAACTTTTGTAAATTTTATGTAATAAATAAAGAGGAAGTTTTATTTACTCATCATGTATGTTGTTAGTGTGATACATGGGCCTCTCAAAGATGGGCTCTTCAATACCTTAATTACTATCTAATAGGTAGTGGGGTTGGGATTGGGGCAATAACGGATCCATGACAATTGGTATCAGATCTAGACGCACAACCTCTATCTGATGATTATTTAAAATTTCATATCGTGAGGGAACCTAGGAAACTCTAAAGTCCAGAATGATGAAATATGGGGTGTCAAGAATTGAGCACATGGGTTCTGGATAGTACCATCTCATATCAGTCTCATAATGTTGGATGAGGTTTCCCACTCTACCTAGCCATAGTGGATCCAGAACTGGACCTAAATATTCTCCCTTAAAACCCTAGAGGTCTTATGTCATTGCATCTTGTCTCTAAGGACGACCCTAAGCCACCCATTTAGAATGAATTAGGGTGACTTCCTATATTTTTCTCTCTACTTATGTGTCTTGACTTGAGCCTTTATCTCTCGATTATGGGTGGCCTATGATGGGGAAAAACTAAAATTCGAATTACTTCATAAACTTGACTAAATTTGTAAGTTTTCAATGACCAGACTTTTCGACTTGAAACTACATTACGAGAAGTGAAGGTACTTTTTTAATAATGCAACCCTACTATACTTTAAGTGAACTCAAGATATTTAGTATGAAGGTCTACTCCATGTGCATATTTACAATATACCCTTCAAATAAAGTATATTTTCAAATTTTTAGAGATGTTATACTTGGATCATATCTTAGGATTGACTGGAAAATGAGTAGAAAAAATCAAATTGTCTATTCCTTATGTTACCCTTAGCTTACCCTTGATAGGAAGGAATGAAGTCATGATATACAAATATTTTAGAAATTTTGAACCATGGTCAAAGGATGTGATAAAGAGAGGCATTCTCTCCCCCTCTCCCATGCATGTGGCTGAGGTCGAACACCCGGGAGGGTGGTAAACCAAGGAGACAACTGGGATTCAAACACGAGTCCCTTTGTTAGGGGACATCGTGCTTGACCACTTGAGCCGCTCCTTGTTGATTGGTCAAAGGATGATGTGAGTTGGTGGTTTCTTAAGCATTCTTTTGAAATACAAATAAATAAGAATATTTCTACATAGTTTCTCCTTTTGATTATTTTAATGGTGTAGGTGCACATATTCCAATAAAATGTTGTTTAAGGGAAGTGTGTTGGAAAGGTAATTTCATGTTCCCCCTAACTTAACTCACATCCATATTCAAAAGAAAAATATTTTCTTGCAATCTTGATCTCTCTAACCTTATACTCAAGTAGGTTAAATCTGGGAATATTATTGAAATTTAAAAACCTAACTTGGTGATAATTTTGGGGATGGTAATGTTGAATGTATAAATAGGGTAAGGTTTCTATAAAATACCTAGGTCTAGATCATTCATCAACCTTGAATATCCTTGATGATGAAACTAATATTGATATCCCTAAATACTATAAATTGTTGTTTTTAATGAATGATCATACCTAGGGTCTAAATAGGAGTTAAAACCAGAGCCTTGAATGATTGGAACCATGATATTTGATATCCAAATCTCGGCCCTTGAATCCACAATTTTACTTGATCAGGGATTATTATGAAACATGACTCTACACTTGAATTAATGAGCTATGATCTTATGACCTCTAATTTATCAGTGCAATATTATGAGTTATTATTTTGACTATGTCCTAATTATAGTGTTGAGTACTGAAAATATTATGATATGTGATATATGGTCCCAAACTTTTGACATTTTTTTTAAATTTTTGGGACAAAACTCCTTTTGGGGAGGGAAGGATGTGATGAAGTGGATTTTTGCACATTAAATGCCCAATTTAATTTTCTACCTTTCCTTATACTCAATATTCCTTGATCTGATCCCATTTCAGCATTGGATAAAAATTAGATTTCTAATGACTCTCTTTTTGCAAAAATAATGAATGATAATGTGACTTGAAGAATTTTAATGACATATTTAAGAAAATCCAAGTGATATGGAGGTTTTGGTGAAATAATTGGATTTTTGTGACTTGTTGACCAATTAAATTATATAGGGAGCAATAAAATAATATTTGAGAATTGGAAATACATAGATCAGATATGATCTTGAGTAAGTTTCTAACACTAATAATTAACTTTAAGGAAATGTCTTTTCAAGAACGAGTTTGGTAGAGAATTTATTTTAGTAGTCAAGTCAAATTCCTTTTGCTCTCCTTTTTTATCAGGGTGGATATTTCATGGGTATAAATCTATAACTAATTTCATTTCATTTAGAATTGTGGTTTGGGATATATGAATATTTAAAAATAATGTGTTACTATTGCCTTTTTTTTCTTTACTTGATTTCCACATTATCTAATAAAGGATATTATCTTCCCATTAGTTCATGTTTGACCAAGGTAAAAAGGTAAAAGAGACGTTCACAAACTTCAAAATAAGGAAGTTAGTTATTGAATAGATTGAAAAACTCAATGAATGGGACTTTTGTTTATTTGTTCAATAAATTAGGAATTCTTGAGCAAGCCTTTGACCCTTGTAAACCCCAGTTCAATGCAGAAAAGGAGGAAAGGGGGTGTCCATTTAGCCCATCATCCAAAGCCTTAGGATTTACTTAGTCCTTTGTTCCCTCGCCATAAGATGAGAAAGGATGGATCTCAACCCTTTTCCTCGACTATTTCCCATTTGTTTTTGGAGGTATATATATATGTATGCCTATGTGGAGAGGCATAGAAGGACTCAAGCCCTGCTAAACACAACATTATTTCTTCTAGGAAGTTAGAAAAGGGGAGACAATAGCATGACAAAATGGGAATAACAACAAAAGAAGAAATGGTTTTCAAAGGAAGGAATGGATGCAATGGATGTTGATGAGGGGCGACAAAGGTGCCTCCCTATATAGCGCTAGCAAGGCCAATTATAGGCACCATCATAGTAGTTTGTTCCACTGGTGTTAGGTCATCGATATTTAGTGCAGGGGGACGTAGCAGGGAGAATCGATAATGGAGGAGGGGCTAGCTAGGTCTTCTCCTGCTCTTGAAGGTTGATTCATAGTGTTGATCCTTCATGGGGTATATTTTTCTATGTTCTTATGGAGAGAAAAAGAGAGCGATCATAGAGAACAGGGGTGTGGGTGTGGGATCTCATCATGGAAGAAGGGAGACAAGTCAGCTTGTACCCAATCAACACAACCCTCGTTGGCTTAGGCCAAGACTGGGCATGGGTTGAACTCATCTAGTCTTTGACTGGACCAAGACAGACTGGGCCGATGCACTAGCTACCCAAGAATCATCTTGTCTGACCCCGACCATCAGATGAACATTTAACGGCCCAAATTTTTCAACATGAGGTATATCTTCCAACATTGATAGTAATTTGGTTTATTGTCCAAATATAGCATATGAGTAGTTGTTTTTCATCACAAAATTGAACAAATCCAATGGAGCTACTTGAAGGACCTAATTCTCATTCCTATTCTGATATATCCCTAATAGATGATCATTAATTAAGTTCTAACAATCAAATATGGATCTTTTGTCAAGACTTGATCTTGATAGCTTAAAGCCTAATATTGACTCTAAATACACTCATGTGATTCTGATTCATTATGACTTTGACTAATATTGAAGCTAATATTGATGTCTGATGAAGATTCTAGACCTTAAGTTGATGATTACATTAAGGAATTTTACATGGAACTCAATTGTGACATCTAACTCTAATCTTGTGGTGATTTATTCTGAGGATGATAAAATCTTATCATTTTCCCTTTTCTAAAACTTGGAAACCATATTGACAATTTTTTTGAAATTGTTATCTTGGTTTTTGGATCATCTTGTGAAATCTATCATGAATCTTGACTCTTGGACTTCTATGAATGACAAGTTGACCCTTTTGATAACGATTTAGGGTTATGTCCCATTATGAACTAGGTGTGGATCATCCCTTGATTTTGTTATTGAAAATGATATTGGAACTTGATACTAGTCTTGTAACCCTATAATAAGGGATCATGAACATGGATGAGTTCATCAATGATACTTAAAAACCCTAATTTTTTTGTCCTTGTGACCTATATTTTTAAATAAAATCCTTGTTTGACCCTCATCTTGTTGAATTAGGATCTAATTAAATATGTGACTCTAAAATTGTGTTAAGATCTCTACTCCTAAACAAAGGGGTATGATTTTCTATTATTTGACTTTACTATGGTATTTCCTATATTGTTTGATATGTATCCTTTATTTGTACTTTGGCTATTGTATTTGTCTAATCTATTTTGTTCTCTATTGACCAATATTTTATTTTTCATCTATATATGTTTATGGAACTTGAAACAGAAGAAATTAAGAGATCTTACATAAAAATTGAGTATCGTGCTTCCTTAGGAAGTGGCTAGTATTGCACTTCTTGTAGAAGTGCCTAGGATCACTCATAAAGAAGTAGCCATTTACTTTTGACACATTGGATCACACTTCATTTGGAAGTGGATAAGGACTTCTTTGAACACTTGTTGACTAAAATGAAGTAAATTGTGATAAAATACAAAGGTTTTTAATGACTTAATTTTGTGTAAAATGTTTATTTTCTTTTTGTAACTCCTTCCAAATACACTTTGTTTTCAAAAAGTAAAGTATGTTGGTTTTGCCACCAGCATACCAATGCATTTTCAATGACCGTGTGTATGGTTTTGTGATTTTAGGTACAATAGGTGGACCACCAAGATCATGCTTTTGCATCTGATTGAACTACTTTGATGAAAGGAACAAACTCTACCAAATATCCATGAGGGAATATACTAAATGTAAAAAAGGTTTGTTAGTTGTACGTTTGAGTGTTCTCTTGTATTTTCTCCTAGTTTTCCTCCTAACCATGTTGTAAACTCTTGTGAAGTTCATTCACTAAATAAAGAGGAAGATGTATTTACTCATCATGTATGTTGTGTGTGGTTTGTGGGCTGCTCAAAAATGGGTTCTCAATATCTTTAATACTATCTGACAGGCATTGGGACCGGGATTGAGGTAATAACGGATCTGTGACATGGCCCCAATGGATCACCCTAGTGGACACTAGTTGTAAATAGAATATGCTCACTCAAATCCATATAGAGGGAATCTGGGGATCTATGTCAGAACTCAAACCAACTTATAACAGTTGGTCTATGAAGACAAACCTCTTAAAATATGGTGGATATGTCAAGCATTTTGAAGGCATTATTGAAGTCAACAAGAGCCATTGTGATTGTTCTATAATGTTTTTGGTCATGGAAAAGGCAAGTGACAACATGTAGAAAGGATTCAGCACCCCCATAGATACCAACACCAAACTAATGATCTTTAATATGAATGATTGTGTCAAACAAGAAATACCTGACAAAGTTGCACTATAAGTAAGGGGAGTTGGGGTTTCTTCTCTTCAAGATATGAATGAGTGGTGGAATTGGGCAGGGAAACACCAGTAGAGGAGATAACTAGGATGAAAGAATCAAATTGACCGTCCTTGATCTTAGACTTGACATGAAAACTCTAGCATCAAAACACACACACATATATAATACATATATATTACGTATATATATATATATATATATATTGGTGTATGTGTGTGTGTGCGTGTTTCTTTGTTTATCCCTACATAATGTGATAATTGGTGATTATTCATGGATACAAATTTCATGTGTAGTCCAACAACAAAATCATTACAAACATAGTTGACATATAATGTGACTCCAATACCACTATTGGAAAATGGTGGATTGTTACACATTGGAAAATAAATATTTTTCAACGATGTACTCATGCCTCTAGATCTATTATATCCAAAAAAATAGTCAAAACCAAGATGAAAGATAGTTTAAATGGATAAATCTTGGCGTCAACTTTTTATCACACAGTAAGACATGTAGTTTCATTGTTGGTCTTCCAAATACCAAATCAAGTGCCAGATGCTACCACTGCACCATCGGGCTTGTAACAGCAACAAGAAAACCACACATTTTCTCCTTTGGTGAAGATGATCCTCCAAACTCTACACACGTGATTGCACCTATGTATCATTCATGTGGATGACGGGAAACCTTATGGTGCCCCAAGAAAGAGCAAGGACAGTATAGTGTTAGAGAGTCATATCTATTCCTTCTCAAAAGATGTGTTTGTCAAGTGATTTGTATTACTCAAAACCAAAAATCACATGTATCAAGCCCTTGATGCCTCCCTCACTTATATAGGATAGGAATGGGTAAGGGTTTCTACAAACCCTATGTCTTGTTCTAAATTGGAATCGCGAGTTTGACTTTTAGGTGATCAATTGGGTGTATTTTCTACATATTTATTATGTCACAGTCAACCAACTGACTATTTAGTTGATTGATCAGACATTTCAAATTATGGATTTGGAATTGTAAAAGCTCTCTGGTCCTCAATCATTAGACCATTTACTTTTCAATCTTAGTTGATCATTTGGGTTAGTAATTGGCCCAATTGATTCAAAATCATTCCAATCATGATTTTATGTTTACCTCTTTTCTCTAAGCATCCTATGTGTGCGAATGTATGGGTTCCACGTTAAGCTGGTATTGTTGTTTGTAATTCTATTGTGGATTCCTAAGAAATGAGGGATATCTAGCAATAGACCATTGGCACCCAAGTAACTAGATAAATTGGAGAATAACTTTATCGTGACCATATATTAAGACCCATGTGTTGTTTTCCAGAGATCCATCATGACATTATTTTAATATGCATATATTTTATATGATTTGAATATTAATAAAAGGAAATTCCTCTTATTATGTAGTTTGGCATTGACATAATTATTATGTGTTATAATGTCCTAAGATGCTTTGACTTGATAACATAAAGTTTGGGTTGAGGACCTGAACATTATATCATATGTATAATTAAGAGTATTCATTCATGTTATGTCCATGGTCAGTTACTGTTGTGGTTATCATAGGATAATAATAATATGAAGGCTAGTATGTATGCTTAATGATCAGTATTCCTCTTTAATCATGATGTTGATATTAATTCAAATACATGGCTACTTGTTAAAGAGAAAGTTGTACATGACATACCCACTTTGATAATGAAACATGGGAGTTGTGTTATTGCAGCCAGAGTGTGACAATGGTGACTATGATCCTTATACCTAAACTCACTACAATGTGACTATAAATAAAGGGTTGCCATACATGTAGTGATTGGCTACACTGTGACACTTATGGATTATTGTGAGTGATGTAGATGGAATTTTTTCCCCTCATTGGAGCAATATCCTAGATACTTGATAAGTGAGACTATGAAATGCATGTCCATTCTCATGTGAGACAATATTTAAATATTGAGATCACACAATCTCAATAGTTTGCTCTACTTCAATAATCGTAGATTGAATAGTAAAAGAATGACAATCATATGCATTTGCTTCAATATGTATATCTGTGGCAAAGGAACTATACAGTCATAATAACATTTCTCACTTACAGGTTAAAGTTGATGTCAACTTATTTCAATTATTGGGGTAGCAATAATGTGTCAATTTATATCTTTCTTTTCTTGTGAGTTCATTGAAATCACTACCAACATAATGTGGAACCTATAGGGTCATGCACATAAGAGTGCATAAGGGATTTGAAGTTTGCAATCAAACACATGATTAGAATGGTTTTGGATCATGTATAGGGTGATCTCCAAACCAACGTGTCAACTAGGGCATCCACTTGATTGACTGGGTGGAGCATATCAATTGATTGAGTTGGTGTCAAATGATAGATTGATCACAACATTAAGAAAGTGGCATTGGTCAACTAGATGTCCTAGTTATTTGTTTGGATAGAAATCAATAAAGAACAAGGAATAAGAGACATGTCATGTTTAGAATTGGATTGGTGAATCTGTTTGGATTAAGATTGGGAGTTTCATGATGCGCCTAGTCAACCGATTGAGAGTCACAATTGACCAATTGGATTTTTGTCTGAGTTTTCCTAGTTTGATTCTACTTCGAGTTGTCACTAGAAAACAGGATTGGGTTTTTAGGAATTCCAAACTCGTGACTCTCCTATATTAATGGGTTTACATCTAAAGGTAGACACACACATCGAGAGAATTTGTCCAAGTCTTCTTTCTAATGGAGAAAAAAAAACATCCAAGGATAAAAGCCCACAATAGAGGATAAGAAGAATGAGCTACACTAGCACATTGATGACTCTGAATTATGCTTGCTCTTGGAGACCAAAGTGGTTCACCAAGAGATTCCTCATCCACGTCGATGATGTATACGTCAAGGACCTTAGGCAAAGGATTGAGGACAAGAAACTTCTTCAAGGAGAAGATAAAGTGTTGTTGCAAGGATAAGGCGGTAATAACAAAAACAACAACCACTTAAGATTGATATCATGAAAGTGCAAGTTCTATTTCAACATAAGATGTGCCTAGTTTTTGGACAAATAGTGTACATCAAGTTGTATTCCATATCCTAAATATGTCTTTAATATATCAATGCTTATGGCTACGACAGATATGTTAGCTAAAAGTTTTCTTGGGTGAAATTTTTGTATATCTGCTACACCCCCTTGATGCCAGTTTTTATGCATGAAAAAAATTATGAAGATAGATTATCCTAAATTTTAAACCTTTTTTTAATGCAAATACCTCACCCACAAGCAAACAGATAAATTGCAAGATAGAAAAGGGTCGATCCCAAGAGACAACATATTTTAAAAATCTTGTGTGAACTAATTGTTGAGAATAATATTTAGAAACAAATTGTTGAGGATGTTTATAAGCTTATGATTGAAATAAAGATTGCAATACAAGAAAAGAAATTGTATTGAAATAAGGGTTGATAACAACGTTTAAAGAACATTGAGACATTTGGACTTCATCATCATTACCTACGTACTCATCTTAATCATTACATCTCAGTATTATCAGCCAACAAGACTAGGACAATATCAAATTTTCCTCCTTTTGGAATTCAAATTGCATGAGAACTGAATTCCACACGAGCTTGAGGTCTCCTTACCCACGGGTCATGATCAATCGCCCAGTAGAATTCCTTATGTTACTGCATCAAGAATCCTACATATACATTTGAGTATTTAATCCTAAGTTTCATGGTCTCTACACTTATGATTATATCAAATATGCTAACTAAAAGATTATTTCAATGGGAAAGCAATTAAATTGATGAAGAACAATCTAATAAATTGAATCACTAAGTTTGATAACAATTAAGAAAAAGTATGGGAAATGAGTCTATACCCCACGCCCTAGAAAGAGAGTTTACTTTCTCATATCCATAGCAAAAGCACAAATACGAGAAAGGAGAGTAGGCATGTAACTTTTAAGAAGAAGAGAGCATCTAGATATCTTTAGCTATGGATATCTACTCCAGCAGCAACAGTTCTGAAGATCTCTAGATCTTGTTCCTTCCTTTCTTCTCTAGATTCTTTCCCTAAAATGTCACTCTGGATTGAGTGTAGACGCCCTTGAATATTAGGTCATGTCTTGTTTTATTCAG
Source organism: Alisma plantago-aquatica (assembly GCA_963693085.1). Classification (NCBI taxonomy): domain Eukaryota; kingdom Viridiplantae; phylum Streptophyta; class Magnoliopsida; order Alismatales; family Alismataceae; genus Alisma; species Alisma plantago-aquatica. The sequence continues at coordinate 1,286,405,798 of OY856409.1, forward strand.
GTGGCTTTTCCTACTCTAAGATGGGTTGGCAGTTGTGTTATTGTGCATGTTTTCTACGTCGTCCGGATGACTAGGTAGACAGGTCAACTAATTAGACATTAATATATGCATCTGATGGGCTTCTGGTTGACCGACCAGTAAGGTTGATCATCCGACACTCTGTCTAAAGAGTCCTCTGGAGATAGAATGAGTAGGCTAATCCACGGAGTGGATTGGCTGACCATTTGGGTGCTCAATAAATCTTGGTGCCTACTGACTTGGAGGGGCATGCATTCTAGTCGATTGACCGATGAGGCAGATCAGTCGATCAGGCTATTTTTCTGGGCATTGTGCATAGGTGGATCGGGCGATCAAGTGGGCCACTCCGCCAACCATTTGGTATCCAAAAATCCTCAATGTTCACTGATCTTGAGAAAGGGGTTTCTGACTGGACCATCAATGAAGGGAATCAGGTGAACTATTTCTTACTACAGAGTTGTCTTGAATGGTAGGGTTGATCATTCGAAGGAAATAGTCACCCCATCGGCTCGACTGATTTGTTTTGAATAGCTCCATTTTGTTTTCCAATTCCTTCTGAACTTGATACATGAATCTAGAGAAGGACTTGTATCCTACTCTTGAGTTGAATTGTGCTTTTCTCTATATAAGAGTGTTGATCCAAAATCTTATTATTTAATAATATAAGCAAAAGCTAATTGAATTGAGAAAAATTAATCTAGAAAATGAAAATAAAATAATGATGACTATGCATTCATCAAATACCCCTAACTTGAGTGTTTCTTATCCTCAATCAACATTACTAGTTTGTCATCCTCTCATTCATAACATCACTTGTTTCCCTATAATTGAATATGGCCAAGCAACCTTGATTTTCTAGAATCACAAAATGTAACTTTAAATTTCCTATTTTAACTTCACTTTCACAAACATGTTCCATGTCAGAACATGTGTATCACATTCATAATATTATTGATGTTCCAGATATTTTTGCATATTCCTTTGAGATTTACACAAGGATAGTGTTCAATTGTAAATAGAATCGGGTGATTACTACCCCTCGGAAGAAATTGAGTGAATGAAGGTGTGGAAGAAAGAATTTGAAAATTCTCTCCTCTTTTTGACTCAATATTTCTATGTTCTTTTGTTACAATTATATTGATTGTATTTTTTTGTGTTTTTGAACATTGGCATATTTTTATTTGTGGTACTCCCTTATTACATAGGAGGGGTATAGAAGAAGAAAGGGGGTGAGAGAGAGTTTCCACCCACAACTTGGAGATTGACACATTCTTTTTTATTGTTTTTTGGCAAATGGTGGGGTAAGAAGATGGTGGAAGAAGTGTAGAATAGGATGAACTTGCACATATCATATTTTGAAATACATAGCATGGGAACAACCTTTAAAAAACAACTCAATTACTCATGTGACTTGCGAACAAAGATGTTTCCATAACAAGTTATGCTAATAAATAAGAGACACACTGCAACTTGATTCATCTCAATCACATGCAACTTGCCATCTTTTCCAAGGAATGATATTACTTAAGATCATTGATGATAGGATAGGTTCTAGCATTTGCAATTCATGATTCATTACTGTAAAAGATTCATTTCATTCAAGAGGGTACATCGATGATCGATGCATAATAAAACAAAAATACAAGAACTTATTCTTGGACGACTAGGTAATGTCTAACTACATGCAACTAATCATGGAAAGTTTGAAAAGATTAATGGGAAAATTGATGCAATGCTATTGTCAGAATCCATTTGACAAAAAAGGGAATATAGAGAGGGTGAAATAGATACATACCCCCACCCTCCATCCCAAACTTAGAAATTTTTTCATCCTCAAGCAAACTCTAGGTCAGTAATGGAGGGGAAGAAGACTACTAGAATGGCCAGCATCTGTCGTGTTGACCCGTCGGTGGTGGTTGTTGTGGAGGTGAAATGTTAGGCTAATTGGGTTGAGCCTAAAAAGATTCCTAGGATGGTCTGTCAGACCAATCCCAACTTGTGGAAGATCTCGGGGGCTCCTCGGGTGATGGAGGCTCAGTGTATTGGATTCCCCACGACTGATACGTATTGGAAGGGTAGGTATGTCATACATTATAGTCTACATAGTAGGTGCACCCCTACGTGTAGTCACCTCTGCCAATGTGCCACTACTTGTGTATCTAATTCATCGGGTACATGTGATTTATCTGGTGACCCTGGCAGTGTTGCTCCCACTCCCTGCAGGCCTGGGTACCCTTGATGTGATCCAGCTACTGTTGGATCTTGGAGATGCCCTAGGGTCCAGATTACCATATTGTATTAGGCACACATTGCTTCCTGGAATGTCTCAAAGGTGGTGGTGAACGTCTAGACTTCTTGTTATTTGCCTCTGTAGAGGCTTTGTGTTGGCCATACTTTGGCTCAGGAACTTCACCCTTAATAGGTAGGTGCTCCCTCATGTGATATTGGACATGTGTGTCTAAATCTTCAAGGTCATATATGAGGTTGGTTGTCGTGAAGTAGGCATGAGCGGGGAGCGCAAGCATGGTGGGGTTGTCTTGGAACATCCAGTAGTAGATGACATCGTCTTTAGCTATCTTGACGAAGGTAGAAGACATCAGATACTTTGTGTCAACCAAGCAAGATGAATCTTGCACCATCATCGGTGTAAATTAGATGAGAATGTACCCAAGGTAGAAGGAGATGGCAGTGACGACTCCCTAATAGAACTTTGAACCGGTGTTCCATTGTTGTTGATTGTGAAGATGGTCTACGAGTGTGCTCCCCCAGTTGATTAGCTCTTTGTTTAGCATACACCATATGCAATAGAGATCAGAGGTGATGGTGACACCTGGATCATAGTCACCATTGTCACGTTGAGATATGACTATGACTGTCATGAAATGGCTTCCATTCGTCATTCTTAAAGTGGGTCTATCTAGTTCAACTTGTTCTCTAAATTATATGTGTATCTAAATCAATATCAAATATCATGGCTAAAGGGATGTAGTCATCATTTAGCATACACACTACTCTTATTCCATTGTTGTCTAGAGACATCCACAATAATAACTAACTAGGGACTTAACAATAATTAATACTCTAACTATATGCATGATATCATCTTTAAGTCCTCAAACCCAAAGCCATGGTTTTATAAAATACACATTGAGTCTTTAGAGGCGGCCTCTAGTACGGCTCGAGGCTTAAGCCTTAGTCTATGAGAGGCATGTATGTAAGTCTATGAGAGGCGTATCGAGGTGCTCGAGGTGTTGAGGCATTTGCAAGACGTAATTCTCAAACTATGTATAAAAAAGACTATTAAACCTATCTTGGGCATAATTGGGGCCAAACTAACCAAAAATATATGTATCCCATGTCTATATATGTGTATGTTTATGTATGTTAACAACTATGGATATGTTACATACTTATATATGTTGCATGTATGTATACATGTACTTGTGTGTGTGAGTGTGTATATGCACGTGTCTATACTTATAAATATGTTTGTATGTATAGATTTTTGTTTATATATTTGTGTGTATTTGTAATAGTATAAATATATATATGATATAAATGAATTTCTATTTCATATATGTATAGATGATTGTATGTGTGTCTATATAGCATATACATATATATGTATATATAACTATATATATGTACATATATGTATTCTTATATATATAAATAAATGGATCATATAAAATATATATGTATATACATATATGTATAATATAAATGTATATGTGTGTGTGTGTGTTTGTGTGTACGCCTCGGCACCATCTGTGGCTTATGCCTCGCTGATATGAAAACAAAAATGCCTCATGCACTTTAAAACCTTACCAAAACCATATGTCACCGAGTCAAAAAATTCTTAAGACATTATAACATGTATTCTTTATCTGAGTACCAAAACAAACATAATAACTAGAATTTGCTCCTATTAATATTCAAATCATATATAATGTTATCTTACTACAATCATCACATGATGGCCATTAGGGCATACAACCAACAGTTATATCAATAGTCCAAAGTCATCATATCCATATTCTTAGCACATGAGATGTTAGAATCTCCCTCATCTAACTTGTAGACTTCCTTTCCATACTCAATATTGCCTCATTACCTTAACACTACTTAAATGCAAGGCCAAAATGTATCATGTACATGGTACATACAACCAACAATTATATCAATAGTCCAAAATCATCTTATCCATATTCTTAACACATGACATGTTAGAATCTCCCTCATCTAACTTGTAGACTTCCTTTCCGAACTCAATATTGCCTCATTACCTTATCCCTGCTTCAATTCAAGGCCAAAATGTATCATGTACATGGTACACCCTAACTCCCATACTAAGATCCCACCACTAGGATGAATTTATTGCTCCTACCAACAAAGCCCTTTCGACATGCCCATAAAGTAAGCCAAAAGTTACATGACTAAAGTGCACATGTCAACTGCCAAAGGGGATCTAGCTGATATAGCATGTCATACATGCCAAACCATAGCCCACCGCATAATTACAAAATGTTGGCCCCTAAAACCAACAAAAGTTTCCTTTGTGTGTTTTTCCACTTAAGCACTCAATGAAAGGCTTTCTAAATGGTCATTCCACCTAGTATTACTTCAACCCAAGCACACTTAAACGTGAAGTTCTTCGTAGTGAGCTTCTTGAGAAGATACATCTGGTAGATATGAGTAGCCCTAATTATTCCTTTAAGATCTTATTATCTGGACCCTACATATTGTAATGTGGCATAAATGCAAGCTGGTAAAATATTCATTACGAAGTGAAGGAGAACCAAGCACCAATCAGTTTCCCAATGGCCTTTAAAACCAAAATGAATCGGCAAGAAGAATTTGACTTGCTAGAGAGATGGCTTATGTGAGTGCAAAAGTAGGGACTCCTCACTTAACAAGGTAGCTTATTAGTACAAGTGAAGTAGTGACACGTACTTGTGGCCCTAACATGCATGGTGGTGATCACAATGTGAATTATGTTCTTGCTTAAACTGCGTACACACCAACTCGTAAGGTTTTCTCCGAAGCTTTTACTTCTTCTAATGAAAAGGGAAAAGAAAGATGCATGATATGTGTTGCCTGTCCTGAAACTAGATATACATGCATTTGACTAGTGTACTCGTTTGCTTTACTTTTGTCTTTTTTGGAAGTGGTTTTGTGGAATCTCCATCCCTCCCTCTCTGTGCGCGCGTGGTTGGTAGATTATTTTAGCTTGCAATTGATTGTGAGTATGAACAGAAATATGCGCTTAGTGTTCCTTTCATGAATAGTCGTTCACCGGAATGATTCATTGAGTCGTCCAGGAAATTAACTTAACGGTATGCAATCGGGAAAGTGAATGGCATCAAACAGTAGGGAGGAAACTGCACAGCATTGATGTAAATTGAAAACTTCCAACTTATAATATTTTCTCTACTAAATAAAACCATAGTCAGAATATTAAAACATGTTTCTCTATGACAGATGACATTATATAAAGACTCGCAAGGGATAACAAGAAGATCCAACAAACTATCAGCAGAGAAACATTCGGTGACCCCTGATCAGACATTTAGGGCACGTTTGCTTTGTAGGATTTAGGTGGATTTATATAAATGCTGGATTTACATAATCCCAGGTATAGGAAATTCCTGGCTTTTAAAAAATTCTGCAGACAAATGTTTAGGTTTGATTTCCTTGCATTTATATTATTGACTTTTGCCAGCTGGGTGCCTAGTTTACTGAGATTTCACGCGCACGGAACTCTGTGGAACGTGGGGCCGTTAGAAAAAAGTGAGCGCTCAGCACGCTGGACGACGGCGTCCGGCCCTTTTCAAATGGATAGCTCTGTCCAGCACTAACACAGTCCAAAAGAAATGCAGGATGATGCCATTTTCTCCAATCCTGCTAACCAAACTTGATATTTTCGTTGCTGGATGACCAACTCCAATCCAATACGACGGAATGCAGCTAATCAAACATGCCCTTAAGAAATGAATACACATCTTAGTGGCACCTGACCATCCGAGAGGAACCCTGCAACATCAATAATTGGGCTATATCAGGAAGCAGCTCAGGTTTGTTGACCCCAACTTTTACATCAGGCGTTCCAGGGCCTTGAAACACTAAACGCACGTTTCATGCCAAAATTTCCTGTTCCGTTCTGGCTGAGAACGAAATGGTGCCAAATAAGGCTGACAATGGGAAGGGTATTATCTGTTTATCCTTTATCCATACCCTATAGGGTAAGGGTAAAGGCAAATGTTTCAATTACCCGTTTACTCTTTTCCCGTTTCCCGTCACATGAAAAATAGAGGGTAAGTTACGGACATTATACATACCTTTTTACCCACATTTATTTAACAAAGATATGACACATTATAGAAGCTTCTAGTCTAATTTTCACCCTATTTTTCCAATAGAAAAAATTGTGAGTTGCGGCTTACTTCACACCCCCATTCACACTCAAATTGATTGTAGTATATTATTATTAAATATTAAACTAATTGATAAGGTCACGGAACAATGGGAAAAGGATGAATGCACCACTTTAAAATAAGTTATTCTTAGACCAATGTCTAAACATATTATGCAAGTATAATATTGTCCAGCTTATATTCACATTTGTGAAAATACAAGTCAAGTAAGACGTGACATAATCTTTATCACCCTACACACTACCTTAAAATGAATTAGCTGTTGATAGACTTTGTTTTATATCAAAAAATTATCCATTTATTCTTTACCCTCCTTGTTTACCCTGTGGAAAAGATGGTAAAGGTAAGGGGAGGGTAAGGAGATTGCTAAGAAGGGCAATTACCCTTATCTTTACCCGCTACCTTCTAGAGGGTAAGGGTAAGGATAGAGTCTTACCCTCATCATACCCTCCCTGTTGACAGCCCTAGTGCTGAAGGAAGCAGATGTCTCGAGGCACCACCACTTGAAATACAATCGCACACAAAAGTTTGAGGTTTACCCTTCCAGGGATATAAATTGAGAGCTATTGACAGGAAATTTTCAGCAAGACTATGGTGTCAACTCAGAATTGAAAAGTAAAATATCTAGGCGGATTGGTAAAAGCAGTGCTTTCATAGAATGTAGACCCGGGTTCAAGCCTCGGTGGTTGCATTTTTTTTAAATTAAAAAAAAATCTCAGAATTGAAGAGCACAACATCAATTCCAAGACAGTTAGGACAGGCTAACTACCCTCACCATCATTGCCGTTATAGATCGGTTTGGTACGGTACAAAGAAAGTCTCCAGTTAGAGGACAAATGAATGGGAAAAAATCCATCACTGACAGATGGGTCAATAGCAAGGAACAGGAGGCAGAAGAAGAACAAAACCCGAAAGAAGCAGCCCAAGGGCCAAGGCCCCTGAGAAAGCGATGCTAGCAGCTGGCTCGCTAAAGATACGGGCAGGTTTAGCAACGTTCGGTCCAGTTGGGGAGGTTTGAAAGGGAACAGGTGGTTCTTGGCGTGGGGGTTGGGTTTGTTCTGTTGGATTAGCCTGGTGGTGGTCGGTGGAGAAAGAAGCGGGAGGACAGTGGCCATTCTGTAGTATCCTGTTGTTCTGTTCTCCCCTTCGCTTCCACTAGTAAGCAGAAATGGTAGGCCGCCCTCCACACGTATTTACACGATTTCCGAACAATTCCGCCTATGTCATCACATTACTTGACTTGAACAAAACCCTATAGAATTAGGCAGAATCTCATCACCAAACTACCCACTCACAACCACAACAAAACTCTCATGGTGGACGCAACACAAGATGATCAGTTTTAAGTGGGGTAGACTGGCTCTGATATCCCACTCCTCCATTCATTTTTGAACTATTCTCTGATATCCGACTCCATCCATTTTTGGACTGTTCGGCTTCGACATAATGATTGAACGGCAAAGCCAATTTCTCTGCACGATTCTGGACTTCCGAGTTTTAATGAATATATGATGATTAACCCTTGTTCCATGCAGATGATAGCGTTACTTATTGCTCAAGTACATCTGATAGATCATCTCATTTTCCATCTTATGAAGCATGCGTTTCAGCAACGAGAAGAATAACGAACGCTCCCTCTCCTTTCCCGCATTCTCTGATTTGTGTGCAAAAAGAGAAAAAGGACGACAAGGCTTCCCAGATGTAAAGATTATTTTCCCAGAATACCGAGATGTTAGAATATCATCGCAAGAGCAATTTGTCGCAAAAGGAGCCACCGTAATTCCGATATTAATTACTTGGCAAAATTCGTTACATTAAGCATATTTCAATTGCCCTATAAAAGCAGTTTTGACTGAGAGAGTCTAACAACAGCATTTTACTATAGCAAGAGGAAGATCCAAGGACTGACGTTTACATTTCACTCTTAGAGTATTACTCCAGTGAGCTGGGACTCATCCAGACTTAACCAGGAAGTCCGGCCACCTTTTGAGGATTTCTCTGTAAGAAAAAAGACAGCCAGGAAATTATAAAAGTTAACAGAGATCAGATCATTTTAAACGGTCAATTCATATGTTAGAGGCTTATATGACTGCTAAGTAGCCATTGTACCATCACTGACATTTATTATAATATAATTTATTATCATAACTCAATTATGTGACATTTAGAAGTCCTAAGAATGGCAATTAATTTACTTTTTCAGCGAGAACTGCAATATAGACGGCAATAAAGTGATGCATTCATACTGCAGCAGCGGTATAATATCAAAATATTGAAGTCTAGATATGAGCAATTTAAATTTATAATAGAGTGATAGATGTGTGAATATCCCATTTATAATGGCATAGTTCCATAGAAGTTCTGTGATCGGGATACCTCACACAATGCTCGGGGTAGTAAAAACTAAAGTAACCGATCAGTCAAACCAGTCAGATTGGTCGGTCAAGCCAGTCAGATCGGACCCTATAAATGGATCGAATATGGTGGGGATGGTGCATCATCCGAATCTGAATCCTACAGGAAATTTGATCGTATATCTAATCTTGATATCCGACAGATATCATATGGTGACATTTGAATCCAATCCAAATGGACAATATCTGAATTCGGATAAGTGTCAGATCAGAATTAAAAAAAACATTTCATGTTAAATAGATATATTATAATATAATATTAATATTATGTTTGGTATATATGATAATATGTTTTTATTTCATATTTATACTATTGAAGAATATATTGTTATTAATATATGTACATATATGTAAAATGCGGATCTTTTTCAGACCGAACACAACATCCAAACACCAAAAAACATCAGATTCAGAATCTGATATCTAAAATCCGATCAAAAATCCATCTGAGATTGGAGTTTTTTTTTTATTTCATATGAGAAACCAGATCAAATGTATAGATTCCGGATATCCATTTACAAGTCTACCGGTCACAAAACTGGTCTAGTTAGCATCTAGAACCGAGATCAGCCAAAAAACCAACTGACCGGCCGGTCAACTGGTTAACCGATAAAACAGTTCTGGTAGCCAGAACCCTTAACATCTCATAACATCCTCTGACCCCCTACCGATTAATATTTGTCATTTGTTACTATTATTTGAATTGATAAGGTTACATATAAGTCAACTAGTTATATGTCTACTACTACTGCTACTCAATAGGTTTGAATCAAACAATAACTCCCTGAACTTTTGCTATTATGTCATTTTGCAAATTACTCCGGCAAGAGTACTATTTAAGACTCAAACTTAGTCATCCTTCTTTGACAGCTATGGGTTTTAGAATATGATTATAGATATTTAGCATTTACACTTTTCTTCCATGTTTTGTATTCGAATTGAATATGTGATTTTAAGTTTCACTGGGTTTTAGAATATGATTATAGAAGTGTTTGTGCTTCCTAGTATATAACTAATTATATGCAAAAAAAGCCTACGCCTGGGCGGCCAACTAGTCAACCTGGTTACCCAAGGATCCAGGGTGACCGACTGGCCGCCTTGACAAGTATGTATGCAGTTATGTATTTTTAATAGATTATTAATTTACAAATATATATTATATATTAGACGTGTAAATTACATATAAAATGTATAATATGAAATTGTATTTAAAAATGTAACATTATATATATATATATATATATATAGAGAGAGAGAGAGAGAGACAGAGAGAGAGACAGAGAGAGAGACAGAGTCAGGCTAGAATACACTCGAGTGTACAGATCATACGAATACACTCAAGTGTGTTTGCATATCAAGACTATTTTTTACAAAATGTAAACCATTGATCTTCACAGTCATTCTATAACTAGGCGACATACAAATTTTGAGCCCATTTGGATGAGTGTCACTCATCCAAGGGCAACAAAATCGACATGCGAAACTAATTTGAAATGTATAATATTTGCGGTCTTTATAACATGACCTATAAATGTCCAAATGGGCTCAAATTTTATATATGAGCTATTCACAACATCTTTAAGAAGATCAACGGATTAGATTTTGATAAAAAAAAATATTGCATCATGAAAAACTACTTGAGTGTATTCTGCTCCGGATACACTCAGTGTATTCTAGCCTGACTATATATATATATATATATATATATATATAGGTTAAAAGAATTGGTCGGCTAAAGCGCAAGTGGTCCCAAAATTGTACAGACTCTTACCTGCAACCACCGGGATGGTACACATAACTTACATGTACCGGCCGGTACAGACTTCCTAAACCCATATATATATAGAGAGAGAGAGAGTCAGGCTAGAATACACTCGAGTGTATTCGGAGCAGAATACACTCAAGTAGTTTTTTATGATGCAATATTTTTGTCAAAAATCTAATCCGTTGATCTTCTTAAACATCTTGTGAATAGCTCATACGCAAAATTTAAGCACATTTGGACATTTATAGGTCATTTATAAAGACCGCAAAAATTATGCAATTCAAATTAGTTTCGCGCATCGATTTTGTTGCCCTTGCACTCATCCAAATGGTTTAGCCAAATTATAGTATGACGTTGAAGATGGATGGTTTACATTTTGCAAAAAGTAGTCTTGATATGCAAACACACTTGAGTGTATTCGTGTGATCTGTACACTCGTGTGCGTGCATGCGTGTGTGCATGTGTGCGTGTGTGTTGTGTGTGTGTGTGTTGTGTGTGTGTGTGTGTGTGTGTGTGTGTGCCCCAATGATGTTTGCATGTCTAGATCATTTTCTTCCAAAATTTAAACCATAGATCTTCATTGTCATAATAAAAATAGGCCACATACGAAATTTGAGCTCATTTGGATGTGTGAGTCACTCATCCAAAGACAACAAAATCGACGCGCATAACTAATTCGAAATGCATCATTTTTGTTCTCTTAATATGCATGACCTATAAGTGTTCAAATGAGCTCAAGTTTTATGCATCAGCTATTCATGAGGTGTTTAAGAAGATCAATGGTTTAGATTCTCAAAAAAATGTTACATGATGGAAAACCATTGAGGTGTACAAGTGTATTATAACCTGGCTCTATATTTTTGTATATATATATATATACACACACACACACACACATACATACATAGATACATATATATATAGACACACACACACACACACACATATGTGTGTGTCTTCCGGGATGTGTATTGAAATGTATACATCAATACATGAATATATATATGTGTATATAGATATATATAATATATGTGGATTACATGCATGTGTATGTATATAAAAGGAAATTTGCATATGAATATACAAATGTATCTTCTGCAATTTATGTGTATGTCTAATTGTATATTGCATATGTATATATATTTCATGCGTATGTGTATGTATATCAAAAAACGTGTTCATGAGCGTGTGTACGTAAATGTGTACACGTGCGCCTGTGCGTGTGTACGTAAATGTATGTATATGTATATTGTATATGTATGTATGTATGTATGCATGTAAATACATATAGAAATGTAGATACACATAATATGTATACGAGGGTTTGGGTTTATATGTATTAGTATAAATATAATTAAATATTATACATTGATAAACATGTACATATACACTCTAATTACAAAAGGCGGTCATATATGCCCCGGAGACACCCCCATATGCAGCCAATACATATACATATCTACATATGTGATGCGGCCAATGGGCCGAACGGCATAAGCAGCCGCATATACAGCCTGCTTAGACTGATTTCCAGAACACTTGAGTGATACTACTTCATGAATAGGGAAATGGTCCAGCTGTCATATATTAGCCCTCCAGGGTTTGATTTACAAATAATAGGAAACACCGTTTTGCTTTGCTGTCATCCATAAGCACCGTAGTATTTTAGTCAACCTCTAACAATTTCATGATTACACCTTATGCTAACATGTTTACCTTGTAAGTCAATGGAAGAAATCAAATCACCAGAAAGGACCACCATGCACACCATGTGTCCCAAAATATTATTCAGCGTTGTCTTCACTCTTTGCATATTAAGACATCCAAATTACACTACCAAAATTTTCTGCAATTATTCCTTGCAAAACCACATTTTCTACCCAACCAATAGTATAAGTGCTAAAAATCAACTTATTCCCCTCCCTACAGAAAAATTAACACATTGTTGCAAATAGTATGATTGGGGTTTACCATGTTTTCATTTTAAAGTTAACATGAGAGTGGGTATGTTGGATAGTATTAATATCATTTTTAGAATATTTTACACATCATGATGTTTAAAGTAAGTCACTAGCATAAGCAAGTTTGCAGTAGAAAGATGCTTTCATATCAAATGTGCAACATGCTCATAATAAGTACAATTTCAACTTTTTGACGTCCAAAACAAGAAGCTTGTTATTACGAATAACCTATCTGACACACACTAGGAACAGTAATGTAATGTCAAGGAGGCCATGAGTCCCTATGAAAGAATAGTTAAAAAAGAGTCAAAACTCACAAGCCATCCACAAGAACAGCATAACACCATTGGAAGGCCAACAACAGTAGGCCTCAAAACAAGAACCTCCTTTAAGGCAATTTTGATGATATCAAGCTCCATTTTAGTTGTATTTCTAAAAAAGACAGCGCAACATGCTATCTTTGATGTCAATTGGAAAGGCCTCACAAGAAGGAGGAGAGATGGACGCCTCCCTTAATAGTGTGCACGCCCTCAAAAATCTCTGTCGTTCCCTTGGTAAAATGAAAGCCCCAGATCTAGATGGAATGATGAGTGGCTAAAAGCAGTATGAAAAAAAAGCTCTTTAATTCCAAGCTTATTTACATTAACCTAAAAAATTACCTCCATATGATAGTCTTCTTATCCAATTTCTAGATTCAGTATGTATTATGTTTAGTCTATATTATAATTTTTAGCACATTTTGAATTTTATTACTCAAATTCAATTAATCTAGTGACTCTTGTTTCTTATGTCAGCCTTTCTATTCATGCATCAGAAATTTAGCAAAATTTCTTATGCCGGCATGATGCATACGTGAATTATATTACAGAAAATATGTAAAGCTGATAAAGCCTATAATGGTTGTTTAGGCATCCGGCTAGGTAGTGGCCAAATTCCCTAGCGCTCCTACCTCAAAAAGTTATGCAGAATCACTAACACCTTGGAAAGCTTTAGCAGGCTTTGGGAACCTTAGACAACTTTCTATGTGACTCTCTATTTATTTATGTATCATTTTGCTCTCTTGTCTACGGAAAATATTGGGCTTGCTTTTGTCTCTTAATTGCAAAACATCAAAATATCACTATAGTTTAACCATATGATGGACCACATAAAAAATTGCAAAACAAGAAATATGAGGGAGGGGCACCTAGGTGCCCAGTCAGGTTCATCATGTTCCTTGTCGTGCCAAAAACCATTTTTTAATGGTCACATTACATTTCAAAAGTAAGATCTGAAACATTGCAGTGTAAATATGACTAATGAGGTTAAAACAAAGAAACTTTATATAATACGTAAACATGGTGGGCATGTGACACGAACTTTTACAAGGGTACGGGATCTGAAGTTTGGTCTTAAACATTGTGTAGAATAAACACGAAAGCTGTATATTGGAACATGAAAGAACAGGTTTTTTCTTAAATTAAAATATCAACATATTAAGGAAAATGAACGTAGGATGCAGAGCCAGTGGCCTTTATAACTTATTGACAATGGAGGGGTCGAAGACCAGAATACTTTCCTCCAAGAACCAAGAGCCAAAAGTTATTAAAATCATATTCAGCTTTATTTAGCATTTTAGACAAACCTTCAATACACGCAAACTCAACTTAGACCAAAACAAAATGCCCAACTAATTTGCAGAATAACAAGTACTAAATAGTGAAAAATTCAAACCGATGTTGATGCTAATTACGCTGTTAAAAAAGTTTAATGATACCCTAGGGAGTAAATAGTAACTACGTTGCGTTGCACTGTTGTCTGTGGGATAAGATTGAGATAAGCTAGATATGTGTTTATGGCAAGTTGGTTTCAGTTTCAAAATTTATGACGAGTAACCAAAATCCCCCTTGTGGTTAGCTCCTACAAAGAACGGAAATAGGATTCCAGCAAGGAATACACAGCAGAGAAATTCGTTGAGAATTCCGTGCCCTGACAAAACTATATTCAAGGCAACACCTTCAACGGTATAAGGAACTCAGCTTTTTACATGGAGAAAATCATAAAGGATTCCAAATCCTCTTCTGCCTGTATGAACATCATTTGACTACCATGTCAGCAATATGCATCTGCCACTGCCCTCGGATCCTCCATCAACTTGACTTGCAAAACAAACCTGCTAAAGGTGAGCGCAATCACTCTGGCTAGACCAGAGCTGTGCATCAAACCTTAATGTCACTGTTTCCGAGCACCTTAAGCAGAAACCAGCATCAGCAGATGTAGCCATTATGCACATACTGTTTCAAAGCCTGCCACCCACAGCTTCTCCTTATCCCTCACTGCCAACACTAAGCCTCCAGTGACAAATGTACATCCCCTGTGAACAACCAATGGTTGAAATTCATGTACCAAATTGATGTGTTCTAGTTGCAACTTCTGTCCAGAGCAAAAATTGTAGAGAAGCCACACACATTGGTCCAAAGATTGAGCCAACATGATATCACCTTGCGGTTTGAATTCACGCAAGCAACATAACCCAGTAGGGTTCATTTTGACGTACATTGGGAAAAAAGGTGAGGGCTAAGAGCTATTTTATATGCTTAATTAGTGATCATTTGATTTTGTTTGGACCTAAGAAGACCCCAATCTATTACAGGAAGGCTATGTAGGCCTCCTATTGGCCTATTATTTGAGCCTAAACAAACGGCAGGTTTTGGCCCAGACTCATCAAATTGTAAGTTCAAAATGAAGCAAAAATCAGTAATGAAGAACAATTATAGAATAGCTGAAAATTCTGAA
Source organism: Alisma plantago-aquatica (assembly GCA_963693085.1). Taxonomy (NCBI): domain Eukaryota; kingdom Viridiplantae; phylum Streptophyta; class Magnoliopsida; order Alismatales; family Alismataceae; genus Alisma; species Alisma plantago-aquatica. The sequence goes on from OY856409.1 coordinate 1,286,421,165, forward strand.
GAAACTATCGAAATCTGAGGGCAAAACAGAAATTATGTGAAAGTTCATCAAATTTGCTACTGGCTCATCAGTTTACGTGATCATCTTCACTTAGGTTTGCTTGACAATATGTTGATAAAAAAGGAACTCGTTTAAGGTGTTGGAGTCCATGATGAATGTCTGGTTCATCCGCTAAATCTCCAAGCTGATAATATTGGTGTGGTGGGTTCAGTGGTTCACTTCATCATTAACTCGCTACTCGGACCAGCACCTATCCAGAAGAATCCAGATGGCTTTGGGACCTCATTTGCATACTGGAAAGAAATAAAACACCATGTGTAAAGATTTCATCTTGCAACATTCACCATAACTAGATCTTCTGTCAATTAGCAAGTAACAACCTAATGCACCCTATTGAGTGCGAGAATAAAGTACAGGAAAGTCTCCATTTACTATGCAAACAGTTTAGAGAGTCAGAGCTTGATGCAACTCTAGAATCGGATCCAAAGCTAGAGCTTGAGTCTCGAGTCACACCTAGAGTCAAAGCTTGAGTAGAGCTAACAGTTGAGCATGAGAGGCAACTTTCCACCAATAATAATCTTCCCTGTCTCAAAATTACAGAGTGATCTCCAATGGCACTGAAACAAAAGAGCAGGTTTGTTTATGGATTGGCTGCCACAACTGATTCTTGTTGTTCTACAGTGGGTGATAAAGCTATGAATATGACGCATCTTCTAGATGCCTAGGTTTATTGCAAATCATGGTTGACTTTAAAATCACATCTTTTGGCTTCTAGGGGTTTTGCATTTATCACCAAATCTTATATACAGAGGCAAGATTACACAGAGTGAAAGCAAATTGAACAATGTTTCCTTTTTGAAACAAAAAGTTAAGACTTTAGAAAGACTTTCCGCCTGTAACCCTTTTCTCCCTCCCACACCCAGGCATTACCGAATACCATCATTGCTAGTTGCCTAGTTGGTTTGCTGACTACACAGCTAACTATGCTTCCATATGTCACCTGCTTTTCCCCTTGCCCTGCCCTGTTCTGTTCTTTCATGTTCTCCCTTCCTAGCCCATCAATCATTGTTGTAAAACACGTCTTCGGCAAAATTCTTGAGATTGGAGGAGAGAGGACATAAAAATAAGAGGGGAGAGAGGTGGACCACACAATTATACTATTTGCCTAGTGTCAGTCATCCGCTGCCAGCATATCTTAATTTCCTTCACCTCTTCTTTTCATGACTTCTCATAACTAAACAAGACAGTGGCAGAGAAGATGAGTAGCATGGCATTGACAGCAAATGTATCTTACAAGTAAAGAGAGTAGATTGGGAGAAAAGCAAAAGGATTATAGAGAAACAGATCCCCCCCACCTCAAAAAATTAATTAGATTGGACATAGGTAATAGACATGGTTTCCAAAATTAGGTTTGTCTAGTATATTGTTAGACGAGTTAAACTTTTGGCCCTGTTATGTCAATTTTCCTAAAAATTAACTATTACTTATCATGATAAAGGTAGTGTTTATTTTGTATATCTGAAACATTCAGATGGAACGGAACATGTAGTTGTATTATAGTTCATACCTATTTTTTGGGGACCAATAAATGTTGACATGGAAGTCAAGAAACTTGAACAAATTGTATAATATCAAAATTATCATTCATGTTTTCATCATATACTAGTTAATTTACCATTCTTTTACCTAGAATAACTGTGTTCACACAATATGGAAGAATTAGCAAACTTTGATAGAAAAAAACCAAAACAAAACAAAATCTTAAAGTTATAACTTATAACTATGATTTGTTCACATTAAGCGCATTGTACAAAAATTATAAGATACAAATATCAGACTTTATTAGAAGAAATATCATCATTACCATCATCAAAACTTTCATGACCATCTTGGAATCAGCTACAGGCATCCTTCCTTTCCGTTAAGCTTCGTTATGGATCATATCGCACTAAGATGTAAAGATCGAAATATCTCCTTATAAGCTTTCCCCATGTTAGTTTAGGCACGCCTCTTCTCTCTTTAACTGTGATTGACTCAATAGCATGCTCAAATTGGTGCATTCATCGGTCTATATTGCACTTGCACGTGTTCATACCATCTGAGGTGACCCTCACATTGTTGTCGCTTGTCCTGTTGTCCCCAATATTCATAAACCCACTTATTCCTTTTTGTAATTATTTCTAAAATGATTCCTTGTTTCCCATGCATCCGTCTTGTTGACAACTTGTTTCTTCACTGTCCAACATTCACTCCCGTGTACCGTGGTTGCCTATATAATCGTTCTATAAAATATACTTTTCAATATGACAGTGATCTTCTGATCGCAGACTATTCTAGTTGTGCTCCCTTGTTTCATCCACTCTAATGTGATCATGTAACATACATCATCTTGAACATTACTATCCATATCAATGATAGAACCTAAATGACGAAACTTATCACATTTGCTATATCCACTTCATCCTACTTGTATTGCCACTCACAATAGTAAAGTGGCTAAAATTGCAGTGCATACCTCTGTTTTGCTTCTACAAATCTTAAATCCATTGGATTCAAATGCATTCCAGCAATGTTAACTTGTAATTTAAATCATCTATAATTTTGACCAATCTGCACAAAATCATTGGTGAATAACATACACTAAGTAATATCATCCTGAAAGTGCTTTGTTAACTCATCCATAACAAGAATGAATAAGTATGGGCTTAGAGTCAGTCCTTCATATACCCCAACATGTAATAAAAAATCATAGGGTGTCCCCTCCTAAAGATGTGACACTCACAATTGAGCTATCATACATGTCTTTGATTAAACCAAGGTATTGGGTTGAGATGTGGAACACAATTTTTCCCCAAAATTCATTAAAGAACTTACCATGGTACTCGATCACAAGCCTTTTCCAAATCAATGAAAACCCTATCAAGCTCTCTTTTGATTTCTCTATACATTTCTATAAGCCTCCTTATAAGAAAAATAGCATATATTGTGGATCTTCTAGGAACAAAATCAAATTGGTATGTGCGTTATGTAGTCTTTACTCAATAATCCTCTCTAAAACTTCATAGTATGACGCATCAGCTTGATACCTCTTATAGCTTGTACAGCTTTGAACATATCCTATGTTTTTGTAGATGGAGATGATGGTACCATTTTTCCACTCATTTGGCATTTTCTTTGTCCTCGTGATCTTATTGAAGAAGGTAGTTCACCACTAAAAATGTAAACGGATTGAATTCGGAGTGAATAGTGCTAATGTCCAATTAATTCAAAAAAAAAATGATCCGATATCCGATGGATATCAGAACGAATAATATCCGATCCAAACTAAAAATATACATTTAATGTGAATATATATCTTATATATAATAATAATATCACATTAAACTTAATGATAAAGAGTTTATATTTTCATATTTTATATATGAATAATAAACTTTAATAATATATGTATATATTTGTCAGATTTGGATTTTTTTTAATCGGATACAGCAATATCCAATATTATATCTGAAATTTTCAGATTCAAAATCTGAAATCTGATTCGAATCTGGCAGATATAGGATTTTTTTATTTTTATTTTTAGACCTGAAACTGGATTGAACGGGCGGATTATGGATATCCATTTACTGGTCCATTAACCATATAATTCCTTTCTCCTTCATACTCTTCCATACTTCAATAGGCATACCCTTTGACCCACATGACTTTCCCATGTCCATCTTTTTTAAAGCATTTTGACCTGTGATTCTGTTACCATTAATAGTCGAGCATAATCGATATCTCTTGTATCCATGGCGCACAAGTCGTTGACATTATTTGAAATATATCTTTTAAAAAAATATTGAAGTAGCTTTTCCATTGATTGTTGACATCATATACTTAACCAACAGGTCCAACACTCTACCACTTCCATTTTGTACTCATGCCACTAGGCCCGATCTCATAGATTATTTGCTTAGCTTCCTTCTTTACCACCTTGTATCTATGTAATGTTGAATTGATTAGGAAAAGCTCTTATAAATCTATCTTTAAACTTTTATATTCTTTGTACTTTGGCATCCCACCACCATGTAACTTTTTGTGGAGGCTCACAACTTTGTGATATTTCCAAAACTTCCTTGGAATTCTTCTAATGCAGGAACTCATATAATTGCACATTGTGTTAACTTTAAAAAGCAAGTTCCAAGTGCCTTAAAAAATATATTAGCATAAAAAAATATTAGCATAAAATATAAGAAAAGTATCAAACTTCTATCTAAAGTCAAGTTCGTTAATTTACATGCTATGTTTTGGAAAGTGCAACACGGGAAGTGAGTGGACAAACCTCCCTAGGCGCTAAGCATAAAGCGACCAATTAAGCAAGAGCTTTTTTGCAAAGCAGATATTGTAGCAAAACATTGTACATATTTACGCTCAGTACAGTTGCATTTATGATTTACTAATAATCATTTGAAGAAAAAAACACGAATACATCTATTATGAGTAGAACAGTAAAAGTAAACATGTAAATATTGGTACAAAATTTTAATACATGTGATAAATTCCGTTACGTGGGTTCTATTATTCAAATAAGATGGGGATGTTCAAAATGACGTTTGTCACAGGATCACTACAGGATGGTTGAAATGGAGGAGTGCAACTGGAGTTTTATGTGATCAGAAGATCCCTCTCAGGTTAAAAAGTAAGTTTCATAGAACAGCTATACGGCCAGCCATGCTCTACGGGAGTGAATGTTGGGCGGTAAAGAAACAAGGTCTCAACAAGATGAACGTGGCTGAAATGCGTATGCTGAAATGGATGTGTGGAAAGTCAAGAAAAGATCGCCTGCGAAATGACTATATCAGGAATAAAGTGGGGGTGGCGAGCTTTGAGAACAAGTTGCATGAGGGCCGACTCAGATGGTACGGACATGTGCAACGCAAACCGACTAATGCGCCGATACGAAACAATGCTATTGAGTCAAGCACAATAAATAGAAGAGGAAGGCCTAAATTAACACGGGATGAGCTTATAAAGAGAGATTTTGAATCTCTACATCTTAACCAGAATATGGCCCATGATAGAGCTGAATGGAAACGAAGGATCCATGTAGCCGACCCCAACATAGTTGGGACTGAGGCTTAGATGATGATAATGATGATGATGATGATGATGTGTCATGTAGTACCGTAATACCTAATTATATGGTTAAATAGAATATAATACTATGCAGATATATTATAGCTTATGTGATTCACATAAGTATTTATACAAATTTGCAGTACTCTTATAGTGATTTTGTGATATTAAACTGAAGTACTTTCAAGTTACTTTAAGCCCTATATGATATTATGAATTATCTATCAAGTAACATATCTATGGCAGGCGGTGAAGGACAACAGTTCATATAACACTAGTATACAAGTTTATTATATAACTGCATAAGACAGTTATATTTCATCCCATTTCTTGTATAGCTTGTAATATGAATCAGAATTGAATTGTTCAGAAGCAGCCACTTTGGTTGCTTAAGTGCCTCATTAAGCAATGTGGCTCGGGTACATGAGGAATTATGGTTGAAGCAGCTAGCAAAGCGTTTTGCTATTAAGAGGGCGCTTTTCTTCACTTGAAGCCGCTTTATCCCACCTCACATCACCCACTCAGAATCGCTTAGTGAAAATGCGGTCTAACGTGGGCCAACAACAAAAAATACAAATAGGAATACAAATTGTTGGGCACCTCGTTAGTATAACAATGGCATATGTATCACCGTTGCTCACCTATATTGATTTCACTGTATAAGAGGATTATGTTAGTATACTAAAAGCAAGGAAGAAGATACCGACGATATCGTCGGTATACCGCTCGGTATACCGATATCGACCCAACCTGGCATCGGTTTAAGCATTTCTATCGCTGCTCCCGCAAATTTCGGTAAACCGGTGGGTTTACCGGTAAAACCGACCGGTTTTCGGCGGTAAGGAGGGGGTTCAGTGTAAAATGTCCCACTTATTGGCGATATCGGCGGTATACCGCCCCGGTATGCCGGCATTTGCGAGTGCGTTGCTGCTGCTGCTGTTGGAGTGAAAGAAAAACACATTTGGGGTGATTTTCTTCGTTGGAGCTCAAATCAGCTGTAATCAAGGTATGTTTTCTTGATTTCTTGCATTCTTCATCATTTCCAACCCATCTCCTATCTATTTCCATCTATTTTCACCATAAAATCTCTCCAAAAATCTCTAAATACACCCAAATCTTAGATCTACTTCAAAAAACTTAGGATTAATGCTATTTAACATTAGATCTATGAATATTATATGTAGATCTACTAATGTATAACTAGATCTACTACTTTTAATTAGTATTATCATATAATTTCACTAATTAATATTAAATTCGTAATAATACAATAAGTACTAGAAATAGTAGGTATCTAACTTAGGTTTAGTAGAAGAAGTTGTACCAAATAGCAATGTGAACAAATACAAACAAAAATATAGTAAAAATATTTATATTTTTCGTTTTTTTATTTATTTAAAATGCTGAAAATAAAAAAAAATCATTTTTTTTTGTTTTTTCTACAGAAATGTATGCGTTAGTGTTATGTAAGATGGAATGAGTAAAGTTGTAATACATCACTTGACTTAATACTAGATAATTATTAGATTTTATAATTTTAAAATTAATTTCAGACTTAAATTTTTTATTTAAGCCTTTTTTCTTGTTAATAAAAATCTTAAAAAATATTGTGTTTGATTCTATAAATACATTTAACATTTATACGCCTAAAAGTGTTGTGTTTGATTCTATAATACATAAAATAGATTAATTTCTTGCAACTTAATGGGTTATAGATTTCATACACCTAATTTTTATTTGTCTTTGTCTTTTTGCAGTGTGACAGTGTCCACTTTTGACTTTTGAGAAGATGTCTTCAAGCGATGGTGAGGGTTCTGGGGCCGGTAATGTTGGTGGAGCTAAGAATGTGATGGATTTTGCATGGAATCACTGCACGCCTCTTGAAGGCAATAGGGCAAAGATAGTTTGCAATTACTGCAACAAGACAATTGGTGGAGGGGGGATTACTAGATTCAAACGTCACATTACTGGCGGTGACAAAAATGTGGCAATGTGCACAAGGTGTCCCCAAAGTGTTAGGGATGATTTTAGAAATATTATGGGTGCAAAGAAACACAAACAACAAAAGATGAAGGAGGCTGACAGGGGTTACACAGATACATTATTCAATGTTAGGGGCACAGGTTCTTCTGCAGAATCAGATGATGACATTGCATATCCTCCTGATTGTGACACAACTTATTCACGTCGTGCGTATAGGCGTGCCCTTAGAGATTCCCGCAGAGATGAGTGGGAAAGAGAGGAGGCAGATCGAATTACAAGGAGGTATGGGCCATCTGGTGCAGGTGGAGGCAGTGGTACTGCACGTATTCCTGTTGTTGATGTAGATGATGATGAAGACAGAGCTGGTCATGGAAAAAGGAAGAAAGGTGGCATTGATACACTTTTCCGTTCTGCTAGTACGAGATTGAGGCATGTTGATGAGCCAGGGGTTAGGAGGCCTGAAGCTAGGCAAAAAGGCATTAAAGCAATGTTCACTGGTGCAAAAGATAAGGTCGGCAAGGCAGTGGGTAAGTTCTTCTTTGCTCATGGTATACCTGCACATGTTGCAACTGAACCGTATCTGCAACATATGGTAGATGTGATAGGGGATTCTGGGAGGGGCGTCAAGGCCCCCACTTCATATGAATTAATGAACAAGTATCTTCCCCTAGAGAAGAAGGATCTACAAGTCTGGATTTCAGGCCAAAAAAATATGTGGGCTGAATATGGTGTCACACTTATGTGTGACGGGTGGACTAGTGGCAACAGAAGACAAATTATCAACTTTCTTGCACATTGTCGTGGATCCACAATTTTTTTGGACTCTGTTGATGCTTCAGGTGAGGTCAGGAACCACAGGTTCATAAAGAAACTAATGAAGACATACATGAAGCAGGTTGGTGTGGAAAATGTGGTGCAGATAGTTACTGATAATGGTTCTGCCTTCAAGAAGGCCGGGGACAGTTTAATGAAGAAATATCCCATATACTGGACACCATGTGCTGCCCACTGCATAGATCTCATTCTCAAGGACATTGGCTCAATTGAATTCATTAAATCTGTTATCATTGATGGTAGGTTGATCACAGGATTCATCTACAACCATTCTTTTCTATTGAATGCAATGAGGCGACGTGAGTATTGTGGAGGTGATTTGATTAGAACAGGTGCAACTAGATTTGCAACAAACTTTCTTGCCTTACAATCATTAAAGTCCAAAAAGGATGGACTTAGGAGGCTCTTCAATGGAGTGGAGTGGACCTCCATGAAGGAGCACAATACCCCAGTTGGCAGTAGAATTGAGCAGTTGATTGCCAGCAGACCTTTTTGGGATAAGGTTACTAGGGTGTTGCGAATAATGGAACCAATTGTCAAGGTATTGAGGCTGGTAGATGGTGACAAAACTGCAACAATGCCTTTTTTATATGATGCAATGACCTCAATGGTGGACCGCATCAAAGAAGCAGCTCCTAAGTCCAATGAGCAATACATCAGAATTTATGAGTCTCGTTGGACAAATATGCTTTTGCATCCATTGCATAAAGCAGGTATATATCTCAATCAATTATGTTCTAAGTTTCTAACTTCTGAGTTATTTGTCTAACTCATAGTCTACCTATTAAAATGTCATTCTAATTTCCTTATTTATATTTGTGACAGCTTACTATTTGAATCCGAGGTTCCAATACTCACGAACGCTTGGATTGAATCCGACTCTAATGACTGCAGTGAGAGAAGTCACCAACAAGTTCATTACCTCTCCAGAAGAGCGATTGCTAGTACTGGATGAGGTATAAGATAACTATATTACTTACATTCTTAATGTCTCATTAGTCATTACTCATTAGTCATCACTTTGATTTCATCATCTAAATATCGTAAATGATGTTTTTTTTTGCAGTTGCGCCATTTCCGTGAAGGCACTGGATGTTTTGGACATCCAAATGCGGTTTCTGATCGTGAGGCAGGTGATCCTTGTGAGTGGTGGGTTTGGAATGGAACGGGTGCCCCCCATTTAAGAAAAGTGGCTGTTCGTCTCCTTGCTCAAACAACATCTGCAGGGGGTTGTGAAAGAAATTGGAGCACATTCAATCTGATACACTCAAAGAGAAGGAACAAGCTTGGGGCAAACAGGTTGAGGGACCTTGTCTACGTTCACTACAACATGCGGTTGAGGGCTAGAGCAATACGAGATGCCAACTATAGGGAAGTGGATTTTGCTGTTGTCCACGATCCCATTGACACCGCATACACTTTCAGCACTGACAGACGTAGAGGGCTGGAGGAAGATTCAGAAAATCCTTTAGAGGAATGGATGAATGAGATAGGTCGTCCTGTTCTTGATAATTTAGATGGGCGTCCAGATCCATACATAGAAGATCAATTTGAGCCAAACAACGGTGATGATATTATTCTTGATAATCCGCCTGAAAGACTTGAGCCTGAAGCTGCACATGTAAATGTTGATATGGAAATAGATAGAAGAGTACAAGAGCAGTTAGGTAGCTCAAATTCTTCTTCTTCAACTGGTTCTAAATCTAAGTCTGATGATAGTGACAATGATAATGATGGTGGTAATCAAAGTCAACGCTCTCCAGAATATCCTCCAGTTGTGGATCCTGAACATGATGATCGGCCTTATGTTACTAGGGGTGCACCTCCACAACAACAAGAATATCCCATGCCTGAAAAAAAATTTCAAAGAAGAAAAACTCGAACTGGGAAAGATTACAGCGGTGCACCTCCACCAAATGCCGCAATGCCCACAACTCCAAGCCCCTACCCCTACTCCTACCCATCTAATCCACAACCACAACCACAATACCGGAGTCCAAGTGATTATCATTCTGATGTTGCTGAATCAATGGATGCATTGAGTATATCTGACTCTCAATCTCAATCTCAAGAACATTCATTTGGAGATATGTTATTTGGGCAGACACTTCCATACCCATCTCAGACTTCTCAACATGGGTATTCTGGATATCAAGTTGAACCACAAGGCCCACAACCAAGGTTACAATTAGAACTTGGACCTGGTATGGGATATCATGAAGCATACTCTGTCCGTAGCCCTTATGGATGCTTTCGGGTGAACACCGAAGCATACTCTGGTGATTTTGGGCAAACATGGAGTGGTGGGCATACAATTTATCCTATTGCCGGACATCCATTACAACCTCCTTTTCCTCAACCTCCAGCTCCTCAAGCAAGGGCACCCGCACCTCCTCCCGCTTCTTCTCAGCCTCCCAGGAATTCAGCAAACAAGGCTCAATATCTCAAAGATTTACAAGAACATTTTCCAAAGATTGGGATGATGCAGTATGTGAATCCTGAAGTATATGAGGAGCATGTTGTCACATACAACAAATCGTATAGATCTTTCATGACATGGGAACAATATGTAGAACAACAATATCCTTATCAGCAGCCGGCGCGCCACTCAACGTACAACTGATGTGAGTTAGTACTTAGTAATTTACTATGTTGTTATATGTTTGTTGTAAGTTGAATATTATTGCATAAGTGTGTAAACATGCGTTTATGGATTGTGCTACTAAAATTTCAGATCTTAATTCTTATATTTTGTCATCGAAATCCTTCATCGAAATCTCAAAAAAGCAGGATTGATTCCTTACCTCCCACATGATTGACCCCCCCCCCAACATACCCAATATAGAATTTTATTGCATAAAACGTTGCATCTAGGTGTTGAGACCACGCCTGTAAAATTTTATGATTTAATTCGTTCATTTAGGCGTCGATAAGTCCAGGATTGCATCTGTCGATATTTCCGTCGGTATACCTGTAAATATCTATTTCCACGCCGTCGATAAGTTGTCGGTATCGGCATTTAATTCCTTGACTAAAAGTACTACATATTGGTATTGCAAAAGTATTACTAGAGAATTGTATATATGTAAGAGTACTATGTAAATATATAAACTACAGTAAAGTGTATACCATTATATACTACATATTATATCTGTGAAATGTGGTGCCGCAATGCAACGTGCAATGCAGCGTTGAGAGAGGCCATAGGCCTTCTCCCTTTTTATTAATAAAAGAAAGTGGATAATTTACAGAGAGGTCCAGCAGAATATAGAAATCACAAAATAGAATAAATATGAAATATATTAACACTCCCCCTCAAGCTGGAGTGTACACATCGTGTAGACCCAACTTGTTGCAAAAACTCTGGAAAGCTGTTGGACTCAATGGCTTCGTAAGAACATCTACAAGTTGATCTTCAGACTTGACATGTGGAGTCACAATAGTTCCATTCTTGATCTGGTCTCTGATAAAGTGGCAGTCAACTTCAATGTGCTTAGTACGTTCATGGAAGACTGGATTCTTAGCAATGTATATGGCCACTTGATTGTCACATCTGAGTTCTGTAGGAGATAAAATAGGAATCTTTAATTCAGAAAGTACAGATTGAACCCACTGCAACTCACAACATGCATGTGCCATTGCTCTATACTCAGCTTCCATGCTAGATCTTACCACAACATTTTGCTTTTTACTTTTCCAGGTAATAAGATGATTCCCCATAAATGTGCAATATCCAGACGTAGACCTCCTGTCATTCAGATTACCAGTCCAATTTGCATCTGCATAACCAGTAAGAGACTGTGTGGATACAGGAGTCTTCGGCCTATAATAGGTGATTCCCTTACCAGGTGCACCTTTCAGATATCTCAGAATACGACAGACAAATGTCGAATGAGACTGTTTTGGAGAGCTCATATGCTGACTCGCCACTCCTACAGCAAAAGAAATGTCAGGACGTGTGACTGTCAAATATATCAATTTTCCCACAATTTTCCTGTAATATCCTGGATCTAAATAATCAGCATCATCAGTCATCTCCTTCGCATGATAGTCCATAGGAGTAGACACAGGCTTGGACTCACTCATACCAATTTCCTGTAGTAAATCCAGCACATATTTTCTCTGAGACAAATTGGTACCTGCATGAGATCTAAGTACTTCGATGCCCAGAAAATATCTCAGTTTTCCCAGATCCTGTGTGAAAGTGCCCCTGCAAGCCCGCTTTCACACGAGATATGCCTGTGGAATCACTACCAGTTATAACAATATCACCAACATACACAGCAATAATAATAGATCCACCAGAAGAAGTAGAATAAAATAAAGAGTGATCAGTAACAGAACGAGAAAAACCCATCTTTAGCACAACATCACTGAACTTGTCAAACCAAGCTCTAGGAGATTGTTTCAATCCATAGATGGCTTTCTTCGGTCTACACACCTTCTGACACTCCCCCTGAGCAACAAAACCAGGTGGTTGCTCCATGTACACCTCTTGTAGATCACCATGAAGAAAGGCATTCTTGAAATCGAGCTGAAATAGAGGCAAGTCAAATGTAGTAACCAGAGAAATAAGAATACGCACAGAATTCAGACGAGCCACTGGTGAAAAGGTCTCAAAGAAATCAACCCCATATGTCTGAGTGTACCCCTTTGCCACCAGTCTAGCTTTCAATCTCTCCACAGAACCATCTGGATTATGTTTTACTGTATATACCCATCTGCATCCCACATTATTTTTATCTGGAGTTGTTCTGTAACAAAGCAGACATTTCAACATGCATAGCCTGTTTCCAGCCAATATCCTTCATAGCATCAAGATGATTTTTTGGAATGACCACAGAATCAATCTCAAGAGCAAATGAGTGAGTCTGCGAAGATAACTTGGACAAACAACACACATTTGTAATAGGATGCTGAATAGTACAGGAACGGGTACCTTTGCGAACAGCAATGGGAACATCAAGATCATATGGTTCTTCAGGAATCCCTTGAGTAGAGGAGGATGGGGAGGGCTCAGAGACTGGAGTCGCTACGTCCTCTGGATCTTGTCTGCCTCGTCTGCTATAAACATGTGAATATTGCTGAATTGGTGGACCATCTGTTGGCTGCTCTTCCTGAATTATAGTATAGTCAGGAATGATAGGTGGCACTCTCTCACTCTGATGTGGTGGTAGCACTCTCTCATTAGCATCTGATGGTGGCACTCTCTCACATAATTGCTCCCCCTTACTGGGAACACTAGAGAAATATGGAGTGGATTCATGAAAAGTCACATCTCTAGACACAAACATACGACAAAGACTTGGACAATAACACTTGTACCCTTTGCTAGTGTTGGAGTACCCAAGAAAGAGAGTCCTAATTGACCTAGGAGATAACTTATCAGCCTTAGGATCAAAATTGTGGACAAAAGAAGTACAACCAAACACTCTAAGAGGAACAAGAAAAGGTTGATCTTTAGAACGTAGGACAGAGAAAGGAGTACGTCCTTGAAGCACAGAAGAAGGTTGCCTGTTGATAAGAAAACAAGCAGTAAGAAGGGCGTCAGGCCAAAAACGCTTAGGAACATTAGATTGAAACATTATTGTCCTGGTAATATCAAGGAGTTGACGATTTTTCCTCTCTGCTAACCCATTATGTTGAGGGGTGTGAGGACAGGATGTACGATGTATCATCCCAACTGAACTACAAAAATCAGCCATAGCATTTTAAACATACTCCAAGGCATTATCAGATTGAAGAACTTTAATATTGCAATCAAATTGAAATTTTATTTCTTGATGAAAATGTTTGACAATAGATAGCACATACTCTCGACTTTTCAACAAATAAATCCAAGTCATACGCGAGATGTATCATCCCAACTGAACTACAAAAATCAGCCATAGCATTTTAAACATACTCCAAGGCATTATCAGATTGAAGAACTTTAATATTGCAATCAAATTGAACTTTTATTTCTTGATGAAAATGTTTGACAATAGATAGCACATACTCTCGACTTTTCAACAAATAAATCCAAGTCATACGCGAGAAGTCATCCACAAAAGAGATAAAATAATGAAAACCATTATAACTATGGTCTTTTACAGGGCCCCAAACATCACTATGGACCAACTCAAAAGGACATGACGCCCATTTATTGACACGACTGGGATAAGACATTCTATGATGTTTCCCCAGTTGACAAGACTGACACTCTAGAGACGATACTTGAGACAATTCTGGTTCTAACTTCCTCAGGCTCTCTAATGAAGGATGTCCATATCTGTAGTGCCACAGTAAGGGAGAGCCACTCAACAGGACAATTGGAGCATGAGCAGACACTTGGCGAGGCAGACTATCACCGTGGAAGAGGTAGAGATCACCTTTCCTAGGCCCCCCACCAATCGTCCTCATACTCTTGAGATCCTGTAATACAAAACAAGAAGGTCCAAAAGTTACAGTACATTTCACAGTATCAATCAACTTAGCAACAGACAGAAGATTAAAAGGAAAAGCAGGCACATAATGTATGGATTTAAGATCAATTCCAAGAGTCAGAGAAACAGATCCACTAGCTAACACTCTCCTCATTGAACCATCTGCTATTGTTACAGATTTGCGAGGAATATGTGAGTCAATGGAATGAAGAAGTCTCCTCATACCAGTCATATGTTGTGACGCTCCAGAGTCAACGACCCATGACGAAGTAGAACCAGAAGCCAATAAAGAGGTAGCCTGATTACCAATGGTGGACGCCAAGTTGGCTGAAGATGATGATCCCAAGCTCAGATGTTGAGTAGCCAGAATAAATCTATCATATTCCTCCTTGGTGAGTGTAATGCCAGAAGGACCAGAACTCGAAGCAGGAGGCTCAGTAGACTCAGTAGTGGTAGCATAGTTTGCTGCTCCTACAGGTGGTACAGCAGGTCGGCCATGCTTCTTCCAGCATTTCTCAACTGTGTGTCCAGGTTTGTCACAGAAAGTGCACTTAGGGCGAGTTCCACGTCCTCGGCCCATACATGTTCATCCTCCTCTCACTGCAGCAGCTACAGACGCATGAGAATCTCCCTGAGATGAGACTACGGTAGGTTCAACAGGTTCAAAAATTTCCTGTAAAATCTTTTAATAGGCCTCTTCCAAGCTGGGAAGTTTATCAAAAGCTAAGATAACACTGCGGGTTGAAGTGCACGAAGAACTCTGACCAGACAAGAATTTTTCTGTAATCAAGTCATCTCTGTCTTTGACTTGCTCCTGGACAGTTACTGGATGGTAGAAACTCATCTCTTGTGCAATACCTTGAATCACTCCAAAGTATTCTTCTAAAGGTTTGTCTCCCTGTCCTTCTGCAAACAGGCGATCATATATCATGAACTAACGAAGCGCATTCTTCTCTTGAGAATAATGTTTCTTCACTGCATCCTAGATCTCTTTGGCGGTAGTGTAGAACATGAACCTCGAGGCAATCCCAGGTTCCATGCTCCCCCACAACCAAGTCTTCACCAGACTGTTATGGCGCTTCCATTCCGCATAGCCTTTGTCAGTAAGTGCAGGAGGATCAGAATCAACGTTTCTCGTCTTGTCGCGTGACTCCAATACAGTATGGACAGCATTCATCCATAAGAGATAATTCTTCCCGTTCAGCTTGATGGAGGGGATAGGAGACATCTCACTGTAGATGGTAGATGCCTTGGTGTCCTCCATGATTTGAGGAGAAGAAGAGTGACAGATTGATACACGTCACAAGAAGATATGGGTGACGGGGAGATACACGTCACGTCACAAGATCATATGCGTATCTGACGCATCCACAACCCCCAACTGAAATTCCCTAATCACACATGGAGTAGATGTGATTAGGAATTTCTTACGTACCGATGGACCCTCCAGTTTGGGATTTAGAAATCCGTTGGATCAACCGAAGGACCCGACGATCTGGAGATAGAAGAGAATGGGGACGGCGGCTACGGCGCCTGGCCCTGGAGACGGGTGCTTCGCCCGCTTTGGGCCGGCGGCCGAGGAAGGCTGGCGACGTGCACTATTCATAGAGGAATTATTGTTCACTCCGTCGTACTGTTCACGCGGAGTTACTGTTCACGCTGTGTACTGTTCACCGCTGGAGTTACTGTTCACGCTGGCGGCCGGGGAAGGTTGGCGGTCGGCCGACCGGCGGCGGCGCTGGGGGTTAGGTTAGGAACCTTGCTCTAATACCATGTGAAATGTGGTGCCGCAATGCAACGTGCAATGCAGCGTTGAGAGAGGCCATAGGCCTTCTCCCTTTTTATTAATAAGAGAAACTGGATAATTTACATAGAGGTCCAGCAGGATATAGAAATTACAAAATAGAATAAATATGAAATATATTAATAATATCATACGGAGTGAAGTATAGTTTATGCGTTCCAATATTTTGTTGGTTGATTGTTGTAATTTGTTGAAGGATATTCCAATCCAATCTAGTAATTTGATTAGGTAGTTTTTGTGCAACTATTACCATACAATAAGTTGGTAACATTATGTGTTTTTAGATTTTAAGTCCACAAAACTATAATGAGTACTAATGTTTTTATATTTACTTATATATATCCTACTTTAATGATTATATGTATGTTGCAAAGAAGAAAATGCCTGACTTCGACGTTGTTTTGATGGGCACGGAAACAGGAGTTTACCAAAAATTCGATACATGCGCTCCTCGCATTTTGATGCCAAAATAAAGGAATTAATTTATGAAATTTTACCAGATCAATCTACTAGTGTAAACACACTTGTTTATGCAATGATATGTCATATTGGACATGGGGAGTCTCATTATTAAGAGCAAAGGAAGATTAATTTTTTGACTCCCATGGAAATTTCAATTTCAATGGTTCAATTAATGAAGTCATGATAGTTAGCAAACACAATGTGCAAACCTAAAAGACACAAAACTGTGCAAAGAAATCATGGTCTAGGTAGTACATAGTACTTTAAATAGTAACAAAAGGTTTCGATGGTCATTGTGTTTTGATAGTGTGTTTTGGTACCCCATTGCCATCTATACAAAAATTTGGCAAAGTTTCGACCGATTCGTCAAAATTTTGAACATTGGCATGTTGCTTGGTTATCAAATGATTATTCAATAATTTAGTAATTTAGTATTCCAAAAAAATTATATACTTATTTGAAGCTTCTACTTCAAGCTTAAGCATACATGAAGGTTTGGTCACTCGCTTACCACTTCGCTAAGGCATCGAGCAATCAAATTTTCTTTTTTTTCTATATCTTTTATTGGACTAGGGTAGACCTTACTTTTGTTAAGCGGCTTTAAGCAGACGCTTAAGCGCCTCATGAGAAACGGAACAAAGTGGCCTGAAGTAGAGAAAAGCGCCCACTTAAGTGTAGAACGTTTTGCCATTCGCTTCAACCAAGATTCTCAGGTACATGAGTCTAACCGTTTATGAGGTTGAAGCGGTCACTTTTTAAATTGATATAAACATGCTCATGATATGTGCATGTGTTACACCTTAGTTATAAATGTTTTAATAGAAGGAACGAAATAAACATTTGTAAGAAGAGAGTCAATGTACAAAACATAAAGTAACCAAGATAGAAAACAAAGAGCTCTGGTTCATAGGAACATGGCACTTCTACCCACCCCCGACAAGAGAATGCATCACGCAATACCCAAGGCCCCACTTCCATAGAACCAATCCTTAGCCCTAAGCACCCATAGCCAAATGCTCTACCCCATCCAAAAATGCATGTATATTAGATGGCAGAAAAAGGATCCAAATCTCCTTTCTATCTCACTCAAAATATTCCTTACTATGTTGCCCAAGTCCATTGCTTCGTGTGCAGTTTGTTCATATTTATTCTCCATCATCGAAGTGGTAGGACAATCAACCTCCACACTACTAAAGCAAAGTCACTAATCTTTACATTGTGTGGGTTATCCTGTGGCAAACCTTATTTGATCCCAAAGGTGCTATCTAGAGTCATAAATTATCCAAATATTCTCCCTCTCCATCGTCTGTGTCGGTGCTCCCCTATGATTGTCGAACAAGAACTTTCAACTCATGTGTAGAAGAGCTTCAAACTTGGCATTCATATGCATGACATCAAGCCATGGACTAGAAAATTCACTCACGAACCAAAGTACTAAACAAGGATCGATCTAACATTTTTGTTATCCCTCTCATAGAAGCTTTTTCCAAATCCCTTGCTAAAGAGTCATTTGGAAACCAACCCAAGGAGGTAAAACTAGGCCAGAATCCTCTCCCATCCTAGAGTGTTCGGTTATGGCCCTACTACGTTCATAAAAACAATTGGCAAATCGAACATCTCAGGCTTAGCGTATTGCAAAAATAGGGATATACCCCTAAAAGATGAGTTAGTAGGCAATTGTGAAACGTCAATAGGATTAGGGTGATCTCACTCCTATAGTGAATGATGCATCCCCTGGCAGCAACTTACTGTAACATTTACATTTTGTGGAAAACGATATGAGTGGGGAGAATCCCCTACGTTTAGAATGTTTTCTTATTGCTTGATAGGTAGGAGGCAGCCACTGTTTCCAATAAATAGGATAAGGGGGAAGCATACAGACACTTAGATAAACCCTAATGGGCCAATACACAATTGGGCCTATATTACAAATAGACTAAACAAAACTTAAGTAAAAGACAAACACTTAAGTAAATAGACACTCTAACACTCCCCCTCCAGTTGGAACTTGGGAGAGTTCCAAATCAGCTTGCGAACAGATAGACAGACAAACTAAACAGAATAAAAAGATAACCAAGCCCATAAAAGAACGTCTCCCCCTCAATGTTACAATAAATCACTCAAGCACTCAAATCACAAAAACTTCCCCTCAAGCAGATATCCCAAAGCAGGAGATATCTCGGCAGGCATAGAAACTTCTTGATCATCATAATGGCATCTGGAGCAAAAGAAAGAATAGCGGATAGGCACCAAGATCTTCATCACCTTCGTCGTCGTAGTAGCAAGAAAGTGTTGGATCACAAGTCCTAGAGAGTGCTAGGTCACAAGAAGCAAAAATAACCAATATGCAAACAAAGCACAGACGAACAGAGAGTCAATATGCACAAAGCACGGACAAGCCAGAGAGTGCTAGGACACAGAAGAAAAAGACGACGATGTAGGCGAATAGCAGACCAATGTGCAAAGTAGCAACCAAATAAATAACTCCAATATGCAATGTAGATGAAGCTCCACGTAAAGTCAGCAACAAAAATCTTCATCATCTTCTCTCTTCATAATTCATCAATCACAGCAGTAGACGTCAAAGTCCAGAGACTCAGAGAGTGTTGGTGCACAGAGTCCAAAGAGTGTTGGTCCACAATAGAAAGCCAACGTGCAAAGCAGAGCATGGACAACAGAAGGTGTAAATGCACAAATCAAAAAGTAAAATGTGCTAATGATAGCACAAGTAGCATCAATGATATCCTAGTATGTAACTTTATATCAGCAGTCGAGGTAGATGGTGAATAAGCAATAATAGCAGCAGAAAGCTCCACATAGCAGCAAAATTATCATGAACAGTCCACACCACATAACAATAGAAGGATCCACATAGAAGAAAAGGAACACCAATAGTAGCAGAAGGATCCATATATCAACTAGTAAAAGTGGCATGAAGATCCATGTAGCCATAGAACTAAATTTTTCTTCTTCTTCCTTCATCTCTCCTCTCATCTCATCTCTTCCCTCTACTCTTCATCCTCTATTCTCCCTCTCATGCCAACCACAAAAAGAATCAAGAGTGGTTGGAATGGAGAGTTAAAATCAATGGTAGAGGTAGGGTTGTGTAGGCAAATATGTGGAGGTAACCGATAATGCGAGTCAAAGGGCAACAAGACCGGCTACAAAGATCCAAATAGAAAAATAAATGGATCTTTTTCCGACCCGAAACAAAAAAAAAGTTAGAGTAGGTCAAAAAATTTAGAATATAGAGAAGAACAAAAAGAAGACTACCAGAATGTAAACTCGGTAGAAAGAGGAGGTGCACTACCAGAATGTTACTCGATAGGATCAATAGGTATTGAGGAGGTAGGCAAAAAGTTATGTAGGGTTGGAAGACCGGGGATGTAAATAAAATTATAAAAATACTGAAAACGGGAAGATAATTGTTGTTGGTAAGAGAAAGAAGGGACACGCCATGTATAGATGCCTCCGCCATATGATAGAATCATTGTAGCACGCCAAGATGTAGCAACAGGTAGCAGCGGACACGCCGTGTCTTTGAGCAACACGCTGTGTCAGTTGACACAGGAAGCAGCGGTAGCAGGCGACACGTTGTGTCTGGTAGCACAGTAGCAGCAGTTAGCGCCAGCACAAGCCGGCGACACGTCGTGCCGTTGAAAGGACATGATGTGTCAATTGACATAAGCTCAGGGCAGAAGCAGGCAACACGCCGTGTCAAGATACAGGCAACACGCCGTGTCCAAAAGTGACACGTCGTGTCCAAAACTAGCGAACGAAGTCGCGAAGAAGCAGAACGTCGCCTACACATCGTGTCCAAAAACAACACGCCGTGTCGACGACGATCAGCAGTAGAAAAACCCCACCAACAGCAACAAAAGAGGGGGAAAACCTTTTACATCTCCATTATAGCAATATGGGGACGATGTATCCCCAATATCAACAAAAATAGGAGATCTTTTCTTAGATTTAGGAGTAGATCTCAATAGGGGTGGATGCATAGAGTAGATCGGTAGCGGAGTTGATAATGGCGGTGTAGATTTGTGATGATGGCGGAAAATAGGATGGCGGCGGCTTCATTAGCAAGCAAGGTTGACGAAGGCATGGCGGCCTTTGCAGATCTGGATACAAGCAACTTCATAGGGTGATTTTGTTGATGAAGATAGAGATGGATCCAAAAAGAGGTAGGGATGGAAAAATCCCTACAGGCAGCCATCAGCAGCGCCAAGCGGCGGCCGCCGCCGCCCGCAAGGGGAGGCATCTCTCCATTGTGCTCTCTCTCTCAGGGTTAGGGGAAACACGAGACCAGCTACTCTGATGCCATTGAAAAAACGATATGAGAGGGGTAAAATCCCCTAATGTGTAGAGTGTTTTCTTATTATTGCTTGATAGGTAGGAGGCAACCACCCTTTCCTATAAATAGGATAAGAGGGAAGCATACATACACTTAGACAAACCTTAATGGGCCAATACACAATTGGGCCCATATTACAAATAAGACTAAACAGCACTTAAGTAAAAGACAAACACTTGAGCAAATAGACACTCTTAACACATTTAAACTTTGAGTAATTTTTTCATCATATTTTAGAGGAAAATAACTTCTAATTCATGAAATATTTCTAGTCCATATGACTTTAACGCTTTATGCATAATTGCTTATGCTTTCAACAAATTACTTTTGTTAGTGCAATATTCACCCTATCAAATATCATCAAACTGTACTTACAACAATATCTTACACCCTTATAACTTTCACCGCATTTATGTTTTTTATAAGCTCTAAGTTTTGTTCTCATCATTAGTAGACAATTTTCCTCTTTTCTACATTGCTAATTTCATTAGTAACTAATAAACTATAATATCATGAGCATGATAATGTATATATATTTCATTTTTACATTTATAAGGGATAAATTTTTGTTTAATGAATTGACATTTAGATATCTACTTTAATATATCCATATCCCCATAAGTTGATACATCTAATCTGATTCATTAGTAGCAATTCATTCAATGATATATCGGCAGGTAGTGATGTAGATAGGCACATATATATGCACAAATATGTGTGTTATGTGTGTGTGTCTGCACGTATGTGGTGTCTATGTTGTCTGCATGGTTACCTACTTTTTCACAAATAGTTTGTCATGCTTTTTCTGAAATTTTAACTAGATTTTTCTTCAAACCTAGATAATTCTAGAGTTCCAAACATCTTATTTTCGCCAAATGAAT
This sequence comes from Alisma plantago-aquatica, assembly GCA_963693085.1. NCBI lineage: Eukaryota > Viridiplantae > Streptophyta > Magnoliopsida > Alismatales > Alismataceae > Alisma > Alisma plantago-aquatica. The sequence continues at coordinate 1,286,443,026 of OY856409.1, forward strand.
CTCGAATTATATTTTTTGTGGCCATGGTACCTCAAATTATCTCAAGTATCTTCAGCTTAAATCCACGGTCGTCGAGACCAAATTGAACTGTGAGTTCTATCAAGAATCAGTGAGAGAAAAATGTTGGTTCTACAGCAAACCCAAAAAAATAAGTGATTTCGCCAAAAACCATTGACCTGACAGATCCAACTGGTGAACCTATCCAATTCTATCCCATCTGACCGGTTGCTTGTAGCCCGCCATATGCATTCACATGACTTACGTGCCACGGTAAAATAGGGAGAAAACCCTTAATCAACCTCGACCCCCACCAAACGCACAGAGCTAATACACCATCATGTGTCCTAGAACTCTGGCTCTAATTGTCATGAAGCGGTGGAGGGTCAATCATCACCCCTGGTGGCTGTTATCGCCAACTTTGTTTGTCATTACTATCACCTTGAGGTGTTGTTGGGTGAGTGATGCTCATAGATGGCATCATCTCTCTGCACACCTTGTTGCAAAGAGGTATTGGGCAAATGGATGTTAATCATCTAGCCACATTCAATGAAAGTTACATATCAGAGAACAGATATGTATATATAATAAAAATGAGAGATCCTAAAAAATGTCCATAATCTTTTTTTTGTGAACGAGAGAACCCACCTCGGGCGAGCCAGACATGGTAAACTCTCGAGGCATGAGAGGGTGTGGTCCGGTCACCCCCTCTCGCGCCAAATCAGCATGGATTGTCGTTCGCAAAGTGCCTTCGGTGAGGTTCGAACCCAGGTCCTTCATTGGGACTTATCAAGCTCTTACCACCCCGGCTACTATGGCCGGACCAAAAAATGTTCATAATCTTCTTCAAATATGTGCGTGTTTACATGAAACGTTTTTGTTACACATGCTCGTTTTCATAACTTCTATAAAATACAATGCATATTGTCTCTGAGCTTAATTCTTTCAATACGTCAAATAAATAATAACGGAGATGTTTATTCATCATATCCCCTTGGGCAACATAACTCACAGATGTAACTAGTGGAATTTTAACAGAACACCTTCCCATGACTGGCGGGTGCCAACAAGCTAGTCTAATTCATGTTGGCCGATAATAAAGCGATGAGCATTACCCAAAAGTTACATGTATTAACCTCGTAACTTACATGTGAAAAGTATCGGGCTAACACTCTCAAGGCTTTATGTTAAACAAATTTGAAGCACCAATTTGTAACCATGCCCTACAAGATGCCAAGAAGCACCTAATTTCATGAGGATTTTAACAATATTCCATCACAACGAGGCTTAAATGTCCACTATTTTGAAACATAAAAGGGGAAGTTCCCCAAAGACCCTAAAGCCTTGCATTGGATCATCACAAGGGGATAGGTAAATTAAGGACTGATGCAATGAAATGTGGGGCAAACCACAAATCTAGCCAAGAAAATCCAATAATAATATTATCCAACCGTGATAGCAATTGAACTTGAGACTTAATAGTTAGTACCATTGTACGAGCACCATTGAGCAAAATGCCCTTATGGCCAAAAAGTTGATATTTTCCCATCATTTTCCTTCAATCAACGTCCTTTCCCAGAAGGGGAAAACTTTCCCTAGAATGTGAAGCCTTGTGGGGGGGCGCCACAAGGGGATAGGTAAACCAAGTGTGAGTGCAATACAATGTGACATAAATTACAATATTAACCAAAAAATCCAGTAATAGTCTGTAGACAGGAAAATTAATGTGCGGAACGAGATGCCTTTGTATTAACAGGGCACACCTATATATATAGACATGGGTGGTGGTCAATACCCGTTTACACAATGTGGGACTAATCTCATATACACAGAGAATATATAGGGAAATAAAGAATAATGAATAAAGGGAATAAATACTTATTATTCTAACACTCCCCCTCAAATTGGTGCATAGATGTCATAGGCACCAAGCTTGTTACATAGGAATTACTTGGCATCCATTGAGGAATTTTGTGAAAAGATCAGCCACTTGATCTTTTGAACGGACTGGAATAAGTACAATTTGGTGATCTTGTACCTTTTCCCAAATAAAATGGCAATCAACTTCAATATGTTTGGTCCGTTCGTGAAAAAACGGGTTGGAAGCAATGTGGACAGCAGCTTGTTTTTTACACATGAGTTCCATTGCTTCAGACTGATTGATTCCCAGTTCTTCTATGGTTCATAGGAGATCACTGGTTGCATGAGTCATTGCTCTGTATTTAGATTCAGCGCTAGATCGGGCTACCACTATTTGTTTTTTTTTCCAGGACACGAGATTGCACCCCACGAAGACACAATATCCGGTAATTGACTTGCGGTCTATGACACATCCTGCCCAATCAGCATTTGAGAAGCCTTGCACTTTGAAATGTCCATGATTTGTGCACCATGTACATTTGCCTAGACTCTTCTTGAGATAGCGAAGAATCCTATAAACAGCCTCCATATGACTACTGCAGGGTTTATCCATGAATTTACTAACCAGTAACCACACTAGTACCAAAGGATATATCTGGACGAGTGACTATAAGATAACTTGATTTTCCAACCAATCTTCTATATCTCTATTGATCTTCAAGTGGCCCCCCTCCTCCTTGTATTGGGATCCATTGGAGTATCTGCAGGCTTTGCTCCAAGCATACCAGTCTCTTCAAGTAGATTAAGAGTGTATTTCCTTTGTGAGATGACTATACCATCAATAGATCTAGCAACTCAAATATTTTAGGAGGCCTAAATCTTTAGTTTGAAATTTACTTTGAAAAAATTGTTTAAGCTATAGATTACCTTGTTGATCATCTCCAATAATGACAATATCATCATTCATCAACATAGATAATAAGGAGAACACAGCCTGAAGATCCTCGTTGATGGAAGACAGAATGATCAAGACCTGACTGTAGAAGACCAAACTCAAGTAGAGCTTGACTAAATTTCCCGAACCAAGCACTTGGGGACTGCTTGAGCCCAAAAAGAGATTCATGAAGATGAGGTGTGACTCCCCCTGAGCAACGAACCTAGGAGGTTGCTCCATATAGATTTCTTCAGACAGGTTACCTTTGAGAAAAGTGTTCTTGATATCAAGTTGGTGCAAGGGCCAAGAAAAATGAGCTACCAATGAAATATAAGGTGAAAAAATGACATTTTAGCAATAGGAGAAAAAGTCTCAAGATAGTCCTCGACTCCTCGCCATATAGTTGAGTGTATCCCTTGGCCACCAAACGAGCCTTCAGACGATCAACACCACCAGTAGGGCCGAATTTGACTGACTAAACTCATTGGCACCCAATAACAGCTTGTTTGTTAGAGTAGGAACCAAACTCCAAGTGTGATTATGGCAAAGAACATTCATCTCATCTTCCATAGAACGACGCCATCCTGGGTAATTCATGGCAACAGATACAGATTTAGAAATGGAAACATTAGTTATGGATGATATGAAGGTTTTATATGAGGGAGATAAACAGTCATATGAAACAAAGTTAGAAATAGGATGAAGAGTGCATGATCGTTTTCCTTTCCGAATAGAAATCGGTACATCAAGGGAACTACCGCTGCTACCTGGAGCTCCAGACTGAGTGGTGATCGAAGGAGGGTTGACACTTGCGTTGTTTGATCCTTGCTCTTGATTGTTGTCGTTCACACGACATGTGTACAAATGAGTGAAGGGGGGTTTCTCTCCTTGGGACACAGGTGGAGATGACTCTCCCAGGACAGGGGGTTCAGGTGACGACATCTCAATGACAACTGGACGTGAGAGAGCTTCTTCAAGATCTCTCACTGACTAGGGGTCTCCAAAGTATGGAGTATCTTCAAAGAATATGACATCAGCTGAAATCAAAAAAAGGGTGATCAACTTGATCATAACATTGATATCCCTTCTGAGTCCTAGAATAACCCAAGAAGACACACTCGGAAGCCTTTGGACTAAGTTTGTCATGACCCGCCCCAACATTGTGAATAAAACAACCACATCCAAAAACATTTTGGAGGAATAGTATAAATGGGCTGACTAGGACACAAGTTGAAAGGGCATGCGTTTGTTTAAGGTGAACGATGGCATGTGATTGATGAGATATATGGCAGTGAGGACAACATCTCCCCAGAATTCCTTAGGAACGCTCGTATGCAAAAGAAGAGTATGGGCAGTTTCGACTAAGTGACGGTTTTTCCTCTAGGCTACCCCATTTTGTTGAGATATGTGAGGACAAGATGAATGGTTTATAACTTCTTTGGAAGATAAAAATTGCGCAAGAGCATTATTGAAATATTCTTTGGCATTATTCGTTCGAAGAATACAAATACACCGACAGAATTGGGTTTCAATCTCATTATAAAAGTTAGGTATTATTGGTAAAATTTCAGAACAAACTTTCATCAAGTACAACCAAACGAATCTAGAGAAATCATCGATGAAAGTGACAAAATATTTTTGACCAAGTTTTGACGGAACCTGACATGGGCCCCAAACATCAGAATGAATAATTTTGAAACTTGACTTAGCAGTCATCTGATCCCTAGACTTAAAGGTGGATCGATGATGCTTTTCTAAATGACATGACTCACACTGAAAGTCTAGATAGGTGAGGGTGGAGAACTCGAAGTTTGTCTAGGGACATGTGCCCAATCAGACTATGGATATGGAGAGAAGCTGCCACACACGTCTTAAACACCAGACTAAGATAGTAGGGACGTGCAAGTTCATACCCGCCACCAATCACCTTGTGCGTCTGGAGGACCTGTATCACACAATTATCAGGGTTAAATATAAGTGAGGCTCGAAGAAAACGGGTTAGTTTGCTAATGGAAATTAAATTGAAAGGAAACTCAATAGCAAATAACGTTGATTGCAAGGTGATTGTAGGTAGAGGTTTGATAATCCCAATACCATGCACTGGAACTTTGGATCCATTGGCAACGTGATAGGTGGTAAAGGTGTTTTGTTGGTGGATAGATTGGATATAAGATGGGTTTTACCTATAATGTGATATGTTGCACGTGAATCAAGTACCCAAGAAGACAAACCTGCATTAGAAGATTGAGATGTGCATGCAGTAGGTCCACCAGGAAGTTGTGCAAATCAAGCCATTGAAGCAACTTAAGACGAGGCTTGTTGAGAAGCTTTGTATTGACAGAACTTATTGTACTCCTCATTCGTCACCTGAATCGGACGGTTGATGTCCCCTGAAGCGTCATCAGTTGATGCCACATTTGCGGATGTGGTTTTGGGAGGATACCCATTAAGTTCATAACAAGTTTCCTTGTAATGCCCCATCTTGCCACAGTGAGAGCATTCTAGGCGTCCATGTTCTCCAGTAGACCTGCCTCCACGACCTCCTCGTCCCCCTCGTCCTCGTCCACGAGTAGCAGGTTCAGTGTTGACGTGACCCTTCATGGTAGAGACCGTGGCAGATTTGTCTGAGGTAGAATGTAGAGTTGGTTCTATGAAAGCGTGGGAGACACGTTGATATACTTCTGCCAACTTGGGAAGCTCAGGCTCAGTAAGGATTTGGTTGTGTACTCCTTCGTATTCACATCGAAGACCAGCCAAGAATTTGATGACAACCATTTGATCCCTCTGTTGCTGAAGTTCTTTAAGGTATGTTATTTTAGCGGAAGAAGAGAATGAAGATCGTCGGTAATGCGAGTTACCTCCCCGAAGTATTGAGTCAAAGATTTGCCATCAAGTTGAAGATTGTATATCTCCACGGTAATCGTGTACATGCGGGAGATGTTTGACTCGTACATGAGATTAAGATGATTCTAGACATCTTTACATTTCTAAAAGTGACTGGTGAGATCAACAACTTGTGGTCAATTGGAATTTCACAAGATGGAGAGAAGATTGACATCGATTTGCTCCCATTGTTCCAAAGTGGCACTGGTTGGAGGACCCTCTGTGAGGTGCTTGTACTTTCCTTGTCCCTTTAACCAGATCTTGACCATTCAACTCCATTGAGTGAAGTTTCTCATAGAGCTTCTGAGTGGCGATGACTGATGACCTGATCACAAAAAAGGAGGGATACTTTCTTCTAGTCTAACATGATGAAGAAAATGGATGAAACTGGACAGCATGTGCCTTACATGGCGTGTGCGGAAAGCCACACGGTGTGTACAAAGAACTGGATAGATCTCTGACAGACTGCTGACAACACGGTGAGTCGGTAATGGACACGGTGTGTGCCTTGTCGGGGGCGTAACTCTGTCTCCCGTCAACGCGACGTGTCGATGATGGACACGGCATGTGACTTGTCGGGGGTGTAACCCTATCTCTTGTCAACACACATTGTTGATGATGGACATGGCATGTGTCGCACCACCGGCTCGGAAATCGTAGGTCTTCTGCCCCACGTATATCCTTTGGATGAATCTTCTTGGTGTGTGAACCTCCTAGGTATAGATCTATCTACCACTATGATGGTGGTGAAGATTTGGGAGGGAGATGAAGGTCCTTCGATAGGAGAGGATTGTGATGTCTTCAGGAAAGGGAACGACGCTTCCGAAGGTGATGGAGATGACTTTCACCACTATGGAGATGGTTCCCACGGTGGTGTCGTGGAAGGAGAAAGACTTCCACAGTGGAGACGATTTCCACAAGGGGGGAGGAGAAGACTTCTACGGTGGAGACAACTTCCACAGCGGAGAAGGAGGGACTGTCACAATGGAGGAGCCTGGTGAGGATGAGGTCAACACCGATGAAGATGACGGTTAGTATTGCTGCGGGATGTTCTCTCCATGGAATTAGGGTATCGTTGGCTCTAAAACCATGTAGACAGGAAAAGTAATGTGCAAAATGAGATGTCTTTGTATTGACAAGACACACCTATATATATGGACACGGGTGGTGGCCAATACCCGTTTACACAGTGTGGGACTAATCCCATATACACAGAGAATATACGGGGAAATAAAAAAAATAAAGGAAATACATACATATTATTCTAACATAGTCCAACCCAACAACAAGTAAACTAGAGACCACCTAGTTAATACCATAGTACAATCACCACTAGATCTCACCCTCATGGGAAGCTTACACCTTAACTCTGTATTAATCACATTCACATTTTGCAATGATTTGAAACATTCAGCTTTTGTGATCCTTGATAATATTTTTCTACACATTTCAGAATACCGGTCGGATTCATAAATCATAATGTTATTGTTATATGCTTTTTTTCAGAATATTCGGTTAGAAAGGCATATGACTTATGGCTTGTTCATCCTTAGATTCACACTTTGCATCAAAAAACAGAAGAGATGGCAGCCAATGTTTTCTAAAACCTTAACTTCAAGGACTGTAGAATTATTGTAGACACAAGGTACAAAATCAACATAACAAAATGAAAAACAAATGTTCAGATCAATGGTGATGACAGACACCAAATTTCCATCTGGACATGGAGTACGGTGGTAAAATGACCTACACTATTGATCCTAAGACGATAAACATAAACATAAACATAAAACCACCAACTCCTTTCACTCCTGAAATGATAGCTAGCGCCAACTAAGTAGCAAAATCCATAACACCACACTGACTTGGCATGCAGTGGTAGCTGAAGATGACTAGGAATCAACTCTTGCTAACTAGATTTGGCCTAATTCAGCTGTCGCCAGCTGTCTGCTTAACTGTATATGAGAAAGCTAAAATGGCCAATTCAGATGCACATATAGAATAATAGCAAACTTTCTGACTGGTTTTCCATGAGATATAGGGTCTTAGAGAATTTATTTTGACAGAGGATTATCCACGAAAAGCAAATCATGGTCATATATATTCTATTCAGATTATAAGAGAGATAGTCAATATAAAGTTTTATCCGATGGTTATGCTAACAACCACATAGGCAGTCACAAAATTATTCAGTCAGAACGCACCTTAAAGGGCTTCTTCTGTTTGAGCTTCACATTGACATCGATACCACCTTTGATGATAAAATCAAGTACAATTTGAAGCTTCCCTTCAATCTTATCCCCCTTCCTGGGGGTGTATACAACATTGTGAATGTCATCCGCAAGTGCACGCTGTGCCAATGATCCGCCAACAGCAGCACAAGCACTAGCATCCTTTCTTGACTTCAAATCACGCTTCAGGTCCTTTGAGATAGAATGGGCCACTGCAACTACCTTGCTGGTAACTCTGTGCACTATGCAAGCACGCACAGAGCCTTTCGTTATGTAAATATCAAGGCAAAATGGCAGATGATAAGGATCTGTCAACTGGTTATATGTCGGAGCCCTCTTCTTCTTGTCATCAACCATTGATTGTTCATCACTGTTAACTGTAAAATCAACATCTGAGCATTCACTTGGGATTTCAGGCACAAAAGGGTCTCTGACACTGAAATCACCAGACAGCAATTCATTGCCCATAGCAATTTCAGATAGAGCCTGAGAGTTGCAGCTTTCAGGTTCAGCTTCAGAATGACAATGAACATCAAGTCTGCTGCTCCTATGTTTCAGAGTTTGATTTGTTAGTCTTTCAGCAGTTCTAGTTCTAGCATCGTAACTATCAACATTTTTGCAAGTACTGGCATCCATGGAAGCGGTTACCCTAGGTCTTTCCTTTTTCTTGCTACTACAAGTCTTTCCTTCATCGAAGTAGCCCCTCAAATTATTGCAAATAGTGTTTCCATGTACCAATTTTGATTTAGCATCGAACTTGCTGGCACATTCTTTCTTCGACACCAAATCCCTCTTTTTCTCCTTCCCGTTAGAACCGGACTTTCTTCTATAGAAGTTAAAGCTACACTCTTCGTACTCCTTGGAATCTCTCTCCAGCTTATAGAATAGTTTCTTCTGTAGCCGCATGTCTTCTATCTCGTCAAACTCCGGGCACCACCTCTCCCCAAAATTCTCCTCTTCGCCAGCCAAGGCAGGCTCTTCTGAGCGAATCAACGAATCCGGCACCTTGTCCTGGACGTTGCCCAGGCTGGAGGAAACCCTCCACGAGTCCTCGTCAACGAGCTCAATGTCAAAGCCCTCTGTGGTGGTTTGGCCGGGAAAAGGAAGCAAGAGGCTCTTCCAGAGGCCGGGATGGTTGCTTGAGCAGGAGCTATTGCTTCTTAGCTCGTCCCTCGTATCTGGCGGTGCTTGGGGCTTCGTCCAGATTCGGAGCTTGAACAGAAGCGACGCCAGCCGCAATGGTGGGCTGGAAAGTGCAGTAGTACGTTTTAGAAGCAGTTGTGCCATACGGCTAGTCGGCTACATCGCAGATGCAACTTCCACGCGCGGAGTGCGCCTGCGGCACAATTAGGTCTCTCTCTCAATAAGTAGACTATCATCATTTTCTTTTCAGTAGTAGTTCTTATATAGGTAGATATATAAAATTGATATCACAGCCCTAAAATCAGTTGCTTACAAAGTAGAATATGAAGTGTGTTAAGAGGGAGAGGCGCCCATAACAAGCCTCATAAAACACGGTGAGCTAAATATCGGTGATAAAAGATGACCCCCCGATGTGGTGAGCATCCTTCTGAATCAAAATTTTATTCTTCCGAGATGTTCTACATGGTGTAGTTGCTTCGGTCAGTCTCCACATCTCTGAAACTAGCAGGTGTGTGGCTCAGACTTCTCCGATGATAGTATCTGTCCCTGCATCAGATGTAAGATGACTAAATGTCTTGGTAAGTATATGAGATATAATCTAGCAAAGAAGATATACTATAACATTTATTCTCAAAAGTCATGTAGTTTTTTTATCTCCAAATCGTCCACATGATGATGACAGTGATAACATGAGGGTATGTAATAGAGGAAGAGCGTGTGATAGCTTCAGTGATGCATCTGATGATATCTTTATATATATCATTTGTGTGGTGTGACATGTGAACATATTTTTGTCACATCCGAGTATTGAAGTTGCACCTGGGAAAATATGTTTGTTATATTCTCTATCCTACCTATATTAAACGCACATTATGGGTCCTCTAAAACTTGTCTTCCACAAATTTTGTCCCATCATGATTATATTGTGTCCTATGAGCTATGTGTGTAAGATGTATTTTATGGGGCATTGGGTTTTCCATATCTTGTTATATGAGCATTTAAAGCCAAAGTCACTGAAGAAAGTGCATATAAATTTGGAGGTGTATCACTTGTTCATTTCCTATATGTCATTATTTATGGTATCATGATCGAGCGACAACTTAATATGGTATATCTCTATGTTGGAAAATTGTGCATGGACATATCTATCGAGGTTTTTTCTCCTATTTGAGTGGATCATGGTTCAAGCTTGTTCTATTGTGATGTTTAAGATATTATTGAGGATGCCTAGTATCGTTCTCATGTTGATATCGTACTATGGTTGCACCAAGGGTCAAACCAAAAGGAGATACGGCATGCACAGAAGGGACGAGTGATGATCGTGTTTTGGATCATGTATATAGTATCATTAATATGCTTCCAAAGTGGAGAAAATTCATTTCTATGTTGTTGGATCTAGGAGGGGTGAATAGTGTTGGGTTTTACGTGGTCAGAGTAGGCAGCGGAAATAAAAAAATTTACTTGACCATAAACACATAACTAGCAGATCACATCAACATCTATGTAATGGGAAGGATGGTTTTAGCGAGATATACCTGGTCCTGAGGCTTGCTCAGTGACTACACCTTATAGCAAGTACAGTCTTCAACTACCTATCTTTGACGGCGTTTGTGCAGCTCCTGGTCTTGACCCAGACTGCGGTTGAGTGTCGTCCTCCTGAGCGGCGAAGTCTCCCGCCTCTATAGATAGTACACACGGACCACCGGGAACTCTACTCGTCCTGAAGAACGGACTAGAAGGAGTTGTCCCCTTCTGTCAACGTACTAGTCACCGACACACTCTCCCACAACCAGTTGTTATTCTGCAGTTGTCTTTCCCTTGTTGTTCCTCCATGGACGGGTAGAACTTACTTGGGCTCTCTTGGTTACCACAACCAGAGAGGACAACAACTTTACAGAGCAACTGAAGTTCTGAGTTGTGTCTCTGTAGAAGTCCCATGTACCCCTCTATTTGTTATAGTAGAGGGCAGGGTCAGGGTTCCCAGTATGTGCGGGAGTAGAAGGGTCCGGAATTTCCATGAACAATTTGCACTACGACAGGCGAATCGATCGTTTCATAACTGAACCGGTCATTTGAGAGTGTAAGTCGATCGGTTCACTAGTGAACTGGTCAGTTGGGAGTGTGAGCCGATCGGTTCACCCAGTGAACCGGTCGTTTCACTTCTCAGACATGCCTGCAATTGACTTTCCTTACTCATTTCTAATTAACGCAAAGATTAATTCTTGTCTCAATCAAATTGAACAAGTAAAACGAAAAACTTTTCTCACAAACCGGTAAAACTCAACACTGCTCATTTGGTCCAGTTGAACTGATTGGTTCACCAGAGTGAACTGGTCGTCTCACTGACCATGAGCCGATCAGTTCACCCAATGAGCCGATCGGTTCACCCAGTGAACCGGTCGGTTGGTGGTCCAGATTGTGCACAACACAGTCAATTCAGTTCTCAATCAATCTGATACTCTAATCAGTTAGTTCAACACTTGAGTTTGATGATTCTAAGTCAAGTCTATTGGTTTAATGTTTGATTGAGTACCTAAACACTTTAGTAATCAATCCAAACATCATTCATGGATAAACTCCTCTTCCAGGTTAATCCTTTATGTGTGACCCTATAGGTCCCATTTCACGTTGGCAATGAATGTCCGTAACTATCTTATGACATCAAGAAAAGCACAAAGCGGGGGATGTTTGCAGCATGGGAGTAGATTACCCAAGAAATCACTGGGGAAAAAAAGATATCTCAGTAACGTCAGAGAAAAAAGAACGAATTGATCTTGTAGGATTCCCAAGAAATTCTTCAGTACCAATAGTTGAGACTCAATTTGGGGATGTTTCATCTTATATTCCTTGCACATCAGTGCTACCTAAGTGAAAAGGAAAGTTGGAGAACAACTTTCAATCCTACAGTCTGTGATTGGTGTTCCAATTATGTGTGACATTAATATCATATATTGATTCACATGTGCATGCCTTTCTCAGTCTCACTTATCAAGTGGTCTGGACATCATACTCCCTTAGGAGGGACAAATCTCATATCTATCACTCACAGTCTATCTCATGCATCAAAGTCACCCAATTAACACCTTTATAACAACCCATGTTTCACGACTGCGTTTGATGATGTCAAAGTGTACCCAATCACATTCGACGAATGCAGTGATTTCAGGTCTAAGAATCACAATCACCACCATCACTACGAGAGATGGTTTTGACTGCCATGTCATGGTTCCATGTATCACTCTCATGGTGGGTTTGTCCGCTACACTATTTTCTAACATGTATCTGTGTGCTTGGTTTGATATCATATATCATGACTAATGAGACACTGTCATCAACCAACACACACTCTAGTCTATATGTGTCATTGTTGTCTATCAACCTTCCACAATGACATCCGACTAGGGACATAACAAGAATGTACATACTCTTAGCATCCTTATGATCTCATTGTTCAGGTCCTCAACCTGAAAACATACGTCATTGAGTATTATCATTCTTTAGACATTCATTCTGCTTCATCATTATCTCATAATTGATCGAGCTAGAATAAATTAGAAGCTTGCCTTTGATATTTATCAAATCAATCAGAACATATGCCAATCCAATCATCATATGATTGGCTCTCTGGGCATACATACTAACAGACTCTCACTTGTACTTAGAGCCAATCACCTTTGAATCATATTCTTCGTGATCTCTAAACATGCCCTACAAGTTTCTATTGCACTAGTGCTAATCTAGTGAGTTTGCAACATTTTGTTTTAGTCGGTATATTGCATGTTTCACATCTCCTCGATGTTCGACATTTTGTATGAGATGGAGTTGCTGTAATATGCTATCTGATATTCCTTGCCTAACAATTAGCTCCATAGTTTGACTTAGTATTTCTACTTTGTCATCAATGGTTGGAATGTGTATAAGTTCATATGTATGAACTTCTAGATCCATATAGTATCCTCTGGTGTTCATAACACAAGGATACTCAACATTCCTTTTAGAATTGAATGGCCTTTTAATTTTACTTGGAACATGTCCATTTAATCAACTCTTGTTCACTTTACAATTGAATATAACTTTTATATTTTGCATTTTTTTGCGATCATTTTCTGTCATTTTGGAAGCTTGCATCAGTGCAACTGATTTACACTCAACTCTTCCTTTTATTACCATAGAACTAATCCTTTAATACTTCACAAGTACTTAAATAAGTTCTTTATAGTATTTCAGTGACTTTTACTAGAAGTAGACATACATTCACTCGTCATGTCTAATATATACGAAATAACTGGATGAGCATATCATATTGTCATGTCCAGTACATACAAGATGATGAACGCATATATATATTCTTGGCACGTCCAATACATACAAGATAATGGGATGATTACATACATGATAGATCCAATTGCGAATGCACAAGGTATCTATCTATGTGTTCCTATTCTTCATAAGAATTTGGGACACTAGGCATCTGAGAGACTAACTCCATGTAATATGGACACGTTTTCTCCCACTGAATCTTTGCATACTGAACCCTTCAGTACAGACTGCCAATGTATGCTCTCTCTTTATCAGGTCAAGATACTTTTGAGAACTATATCTATAGGTCTCTATTCTATCACGTAAGACATTTCTCTTTATTCCCTTAAATAAGATATTTCCACACCAGTTTCATTTTATTCCTCATCATCATGTGGAATATGAATACGGTCCCACTAAATCTTTTTAGTCATAGATCCCTTCCTTATTTCGATATATCAGTCAAACCTTTTGACTATATAATCAAAGTAAAGACTCCAGTTCTGAGGTGCTTGTATTTAATCAATCATATTGATTAAACCCTTGTAACTTATAGATTGCATTTGCATTAAAGGAATTATAAAACCCTTTAGGTGTGTCACGTACACAGCCTCATGTTATTCCTTCTAGGAATGCAGTTTTAATATCCATATGCTAAATTTCATAGTCTTCAAGTTCTAATAGCAAGCATGATCCTTTATGTCCTATAGCCACGACAACTGGTTAAATAAAATCAGGTTCAACACTTTGAACTCGCTTGAATTCATTTCAACCAAACAACTCTTCAAATGTCATCCATGTCAGTATTAACTCTTAAGACCCAATTGCACTTATGGGTTTTATCCCTATAAGTTCTACCATTAAGGTCATACCTTATTTGGTTCTCATGGAAGTCATTTTGGATCTTATGGCTTCAAGCCATAACTCAAAATCTGGTTCCTCGACATCATCTAGATAGATTATTGGCTCATCATCATATGACCAATTAATCACCTTTGAGTTTGTAGGATATCATTATCCATCAAGCTCAAGGTGTTTTCTACTAGATATATGAGGTGTATCTATTACAGAAGGAATTTGAGATTCCACGACACTTATGATTTTTAATCTCCTTTTGTACGTTTATTTAGTGTAAAGAATGTTCTTTAGAAGAATTCTAGAAGATTAGTTTTTTTTATGATCATGCTCTTACTATTTAGAGTATGATTCCTTCTTTGATTTAGACATCATTATGCCTTAATCATGAGTTCTCTATAATACACTATCATAGTTACACACAAGGTCCTCAAATATTTGGTTTAAATATCTCATTCATTGATCATATCAAAGAATTAATACTTTTACCAAGTTTGTTCTTCATTTATGATATTCTTGAACATTTCAAGATATGCATGTTGGTATTTCATTAAATACTATATTTGAAGTATTAGAATTTATTCCAATAGGTATGTATATACATCGATATGTATTATACCTAATAGAATAGTCATTCTCCCATTACATCTAGTGAAGATTGACTTGGCATCATGCCCAATAAACAAGACACTCATATTTCTTAATGGTTCATTAACCAAGAAAGTCTAGATTTATCCATCAACATGGAACCTAGAGATGAATTTCTCATTCATTTATTTATATGATAATGCTAATTAATTGTTTGAGTCATCAATAACCTTTAGGTATTCTTTATTTTATCTCATGCATATCAAGTACCACAAGATAAATAAGGCATTGCCATAAAAGATCATATCTTTGAAATTGAAACATGAACTTTATTGATAGACATCCTTGTCATTACAAGATGCAGAAATAAAGTGTTTCTATTTATTGGCAAAATGAAATAGTAGTTCATAACTCTATTCATGCCCTTTGGGCTGAAGTAAACTAAAAGGTACTACTATTGATGGCAGCAACACTTGCTCCAATGTTGATGAGTGTTCCTTTTTGGTCCTTTCATAAAGGCCATCACTTCTTTTCAGATCTTGCACATCATATATGTCATATCTATATCTTGGTATCATATACCTAAGATAAAGAAGCATTTTAAGTTTATTTCATAATACATGGGATGGAGACTTCCATCCCCTCCTCCTTCTTCTTTAGTTCATCTATGTAGAGAGGGCAATTTCTCTTCCAACGTCCTGGCTCATGACAATGGTGACATTTGCCTCTCTTGTTCACCCCTTCCTTGGATCTAAAAGTTGAAGATGACTTGGGCTGCTAGCTAGCATCAAAACCTTTCTTTGCTTTGCCCTTGCCCTTGCCTTTAGACTTTCCCTTCTTTCTGTTGATCATCATCACAGATTTGGGTTTGCCTTTCTTCATTTGTGCCTCTATTTTCCTCAACATGCCCAACAACTCTATCAGTGGCCTTTCAAAGTTGTTCATGTTGTAGTTCATCACAAACTGATTGTAGGATTCTGGCAATGATTGCAGTATCACATCAATAGCCAACTCTTGGCTCAGAGGGAATCCCAGTCGAGTTAGGTTCTCCACATACCCAATCATCTTGAGTGTGTGAGGGCCTACTGGATCTCCTTTTATCATGATGCACTTGAATAGTGCTTTGGAGACATCATATCTCTCTTTTCGTGCTTGGTCTTGATACATGTTCTTGAGATGTTGAACCATGTCAATGATGTCCATGTTCTCATGTTGTCTCTGCAACTCATAGTTCATTGAGCACAACCTCAAGCACTTCACATCAATGGCATCCTCAGTATGCTTCTTGTAAGCATCCCTTTCAGCCTTTGGTGCGGTGGGAGCGGGTTCTCCTGGTTCTGGTATATCTAGGACATAGAGCTTTCTCTCTTGAGTGAGAACAATTCTCATTGTCCTAAACCAGTCATGGAAATTGTTCCCATTTAGCTTGTCCTTCTCAAGGACAGATCACGATGAAAAGTGATTATTGTCGGTAGCCATTTATTCTACAAAAAGGGAATTTGCAATTTTAGTCCAAAACTCTTACGATTTGATTTGATTTGAAATTGACGACATTAATTAGGTCTTTAATTAATTATCACTCTCACTATTTTGATCAAACTGATAACCCTCATGTATCAATCTGGAAGATTGCAGCGTACAACCTTCTAGTGAGCAAGATCCTGACTTCCTCTAAGTCATGGACCAGCGAGGGTTGTCACCCACAATTAGATTCTTTCAGGTAGGCAACTTTTGCCAATTTCATCATATGCAACTCTTGATAGATGTCATGCACAACTCTTTGCCATGTTCATCCTTATGCCTCAAGGTGCTTGATCCTATCAAGGTCACCAAGTTAATTCCGACCCAAAAGCCAACACGGTGAATATGCACCCTACGAAGGCAGACCCACATATTCACCATCACACTTCCACGAGATAGACAGTGCACCAGTGAAGCATGCCCACACTTAGTCGATCAAACTTTTCATGTGTGCTACTTTTGGAAGGCATCTTCAACTTAGTATGTTTGTTGAGGGGTTTTAATATGCTTATATATGCATATATGTATCCAATCACCTCATATATAGTATGTATCATATACATGCTATATCCCACAAATGAAAACATGCAATAATGATAAAGTGATGATTATGGCCATCCTATTATAGTTCCTTAGAGCCACAAGGAACTACGGTCATCTAAGGTTTATATCACATGCAACCTGTTATTGATGAAGATTTGTGCTTGCCAGTCTGGGTTGACTGGTTCAACCTTTGAACTGGTCAACTCGCCTCTTGGTCGGTCGGTTGGTATCCTCCAGGCAGTCGTCTGGCTCCTCCAGATGGTTGGCTCGTCCGGTCGTCTAGGCTTCTCATTGTTCCACTAAATACTCCTCAGTCGGTCGTCTCAGTCCATCGAGCGGTCATCTTCTGTCTTCATCATAACAAGAAATAAAGATAATTCTATTTTACACGATCTTTGTGAAACCTCGAGTTACATTCGAGGGGATCAAAGGTAGAAGAGAATCTCAAGTTATCTTGAGTTACATTTAGAATAGAAGAAGAAGGCTTGGTTCACAGACCGAGATCTAAACAACAATAACCAACCACACACATGCACATAGGGTTTATAGGCCATAACCATGCTACACATCCACCATCAAAACCGTTTTAGGGCAACGTGTATCGATTGCATATATACCATATCATATATGTATATATTAGTTTGAGATCATGTGGTATTAATAGGATATTCACATCAGTCATTTAAATATTCACATCATATGCATTAAATAAAAGATAGTAAAACCAAAATCCGATCATATCGATTATCCCAAAACATAGAGTATTGACGTGGATCTAATACCACTGTTGGGTTTTACGTGGTCGGAGTAGGCAGTGGAAAAAAATTTACTTGACCATAAACCCATAACTAGTAGATCGCATCAACATCTATGTAATGGGAAGGATGGTTTTAGCGAGATATACCTGGTCCTGAGACTTTCTCAATGACTATACCTCACACCAAGTGCGGTCTTCAACCACCTATCTTCGACGGCATTTGTGCAGCTCCTGGTCTTGACTCGGACTATGGTTGAATGTCATCCTCCTGAGAAGTAGAAGTCTCCCGCCTCTATAGATAGTCTACATGGACCACCGGGAACTCTAGTCGTCCTGAAGAATGGACTAGAAGGAGTTGTCCCCTTCTGTTGGCGTACTAGTCACCAACACACTCTCCCATAACTAGTTGTTGTTCTATAGTTGTTTTTCCCTCGTTGTTCCTCCCTAGATGGGTAGAACTTGCTTGGGATCTCTTGGTTACCACAATCAGAGAGGACAACAACTTTGCGGAGCAAATGATGGTCTGAGTTGTGTCTCTAGAGAAGCCCCATGTACCCCTCTATTTATAGTAGAGGGAAGGGTCAGGGTTCCCAGTCTATGCGGGAGTAGAAGGGTCTGGAATTTCCATGAACAATTTGCAATGCAGAAGGCAAACCACTCTTTTCATAACTGAACTGGTCATTTGGGAGTGTGAGCCGATCGGTTCACTAGTGAACCAGTCAGTTGGAAGTGTGAGTTGATCAGTTCACTAGTGAACCAGTCAGTTGAAGTGTGAGCCGATCGGTTCACCCTATGAACTGGTCATTTAACTTCCCAGACCTGCCTGAAATTCACTTTCCTTATTTGTTTCTAATTAATGTAAAGATTCTTTCTTGTCCCAATCAAATTGAACAAGTGAAACAAAAAACTTTTTTCACAAACTGGGAAAACTCAACACTGCTCGTTTGGTCCAGTTGAACCGATCGGTTCACCAGAGTGAACCGGTCATCTCACTGACCATTAGTCGATTAGTTCACCCAGTGAACCGGTCGGTTGGTGGTCCATATTGTGCACAACGCAGTCAATTCAGTTCTCAATCAATCTGACACTCTAATTAGTTAGTTCAATACTTGAACTTTATGATTCTGAGTCAAGTCTATTGATTAAATGTTTGATTGAGTACCTAAACACTTTAGTAATCAATCCAAACATCATTCACAGATAAACTCATCTTGTAGGTTAATCCTTTGTGTGTGACCCTATAGGTGTCATTTCACGTTGACAGCGAATGTCCATAACTTGCTTATGACATCACAAGTAAAGAGTAGTACCTAGTCGCACATCAGTGCTGTCCAAGTGAAAAGGAAAGTTGGAGAATAACTTTCAATCCTACAGTCTATGATTGGTGTTCCAGTGAATGTATAATTCCTTTATCTCTGATATCCTAAATGAACTCAAGGCATGGAGTTGTCATCCTTTCAACGTTCATTCAGGCTTCTTGAACTAGAGCAGACTGCTTGAGATATGTGTGACATCAATATCATATATTGATTCACATGTGCATGCACATGCCTTTCTCAGTCTCTCTTATCAAGTGGCCCGGACATCATACTCCCTTAGGAGGGACAAATCCCATATCTATCACTCACAGTCTATCTCATGCGTCAAAGCTACCCAATCATCACCTTTATAACAACCCATGTTTTAGGATTGTGTTTGATGATGTCAAAGTGTACCCAATCACATTCGACGAGTGCAGTGATTTCAGTTCTAAGAATCACAATCACCACCATCACTATGAGAGATGATTCTAACTACCATGTAATGGTTCCATGTATCACTCTCATGGTGGGTCTGTCCGATACACTATTCTCCAACATGTATCTGTGTGCTTGGTTTGATATCATATATCATGACTAATGAGACACTGTCATCAACCAACACACACTCTAGTCTTGATGTGTCATTGTTGTCTATCAACCTTCCACAATGACATCTGACTAGGGACATAATAAGAATGTACATACTCTTAGCATCCGTATGATCTCATTGTTTAGGTCCTCAACCCGAAGATATACGCCATTGAGTATTGTCATTCTTTAGATATTCATTCTGCTTCATCATTATCTCATAATTGATTGAGCTATAATAAATTGGAATCTTGCCTTTGATATTTATCAAATCAGTCAAAACATATGCCAATCCAATCATCATATGATTGGCTCCTTGGGCATACATACCAACAAATAAAGATATAAATACTTAAACCAAATTCATTAGACCTTCAAAGTATATCGCAATATAAGATTTCTTATATGAAATCTGGGTGCAACTAAACATGCATAGCAATGATGAGAGAGATTGAATAAGCACAAGTAACACAAGCTATGTATATGGTTCTAAACTCCCAACTAGGAGATGTACATCAACTACCTACAGAGGTCAACCTCTAGGATTTTCAACCATGTCTCATTCCTTATATTCCATTATAAGAGTTACAACATTGAACTTTCTTTTCCAGGACAAGTTCCCTTTGAGGACAAGGGAGCCAATAACCTTACAAAGGACTTACCCATCAATGACCAAGAGTCTTCTACCTTACCAAGGACTTACCCACTTTTGTAATGAGTTTTCAACCTTCTCCAAGGACTTACCCACTCTTGCAATAAGTCTTCCGCCTTCAAGGATTTACCCACTCTTGACTTGAATCTTCTACCTTTGACTCTAACTCTATCAAGGTGAAGCTTTTACCAAGGGACTCCTTCCCTTCTTATTTGTCACCTCTCTTAGCCAGAGAGAACCTTCATCTTCATGGTAGAAAGAGAGATTGTGAGGTGGAGGAAGTGAGAGTCTCACAAGATATACATGTTGGACTAACTCTCTTATAAATCTTCTACTCACTCTAATGGATGTAGCAAGTGATTAAGATTAAGAGTGTAAGGAGGCTCTAGGAGGCACTCAACTATAATATAGGGACCTTCATAGTGCTTGTCTAACCATGAATAAAGTCCAAGGGCTCCTATTTATAGTTGAGGTTTCCTACTAGCCATTAGAAACACTTAGGATTGAATTCTAGCCATTTGGGGTGTTACAATAGACTTTTTTTATTTTTTCAGCACTCCAATGGTTAGAAATACTTTTTCAACACTTTCTGTATAGTGTTATTGGTTGAGTTTTTCTATAAAGATAATTTGACCAATAGCACTATGCGACAAAGTAATTTTGAGTTGTCAGTCAAGTTTATCCTAGATGAAACTTGACTGACAGCTTAAAATTATTTTGTGTGTGCAAGGTGTCAGTCAAGTTTGCACTAGGATAAACTCAGTCGATAGTGGCATTTATCAAGACCCATATAGTTTGCTGGTCGAGTTTCCTAAGGGGCAAACTCAGCCGAAAAAAGTGTCTGTAATGAATTTTGGTATATACTGTAAAAGTGATTAACATTCAACTTCAATGCTCTTGATTTTTTCTAAGCTTAATTACAAGTCATACAATCATGACAAGTGATCAACAACATGATTCTAATTGAGTTAAGGCATAAAAGTGCACTTGTGTTGATCTTGACTTATCTTTCTCCAAGTTAGGATGCACAAGTTTAGGCATTTAGAGTGTGTCTTACCTAATCTAAAATCACTCAAGTAAAAGCATTAGACACAAATGAGTGGAATGATTGAGTCATCATCAAAACAAGGGTTTAGTCAATTTATACCTTGATTCAACATTATCCCCCTTTTTGAAGATGACAAACCATTCCATAAATGTACTGAAAGCATTTAAGTAAAACCATACCTTTCGAGAAACCTAGTGGTTTCAATAGAATTGAGTTCATATGCTCCCCCTCAATTGATTCTAATGGAGTTCACATACTCCCCTGCAATTGATGTTATTTCTTATTTATGGTTAGCTTTCATAACATTTATAGAAAATATATCTTCTACTCATATATGTTCTACATATATGTCTTCTCCCCTTTACATAAGACATCTGTTCTCCCTTTTTGTCATTTCAAAAAGTAGGGGTTGAAGAGATAAAACACAACTTGTTAGAAAAGGGAGTGTAGAAGAGTAAAAACTAAGGGCTTGTCCAAGCAATGCATGTAAATATAATCAAGACATGTATTTAAATAACACTAGATGTAATTCTAGCAATAACCAAGGAAAACAACAAAAGGGTCCTTGAAATTATAACATAATGTGCTGGAGAAAACAATAAAGCATGATTTTAACCCTCAATATGATGGAACTCACCCAAACAATGGCATGGTTCATGCGCCATGAGTCTTGCTTAGAAGATCAAACCTGCATTAAAAAACACTAGTCTTGCACCGAAATCTAACACTGGAGTAGAAAATTCAAAAAGTTGCATAAATTCTTCAGATGCTCTGATTTCTGCATATAATGTGGCTCTATTTGTTGCACATCACAACTATACAAGAAACACAAGATAGTATATATTTAAATCAAGGAACAAGCTTGAGTATGTATGAAGCAATATAGAAGCATATCATATAGTCGGATACCAAAAGATGAATAAAACTAGAAGTACATGTAGATGGACTACTAGTAGATGTTATCACAAGCTAGGACTACTAGTAGGATCTAGGTCATAGCAAAGGATACACAAGTTAAAGCATGCTATACCAAAATATGTGTATAAATATTCATACAAAGGAATAAGCAACTCAAGAAGCATGCATAAACATTACTCACTAGCAAATATGCATCATTACCAAAAGATGATTACCACTAAAAAACTAAAGGTTGCATCAAAACAAGACGTATAACTTGATAGATCAAGTTAGAGCACAACATAAGCAATTTAGATCACAACCAAGAGATTCAAAGAGATAATCATCAAAACATGTATAACAACTAAAGATAGGTAATTGTAAGATATAGATATATCAATATATCAATTATAAATATAGAGTTGCATTCAAGATAGGAAATATTAATGCATGGCAATATGCATATCATAAAAGTACCAAAGGGAGTGTCATAGATTAAGGCTAGTGGTCGAGAAAGTCTAGTTGAGAGGGAAATTCTCATCCAAAAAGCCATATGTATATTCTATGCACAGTGTTGTTGGTCGAGTTTTTGGGTTGAGTTTCTTGACTGAAAACAACTGTTGGCAACACCCATTGGTACTTGTCAGTCGAGTTTCTTGTAGGACAAACTCAACCGATAATAGTTGTTGTCAAAAACACATATATTTCATAAAATCATATCTAAAGGCATGATAAAAATATAAGTAATGTCCAAACATATATAAGCAAGTTAGTAATACACTATGAAAGCATGAGAAATAATTTTTGAGCATGAAAGTGATGAGAATCACAATATACCAATTTTGACTCAAAATCATATGTCTAGTGCATAATAAACTTGACAAAAACAAGCTATGATAGGATACAAGCAAGAATACCATTACCTCTATTCTTACCATTTCTATTCCACTAGTTTCCACCCCATACACATCTCACCTTTGTTATTTTATGTGGATTGAGAAACCAATTTGCAAATCAGTAGCTCATGTCAATCCATTTGTATGTGACCTATAAGAAGAAAGATGAAATGGTCCCCAATCTTATTTTTGGGTCTGAAGGGGTTAGCTTGGCAACCCAAGTCCTATTACTCTTGGGTGATTTCCTAAAGGGACGATATGTAGAATAATGACCATTTTCATTACAATTATTGTAAGTGCCCAAAGCCTTGCAACTGGAGAATTCTCCATAGAATATTGAAGATCCTTTGTTTTTGTTGTTCCTTTGGCTATTATGAAGTCCAATACCATTTGCACCCATTTGTTTGGTAGTATGGTCTAGGATTTGATTAAGATTCTTTTCATCATCTAAGAATATTTGCAAAGAGGATCTAAAACTATGATTGTCATGCATAAGATAAGTAATAGTGGAAGACAATTGATTCATATAATCTCTAGCATGTAAAAGATTGGTTTCTAAGAAAATAGCTTTGGTCATATAAGAATCTTTTTCAATATGAAGAGCAACAACCTTATTCTCTCTACTAGTAGCACTATAACAAGATTCAAGGACAATGATTTAGCAAGCAAGGAAGTATTTTCTTTTTCAAGCAAAGCAATCTTGAAATATAGACACTATTTTCATATTTTATTCCTTCCAAACAACGTCTTTGTCCTCTTTTTCAGTGCTAAGAACATTAATATCAAGCATGAGAGAATTCACAATTTTACAATGATCTTCATTAGAACTAGGCATAAGAGATTTAACTTCTAAAAATCCAATCTTATCAAGCAAGTTAGCATTTTCAGGTTTAAGAGCATCTACTTGTCTAAGATAAGCATTATTTTCAATCTTAATACCATTGAATTTTAATTCTAGTTCTAGATAATATTTTTGAAGATTGTCAACATCATCTTGCAAGCTAATATTAACACATTCAAGGCTATCTTTTTCTTAATGCAAGTTATCAACAATTCTAGCAAGCTTTTTCTTTTTTCTTTTTAGTAGACTTAAAAGAGGCATGAGTAGCATGAATTATTGCAATTAAAGATTCTTTATCTAAAGAATTCATTTTTACCTCATTGAATCTTCATTTGCACTTTCCATGAGAGAACATTGGCATTCTCCATCTTCACTAGATCTTGAGCTAGATCCTCCACTAGAATCTTCACTTGAGCTTGATTTAGAGGAGTCACTAGAGATTTTGTGTTGTTTCTCATTCTTCTTGTGATTCTCTTCTCTTCTCTTGTGATTATGGGTCTTTTTGCCTTATCGCAATCTTCCTTGAAGTGACTCTTTTTTTGACATTTGGAGCATCGGGTGGAGGATGAAGACTTGCCTTTGTAAAATCTACCTTTGGAGTACGTGGCATCTTCTTCAACTTGAGAGGATGGAGAAGATTGACTAACAATAGCTTAAATTTGGGATTTGATTTCAGTTTTCTTCTTTCTTTTAAACTCTTTCTCTTCTTCTCTTTCTTCTTCCTCGTGATTGTCAAGTCTCACTTCAAAAGCTTGTAGGTTTCCTATGAACTCTTCAATAGGAATTTCATTAAGAGACCTTGTTTCTTCAATGGCGGTTACCTTGGACTGCCACCTCTCGGGAAGAGACCTAAGGATCTCTGAGTTATTTTTTCCTTGATCCATAAGATGACCTAGGACCGCAAGACTATTTACAATGGTGTTGAGCCTTGAGTACATTTCGGCTACGCTCTCCTCCTTTGCCATCTTGAAGCTTTCAAGGAGACCATTGAGTATGTATAGTCTACATTCCTTCACTTTCTTTGTCCCCTAATAAGTGTCACATAACCTTCTCCATACCTCATAAGTCATCTCACAAGAAGAAATCTGGTTGAACTCGATGGGGGAAAGAGAGGCATAGAGAATGTTGATGGCTCTAGCATTCAAGGTTGCTTTTTTCAAAGTGTCTTCATCCCATTCTTCTACCTTTGTCTTTGGTGGCTTGTATGGAAGATCCACCATTCTCTATAGCTTAAGACTTGATCCTTGTATGTATAATTGTAACCTTCTCTTATGATAGAAGAAGTTGCTTCCATGAAACATTCGAATGTTGATGAGGTATCTCCCACCTTGATAATCGCCCATCTTCTCCTACTTGTGGAAGTTGCTTGGAGAAGACTCGCTCTGATACCAATTGTTCAATATAGGATGGGATCTATAGGGAAGGTGAATATATTATAAACACTTAAACCAAATTCATCACACCTTCAAAGTATATCACAAGATATGGTTTCTTATATGAAGATTGAGTGACACTAAACATACATAGCAAGGATAGTGAGATTGAACAAGCACAAGTAAAGTAAGTTATGTATAGTGGTTCCAAACTCCAAACTAGGACATGTACGTCCACTACTTAGAGAGGTCAACCTCTAGGATTTTCAACCATGTCTCACTCCTAATATTCTATTATAAGAGTTACAACATTGGCCATCCTTTTCTAGGTCAAGGAAACCCAACCTTCCCTTCAAGGACAAGGGAGACAATAACCTTACAAATGACTTACCCATCCATGACCAAGAGTCTTCTACCTTATCAAATATTTACCCACTTTTGCAATGAGTCTTCAGCCTTCTCCAAGGACTTACCCACTCTTGCAACGGGTATTCCGCCTTCAAGGATTTACCCACTCTTACCTTGGATCTTCTGCCTTTGACTTCACCTTCACCAAGGAGAAGCTTTCACCAAGGGACTCCTTCCCTTCTTCTTCTTCACCTCTCTTATCCAACAGAGAGAACCTTCATCTTCATGATAGAAAGAGAGATTGGGAGGGGGAGGAAGTGAGAGCCTCACAAGATATACATTTAGGACTAGCTCTCTTACAATTCTCCTACTCGCTCTAATAGATGTGGCAAGTGATTATGCTTAAGAGTGGAAGGAGGCTCTTGGAGGCACTCAACTATAATATAGGGACCCTCATAGTTCTTGGCTAATCATGGGATGAAGCCCAAGGGGTATTATTTATAGTTGAGGTTTCATACTATTCAGTAGAGACACTTAGGATCAGATTCTAGCCGTTTGGGGTGTTGTAACATATATATTTTTTGAGTTTTACAACACTCCAATGGTTGAATCACTTTTTTTGTGTTTTTCTTAAAGTGTTGTTGGTCGAGTTTCCATAAAGGTAATTCGATCGATAGCACTATGAGATAAAGCAATTTTGAGTTTTCATTTGAGTTTATCTAGATGAAACTTGATCAACGAGTTAAAATTGTTTTATGTGTGCAGGGTGTTGGTCGAGTTTGCATCGAGACAAACTCAGCTGATACTACCATTTATCAAGACCCATATGGTTTGTCAGTTGAGTTTCCTAAGGGACAAACTCATTCGAAAAAATTGCCCGTAATGGATATTGGTAAATATTATAAAAGTGTTTAAACATTTGATTTAAGTGCTCTTGATTATTTCTAAGCTTAATTACAGTCATACAATCATTATAAGTGTTTTACAACACGATTCTAATTGATTAAGGCCTTTTCTATAAAAGTGCACTTGTATTGATTTTGACTTGTCTATCTCCAAGTTAGGATGCACAAGTTTAGGCATTTGGAGTGTGTCTTACCTAATCTCAAATCACTCAACTAGAAGCATTTGACACAAATGAGTGGAATGGTTTAGTATCCTCAAAACAAGGGTTTAGTTAATTTATACCTTTGGTCAACATATTTGTTTTATTCCATGGGTTGTGTCATGTAATATATTTTTCACTCTCCAAAGTGGAGAAAGGTATGTTGCTAAGGTAATAGGTGGTGAGAGGGCTAAGGGAGGTGCTGAGTAGTGTGAGTCTACCAACAAGATTCAAATGGTGTGTTTTCTAGAGGTTAAGCTTGTTCTTTATGTTTACAATAATTAGGTTCTAGCAACATGAAGGTAGAAGATCAGGTGAGAGAGGTAGACCAAGATATCTTATGGATAAAGATTCTTTCTTGCATCTGATAAGGTGTTTATATCTATCTAGAAGCTCCTCACTCGTGCACATGCCCATGATAGAAGATTTTTGTAGGTTAATTTTAAGGTCAGATAGGTGTGAGAAGATATTGAGGATATGGATAATGTTGATTATTTGTGTGTTAGTTGGTTTGATGAGTATGATAGTATAATCAACATATTGTATCATTTGTTCACTCTTAGGTAAAGTTCTCTCAATGAGGTTAGCAATAGATGCTAATCTAATCATACATGCTAAGATGAATGTGATAATAATGAAGGGGTAGGATCACCATTAGAATTCGAGAAGTAGCCAAAAGTTGAGTCGTTGGTAAGAGTAGAGAAATGATAGGAGCTAGTACAAGATTTGATAGATGGTGTCCATATGTATGGAAATCCATATCCATCAAGACTATCTAGGTGAAAATACTAATTGATCTTATCAACGATTTTTTCAAAATCTAATTTCAAGGTGAGTAATGGGATCTTCCTCGATTTTCATGCGTGCACAATTTTACTAAGCATCAAATCTACCCTTAATCAAGACACGTTGTTGTAATTCAGTGATAGTGAGAAGGAATTGCTTCATGCGAGTGTTGACAACTTTGGTGATGATCTTGTAGGATGTGTACTAATAGGCTAGAATTGGTTGATGAGAGTGGGTTGTTTGACCTTTTTAATCAACACTATGCAGGTTTGGTTAAGAGGTCTAATTTGTGGCGTGATATTATCATGAGAATGTATGTATTCTAAAGATTTGTGGTAAGGAAGGTTTTATGATGTCCCAACTATGTTGGAATAATTATTAATTAAATCCGTCTAGTCTAGGGGATTTATCGCCACCTATGGATGTCAGTGATGACTTGATATCTATTTCGTAAAAGGTGCAATAAGTGTTGTAGCATCTCTAATCTTGTTTGGTCATAGAATAATCTAGTCTAACATAATTCAATATGATATGGATCTTCCATGTTTGAAAAGTTCCTAGAAGAAGGAGTTGAAAGTTGGGAAGATCTGATATTCATTTGTGGTGTGTACTTCATTAATAAAAAGATTGTAGATTTGTGAGTGTCTCTTATGTTGGTTGCATATCAAATGGAAGAATTCAGAATTTTTTCCCATATCTTTAATCCATTTGATTTTGGCATGTCACTTCCACATTATAGCATTCAATGAGTCAATGGAGTACCATTGTGATACCTCAGGGAGAGAAGATGGGTAGGGTCTGAATGTTATGTATCGGTAGAGAATAGTCATTCTTGTAATTCTGTCAATTTCTTAGATATATTCTCAAAATGTATTTGTTCCTTTTGGTCAATTGGTGACTGTTGTTTCTGAGGTTTTGATGAAGACATAACCCCGGTGCTGCAAAATCAGGTTGGGTGTTTTGTAATTGTTTGAAAAAAATTGAATATGTGGATGTTTGGTCCACAAACGTTTAAAATAAAAAAAGGCTTAGGGACCTAATGTGTAATCTCAATGTTAAGGGATATCATGAAGTGATCATATATATGCTTATGGCATGCAATGACTTGTGTGAGAGGGAATGTGGCATCCCATGTATGTGCATAAAGGAATCTATCTAGTTTGTCCCAGATGTTTCACTAGTTCCGTGTGAAGTTTGTGTTAGTAGGGGAGAGGTCAATCAAAAAATGCTCTTATATAAAGGAATCAAAATGTTTGTCATCTCTATTCTGTGAGTAAGCGTGAGAAGTGTAAAAGGAGTGTATTTCTTGGGCATTTCCAATGAGATTGAAATCCCTTTTATAAGCCAGAGTTGTGAATGATGTGATTCATCTAGTTGATGGATCTTTGTGAGGTCCTTGTTGTGTCTTGGGTCTCCATAAAGTCTTGTGTAGAATCATTCCAGGTTGTCATGAAATTTGTTGATATGGATGGTGATACTATATGAGTTTGTACCATGGCTGATATGACTAAGAGTGTGTGGGTCCCATATAATATTTATCCCTCCAATGAGACCAATGACATGTATTTGTAACCATTCTATAATGAATTTTCCTCCCATGGTGTTTAGATGATAAGAGGTGAGTTGTGTCTTAGGTCCTTGTATAGTGATAATATTGATTTTGTTTATTCTAATTAAATTTCTGATATGTTTACATCTACAAGCACCAAACACTCCACAAACATTCTATGGTGTAATAATCATAAATTACAATTGATATATCTATGCAAAAGGGTAAACATAAGAATCAAAACAAGGTGCTATGTGGTGTTTAGGTTATCAGTATGTTCTATAGCTAGTGCTTTGTGTATTCAATTTTGCCATCCTAGATCATGCTCAAGTTTCATGTGTCCCTATATCTGTGTCTAGTATGTAATTAAATTTGATACCTAAAACTTCAACAAAAGAGGCAAAATCAGAAGCATAATCCTATGAGGCTATGTTTTTATATTATTAAGATCCATAAATATAACCAGTGATTTAAAATCTATGTGGGTGAGTATTATCTATTTCATATGTGGAAAATAAGTTGCTCTTCTATATTTGCATTTTTGGTTTGAAGGAAAATATAAGTGAACTGGGTGTGTAATGCAGTTACTTCAATAAAGATGAAGCCTAACTATAACATAAAACTTTCCATTTCCCTAAACCCCCATCCTTACCCCTGCCCCGCTACCCCACCCCCTTCCACACATAGAGATACACACATCACACAAACATATATATGTTGTGTTTGTTTAGACACTTAAAATTTAAAAGGTATGATTAAGGAGATAATTATAATTGTGCTTTAAAGCCAGTCCATCTAAATCTGCCTCAGATTGGAAGGGTTATGTCCAATTTATATTGGTTGGAATGCATGAGAAACATCTGGGAGTACCACATATAAGGTAACTCATTGATCCGTATAAAAGTTCCATTTGGCCACTGGAATGAAAAATAGCTCCACATATAACCATAATATTAGTTGAAGAAAATATGAAAATTTTAATCTTGAACTGCTAGTAATTTTTAAAGCTAAGGGCAACAAAACTCTTGTAATTCCAAAGAAAGCACATTCCATCATACCAAGACATGAATCTTTTTATTCAGTTATTGGCGAAATTACATAAAGGTCCTAATTTCTGTTTTAATACTCTAACACCATTCCCTACATATTAATTTCCTATTTTGCAGTATTGTGTGTAACGAGCTATTTTTTGTACCAGAAGCATAGACAACCAATTATTTTTTTCTCACTTGGGAGTGTCACACACATGATATTCATCACAATAATGATAGAAAAGAAACCATCACATATTGTTGTATGCAATTCATTCTCATTAATTTTTAGAAAAGAAACATCGTAAAATAAATCTTTTTAAAAGATACATGACAAAATATCCTAAAATTCCAACTTAGACTCTTGATTGTGTAGTTGGCGCCTCACCAAGATGAAGCCTTCATAAATTTTTGAGTTGATCATTAAACAACTCTTTGGTTTCTCCTTATCTATGGATATTTTGTCCCTAGCCATGCAAAGAAAAATAGAGAACATGTTAGAGTAAGCGATGTTAAGTATTTCATAACAAAACTATACTACTTGGAAAATAGAAAAAATGGAAATAACTGTACAATAAACTTGGGTTCACATATTATTATCTTTGTGGTTGGTTATAGTGTCCTTTTATCGGGAGCTCTCTTTTGATCATCATAAATGCTAAATGACACGAATTTACCGTGCGCAAAATGCAAGTGCACACGCCAAAGTAATATAGGCCTTTGTGAGGCCCGAGTCAAACTCAGGGAATAGATTTTTGATAGACTACTAATAAATGTTTGCGATCAACTAAACCGATTAAAATGGTTTGAGAGTTGATAGAAAAAGAAAAGAAAAAAATAAAATAAAGCAAAACAATCGATTAAATGGTTGGTTTAATCAATTAAAGATGGAATCTTTAGGATGGTGGTTTCACCACAGGTTCTCATTGTACTCATTCCTACACAATTATCCTAATTCGTCTCCTATTTCAGGTAGTGGCCTGTAGTCAGAATTGTTCGCTGTCGCGATACAATTCACTACCTAAATCTAGGTCGGTTCCACGGTAGTAGTAACCTATTCCCTAAATGAAGTGCATGAAGATCGCACTCTGGGTTTCCACCATTAAATGTACATCGCCTTATTCAAAGGATTTATTAGTTAATATGATATCCGCCTCTTTTCAACCGTTAATTCTTCTTTCAAAGTAATTAAAGGTATTAGATTATCATTAGGGTGATCAATCATAATGATATAATTGAGAAATGACATCATGCCACGGATTTAAGAGACAAATTATGATGAACTATGTAAAAAGTATCATACAATGATTACCCGGGCTACTCCCAGTCCTAAAGATAAAGGGGATTATCCCCGTATGTTCATCTCAACGAAAAACATGATAAGAGAGAGGGAAAACATAGGGAAACGTGAATAGATGTGATGTAAACCCCTGAACGGAGGAGATCCAGGCGTTCCTTGGCGCGGGGTGAACGCTCTACAGCCTTCCGGCGGTGGAAAATGTTTTCTACAGCTCTCAGAACGATTGAGGCGTCACTCTCGGCTCTGTTCTTCTCTCCTCTCCTTCTTGAGACTTCTCCGGTGGCTAATGATGTGATAGCTTGCTTAAGGCCACCTTAATTAGGTATATGCACCACTTTAGGTCACCCAAAAAATCACCACCGTACGATTAGACACGATCTTTAGCAGAACCTGATATGACGGCGTCGATGGTATCGACCTGCACAAGGCACCATCGCTTGCACAATTCTTTGGAGTTCTCTCTGATGTTGCCTCGATACCATTGACGGTGTGTCGATGGTATCGACACCATAGGCGTCTCTTTTCTCTGGAATCTGACTCTGAAGCTAAGTTTGCCGAGGCGCGATCGATAGTATCGACTTTGGGTCGATAGTATCGACACCTGGAAATCTGGCTCGCTGACACTCTCTCGATACCATCGACAGTCCCATCAATGGTATCGACTTCTGGTTGCTCTTCTCTGGCAATACACTGTGACCAGGTCGATAGTGTCGACCATCTGTCGATGGTATCGACAGATGCATATATTCGAATTTCCTAAAATGAAGAGAAGAACACGAATAAAATCCCACAAATATGATCTTTTATATAGAATAAGATGAAACAAGGTAAATTTGATGTAAAAGAGATTATAGACTAGAGGTAGTGAATCATGCAATATTAATCACAAACATGATCAAAATACACATAAAACGTATGTAAAACCAGTCTATAAAAATGACTCAAAACCCCTGCATCACTAAACATAAAGACAAGCCCTAAACGTAAACCAGATTATGAAAGAAAGCAACTAATTTGACAATCACGGTTTACACAATATAGAAAAACACAAATAATCTTTTTGCTTTTTCTTTCCCATTAAACCTCATTAACCAATGCCACATTGTCGCAAATATTATTCAAATACACTAAAGTTAGAAATCAAATCTTATTGCTCATATGTGGTTCTATTTATAACATCTATATGTATATGAAAGAACAAACTCTATCTACCACCCGACCCGAGAAAGATATATATATGGAAATTCTAATCTATATTATTTTGCTTACATCTTCTTTGTCATGACCTCTCCTCTAGAAATAATTATACCTAAAAATATTTGAGACTCATATAGAGCCTCAGTGAGTGGATACCTCCCACTCAAGCTAGGTACATACATCAACAGCAGATTAAGTATATTGAACTTATAAGAAACTTACAATATTGCTAAGTCTAACAGTTAGTTCTAGCATTGAGAACATTCATTTTATGAAAATAATCTAATCAATGAGATAAGTTATCCAATTAGGTAAATTCAAATTTAAAAGATCTCTCAGAGCATGCATGTGAATAAGTCAACAAATACTACTTACTTTAGAATGACAATCCTTTAGTATGAGTAATGATTTAAGTTAAACAAGTATAATCAACATATAACAATAATATCATCTGTCACAGAATCATTTATTACTCTACATCCACATACTAATGGCTACATAGCCAAAGGCAAGTGGACCTGGGTGTCCCTCCCTAGAATGGATCACATAACATATGCATGAATAAAACCACAACCAAGAACACTGTAAGAGACAACATACCATAAAGAAACTAAACTAGTACCTGACAAGATCTTAGTACCATATATCCATCCCATATGAATTCCATTTTCATGACATCCATATGATTCTAAGAGTAAGAGCATCAGATTATCATAATAGAGTGGAATCAACGATCATTGCAAGATTCATAGTGTACATGTTACCTAAAGTTATAAAATGGGTGCAATCAGCACAACTGTGCTGAGTACGCTATAAAATACATAAACTCACAGGTTTAAGAGAACATATATGCTTGGAAAAACTTAATATAATAGCAAGAAAGAAAACAACAACATTAAATACTTTCTTATTAACAAGCAAGTGTGTTTTAGATGCATTTACATTAAACAAACAAGATTTCATTGCCATTGACCAGCTTCCCATTGGAAGGGTCTGTGAGGGGCATTTGACACTCAAAGCCTATATGACACCATGTTTCTTCGTGAAGGACCTCAAGACCCAAGTCAATGAGATAACCCTATTTCAGCATGACTTGTGCCCTTACCCCGAGAATACAGGAAGGTAAATAAGGTTTGTATAATGGACAAGTTCAATTATGTTCAAGGTTTATTCAACATATTTTGAGCAAAACAAACATACTAATCATAGGGAAGAAGTAGCTCAAACAAGTATATAAAGCCAAGAAGTTTAAGAAGACACACATACAACCAAGTTCAATACCACTAGTCAGTCCAATACAAGGATAAAGCGCACCTTGAATAGAGCACAAGATTAACCATTTATTAGAAAACCATTCTTAACAAGTTGAGTAGATCTTAGCAATTGAGTCAACCAATTGATCATGAGATTGCAGATCTTGGAAATTGAGTCAACCAATTGATCTTGAGATTAAAAATAAGTGTAATTGGATTAACATCAACAAGATTATGTCTCATTAATCATTATCATGATGGTTGGATGTGTCGCCTGGATCTAGGTATCATTTACTTCAACATAGGCTCCAATGTCTCAACTAGTCACACAAGTTCATTATCATGTTACATCATAGTCTTGAGTTCATCTAAACCTCAGGTGACACATCACAACTATAATTAGGGATCATAATATTTGGGATTCATGATCTTGGATGGAGTAACATAATATTTAAGCAAGATGAATAATATAAGCATTAAAATTGTCATACTAGTCATTTCGAGTCATTTACAGTTCATATAGTCATCATTAGATTATGGATGGGGTCCATTTGAGTTAGGCATCATATACATCATTAAGACACTGGTTTGAGATAATAATATTAAATGCATGATCACTAAGGCAAGATTTGCACAAGATTAGAGACTAGTTATCAACGTGCATACTAAATCACAAATCAAGTCAAGATTAGGGTATTTAGCCACATGAGTTCACCAGAATGTTTGATGAGTCATATAGGGATACAAGGCATGTAATATCACTGATTTGGAGTCCACATAACCATCTTGAGTAACTTTAGATCAATGAAAGCATAAGGTTTAACATTCATCACAAATGTGCACATAAGGTCATAAAAGACACACTAAGGGTAACAATATCATCTTTAGGGTCCAAGAAGGATTGTGATTGTATTTGAGGGTACAATCCACTAATTTAGAGCATTAATAGGCACCTGAAGCACACTTTAACAAGTTATAACATAAAAGAAGGGATCTTTTGCACATAGGTTCATATTAATTTATTTAAGCAACATGAGATCATTTTATGGTACAAAAGTAGACAAGTTCATATCATGATGCATATATATATATATATATATATATATATATATATATATATATATATATATATATATATATATATATACACACACACACACACACACACACACATATTCAAGTGACTTATAATATACTGACATCAAGTTTTGGGACATGAACGATTAAGATTGAGCATTAAATGGCTCAAGACATGAAGAAAGGGATCAAAAGATATCATTTTGGCACATTAGTGGAATATACAAGCAGAAATGGGTCATGAAACTAGTGCTATTATATATAACTCGTTCTCTAGATAAAGATTCATATATCATAGGTAAAAAATGTCTAAAGGATGGAAAATATATGGCATTTATAAGATTCATCATTTGTTTAAGAAAAACAAAGGTAAACTCACCAAGATCAGACTGCCGATTCATGATCTGACGATCGAGAGTTGTGTTTACTTGAGTCACAAAAGAGGGATCCCGTGAGAGAGAGGGACATGAGCGACGTGTTTCTTGCTGGTTGGTTGTGTGGGGTCGGGTGAAATTCTTTGCATTCGTCGTTGGATCATGAAATCTGGTGACTCCCTGTCTATCAAAGGCTATCAGGGTTTGCCCATCCAGTGCAATATGCTACCACTGGCCCATGGCTTGCAATGTCGGAGGCTCACAGGGGCACAGTTGTGCTCACCTAGAAAGGGGGAAAAGAAGAAAGTTGGGGTCGCAAAACATGTCATCCATCTCGACTGGGCCACACAAGGGCATATGTGGGTTCATACTGGCTAGAGAAGTCATGGTGTAGAAGTTCCCTAAAGGGCATGACGGCGGCGCCCCACAGAAGCGATATGAAGGAGATGGGTGTAGGCACGAGATAGGGTGTGCGTGAGAGAGGGAAAAGATAGGGAAAAGAAAGAGGGGGTAGGAGTGTATTTAAACAACATTTCAATTGCTATAATTTGTCAAGATTGACACCCATTAGTCGTCATAAAGGGACCCTAATGTAGAAACTACTACAGTACAAACCAAGATTGGAGATGACCTCAGAGCCGTTAGATTCGGGGTCCGATTCAAGAGTAACGATTGCTTGCAAAAAAAGCACAAGAGATTGATGGGATGTCAAAGTAGGAACTCAACCAAACTGGGCCACGTGCCCAGTTAGGAATACTAATGGTTGGCTCTACTCAACAAAAGGAGAGGACAAACTGTTTAATCAAGGATAAATTAGGGATATTCAAAAAGCCATATCTTATGATTTATAGCTCCACTTGAGGCGATTTTTGGACCGTTGGGTTGGTAATTGAATTCTCTACATCATGACATAATAGAAAAATAAGTTCATTTAAGTGGTTCAACTTTTATTGAAAGTTTATGATACATAAAAAGCATGACACTTAGCTCAAAACTCAAATTAGAGTCACATATAGGTACAAGGTGATATTTAATTAAAATTTATTCATTAATTGAGCATAAAGTGACTTAAAGTCATCAAGTTTTGGGTGAGGTAGGTTGTTGACTATAATAGGGTATTTAATGACTAAATATGTACATATATTGATTGAGAGAGAAAATTCAAGTTATCACATCTTCCTCACCTTAAAACAAAAATGGTCTCCAAAATTAAATCAACTCATTAATCGAGATTGAGATTTCATATTCCACATCATAAATCATCATCACATTCTATTAAAGTATCGTCGTCACTTTTAGTGTCAACCTCGTTCACAAAATCGAGCAATCAAAAATCAAGATCATGGCATAGTCACATGATCATCAAGTTGGAAATATCATCATATGAGTCACAAATTTGGAGAGATTATCCTACAGATAAAAGATTTGGAGAGATCACATTTTAAGTCAAATGAATAGATCTCTTTCAATCAAGAGTAAAGCATGACTTTCATTCCCAACATTTAGGGTTGTAGCTTCTACATTGGCCTAGGTGGGGATATACATCCATGATCGAGATTTTGTATTTCAACTATTCAAGACAACATCACATTTCAACATCATGATATCATGCTCAAAATAAATGGAAGGTCCCACCCTATTCCACATGAGAGATAATCCCTAAGTTATAAATCGAGTGAGTCAATATAATCATCATTGCAAATTTTTTGAGGTTTGGGAACATGAAAGACATCAGTTATATAGGGAGGTAATCCCAAGATCCAAATTGATGACCATAGGAGTCGAATCGATGTCAAGATCATTAATCATGAGTCAAGATTTTATTATTCAATATCGAGAGTCAAGTTTGGACACCAAAGTCATAGGTACAAGCATTTTGAAGCTAGGGTTTAGATTCCTATTTGTACCTTAGGGGTGATCATTCATCCATATACAACAATAAGGCAACATTTTAAGAAATATTCAACACTTCATGCATAAGTATCAAGTTCATTTTCATTATATTCAAGGTTGATGAATGATCTAGATCTAGGTCTTTCTAGGAAGTTAACCACTAACTATAGTCAACATTATCATATTTCAAGATCCTCATCAAATAGAGATTCAAGATCGAGTATCAATACCGTCGTGTATCTGACCTATAAGGGACTTAGGTCACAAAATCAAAATCTGGTGGAAGGGGTTACCTTTCCCAACTCTATATAATCAACAAGATGAGAATTTGAGGCAACTCTAATAGGGATCTGACCTAGGTTAGGGGAGTCAAAGTCTACTACCACCCTAATCTAGCATCATTAATCCTACATATCATAAATAATCAAGCATACCAAAATAGGGAGAGTATCAATCATCAAATTGTATTTCATATAGGCATGATATCTAAGATCAACATCATAATAGGGCAATCTTATTTCAAGATTTTGCAAGATCAAAGTCTTAATCACATTCCTTTCCTTTTAAGATTAAGGTAAGGGTAAATTTTGGAAATTGAGAAGTCAAATTGGGCATTACAAGAGTAGAGCATAATAGGGCTAGATTTAGATGTATGACCATAATATTACCGAAATTGAGTTTACAAAGAGGCATAAAATCAATAAAGGAAAATGCCTCTTATATCTAAGTCCTTCGTCATGATTTTGAGAGTCCAAAAGCATAGTCATTTTATGGCATCATAATGGTACATATCAAAACAAGGGAAAGATTTGCTTAATCATGTTTGAGGTTTGGTCAAAAATAGGGAAAACATGGACTTAATCAAATAGAGACCTCATCAAACATGAGGTATAATATACAAATCCTCCTTATCTCATCCTATCAAGATTATTACCTCAAACTTAGAAAGCATGTAGCCTATATTTGGTAAAGCTGAGTTTACACGATCTGAGGGGTCATACATGATTACTTAACTACAAGAGTACTTTCATTAGCCATAATCGAGTTTTCAAATTAAGGTCAAATCATGGCATAATCATCTTACTCAAAATTTACCAATTCATTTAAAATTTAGTTTTCCCCATACATAAGCTACCCATAATCAAGCGATCATGTGATTAAATGTCACAAGTAAAAGAATCACATGAGGAGATGAGAATCTAACTAATCATTATATAATGGGCAGCTTAGGGTAGTCCTTAAAGAAGAAATGAGATGCTAGAAGACTCTCTAAGGTATGTGGAATTCGGTTATTAAACATGCATAAAGGACACGTGATTGCTCTCATACCATTTGTAACATAATTATTTATTACCCCAGGTCCACTCTCCTAATGGTTACACAGCCAAAGGAGAGTAGACCAGGGCATCCATCCCTAGAGTGGATCACATAACATATGCATGGATAAAACTACAACCAAGAATAAGGTAAGAGACAACATAGCATAAAAGAAACTAAACTAGTACCTGGTAAGATCTTAGTCCCATATATCAACCCATATGAATTCCATTTGCATGACATTAGATGATTACAGGAGTAAGAGCAACAAATTATCATAATAGAGCAAAAGCAACAATCATAACAAGATTCATACTGTACTCTTACCTAAAATCATAAAATGGGTACACATCGACACAACTATGCTGAGTGTGCTATAAAATACATAAACTCGCAAGTTTAAGAGAACATATATGCACAAAAAAACTTAATATAATAGCAAGAAAGAAAGCAAAAATATTAAAGACTTTCTTATTAACAAGCAAGTGTGTTTTATATGCATTTCCATTATACTAAACAACATTTCATAGTCGTTGACCAACTTCCAATTGGAAGGGCCCATGAGAGGCATTTGAGGCTCAAAGCCTATATGTCACCCTATTTCTGCGTCAGGGACCTCAAGACCAAAGTCAATGAGTTAACCCTATTTTAGCATGCCTTGTGCCCTTACTCCGAGAATACTGGAAGGTATACAAGGTTTGTATAATGGACAAGTTCAATTATGTTCATGGTTTGTTCAACATATTTCGATAAAAATGAACATACCAATCATAGGGAACAAGTAGCTCAAACAAGTATATAAAGCCAAGCATTTAAGAAGACCAACATACAAGCAAGTTCAATGCCACTAGTCTGGCCAATAGGAGGATAAAGCACACCTTGAGTAGAGCACAAGATTAACCATTGATTAGGAAACCATAATTATAAACTTGAGTAGATCTTAGAAATTGAGTCAACTAATTGATCCCGAGATTACAAATAAGTTTGATTTGATTAACATCAGCAATATTATGTCTATTAATCATTATCATGATGGTTGGATGTGTTGCCTAGATATAGCTATTATTTCCTTCAACATAGGTTTCAATATCTCAACTAGTCATGTAAGTTCAGTATCATATAACTTCAAAACCTAGGGTGACAAATCACAGCTATGATTATGGATCATAAGATTTAAGATTCGTGATCTTAGATGGGGTACTGTAAGATTTAAGAAAGATGAACAATATAAGCATCAAACTTGTCATACTAGTCATTTCAAGTCATTGACATGCCTAATAGTCATCATTAGAGTATGGATGGGGTCCATTTGAGTTATGCGCCATAAACATCATCAAGATACTGATTTGAGTTGATAATATAAACCAGATGATCACTAGCGCAATATTAGCACAAGATTGGAGAATAGTTATCAATGTGCATACTAGATCACATATCAAGTCAAGATTAGGGTATTTAGCCACATATGTTCACAAGAATGTTCTATAAGGATTATATGGATACAAGACATGTAAGATTAATGATTTGGAGTTAACGTAGCATTACTAGAGTGATTGGAAGGTTGGGCATAGTATTATTCACTAGAGAGATCCATTTCTCCATTGGCCTTAAGTCAAACCAAAGTCTCTATTTCAAATGGTAAGATTCTATATCCTAAATCTGAGTCTATGGATAATGCGAGTAAGTGGAACAGCACCTTAGTTGGATACATTATTGATTTTTCCCGTATATCCGTTTGCTTCTGAGTTTTCTTGAATGGATCTGGAAACCGATGGTTCCTTGGAACTACTTCATTGTGGTGATGATATGTTCTTGGTTAGGTTTTCAGATTCCTCAAATCTAGATCATGCTTTGTCTAGAAATTGGTTCGTGAAGAATAAACCACTTGTTCTAGAGAGATGGAAACATGATGATGGTTTTAAGAGGAGAAGAATGAAAGATCTCCCAGTCTGGGTGTGGATTTATCATGTCCTATGATAACTCTAAGATTCTCATATGTTTGAGAGGATTGGTTTCTCGTTGGGGGTTCAAGTTTGTACTGACAAACCAACAAAAATATGTTCTAGAATGGAATATGCCAGAATTCATGTTTTGTTATCTTTTGAATTCAACTTTCTAAATCATATATCTCTTTTTAGTGATGAAGGATATAGTCATACTATTGATATATCTTATGAATGGATACCTTATAAATTCCAATGATATGGATTCCTTGGGCATGATGAATCCTCGTGTCATCCTTCCTTCCCTTTTAAAGTCATGCTTGAAGTGCAAAAGAAAGTCTAGAAAGATAAAGTACCTATTCTTACTAGTACTTCGACTCTGGTGGTAGCTACTACTAAAGTAGGTCAAGTTCCAAACAAGACTTCCAATTCTAGTGAAGTTGTGTCTTAAGTACAGAAACAAGTGTGGAAAGAAAAGGTTATTGCTTCTACTAACATTCCATCTCTGGCTCAGGAGGAAGTGATGAATGACGTTGTTTTGACTCTGAATAAGTTGTATACTGACCATAATGAAGCATTAGTGCAATAGTTTAGTAATAGTAAAGAAGGTAGAAATTTTGTTCCATCCAATGAAACTCCACTATTCTCTGATTATGTTGTTGTCCAGGAAAATGATACATGATTTAAGGAAGTTAATAAAAAAGTAAATCTCTTCCAAGGTGCCATTCAAAGATGAATACCACAAATCCTTATCATACATATCCTACAAATGTTGGGATTTATCATCATGCCACTAACTCTATTTTTTTCCCCAATGCACAATAGTTTGTGTGTGTTGAAGATAATCAATGAAGAACTAGGTGCTGAGGCTATTAACTCAATAGGTTAGGTTATCAAATGAATACAACAGTTTCCATCACGTCTTGGAATGTTAGAGGTATAAGAAACAAAATTAAAGGAGTGTTAAATGAAATAAGACATTCTAAGAGTAATATTATTATTTTGGGTGAGAGTAAACTGAGGTACAAGGGCATTTCTAAATCCATGGAAAAGTATTTTCTTGAGTACATGTGGTGTTCTAACCATGATTCACATGTTTTAGGAAGAGTTTTTGTTCTATGGAGGAATCACATTATTACCAAACTTTAGGAATAGTACCAGTGCATTCATATGGAATCTAAAGTCAATGATTTAGTATTCTTCATTACTATAGTATACAAGCACAATGGGGATTCTAAAAGAGTTAGTCTCTGGGAAAGAATTGAAGATATTCATGATAATTTCTCTGGATTGTGGATCATTCTTGGAGACTTTAAGTCTGTCAAGGAAAATAATGAGAAGATCAAGAAGAAACCTCCTTCTAATAAGTCTATGCTAGATTTTAACAATTGTATGCTTAGTTGTGGTCTTATCAAGCTTGATTTGAATGTACCTTACTTTACGTGGGACAATCATCAAGATGGTGATCATTTCATTACTTCTAATATAGATAAAGTTATATATAATAATGAGTTTTTGGACTATATTCCCAAGTTTAATGGTGAAATTTTATGTAATAGTGTTAGTGACCATAGGAGAGTGTTGTTTTCTATTTGAAAGATGCAGAATCTTAAGTCTCCTTTTAGGTTTATCAATGCCTAGGTAGATCATAAAGATTTTAAGTCCATGGATAAAGAATCATGGAATTTGGAGATAAATGGATATTCTATATACTGTCTCTATAGGAAGTTGAATCATCTGAAAAACAAACTTATTTCATGGAACAAGTCCTCTATTGGTGATCTTCATGAACAAGCTCATGTTGACAGAATTAATGCAAATGTAGCTTAGGATAAAGTTGACTTATCTCCACTTGATGAAGTGTTGAGAGATTCTGCTAAAAACTTTAGGCAAACTGATGAGGTCAATTCTAAGGCTGAGGAGTCTCTTCTGAAATAGAAGTCTTGTGTGCACTGCTCAAGGAAGGTGATACAAACTCATTGTTTTTTCACTCATCCCTTAAAACTAGAAGACATCTGAATAAAATCTTGAGTTAAAATGTTAAAAACTCTATTAGTCATGATCCTGAAGTCATCAAAAACTCTATAGTTGACTTTTACTTCAAACTTTTTAATGATTCTGATGATGGAGATAATTCTTGAAGGGATGCGTGGACAAGAAATGAACTTTCTTTGGTTCAGAGGTTTTCTCTTATTGTTCCTATCACTAGGAAGGAAGTAGATGATGTGGTTAGTAGCCTCAATCCTGATAAGGATCCTGGCCCAGATGGTTTTAATGGGTTGTTTTACAAGTGTTCTTGGGATGTTATCGGAAACAATGTGTTTGAAGCAATAAAGGTTTTTTTAGTAATGTTAGTCTTCTCAAGGAGGCTAACATGACTTTTATATCTCTTCTTCCAAGAATGGTGATACTAATCTTATTTATAATTGGAGGCCTATTTCCCTCTACAATGTTTTTCATAAGACCATCTTGAAGATTTTAGCTAATAAACTCCAACTTTTACTTGATTCTATAATTGATCGAAGTCAGTGTACATTTGTTAAGGGAAGGAATACCAGGGATGCTATTCTAGTTATTAATGAGATTCTAAATAGTTTTAAGAAGGTTTATTCTAACAACATGTGCATACATGATGATATCTCCAAGACTTTCAATTCTGTGAACTAGAAGTTCTTGTTTTCTTTTCTTCATAAAATGGATTTTTCTTCCATTTGGATTAAGTGGAGCGAGAACATCTTTCG
Source organism: Alisma plantago-aquatica (assembly GCA_963693085.1). Lineage (NCBI taxonomy): Eukaryota > Viridiplantae > Streptophyta > Magnoliopsida > Alismatales > Alismataceae > Alisma > Alisma plantago-aquatica. The sequence goes on from OY856409.1 coordinate 1,286,486,147, forward strand.
TACTAATTCTTATCAAGTATTGATCAATGGAGAAACTTATAAATCTTTTTGTCCTTCTAATGGTATCTGACAAGGAGACCCTATTGCTCCTTATTTGTTTGTTATCATGATGCAAGGCTTTTCTGAGTTAATGAAGCAGTCTATCAATGATAAGAGCATTATACCAATCGAAGTCTCTAAGCATTTGAATATTTCACACTTGGCATTTACAGATGATTTTATGACGTTTATGGAGACTAAAAGTTATGGAGCACTATATCTTAAGAATGTTTTGAGTCATTAAGGAAACATGTCAGGTCTAGTTATCAACTATGACAAAAGTTATGTTTTTCTTAGAAAAAAATATGACAAAGCTATCTTGAATGTCCTTGGGATTAAGGAAAATACAGGTAATGCTAAATACCTTGGTTTTCCTATCTTCTCTGGTAAGCTTTCAAGGAATCTCTGTTTTGGCCTTATTGATAGAATCAAGAAGAAATTGGACTCTTGGAAATATAAAATCCTCTCCTTCGTTGGTAGACATGAACTTATTAAATCTAATCTATCCACTGTTCACTTATACTATTTTCCCCCTTTCCTATACCTGCTTCAACTATTAAGGAAATTGATAGAATTTGTAGAGATTTTTTATGGGGCCAGACTGAGAAGAAGAAAAATGTTCATTAGTGGAATGGGATAAAGTGACTTTGCCAAATAAAGGAGGAGGGTTAGGCCTGAGGATAACTAAGGAAATGTCCAAATCTTGTCTGTTGATGAATGCCTAGAATATTGCCTCAAAAAAGGACATGCTATGGGGAAAGTGGATAAATGAAAAGTACCTTAAGAAGCAATTGTTTTGGAATCTAGAGAAGTCTCCGAATTTCTCATGAGTGTCCAACACTATTCTTAGATTGAGGAACCAATTGCTAGATATGGTTAACTTCAACATTGACATAGGTCATTCTTTTAGTCTTTGGAAAGACCCTTGCGTAAAGGGTAAATTCTTGATTGATGTGGTGGAAAAAAACATCCCTATCAAATATAGTCTTCATTGTTCTCTTAGGTTGAATAATATCATTAACAATGGATAATGATGTGTGCATGAAAGCAGTTGTTCTAATCATATCGTTATTGCCATTGTCTCCAATGGTGTTATTATTTTTGGATGTGATTCTATTACCATCAATGGAAAATATGATATGAGGTTAAGAGATATGTGGGATTCTATTTATAGTAAAGAATATGAGAAATTTATCTTCAGCTGGTTGTCCAAGGTTAAAGCTCATAAGCAATGTTTGTTTCATTCTTGGAAAGCTATTCTCAATAAAATCCCAACTTCTGATTACTCTAGAAGAAGAGTCAGTTAGCTTCATTGTGCTTCTTATGTTGCAGGCATTATAAGGATTCGTTTCATATTTCTTTATCCTATCAGTATGATATGGAGATATGGAACTTGGCTTTTGATAAGGCTTTATTAAAGTGATTCCTAATTGTTGGAATGATACCAGATCTCAGGATCATAAGCCTAGTGACTCATGTGTAGTCTTCATATCATACCATTATTGAATGGAAAGTGATCACATGGTGCATGAGAATATTAGTCACGAGTATATTGTCTTATGGAACTATATTAAAGATGACTTCTTAGTATTTCTAAAGACTTAAAAATCTCCTAATATCTTATTCTTATATGGGGTTTTGATTGATTCTCACGGAAGTTTCTATTTTGGTTCTCATCAGTTTTGACCTTTGATATATATCTAACTGTATAGATATCCACCAATACACCTGATTCTTATCTATCCATACTTTTCCCTCTCTCTCTCCCCTTTTTACCCCCATGTGTGGGATGATTACAATAGTTTTACCCTATTCTTATTTTCTTTTCCATGCATAGTAAATTCAAAAAAAAATTCAAGAATAGCAAAAAGGTGTTTGGTTGACCAAGAAAAAGAAGACTAATGTGGAGTCCACATAACCATCTTGAGTAACTTAAGATCAATGAAAGAAAAGGTTTAACATTCCTCACAAATGTGCACATAAGGCCTTAAAAGACACACTAAGGGTAACAATATAATTTTTAGGGTCCAAGAAGGATTGTGATTGTATTTAAGGGTAAAATCCACTGATTTAGAGCATCAATAGGCACCTAAAGCACACTTGAACAATTCATAACATAAAAGAAGAGATCTTTTGCACATAGGTCCATATTAGGTTATTTAAGCAACATGAGATCATTTTAGGGTACAAAAGTAGACAAGTTCGAATCATGATGCATACACATATGTTCAAGTGACTTATAGTAGACTAACATCAAGTTTTAGAACATAAACGATCAAGCTTGAACATTAAATGACATGAGCATCACATGAAGAAAGAGATCAAAATATATCATTTTAGCACATCCATGGAATATACAAATAGAAATGGGTCATAAAATTAGTGCCATTATATAATACTCATTCTCTTGAATAAAAATTCATATATTATAGGTCAAAAATGGCTAACAGATGAAAAGATATGGCATTTACAAGATTCATCCTCTGTTTAAGAAAAAGAGAGGGAAACTCACCAAGATCTCACCATCAATTCATGATCAGACGGTCGAGAACTATGTTGCCTTGAGTCACGAAGGAGGGAGCCCTTGAGAGAGGGGGATGCAGGCAACGTGTTGCCTACTGGTTGGTTGCGCGGGGCCAGGTGGGATCCTTTGTGGCAGTCATTGAATCATGATACCCAATGACTCCTCATCCATAAATGGTTGTTGGGGTCCACCCCTCCAGCACATTGTGTGATCGCTAGCCTACGACTAGTGGCGTCGGAGGCTCGTCGGGGCACAACAATGCTCACCTAGAAAGGGGGGAAAAGAAGGGATTTGAGGTCGAAAAACATGTCGTCTAGTCTCAGTTGGGCCACACGAGGGCATCTGTGAGTTCATACTGGCTGGAGAATGCATGGTTTCAAAGTTACCAAAAGGGCATGATGGTGATGCCACGAAGAAGGGGTATGAAGGAGAAGGGTGTAGGCACGAGATATGGTGCGTGTGAGAGAGGGAAAAGATAGGGAAAAGAAAGAGGGGTCGGAATGGATTCGAACAACATTTCAATTGCTATAATTTGTCAAGATCGACAACCATTGGTCGTCATAAAGGGACCCTACTATAGAAACTACTACACTACAAACCAAGCTTGGAGACGACCTCAGATCTATTAGATTTGGGGTCTGATCTAAGGATTAAGATCTAAGGGTAACAATTGGATACAAACAAGCACAAGGGATCAATGAGGTGTCAAAGTAGGAGATCAACCAAACTAGGCCGCACACCCAGGTGGGCCCACTAACGGTTGGCCCAAAACAACAAAAGGAGAGGACAAACCATTTAATCAAGGATAAATTAGGGATATTCAGAAAACCATATCTTGTGATTTATAGCTCCACTTGAGGTGAGTTTTGGACTATTGGGTTGGTAATTGAATTCTCTACACCATGACATGCGTTTGATAGGAGTTCATTAAAGTGGTTAAACTTTGATTGCAAGTTGATGATACATAAAAAGCATGACTCTTAGCTCAAAACTCAAATTACAGTCACATATAGGGATAAAGTGATATTTAATCAAATTCATTTCATCAATTGAGCATGAAGTGACCGAAAGTCATCAAGGTGTCAGTAAGGGAGGTTGTTGAGTATAATAGGGTATCTAATGAGTCAAGATGTACATAAATTGAATGAGAGAGAAAATATAGGTTATCACATCATCCTTGTGAGATCCCACCAGCCAGACCAAGAACACATCCTACAGTCCTGAAGCTGAAGTCCACACAAGACATGTCTACTAAACAAGATTATTCAAATAACAAGTATATACAAATAATTCAGTGTGGATATTATATCCTAGCATCAACCACTTGTCAAAATCTAAGGTCAGATTCCAAACCAGACAAATAAGAATAAGGAAATAGATTATCTTTATAAAAGAATGATTAATTGCTACACCAAGAAACATATTCAACAACAACATGTCTATCAACTAGTAGTTAAAGTCATGTAACAAACATTCAACTCATATATTACACGACTTGTCAACTTTTATTCATTTGCCCTAAAACTACTTGGCTTGTACCTCACCAAGTAGAAGTCACCACACTTAATTCTCGTGTCAACGACTCACTGTCACTGTCTTAGGGTTTAGCCAGACACCCTCAAACATCAACAACAGACCTTGGTCCACCATAAGGTTGCCTAAAGAGGCTCATGTTCTCATATCCGGTACACGAGATAGGAACAAACATAACAACATATTAGAATATCACATATCATCATATTTCACATGTTAAAATTTTCATTACATCAGAATCTATTACTCATGGACATAGACTTTCACAACAAAGGATTTATGGTCAGAATCACATTGGATGACTCATCCCTAAATCCTAGTGGTCTAACCTTTAGGGCCTAGATACACACTCCTAAAATCCTTCTCATAATACTTTGATTACTACAAGGAGATCCATTTGATTTCCATAGTTTGGCAGTCTAGGGAAACTCACAGTGTTCAGGGCACCTAACTATATGTGTCATTATGTCACTTGTTATTTAATCCATTTTACCCATCCTAAAAGAAATTCAAATCATTATTTACCATGTGTGTATAATCTCACTCAACTAGAATGGCATGAATCAAATTAGGCTTATCAAGAAAGACAATGATCAAAACAAGAAGTACAACAAATTTATAAATTTTCCACACATGATTCTTTCCATTTCCACATTACATCATAGCAGCCATCATCATTAGGCTATCAGTCTGAAACATGATCCATTATCCAACATTTACCCTAAATATGGTTTCTCAAAAGTAACAAATGCATGTTAATTCAAACTCAACATATTTATTATTTACTAATTCCACATCATATTTCTCATCAAATAATTCACATAGACATTAGAACTACAAATAATATAAGAATGCACAAATCTTGTGTCATTCATCATGATCACAAAAGGTTTATCATGCAACATATACTTATTCCTATAGTTTTAATAGATATGAATAAGTTTCAAGCATAACCATACATAACACACTTAATGCTCCCCATTATTATTTACCATTTTTCAGTTAGGGTCACATTCAACACATACATGATCCCATTTGAGATCCGTCAGATTAGACCATCCTCAGAATACATGTATCCTAACATACAACCACAATCCAAGGTAACATTCTTATAAACCAATTGATATCCTTGAACCTCATCTTGTAATCGACTTAAACTATACTCATGTGCATTCCTTAATCCCTCAATTGAGACCAATATTCATTAAAATCACATAGCTCATCATTTTAGGGTTAGGGTTAGGTTCTTAGATACATCTACTAATTTTCATCATTTTCCCTTAAATTCATATTCATTAGTTTTAACTTCTTTCATTTCAAGTTCACTATTACTCTAGGAGCATATCATTCTAAATTTACTTATTGCATGAAGTTTCACTCTCACTGAAGTCTTTTATAGTATGATCTTAGCATACTCATTCAATTTAGGTCAAATCACATGTAGTTAAATTAAAAGGATTATAAACTTCATTGTACACATTTCATTAATTTCATCTGTGACTTATCATCACTATTCAATTCATTCTTATCCATTCCCTTTCTTGTATTTACATGAGAATATCATGTCATTGACTTCCCATGGCATTTTAGTAATGAAAACAACCTTTAAATTTCTTACAAGACTAGTTAGTTTAGGAAAGAGAATAGATTAGTGTTATTTCTTCTTACTTCTTAATATTCATTCATCTCTAGATTCATCATCATGTAACTTGTATAAAAGTCTAGCATCCATGTGGGATTTATTGAGTTTCCATATATTATACTAGAATACATGCATTAAGCTTATATCATCTTAATAAGACTTATTACCTTATATATAAGTAATAACACCTAAAATTTATCATTTCTTTTCACATTCATAGGACATGTGTGAGTTTGGCTTTGTCTCTCATACTCATCTTGATATTAGATTTCTAGGGTTTTAAGAAGTCATCTTAGTTCAACACATCATAAGAATCATATTATTCAATAATACCATCAGAGTGTACATAAGTTCACCAAGTCTATTCAAGACACATGGAAACCCTAGTTTTCATTCCACACAATCAACCAATCATTTACAAACATATAATGATTCATTGACCCATTTCAGTCCATCCCTCAACATTAACCCTAGACATGGACCCTCATATACTGATCCTCATGTACATAACATAAAAAATTAAAGTAAGGATTCAAAATTTCACTTGAGAAACTCATGCTTTTTAAGTTCAAATATGATTACATACACATTAACTAAATTTCCAAGCATATCTCCCATTGAGCTAACTTTTAAGAAAAATGGATGTAAAATGATATAGCTCTCTATCCATAAGACTTCCCATGTAACTTGAATAAATATACTAGGAACCAACTAACTAAAAGTTAATGATAAAGAATCCAATTATGTAGCATTTGATCCCCTAAAAATCTTCCCAATTGGTTATAAAATTGCAACCAATACAAAGAAGAATTTTGATTAATTATCCAGATAGAATTAAGCTTTCAACATTAATATAGAGCTTAATAGGGAGATAAACACTCAACTCATGTGCCAAACACTTTGGAAACATCCCATACAATCTGAAACTCTAGAAATCCAACCAACTCACAAAGATTGAATACTTCTTGCTCTTCTCAACTTGCAAACCCTAGAAAAGGAGAATAAGAGAGAAAGAAAGAGAAAAGATGGTGATTTGATATATTTTTGGTTCAAATAAGAGAGAAGACGAAATATAAACATAGAAGAGAATATTCAACATGAAATCATATCTAGGGTTGAATAACTTACATGAATTTACAAGCAATAGGAAGCCAAAATCCAAAATCTACACTTTCGTTGATTTTTATCCTTCAAAACCCTAATCTCTCTCTATCAAATTTCATATATATTCTAAGTGTGATGGATCATTGAATCTATTAGGTGTTAGTTTAATCATATAGATGAATTCAGGTTGTCACATCCTCATTTTTCATAGGTATGTTTCTCAATATTTACATATTTACACCCTTTATTAGATCAAAATGCCTATAGTGATATTTATGGATTTTTAGGGTATAGGTGATGAAATGAATTTAGTGTTTAAGAACATGATTAATTAAGTGCCATGAACAATTTTGGAAACATAATTTTATTCCTATGATTTATTTAGGAATTATGGGGTTTTTAACCAAACTAATTTATTTAGGAGTTTCACTTGAGACATTTGAGAATCTAAGCCCACAATAATGACCTTCATGTTAGCGGGAAGATATGGTTAACCTTTGAAAGCTTTTTTGACATTGTTTCACCCCTCAAATGATTTTTGAGAGTAGCTATATAGTTGGAGCTCCAATAACCCTAACCTTTTATTTAATGGGACCAATTTAGTTGGTGAATTATTTGACATAACATGTATTAGTGGATTTTCGCCCAAAGTTCAACACATTTCAGGCACACACCCTTGATTTCATTTTCTAGAAGTAGGTTCATTGTCGTCTTCTAGATTATAATAGAAGGGTAAATCATTTGTCATCTACCTCCCGATTTAGTTAGGTCTCTAAGGAATAGAGAATGGGACTCAACTGACTCTCGATCCCCATTTTCTCAAAGATCTTTTTCACGATCATGGAAACAAACTTCACCATTGGGTTTGGGAGAGAGTTTTGATATTTTTAAACCCCCTAATACAACCCTAGTTCACCATCTAGAAAAAATTCCAAATCACCACTTAGCTGCTCCGTCGACACGCACTATCAAAGTAGGGGTTGGGATATTGAAGTGACAAGGGACGATCCCTAAAGATTCTTTGAACTCCTATTACAATCCTCCTCAAGAAATTTCACCAAAATTCTTCCCGAGTTCTAGCCGCAGGGCCGACTTCTTATTCTAGCCTCCCCAAGCTCACGGTAGTAGCTCTGGCCGCCTTTACCAAATTAACTGAATGGTAAGATTCATGGACCCTCTTTATTCCTTATTGAGGTGTTTCTATGCTGCCCGGTGTGGCCAAGTGATAGGTCATGAACTACGACATTACTACCAAAAATGGAACCATACATCTGGTCCCTGGGATAATCTTCCTAAGCAGTTGTTCCTAGGTACGCCTTTGGCAGTACGCGACAAAGACTTTGGCATGCTTTGTTTTGGTTTGGGCTGCTCTAGGGTTGTTTTGATATCTAAGTTTTCATTCTTTGTTCTCCGGTGGTAAGGCCTGGTTTGGTGGAATTTTAAGAGCATCATGCTCCTGCTAGGTCTCAAAGCTCCTCGATGGGTGCAAATGTTCTTCTTGGCTGAGTGCCCGCACTAGTGGAAGCATGTACCATGGGAGAGGAAAGCTTTGTGCCATTACTTCGACTCCTAGAGAAGCAAGGAGAGCACTAACCATTGGGGGTGAATGAGGGAAAGGAGCATGTGTACTATATTCTGATTTCTATGTGTCATGATGACTAAAGATAGACTTAGATCTTAGTTGATTTTACTATATTTTAATGAAATGGTATCAAAAGTAGTCGAGTTTACAATTATACTCCAATGTCACTCTAAAGTCTCAAATTTACTTGAAGGGTGGTTTTGTCTATCAATTTTTTTTTCGATTATACAATCTCAAGTTTAAGGTAAATTAATTTATCTAAACCTTGATTGGCCAACGCAAGATAATTAATATCTTTGGCTTGGCATCTCCAATGGGGTCAAGTAATATATGGTTTTTGATCAGTTTTTTGAGATCTAGCCATTGGGATAGGCTAGAAATCATGATCTGACTCTGGTTTCTCATATTAGAAAACTTAATCTAATTAGGGTTTCTGAAATAATAGTTAGGGATTTGGGTTATAATTATAAAATGCTAAAGTTTTGAGATCAGGATTCTAGGAGTGAGTGTTCCTACACAATTGGATAAGTGGTCCATGCCCTGGGTATCATTATACTTCATCATTTAGTTTTGCTCACTTAATCATGTTTAAAGTTCATATTATATATGTTATCATGTGAGAACCTTAATGTTTAAGAGGTATTTATCATATGCACATCTTATTAAGATTTACTACATTATGATTTATGTTAAGATCATATTAGTTGAAAGAATATACCTCTTCATGTTTAAGATCAATAATGCAATTATGAGTGAAAAACAAACGTAAGATAACATAACATAATATTAGATTATATTAAGAACAACTAAGGCCCTACTCATTAATATTTTTATGGAATGTTGGTGCCTCATGAGACCCCTTCAATTTATTGGGTTGAAGCACAATCATGTTTGCTTTTAGTGTGTTTTGAAGCCTATTCACTATTACTGTGTTCAAAAGTCTGTTCACTATAAGTGTGTTTACTGATGTTATGTTTATTGGGTTCAAGCCCAATCTTGATTACCTTTAGTGTGTCAGTGATGTTATGTTTATTGGGTTCAAACCCATTCCTATTCACTTTTATTGTGTTCAAAATCATGTTCACTTTTAGTGTGTTCAGTAATGTTATGTTTATTGGGTTCAAGCCCAATCATGTTCACTTTTAGTGTGTTTATAAGCCTTCACACCTCGTGTGTGTTGTGAGATTAGATCAAACAAAGTTCATTGAGTAGGTGTCCTAATAAGAAAGCTTAATTCAAGTTAAGAATGCATCCTAAAGGCATAAGTGATGTTTATCCTGTTGACTCCAAGTCTAATTGACTAAGTCCTTGTTTTGATGGTGACAAACCATTCCACTTATTTGTGTCTAGTGCTTCTACTTGAGTGATTTTAGATTAGGTATAGAAATACTACAAATTCCCTAACTTGCACATCCTAACTTGGAGAAAGACAATCAAAATCAATGCAAGTGCACTTTGGTGGAAATGACTTAAAATACATTAAAGTCATGTTGTAAATGACTTGTAGTGATTGTATGACTTGTAATTAAGCTTAGAAAAAATCAGAAGCATTCAAATGAATATTTAAGCAATTTTATTGCATTTTTCAAAATTCATAATAGAGATTTTTGTCAGTCAAGTTTCATCTAGAATAAACTTGACTGACACCCTTGATGGATTTTGGGAACTGGAAGGGTCGACTGAGTTTTCCTATGACAAACTCGACTGACACCCCTGCACAAAGAAATCGATTTAAAGCCATCGACCGAGTTTCATCTAGGATAAACTCGACAGACAACTCAAAGTTGTTTTGTCAAATAGTGCCATTGGCCGAGTTTCCCAAAAGTAAACTCAATTGACAATATTGTATGGAATGTGTAGAAGAAGTGTTTCTAACCATTGGAGTGTTGCAAAACTCAAAAATATATCCATTATAACAACCCAAAATGGATAGAATTCATCCCTAAGTGCTTCTACTAGCTAGTAGACATCCTCAACCATAAATAGGACCCCTTGGGCTTCATCCCATGGTTAGACAAGCACTATGAAGGTCCCTATATTATAGTTTGTTGGCTAAATGGACATCTATAAATCCCTTTGTTTTGATTATGACAAACATTTCATTCTTATTGATCTAACGAGCTACTTGAGTGTGCAGGATTAAGGTGGATGACAAAGCAACTAGGGAAATCCATATGCTTACATGTTTATGTTTTCATGCAATGTAATCGCTTTGTAAAAACTTGTACAAATATATAATGTACAAGTACTTAGATTGCATGTAAATCAAGCGTTAGATTCTCCCTAGCCAAACACCACATTTAGATAAGTCATTCCATTCAAATAGGATCACATTTGCACACTCATACATATAGTTAGTGCCTAAATTGAAACATTGAAACATGATCAATCTCGGTCGACAAACTCCTCGACCGAGACACTCTCGGTCGACAATCTTCTCGACCGAGAAAGATCCAAAGTAGCCGTTAGACACAACTGACAAGGTAGTTTGCAGTTGGAGATAGACGTTGCAAATCACTTGTTCCAGAGAGCCTGTCGGTCGACAAAAGTTCGACCGAGTAGGTGTCTCGGTCGACCATTCCTCGACCGAGACGGTCTCTGACAGCAACTGCATAATTAATTAATTAGCTGTTGTTAAAGCAACAAACTTGTACCTAACGACTAGTTAAGCACTTAGAAACCCCTAGAAGTTGTCTAGAACGTCCTTAAGCATCCTTAGGCCATTCCTATAAATAGGACAAGCCATAAGACACTCAAACACACTTGCTACACTTGAGAAATCCTTCAGCATACTTTAAGCAATCTGTTTGTGAGCAATTTGAGCTTTGTGACAATTGGCTACTTCCTTCCTTAGCTCATAATTCGTGTCCTATAGGCTAGTATCTCCTACCCACTGCAATCACAAGTCCATACACTTGGTTAGGAGATCTATACGCTTGATCTAGGCAAATCAAGCCTTGGGCTACAAAGGATAAGTTGTAATTTCCTTTTTCCTTTCTTGTTCTCTATTACCGTTTGTACTCTCCTTGCTACTCCTAGGTTGGAGGCTGCTGATTGGAGAGGGTGGAGTTCTTCTTGGCAAAGAAGGTGACTTTGAGCTACTTCAGAAGGCTGGTGCAACGGGAGGTTACTTCTAGAGAGGAAGGCTACTTCAAGGGGTAGCTTGGAGTTACTTCAAGAAGGCTACCTCAAAGTTGGTGCACCTACTTCAAGTGAAGGCTGTTCAAAGGGTGTAAAGGAAAGTATTGTATTTTGTATAAATCCTTGAGAAGGTAATAAAATAAATACTTTCAAAATCCCGGTTGGGTAAGCAACCGGGTAGTGGACTGACAACTTTAGTATTTGCTAAAGTTGGAACCACTCTAAACACCTGTCTCCTTCTTCCAATTTCAATTGTGGTTGTTTGAGTTCAATAAATTGTTAAAATTATTTCAAAACTCTATTCACCCCCCCTCTAGTGTTTTTCATAGTTGAGTTCCTCCAAGAGCCTCCTTTCACTCTTAAGCTTAATCACTTGCTACATCCATTAGAGTGAGTAGGAGATTTATAAGAGAGATAGTCCTACATGTATATTTTGTGAGGCTCTCACTTCCTCAACCTCCCAATCTCTCTTTCTACCATGAAGATGAATATTCTCTGTCTTGGGTAAGAGAGGTGAAGAATAATAAGGGAAGGAGTCCCTTGGTGAAATATTCTCCTTGGAGAAGGTGAAGACAAAGGTGGAAGATCTTGTTTTGTGGTAATATGGTTGTTAGTTGATAATTGTACATTTGGGTTTGAGTAATATCGCTTTGGGAAATTCATCAACCAAGGCAAGTACACAAGTGAGCTACCTTTGGGATGGAGAACACCAAGACAATGGACACACCCATGTCAAACACCACCAAACTTGATAAGGATGAAGAAGGTGAGAAGGTAGATAAGAGGATCTATAGAGGTATGATCGGAAGTTTACTTTACTTAACTACCTCTAGACATGATATAATGTTTAGTGTTGGCTTGTGTGCTCACTTTCAATCAAATCCTAAGAAATCACATCTTGTAGCTTTTAAGAGGATTTTAAGGTACTTAGCCAAAATCCAAACTTTTGGACTATGGTATCCCAAGTCAAGGGACTTTACTCTTACTTCTTATAGTGATGCGGATTACGTAGGGTGCTTGGTTGATAGAAAGTTCACAAGTGGCACTTGCTTTCTCCTAGGACCATGCTTGGTGTCTTGGTTCTGATAGAAAGTTCACAAGTGACACTTGCTTTCTCCTAGGACCATGCTTGGTGTCTTGGTTCTCCAAGAAACAGAGCACACTGACATTATCAACCACCAAGGCTGAATACATTATAGTTGGGAGTTGTTGTACCCAGGCCCTATGGATGAAGCAAATGCTCCGATACTTTAACAATCATTTTGATGCTTCTCCTATCTATTGTGATAATACTAGTGCAATTAACTTGTAATATAATACCATCTTGCATAGTAGAGATAAGCATATATAGGTTCGCCATCATTTTCTTCATGATCACTGTCGGGACCTACTCTTTTAATCAACACAAATACCAACCATTAGAGATAATCCCAAACCTAAACCCAGATTATGAAATAAAACAATGAATTCTTGACAAAGGCGATTAAATAATATATGAAAAACATAGATAAATTTTTCCTTTTTCTTTCTTCACAAACTCATAAATCAATGTCACATCAAGGACATCACATTCAGATATCACAAATCATATTCAACTCCATTAAATCTAGAATCAAATCTTATTCTCATATGCGGTTCAGTTTACATCAGATACATGTACATTGATGAACAAACTTAGTCTACAACCCATCCCAGGAAAGAGAGAGTACAGGGACATTCTAATCTATCTAGATTATGCTATTTATATCTTCCTTGTCGTGACCTCTCTGCTGGATAGAATTATACCTAAAAACATTTGAAACAACCTCATGAGACTCATATAGAGCCCCAGTGAGTGGATACCTCCCACTCAAGCTAGGTACATGCATCAACATCAGATTAAGTATAAAACTTAAAAGAAACATGAAAATATTGAAAAGTATAGCAAATAGTTCTATCATGAGTCAAATCTATCTTGCAATGGTAATCTAATCCAACAGATAAGGCAATCACTTGAACCAATTATAACTTTGAATCATCTTTTAAATCATGTCTATGAACAATTCAGTAGATACTTCTCAGTTCAGATTAAGAGCCCTACTGCATGTGAAATAAGATAAGTTATAAGCATTTTTTAATCAATACATAACTATAACATTATATTTGTGACACTCCACCAGCCGGACCAGGAACACATCCTACAGTCCTGAAGCTGAAGTACACATAATACATATCTACCAAGCAATACAATCAAATAGTAAGAAATCCAACTCATAATCAGAATGGATATGAATCCCATCATTTATAACCTGTCAACATGACATATCATAATATGAAGTAGAAAATGTCTGTAGCAACATGATTACTTTCCTCAACAAGAAGCATAATCAACAATAACAAATCATCAAGTAGTAGTACAAAGAATGTAACAACCATTCAAATCATGTTCTACACGGCTTATCATCTTTTATTCATTTGCCCTGAAACTACTTGGCTTGTACCTCACCAAGTAGAAGTCACCACGCCTGATTCTCGTGTCAACGACTCACCGTCACTATCTTAGGGTTTAGCCGGCCACCCTAAGATATCAACAACGGACCTTGGCCACCTCAGGGTTGCCTAAATAGGATCACGTCCTCATCTCAGGTACATGAGATAGGAACCAGCAAAATAGTATATCACATATCACAATATTTCACATATTTTTCATTTCACATTTCACATATTTCATTTCAACAGTCTATTCCATCTGGACATAGACTTTCACAACAAGGATTTAGGGCCAGAGCCACTCCAGATGACTCACTCCTAAATCCTGGTGGTCTAACCTTTAAGGTCTCGATCCACACTCCGAAAATCCTTCTCATAATTCATCGATTACTACAAGGAAATCCATTTTGTTTCCCCAGTGTGGTCCTCGGGGGAAACTCACGGTGTTCAGGGCACCTAACTAGATGTTCCATCATTTCACTTATTATTAATCTCTTTTACGCATCTTATAGGAATTCAAAACATCATATATCATATCTGTATGTTCTCGCATAACTATAATAACATGAAACAGATCAAGTTTATCAATAAGGACAATGATCAAAACAAGAAGCACAATAACTCTGTATATTGCAACACATATGATTATTTCTATCTTCTACTTGATCTCATAGCAATCATCAACAGTGGGCCTTCAGCCTGATACATAATCTTATTGTCCATCATTTACCCCATCAGGGTTTTATCATCATCAGTGGGCTTTCAGCCCTAGACATAATCTCATTATGCAACATTTACCCTTATCAGGGTTTCTCAATGTAAGGAGTGCACATTAAATTCAATTTCAACATAAATCTTATCAGTTCATTGTATATCACAGTTTTGAACAAATATTAGCAGAGGCATTAGAAATAGAAACAGTAATATCATTCCTCATACTCAGAATAGATTTATCATATGACATATGCTTGTTCGATCCAATCTGAATAGATGCTAATAAATTTCATGCATATACATGCATAACAGACTTAGTTCTCTTATTCTTTTATTTCACATTCTTCATATGGGTTTACTAATCAACACATGTTGACTATCAATTGAAGTTTGTACTATTAGTCCATTCTCAGAGTACAATTCACAATTCAAGAGCACATTCTTGTAAATCAATTCAAATACTTGAGTTTCATCATTTAGTTGAATTCAACTATGGTTATGTACATCTCTTAATCACCCATTTGAGATTGCCATTCATTAGCATCATCAAACTCATCATTTTAGGGTAAGAGTCACATTCTTAGAATCATCTACTAATTCCTATCTTTTTCCATCATTTTATACTCAGTAGTCCCAACTTATTTCATTTCATGTTCATTACATTATCTGGACCAATCTTTCTTGATTCACTTTACATACAATGCTTCTCTTCTACATAACATTTATCAAAGTACAATTCTTAGTATATTTCATTTAATTTGGGTTAAGCCACATGTAATTAAAATAAAAGATAAAATACTTTAGCATACTATCTTCATTAGTTTCATCTTTATCTTACAATCACCATTAAGTACATCTTGTTCATATTGTCTCTTATATTTAGATAAGTGTACCTTGTCATTGACTACTAATGTCATTCCCATAATCAACAATGATCATTCTTTATTATACTAAAACAAATGCATTATACTTAGATGATATAGTAAGACTCATCATATTCAATTGAAGTATTAATACTTTCAACTTCAGCATTTGATCACATTTCAAACATCATATAAAAGTTCTAGGTTTATCACTCATAATTGTCTTAGTAATAAACTTTTAGGGTTTTCAAGAAGTCATTCCTTAGTTCAACATATCATAATAATCATATCATTTAGTAATCCAATCATGACTCAAGGGTTCATTAGGGTTATTCACAAACATGGAAACCCTAGTTTCCATTTTCACACATTTCTTTCATCAATCATAAGTATACATTGATTAATTGACTCATTTGATTCATTTCCTCAACACAAATCCTAATTAGGATATGTGGTCATTCAATTCCATTAACATTCAATAATACACTTGTATAATACAACCTAGTACAATTCAAATATGACTTTATACATGTCACTTCAATTCCAAGCATATCGGCCATTGGGCTGATTTTTAGGAAAAATTCACATGAAATACCATAGTCATCTACCCATAAGAATACCCATGCATCCTCAATCAATATAACAAGAATTAATCAACTTTCAATCAATGAGAAATAATAAAAAATAGTAAAATTGGATTCCCCAATACCTTTCCCAAATCAAATCCAATCACATACATATACAAACAAGGTTTCTGATTGTTTTAGCCAGATTGAATTAGGCTTTCAACATGAATACAAAGCTTAGGAGGGATAAAAAAACTCACCTCAGGTTCCAAGCACCTTAAATTCGTAGGTCAACCTCTGAATTTTTGGAAACCCAATCAAACTCTCGCAAAAGAATCCAATTCTTTCTCCTCTCAACTCGGAAACCCTAGAAATGAGGATTAGAAGATAAAGAATGAGAAAGGGGGGAGATAATCAAATCAGAGGAGGGACGGAATCTTGACATGTGAGAGAAGATTCACCATGAAATGCTATGCAAAGAAGCTAAACTTACTTGATTTCATCATATCTTGGATAGAGAAACCCTAGGTCATCATCTCCTCCACTTTCTCTACTCAAAACCCTAGCTCTCCTCTATCTCAAGAATTTCGTTTCTTTGACAGGAAGGAAGAGTTATGATAGCTTCTTGTGTGCTAGGTTAGTGATATAGATGAATTGAGGTGCTTAGAACATTTGCAAACAAGCCCCTCAATTATTTTTATTTTGCTCAGACTGGTTGATCGGCTGAGTTATAAACTCGACCGAAACCACACGTTTCAGAACTCAAACCTCATCCAAAAATTATGAAAATTTAAAAAAATGTCTAAAATTGAGTTTAAAAGATACAGTAAATTTTTTAGATCATTTAGAGTTACCAATAAATAATTAAAAATCAAATACTACGCTGCTATATTGCAGTCAGCAACATGGTCGGTCGAGTTTGTCCTGCACAGAACTCGACCGACACCCTCTCTGTAGAGATCAAAAGTCATCCAAAAATTACTAAAATTTAAAAGAGTGTCTATAATTGAGTTTATCAAGTATATTTAAAATTTTAGATCAATTGGATATACCAGTAAAAAGATAAAATTTAATTACCACACTGCTATCTCAATCTAAAAATATGATCGGTCGAGTTTTAAACTCGACTGATAAATAGGTCATAAAATTCTTCAAAAATTCTGATATTTTTCAATATTGTTTAAATTTTATACATACATATCATGTAAAAATTTTATATAAATCAGAGTTACAAATAAAATACTAAAAATAATTTAGTGAGACACTATATTTATCAATTTCTGTATTCATGTCATCAAAACCCTAATTTGGGCCGATTAGGGTTTCCAAACCTTAACCCTAATTAGGTGGATCAAAGTATGATTAAAACTTCTCATTATATTTAAAAATTAAAATTTAACTACCATCAATAATCAAGCTTTAAACAATGATCAACTTAATTAAGCATACAACTATCCAAGTAAACCCTAATCAAATGACTAATTTGAAAACGGGTCATTACAAATTCTCCCCTCCTTTTAGGATTTCGTCCCGAAATCCAAGAAAAGATATGGAAGAATATCATATCATCTGAAGCCTCAATTCCCATATAGGAAGAAGTGAACCTTTCCCTCCTCTGCCTTAGACCTCAAGAGACACATACTTGCCTTAGTTGTGAACTGCAATATTCATCCAAAGAAAAATCAGACTAAAATTGCAGAATACATTGCGGTCATTATGTACCGTCTCTTGAAGAACATAGGAGTCAAGTGGGCGAGATATGTTCTCCACCATATGACATGTTTTGACTTAGGCAAGATCACTCGTGGCATCCACCCACCCTACCCAGCCCTGATATGTGGTCTTTTTCAGCTTGCCATTAGCAAATCTCTTTTCCATGACATGTACTACAAACTTGCCCAGAAAGGAGTTTGCATCAGTGAGACCACACTTTAAAAGTCCGTGCCTATCCTATCCTCTACCACACCTGGTGCCTTTTCCTCTACCTATATCGAGCACCTCCACCACCTCAGTCTACCCGACCTTCATGTGCCTCATTTCATGTATCAAATGAAACCCTTATGGGCTACATGATGCATCAACATGCATACAACCTTCAGGTTCAGGAGCACCTACATCAGGACCTCTGTTCTATCATGTCCAACATGAGCATGTACTGTCCACACCCTTACCCTGCCCACCGACCCTACCCAGGAGGTGACTATGCATCCTTTGCATATGATCACTTTTACCTTGCTCCTCCACTTGTCGCTTTTGCTGCTACACCCTCTACTATTAGTGGATCTACCCCTAGAGTGTTGCCTCTGCCTGCTGGCCCCTTGGCCACCTTGCTTGCCAGTATTGGTACTTCTGCTCCTTCCTTCCCATAGGCAAATGAGCTCCATGCTCTTGGCATGTCTTGGGCTGAGCAGAATGTCCACTGGCCCGATCATGGTTTCGGTCCCTCTACTGATGAAGAGATGTCAGACCAGGCAGATGAGGAGGTTGCTACTGATGAGGAGGCTGATGAGGAAGATGGTGATGCTTCTGATGATGGCTCTAATGGCTTTGTTGGTGACTCTGGTGATGTTGCTACACCATCAGACGGAGATAATGGCTATGAGCATGAAGCTTCTGATGTTGATGATGTTGTGGATGATGTAGACATAGATGACCTAAATGTTTAGTTTTTCTAGTTTTTAGTCTAGATGCTGATCATATATATCTTTCTAGGTTATTTTGTATTAAAAACATATGGGCACATTTTATGATATGTACTATTTTATCATCTAGTTTTCTTCATTTTGGCTTGTAGTTTCTTTCTGAGAACATGCTTTTTGGGTTGTAATCTTAATCCTTTGTACACTTACTCTTTGATTTACTATATCTCATGGGTTGGTGCCATGTTTACCATATTTTGATTATGACTTAGATTGTTTGTTTCTCTCATATTTGTTTGGTGTATACTTTGAGATTTCATGTTGTGTTTGTTTGTTTGGTTGTGTTTGGAGAAGACCCATTTTTGTGCTCTTCTACCCCCTTCCTTTTTTATAATGCCAAAAGGGGGAGAGAAGTTCAATGTTTTGAAGCTCAACCATGTTGATTTTATTGCCTATGTGATCCTTTTCTTGTTCATTATATGCTTTATCATGTGACTTGATAAAGGACCATATAGTATATATGTCATGTTGCTTTGTGTAGATAGACTAACTATGCGGGTAAGAGTAAGCATAGATTGAGGGGGAGCAATTCACATTGTTCAAATCCCAAATCCCCTTGCAATTTATAAGGCAAAGGTATAACTTCACATAACCTTTTCAATGTGATTGAGGAATGGTTTGTCATTGTCAAAAAGGGGGAGAATGTTGACTTGAGAGTTCCACATTATCCATATTTTGATAATGACTTAACCATTCCATTCCTGTATATCTAATATGCTTGTTCAAGATTGATTTCATGCTTTAGGTACATGAAAAGCATCAAATTACACAAGCCCTAGCTTATTCAAGTTCAAGTCAAAAGCAATGCAAGTGTGTGTTGTGGGAAATCACTCCAAATGACCTTAGATGATTTTTATAATCACTTTTATTGATGATATGACTTGTAAATAAGATGAGAAAAAATTAGGGACACTTAATTCCAATGTTTGATCACTCAAATGTCAATTTAGAAAATTTGTCACAAGCTATTCGTCGATCGAGTTGGAAACTCGATTGATCCAATGATGGATTTTCTGAAGAGGCCAATCGGTTGAGTTTCACACTCACAGAACTCGAGCGACCGACTCACTAAGCAAAACTAATTTTAGCTCATCGGTCGAGTTTCCCAAAACAAACTCGATCGATAGTTTGAAAATTGGCTTTGTCATTTAGTGGATCTGTCATGTTACCTTTATTAGAACTCGACCGAATGTACTGTAATCTGCTATCTATCCCAACACCAATCCCACTCTTGTATAGATTGTGTTATTATATAGGTTCTTTAACGAACTACTCTGGGTTATTACCTCCAAGCTTGTAGGCTTTCTCTCAAAAAGTGGTATAAAATGTGTGTTACTATGGATTTCCGATCCTTAACCCTCCTCTGGAAGCTATCAAGGATCTAAATTATCACCTATGGTGCACAACATAGATAATTTTAGTGAGTTGTTTTGAGTGAGAATAGATCCGTTGAAACTTGGAAAATGGCCATATGACGCCCTTAAGTGATCCCACACTCAAGGGAACACCCCCATCTACATATAGGACCCCTTGGAGTTTATTCCAAGTTTTCTCATTCATGTTGTTCTAAGTCCTTGCTATAGTTGAGTGTGTTGCAACTCCTTGAGCCCCTTTCTCTCTCTCATTTAAAAAGCATTTCATGATTATGAGTGAGTTAGACCAGTTGTAAGAGAGATACTTCCTTGTGCTTGTAAGGCTCTCATTCCATTCCATCTTCCCTACCCCTTTTCTCAAAAAAGCAAAGGTGAATCAAGCTACTCCAAGTGAAGGTGAAGCTGTTGCTATTCTTCTTCAAGGTTGAAGAAGAGGTGAAGATCTTGTCCAGGTGAAGGAGAAGGCAAAGGCTGAAGATCCAAGAAGAGTGGGTAATTCCTTGAAGGCTGAAGACTTGTGCAAGAGTAGGTAAGTCCTTGGAAGAAGGCAGAAGACTCTTGGCAAAGTGGGTAAGTCCTTGGTAAGGTTGAAGACTCTTTGTATTGGATAGGTAAGTCCTTTGGTGGGTCTTGTGTTGTAACTCATATTGGTGAGTATATAGAGGAAAGCACTTGCAAGTCCTAGAGGTTGACCTCTCTAGGTAGTGGATTGACTCTCTCCTAGTTTGGAGAGTACAACCACTCCAAACGACCTTGTCCAAGTGCTTGTTTCATTTTCTCTCATCCTTTCTATGCTTATTAGTTAGGACTTCAAATTTTACTTAAGCTATTGGTTTTGATTGATATAATTGGAAGGTATAATCTATCTTGTGAGAATTTTTGAAGCTCTATTCACCCCCCTAGAGCCCTAGATCCAACAGGATCAAGTCTTGATCTATGGAGATGGATCTTCCATACAGGTTACCGGAGACAAAGTTAGAAGAATGCGATGAAGATAATTTGAAGAAAGTGACCTTGAATGCTAGAGCCATCAACATTCTCTATGCTTCTCTCCCCCCCACTGAGTACAACTAGATCTCTTCATGTGAAACGACCTATGAGATATGGAGAAAGCTATGTGTCACTTATGAGGGGAGAAAGCAAATGAAGGAAAGTAAAATCTATATGCTCAAAGGCCTCCTTGAAAACTTCAAAATGGGAAAAGAGGAGAGGGTACCTGAGATGTAACTCAAGCCTCAACACCATTGCTAATGGTCTTGCCATTCTAGGTCATCCTATGGATCAATGAGAGATAAATTCAAAGATCCTTAGAAATCTCCCCAAGAGGTGGAAATCCAAGGTGACCTCCATTGAAGAAACAAAGTCTCTTGGTGATATTACTATTGAAGAGCTCATAGGAAATCTACAAGCCCATGAAGTTAAACTTGACAAGCAAGATGAATAAGAAAGATAAGAAGAGAAAGAGCTCAAGAGAATGAAGAAGGCTAAAATCAAAGCCCAAGTTGAAGCTATTGTTAGTTAAGCTTATCCATCCTCTCAAGTTGAAGAAGGTGATATGTACTCCAAAGGTAGACTCCACAAAGGCAAGCCTTCCTCCTCAACCTGATGCTTCAAATGTGGAAAGAAGGGTCACTTCAAGGAAGATTGTCCACAAGGCAAAAAGACCCATCATCACAAGAGAAGAGAAGAGAAGCACAAGAAGAAGGATAAATGGCACAAAAGCTCTAGTGACTCCTCTAACTCAAGCTCAAGTGAAGATTCAAGTGAAGGATCTAGATCAAGCTCTAGTGAAGATGGAGAATGCCAATTTTCCCTCATGGCAAGTTCAAATAAATATTCAAACAAGTTAAATCTGAACTCTTTACATAAAGAATCCTTAATTGCCATTATTCATGCTACTCGTGTCTCTCTTAAGTCTACTAAAAAGAATAAGAAAAAGCTTGCTAATATTGTTAATAATTTGCATGTAGAAAAAGATGACATTGAACATGATAAAATTTACTTGCAAGATGAAAAAAATGCTTATCTTAGTCAAGTAGACTCTTTTAAACTTAAAAATGATATTTTTCTTGGTAAGATTAGATTTCTAGAAGCTCAACCTCTTATTCCTAGTTCTTATGAAGAGAATAGTAAAATTTTGAATTCTCTCTTACTTGATATTGATGTATAAATACTAAAAATGAGGATAATGACGTTGTTTTGCAAGGAATAAAATATGAAAATAGTGTTTATCTTTCTAAGATTGATTTACTAAAAAAAGAAAATTCTCCGTTGCTTGCTAAAATCAATGTCCTTGAATCTTTTTCTAGTTCTACTAGTAGAGAGAATAATGTTACAGCTCTTCATATTGGAAAATATTCATATATGACCAAATCTCTTTACTTAAAAACCGACCTTTTACATGTTAGAGATGATATCAATCAATTGTTTTCTACTATTACTTCTATTATGCATGACAATCATAGTTTGAGGTCCTTTATGAAAAGATTATTAAATGATAAAAAGAATCTTAATCAAATTCTAGAGCATTCTATCGAACAAATGGGTAGAGATGGTATTGGACTTGATAGTAGCCAAAGGAAAAACAAATATAAAGGATCTTCAATTTTCAATGAAGAATCCTCTAGTTCATAGAATATGGGCCCATGTAATCATTGCAATGATATTGGTAATCATGCTACATATTGCCCTTTTAGGAAAGTACCCAAGAGCAATAGGACTTGGGTTGCTAAGCTAACTCCTCCGAACCCAAAATTATGATCAGGGATCATTTCCTCTTTAGTCTTGTAGGTCACTTGCAATGGATTTACATGAGGTATTAATTTGCAAATTCATTTCTCAATCCCTATAAAAGAAGAAAGGTGATATGTGTATGGGGTGGCAACAAGTGGAAAAGAATTGGTAAGAACAGAGGTAATAATATTCATGCTCGTATCTAATCATAGCTTGTTGTTGCCAAGTTTGTATGTACTTTACACATGGTTTTTGAGTAATTTGTGATTCTCATTACTTTCTTGCTAAAAAACTATCCTTGATGCTTTCATAGTTCATTAATAACTTGCTTATACATGTTTGGATATTGTCTGTATTTTTATCATGCCTCTAGATATATATTTTTCTAAAATATATGTGCTTTTTTACAACAACTGTTGTTGACCAAGTTTGTCCTGAGGAAACTCAACCAAAAATCACCAACGAGTGTTGCCAACAACTGTTTTCGTCCGAGAAGTTCAATCCAAAAACTCGATCAACAACAGTGTGCACAGAATATACATATGGCTTTTTGGCTGAGAATTTCCCTCTCAACTAGTCTTTCTCAACCAATAGCCTTATTCTATTGGCACTCCTATTGGTACTTTTATATGTGCATATTTCCATGCTTTGAATTGTCTATCTTGCATACAACTCTATGTTTCTAATTATTTAATTTGGTATCTCTATATCTTGCAATTACTTATCTTGGGTTGTTATGCATGTTTTGATCATGATCTCTTTGAATCTCTTGGTTGTAGTCTAAATTGCTTCCATTGTGTTGTAACTTGATATATTTATCTATTTGTATATCTATTGATGCAACCTTGCATTTCTTAGAGGTAATAAACTTTTGGTAATGATATATGTCCTTTCATGCTTCTGAAATTTCATATCTCTTAGTTTATATATTTCTCTACATCTACTCATATCTTGTTCATTAACTTGTGCATCTTTTGGTATGATCTCGATCCTACTAGTATATCTAACTTGTGATATCATCTACTATTACTTCATATACATGTAGTTCTAGCCTTGTTCATCTTTTGGTATCCAACTATATGCTATTCTTGTATATTGTTTCATACATACTCAAGTTTGTTCCTTGATTTGCATATCTACTATTTTGAGTTACTTTCTTGCATATCATTGCCTTGATATATGCTAGAATTACATCTAGGATTGTTCTAAATGCATGTCTTGTTTTTGTTTTACATACATTGCAAGACAAGCCCTTAACTTTTTCTCTTCTACACTCCCTTTTCTAACAAGTTGTGTTTTTGCTCTTCAACCCCCTCACTTTTTGAAATGACAAAGGGGGAGAAGACATGTATTATGTAGAAGGGGCGATCACATATATGTGGAAGACATACACGAGTAGAAGACATGGTTTCTATAAACCTTATGAAAGCTAACCATGTAGGAGAAATAACATCCATTGAGGGGGAGTAAGTGAGCTCCATTAGCATCAATTGAGGGGGATCATATGAACACAATTCTAATGAAACCCCTAGGTTTCTTTAAAGGTATGATTTTACTTAAATGCTTTCAATACATTTATGGAATGGTTTGTTTCTTCAAAAAGGGAGAGAATGTTGACTCGAAGTCTGATTGACTAAACCCTTATTTTGATGATGACTAACCATTCCACTTATTTGTGTCTAATGCTTCTACTTGAGTGATTTCGGAATAGGTATAGACACACTCCAAATGCCCTAAATTGCACATCCTAACTTGGATGAAGATAATTCAAAATCAATACAAGTGCACTTTTGTGGAAAAGACTTCAAATACATTAAAATCATCTTGTAAATCACTTATAATGATTGTATGACTTGTAATGAAGCTTATAAAAAATTAGGAGCATTTAAGTCAAATATTTAAGCACTTTTATGACATTTTCCAAAATTCATAATATAGACTTTTATCACTCAAGTTTCATCTAGAATAAACTCAAACGACACCCTTGATGGATTTTGGGAACTTCCATGATCGACCAAATTTTCCCAAGACAAAATAAGATTACAACCCTACACAAAAAAATCAATTTTAAGCAATGGGCCGAGTTTCATCTAGGATAAAATCGATCGACAACTCAATTTTTTTTTGTCGAATAGTGCCATCGACCGAGTTTCCCAAAAGTAAACTCGACGGTCAACACTATACAAAATATGCTGAAAAAGTATTTCTAACACTTGGAGTGTTGCAAAACCCAAAAATATATCTGTTGCAACACTCCAAATGTCTAGAATTTGTCTTTAAGTGCTTCTACTGGCTAGTAGGCATCCTCAACTATAAATAGGACTCCTTGGGCTTCATCCCATAGTTAGCCAAGCACTATGAAGGTCCCTATATCATATTTGAGTGCCTCCAAAAGCCTCCTTTCACTCTTAAGATTAATCACTTGATACACACATTAGAGTGAGTAGGATATTCGTAAGAGAGCTAGTCCTACATGTATATCTTGTGAGGCTCTCATTTCATCCACCTATTAATATCTCTTTCTTATGTACTCCTCCCAACCATGACAGTCATAAACCTGGCCACCCATCTACAACCTTCCATCAAACTCTCCAACAACACATATGCCTCAACCACCTTTGGTCTCTAGCCTCCAGTCCAAACCTTTATCACACTGCTACCTATGATGTAGCTGCCATTGGGAACCAACCATCCTTCCCCGAGATGGTTTTCTTCCAGTCGCTGATTTTGTGACACACTAATCATCTTGTTTGGTTATGGTAGTTATGCTTAACCTAGTGTGTTCCAAGAATGTGGGAAGAGGTAATCAATAGGGTATGATGATAAGTGATGTTAGGGAAACCCTAATTGAGTAGCTATGAGAAACCCTAATCCTAATCTTGAAATCATGATGCCATGCTTATCTTTCTTGAGTGATTAGCATGTATTGAAGTATTTCTCTCTCTCCTGCTTGTGTAACCCAAATGTTGCAGGTTGAATGAACACCATAGCTTGTGATTGCTATGGTATCTTTTATGTGACACAGGGTGATGATTATGTTGATGAGGCATGGTGAACTAATGATGCTCCCTATAAGAACAGGAACATTGTGAATGGTCTGATGACCTTAATGGTGACTTTGTGCCTAATGTGAGGTGATATTCTCTGATCATGTGATAAGGGATGGTTATCCCATGATGACATGATAATGGTGATACCCTTGTGTATAGTAGTGAGACAGTATCATGTGATGATGTGATCATCTTTATGATTAATACATTTTATTTCTTCTATAGTTGTAATCTATCCTTGTCTTTTTAGAATTTGTTTAGGGTTTGTAAATTGTAACTTGATAGATGCATTAAAAGATATCCAATTGGCAATAACTAATAAAGTGAAACCCTAATCATGTAGTTTCCTTGAGCCATAGATCCATCTTCAGCTTCAGTATTTGTTGGATGGTGAAATGAGTAATTCCTAAGGGAAACTCAGAGTGCATATCATTGAATATGCAGGGGTGCAAGTTGAGGGTATATCCTTGCATCCACAATTACATGTTATGGAGGATGACTTCAGTCATGCCTTGGTAGGAGAACGGGTGCGATTGTATCTCAGTATATTTGATGTGATAGAGGACAGTTGCAGTTGTACCTCAGATGATTGGGTTTGTATACCCTATTTAGTGTCGTGCCTATATATCAAGGCGGACTAGGCTGCTATGAAGTTGGACTCCATATGTCACTGTGGCGGACTTGGACTGTCCAACGGTGTGGGAAATCAAAGAGTTCGGTCCTCCTAGATCATGTATTGCACTGATTTTGACTTAGCAGTAGTCAGTTGGATTATGAGTGGTATACCTCATCTCCACATGGCATAAATAAAAGACATAATACAATCACGTAGTATAGTCTCTTAGGGTTAAACATAAATCACATTGGATGCTACCCTTTGCCTTGTTTCTTATAATGTTTAGTTGATAACGGTTATACATGCTCTTCATATCCCTTATAAAAGTATATGATGTTCTATTGATCAATTTAAGCTTCTTAAACTGCTTAATCTATGTTATCATTTTACTTGTTCATTTAACTGAATCTGCTCATTCTGCGAATAATATTACTTTCCTGCTATATATATATATATATCTACGTTAACAATAGTTGTTGGTGGAGAGTTATATATCTTACTGGGACGTTGGTCTCACCACGTGGGTTTCCACATCTTTTAGGTGGTTGTGCTCGTCGTGGTAGAGATCATGCATTTGAGGAAGAGTATCAAGGATATTAGTGAAAGCAGGAGGTTGGATATGCTGCTAGTGTTTGGTGGTAGAGTCCTATGTGTCATCCCTATACTCTCAGGTCCTTGGGGTGTTTTGTAGATGTTTGTATATCTATACAAGGTTTTTGGAAGTATGCAATGGTTGTACATGTATGGGTTGTATATCCAAATAGGTAATCTTTTGTAATAGGTTGTGGCATGATGGTCATTGTACAATTATGTATATACCTTTATGGTATGATATGTGATACATGTGATGGAAGGTTGTGAACCTTGAGGTTTATATTTCCGCTTGAGTTAGTGATATAATATAGAACACCTCGATTTCTTAAACGTGAGAAAGGGATTTGATGGGGAAGTTGAAGAAACGTGGGAAAGCGACGTGACGAAGAAGTACAAATCGAATATCAAATCGTCTGGATGGGCCCACTCTTTTCAATAAGAAAAGCCATTCATATCGTCACTTTCTAATGAGGAATATGATAATAGTACAGAAAGTCCACTCCTCCTGAAGCTGCCCCTATAAGTACCCATGCCTCTGCTAGAACACTAACCATCAACAACTCCCGCTTCCACCTAAAAAACACTCACATTCACTGTCCTAAAAGCATCCCAATGACATGGCTAAGGTTGTAGCAGTCCTCCTTGTGCTCCTTGTTTGTATCAGCACCGCACATGCCTCCAGGATGTCAACCCTAGTGGCCAGAGGAGGGGGAGGAGGAGGGGGAAGCGGTGGAGGAACCAACGTCGGATCTGAATATGGAGTTGTGTTTAGAACCAGAGATGGATACGCGGGAGGAGCCTTCGGAGGGATAGGAGGGGCTGGAGGTGGGGCCGGAGGGGGAGGATGTGCTAATGGGGGCTTCAGATTAGGTTTCGGTTCAGGATCCGGCGGTGCGGCTTACGACGGGTCATGGGGAGGAGCCGTCGCTGGTGGTGGTGGTGCAAGAGGAGGCGTCTCTGGACCCGGGGGCGTCAACTTTGGAGGTGGCGAGGGATCCAGGGGTGGGTTTGTTGACACCCCTTGATAAATGAGAGCACAAACTATCACGAATAAATGTGATGCGCCTGATACTACACCCGGACCACGCTAGTCGTCCAATTAGCCTTTGTGTAATAACACTCCATGTACCCATGCTTGTTGTTGGATCAAGGGCTCTACAGGGGGCGAATAGAGCTTCACAAATCTCACAAAACAGATTAGACCTTCAAATTATATTAAGTGAAAAAGCTTAAGCATACATCCAATTTGAAGTCCTAGCTAACAAGCATAGCAAGGATGAGAGACAAAGATAGCATACACTTGGACAAAGTGGTTTAGAGTGGTTCAACACTTCAAACTAGAAGTGAGTCAGTCCACTACCTAGAGGTGGTTAGTCTCTAGGACTTTGCAATATTGTTGCTCTTATATTCATTCATAAGATTACAAGACAAAACCACATTCATCCAAGGACTTAATACCTCAAGCAAGGATCTTCAACCTACCGAAGGAACTTATCCACTTGAGCAAGGAGTTTTCAGCCTTCAACAAGGACTTACCCACTCCATCTTCAAGTCTTTGGCCTTCCAGGAATTACCTATCCTCCTTGAACGTCTGCCTTGCCTATCTCCTTCACTCAGAGATCTAGATCACCATGCTTTCTTCAACCTTGAAGAACAACAACTCCTTCTCCTTCACTTGGAGTAGATCTTCACACCTTTTCTTTAATGAGGAAAGGGGGTAGGAAGATGGAGGTGGAGAACTTTACATGGATACAAGGGATAGCTCTCTTACAATGGATCCTAACTCACTCATATTCATGGATTTGAATTGAAAGTAGAGAGAGAAAGGGGCTCAAAAGGGTTGTAGTACTCTCAACTAAGTTAGAACCAAGCTATGCAATGGAAGAGCAAACTCGACTGACCAGTTAAAATCAAATTTGGTCAGTAACATGATCGGTTGAGTTCTGTGAATGCACAACTCGATCGATGCACTCTTCAGAAAATTGATCCAGTGGATCGGTCGAGATTGGAACTTGACTGATC
This sequence comes from Alisma plantago-aquatica, assembly GCA_963693085.1. Taxonomy (NCBI): domain Eukaryota; kingdom Viridiplantae; phylum Streptophyta; class Magnoliopsida; order Alismatales; family Alismataceae; genus Alisma; species Alisma plantago-aquatica. Next base: position 1,286,515,411 of record OY856409.1, read on the forward strand.
AACAACCTGTGATCAATTTTCCAAAGTGATTTAAAAGTGATTAAAACTTGGTATAAAGTGTCCCACATATTTTTCTCATCTTAGTTACAAGTCATATAATCAATACAAATGATTACAAAAATATTCTAAGGTTGTTTATATGGATTTCCTAATTAGCACACTTGCATTGCTTTTGACTTGAACTTTGACAAGCTAGGGCTTGTGTAATTTGATCTTTTCCTATACCTAACACCTGAAATCAATCTTGAATACACATATTAGATACGTATGAATGGAATGGTTAAGTCATTATCAAAATATGGACAATTTATAACCTCTAGGTCAACATTCTCCCCCTTTTTGACAATGACAAATCGTTCCTCAAACATATTGAAAAGGATATATAAATTATACATTTGCCTTGTGAATTAGGGGGATTCAAGATTTGAGCAATGTGAATTGCTCCTCCTCAATCTATGCTTACTTTAACATGCATAGTTAGTCTATCTACACAAAGCAATTATAGCATACATGTACTATATGGTCCTTTGCAAGTCACATGATAAAGCATATAATGAACAAGAAAAGGATCTCATAAGCAATAAGCAGCAGTATGACAAAGAATAGCAATATGATTGTGTTTCAAGACATTGAAGTTCTCTCCCCCTTTTGACATTTTCAAAAAGTGAGGGGGAAGAAGAGCATATAAACATGTCTTCTCCAAACACAATCAAGCAAATATTAAAACATGTAATCTCATATCATTTATCAACCAGAAATGAGAGAAACACACAAGCTAATTCATAATCAAAATATGGTGAAATATGACACCAACTCATAGGATATAACCGAGGAGGTGGAGCTCGGGTAGAAGTAGAGGCAGGGGCAGTAGAGGCAGAGGCTGAGGGTGAAGCACCAGGTGTGGTGGAGGAAAAGATAGGCACGGATTTTTGAATCGTGGTCTCATTGATACACACTCCCTTCCTGGAAAGTTTGTAGTGGAAGTAAGAGAAGAGTGATTTCTCAGTGGCAAACTGAAACATACCACATATCAGGGCTGGATAAGGTGGATGGGTGTCGTGGGTGTTCTTCCCAGAGTCAAAATAGGTCATATGGTGGAGAATGTATCTTGACCATTTGACTCCGACATTCTCTAGAATGTAATACATTAGGACCATAGTGTTCTCTGCAATATCCATTTGATTTTTCTTTGGATGGATGTTGCAGTTGACCACTAGGGATAATATACACTTTCTGAGATCAAGGGAGGAGGAGGGTAGGGTGCTCTTCTTCTTGTAAGGAACATCATGTTTCTTCAGGTAGCGATGGATATCAGGAAGAGTGATCTCATTCTGCTTGTAGAAACCCTCAAGATCCAAAAGGTCAAAATACTCCCCGTAATCCTTACACCAGATGTCATTCTCATGGTCTCCTGAAAAGAAAACATTCAGGATATCTTCAGAGATTTGGAATTTCTTCCCGGCGATCATGGATGTAAGGATCACTTGAGTATTCGAAGGGGGTACAAGGGAGTCATAATTCCAACATAGGTTTGCGTATAACTTGTGAAATGCTTTTGTGCTTGTCATATAATTATGAAAGCAGTCACGCTCGACAGCCAGGGTGGATAGGTGATGAACAGATAACAACTTTACCACTTGGTCGATGACAACTGATGCCTAGGGCTAGGCTCAAACAAGGCTCTAAATGGAAAAGGACTCCTAGGAAGAAGGTCCTTATACCTATTTACAGCCTCTATTGAGGCAAAGAAGGTATCATCAAATGGAACCAAGCGAGAGAATTAAGAAGAGGATGGTGCATTGCTAGGGGTGGGTCTCTTTCTTTTATGAGAAGCCATGGAGGCGAAAAGAAGGAGAAGAAGAGAGAAAACACACAAAACAAACCACTAAAACCGTTCACTCACTAAGGTTGAGCAAGAGGGAAGGTCTAGGGCAGCCTATCTAGGTCGGAAAAGGGCTAGGATAGGGAAGGTAAGGTATGGGGTTGAGAGCTTAGGGCTAGAAGAAGGGGAATTGGTCGGCCATTCTCTAGTTGAGAGGGAGAATAGTCGATCGAACCAAAATTAAGTTGGCTTCAGCTCGCTGATCGGTCGAGTTCTGAGAGTCAGAAACTCGACCGATTGGTCCATTTCAGAACATCTCTCGGCCATGGATCGGTCGAGTTTGTCCTGGGGGAACTCGACCGATGGTCAACCAGACCTAAAACCATCAAACTTAATTTCTATCTATTTGAATGCTAATTAAATTTATTTTTCAATTCCATTATGTATATTGAACATACTTAGGCACATATCACTCATCATTGGGTACTATTTAGCGATAAAAGCCCGAAATTCAAGAAATGCCCAAAAATAAGCAAAACTAAGCATAACAACAAGAAAAATTTAGCAATTTTAGGCAAGCAAGGTGATTTAAGCACGAGCAAGACATATAGAATAAAAGAACCTAGCTATATAACAAGTCAATATCATCTAAATCAATTATGAGCAGTTTAGATCTAATGAAGCTAAATTGCTCTCTAGGTAGAGGTTTGGTGAGAATGTCCGCCAACTGATTTTCTGTGTCCACATGCGTGATATAAATATCCTTTTTGGCAATGTGATCACGAAGAAAGTGATGATGAACCTCTATATGTTTAGCTTTACTATGCAATATAGGATTATAAGATAGATTGATTGCACTAGTATTATCACAATAGATAGGAGAAGCATCAAAATGTATGTTAAAGTCTTGGAGCATTTGCTTCATCCATAGAACCTGGGCACAACAACTTCCGGCTGCAATGTACTCAGTCTCGGTAGTTGATAATGCCATGGTGCTCTGTTTCTTGGAAAACCAAGACACCAAGCATGATCCTAGGAGGAAGCAAGTGCCACTTGTGCACTTTCTATCAATCAAACAACCCGCGTAATCAACATCACTATATGCTACAAGAGTAAAGTCCCTTGACTTAGGGTACCATAGTCCAAAGTTTTGGGTTTTGGCTAAGTACCTTGAAATCCTCTTAACAACAATAAGATGTGATTTCCTAGGGCTTGATTGAAAGCGAGCACACAAGCCAACACTAAACATTATGTCAGGTCTAGAGGAAGTTAAGTAAAGTAAACTTCCAATCTTACCTCTATAGAGCTTCTCATCTACCTTTTCACCTTCTTCATCTCTATCAAGTTTGGCGGTGTTGGAATGGGTGTGTCCATCAACTTCATGTTCTCCATTCCAAAGCATTTGAGTAGCTCATTGGTGTACTTGCCTTGGTTGATGAAGTTTCTGTGACGACCGTCTCGTGAAAACAAGATTAACTAATGTGGAAGCGTTCATCAAGCAGCGGATTAGCGAAAATCACTAAAAATTAAAACTTTTTGCAAAGGGATCCATTCATAGGAAAACTCTTTCATTCAGAACCAAAGTAAAACTTTACATCCTGGTTCATATATATACATCTCATGTACTTTTGCTTCTCGAGGAATACAAACATTAACTACTATGTCTTAACTGTACACAGGTAGTATAAAACCCTCGAGGCACTAAGCCAAAATCTCGAAATCATTAGCTACTACGCCAAGAACCTGAGAGTACAGAGACGACACATAGGACTTCTATATACATCTGAACATGACATGACAATCAATGTCTCCACCTGAGACTTTACTGCTGTCCCTGCTACTGCTGCTGTCCTTCACATCCTGAAGGATTCCTGTCTCCTCGTCCGCATCCACCTAAAAATGTGGTTCCCACGGGGGTGAGACAATTATAAAAATTGCCCCAGCGAGAGATATAACTCTTCGCCAGAAACATTATTATTGCAACTTAATAAGATAAATGTGAATAGGGAAATCATATTTATTTGACAACAGATATTTTGATGTCTAACAGATTAAATCATTATTCTATATCAAAAGCATTGCAACTGTAACTTGATAGAATAAACATGTTACTATTCCTTTAATGAATATGAAGAACATGTATAACATCTATTCAAACTACAGAATCATTATCACTGCATTAACTCTCTTCAGGCTTAGATCATATGACTAAAGCCTGGCATTATCATTGTGTAATCATGGCTCGTAGCCATACTCTTTTCACAAGGTGTTGGGATCTTAATCCCTCATTTCAACACTGGGGCTTCTCATCCATTCTCAATTTCAATACCATAACCATGAAATCCTGGGTATTCAAACCCTTTGTTCATCACTTGAGCACTATTACCTCTTTCTCAGGTAACTAACACCTTTAGGTCATTTGACCAAGGTAAGTATGATACTTGCTACACAAGCATCCATCATGGCACTTGATGCACATTAATTCTCTTGCCACCTCTTACCAGGCACAAGGTATATTATGGCACACAAGGCCCAATTAACAATTCAAACTAATAATACATCATAGCTCATACCTGGCTATGCTCATCATCTCATAATACCTGCATGGTTAGCACATATAATAGCAGTACATCAATTATCTATCAATACCATGCAAAAACAATGTATTAATAATTCAAGGGTATTACCCTTAATCCTTTACCAAGATTTGGGTTTCCATCACACATGGCTCATCAGAACACTGTACATCTTGTCACCTTTCACTAGGCAACAACTTTATTCACATGGCTCACAAAACCATTCACATCTTGTCACCTCTCACTAGGCAACAACTTTATTCACATGGCGCACAAGGCCATTCACATCTTGTCACCTCTCACTAGGCAACAACTTTATTCACATGGCGCACAAGGCCATTCACATCTTGTCACCTCTCACTAGGCAACAACTTTATTCACATGGCGCACAAGGCCATTCACATCTTGTCACCTCTCACTAGGCAACAACTTTATTCACATGGCGCACAAGGCCATTCACATCTTGTCACCTCTCACTAGGCAACAACTTTATTCACATGGCGCACAAGGCCATTCACATCTTGTCACCTCTCACTAGGCAACAACTTAAAATAAAGGCTTACAAGCCCAACTCATCTTGTTACTTCTTTCTCAGTAACAAAAACATAATGGCACATATGGCCAATCAATTCTTATAAAATAAACATCATAGCTCATACCTGGCTATGATCATCAACTCATGAGACCTGCATGATTGTCACACATGATAATAGACTTATCAAGTTTACAACACATCATGCAATACATGGTAACACCACTATTCCCTTACCAGGGTTAGGGTTTACCATCAATTAGGGCTTTCTCTCACATATCATTACCCTTCATTAAGAATAGGGTTTTCCATTATTAACCATTTAGGTTTTCAAGATCATATTATCAATGATCAAACCCTAGTTCATTGCTCCCCACATCTAGGAGCCAACATTTATACCATAAGTATTCAATCATACTTATTTATTCTCATCAGTTATCATTAAATGATTATCATCACAAGGTATGAGTATCTCTCTCATCCTTAAGTTGAGAATTAACAAAATGACCATGTTAGGTCACTTTCAATTCAGCTCTAAGTCAAGCATAGACCACCACGGCCGTGCTACCTTGCACGGTCGTGCAAAGTAAAGCTACCACGGCCGTGCTACCTTGCACGATCGTGCTGAGTAAAGTCGCCACGGCTGTGCTGCCTTGCACGGTCGTGCTACATAGGATCATCACATGAATCATATTTATATATATGAATTCTATTATTTGATCCTTTCAACTTGATTAGGTCACATCAACCCTTCAATCAAATGCATACAACTATGATTAACATAGTGTACCAAGTCATTGGTCCTATAAGCAATTAGGGATGCATTCCCAATTAGGGTTTCTCATGAAATCACCCACAATTAGGGTTCCACATGGATGCACCCTAAATTAGGGTTTCACTTGGAATCACCCTCAACTAGGGTTCCACATGGATGCACCCTCAGATAGGGTTTACTATTCATCCTAATTAGTGATTTCACATGTAGTCAACCTCTTATTAGGGTTATACATGGAATCAACCTCAATTAGGGTTTACATCATGTATTGGATCCATGCATTTGTTATGCATTCATCACTAGTACCATTAAAGGTATCTCCCACCTAATCACATTAGGTTTTCAAAAAGGTTTGATCCATTGGACCTTCAATAACATGAGGTATCCAATTGAATTTGGGTTTCCAATGTTGATTTCTTCAATCATTGAATTCATGGAACCAATCATCAATTGGACCTATACTCATACTTCAATTGAGTTTAATAGGTCAACCTACAACTGATTTGACCCTCAATTGACCCTCAATTAGGGTTTGATTCAATTGAATTAGGGCTTGGAATCGATGATCCTTCAACACTAATCAATGCAGAACTAGTTGCATTGAAACCATTGAACCATCATCCAAATTGGGTATGACCTGACCCAAAACGGTCTTGAGGTCGTTTGGATGACCTCCAAACGGTCTTGAGACCGTTTACCCATCATATCACTCAAATCCAAGCCATCCAATTAAGGTTTGGATCATTGGATTGATCACCAAATCAGCATTGCATTGTATAACAACTTGGTACCTTTAGACCTTCAAACACCTAACCATACTCAACCCTAGACCTCCAAACGGTCTTGGGTGACCACCAAACGGTCTTGAGGTCGTTTGGATGACCTCCAAACGGTCTTGAGACCGTTTTCCCATCATATCACTCAAATTTAAGCCATCCAATTAAGGTTTGGATCATTGAAGTGCTCACCAAATCAGCAATCTATTACAGATCAACTTGATATCTTTAGACCTTCAACCACTGAACTATACTCAACCCTAGACCTCCAAACGGTCTTGGGTGACCACCAAACGGTCTTGAGGTCGTTTGGATGACCTCCAAACGGTCTTGAGACCGTTTTCCCATCCAACCTTTGGACTCTAGTGAAAATTCATCATGGATTGGTCTATCGAGTTGATCAACAAATCAGCATTTAGTTGCAGTATGATTTGGTACCTTTGGACCTTCAATTGGTCAACTATACTTGACCCCAGACCTCCAAACGGTCTTGAGGTGACCCCAAACGGTCTTGAGACCGTTTGGATGATCCCCCAAATGGTCTTGAGACCGTTTGGGCTAATCAACCCAAAATCTCAAATTAGCTCATTGTGATTTCAGCACTGATTTCAATTAGGGTTAGCCCAATTGATTAGCCTTCAACTCATGACTCGTTTGGAATTAATCCATAAAATTTGGTGAGTCATTAGATCAAATCATAAGGAACAGTAATCCCAAACGTTAAACGCTTGGTCAACGCACTCAAATGGTCTTGAGACCGTTTGCCCAAAAAGTTCAATTAAATCAGATTGAAAATCAGCACTTAATCCAATTAGGTTTCCCTAATTGATTAGGCTTCAACTCACGATTCCTTTGGAGTTAATCCCTCAAATTTGGAGGGTTATTAATAAACATAATTATGAACAGGAATCCCATATGGTCAACGCTTGGTCAACCATCTCAAACGGTCTTGAAACCGTTTTCTCAACCAGGTCAAGTTAATCAGGTTGAAAATCAGCACATAATTCAATTCGATTGCCTAATTGATTGGCCTTCAACTCTCGATTCCTTTGGAGTTAATCCCTCAAATTTGGAGGGTTATCAGCCTAAATAATTAGGAACAAAATTCTCAAACGGTCAACGCTTGATCAACCATATCAAATGGTCTTGAGACCGTTTGCTCCCAAATGGTCTCAAACCGTTTGCCCTTAAACGGTTTGCTGAAACCGCATAGCCAATCAAATTAAAACGATTTGGAGTAGCTATCAAAACGGTTTTGCTTGGTAATTTTCTTTGGATAAGAATCTAGGATGATTCCATCATCCCCTTCCTTCGAACAACCAAGAACAGCAACCGTTCTTGATGGAAATTGCAGAAAGAAACAAGAGTGCATCAAATTGAAGAAATCAATCAACAAATCATAGAGAATTGATGCAATAGCAATGTTTAAGGGTTTGAGTTATAAAACCCGCCTCCAATTGAGCTCCAAAGCTCCAAGCTCATGCCATTAATGGTGGATGAAGCTCTAGCAACTCCCCCTAGGCTCGTCCTCAAGCTTTTGATTGCAAAAGTTGGCTAGGGTTGAAGAGGAGATCGAAATAAGAAGGAATCCATAATTTATTTTTGATTTCCACCATGGAATCAAGGAGAACGAAGGTCCAGAGCTTACCAACAGGTTGGGAGGCATCCTCCTGCTCCTCCCTAGCTCCTTGGTCGGTTTTGCAAGCAAAGGAAAGAAGAAAATCCGAAATAGCCTTTCATTTGGCTTGAAAAAGGCACTTTTATAAGGAAATTGATGAGAGAGAAAATGCATTAAATTCCAAAAATAACTTGGCCGCCTCTTCCCCCTCAACTCCATAGATACGAGGCACCTTCCTTTGCCTTTAATTCTCCTTCATTATCCTTTATTTAAAGAAAATCAAATTAAGCACCTTAATGCTTATTATATTAATATCCATATGTGAGTGGGTTTTCTTTTTCTTATAATAAGGTGAGTGGAATTTCACCTACTTAGGATATTTTCGTTCCTTATCTTGGCAAAGGAACGTTCATCCTTATTCAAAATCAACCCAAAACATTTTGGTTGAAAGCCCTTCAATTATTTTTATTCATTTTTGCCCTAAATCAAATTAGGGTTTCAATTAGGCATTAATCTTGATTATTTTAATATCAAGATTCTCTCTCCTCCAACTTAATTCAAATGAGGTACCCATATCATTTTATTTGCTCTACATGATTCCAAGAAACATTAGGGACCTTATTGAAGTGGTAATTTTCATATTGAACCCTAGGTTTTGGGTAAATTGCACTTTTCACCAAAACTAGGTTTTAATGCACAACACTGCTTTACAAGCTTAATCTTGGTGCCCAAGCTTGTGAAAGCTATACCACTACATCATATTCATTCTTATGATGTCTCAACATCAGAGGAACATCTTACCATGCAACATTTGCAATTTAACCCCTCAACTTGGGTAATTTGCACTTTGGTCCAAAATAAGCAAACATTGCTTCAACATTGTTCAAACAGGACCAAAATTGAAACATAAGTTTCTCATGAGCCCTAATTACTTTTCACAAGATAAGATTAAGAATCTACTTAACCTTATTAAGCAAAACAATCTAGGGTTAATTCATAACCCAGGTCAGGGATGTTACAAATTATAAACCCCTAACATGGATTTCGTCCCCGAAATCCCAGGAAAAGGAGGAACAGATTATTCATTAATCATGCCCTCAAGTCTCCACATATCATCTTAATATCATGGAGATATCATGAATTCTGTAATTCCACACAAGGCTCCTTTCACTAATTCAACCTTACCAATGTTTATGCAGAGCATAAACCCCTAACATATGATGTCCATATTATTGGAAAGAAGAAGCATAAAAGAACATACTTCTATCATCACCCAAGAATATTTATCAAAAGGAACAACATATATATCTAACAAAGATTATTTACTCAGTAATCCTTTAACAAACTCTATGTAATTGGGATTGTTCACATAGTTCTTCTTATTAGTTGGAAATGCCACATAGCTTTTCCCTTTTTGATTGGGAATGACACATAACTCTTCCCTTTTTGATTGGGAATGACACATAGCTCTTCCCTTTTTGATTGGGAATGACACATAGCTCTTCCCTTTTTGATTGGGAATGACACATAGCTCTTCCCTTTTTGATTGGGAATGACACATAGCTCTTCCCTTTTTTATTGGGAATGACACATAGCTCTTCCCTTTTTGATTGGGAATGACACATAGCTCTTCCCTTTTTGATTGGGAATGACACATAGCTCTTCCCTTTTTGTTTAGGGTTGGAATTGCACAAAGCATCTTCCTTTATTGGAATTGCACAAAGCATCTTCCTTTATTGGAATTGCACAAAGCATCTTCCTTTATTGGAATTGCACAAAGCATCTTCCTTTATTGGAATTGCACAAAGAATCTTCATTTATTGATTCCATATTTCTTATTTCATGATACTCATTAGATTGTCTCAGAATGACTACTTGATCAGAGCAATCAAAAAGACAACAATCTAAGAGTTTCCATACCCACTTTATCATCAATAGTTGTATACATGGCCAGGGTTTACAAATACTGAGATCAAGTAGTATGCACTTACATGCTATCATATTCCTTGCTTTTCATATCATTATACACACATGATTTTCCCTTGTTCCAACATGACTAAGTCATTTAGGAACTCTTTTAAAGCTCAAACTTTCTGTATTAAGGACTGATAACCTAGATTGTAAAGCTAGTATCTAGTCCCCTATATGCATTATTATTGCCCTAATCTGCCCAACAAGAGCATGATCATAGGATTCTCTATCCTGATCAGGTATTAATGGGGATTCTCAGGCACTCATACTATTCTCGTCTGATCCCTTGCACCTCTTCTTGGTGCAGCAACATTGCCCTCAGCAATGTGTTTCTTGTGTTCTCCAGTCATTTTAAACTTTACCCTTTTTCTACACAAGCAGAAATCATTATAGGGTATACTGGAGGACACTAACACAGACTCAACAACTTAGTCCTATGTCTCTGTAGACTCAGTGAACCTAGAGCTCTGATACCACTAAATTGTGACGACCGTCTCGCGAAAACAAGATTAACTAATGCGGAAGCGTTCATCAAGCAGCGGATTAGCGAAAATCACTAAAAATTAAAACTTTTTGCAAAGGGATCCATTCATAGGAAAACTCTTTCATTCAGAACCAAAGTAAAACTTTACATCCTGGTTCATATATATACATCTCATGTACTTTTGCTTCTCGAGGAATACAAACATTAACTACTATGTCTTAACTGTACACAGGTAGTATAAAACCCTCGAGGCACTAAGCCAAAATCTCGAAATCATTAACTACTACTCCAAGGACCTGAGAGTACAGAGACGACACATAGGACTTCTATATACATCTGAACATGACATGACAGTCAATGTCTCCACCTGAGACTTTACTGCTGTCCCTGCTACTGCTGCTGTCCTTCACATCCTGAAGGATTCCTGTCTCCTCGTCTGCATCCACCTAAAAATGTGGTTCCCACGGGGGTGAGACAATTATAAAAATTGCCCCAGCGAGAGATATAACTCTTTGCCAGAAACATTATTATTGCAACTTAATAAGATAAATGTGAATAGGGAAATCATATTTATTTGACAAAAGATATTTTGATGTCTAACAGATTAAATCATTATTCTATATCAAAAGCATTGCAACTGTAACTTGATAGAATAAACATGTTACTATTCCTTTAATGAATATGAAGAACATGTATAACATCTATTCAAACTACAGAATCATTATCACTGCATTAACTCTCTTCAGGCTTAGATCATATGACTAAAGCCTGGCATTATCATTGTGTAATCATGGCCCGTAGCCATACTCTTTTCATAAGGTGTTGGGATCTTAATCCCTCATTTCAACACTGGGGCTTCTCATCCATTCTCAATTTCAATACCATAACCATGAAATCCTTGGTATTCAAACCCTTTGTTCATCACTTGAGAACTATTACCTCTTTCTCAGGTAACTAACACCTTTAGGTCATTTGACCAAGGTAAGTATGATACTTGCTACACAAGCATCCATCATGGCACTTGATGCACATTAATTCTCTTGCCACCTCTTACCAGGCACAAGGTATATTATGGCACACAAGGCCCAATTAACAATTCAAACTAATAATACATCATAGCTCATACCTAGCTATGCTCATCATCTCATAATACCTGCATGGTTAGCCCATATAATAGCAGTACATCAATTATCTATCAATACCATGCAAAAACAATGTATTAATAATTCAAGGGTATTACCCTTAATCCTTTACCAGGATTTGGGTTTCCATCACACATGGCTCATCAGAACACTGTACATCTTGTCACCTTTCACTAGGCAACAACTTTATTCACATGGCTCACAAAACCATTCACATCTTGTCACCTCTCACTAGGCAACAACTTTATTCACATGGCGCACAAGGCCATTCACATCTTGTCACCTCTCACTAGGCAACAACTTTATTCACATGGCGCACAAGGCCATTCACATCTTGTCACCTCTCACTAGGAAACAACTTTATTCACATGGCGCACAAGGCCATTCACATCTTGTCACCTCTCACTAGGCAACAACTTTATTCACATGGCGCACAAGGCCATTCACATCTTGTCACCTCTCACTAGGCAACAACTTTATTCACATGGCGCACAAGGCCATTCACATCTTGTCACCTCTCACTAGGCAACAACTTTATTCACATGGCGCACAAGGCCATTCACATCTTGTCACCTCTCACTAGGCAACAACTTAAAACAAAGGCTTACAAGCCCAACTCATCTTGTTACTTCTTTCTCAGTAACAAAAACATAATGGCACATATGGCCAATCAATTCTTATCAAATAAACATCATAGCTCATACCTGGCTATGATCATCAACTCATGAGACCTGCATGATTGTCACACATGATAATAGACTTATCAAGTTTACAACACATCATGCAATACAGGGTAACACCACTATTCCCTTACCACGGTTAGGGTTTACCATCAATTAGGGCTTTCTCTCACATATCATTACCCTTCATTAAGAATAGGGTTTTCCATTATTAACCATTTAGGTTTTCAAGATCATATTATCAATGATCAAACCCTAGTTCATTGCTCCCCACATCTAGGAGCCAACATTTATACCATAAGTATTCAATCATACTTATTTATTCTCATCCGTTATCATTAAATGATTATCATCACAAGGTATGAGTATCTCTCTCATCCTTAAGTTGAGAATTAACAAAACGACCATGTTAGGTCACTTTCAATTCAGCTCTAAGTCAAGCATAGACCACCACGGCCGTGCTACCTTGCACGGTCGTGCAAAGTAAAGCTACCACGGCCGTGCTACCTTGCACGGTTGTGCTGAGTAAAGTCGCCACGGCCGTGCTGCCTTGCACGGTCGTGCTACATAGGATCATCACATGAATCATATTTATATATATGAATTCTATTATTTGATCCTTTCAACTTGATTAGGTCACATCAACCCTTCAATCAAATGCATACAACTATGATTAACATAGAGTACCAAGTCATTGGTCCTATAAGCAATTAGGGATGCATTCCCAATTAGGGTTTCTCATGAAATCACCCACAATTAGGGTTCCACATGGATTCACCCTCAATAAGGGTTTCACTTGGAATCACCCTCAACTAGGGTTCCACATGGATGCACCCTCAGATAGGGTTTACTATTCATCCTAATTAGTGATTTCACATGTAGTCAACCTCTTATTAGGGTTATACATGGAATCAACCTCAATTAGGGTTTACATCATGTATTGGATCCATGCATTTGTTATGCATTAATCACTAGTACCATTAAAGGTATCTCCCACCTAATCACATTAGGTTTTCAAAAAGGTTTGATCCATTGGACCTTCAATAACATGAGGTATCCAATTGAATTTGGGTTTCCAATGTTGATTCCTTCAATCATTGAATTCATGGAACCAATCATCAATTGGACCTATACTCATACTTCAATTGAGTTTAATAGGTCAACCTACAACTGATTTGACCCTCAATTGACCCTCAATTGATCATCAATTAGGGTTTGATTCAATTGAATTAGGGCTTGGAATCGATGATCCTTCAACACTAATCAATGCAGAACTAGTTGCATTGAAACCATTGAACCATCATCCAAATTGGGTATGACCTGACCCCAAACGGTCTTGAGGTCGTTTGGATGACCTCCAAACGGTCTTGAGACCGTTTAACCATCATATCACTCAAATCCAAGCCATCCAATTAAGGTTTGGATCATTGGATTGATCACCAAATCAGCATTGCATTGTATAACAGCTTGGTACCTTTAGACCTTCAAACACCTAACCATACTCAACCCTAGACCTCCAAACGGTCTTGGGTGACCACCAAACGGTCTTGAGGTCGTTTGGATGACCTCCAAACGGTCTTGAGACCGTTTGCCCGTCATGTCACTCAAATCCAAGCCATCCAATTAAGGTTTGGATCATTGAAGTGCTCACCAAATCAGCAATCTATTGCAGATCAACTTGATATCTTTAGACCTTCAACCATTGAACTATACTCAACCCTAGACCTCCAAACGGTCTTGGGTGACCACCAAACGGTCTTGAGATCGTTTGGATGACCTCCAAACGGTCTTGAGACCGTTTGCCCATCCAACCTTTGGACTCTAGTGAAAATTCATCATGGATTGGTCTATCGAGTTGATCAACAAATCAGCATTTAGTTGCAGTATGATTTGGTACCTTTGGACCTTCAATTGGTCAACTATACTTGACCCCAGACCTCCAAACGGTCTTGAGGTGACCCCAAACGGTCTTGAGACCGTTTGGATGATCCCCCAAACGGTCTTGAGACCGTTTGGGCTAATCAACCCAAAATCTCAAATTAGCTCATTGTGATTTCAGCACTGATTTCAATTAGGGTTAGCCCAATTGATTAGCCTTCAACTCATGACTCGTTTGGAATTAATCCATCAAATTTGGTGAGTCATTAGATCACATCATAAGGAACAGTAATCCCAAACGGTAAATGCTTGGTCAACGCACTCAAACGGTCTTGAGACCGTTTGCCCAAAAAGTTCAATTAAATCAGATTGAAAATCAGCACTTAATCCAACTAGGTTTCCCTAATGGATTAGGCTTCAACTCACGATTCCTTTGGAGTTAATCCCTCAAATTTGTAGGGTTATTAATAAACATAATTATAAACAGGAATCCCATACGGTCAATGCTTGGTCAACCATCTCAAACGGCCTTGAAACCGTTTTCTCAACCAGGTCAAGTTAATCAGGTTGAAAATCAGCACATAATTCAATTCGATTGCCTAATTGATTGGCCTTCAACTCTCGATTCCTTTGGAGTTAATCCCTCAAATTTGGAGGGTTATCAGCCTACATAATTAGGAACAAAATTACCAAACGGTCAACGCTTGGTCAACCATCTCAAACGGTCTTGAGACCGTTTTCTCCCAAATGGTCTCAAACCGTTTGCCCTTAAACGGTTTGCTGAAACCGCATAGCCAATCAAATTAAAACGATTTGGAGTAGCTATCAAAACGGTTTTGCTTGGTAATTTTCTTTGGATAAGCATCTAGGATGATGTAATCATCCCCTTCCTTCGAACAACCAAGAACAGCAACCGTTCTTGATGGAAATTGCAGAAAGAAACAAGAGTGCATCAAATTGAAGAAATCAATCAACAAAGCATAGAGAATTGATGCAATAGCAATGTTTAAGGGTTTGAGTTATAAAACCCGCCTCCAATTGAGCTCCAAAGCTCCAAGCTCACGCCATTAATGGTGGATGAAGCTCTAGAAACTCCCCCTAGGCTCGTCCTCAAGCTTTTGATTGCAAAAGTTGGCTAGGGTTGAAGAGGAGATCGAAATAAGAAGGAATCCATAATTTATTTTTGATTTCCACCATGGAATCAAGGAGAACGAAGGTCCAGAGCTTACCAACAGGTTGGGAGGCGTCCTTCTGATCCTCCCTAGCTCCTTGGTCGGTTTTGCAAGCAAAGGAAAGAAGAAAATCCGAAATAGCCTTTCATTTGGCTTGAAAAAGGCACTTTTATAAGGAAATTGATGAGAGAGAAAATGCATTATTAAAATGCATTAAATTCCAAAAATAACTTGGCCGCCTCTTCCCCCTCAACTCCATAGATAAGAGGCACCTTCCTTTGCCTTTAATTCTCCTTCATTATCCTTGATTTAAAGAAAATCAAATTAAGCACCTTAATGCTTATTATATTAATATCCATATGTGAGTGGGTTTTCTTTTTCTTATAATAAGGTGAGTGGAATTTCACCTACTTAGGATATTTTCGTTCCTTATCTTGGCAAAGGAACGTTCATCCTTATTCAAAATCAACCCAAAACATTTTGGTTGAAAGCTCTTCAATTATTTTTATTCATTTTTGCCCTAAATCAAATTAGGGTTTCAATTAGGCATTAATCTTGATTATTTTAATATCAAGATTCTCTCTCCTCCAACTTAATTCAAATGAGGTACCCATCTCATTTTATTTGCTCTACATGATTCCAAGAAACATTAGGGACCTTATTGAAGTGGTAATTTTCATATTGAACCCTAGGTTTTGGGTAAATTGCACTTTTCACCAAAACTAGGTTTTAATGCACAACACTGCTTTACAAGCTTAATCTTGGTGCCCAAGCTTGTGAAAGCCATACCACTACATCATATTCATTCTTATGATGTCTCAACATCAGAGGAACATCTTACCATGCAACATTTGCAATTTAACCCCTCAACTTGGGTAATTTGCACTTTGGTCCAAAATAAGCAAACATTGCTTCAACATTGTTCAAACAGGACCAAAATTGAAACATAAGTTTCTCATGAGCCCTAATTACTTTTCACAAGATAAGATTAAGAATCTACTTAACCTTATTAAGAAAAACAATCTAGGGTTAATTCATAACCCAGGTCAGGGATGTTACAGTTTCCATCTTTGGTTTGCTTGATTTGGAAGCCGGGGAAGAAAGTAAGCTCACCCATCATGCTCATCGCAAACTCACTCTGCATAAGAGAACTAAACTCCTTGCAAAGATCAAGATTAGTTCTGCCAAATATGATATCATCAACATAAATTTGAATGATAAGAAAATTGCTAGAAGTGTGTTTTAAAAATAGAGTAGAATCACACTTGCCAACTAGCTCAGTTGGTTAAGCTTACTGCTTGTGAAGCACAGGTTGCGGGTTCGAATCTCAGCGAACTCTTTGGGGCACTACAGGAAGGGATTATAGCCCTCGGTGTAGCTGATGGTGTTCTCTCTCTCCTGCTACCTTGGACAGGGGTGAAATTCCCCACTTCAAAAAAAAAGAGTAGAATCAACTTTGCCCATGACATAGCCATTGTCTAACAAAAAGTTCTTTAATTTCTCATACCAAGCTTGAGGTGCTTGTTTGAGTCCATAGAGAGCTTTTTGTAACAAATAAACATGGTTAGGTATCTTTTCATTTTCAAAACCTGGAGGTTGAGCAAAAAATACTTCCTCCTCAATTGTACCATTCAAAAATGCACTTTTAACATCCATTTGATATAGCGAGAAATTCTTATAACTAGCAAAAGCAAGTAGCATTCTAATAGATTCAAGTCTAGCAACAGGAGCATAAGTTTCATCAAAGTCAATATCTTCCTACTGATTGTAGCCTTGAGCCACTAACCTTGCTTTGTTCCTTACCACCTTGCCATTTTTGTCAAGCTTGTTGCGGTAGACCCACTTGGTGCCAATGATTTTTCTATCACTTGGTCTTGGCACTAGAGTCTACACTCGGTTCTTCTCGAACTGCTCTAGTTCCTCCTGCATGGCTATGATCCACTCGTCATCTCCAAGAGCTTCCTTGATGTTCTTTGGCTCCAGCTGTGAGATGAAGGCACTGTCTGCTTGTTCTTTGTTGTAGCCATCTCGTGTCTTCGCTCTCTCAAATGGATCACTAATGATCATCTCTTTGGGGTGATTCTTTGCGAAGTGAGGATTGGGATCCTTCTTTTCTTCATATTCTGCTTCAACCACCTACTTACCTTTATTGTCGATGTTGAGGTCCTTTAAGATTGGAATTAAGTCATCTGCAACATCATTATCAACAACATTCTTTCCAATTGTAGGGTTAGATTCAATAAATTTTACATTAATGGACTCTTCAATTTTAGATAGCTCAATATGTTGGGTTTTAGGGGAGACAGAGAAGGCAGCGGAAACAAAAAAATCTCCCCAACCCATACCGAGGAAACGCGTCAACGTCTATATAATAGGAAAGGATGGTTTGTGGAATCATACCTTGTCCCGAGGCTTGCTCGGCGACAATACCTCGCGCAATGTGCGGTCTTCAACTCCGGTCTTGGACGGTGTCTGTGCAGCTCCTGGTTGCACTGGGACTGACGACTCCTCCTCCTACCGGACTGTCGGATGACAGTTGTCCTCCTGAGCGGCAGAAACCTCCCGCCTCTGAAGTAGTCCACACAGACCACCTGGAACTCCACTCTCCTTGTCCCACAAGGAAGTGGAAGGAGTCGCACCCTCCTGTTGACGTACTAGTCGCCAACACACTCTCCTGCTACCAGTTGCAACTGCAGTTGTCCTTCCCTTGCTGCACCTCCCTTTTGCGGGAAGCACTTGCTCGGGATCTCTCACGGTTACCAAAACCAGAGAGAACGACAACTTCGCAAAGCAACCAGCTTGCATTGAGTTGTACTTTGAGAAGCCCCCAATACCCCTATATATAGGCGGGTCATGGGACAGGGTTCTCTGTGCCCGGCAATACGGGACTAAAGCAGGAGTAGAAGGGTTCGAGAATTTTCCACAAAGAGCAACCGGTTCACAACTTGAAATGATCGGTTCACAACTGAACCGATCGGTTCGGCCATTGAGCCGATCGGTTGGACCTGAGCCGATCGTTTGGGGCACTCCAACCGATCGGTTGGTGCCCTGAACCGATCGGTTCATGGTCCTAATCCGGCTCAAAAAAACTTTCCTTGTTTCGTTCTCAATTGGTATCGTATACCAATGTTATTCCCAATCGAATTGGGCAATTTGAAACCAAAGGAAAATTCTTGCCGACATGACTTTCCAACTGCTCGGTTGCACCAGTTGAGCCGATCGGTTCAACTCTTGAACCGGTCGTTTCAACCTGGGCATGAGCCGATCGGCCTGGACACTCCAGCCGACCGGTTCAGCACCTCAGCCGACCGGTTCATCACATGAGCCGATCGGTTGGGAGCACAGGTTGGGCAAAATCAGTCAATTGCGATTTCAATCAATCCGATACTCCAAATCAATGCGTCCAACACCTTGAACCATATGATATTGAGCTATCGACTGATTGAGTGTTTAATTGAACTACTAAACTCCTTTAGTAATCAATCTAAACATTGCTTTGTGGACAAAACTCCTCTTCCAGGTTAAATCCTATGTGTGTGACCCTGCAGGTCCATTTCACGTTGGCAGTGAAAGTCCATAACACTTATGACTTCACAAGAAAAGAGCGGTGCCTAGTCACACATCAGTGCTACCCAAGTGAAAGTAGAAAGTTGGAGAACAACTTTCATCCTACAATCCGTGAATGGTGTTACAGTGAATGTATAATTCCTTTGTCACTGATATCCCGAATGAACTCAAGGCATGGAACTGTCATCCTGTCAACGTTCATTCACTTTCTTGATCTCAGAGTAGATTGAAGGAGATATGTATGACATCAATATCACATACTGATTCACACATGCGTGCACACGCCTATCTCAATCCTACTCATCAAGTGGCCTTGGATATCAAACTCCCTCAGGAGGGACAAATCCCATATCTATCACTCACCCCTCAAAAGCCCCATGTGTCAAAGCCACCCAATCATCACCTTTATAACAACCCATGTTTCAGGACTGCGTTTGATGATGTCAAAGTGTGCCCAACGACATGTGTTGAGTGTAGTGATTTCAGGTCTAAGAATCACACTCACCACCATCACTGTGAGTACTGACTGTGACTACCATCTCATGGTTCCATGTGTCAAACTCACGGTGGGTCTGTCCGGTACACTTGTTCTCTAACAAGTACCTATGTGTTTGGTTTGATATCTCTATATCATGACTAATGAGATTCTGTCATCAACCAACACCACAATCTAGTCTTGTGTGTCATTGATGTCTATCTACCTTCCACAATGACATCCGACTAGGGACATAACAAGAATGTACAAACTCTTAGCATCAGTATGATCTCATCGTTCAGGTCCTGAACCTGAAGGCATACGTCATTGAGTACTGTCATTCTCTAGACATTCAATCTGTTCTATCACTATCTCATATGACTGGACCAGAAAGAATTGGAAGCTTGCCTTTGATGTTAATCAAATCAATCTTAATGTATCCCACCAATCATCCCATGATTGGCTCTCAGGGCATACATACCAACAGACTCCCACTTGCACTGTGAGCCAATCACCCATGAATCATATTCATAGTGATCTTCAAACATGTCCCACATGTTACCGTGCTCTAGTGCCAACATAGTGAGTAATGGCAACACCTTGCCAACATAGTGAGTAATGATTGGCTCTCAGGGCATACATACCAACACAATATTGAAAACTCTATAAGCCATGCTTGTAGTGCTATAGCCTAGGAAGAAAACCTTGTACGATTTCAGATCAAACTTGTCGAGAGAATCCTTTCTATTCAAAATAAAACAAGGACATCTAAAAATGTGAAAAAAATCAACGGATGGCTTTCTACCACACCATAACTCATAGGGGGGTTTCTCCAAAGATGGATGCGTAAAAACTCAGTTCTGCACAAAGCATGAGGTGCTAATAGCTTCAGCCCAAAACTTCTTTAGAGTGTCATACTCTAGAAGCATGGTCCTAGCCATCTCCTATAGTGACCTATTCTTTCTCTCTACTACCCCATTTTGTTAAGGTGTATGAGGAGAAGAGAAATTGTGCAAGTAACCAGATTTTTCATAAAAGCACTCAAAAAGATCATTTTCAAACTCTCCCCCATGGTTACTATGGATATAAACAATCCGAAAAGAAGCTTCGTTTTCAACTCGTTTACAAAATCTCAAGAAAATATATAGAGTATCACTTTTAGAGACGAGAAAGAATGTCCAAGTATAGCGAGAGAAATTATCGACAATCACAAGACAATACTTGGAACCACGAAGCATTTGAGTTCTCATAGGTCCGAATAGATCAATATGAAGAAGCTCAAGAGCTCTTTTGGTACTAAGGACTCCTTTGTATTTGAAGGAGGACTTGGTTTACTTTCTTTGTGTGCAATGTTGGCATTCCTCATTATTTTCAAAATCAAATTTAGGAAGTCGCCTAACCAATTCCTTTTTGCTCAATTTCTTCATTTGATGCATATTCACATGACCCAATCGGCGATGCCAAAGAGATATATCATTTTTATCCACAACTAAGCATCTATCAAGTACATGCTTTAGAGCATCAAGCACAATAACATATAGATTACCATTTCTAGTTACCTTATATATAACATTGTAAGTGAGGGAATCTAGAAGCAAACATTCGAAAGAAGTAAATAGAACAAGATAACCATTATCACAAAGTTGGCTTACACTTATCAAATTGTGATGTAGATCATCAACAAATAAAACATTTTTAATACTTAGTTTGTTTCCTACATCACCCTCACCTATTACCTTACCCTTTTTGTTTTCGCCGAAGATCACCGATCCTCCTTTCTTCTTTATAAATTTGTTGAAATGGCTGATTTCTCCTGTCATATGTTTTGAGCAGCCACTATAAAAAATCCACCTTCTTTTGACCTGCATGAAAGAAGGATATCAGTGCCCAACTCAAACTTTGGGATCTGGGGTTATCTTGGGGACTTATTTCATCTTTGGGTTGGTCCCCTTTGTCTTGTAAGGACAATAAGTTGAATAATGATCATCACACTTACAATGAGCACATACTATTGGGTTCTTAGAGCCAGAAGTCTCTCCATGGAAGAAAGGAGGTTCCACACTCTTCTTCTTACCCTTACTCTTGTTCTTGTTCTTACCCTTAGGAGCAGTCCCATCATATCCTAAACCACTAGTACCAATTTATTTGGTAGAGTGTTCTAGGACAACATTAAGGGATTTCTTTTCCGTAAGAAATTTGCAAAGAGGCTCTTAATTTTTCATTATCATCACTAAGATTAATGACAGTAGAAGATAAGATAGCAAGATCATCTCTATCATGCAACAAGTCGGCCTCTAAACAGAGGGTTTTAGTATGAAAAGAATCACGTTCTAGAGTAGTGCTAGCTACCTCATTACTTTGTAAGATAGGTCTAGAGGATAGATCATTTACTTGAGCAAGTAACTTAATATTTTCAGATTTAAGCAATTGAATTTCTCTTTGATAAGAATAAGTTTCTTGTTTCCTAGTTTCATCAATGAGGTTAAGTTCTACATTTTCAGTTTTAAGAACATCAATCTCATCTTGGCATTTTTGGTTCTCTTCCTTATGAGTAGCAATGGTCTTAAGGTAGACACCATTCTCAACTTCAACTCCATTGTATTGGAGCTCAAGATCAAGAAATTGCCCCTGCAAAGTATCAATACTATCAAGATGTATCTTTTTATTTTGATATAGAATATCAATCTTAGCATAAAGATCATCTATAATATTTCCTAACATTTTTTTAGCTTTGCATTTAGTAAAAGATGATCGGATAGCATTAAGCATATCAATAAGAATTTCTTTAGACAACTCATGCAAATTAACTTCACTTACCTCACTTACCTCACTTACCTCACCTACATCATCACTTGTAGAGGCCATGAGAGCAAGGTGGCATTCTCCATCTTCGGAGCTAGAAGAACTTGAGGAAGACTCCTCCCAAGCTGCATGATATGCATCCTTGCTTATTCTTTCTTTCTTTTCCTTTCTCTTGTATTTTCCTTCCTTCTTATACTCCTTGTCCTTCTTGTGGTTGCTCTTGTGGTGGCTCTTCTTGGCCTTGGGACTGTCACTCTTATAGTGGCCTTTTTGTCCACATTCATAGCACCTAGGAGTATATGAAGAAGACTTCCCATTGAAGTGCTTGCCCTTGGAGTAGTTAGCTTCATGCTCATTTGGGCCTTCATCTTCACTTGAGGAAGGAGTAGGGGACTTGAGTGCAAGTTGTTGTTGCCGAACCATCTCTTCAATTTGAGCTTTGAATGTTGTGTCCTTGATCTTCTTGGACTCCTTCTCTTCTCTCTTTTCTTCTTCTTCTTTCTTGTCAAGGCTTGGATCATGAGCTTGGAGGTTGCCAACCAGCTCCTCAGTTGACAATTCACTAAGCTTGTACACTTCTTCAATGGAGGTCACCTCAGGCTCCCATCTCTTTGGAAGAGATCTCAAGATCTTTGAGTTGATTGTGCCTTTGTCCATCACACTACCAAGAGCTGCCAATCCATTGATGATGACATTAAGCCTTGTGTACATGTCTTCTACTCTTTCATTATTGCCCATCTTGAAGTTCTCAAAGAGACCACCAAGCATGTATATCTTTGCTTCCTTCACTTGCTTCGTTCCCTCATAGGTGACACATAGCTTGTTACAAATCTCATGTACGGTATCCCATGAGGAGATCCGGTTGAACTCAGATGGGGTGAGGGCTGCATAGATGATTCTCACGACTTTGTCATTGAGCTGAGCTTTATTCATTTGGGCTTCCATCCATGTAGAGATTTCCCCCTTTGTATCTTCATACTTTAGGTGCACCACCTTCCACATTTCGTAGCTTACTCCTTGGAGGTAGACCTGCATTCTTCTCTTCCAATAGAGGAAGTTGGTGCCATTGAAGACCAGAGGTCACATGGAGAAGCTTCCCTCCAAGTTGAGAGATCCAAGTGCTAAATCACCCATCTTCTCCTACTTGTGAAAGTAGCTTGGAGAAGACCTGCTCTGATACCACTTGTTGGATCAAGGGCTCTAGGGGGTGAATAGAGCTTCACAAATCTCACAAAATGGATTAGACCTTAAAATTATATTAAGTGCAAAATCTTAAGCATACAACCAATTTGAAGTCCTAACTAACAAGCATAGAAAGGATGAGAGACAAAGATAGCATACACTTGGACAAAGTGGTTTAGAGTGGTTCCACACTTCAAACTAGAAGTGAGTTAGTCCACTACCTAGAGGTGGTTAGTCTCTATGACTTTGCAATCTTGGTGCTCTTATATTCATTCATAGGATTACAAGACAAAACCACATTCATCTAAGGACTTAATACCTCAAGCAAGGATCTTCAACCTACTGAAGGAACTTACCCACTTGAGCAAGGAGTCTTCAGCCTTCAACAAGGACTTACCCACTCCATCTTCAAGTCTTTGGCCTTCCAGGAACTACCTATCCTTATTGAATGTCCACCTTGCCTATCTCCTTCACTTGAAGATCTGGATCACCATGCTTTCTTCAACCTTGAAGAACAACAACTCCTTCTCCTTCACTTGGAGAAGATCTTCAAGCCTTTTCTTCAATGAGGAAATGGGGTAGGAAGATGGAGGTGGAGAGATTTACATGGATATAAGGGATAGCTCTCTTACAATGGATCCTAACTCACTCATATTCACATATTTGAATTGAAAGTAGAGAGAGAAAGGGGCTCAAAGGGGTTGTAACACTCTCAACTAAGTTAGAACCAACCTATGCAATGGAAGAGAAAACTTGGGATGAAGCCCAAGGGGTCCTATTTATAGTTGGGGTGCCCCTTTGATAGTGGGAACACTTAGGGTCAAATTATAGCCATTTTTACCCAAGGCAACAGATCTATTTTCGTCCAAATAAATCACCAACGGTTAGAATCACTTTTTTTGCATTTTCCGTACAGTGCATTCAGTCAAAATCCAATAAAGGTAACTTGACCGATCAGGTAAAAGACAAACCTGATTTTCAAACTATCAGTCGAGCTTGTCCTGGGAAACTCGTCCGATCAGTTAAAATCACATTTGGTTAGTAACCCTATTGGTCAAGTTCTGTGAATGCACAACTCGACAGATGCACTCTTCAGAAAATTGATCCAGTGGATCGGTCGAGATTGGAACTCGACCAATCAAAATACTGTGATCAATTTTCCAAAGTGATTAAAACTTGGTATAAAGTGTCCTACATATTTTTCTCATCTTAGTTACAAGTCATATCATCAATACAAGTGATTACAAAAATATTCTAAGGTCGTTTACATGGATTTCCTAATTAGCACACTTGCATTGCTTTTGACTTGAACTTTGACAAGCTAGGGCTTGTGTAATTTGATCCTTTTCATGTACCTAACACCTGAAATCAATCTTGAATACACATATTAGATACATATGAATGGAATGGTTCAGTTCATTATCAAAATATGGACAATGTATAATCTCTAGGTCAACACTTGTGTGGTGGAATGTATAAGAATAAAGTGAAATAAAATAAACAACATGTTGAACTCTTCCATCTTGTTGAACGCACGACATGAATCCGCGCCCGAGGCCAAGCATGCATCCCTTAGACAGTTTGTCGGAATGTGCGACACCTATGACGACGACCTATGGTGTGGCTTTCCAGCATGTCGGACGCCCTCTGCCTCAAGTGGGACCATACTCCCGCCATCCGTAGTGGGAGAGACAGTTGTGTGTGCGTGAGAAGCGGGGATATGTCAGTGTGGCTCCCCGTCGAAGAACACAAGCCTCCTCGCATTGGGTGAGGGTGTGAGGGGTTCATGTAGGCGTGCCAGTCGTGTGAGGGGCATAGATTTCACCCATACACTCTGACTCCAGAGCGCAATACCATTTTAGAAATCTCTCTCAGGCCTCCTCACCCTCAGCATCTGTCCATCAGTTTGTGGGACAAAATCCTTTGTTTCGGGGGTCAAAAATGGCTCGGAAGTTTCCCCACCCAAGACCCCTCCTTCTCCAGACGCTCCACTATCAACGACTGATGAGGCATCTTCGTTGATGTGTCATTGAGACGTCCGATCAGCCCACGACCACACGGTCTCCCACCGATCGTACTTGGGCTCCTGGAATGGGGCCGCGGTTATGACACTTCCCTCGATTCAATTTGGCTTAAAATTTGGTTAGACTGAGGTCTGCGCCCAGTTCTGTCGCACAAAATCAGACGGGGTAATTAACGTCCACATGATCCCGCTCAATGCAGTTGTGTGAACCAGAGGAGTGACTCATTTATACGGCAGATGTGCAAAGTTTTGTTTACGAGACGATGCATACTGTGGAAAGAGACATGCTATCGGGTGCGGTAGGTCCATGCGGCCTGCAAAAAATGGTACGAGTTACTAATCCGAGGCGAGAAAAGAAATTGCACGTGTCCGCACGCTTTGTGTCAGGAGTACTGCAAAGCGGGGGTAGGAAAAAGGAACTGCTCCCCCTAGTTTACGAACTGTAAATTCTGGATCCCAGGTGTCTGAGGATCGCGGTTGTCCGGGGCTCCGTCGGGTAGGATGGGTCGTGCAAGCCACATCCTCCTACACCGCCACCGCGCTCTCCCCACAACCGTGTCGAGGAAGGGTCGTGCAGTGGAAGAGTATATGAGACAAGAGCGTCATGGCACATTTCCTCCTTCCCGAGGCAAAATGACCTGGAAAGCATCTCTCGCCTGATGTTGATAGAATGACGGACGGTCGAAAGTCAACCCCCGATATAAAACTTTATCTTCTCCCCATCATGGTGCATACATCGAGTCCCCAACTGTGTTGAAAGTCAACCTCGGTGATGGAGGCAAGCCCATGCATGATAGACACACCTTTTGAGCCTGTGTGGACTTTCGACTGACACACACCTTTGAGATTATAAATCCCCACATGAGACGTTAAAATAAAGAACACCTCGATTTCTTAAATGCGAGAAAGGGACTTGATGGGGAAGTTGAAGAAATGTGGGAAAGTGACGTGACAGAGAAGTACAAACCGAATATCAAATTGTCTGGTTGGGCCCACCATTTTCAATAAAAAAAGCCATTCATACCGTCACTTTCTAGTGAGGAATATGATAATAGCACAGAAAGTCCGCTCCTCCTGAAGTTGGCCCTGTAAGTACCCATGCCTCTTCTAGAACCCTAACCATCAACATCCCCCGCTTCCACCTCAAAAACACTAACATAAAATAAACTACATGTTAAACTCTTCCATCTTGTTGGACGCACGACATGGATCCGTGCACGAGGCCGAGCAGGCATCCCTTGGACAGTTTGTCAGAATGTGCGGCACCTGCGAAGACAATCTATGGTGTGGCTTTCCAGCATGTCGGATGCCCTCCGCCTCAAGTGGGACCATACTCCCACCATCTGTAGTGGGAGAGACTGTTGTGCGTGCGTGAGAAGCAGGGATATGTCGGCGTGGCTCCCCGTCGAATAACACAAGGCTCCTCACACTGGTGAGGGTGTGAGGAGGTCATGCGGGCACGTCGGTCGTTTGAGGGGTGTAGATTTCACCCTCGGACTCTGATTCCAAAGTGCAATACCATTTCAAAAATCTCTCTCAGACCTCCTTGCCCTTAGGATGGACCGCCTCCTTTGGTCCACCGGTTTGTGGGCCAAAATCCTTTGTTTTGGGGGTTAAAAATGGCCAGAAAGTTTCCCCTCCCCCAAGACTCCGCCTTCTCCAAATGTGTCATTGTCAGCGACTGACGAGGTGTCTCCGTGGACGCGACATTGAGACATCTGGGCGGCCCACAACCACACAAGCTCCCACCAGTCATACTTGGGCTCCTGGAAATGGAGCCGCGGTTATGACGCTTCCCTCGATTCAATTTGGCTTAAAATTTGGATAGACCGAGGTCTGCGCCCGGTTCTGCCACACAAAATCAGACAGGGTAATTGATGCCCAGATGCTCCCGCTCGGTGCAGCCGTCGGAACCATGGGAGCGACTCATTTGCACGACAGATGGGTAAAGTTTTGTTTATGAGATGATGCTTATAGTGGAAAGAGACAAGCTATTGGGTGCGGTAGGTCCATGCGACCTCTGAATAACGACGCGGGTTACTGATATGAGGTGTGAAAAGAAACTGAATGTGTCTGCATGCTTTGCATCAGGTGTACTGCAAAGTGGGGGTAGGAAAATGGAACTGCTCCCCCTAGTTTACGAACAATAAATTATGGACCCCAGAAGCCCAATGATCGCGGTTGTCCAGGGATCCGTCAGGTAGGATGGGTCATGCAAGCCACATCCTACTACACCACCACCGCTCTCTCCCCGCAATCGTGTCGAGTAAGGGTCATGCGACGGAAAAGTATATGAGATGAGAGCATCGTGGCACATTTCCTCCTCATTCCTGAGGCAAAATGACCTAGAAAGCATCCTACGCCTGGTGTTGATAGGCCGACAGACGGTCAAAAGTCAACCCATGATATAAAAATTTATCTTCTCCCCATCACGGTGCAGACATCGAGTCCTCAACCATGCCAAAAGTCAACCTCAGTGATGGAGGCAAGCCCATGCCTGATAGACGCACCTTTCTATCCTGTGTGGACTTTTGATTGACATGCACCTTTCAGATTAAAAATCACCATATGAGACGTTAAAATAAAGAACACCTTGATTTCTCAAACACGGGAAAGGGACTTGATGGGGAAGTCGAGGAAATGTGGGAAAGCGACATGACAGAGAAGTACAAACCGAATATCAAATCGTCTGTCTAGGCCCACCCTTTTCAATAAGAAAAGCCATTCATACCGTCACTTTCTAGTGAGGAATATGATAATAGCACAGAAAGTCCGCTCCTCCTGAAGCTGGCCCTATAAGTACCCATGCCTCTGCAAAAACCCTAACCATCAACAGCTCCCACTTCTACCTCAAAAACACTCACATTTACCATCCAATAGCATCCCAACGACATGGCTAAGGTTGTAGCAGTCATCCTTGGGCTCCTTGTTTGTATCAGCACCGCACATGCCGCTAGGATGTCAACCCTGGTGGCCGGAGGAGGGGGAGGCCGAGGAGGAAGCGGTGGAGGAACCAACGGCAGATCCAGATCTGGAGCTGGGTTTGGAACCGGAGGTGGATACGCGGGAGGAGCCTTCGGTGGGATAGGAGGGGTTGGAGGTGGGGCCGGAGGGGGAGGAGGTGCTAATGGGGGACTCGGCTTTGGAGGTGGTGAGGGATCTGGGGATGGGTTTGTCGGCACCCCTTGATAAATGAGAACACACACTTCCACGAATAAATGTGGTACGCCCGGTCCACGCCAGTCGTTCAATTTGCCTTTGTGTAACCCCTTTATGTAATAACGCTCCATGTACATGTGCTTGCATGGTGGAATGTATAAGAATAAAGTGAACTAAAATAAACTACATGTTGAACTCTTCCATCTTGTTGGACACACGACATGAATCCGTGTACGAGGTCGAGCAGGCATCCCTTGGACAGTTTGTCAGAATGTGCGGCACCTACGACGATGACCTGTGGTGTGGCCTTCCAGCATGTTAGACGCCCTCTGCCTCAAGTGGGACCATACTCCCGCCATCCGTAGTGGGAGAGAATGTTGTGTGTGCGTGAGAAGCAGGGATATGTCGGCGTGGTCCCCATCGAAGAACACAAGGCTCCTCGCACTGGGTGAGGGTGTGAGAGGGTCATGCAAGCACGTTGGTCATTTGAGGGGCATAGATTACTTCCCTGGACTCTGATTCTAGAGCGCAACACCATTTCGGAAAGCTCTCTCAGACCTCCTCGCCCTTAGGATGGACTGCCTCCATTGGTCCACCAGTTTGTGGGCCAAAATCCTTTGTTTCGGGGGTCAAAAATGGCCTGAAAGTTCCCCTCCCCCAAGACCCTGCCTTCTCCAGACGCGCCACTGTCATCAACTGACGAGGCATCTCCGTGGATGTGGCATTGAGACGTCTGATCGGCCCATATCCACACAGGCTGCCACCGGTCGTACTTGGGCTCATGGAAATGGAGTTGCAGTTATGACGCTTCCCTCGATTCAATTTGGCTTAAAATTTGGATAGACCGAGGTCTGCGCCCGGTTCTGCCGCACAAAATCAGATGAGGTAATTGACGTCCACATGCTCCCACTCGGTGCAGCTGCGGGAACTACAGGAGAAACTCATTTGCACGGCGGACGCGTAAAGTTTTGTTTACGAGATGATGCATACATCGGAAATAGACAATCTATCGGGTGTGGTAGGTCCATGCGGCCTTTAAATAACAACGCGGGTTACTGATCCGAGGTGAGAAAAGAAACTGTTGTTGGATCCTAGATGGGTGATTAGGTGCTCTAGAGGGGGGTGAATAGAGCTGAATGCACTTAAACAAAATTCATTAAACCTTCAAGATATATGACAAGATATGGTTGCTAAATAGGTAATTTGAGTGCAACTACAACATGCATAGAAAGGATGAGAGAGATTGAACATACACCAAGAGACAAACTATTTAGAGTGGTTCCACACTTCAAACTAGAAGTGTGTCAGTCCACTTACCTAGAGAGGTCAACCTCTAGGATTTCCTAACCATTGCATTCTTATATTCATTCATAAGATTTACAATACATGACCAAACGAAAGACTTACCTATCCAATACAAAGAGTCTTCAACCTTACCAAGGACTTACCCACTTTGCAAGAGTCTTCGACCTTCTCCAAGGACTTACCCACTCTTGCACAAGTCTTCATCCTTGCAGGGATTGCCCACTCTTCTTGGATCTTCAACTTTTGACTTTACCTTCACTCGGAGAAGCTTCCACCAAGGACTTACCCACTTGAGCAAGGAGTCTTCTGCCTTTACCAAGGGCTTACCCACTCTAGCTCCAAATCTTCAGCCTTGATCTTCACCAAGGGACTCCTTCCTTTGTTCTTCTTCACCTCTCTTGGACAAGAGAGAGAACCTTCATCTTCATGATTGAAATGAGAGATAAGGAGTTGGTGGAAGTGAGAGCCTCACAAGATGTACATGTAGGACTAGCTCTCTTATAGATTTCCTACTCACTCTAATTGATGTAGCAAGTGATTAAGCTTAGAGAGAGAGAGGAGGTTGTAGGAAGCACTCACCTATAGAATAGGAACCTCACATAGAGTTTTGCAATGAATGCTCAACCTTGGAATGAAGCCCAAGGGGTCCTATTTATAGCTGGGGATGCCTCTTAGCCTTTGGGAACACTTGAGAACATAAACTAGCTATTTTGTGGCTTGCAATGGATATATTTTCACTTGTTGCAAGTCCGCAATGGCTAGAAGCACTTTTCTGCACTTTTCCATACAGTGCAATCGGTCGAGTTTCTATAAAGGTAACTCGACCGATCAAGTAAACGACAAGGCCGATACTCAAATGATCGGTCGAGTTTGTCCTGACAAAACCTGACCGACCATTAGGAATCGAAATGGTCAGTTACTTGATCGGTCGAGTTCTGTGTAAACACAACTCGACCGATGCAATCTGCAGAAAATTGATCAAGGATGATCGGTCGAGTTTTCAGGCTGGGAAACTCGACCGACAAAGTGCTTGTAATCAATTTTCAAAGTTGCATCTAAAGTGCTCTAATATTCGATCTAAGTTCTCTTGATATTTTTCTAAGCTTAATTACAAGTCATACAATCATTACAAGTGATTTACAACATGATTCTAATGGATATACATCATATTACAAAAACGTACACTTGTATGACTTTGACTTGTCTTTTCTCCAATTTGATATGTGCAAGTTAGGGCATTTGGAGTGTGTCTATACCTAATCTGAAAACACTCAAGTAGAGGCATTAGACACCAATATGTGGAATGGTTAGTCATCATCAAAACACATGTTTAGTCAATTTAGACGTGAGTCAACATTGACCTAATTGACCTTGAGTCAACAACTGCATGTGTCCGCACACTTCGCATCAGGAGTACTGCAAAGCGGGGGTAGGAAAAAGGAACTGCTCCCCCTGGTTTACGAACTGTAAATTCTGGACGGTGACATATTTCAACTCCTCAAAGATAGCTTCTGGGGTTTCTTCGGCTTGTTCAAGGTATTGTAGACATTGCTGAACTAGTTCGTCGGTTGAGAATTCAGCTTCTGGATTTGTTAAGATGTTTTCCAAATCATCAGACGGTTCAGAAGGTTCTTGCTTTAACTGAGACATTTTATCAATTAATTCGAGAAGAAAAACTTCTTCATGGATGCTAGGTCCTTTTAAGCTGTCAAAGACTCTGAATTGAACATCTTCCTTTCCCAGTCTTCAGGTAATGGTGCCAGCTTCAACATCGATTAGTACTCTGGCTATAGCAAGGAAGGGTCTGTCAAATATTATTAGATACCTAAGATCTTATTTTATGTCCATAATAACAAAGTCACAGGGAACATACGAGTCTTTCCCTACTCTTACTGGGATATCTTCGATAATTCCCAAAGGTGTAGTGATGCTAGAATCATCCAATTGAATTGTCATTGTTGTGGGTAGCAATTCAGTAAAACCCAATCTTTTACACATGGAAAATGGCATAATGGATATGCTGGCCCCCAAATCGGCTAATCCTTTCTTGCAAGAGGTATTTCCGATAGAACATTGGATGCCAAAGGAGCCAAGGTCCTTCTGATTCTTTGACATTTTATTAAGAATGATGTCAGAAGTAGTTTGAGCTAATTTGACAGTCTCATGTTCTTCAGTCATATATTTTTTTTATAGTAAAGTCTTCAGGTATTTGGACCAAGCTGGGATTTCAGAAAGAGCATCAAGGAATGGAATATCGACATATAGCTTCTTCATAGCTTCCTTGAATTTCTAGAATCTAGTGTCTAATTTAGTTTCTCTCAATCTACCTGGGTAGGGTATCTTAGGCTTATATGGTGGGACTTCTGGTTCCTTGGTAACTTTCTCTTTTTCCTTTTCCTTCCCAACCTCTATAGATTTTTTAGTTTCTTGATTTGTGCTTGTAATTGGGTTGACTTCAGTTATATTTTTGTCTTCTCGAATAACATTGGTGACTTCAGCAAGGACACAACCAGACCTTGTAGTGACTGCGTTCAGTTGTTCTGGTCTGCGTTGATCGTGTCTCAGGTTTATTTTTGGCTGATTAACAAAAGTACCTATCGAGGGTTTCAGTTGGGCTGCGATCTGCGCCAATTGAGTTTCCACAGCCTTTTGTTGGGCTTTCTGATTGGCAAGCATGGTCTGCTGAGATTGCATCATTTGCCTAATCATGGATAACTCATCTGTTGGAAGAGGCAGAGCATTCTTTTATTGATATTGTGTAACTTGTTGCTGCTCTTGTGGTTGTTGCTGTTGAGGTGCTGGTAATTGAGGTTGTTGTGGTTGTTGTAGCTGAGTTTGTTGCAATTGTGGATGCAACAGAGGGTAGTATATAGAATAATTTCTTGGGTAGACAAATCTTTGAGGCCCACCCATATAGTTTCCTTAGTTTCGATTATAATTGCTTTGAAATCTATGTGGTAGTCTATTGGAAGACCCACATTGCGTCTGGTGTTGTGGGTTGGTAGTTCCCACATGATTCCCATACTGAAAACTGGGATGGTTTCTCAGTTGATCTGGATTATAATATACTTGGCCTGGTATGGAGTGGATAGAATTCACTTGCTCTGGTAGCTGATCCTCGGGATGTTCAATAATTGGTTCATATTGTAGTTGTGGTGGTTGTATATCCATAATTACATTGTATAAGAGACCACATGATAATGTGGGGTGATCAGATGCATGACAAGCTTCACAAGTTTCGGTGGTTGCTTTGACTTGTTGAACCTGGGAGTTCTTCTTTCTATCATATTCCCCAAACGATGTTTCAAGAACTTGTTGCTTATGAGCTATGGTTTTTAAAGCTTCGGCGATGGCTTTCAACTCTACAGATTTCTCAGCTTTACAAACCTTTAGAACTCCTCCGGTAGATGGCCTTCCCCAATTAGATTGGTTCTCGGCTCTGAGTGTGACAATCTTTCAGGAATCTTCCTAATTCTTTCGCATGAAATTCCCCCCAGATGAGGAATCCAAAAACTTTATAATTTCATCACTTACTCCTCTATAGAATGTATCTATGAGCTGATGTTGTGAGATTCTGTGATGTGGACATTTCCTCAATAATTCCTTAAATCTTTCCCAGGATTTTGCTAGTGATTCTCCAGGAAGTTGGGAGAACTGGTTGATCTGTCCCCTAATCTAGTAGGTCAATGAGGGAGGAAAGAATTTTTCCAAAAACTTTTCTTCCAAGGGAGCCCAGGTGGTGATTGGCTCTCCATCTAATGAATTATACCAACTCAATGCCCTTCCAGACATAGTGAAGTTGAAAAGTCAAAGCATGATTGCATCATTAGTAGCTCTAGCCTATGGTACCGATCGATAGAGTGTCTTGAATCACTTCAGATGATCCATGTAATCCTCTCCAGCGTTCCCAGAGAATGAGATGCCTTGCATGATTTGGATCCATTGTGTTCAGATCTCAAAATTAGGAGCGTTGATGAGAGGTGGCTGGACTGGGTGATTATCTTCAGAGTTCTTAGGAACAACGTAATCTCAAAGCTGCTTGATCCTTATTAAAAGTTGAGCAGCTGATGTGGCTGCTTCATTTTTGGCTTGGATACGGGCTTTCTCTTCAACACGAACTTCAGCTTGAATTTGAGCATGTGTATCAGTGATGAGTTGTGCTCTCTGAGATGCTATGGCTGCGTTGACTCTTTCTAGCACCAAAGCAGCCTGATGTTGTTCTTCAGCCATCTGTCTGGCTAGTTGGTGGTTGAGTCTGATGCATCAGTGGAAGCTTCATTCTACCTCAAAGTCATACTCTGGTTCAGGAGAGAATCTGGTGTTATACGAAGGTTGCATACACATTTTCTACCTGAGTAGAAGAAAAATCACACTTTAGATGATGTGGAGAAATGATGAGATTAAAAAGATATTTGTAGTAATTATCAACGTAAAGTGTATAATCCTAATCAACTAGCAAGATGACAAATGGAATTAAAATGTTCTGTTGTCCCTGACAACGATGCCAATTTTTGATGGAGCCTCCACTCGCATGGAGTTGCGTGCACCACTAAAAATCCTAGAGATAGTAAGTCTCTAAGTTTAACCTTGTGTGTGCTATAATAAGATCTCCACCCACGTATGCTAAGGTACGCAGAAGTCTTATCATAGTACAGTTGAGGGTCGAATCCATGAGACAATGGTCTTGTTAAGGATTTAACAAGATGGAAAACGTTATAATTCTATTTATCTACTTAAGAGTTGATATCTAGATCAAAAAGTTGATTGAATGATTAACCTAAAAATGCAAGGTAATGTAAATGGCAGGAAAGTAAAATTAAGGTTGAAGACAACATTTTGGAAACTACTAGGATGTGATCGAGTTTCACCACCACTACACATGGATCAAAACATACATCATAAAAACAAGTCTTGTAATGAAAAGAGTCTAAACAGTTAGTATCTTTGTAAACTTAGCTTCCTTTTAGATAACTGACTATGAGAAACGCGGGAGTGTTGCAATGCCTACCATCCCCAAATGAATGTTCACTTACTTTGCATCACTCCCCTCACAAAGTGTGTTTCTCGACCCGTCAAGGTTGTACTTTCATACGTCAACTAATTCCATTTTATAGTATGAAAGTACAACGATGGAGGTGTGTTTACTCCACTCCTTTAGAAATGTTCCTAGATACCGAACAGATGTATGGTGACTACATACATCAGGAACCAACATGCAGTCGATATTCGAATCTAAAAGTACAAACGTAGACAATTCGCACTAGTAGATAATAGATAACACAAGTTGGTGATCAAGCAACTATCATTCATTAAACGATTGATGTTGAACTGAAAAGATAGTATTTTTCTATTGCAAACTCATGAATTACAATGTATGGAATGAAAACATGGGTAGCGGGGCTACTCCCCGCACCCTAGTGTATGGAACTACTCGCTCATGGCAAGGACAAAGAAGGAGGTGGGAAGAGAGAAGGAAAGCATCATCTCCATGTAGGAGGGAGGAAGGTCGACCCCTTAGAGTAGAGAGCAACTATCTTCACAACACATGGTTGCCTTGGTGATGGATCCTCGACTTCCCACCTTCTATGTTGATGAGAGAGAAAGTAGCTTGAGGATGGATTGTGGATCTCAGACCGACAGCCTTGGGGCGTTGGATGAAGGTTGAAATAGCTCTCGAACAGTTGGGGCAGCCTTTGGGCATCTAAAAATCTGATCCAAATGAGGACCCCTTTTGTCCTATTTATAGGCTTCCAAGGAGTCTTGACCGGTCTTGGGATCGTTCTGGATCTTGAACGGTTTGGAGACCGTTTGGATCTTGAACGGTTTGGAGACCGTTTGGATCCTGAATGGTTTGGAGACCATTTGGATCATGAATGATTTGGAGACCGTTTGGATCCTCGCTTGATCTTGGGGCTGATGAGAGTCGTTCGGTCTAGAGACCGTTTGAGGTTTGCTCGGTCTTGAGATCGTTTGAAGCTTGGTCGGTCTTGGGACTGTTTGAAACTTGGTCAGTCTTGGGACCGTTTGAAGCTTGGTCGGTCTTGGGACCGTTTGACTTTCATTCGGTCTTAGGACCGGTTGGTCTTCATACAGTCTTGGGGCCGTTTGGATTTCGTTCGGTCTTGGGACTGGTTGGTCTTCATACAGTCTTGGGACTGGTTGTGTCCTTAATGGTTTGGAGACCGTTTGAACTCTTCACGGTTTGGAAATCGTTTGGGGTTCTTCACGGTCTTGGGATCGGTTGAGTTCTTTTGTAATTTTTTTGTGTTTTTCTGTAAGAAGAAAAGGGAGAAATGTTAGTCTATTGGTATATTAGCAATAAAGTGGAAAGTTAAGTATTATATCTAATTTATCTAAGAAAGAGTATGGAAAACTAAGAAAAAATAGTAAGATAACATCACAAAATGGGAGGTTATCACCCCCCTAACTTAGAGTCTAGCTTGTCTTCAAGCTGGATAGAGTTAAGGCACGTAGTGGTGAGGCAATTTTATTTAGTGAAGATTTCCATACTCTTGCTTTAATTTTAAACCAGAGATCTCCCAGAGTTTTATCGGGGCTTCTAATTGCACTAACTCTTTCAGGTATCAAGATTTGTGTGGATCTCATGTTTCTTCCGTGTCGCATAACTCGCATTGGGACCACCTTTTCCTTAATCGCATTCTGTGCATGTCTTTGACTCTAAGCAATTTTATACTTCTTTGTAGATCCTACTGAAAGCTAAGATGGGTATGAGGGTTGGCTGAAGGCTTGCTGTGTAACTCCCCCTTCGAAGGGGGATGGTTTATCTAAACTTTTAGGACCTCACTACCGGGTGCGACACGTCTGCTTTTGTGAGGGCAGCTAAATGTACCGGTCGGGTGAGACCTTTATCAGCTTTCATATATTTTGAGACCTTAGGATCTCACTACCGGGCGTGACACATCTGCCTTTGTGAGGGCAGCTGAATGTACCGGACGGGTAAGACATTTATTGGCTCTTCATATAGGTCCTTATGCATGGCACAACTCTCATGTTTTTATTCAACACTCTGACTTTTATTCATATACTCACCGGTTTAGGAATTGGGTATTTTAGGGATTTTATTTGGGCTGTCAAGCCTCTTTTTAAAAAGAAGAAAATTGTTCCTTGGAGTTTCCCGACATGCACTTGTTTTGATTTTTGTACTTGGTGGTCCACCTACGAGGTTCCTTGACTTGGATTTTGCATGGTTCCCTCTCGTCCTTGAGAGCATTTGGCTTGTTTTGGCCACGATGTTAACCTGTGGAGAGTCTGACATAGAATTGAAGCAAAATTATGAGAATCGAGTATGAAAGTGATTTATTAATTCACCATTACATGCCTAAATGCTATTTATGTAATTGCTTCTGAGGACTACTCTGTCTCTAATTTAGCTAGGGGTGTCCCTTTTCCAAAATGAATGTTTTCTTATGTACAACAGTTATTCTATCAAAGAGATTATCAGAAGAATTAAATGTCAGAAAAAGAAAACATTGTACGAAAGAATGAAGGTAAATGAAAGAGTGGAGAGTAGAAGGTTTGAATATAATACCTCACCCTTGCCCAGTGTACCCCCCCAACTTATCACTCACTCTGTTCGCAGAGTGTCAAGGTGATAGGTTGAGAAGTACATGGGCAAGGGTATCAAGGTTTTGTTAGTCCTTTATTGGCTCCATAGGAACGGAGGAGATTTGCTGCAAACTTTCCATGTAAAGAGTGATAATTCACATCCTTCATGTCCTCCACATGTTTACCAAGAACAGTGAGGGTATACATCCAGAAAATGACATGGAAACCACAGTCATTTGATTCTTTGATTTGCTGGGGACATCGGTGTCATAAGGCTGAGCGATGGAAATGTTCTTTATTATACGCCTTTATGTGCTTGCCGAGAAGATCGTTTAGTCGTTCAGTGCAATCCTTCGCCACTTCTTCCGTGGGCGTCTTTGCTGTAACAACATATTCTCTCTGGATTGGATCGAACAGGCTATCAGAACTGTTGTAGATCACTGTAGTGCCATTGTGTAAGTTTGTTGCCAGCAACATCCAATGCTCAGAGTGAAGGAATGGAAACATAATGAACTTTAGAGTCATATGTTGAAGATATGAGATAAGGGCTTTGGTGGTGCTGAAGTTCTTTGACTAAATTAAATCATCCTTCATGTATGCGGATGCCATGTAAATCGTAGGTAGGTCCCGTGCTAGAAGAAATTGGTAGGCAGTCATTACGCTCACGGATAATGAACCTTTTATTTGTACAGTTTCACGAAGTGAATTTGCCAGTACGAGAATGTTCCCGTCGAGGAAAACAAGCTCATCATTCTCTACATAAAGCTGAGACATGATGAGTCTGAGTTCATTGTCATAAAGACTCTTGCCTGCAGCAAGGTCAAAGTTTGGCAACGTTGGTTGTATAGCAGATAGGGGCACCATATCTTTGGATGATCTGTTGATGGTGACCCCTATTAACAAATCAATGTCCCCTTGTCATCTGCCATATCAAAAGTATAAGGGTCCCATTGGCGTTTTCTGGGACCTTGGCAGTTTGGTGATGTTGTTTCTCCAACTCCTTTAGTGTTTGTCTGAAAGGTCACTTTTGTGGACGTTGGATAGCAGAGAAAAGATAGTGAGGTACGTCGGCTTGCACCATAATGGGGTCCTTGAAGAACCGTCTTTCGTAGATAAGTTCCATGGCATAACGTCCCCGTAGAGAATGCATGTCTTCTGTAGGTAGCTCAGTAAATGGGATCTGTCTATTGAGTGCTTCTATGAATCTTATTGTACAAAAAGAGCAGTCCCCTGAACCTTCCAACATTTGGAATGATGGGTTGATGATTTGGAACCAAGGTTGGTTCCAACCATGTTGAAGAGATGGGTAGGCAGCCCATATTATTTTGAGAAGCCAGAAAGGAATGCATCTTGCTTCTCCAGCTTTTGAACCAGCGTATGGAACTACTTGCTCATGGCAAGGACAAAGAAGGAGGCAGGAAGAGAGAAGGAAAGCATCATCTCCACATAGGAGGGAGGAAGGTCGACCCCTTGGAGTAGAGAGCAACTATTTTCACACCACATGGTTGCCTTGGTGATGGATCCTTGACTTCCCACCTTCTATGTCAATGAGAGAGAAAGCAACTTGAGGATGGAGTGTGGATCTCAGACCGGTAGCCTTGGGGAGGATGGATGAAGGTTGAAATAGCTCTCGAACAGTTAGGGCAGCCTTTGGGCGTCTAAAAATCTCATCCAAATGGGGACCCCTTTGGTCCTATTTATAGGCTTCCAAGGAGTCTTGAACGATCTTGGGACCATTCTGGATCTTGAATGGTTTGGAGACCATTTGGATCTTGAATGGTTTGGAGACCGTTTGGATCCTGAACGATTTGGAGACCGTTTGGATCCTAAACGGTTTGGAGACCATTTGGATCCTCGCTTGATCTTGGGGCTGATGAGACTCATTTAGTCTGGAGACCGTTTGAGGTTTGCTTGGTCTTGAGATCGTTTGAAGCTTGGTCGGTCTTGGCACCGTTTGAAACTTGGTTGGTCTTGGGACTGTTTGAAGCTTGGTCGGTCTTGGGACCGTTTGACTTTCATTCAATCTTGGGACCGGTTGGTCTTCATACGGTCTTGGGACTGTTTGGATTTCATTTGGTCTTGGGACTATTTGGTCTTCATACGGTCTTGGGATCAGTTGTGTCCTTAACAGTTTGGAGACCGTTTGAACTCTTCACGGCTTGGAAACCATTTGGGGTTCATCACGGTCTTGGGATCGATTGAGTTCTTTTGCATTTTTTTTTGTGTTTTTCTGTAAGAAGAAAAGGGAGAAATGTTAGTCTATTGGTATATTAACAATAAAGTGGAAAGTTAGGTATTCTATCTAATTTATCTAAGAAAGAGTATGGAAAACTAAGAAAAATTGTAAGATAACATCACAAAATGGGAGGTTATCATGGGGAGGATCCGTCACTGGTGGTGGCGATGGTGGTGTAGGAGGAGCCGTCTCCGGACCTGGGGGCATCGACTTTGGAGGTGGCGAGGGATCCAGGGGTGGGTTTGTCGGAACCCCTTGATAAATAAGAGCACACACTGCCGCGAATAAATGTGGCACGCCCGATACTACACCCGATCCACGCCATTCGTCCAATTTGCCTTTGTCTAACCCCTTTATGTAATAACGCTCCATGTACCCGTGCTTGCGTGGTGGAATGTAGAAGAATAAAGTGAAATAAAATAAACTACGTGTTGAACTGTTCCATCTTTTTGAAGCAAGACATTAATCCACACATGAGGCCGAGCAGGCATCCCTTTATGTAATAACGCTCCATGTACATGTGCTTGCATGGTGGAATGTATAAGAATAAAGTGAACTAAAATAAACTACATGTTGAACTCTTCCATCTTGTTGGACACACGACATGAATCCGTGTACGAGGTCGAGCAGGCATCCCTTGGACAGTTTGTCAGAATGTGCGGCACCTACGACGATGACCTGTGGTGTGGCCTTCCAGCATGTTAGACGCCCTCTGCCTCAAGTGGGACCATACTCCTGCCATCCGTAGTGGGAGAGAATGTTGTGTGTGCGTGAGAAGCAGGGATATGTCGGCGTGGTCCCCATCGAAGAACACAAGGCTCCTCGCACTGGGTGAGGGTGTGAGAGGGTCATGCAAGCACGTTGGTCATTTGAGGGGCATAGATTACTTCCCTGGACTCTGATTCTAGAGCGCAACACCATTTCAGAAAGCTCTCTCAGACCTCCTCGCCCTTAGGATGGACTGCCTCCATTGGTCCACCAGTTTGTGGGCCAAAATCCTTTGTTTCGGGGGTCAAAAATGGCCTGAAAGTTCCCCTCCCCCAAGACCCTGCCTTCTCCAGACGCGCCACTGTCATCAACTGACGAGGCATCTCCGTGG
Organism: Alisma plantago-aquatica; assembly: GCA_963693085.1. Lineage (NCBI taxonomy): Eukaryota > Viridiplantae > Streptophyta > Magnoliopsida > Alismatales > Alismataceae > Alisma > Alisma plantago-aquatica. The sequence continues at coordinate 1,286,556,251 of OY856409.1, forward strand.
ATGTGGCATTGAGACGTCTGATCGGCCCATATCCACACAGGCTGCCACCGGTCGTACTTGGGCTCATGGAAATGGAGTTGCAGTTATGACGCTTCCCTCGATTCAATTTGGCTTAAAATTTGGATAGACCGAGGTCTGCGCCCGGTTCTGCCGCACAAAATCAGATGAGGTAATTGACGTCCACATGCTCCCACTCGGTGCAGCTGCGGGAACTACAGGAGAAACTCATTTGCACGGCGGACGCGTAAAGTTTTGTTTACGAGATGATGCATACATCGGAAATAGACAATCTATCGGGTGTGGTAGGTCCATGCGGCCTTTAAATAACAACGCGGGTTACTGATCCGAGGTGAGAAAAGAAACTGTTGTTGGATCCTAGATGGGTGATTAGGTGCTCTAGAGGGGGGTGAATAGAGCTGAATGCACTTAAACAAAATTCATTAAACCTTCAAGATATATGACAAGATATGGTTGCTAAATAGGTAATTTGAGTGCAACTACAACATGCATAGAAAGGATGAGAGAGATTGAACATACACCAAGAGACAAACTATTTAGAGTGGTTCCACACTTCAAACTAGAAGTGTGTCAGTCCACTTACCTAGAGAGGTCAACCTCTAGGATTTCCTAACCATTGCATTCTTATATTCATTCATAAGATTTACAATACATGACCAAACGAAAGACTTACCTATCCAATACAAAGAGTCTTCAACCTTACCAAGGACTTACCCACTTTGCAAGAGTCTTCGACCTTCTCCAAGGACTTACCCACTCTTGCACAAGTCTTCATCCTTGCAGGGATTGCCCACTCTTCTTGGATCTTCAACTTTTGACTTTACCTTCACTCGGAGAAGCTTCCACCAAGGACTTACCCACTTGAGCAAGGAGTCTTCTGCCTTTACCAAGGGCTTACCCACTCTAGCTCCAAATCTTCAGCCTTGATCTTCACCAAGGGACTCCTTCCTTTGTTCTTCTTCACCTCTCTTGGACAAGAGAGAGAACCTTCATCTTCATGATTGAAATGAGAGATAAGGAGTTGGTGGAAGTGAGAGCCTCACAAGATGTACATGTAGGACTAGCTCTCTTATAGATTTCCTACTCACTCTAATTGATGTAGCAAGTGATTAAGCTTAGAGAGAGAGAGGAGGTTGTAGGAAGCACTCACCTATAGAATAGGAACCTCACATAGAGTTTTGCAATGAATGCTCAACCTTGGAATGAAGCCCAAGGGGTCCTATTTATAGCTGGGGATGCCTCTTAGCCTTTGGGAACACTTGAGAACATAAACTAGCTATTTTGTGGCTTGCAATGGATATATTTTCACTTGTTGCAAGTCCGCAATGGCTAGAAGCACTTTTCTGCACTTTTCCATACAGTGCAATCGGTCGAGTTTCTATAAAGGTAACTCGACCGATCAAGTAAACGACAAGGCCGATACTCAAATGATCGGTCGAGTTTGTCCTGACAAAACCTGACCGACCATTAGGAATCGAAATGGTCAGTTACTTGATCGGTCGAGTTCTGTGTAAACACAACTCGACCGATGCAATCTGCAGAAAATTGATCAAGGATGATCGGTCGAGTTTTCAGGCTGGGAAACTCGACCGACAAAGTGCTTGTAATCAATTTTCAAAGTTGCATCTAAAGTGCTCTAATATTCGATCTAAGTTCTCTTGATATTTTTCTAAGCTTAATTACAAGTCATACAATCATTACAAGTGATTTACAACATGATTCTAATGGATATACATCATATTACAAAAACGTACACTTGTATGACTTTGACTTGTCTTTTCTCCAATTTGATATGTGCAAGTTAGGGCATTTGGAGTGTGTCTATACCTAATCTGAAAACACTCAAGTAGAGGCATTAGACACCAATATGTGGAATGGTTAGTCATCATCAAAACACATGTTTAGTCAATTTAGACGTGAGTCAACATTGACCTAATTGACCTTGAGTCAACAACTGCATGTGTCCGCACACTTCGCATCAGGAGTACTGCAAAGCGGGGGTAGGAAAAAGGAACTGCTCCCCCTGGTTTACGAACCGTAAATTCTGGACGGTGACATATTTCAACTCCTCAAAGATAGCTTCTGGGGTTTCTTCGGCTTGTTCAAGGTATTGTAGACATTGCTGAACTAGTTCGTCGGTTGAGAATTCAGCTTCTGGATTTGTTAAGATGTTTTCCAAATCATCAGACGGTTCAGAAGGTTCTTGCTTTAACTGAGACATTTTATCAATTAATTCGAGAAGAAAAACTTCTTCATGGATGCTAGGTCCTTTTAAGCTGTCAAAGACTCTGAATTGAACATCTTCCTTTCCCAGTCTTCAGGTAATGGTGCCAGCTTCAACATCGATTAGTACTCTGGCTATAGCAAGGAAGGGTCTGTCAAATATTATTAGATACCTAAGATCTTATTTTATGTCCATAATAACAAAGTCACAGGGAACATACGAGTCTTTCCCTACTCTTACTGGGATATCTTCGATAATTCCCAAAGGTGTAGTGATGCTAGAATCATCCAATTGAATTGTCATTGTTGTGGGTAGCAATTCAGTAAAACCCAATCTTTTACACATGGAAAATGGCATAATGGATATGCTGGCCCCCAAATCGGCTAATCCTTTCTTGCAAGAGGTATTTCCGATAGAACATTGGATGCCAAAGGAGCCAAGGTCCTTCTGATTCTTTGACATTTTATTAAGAATGATGTCAGAAGTAGTTTGAGCTAATTTGACAGTCTCATGTTCTTCAGTCATATATTTTTTTTATAGTAAAGTCTTCAGGTATTTGGACCAAGCTGGGATTTCAGAAAGAGCATCAAGGAATGGAATATCGACATATAGCTTCTTCATAGCTTCCTTGAATTTCTAGAATCTAGTGTCTAATTTAGTTTCTCTCAATCTACCTGGGTAGGGTATCTTAGGCTTATATGGTGGGACTTCTGGTTCCTTGGTAACTTTCTCTTTTTCCTTTTCCTTCCCAACCTCTATAGATTTTTTAGTTTCTTGATTTGTGCTTGTAATTGGGTTGACTTCAGTTATATTTTTGTCTTCTCGAATAACATTGGTGACTTCAGCAAGGACACAACCAGACCTTGTAGTGACTGCGTTCAGTTGTTCTGGTCTGCGTTGATCGTGTCTCAGGTTTATTTTTGGCTGATTAACAAAAGTACCTATCGAGGGTTTCAGTTGGGCTGCGATCTGCGCCAATTGAGTTTCCACAGCCTTTTGTTGGGCTTTCTGATTGGCAAGCATGGTCTGCTGAGATTGCATCATTTGCCTAATCATGGATAACTCATCTGTTGGAAGAGGCAGAGCATTCTTTTATTGATATTGTGTAACTTGTTGCTGCTCTTGTGGTTGTTGCTGTTGAGGTGCTGGTAATTGAGGTTGTTGTGGTTGTTGTAGCTGAGTTTGTTGCAATTGTGGATGCAACAGAGGGTAGTATATAGAATAATTTCTTGGGTAGACAAATCTTTGAGGCCCACCCATATAGTTTCCTTAGTTTCGATTATAATTGCTTTGAAATCTATGTGGTAGTCTATTGGAAGACCCACATTGCGTCTGGTGTTGTGGGTTGGTAGTTCCCACATGATTCCCATACTGAAAACTGGGATGGTTTCTCAGTTGATCTGGATTATAATATACTTGGCCTGGTATGGAGTGGATAGAATTCACTTGCTCTGGTAGCTGATCCTCGGGATGTTCAATAATTGGTTCATATTGTAGTTGTGGTGGTTGTATATCCATAATTACATTGTATAAGAGACCACATGATAATGTGGGGTGATCAGATGCATGACAAGCTTCACAAGTTTCGGTGGTTGCTTTGACTTGTTGAACCTGGGAGTTCTTCTTTCTATCATATTCCCCAAACGATGTTTCAAGAACTTGTTGCTTATGAGCTATGGTTTTTAAAGCTTCGGCGATGGCTTTCAACTCTACAGATTTCTCAGCTTTACAAACCTTTAGAACTCCTCCGGTAGATGGCCTTCCCCAATTAGATTGGTTCTCGGCTCTGAGTGTGACAATCTTTCAGGAATCTTCCTAATTCTTTCGCATGAAATTCCCCCCAGATGAGGAATCCAAAAACTTTATAATTTCATCACTTACTCCTCTATAGAATGTATCTATGAGCTGATGTTGTGAGATTCTGTGATGTGGACATTTCCTCAATAATTCCTTAAATCTTTCCCAGGATTTTGCTAGTGATTCTCCAGGAAGTTGGGAGAACTGGTTGATCTGTCCCCTAATCTAGTAGGTCAATGAGGGAGGAAAGAATTTTTCCAAAAACTTTTCTTCCAAGGGAGCCCAGGTGGTGATTGGCTCTCCATCTAATGAATTATACCAACTCAATGCCCTTCCAGACATAGTGAAGTTGAAAAGTCAAAGCATGATTGCATCATTAGTAGCTCTAGCCTATGGTACCGATCGATAGAGTGTCTTGAATCACTTCAGATGATCCATGTAATCCTCTCCAGCGTTCCCAGAGAATGAGATGCCTTGCATGATTTGGATCCATTGTGTTCAGATCTCAAAATTAGGAGCGTTGATGAGAGGTGGCTGGACTGGGTGATTATCTTCAGAGTTCTTAGGAACAACGTAATCTCGAAGCTGCTTGATCCTTATTAAAAGTTGAGCAGCTGATGTGGCTGCTTCATTTTTGGCTTGGATACGGGCTTTCTCTTCAACACGAACTTCAGCTTGAATTTGAGCATGTGTATCAGTGATGAGTTGTGCTCTCTGAGATGCTATGGCTGCGTTGACTCTTTCTAGCACCAAAGCAGCCTGATGTTGTTCTTCAGCCATCTGTCTGGCTAGTTGGTGGTTGAGTCTGATGCATCAGTGGAAGCTTCATTCTACCTCAAAGTCATACTCTGGTTCAGGAGAGAATCTGGTGTTATACGAAGGTTGCATACACATTTTCTACCTGAGTAGAAGAAAAATCACACTTTAGATGATGTGGAGAAATGATGAGATTAAAAAGATATTTGTAGTAATTATCAACGTAAAGTGTATAATCCTAATCAACTAGCAAGATGACAAATGGAATTAAAATGTTCTGTTGTCCCTGACAACGATGCCAATTTTTGATGGAGCCTCCACTCGCATGGAGTTGCGTGCACCACTAAAAATCCTAGAGATAGTAAGTCTCTAAGTTTAACCTTGTGTGTGCTATAATAAGATCTCCACCCACGTATGCTAAGGTACGCAGAAGTCTTATCATAGTACAGTTGAGGGTCGAATCCATGAGACAATGGTCTTGTTAAGGATTTAACAAGATGGAAAACGTTATAATTCTATTTATCTACTTAAGAGTTGATATCTAGATCAAAAAGTTGATTGAATGATTAACCTAAAAATGCAAGGTAATGTAAATGGCAGGAAAGTAAAATTAAGGTTGAAGACAACATTTTGGAAACTACTAGGATGTGATCGAGTTTCACCACCACTACACATGGATCAAAACATACATCATAAAAACAAGTCTTGTAATGAAAAGAGTCTAAACAGTTAGTATCTTTGTAAACTTAGCTTCCTTTTAGATAACTGACTATGAGAAACGCGGGAGTGTTGCAATGCCTACCATCCCCAAATGAATGTTCACTTACTTTGCATCACTCCCCTCACAAAGTGTGTTTCTCGACCCGTCAAGGTTGTACTTTCATACGTCAACTAATTCCATTTTATAGTATGAAAGTACAACGATGGAGGTGTGTTTACTCCACTCCTTTAGAAATGTTCCTAGATACCGAACAGATGTATGGTGACTACATACATCAGGAACCAACATGCAGTCGATATTCGAATCTAAAAGTACAAACGTAGACAATTCGCACTAGTAGATAATAGATAACACAAGTTGGTGATCAAGCAACTATCATTCATTAAACGATTGATGTTGAACTGAAAAGATAGTATTTTTCTATTGCAAACTCATGAATTACAATGTATGGAATGAAAACATGGGTAGCGGGGCTACTCCCCGCACCCTAGTGTATGGAACTACTCGCTCATGGCAAGGACAAAGAAGGAGGTGGGAAGAGAGAAGGAAAGCATCATCTCCATGTAGGAGGGAGGAAGGTCGACCCCTTAGAGTAGAGAGCAACTATCTTCACAACACATGGTTGCCTTGGTGATGGATCCTCGACTTCCCACCTTCTATGTTGATGAGAGAGAAAGTAGCTTGAGGATGGATTGTGGATCTCAGACCGACAGCCTTGGGGCGTTGGATGAAGGTTGAAATAGCTCTCGAACAGTTGGGGCAGCCTTTGGGCATCTAAAAATCTGATCCAAATGAGGACCCCTTTTGTCCTATTTATAGGCTTCCAAGGAGTCTTGACCGGTCTTGGGATCGTTCTGGATCTTGAACGGTTTGGAGACCGTTTGGATCTTGAACGGTTTGGAGACCGTTTGGATCCTGAATGGTTTGGAGACCATTTGGATCATGAATGATTTGGAGACCGTTTGGATCCTCGCTTGATCTTGGGGCTGATGAGAGTCGTTCGGTCTAGAGACCGTTTGAGGTTTGCTCGGTCTTGAGATCGTTTGAAGCTTGGTCGGTCTTGGGACTGTTTGAAACTTGGTCAGTCTTGGGACCGTTTGAAGCTTGGTCGGTCTTGGGACCGTTTGACTTTCATTCGGTCTTAGGACCGGTTGGTCTTCATACAGTCTTGGGGCCGTTTGGATTTCGTTCGGTCTTGGGACTGGTTGGTCTTCATACAGTCTTGGGACTGGTTGTGTCCTTAATGGTTTGGAGACCGTTTGAACTCTTCACGGTTTGGAAATCGTTTGGGGTTCTTCACGGTCTTGGGATCGGTTGAGTTCTTTTGTAATTTTTTTGTGTTTTTCTGTAAGAAGAAAAGGGAGAAATGTTAGTCTATTGGTATATTAGCAATAAAGTGGAAAGTTAAGTATTATATCTAATTTATCTAAGAAAGAGTATGGAAAACTAAGAAAAAATAGTAAGATAACATCACAAAATGGGAGGTTATCACCCCCCTAACTTAGAGTCTAGCTTGTCTTCAAGCTGGATAGAGTTAAGGCACGTAGTGGTGAGGCAATTTTATTTAGTGAAGATTTCCATACTCTTGCTTTAATTTTAAACCAGAGATCTCCCAGAGTTTTATCGGGGCTTCTAATTGCACTAACTCTTTCAGGTATCAAGATTTGTGTGGATCTCATGTTTCTTCCGTGTCGCATAACTCGCATTGGGACCACCTTTTCCTTAATCGCATTCTGTGCATGTCTTTGACTCTAAGCAATTTTATACTTCTTTGTAGATCCTACTGAAAGCTAAGATGGGTATGAGGGTTGGCTGAAGGCTTGCTGTGTAACTCCCCCTTCGAAGGGGGATGGTTTATCTAAACTTTTAGGACCTCACTACCGGGTGCGACACGTCTGCTTTTGTGAGGGCAGCTAAATGTACCGGTCGGGTGAGACCTTTATCAGCTTTCATATATTTTGAGACCTTAGGATCTCACTACCGGGCGTGACACATCTGCCTTTGTGAGGGCAGCTGAATGTACCGGACGGGTAAGACATTTATTGGCTCTTCATATAGGTCCTTATGCATGGCACAACTCTCATGTTTTTATTCAACACTCTGACTTTTATTCATATACTCACCGGTTTAGGAATTGGGTATTTTAGGGATTTTATTTGGGCTGTCAAGCCTCTTTTTAAAAAGAAGAAAATTGTTCCTTGGAGTTTCCCGACATGCACTTGTTTTGATTTTTGTACTTGGTGGTCCACCTACGAGGTTCCTTGACTTGGATTTTGCATGGTTCCCTCTCGTCCTTGAGAGCATTTGGCTTGTTTTGGCCACGATGTTAACCTGTGGAGAGTCTGACATAGAATTGAAGCAAAATTATGAGAATCGAGTATGAAAGTGATTTATTAATTCACCATTACATGCCTAAATGCTATTTATGTAATTGCTTCTGAGGACTACTCTGTCTCTAATTTAGCTAGGGGTGTCCCTTTTCCAAAATGAATGTTTTCTTATGTACAACAGTTATTCTATCAAAGAGATTATCAGAAGAATTAAATGTCAGAAAAAGAAAACATTGTACGAAAGAATGAAGGTAAATGAAAGAGTGGAGAGTAGAAGGTTTGAATATAATACCTCACCCTTGCCCAGTGTACCCCCCCAACTTATCACTCACTCTGTTCGCAGAGTGTCAAGGTGATAGGTTGAGAAGTACATGGGCAAGGGTATCAAGGTTTTGTTAGTCCTTTATTGGCTCCATAGGAACGGAGGAGATTTGCTGCAAACTTTCCATGTAAAGAGTGATAATTCACATCCTTCATGTCCTCCACATGTTTACCAAGAACAGTGAGGGTATACATCCAGAAAATGACATGGAAACCACAGTCATTTGATTCTTTGATTTGCTGGGGACATCGGTGTCATAAGGCTGAGCGATGGAAATGTTCTTTATTATACGCCTTTATGTGCTTGCCGAGAAGATCGTTTAGTCGTTCAATGCAATCCTTCGCCACTTCTTCCGTGGGCGTCTTTGCTGTAACAACATATTCTCTCTGGATTGGATCGAACAGGCTATCAGAACTGTTGTAGATCACTGTAGTGCCATTGTGTAAGTTTGTTGCCAGCAACATCCAATGCTCAGAGTGAAGGAATGGAAACATAATGAACTTTAGAGTCATATGTTGAAGATATGAGATAAGGGCTTTGGTGGTGCTGAAGTTCTTTGACTAAATTAAATCATCCTTCATGTATGCGGATGCCATGTAAATCGTAGGTAGGTCCCGTGCTAGAAGAAATTGGTAGGCAGTCATTACGCTCACGGATAATGAACCTTTTATTTGTACAGTTTCACGAAGTGAATTTGCCAGTACGAGAATGTTCCCGTCGAGGAAAACAAGCTCATCATTCTCTACATAAAGCTGAGACATGATGAGTCTGAGTTCATTGTCATAAAGACTCTTGCCTGCAGCAAGGTCAAAGTTTGGCAACGTTGGTTGTATAGCAGATAGGGGCACCATATCTTTGGATGATCTGTTGATGGTGACCCCTATTAACAAATCAATGTCCCCTTGTCATCTGCCATATCAAAAGTATAAGGGTCCCATTGGCGTTTTCTGGGACCTTGGCAGTTTGGTGATGTTGTTTCTCCAACTCCTTTAGTGTTTGTCTGAAAGGTCACTTTTGTGGACGTTGGATAGCAGAGAAAAGATAGTGAGGTACGTCGGCTTGCACCATAATGGGGTCCTTGAAGAACCGTCTTTCGTAGATAAGTTCCATGGCATAACGTCCCCGTAGAGAATGCATGTCTTCTGTAGGTAGCTCAGTAAATGGGATCTGTCTATTGAGTGCTTCTATGAATCTTATTGTACAAAAAGAGCAGTCCCCTGAACCTTCCAACATTTGGAATGATGGGTTGATGATTTGGAACCAAGGTTGGTTCCAACCATGTTGAAGAGATGGGTAGGCAGCCCATATTATTTTGAGAAGCCAGAAAGGAATGCATCTTGCTTCTCCAGCTTTTGAACCAGCGTATGGAACTACTTGCTCATGGCAAGGACAAAGAAGGAGGCAGGAAGAGAGAAGGAAAGCATCATCTCCACATAGGAGGGAGGAAGGTCGACCCCTTGGAGTAGAGAGCAACTATTTTCACACCACATGGTTGCCTTGGTGATGGATCCTTGACTTCCCACCTTCTATGTCAATGAGAGAGAAAGCAACTTGAGGATGGAGTGTGGATCTCAGACCGGTAGCCTTGGGGAGGATGGATGAAGGTTGAAATAGCTCTCGAACAGTTAGGGCAGCCTTTGGGCGTCTAAAAATCTCATCCAAATGGGGACCCCTTTGGTCCTATTTATAGGCTTCCAAGGAGTCTTGAACGATCTTGGGACCATTCTGGATCTTGAATGGTTTGGAGACCATTTGGATCTTGAATGGTTTGGAGACCGTTTGGATCCTGAACGATTTGGAGACCGTTTGGATCCTAAACGGTTTGGAGACCATTTGGATCCTCGCTTGATCTTGGGGCTGATGAGACTCATTTAGTCTGGAGACCGTTTGAGGTTTGCTTGGTCTTGAGATCGTTTGAAGCTTGGTCGGTCTTGGCACCGTTTGAAACTTGGTTGGTCTTGGGACTGTTTGAAGCTTGGTCGGTCTTGGGACCGTTTGACTTTCATTCAATCTTGGGACCGGTTGGTCTTCATACGGTCTTGGGACTGTTTGGATTTCATTTGGTCTTGGGACTATTTGGTCTTCATACGGTCTTGGGATCAGTTGTGTCCTTAACAGTTTGGAGACCGTTTGAACTCTTCATGGCTTGGAAACCATTTGGGGTTCATCACGGTCTTGGGATCGATTGAGTTCTTTTGCATTTTTTTTTGTGTTTTTCTGTAAGAAGAAAAGGGAGAAATGTTAGTCTATTGGTATATTAACAATAAAGTGGAAAGTTAGGTATTCTATCTAATTTATCTAAGAAAGAGTATGGAAAACTAAGAAAAATTGTAAGATAACATCACAAAATGGGAGGTTATCATGGGGAGGATCCGTCACTGGTGGTGGCGATGGTGGTGTAGGAGGAGCCGTCTCCGGACCTGGGGGCATCGACTTTGGAGGTGGCGAGGGATCCAGGGGTGGGTTTGTCGGAACCCCTTGATAAATAAGAGCACACACTGCCGCGAATAAATGTGGCACGCCCGATACTACACCCGATCCACGCCATTCGTCCAATTTGCCTTTGTCTAACCCCTTTATGTAATAACGCTCCATGTACCCGTGCTTGCGTGGTGGAATGTAGAAGAATAAAGTGAAATAAAATAAACTACGTGTTGAACTGTTCCATCTTTTTGAAGCAAGACATTAATCCACACATGAGGCCGAGCAGGCATCCCTTGGACAGTTTGTCAGAATGTGCGGCACCTGCGACGACGACCTATGGTGTGGCTTTCCAGCATGTCAGACGCCCTCCACCTCAAGTGGGACCATACTCCCACCATCCGTAGTGGGAGAGACTATTGTGCGTGCGTGAAAAGTGGGGATATGTAGGCGTGGCTCCCCATCAAAGAACACAAGGATTCTCGCACAGGGTGAGGGTGTGAGGAGGTCATGCGGGCGCGCTGGTCATTTGAGGGGTGTAGATTTCACCCTTGGACTCTGATTCTAGAGCGCAATACCATTTCGAAAAGCTCTCTCAGGCCTCCTCGGCCTTAGGATGGACCGCCTCCTTTGGTCCACCGGTTTGTGGGCCAAAATCCTTTGTTTCGGGGGTCAAAAATGGCCCAAAAGTTTCCCCTCCCCTAAGACCCCACCTTCTCCAGACGCGCCATTGTCAACGACTGACGAGGCGTCTCCATGGATGCGACATTGAGACGTTCGGGCGGCCCATGGCCACACGGGCTCCCACCAGACGTACTTGGGCTCTTGGAAATGGAGCCATGGTTATGACGCTTCCCTCGATTCAATTTGGCTTAAAATTTGGATAGACTGAGGTCTGCGCCTGGTTCTACTGCACAAAATCAGACGGGCTAATTGATGTCCACATGCTCCCGCTCGGTGTAGCCGCGAGAACCACGGGAGCGACTCATTTGCAAGGCATATGGGTAAAGTTTTGTTTACGAGATGATGCATACAGTGGAAATAGACAAGCTATCGGGTGCAGTAGGTCCACGCGGCATGTGAATAACGGCGCAGGTTACTGATCCTAGGTGAGAAAAGAAACTGCATGTGTTTGCGCGCTTCGCGTCAGGAGTACTGCAAAGTGGGGGTAGTAAAAAGGAACTGCTCCCCTTGGTTTACGAACCGTAAATTCTGGACCTCAGGCGCCCGAGGATCGCGATTGTCTGGGGATCCATCGGGTAGGATGGGTCATGCAAGCCACATCCTCCTACACCGCCACCACGCTCTCCCCGAAACCGTGTCGAGGAAGAGTCGTGCAGCGAAAGAGTATATGAGACAAGAGCGTTGTGGCACATTTCCTCCTTCTCGAGGCAAATTGACCTGGAAAGCGTCCCACGCCTGGTGTTGATAGGCTGACGGACGGTCGAAAGTCAACCCCCGATATAAAACTTTATCTTCTCCCCATCATGGTGCAGACATCGAGTCCTCAACTGCACTGAAAGTCAACCTCAGTGATGGAGCCCATGCCTGATAGACGCACCTTTCGAGCCTGTGTGGACTTTTGACCGATGTGTTTCTTTCAGATTAAAAATTCCAACATGAGACATTAAAATAAAGAACACCTCTATTTCTCAAACGCGGGAAAGAGACTTGATGGGGAAGTTGAAGAAATGTGAGAAAGCAATGTGACAGAATAGAACAAACTGAATATCAAATTGTCTGGCTAGGCCCACCCTTTTCGATAAGAAAAGCCATTCATACCGTCACTTTCTAGTGAGGAATATTTTAATAGCACAGAAAATCCGCTCCTCCTAAAGATGGCCCTATAAGTACCCATGCCTCTGCTAGATCCCTAACCATCAACAGCTCCCGCTTCCACCTCAAAAACACTCACATTCACCGTCCCAAAAGCATCCCAACGACATGGCTAAGGTTGTAGCAGTCCTCCTTGGGCTCCTTGTTTGTATCAGCACCGTGCATGCCGCCAGGATGTCAACCCTGGTGGCCGGAGGAGGGGGAGGCGGAGGATGAATGGTGGAGAAACCAACGGCGGATCCAGAACTGGAGCTGGGTTTGAAATCGGAAGTGGATATGCGGGAGGAGCCTTTGGCGGGATAGGAGGGGCTGGAGGTGGGGCTAGAGGGGGAGGAGGTGCTAATGGGGGCTTCAGATCAGGTTCTGGTTTAGGATCCGGCGGGTGCGGATTACGGCGGGCCGTGGGGAGGAGCCGTTGCTGGTGGTGGCGGTGGCGGTGCAGGAGGCGTCTCTGGACCTGGGGGCATCGGCTTTGCAGGTGGCGAGGGATCCGGGGGTGGGTTTGTTGGTACCCCTTGATAAATGAGAGCACACACTACCGCAAATAAATGTGGCATGCCCGGTACTACACCCAGTCCATGCCAGTCGTCCAATTCGCCTTTGTGTAATAACGCTCCATGTACCCATGCTTGCGTGGTGGAATGTATAAGAATAAAGTGAAATAAAATAAACTATGTGTTGAACTCTTCCATCTTGTTGAACGCACGACATGAATCCGCGCATGAGGCCGAGCAGGCATCCCTTGGATAGTTTGTCAGAATGTGAGGCACCTGTGACGACGACCTATGGTGTGGCTTTCCAGCATGTCGGCCGCCCTACGCCTCAAGTGGAACCATAGTCCCGCCATCCATAGTGTGAGAGACTGTTCTGCATGTGTGAGAAGCGGGGATATGTCAGCGGGTTTCCCCGTCGAAGAACACAAGGCTACTCACACTGGGTGAGGGTGTGAGGGGGTCATGCAGGCGTGTCGGTCGTTTGAGGGGAGTAGATTACACACCCGGACTCCAATTCCAGAGCGCAATACCATTTCAGAAAGCTCTCTCAGGCCTCCTCGCCCTTAGGATGGACTGCCTCCATTGGTCCACCTATTTGTGGACTAAAATCCTTTGTTTTGGGGGTGAAAAAGGCCCGGAAGTTTCCCCTCCCCCAAGATCCTGCCTTCTCCAGATTTGCCACTGTTACAACCCCAATTTTTGGGTTCTTTTGGTGAGAAATATAATTTCTCCTATTAAAGATATTTGAACAAATAATGATATAATTTGTTTTGAATAAAAGGATTTCGTTTACAATAGCCTAGTTGGTTGTTTTGTGGGATTTATTGGCTATTGGGCCCAATAACAAGGAAATTCAATTAGTAAATGAATAATTGAGAAATGGAGAAAAGAAAGGTGTAGAAACCTCTAGAAGGCAAGAGAATATAATCCAAAGTTGGATTTCATGCATCTTGGGTTCCTTGGGTTCCAAGGAGTCCAAAGTTGCAAAGATAACACAACGAGAAAAGAAAAGATCAATTAAATATTTCTTTATTAAGAAAGAAATTGAAAACAATGATAAAATATGAGAAATAGACTTTTATAAGAGGATAAAGGCAAATCGATATTCCCCAATATGGGAATCCGTGCCTTTAGGATTTCTTGAGGTCCAAGGGACCCAAAATAACAAGATAATGGCAAAGGGAAAAGAAATACTAATTAATTTTGGATTAATTAAAGGATAACTTGGGAGAGAAGGAAGCCTTCTCATCCATTGGAATTTGTTTCCCAAATTTCATAAATAGCTAGATAATATCAAGACGAACTTTCCCTTAAAATTTGAGATAAAAAGGATCTATGGTTTACGAGATATGAATTTCTCAAATTATCTCCAAAGTATAGCATTAATTTTGCAATTAGGAATATACTTTTTCTTTTGGTTGATCGCAAGCAAGGAGGATCATTGGATCTTGATCTGACGCATGGTGCTCATCGTCTAAGTCCCACAAGGACTGGGACTCTACGAGTTACAAAGGGATTTTCCCTCTCAGATTTTCTCGTGATCCAAAGAGTGTGCAAGCATGTTGTTGGTTCCTTTGGACTCAAAAGAGGAAACCGAGGAAAACCAACCCTACTTTGTAGGGCATTGTCTGCCTATTGGGAGAATACCCAATCCGGAAGGGCTCTACCTATGACCCTATATATAGGGGAGGGTGCGTGATGGCACTAGCACATCCTTTTGCTACCCCAACCTCTTCGACAGAGCACAAGGAGTGATTATGTGCCTCCAGTTGTCCCTTTCACCCTGACCTGCACCCCCGTCCCCTTGGCAAGCCTCGCCGGAGTCCGGCGAGTAGGAGGGAGTCACGGCATGTTCGTGGCGATCAATTGGACCCATAGCGAGTTAGGCAGAGCTCCTTGGCCCCTTGGCACGCTCGTAGGTGGATGAGATCGAGAAGTCAACGATCGAGTTGACCGTAAGGCTCGTTGCGTTGTGACGCGAGGAAGAAGAAGACCTCGCGGTCTTTTACCAAACTGCCCCTCTGGGTCTTCAATCCAGATAAGGACAATATTGTCCTTTGCAACTTAAATCAAAGATAGTCGCGTGCATCCTTGGTCGTTGGATCCTAAATGGACCAGCGGACCATGGATCAAACGATCCTCATTTTTCTGGAATTTGCTGATAAATCAATAAAATGGATTTTCTTTGCTAAAATCATATCTCTTGCTAGAAAACTTGGATGAGAAAAGTTTATGCATAAAAATTGATCAGAAAAATACGAGGAATAAGTTAAAAATGGTTTGGAAGCCTAAATCAGTATATTTGTGCAAAAGTGTATAATTTTGATGGAAAAGTATTAATTTGTGGTTAGAAACCCTAATTGATGATAAAAGATAAAGTTAATCTTGCAAATAAGTTAATTCGAGCATTATTAACTTGTTTAATGATAAAGATGGATACTAACCTGTTTTGAAGAGGGAGTTGCAAGAATTAAGGTTTTAAACCTAATATTGTGGTTAATAACCTTAGAAACCCTAAATAAGGGGAAAAGGGAAGAAAAGAATAGTTAATCTGAAATTAGGGTTTCTTGTTGCCAAAATATGATCTCAGGATCTTTTGTGATAAATAAGATGACATAATTAGGGTTTGTGAGTAATTTCATAATAGTAGGGTTTAAAATAATAAAAAGGAAGTAAAACCCTAATTGTAATCAAAACCCTAAAAAGGACTAGTAACCCTAGGAATCAACTAGGATTAATAGTCCATGATAGCATAATTAATGATAGGAATATTGGATGCATATTTCAGGATTGACTTGTGTGCCTGTTTGGTTTCTGGCTTGATTGAACTATTTCTGCACTCGAGTTAGCTTGACAGGTATGTGGTTAATTATGGTTAATCGCATTCGTTTCCCAAAGAGTTTCCCGAATGATTCATCGCATTGAATGCAACTTATCAGTTTGAATGTTCATACTTTCAAATCATAAAGTCACTATGATTATCACAATAATAATAGAAGTGTGTATTCTCGCACCTACATGCCACCCTGATGGATGATGCCAAAAGGTCAAGCCCAAGACGGAAGACCAATGGGCACCATGAGTGGTGACCCCAGACACCAAGCTCGGGATTGAGAAGGTAGTCTTTATTTAATGACTAATGGGCACCATGAGAGGTGACCCCAGGCACCAAGCTCAGGAATGAGAAGGTGGCCTTAAGTCATTGGCAAAAGAGAAACCCTAAGGAGGGTATGCCAGGGTTAGGGCAAAAGCGGTGGAGAATGTCACATTTAAAGTGTAAATTGGCTCATTAATGAACTTGATTGTGATATTTAGATTGTTAGCCATATTTGTGAAATTTTGGTTGTCCCCACATACCGACATATTTTGATATTTTGACAGACGTTTTGTTTGTCGGCATTTTAGGTACAAGTTTGAAAAGGACAAACAGTAAAGCGGCATATGTGGAATTAAATAAGAGTTAAAGTACAAAATAGGATTAGTTAGAATAGACTCCAGATGTGGATAGAAGTAGATATCCAAGTTTTTGAGAAAAGGTATGCAAAGTTTTATTTTATACTAGATTTCAGTTTAGTTTGGTAGAATTGCATAATTATTATTGATTATTTGTCGAACCTTTGATCCTGTTAATTGGGATAATGGCTCTGCCCTCTTGGTCTCCCTTAATTGGGGGGGTACTAGGAGGCGAGGTCATTACATTTGGTATGAGAGCATAGGTTCCACATTCAATCTTTAATAATTATTAAATTTTACAAACTCCGTAGAACTCAAGGGAGTTATTAGAGGATTTTCCGAATGACATAGGTGTCTAGAAAAGGATCACATCTGGGGGCTGGAAAGATTTTCCTCCGCACCGCTAGTCAGAATACGAGGACTCCCAGATTAGTGTGACTGCCTGGCCAATGTCTCAGGATTTGACTCGAAATAAGATACCTTTAGGACTCTCTCATCTTGTTCATCCCTTCTCAACTCAAATGTTGATAAGGACCTTAAGGATTAGGGTTTTCTCTCTTTTCCTCACCCTCTTGAGATATGGGTAAGGTTGATAAGGTTTAAGGAATCCTCCACCAAATTAATGAAAAGCATATAAATAAGATGTCATGGACATGAGCTTAATAGTTTAAGCATAAAATAAAGAATAGATACATGCTTAGGTCGTATGACATGAGTTGTCATTTCCCTCAGGAGAGACCTGAGGCTAGACCTTCTTGTCAGGAGGATGAGTACAGAGAGTTGGTCATTGAGGCAGAGATCTCCATTAAAAGTAGAGACCTGACACATCCTCTGAGGATGATGCTAACCCTAACCCTAAGTGGTTGTCAGAGAGAGAGAGATGGCATGATGACATGATGTCATGATAGACCAGGTGTGTGGACATGTTTTTGGATGTCCATGACGTTATGAGCCATATGAGGTTGGATGACCTAGTGCCTTTGGCGACCCAACCCTGGGAAGGGTCGTGCATGTTAGAGAGAAGGATAGCTCCTTCAATGATGAGGTTAGAGAAGAACCTATAGAAACCCTATCGGCTTATGCAAGTAGGGCATAGCATGCACCCAGAGTACATCAGTGGTGCGAGCAGTAGGCTAAGACCCTGGCCAGGAGAGTATGATGGATAGCTTATGAGATAAGCATAAAGAACTATGGATAATCTTAAGCAAACATAAGTTGAACATAGGCTTCACCCAAGTAGGGGTATGCTTGTGAGCTTGATCCATCTTCATGGAGAGGGCACCTCTAATAGTGAGGTTGGTTGTAGGATTAGCTCTAGAGAGAGAGAGAGCAGGATCCAAGCAAGAAGGTTGGAAGCTTAGACTCCGAGATATGAGGAACGGTGGGGAGTTGAGGATGACGCGACCTAAGTAGATGATAGTGGTTGCCTCATGCATGATCTCTGGAGGCTGAGGATATCTTGGTTGCCTTTGGAGAAACCAAAACATAGAGAGAAGGTGAAGCTGCTGGTACCTATGAGCCTATGGTATATATGTTCACCTTCTAGGGTTTGGAAGAAGGGTTCCTTAGACCCTGAAGAGGTTTAGTAACAACTTGTGATGCCTTATACCTTGTTGGTTGTCCTTGAGGAGGACTCCACTCTGAAGTGTTGTTCGAGTAGAAGGATGGCAGGAAGTGCATGTCATACCATGTATATGTTCATGGTTAAGAGGTTGAGCATGCAGTTGGACACCCAAAAAGTGAACCTAGGGTTCCTAGGCCTAAGAGGGGAAGTGGTGTACCTGATACTCCTGATGAGATTTGAGTTTCTATAGTTTCAAGCATGGAACTCCTCATGTTTAGAGGATAGGGAAAACCCCTTTAAGTTTAAGGTATGGTTGATGAATCCCTCACAACCAAGGTGATGTCATGAGAAAGGTTTATTCTTGGTCTAATGTTGAGGAATGAGAACCCATATGACCTAGCATGGTTAATAGGTGGTATGTTTGTGCCTTAGTAGCTTGCTAGGGTTAAGCATGCTCATGTGGATGTAAACCCTAGACATAAGGACGTTTGTGACCTTTGTTATCAAGGTGTAGTTTCCTCCCATCCTGGGAGAGGGACCCTTTTGTAGGGTGTATACCAATTTTTTGGGTTTTGAGGAAACCCAAAAAGGTCTCATAGGATCTTGAGAAGCTAAGTGAAGAGTACATGGTAAGAGAATGAACCTATAGACCCATAGATAACCATCTCTAAGTGCATGTGGATGTGTTACCATGGAGGTAACGGGTATGGGGCCTGACCAAGGTAGGCAGGGCGCCATGCCCCTGTGAAAGGATGAAAGTCAGCCCATGAATACAGAGAGAGATGATGGAGACTTGGTAAGGTTCTAAGTTGGACATGTACTATGTTAGAATCCTAAGTCTATCCTAGGGTCAGGTAGGGATAAGACCGATGGAAGTAGGAGTTTCCTAATTCCCTAGTTGCACATGACCATAGGGTCGGGAGGTAACAGCTATCATTGTCTGAGGGCCATGGATTAGAAGATTGATCACCTTCATGAACTCATGGGACCCAAAGGGAACTCTCTGGATGCATAAGTGAAGAGGGATGACCCCAAAAGTGTCGGCACCCTACAGACCTAGAGGAGATGACCAAGGATTGTGTGGTGACCAAGTAGGTTCGAGACTAGTTTTCCATGGAAGTAACTTTGATATCATGATGTTTGTGATGTAGAGACATATGTTGCACGTTTCAAATTAGATTTGAAGGTGTACTGGCAAGGTGGGATGTACCATCTCTACTCTTGGAATGGGAAGACCTTTGTATTTGGACTGCAGCCAAATGCTTATTTCGTCTTGTTATGGGAGTGAGAGATAGGACAGTACGCATGCCATACACTAAATATAAAGATGATGTGAGTTGGAACGTTGCTATGAGGTATGAGGACAAAGATGATAAAATACCCATGTGGAGTGAATGATACATGGATGGTTTACAAACACTAAGAGTATTAAGGTAGTCATCTTGTGAGGATGTTTTATCATGAGCTATGTGGGACTTGCAAGTTATACAAGGTTGAGTTTGATAACCAAGAGGATGAGATCAGAGTTTTCTTGATGAAGATAAACTTCGAGTCTGAGATGAGATGATAAGTGAAATACATGGAGGTGTATGTCTTCAACATTACCTTGTACCTAAGGATGTGAAGTGGTAATGGATGCTCTGGTTGAGATGCAGCTGTCTAGTTTAGCCAGAAACCAGAAGAGGCTATTAGGTTAGCGCTAAGTTTGAAAAAGAAGATATGTTTGGCTAACACTCAGATGTAACGAGATCTGTTGAACAAGTTAATGGTTGTTTGGTTAGCCTAGGCCTTGATGCAATAAAAGGATGGTGGTAGAACCTCAGATACACTTCTCTGGAAAAGAGGGTGATGAAACCCTTATTAGAGTGGTTTAGGGTTCTGAGGAATCGATCTTGAGGAATCATGGCATACAAAAGATCATGATTTAAGATCACCATACACCGTGGTACTACGAAGATAATAAGTGACAGTAGTACATGGGATGCTTAAGATGAAGTTGCATGTGGCTTGTCACCATGCAAGCCAGGAGGTGAAGGACGAAAACCAATAACCCAGTGTATTGATATAGAGGATAAAAGAGTCCCCAAGAGGGAATGGGAGTTCATCACTATGGATGTTGTGGTAAATCTCCCCTGGACCAAGGAAGGTTAAGACGCAATATGGGTTATGGTAGATCGCCTTACCTAGATAACATGAGAAAGAAAGAATATTGTCAAGGGACGGATCCAGTTGAACTACATAGAGATGGTTCAACTACACCATGATGCGAGTTCCAAAGTTCTTGAGTATAACCTAAATGTTCACTTCCATAAGGTGGGAGTAGATACATGAAGGACTCGATGTGAGTACAGCTTATCACCTCTAACTAATGGTTAGTATGATCCAGAGAAGAGGGTCTGATGAGAGCATGTGTGCTCATTCAGGGTGATACATGGGGGCAGTTCTTGCCCTATGAGAGATGTGATGATAACCACCATAGACAGTATCGGGATGTAAAGAAGCTCTACAAGGGAGGTTGTGTCAGTCACCACTTCATTAAGATGATGTTGGTGAAGGGGCCCCGCGAAGGTCAGAAAAGGACCACAATGTGTGCAAATGAAGTCGCTCTGATTGTGCAATGGCTGAAAGAGAGCCCAGGGGCGACATGAGTCGTGAACTGATGCAAAGCAGTCTGACATGCAGTTCACTGTGAGAGAGTATGTGATGTAAAAATCCGACCCCTCTAAGCTACAACTAAGAAAGCTGAGTCCCCGATATATGGGTCCATTTGAGATGGATTGGTGGAGATGGTCGTGTTTAGCCTTACCCCTCAGGATAACATGATGTATAATGTATTCCATGAGTCCGATCTAGAGCACTATGTGAGGTACACAAGCCATGTGTTGAGCCCTGAACCTATTCAACTTTATGAGAGGTTGAAATATCCTGAGTCACCTATGAGGGTATGATATACCAAGGTAAGAAATAACTCAAATGAAGGAATATGAGATGATAAAGGTTCTTTGGAAGCGCCATGGATAGGGCAAAGCCACATAGGGGTCAATGATGGACATGGAAAAGTCTTATCCTGAAATGTTTGTTTGTTTGATGGAATATTGAGGACAAAATTCTTATAAAAGGGGAAGGATGTTATAACCCCAATTTTTGGGTTCTTTTGGTGAGAAATATAATTTCTCCTATTAAAGATATTTGAAAAAATAATGATATAATTTGTTTTGAATAAAAGGATTTTGAAGGCAAAAGAATATAATCCAAAGTTGGATTTTGTGCCTCTTGGGTTCCTTGGGTTCCAAGGAGTCCAAAGTTGCAAAGATAATACAATAAGAAAAGAAAAGATTGATTAAATATTTCTTTATTAAGAAAGAAATTGAAAACAATGATAAAATATGAGAAATAGACTTTTATAAGAGGATAAAGGCAAATAGATATTCCCCAATATGGGAATCTGTGTCTTTAGGATTTCTTGAGGTCCAAGGGACCCAAAATAACAAGATAATGGCAGAGGGAAAAGAAATACTAATTAATTTTGGATTAATTAAAGGATAACTTGGGAGAGAAGGAAGCCTTCTCATCCATTGGAATTTGTTTCCCAAATTTCATAAATAGCAAGATAATGTCAAGACGAACTTTCCCTTAAAATTTGAGATAAAAAGGAGCTATGGCTTAGGAGATATAAATTTCTCAAATTATCTCCAAAGTATAGCATTAATTTTGCAATTAGGAATATACTTTTTCTTTTGGTTGATCGCGAGCAAGGAGGACCGTTGGATCTTGATCCGCCGCCCGGTGCTCATCGTCTAAGTCCCACAAGGATTGGGACTCTGTGAGTTACAGAGGGATTTTCCCTCTCATATTTTCTCATGATCCAGAGTGTGCAAGTCCGTTGTTGGTTCCTTTGGACTCAGAAGAGGAAACTGAGGAAAACCAACCCTACTTTGTAGGGGATTGGCCGCCTATTGGGAGAATCCCCAATCCGGAAGGGCTCTACCTCTGACCCTATATATAGGGGAGGGTGCGTGAGGGCACCAACACATCCTTTTGCTACCCCAACCTCTGCGGTAGAGTGCAAGGAGTGATTTTGTGCCTCCAATTGTCCCTTTCACCCTGACCTGCACCCCCGTCCCCTTGGCAAGCCTCGTCGGAGTCCGGTGAGTAGGAGGGAGTGACGACGCGTTTGTGGTGATCAATTGGACCCATAAGCGAGTTAGGCAGAGGGAGGCGGAGCTACCTGACCCCTTGGCGTGCTCACAGGTGGACGAGATCGAGAAGTCAACGTTCGAGTTGACCGCAAGGCTCACTGCATTGTGACGTGAGGAAGAAGAAGACATTACGATCTTTTACCAAACTGCCCCTCCGGGTCTTCAGTCCAGGTAAGGACAATATTGTCCTTCGCAACTTAAATCAAAGATAGGTGCACGCATCCTTGGTCGTTGGATCCTGAATGGACCAGCGAACCATGGATCAAACGATCCTCATTTTTCTGGAATTTGCTGACAAATCAATAAAAAGGATTTTCTTTGCTAAAATCATATCTCTTGCTAGAAAACTCGGATAAGGAAAGTTTATATATAAAAATTGATCAAAAAAATATGAGGAATAAGTTAAAAATGGTTTGAAAGCCTAAATCAGTATCTTTTTGCAAAAGTGTATAATTTTGATGGAAAAAGTATTAATTTGTGGTTAGAAACCCTAATTGATGATAAAGGATAAAGTTAATCTTGCAAATAAGTTAATTCGAGCATTATTAACTTGTTTAATGATAAAGATGGATCCTAACCTGTTTTGAAGAGGGAATTGCAAGAATTAAGGTTTTAAACCTAATATTGTGGTTAATAACCTTAGAAACCCTAAATAAGGGAAAAAGGGAAGAAAAGAATAGTTAATCCGAAATTAGGGTTTCATGTTGCCAAAATATGATCTCAGGATCTTTTGTGATAAATAAGATGAGATAATTAGGGTTTGTGAGTAATTTCATAAAAGTAGGGTTTAAAATAATAAAAAGGAAGTGAAACCCTAATTGTAATCAAACCCCTAAACAGGACTAGTAACCATTGGAATCAACTCTGATTAATAGTCCATGATGGCATAATTAATGATAGGAATATTGGATGCATATTTCTGAATCAACTTGTGTGCCTGCTTGGTTTCTTGCTTGATTGAACTATTTCTGCACTTGAGTTAGCTTGACAGGTATGTGGTTAATTATGGTTAATCACATTAGTTTCCCGAAGAGTTTCCTAGATGATTCGTCGCATTGAATGCAACTTATCAGTTTGGATGTTCATACTTACAAATCATAAAGTCACTATGATTATCACAATAATAATAGAAGTGTGTATTCTCGCACCTACATGCAACCCTGATGGATGATGCCAAAAGGTCAAGCCCAGGAGGGAAGACCAATGGGCACCATGAGTGGTGACCTCAGACACCAAGCTTGGGATTGAGAAGGTGGTATTTATTGAATGACTAATGGGCACCATGAGAGGTGACCCCAAGCACCAAGCTCGGGAATGAGAAGGTGGCCTTAAGTCATTGGCAAAAGAGAAACCCTAAGGAGGGTATGCCAGGGTTAGGGCAAAAGTGGTGGAGAATGTCACATTTAAAGTGTAAATTGGCTCGTTAATTAACTTGATTATGATATTTAGATTATTAGTCATATTTGTGAAATTTTGGTTGTCCCCACATATCGGAATATTTTGATATGTTGACCGACGTTTTGTTTGTCGACGTTTTAGGTACAAGTTTGAAAAGGACAAACAGTAAAGTGGCATATGTGGAATTAAATAAGAGTTAAAGTACAAAGGAGGATTAGTTAGAATATACTCTAGATGTGGATAGAAGTAGATATCCAAGTTTTTTAGAAAAGGTATGCAAAGTTTTATTTTATACTAGATTTCAGTTTAGTTTGGTAGAATTGCATAATTATTATTGATTATTTGTCGAACATTTGATCTTGTTAATTGGGATAATGGCTCTGCCCTCTTGGTCTCCCTTAATTGGGGGTTACTGGGAGGCGGGGTCGTTACATTTGGTATCAGAGCATAGGTTCCTCATTTAATCTTTAATAATTATTAAATTTTACAAAATCCGTAGAACCCAAGGGAGTTATTAGAGGATTTTCTGAATGATAGAGGTGTCTAGAAAAGGATCACGTCTGGGGGCTGGCAAGATTTTTCTCCGCACCGCTAGTCAGAATACGAGGACTCCCGAAATAGTGTGACTGCCTGGCCAATGTCTCAGGATTTGACTCGAAATAAGATACCTTTTGGACTCTCTCATCTTGTTCATCCCTTCTCAACTCAAATGTTGTTAAGGACCTTAAGAATTAGGGTTTTCTCTCTTTTTTCCTCACCCTCTTGAGATATGGGTAAGGTTGATAAGGTTTAAGGAATCCTCCACCAAATTAATGAAAAGCATATAAATAAGATGTCATGGACATGAGCTTAATAGTTTAAGCATAAAATAAAGAATAGATACATGCTTAGTTCGTATGACATGAGTTGTCATTTCCCTCAGGAGAGACCTGAGGCTAGACCTTCTTGTCAGGAGGATGAGTACAGAGAGTTGGTCATTGAGGCAGAGATCTCCATTAAAAGTAGAGACCTGACACATCCTCTGAGGATGATGCTAACCCTAACCCTAAGTGGTTGTCAGAGAGAGAGAGATAGCATGATGACATGATGTCATGATAGACCAGGTGTGTGGACATGTTTTTGGATGTCCATGACGTTATGAGCCATATGAGGTTGGATGACCTAGTGCCTTTGGCGACCCAACCCTGGGAAGGGTCGTGCATGTTAGAGAGAAGGATATCTCCTTCAATGATGAGGTTAGAGAAGAACCTATAGAAACCCTATCAGCTTATGCAAGTAGGGCATAGCATGCACCCAGAGTACATCAGTGGTGCGAGCAGTAGGCTAACACCCTGGCCAGGAGAGTATGATGGATAGCTTATGAGATAAGCATAAAGAACTATGGATAATCTTGAGCAAACATAAGTTGAACATAGGCTTCACCCAAGTAGGGGTATGCTTGTGAGCTTGATCCATCTTCATGGAGAGGGCACCTCTAATAGTGAGGTTGGTTGTAGGATTAACTCTAGAGAGAGAGAGAGCAGGATCCAAGCAAGAAGGTTGGAATCTTAGACTCCGAGATATGAGGAACGATGGGGAGTTGAGGATGATGCGACCTAAGTAGATGATAGTGGTTGCCTCATGCATGATCCCTGGAGGCTGAGGATATCTTGGTTGCCTTTGGAGAAACCAAAACCTAGAGAGAAGGTGAAGCTACGGGTACCTACAAGCCTATGGTATAGATGTTCACCTTCTAGGGTTAGGAAGAAGGGTTCCTTAGACCCTGAAGAGGTTTAGTAATAGATTGTGAGGCCTTATACCTTATTGGTTGTCCTTGAGGAGGACTCCACTCTGAAGTGTTGTTCGAGTAGAAGGATGGCAGGAAGTGCATGTCATACCTTGTACATGTTCATGGTTAAGAGGTTGAGCATGCAGTTGGACACCCAAAAAGTGAACCTAGGGTTCCTAGGCCTAAGAGGGGAAGTGGTGTACCTGATACTCCTGATGAGATTTGAGTTTCTATAGTTTTGAGCATGGCAATCCTCATGTTTAGAGGAAAGGGAAAACCCCTTTAAGTTTAAGGTATGGTTGATGAATCCCTCACAGCCAAGGTGGTGGCATGAGAAAGGTTTATTCTTGGTCCAATGTTGAGGAATGAGAACCAGTATGACCTAGCATGGTTAATAGGTGGGTTGGTTGTGCCTTAGTAGCTTTCTAGGGTTAAGCATGCTCATGTGGATGTAAACCCTAAACATAAGGACATTTGTGACCTTTTTTATCAAGGTGTAGTTTCCTCCCATCCTGGAAGAGGGAAGAGGGGCCCTTTTGTAGGGTGTATACCAATTTTGTGGGTTTTGAGGAAACCCAAAAAGGTCTCATAGGATCTTGAGAAGCTAAGTGAAGAGTACATGGTAAGAGAATGAACCTATAGACCCATAGATAACCATCTCTAAGTGCATGTGGATGTGTTACCATGGAGATAATGGGTATGGGGCCTGACCAAGGTAGGCAGGTCGCCATGCCCCTGTGAAAGGATGAAAGTCAGCCCATGAATACAGAGAGAGATGATGGAGACTTGGGTAAGGTTCTAAGTTGGACATGTACTATGTTAGAATCCTAAGTCTATCCTAGGTACAGGTAGGGAAAAGACTGATGGAAGTAGGAGTTGCCTAATTCCCTAGTTGCACATGATCATAGGGTCGGGAGGTAACAACTATCATTGTATGAGAGCCATGGGACCCAAAGGGCATATGAGTAGGGCACTCTCTGGATGCATAAGGGAAGAGGGATGACCCCAAAAGTGTCGGCTCCCTACAGACCTAGAGGAGATGACCAAGGATTGTGTGGTGACCAAGTAGGTTCGAGACCAGTTTTCCATGGAAGTAACTTTGATAGCATGATGTTTGTGATGTAGAGACATATGTTGCACGTGTCAACTTAGATTTGAAGGTGTACATGCAAGGTGGGATGTGCCATCTCTACTCTTAGAATGGGAAGAACTTTGTATTTGGACTGCATCCAAATGCTTATTTCCTCTTGTTATGGGAGTGAGAGATAGGACAGTACGCATGTCATACACCAAAGATAAAGATGATGTGAATCGGAACGTTGCTATGAGGTATGAGGATAGAGATGATAAAATACCCTTGTGGAGTGAATGATACATGGATGGTTTACAAACACTAAGAGTATTAAGGTAGTCATCTTGTGAGGATGTTTTATCATGAGCTATGTGGGACTTGCAAGTTATACAAGGTTGAGTTTGATAACCAAGAGGATGAGCTCAGAGTTTTCTTGATGAAGATAAACTTAGAGTCTGAGATGAGATGATAAGTGAAATACATGGAGGTGTATGTCTTCAACATTACCTTATACCTAAGGATGTGAAGTGGTAATGGATGCTCTGGTTGAGATGCAGTTGTCTAGTTTAGCTAGAAACCAGAAGAGGTTGTTAGGTTAGCCCTAAGTTTGAAAAAGAAGATATGTTTGGCTAACACTCAGATGTAACGAGATCTGTTGAACAAGTTAATGGTTGTTTGGTTAGCCTAGGCCTTAATGCAATAAAAGGATGGTGGTACAACCTCAGATACACTTCTCTGGAAAAGAAGGTGATGAAACCCTGATTAGAGTGGTTTAGGGTTCTGAGGAATTGATCTTGAGGAAACATGACTTACAGGAGATCATGATTTAAAATCACCATACACCATGGTACTACGAAGATAATAAGTGACAGTAGTACATGGGATGCTTAAGATGAAGTTGCACGTGGCTTGTCGCCATGCAAGCCAGGAGGTGAAGGACAAACACCAATAACCCAGTGTATTGATATAGAGGATAAATGAGTCCCGAGAGGGAATGGGAGTTCATCACTATGGATTTTGTGGTAAATCTCCCCTGGACCAAGGAAGGTCAAGACGCAATATGGGTTATGGTAGATTGCCTTACCTTGATGACATTAGAAAGAAAGAATACTGTCAAGGGATGGATCCGGTTGAACTGCATAGAGATGGTTCAACTACACCATGATGCGAGTTCAAAAGTTTTTGAGAAAAGGTATGCAAAGATTTATTTAATACCATATTTCAGTTTAGTTTGGTAGAATTTCATATCTATTATTGATTATTTGTCGAACCTTTGATCCTGTTAATTGGGATAATGGTGCTGCCCTCTTGGTCTCTCTTAATTGGGGGTTACTGGGAGGTGGGGTCATTACAGTCACTGTCATCGACTGACAAGGCGTCTCCGTGGATGTGGCATTGAGACGTCCGGTCGGCCCACGGCCACACGGGCTCCCACCAGTCGTACTTGGGCTCCTGGAAATGGATCCACGATTATGACGCTTCCCTTGATTCAATTTGGCTTAAAATTTGGATAGACTGAGGTATGTGCCCGGTTCTGCCGCACAAAATTAGACGGGGTAATTGACGTCCACATGCTCCCGCTCGGTGCAGCCGCGGGAACCACGGGAGTGACTCATTTGCACGACGGACAGGTAAAGTTTTGTTTACGAGATGATGCATACAATGGAAATAGACAAGCTATCGGGTGCGGTAGGTCCATGCAGCCTGTGAATAATAACGTGGGTTACTCGTCTGAGGTGAAAAAAGAAACTACACATGTCTGCGCCCTTCACGTCAGGAGTACTGCAAAGCAGGGGTAGGAAAAAGGAACTGCTCCCCCTAGTTTACAAACCGTAAATTCAGGACCACATGCGCCCGAGGATCGCGGATGTCTGGGGATCCGTCGAGTAAGATGGGTCATGCAAGCCACATCCTCCTACACCGCCACCGCACTCTCCCCACAACCGTGTCGAGGAAGGATCGTGCAGTGGATGAGTATATGAGACGAGAGCTACGTGGCACATTTCCTACTTCTCGAGGCAAAATGACCTAGAATGCATCCCACGCCTGATGTTGATAGGCCGACGGGCGGTCAAAAGTCAACCCCCGATATAAAACTTTATCTTCTCCCCATCACGGTGCAGACATCATGTCCTCAACCACACTGAAAGTCAACCTCGGTTATGGGGGCAAGCCCATGCCTGATAGATGCACCTTTCGAGCCTGTGTGGACTTTCGACCGACGCGCGCCTTTCAGATTAAAAATTCCCAAATGAGACGTTAAAATAAAGAAAACCTTGATTTCTCATACGTGGGAAAGGGACTTGATGGGGAAGTTGAAGAAACGTGGGAAAGCGATGTGACGGAGAAGTACAAACCGAATATCAAATCGTCTGGCTGGGCCCACCCTTTTCAATAAGAAAAGCCATTCATACCGTCACTTTCTAGTGAGGAATATGATAATAGCATAGAAAGTCCGCTCCTTCAGAAGCTGGCCCTATAAGTACCCATGCCTCTGCTAGAACCCTAACCATCAACAACTCCCTCTTCCACCTCAAAAATACTCACATTCACTGTCCCAAAAGCATCCCAACGACATGGCTAAGGTTGTAGCAGTCCTCCTTGGGTTCCTTATATGTATAAGCATCGTGCATGCCGCCAGCATGTCAACCCTGGTGGCCGGAGGAGGGGGAGGCAGAGGAGGAAGCGGTGGAGGAACCAACGGCGGATCCGGATCTAGAGCTGGGTTCAAAACCGGAGGTGGATATGCGAGAGGAGCCTTCGGTGGGATAGGAGGGGCTGGAGGTGGGGCCGGAGTGGGAGGAGGTGCAAATGGGGGCTTCAGATCAGGTTCTGGTTTAGGATCTGCCGGTGCGGGTTATGGCGGGCCGTGGGGAGGAGCCGTTGCTGGTGGTGGCAGTGGCGGTGCAGGAGGAGGTTGTTGACTCAAGGTCAATTAGGTCAATGTTGTAAATCACTTGTAATGATTGTATGACTTGTAATTAAGCTTAGAAAATATCAGGAGCACTTAGATCGAAAGTTAGATCACTTTTGATGCAACTTTGAAAATTGATTACAGGCACTTTGTCGGTCGAGTTTCCCAGCCTGAAAACTCGATCGATCATCCTTGATCAATTTTCTGGAGATTGCATCAGTCGAGTTGTGTTTACACAGAACTCGGCCGATGGAGTAACTGACCAAATCGATTTTCATTGGTCGGTCGAGTTTCCTCAGGACAAACTCGACCGATGGCCTGAATATCGACTTTGTCTTTTACTCTATCGGTCGAGTTACCCTTATAAAAACTCGACCGATTGCACTATACGGAAAAGTGCAGAAAAGTGTTTCTAGCCGTTGTGGAGTTGCAACAAGTGAAAATAGATCCGTTGCAAGCCACAAAATGGCTAGTTTTCGTTCACAAGTGTTCCCAAAGGCTAAGAGGCATCCCCAGCTATAAATAGGGCCCCTTGGGCTTCATTCCAAGGTTGAGCATTCATTGCAAACTCTATGTGAGGTTCTTATTCTATAGATGAGTGCTTCCTACAGCCTCCTCTCTCTCTAAGCTTAATCACTTGCTACATCCATTAGAGTGAGTAGGAAATCTGTAAGAGAGCTAGTCCTACATGTATATCTTGTGAGGCTCTCACTTCCACCACCTCCCTATCTCTCATTTCAATCATGAAGATGAAGGTTCTCTCTCTTATCCAAGAGAGGTGAAGAAGAACAAGGGAAGGAGTCCCTTGGTGAAGATCAAGGCTGAAGACTTAGAGCTAGAGTGGGTAAGCCCTTGGAGAAGGCAGAAGACTCAAGCTCAAGTGGGTAAGACCTTGGTGGAAGCTTCTCCGAGTGAAGGTGAAGTCAAAAGTTGAAGATCCAAGAAGAGTGGGTGATCCCTGCAAGGCTGAAGACTTGTGCAAGAGTTGGTAAGTCCTTGGAGAAGGCCAAAGACTTTTGCAAAGTGGATAAGTCCTTGGTAAGGTTGAAGACTCTTTGTATTGGATAGGTAAGTCCTTTGGTTGGTCATGTATTGTATGTCTTATGAATGAATATAAGAGTGCAATAGTTTGGAAGTCCTAGAGGTTGACCTCTCTAGGCAAGTGGACTGACACACTTCTAGTTTGAAGTGTGGAACCACTCTAAATAGTTTGTCTCTTGGTGTATGTTCAATCTCTCTCATCCTTGCTATGCATGTTTTAGTTGCACTCAAATTACCTATTTAGCAACCTTATATTGTCATATATCTTGAAGGTTTAATGAATTTTGTTTAAGTGTTTTCAACTCTATTCACCCCCCTCTAGAGCATCTAATCACCCATCTAGGATCCAACAGAGGCGTCTCCGGACCTGGGGGTGTCGGCTTTGGAGGTGGCGAGGGATCCGGGGGTGGGTTTATCGGCACCCCTTGATAAATGAGAGCACACATTACGGCAAATAAATGTGGCACGCCCGGTACTACACCCGGTCCACACCATTCGTCCAATTCACCTTTGTGTAACCCCTTTGTGTAATAACGCTCCATGTACCCATGCTTGCGTGGTGGAATGTATAAGAATAAAGTGAAATAAAATAAACTACGTGTTGAACTCTTCCATCTTGTTGAATGCACGATATGAATCTGTGCACGAGGCCGAGCAGGCATCCCTTGGACAGTTTGTCGGAATGTGTGGCACCTGCGACGACGACCTATAGTGTGGCTTTCCAGCATGTCAGACGCCCTCTGCCTCAAGTGGGACCATACTCCCGCCATCCATAGTGGGAGAGACTATTGTGCGTGCGTGAGAAGCAGGGATATTTCGGCGTGGCTCCCGTCGAAGAACACAAGGCTCCTCGCACTAGGTGAGGGTGTGAGGGGGTCATGCAGGTGCGTCGGTCGTTTGAGGGGCATAGATCACACCCCCGAACACTAATTCCAGAGTGCAATACCATTTTGGAAAGCTCTCTCAGGCCTCCTCGCCGTTAGGATGGACTGCCTCCATTGGTCCACCGGTTTGTGGGCCAAAATCCTTTGTTTTGGGGGTCAAAAATGGCCCCAAAGTTCCCCTCCCCCAAGACCCTACCTTCTCCAGATGCGCCATTGTCATCGACTGACGAGGCATCTCCGTGGATGCGGCATTGAGATGTCCAGTCAGCCCACGGCCACACGGGCTCCCACTGGTCATACTGGGGCTCCTGGAAATGGAGTCGCGGTTATGACGCTTCCCTCGATTCAATTTGGCTTAAAATTTGGATAGACTGAGGTCTGCGTCGGGTTCTGCCGCACAAAAGCAGACGGGGTAATTGATGTCCAAATGCTCCCGCTCAGTGCAGCCGTGGGAACCACGGGAGCGACTCATTTGTACGATGGATGCGTAAAGTTTTGTTTACGGGATGATGCATACAGTGGAAATAGACAAGCTATCAGGTGCGGTAGGTCCTTGCGGCCTGTAAATAATGACACGGGTTACTGATCCAAGGCGAGAAAAAATTTGCATGTGTCCGCGTGCTTCGCGTCAGGAGTACAACAAAGTGGGGGTAGGAAAAAGGAACTACTCCCCCTGGTTTACTAACCATAAATTCTAGACCCCAGGCGCCCGAGGATCGCGGTTGTCTAGGGATCCGTCGGGTAGGATGGGTCATGCAAGCCACATCCTCCTACACCGCCACCGCACTCTCCCCACAACCATGTCGAGGAAGGGCTGTGTGGCGGAAGAGTATATGAGACGAGAGCGTCGTGGCACATTTCCTCCTTCCCAAGGCAAAATGACCTGGAAAGCATGTCGCGCCTGATGTTGATAGGCTGACGGACGGTCAAAAGTCAACCCCCGATATAAAACTTTATATTCTCCCCATCACGATGCAGACATCGAATCCTCAACCGCGCCGAAAGTCAACCTCAGTGATGGAGGCAAGACCATGCCCAATTGATGCACCTTTCGAGCCTGTGTGGACTTTCGACCGACGTGCGCCTTTCAGATTAAAAATTCCCACATGAGACGTTAAAATAAAGAAAACCTTGATTTCTAAAACGCGGGAAAGGGACTTGATGGGGAAGTTGAAGAAACATGGGAAATCGACGTGATGGAGAATTACAAACCGAATATCAAATAATCTGGCTGGGCCCACCCTTTTCAATAAGAAAAGCCATTCATACCGTACCTTTCTAGTGAGGAATATGATAATAGCATAGAAAGTCCATTCATGCTGAAGTTGGTCCTATAAGTACCCATGCCTCTGCTAGAACCCTAACCATAAACAACTCCCGCTTCCACCTCAAAAACACTCACA
This sequence comes from Alisma plantago-aquatica, assembly GCA_963693085.1. NCBI lineage: Eukaryota > Viridiplantae > Streptophyta > Magnoliopsida > Alismatales > Alismataceae > Alisma > Alisma plantago-aquatica. The sequence continues at coordinate 1,286,588,866 of OY856409.1, forward strand.
TTCACCATCCCAAAAGCATCACAACGACATGGCTAAGGTTGTAGCGGTCCTCCTTGGGCTCCTTGTTTGTATCAGCATTGTGCATGCCACCGGGATGTCAACCCTGGTGGCCGGAGGAGGGGGAGGCGGAGGAGGAAGTGGTGGAGGAACCAACGGCGGATAGTGAGGAATATGATAATAGCACAGAAAGTCCACTCCTCCTGAAGCTGGCCCTATAAGTACCCATGCCTCTGTTAGAAACCTAACCATCAACAGCTCCCGCTTCCACCTCAAAAACACTCACATTCACCATCCCAAAAGCATCCTAACAACATGGCTAAGATTGTAGCGGTCCTCCTTGGGCTCCTTGTTTGTATCAGCACTGCGCATGCCACCAGGATGGCAACCCTATTGGTCGTAGGAGGGGGAGGTGGAGGAACCAACGGCAGATTCAGATCTGGAGCTGGGTTCGGAACCAGAGGTGGATACGCGGGAGGAGCCTTCGGCATGATAGGAGGGGCTGGAGGTGGGGCCAGAGGGGGAGGAGGTGCTAATGGGGGCTTCGGATCACGTTCCGGTTCAGGATCTGATGGTGCGAATTATGGCGGGCCGTGGGGAGGATCCGTCACTGGTGGTGGCGGTGGCGGTGTTGGAGGAGGCGTCTCCAGACCCAGGGTTTTCGGCTTTGGAGGTGGTGAGGGATTTGAGGGTGGGTTTTTCGGCACCCCTTGATAAATGAGAGCACAGACTGCCGCAAATAAATGTGGCACGCCCGGTACTACACTCGTTCCACGCCAGTCATCCAATTCGCCTTTGTGTAACCCCTTTGTGTAATAACGCTCCATGTACCCATGCTTGTGTGGTGGAATGTATAAGAACAAAGTGAAATAAAATAAACTACGTGTTGAACTCTTTCATCTTGTTGAGTGCATGACATGAATCCACTAACGAGGCTGAGCAGGCATCCCTTGGACAGTTTGTCAGAATGTGCGGCACCTGCGATGACGACCTATGGTGTGGCTTTCCAGCATGTCAGATGCCCTCCGCCTCAAGTGGGACCATAATCCCTCCGACCTTAGTGGGAGATACTATTGTGCATGCGTGAGAAGTAGGGATATGTCGGTGTGGCTCCCCGTCGAAGAACACATGGCTCCTCGCACTTGGTGAGGTGTGAGGGGGTCATGCAAGCACGTCAGTCGTTTGAGGGTCGTAGATTACACCCTCGGACTCTGATTCCAGAGCACAATACCATTTCAGAAAGCTCTCTCAAGCCTCCTCACACTTGGGATGGACCGCCTCCATTGGTCCACCAGTTTGTGGGCCAAAATCCTTTGTTTCTAGGGTCAAAAATGGCCCAGAAGTTTCCCCTTCCCCAAGACACTGCCTTTTCCAAACGCGCCACTGTCATCGACTGACGAGGCTCCTATGTGGACGCGGCATTGAGACGTCTGGTCAGCCCACATCCACACGAGCTCCCACCGGTCGTACTTGGGCTCCTGGAAATGGATCCACGGTTATGACGCTTCCCTCGATTCAATTTGGCTTAAAATTTGGATAGACTGAGGTCTGCGCCTGGTTCTGCCACACAAAATCAGACGAGGTAATTGACGTCCACATGCTCCCGCTCGGTGCAGTCACGGGAACCACGGGAGTGACTCATTTGCACGGCGAACGCGTAAAGTTTTGTTTACGAGATGATGCATACAGTGGAAATAGACAAGCTATCTGGTGTGGTAGGTCCATGCGGCATGTAAATAATGACGCGGGTTATTGATCTGAGGCGATAAAAGAAACTGCATGCGTTCGCGCACTTCGTGTCAGGAGTACTACAAAGTGGGGATAGGAAAAAGGAACTGCTCCCCCTAGTTTACGAACAGTAAATTCTGGACCCCAGGTACCCGAGGATTGCGGTTGTCCGGGGATCTGTCGGGTAGAATGGGTCATGCAAGCCACATCCTCCTACACCGCAACCACACTCTCCCTGCAACCGTGTCAAGGAAGGGTCGTGTGGCGGAAGAGTATATGAAATGAGAGTGTCGTGGCACATTTCCTCCTTCCCGAGAAAAATGACATGGAAAGCATCTCGCGCCTGATGTTGATAGGCCGACAGATGGTCGAAATTCAACCCCCAATATAAAACTTTATCTTCTCCCCATCACGGTGCAGACATCGAGTCTTCAACTGCGTCGAAAGTCAGCCTCAGTGATGGAGGCAAGTCCATGCCTGATAGAAGCACCTTCCGAGCCTGTGTGGACTTTCGACCGACGCGCGCCTTTCAAACTAAAAATTCCCACATGAGACGTTAAAAAAAAGAAAACCACGATTTCTCAAATGCAGGAAAGGGACTTGATGGGGAAGTTGAAGAAATGTGGGAAAACGACGTGACGGAGAAGTACAACCCGAATATCAAATCGTCTTGCTAGGCCCACCGTTTTCAATAAGAAAAGCCATTCATATCGTCACTTTCTAGTGAGGAATATGATAATAGCACAGAAAGTCCGCTCCTCCTGAAGCTGGCCCTATAAGTACCCATGACTCTGCTAGAATCCTAACCATCAACAGCTCCCGCTTCCACCTCAAAAACAATCACATTCACCATCCCAAAAGCATCCCAATGACATGGATAAGGTTGTAGCAGTCCTTCTTGGGCTCCTTGTTTGTATCAGCATCGCGCATGCCGCCAGAATGTCAACCCTGGTGGCCGGAGGAGGGGGAGGCGGAGGAGGAAGCGGTGGAGGAACCAACGGCGGATCCGGATTTGGAGCTGGGTTCGGAACCGGAGGTGGATACGCGGGAGGAGCCTTCGGCGGGATAGGAGGGGCTGGAGGTGGGGCCGGAGGGGGAGGAGGTGCTAATGGGGGCTTCGGATCAGAATCTGGTTTAGGATCTGGCGGTGCGGGTTACGACGGGTCGTGGGGAGGAGCTGTCACTGGTGGTGGCGGTGGCGGTGCTGGAGGAGGCGTCTCTGGACCCAGGGGCATCGGATTTGGAGGTGGCGAGGGATTCGGGGGTGGGTTTGTCAGCACCCCTTGATAAATGAGAGCACACACTACCATGAATAAATGTGGCACACCCGATACTACACCTGGTCCACGCCAATCATCCAATTGGCCTTTGTGTAACCCCTTTGTGTAATAACACTCCATGTACCCATGCTTGCGTGGTGGAATGTATAAGAATAAAGTGAAATAAAATAAACTACATGTTGAACTCTTCCATGTTGTTGAACGCACGATATGAATCCGCGCCCGAGGCCGAGCAGGCATCCTTTGCACAGTTTGTCAAAATGTGTGGCACCTGCGACGATGACCTATGGTGTGGCTTTCCAGCATGTCGAACGCCCTCCGCCTCAAGTGGGACCATACTCCCACCATCCGTAGTGGGAGAGACTATTGTGCGTTCATGAGAAGTGGGTATATGTTGGCGTGGCTCCCCGCCGAAGAACACAAGGCTCCTCGCACTGGGTGAGGGTGTGAGGGGGTCATGAAAGCGTGTCGGTCGTTTGAGGGGCGTAGATTACACCCCCGGACTCTGATTACATAGTGCAATACCATTTTGGAAATCTCTCTCAGGCCTCCTCGCCCTTAGGATGGACCGCCTCCATTGGTCCACCGGTTTGTGGGCCAAAATCCTTTGTTTCGGGGGTCAAAAATGGCCTGAAAGTTTCCCCTCCCCCAAGACCCTGCCTTCTCCTGACGTGCCACTGTCATCGACTGACGAGGCATCTCCATGAACACGACATTGAGATGTCCGGTCGGCCCATGGCCACACGGGCTCCCACCGGTCATACTTCGGCTCCTGGAAATTGAGTCGCAGTTATGACGCTTCCCTCGATTCAATTTGGCTTAAAATTTGGATGGACCGAGGTCTGCGCCCGGTTCTTCCGCACAAAATTAGATGGGGTATTTGACATCCAAATGCTCCCACTCGGTGCAGCCACGAGAACCACGGGAGCAACTCAGTTGCACGGCGGACGCATAAAGTTTTGTTTACGAGAGGATGCATACAACGGAAATAGACAAGCTATCAGGTGTGGTAGGTCCATGCGGCCTGTAAATAACGACGCAGGTTACTGATCCGAGGCGTGAAAAAAATTGCATGTGTCAGCGCACTTCGTGTCAGGAGTACTACAAAGCGGGGGTAGGAAAAAGGAACTGCTCCCCTGGTTTACGAACCGTAAATTCTGGACCCCAGGCGCCCGAGGATCAAATTTGTCTAGGAATCCGTCAGGTAGGATGGGTCATGCAAGCCACATCCTCCTACACCGCCACCGCGCTCTCCCTGCAACTGTGTCGAGGAACGGTCGTGTGGCGGAAGAGTATATGAGACGAGAGCGTCGTGGCACATTTCCTCCTTCCTGAGGCAAAATGACCTGGAAAGCATCACGTGCCTGATGTTGATAGGCCGACGGACGGTCAAAAGTCAACCGCTGATATAAAACTTTATCTTCTCCCCATCACGGTGCAGACATCGAGTCGTCAACCACGCCGAAAGTCAACCTCGATGATGGAGGCAAGCCCATGCATGATAGACGCACCTTTCGAGCCTGTGTGGGCTTTCGACCAACGCGCGTCTTTTAGATAAAAAAATTCCCACATGAGACGTTAAAATAAAGAAAACCTCAATTTCTCAAACGCGGAAAAGGGACTTAATGGGGAAGTTGAAGAAACGTGGGAAAGCGACGTGATGGAGAAGTAAAAATCAAATATCAAATCATCTGGCTGGGCCCACCCTTTTTAATAAGAAAAGCCATTCATACCGTCACTTTCTAGTGAGGAATATGATAACAGCACAGAAAGTCTGCTCCTCCTGAAGCTGGCCCTATAAGTACCCATGCCTCTGCTAGAACCCTAACCATCAACAGCTCTCGCTTCCACCTCAAAAACACTCACATTCACTGTCCCAAAAGCATCCCAACGACATGGCTAAGGTTGTAGCAGTCCTCCTTGGGCTCCTTGTTTGTATCAGCACCGCGCATGCCGCCAGGATGTCAACCCTAGTGGCCGGAGGAGGGGGAGGCGGAGGAGGAAGCGGTGGAGGAACCAACAGCGGAACCGGAGGTGGATACGCGGGAGGAGCCTTCGGCGGGATAGGAGGGGCTGGAGGTGGGGCCGGAGGGGGAGGAGGTGCTAATGGGGGCTTTGGATCAGGTTTCGGTTCAGGAACCGGTGGTGCAGGTTATGGCGGGCCGTGGGGAGGAGCCGTCGCTGGTGGTGGCGGTGGCGGTGGCAGTGCAGGAGGAGGTGTCTCCGGACCCGGGGGCGTCGGCTTTGGAGGTGGCGAGGGATCTGGGGGTGGGTTTGTTGGCACCCCTTGATAAATGAGAGCACACACTACCGTGAATAAATGTAGCACGCCCAGTACTACACCCGGTCCACGCCAGTCGTCCAATTCGCCTTTGTGTAACCCCTTTGTGTAATAATGCTCCATATACCCATGCTTGCATGGTGGAATGTATAAGAATAAAGTGAAATAAAATAAACTACGTGTTGAACTCTTCCATCTTGTTGAACGCACGACATGAATCCGCGCACGAGGCCGAGTAGGCATCCCTTGGATAGTTTGTCAGAATGTGCGGCACCTGCGACGACGACCTATGGTGTGGCTTTCCAGCATGTCGGACGCCCTCCGCCTCAAGTGGGACCATACTCCCGCCATCAGTAGTGGGAGAGACTGTTGTGCGTGCGTGAGAAGTGGGGATATGTCAGTGTGGCTCCCCGTCGAAGAACGCAAGGCTCCTCGCACTGGGTGAGGGTGTGAGGGGGTCATGCAAGCGCGCCAGTCATTTGAGGGGCGTAGATTACACCCTTGGACTCTGATTCTAGAGCGCAATACCATTTCAAAAAGCTCACTCAGGCCTCCTCGCCCTTAGGATGGACCTCCTCCATTGGTCCACCGGTTTGTGGGCCAAAATCCTTTGTTTCGAGGGTCAAAAATGGCCCGGAAGTTTCCCCTCCCCCAAGACCCTGCATTCTCCAGACGTGCCACTGTCATTGACTGACGAGGCGTCTCCGTGGACACGGCATTGAGACGTCCGGTCGTCCCACGGCCACACAGGCTCCCACCGATCGTACTTTAGCTCCTGGAAATGGAACCACGGTTATGACGCTTCCCTCAATTCAATTTGGCTTAAAATTTGGATAGACCGAGGTATGCGCCCGGTTCTGTCGTACAAAATCAGATGGGGTAATTGACGTCCACATGCTCCCGCTCGGTGCAGCCGCGGGAACCATGGGAGCGACTCATTTGCACGGCGGATGCGTAAACTTTTGTTTACGAGATGATGCATACAACAGAAATAGACAAGCTATCGGGTGAGGTAGGTCGATGTGCCCTGTAAATAACGACGCGGGTTACTGATTCGAGGTGAGAAAAGAAACTGCAAGTATCTGTGGACTTCACGTCAGGAATACAGCAAAGAGGGGTAGGAAAAAGGAACGGCTCCCCTTGGTTTGCGAACTGTAAATTCTGGACCCCAGGCGCCCGAGGATCACTGTTGTCCGGGGATCCGTCAGGTAGGATGGGTCATGCAAGCCACATCTTCCTACACCGCCACCATGCTCTCCCCACAACTGTGTCGAGGAAGGGTCGTCTGGCGGAAGAGTATATGAGACGAGAGCGTCGTGGCACATTTCCTCCTTCCCGAGGCAAAATGACCTGGAAAGCATCCCGTGCCTGATGTTGATAGGCCAACGGACGGTCGAAAGTCAACCCCCGATATAAAATTTTATCTTCTCCCCATCACGGTGCAGACATCGAGTCGTCAACCATGTCGAAAGTCAACCTCGGTGATGGAGGCAAGCCCATGCTTGATAGACACACCTTTCGAGCATGTGTGGACTTTCGACCGACGCACACCTCTCAGATTAAAAATTCCCACATGAGACGTTAAAATAAAGATAACCATGATTTCTCAAATGTGGGAAAGGGACTTGATGGGGAAGTTGAAGAAACGTGGGAAAGCCACGTGACGGAGAAGTACAAACTGAATATCAAATCGTCTGGCTGGGCCCACCCTTTTCAATAAGAAAATCCATTCATACCGTCACTTTCTAGTGAGGAATATGATAATAGCACAGAAAGTCTGCTCCTCCTGAAGCTGGCCCTATAAGTACCCATGCCTCTGCTAGAATCCTAACCATCAACATCTCCCGCTTCCACCTAATAAACAATCACATTCACCGTCCCAAAAGCATCCCAACGACATGGCTAAGGTTGTAGCAGTCCTCCTTGGACTCCTTGTTTGTATCAGCACCGCACATGCCGCCAGGATGTCAACCTTGGTGGCCGGAGGAGGGGGAGGCGGAGGAGGAAGCGGTGGAGGAACCAACGGTGGATCCGGATCTGGAGCTGGGTTCGGAACCGGAGGTGGATATGCGGGAGGAACCTTCTGCGGGATAGGAGGGGCTGGAGGGGGAGGAGGTGCTAATGGGGGCTTCGGATCAGGTTCCAGTTCAGGATCCGGCGGTGCAGGTTATGGCGGGCCGTGGGGAGGAGTTGTTGCTGGTGGTGGCGGTGGCGGTGCAGGAGGAGGCGTCTCCGGACCAGGGGTGTCGGCTCTCGAGGTGGCGAGGGATCCGGGGGTGGGTTTTTCAGTACCCCTTGATAAATGAGAGCACACACTGTCGGGAATAAATGTGGCATGCCCGGTACTACACCCGGTCCACGCCAGTCGTCCAATTTGCCTTTGTGTAACCCCTTTGTGTAATAACGCTCCATGTACCCATGTTTGCGTGGTGGAATGTGTAAGAATAAAGTAAAATAAAATAAACTACGTGTTGAACTCTTCCATCTTGTTGAACGCATGACATGAATCCACTAACGAGGCCGAGCAGGCATCCCTTGGACAGTTTGTCAGAATGTGCGGCACATGCGGCGACGACCTATGGTGTGGCTTTCCAACATGTCAGATGCCCTCCGCCTCAAGTGGGACCATACTCCCGCCGGTCGTAGTCGGAGAGACTGTTGTTCATGCGTGAGAAGCGGGGATATGTCGATGTGGCTCCCCGTCGAAGAACACAAGGCTCCTCGCACTAGGTGAGGGTGTGAGGGGGTCATGTAGGGGCGCGGTCATTTGAGGGGCGTAGATTACACCCTCGGACTCTGATTCCAGAGCGCAATACCATTTCGAAAAGCTCTCTCAGGCCTCCTCGCCCTTAGGACGGACCGCCTCCATTGGTCCACCAGTTTGTGGGTCAAAATCCTTTGTTTCTAGGGTCAAAAATGGACCAGAAGTTTCCCCTCCCCCAAGATGCTGCCTTCTCCAGACGCGCCACTATCATCGACTGACGAGGTGTCTCTGTGGACGCGGCATTGAGACGTCTGGTCGGCCCACAGCCACACGGGCTCCCACCAGTCGTACTTGGGCTCTTGGAAATGGAGTCGCGGTTATGACGCTTCCCTCGATTCAATTTGGCTTAAAATTTAGATAGACTGAGGTCTGCGCCCGGTTCTGCCGCACAAAATCAGACGAGGTAATTGACGTCCACATGCTCCTGCTTGGTGCAGTCGCGGGAACCATGGGAGCGACTCATTTGCACGGCGGATGCGTAAAGTTTTGTTTACGAGATGATGCATACAGCGGAAATAGACAAGTTATCTGGTGCAGTAGGTCCATGTGGCCTGTAAATAATAACGCGGGTTACTGATCTGAGGCGAGAAAAGAAATTGCATGTGTCTGCGTGCTTCGTATAAGGAGTACTACAAAGCGGGGATAGGAAAAAGGAACTACTCCCCCTAGTTTACAAACCGTAAATTCTAGACCCCAGGCACCCGAGGATCACGGTTGTCCGGGAATCCGTTGGGTAGAATGGCTCATGCAAGCCACATCCTCCTACACCGCCACCACGCTCTCCCTACAACCGTGTCGAGGAAGGGTCATGCGGCGGAAGAGTATATGAAATGAGAGTGTCATGGCACATTTCCTCCTTCTCGAGAAAAATGACCTGGAAAGCATCCCGCGCCTGATGTTGATAGGCCGAAGGATGGTCAAAAGTCAACCCTTGATATAAAACTTTATCTTCTCCCCATCACGATGCAGACATCGAGTCTTCAACTGTGCCGAAAGTCAACCTCGGTGATGTTGGCAAGCCCATGCCTGATAGACGCACCTTTCGAGCCTATGTGGACTTTCGACCGACGCGTGCCTTTCAAATTAAAAATTCCCACATGAGACGTTAAAATAAAGAAAACCTTGATTTTTCAAACGCGAGAAAGGGACTTGATGGGGAAGTTGAAGAAACGTGGGAAAATGACGTGACGGAGAAGTACAAACCGAATATCAAATCATCTTGATGGGCCCACCATTTTCAATAAGAAAAGCCATTCATACCGTCACTTTCTAGTGAGGAATATGATAATAGCACAGAAAGTCCGCTCCTCCTGAAGCTGGCCCTATAAGTACCCATGCCTCTGCTAGAATCCTAACCATCAACAGCTCCCGCTTCAACCTCAAAAACAATCACATTCACCGTCCTAAAAGCATCCCAACGACATGGCTAAGGTTGTAGCAGTCCTCCTTGGGCTCCTTGTTTGTATCAGCACCGCGCATGCCGCCAGGATGTCAACCCTGGTGGCCGAAGGAGGGGGAGGCGGAGGAGGAAGCGGTGGAGGAACCAACGGCGGATCCGGATTTGGAGCTGGGTTCGGAACCGGAGGTGGATACGCGGGAGGAGCCTTCGGCGGGATAGGAGGGGCTGGAGGTGGGGCCGGAGGGGGAGGAGGTGCTAATGGGGGCTTTGGATCAGGTTCCGGTTCAGGAACCGGTGGTGCAGGTTATGGTGGGTCGTGGGGAGGAGTCGTCGCTGGTGGTGGCGGTGGCGGTGCAGGAGGAGGTGTCTCCGGACCCGGGGGCGTCGGCTTTGGAGGTGGCGACGGATCTGGGGGTGGGTTTGTGGGCACCCCTTGATAAATGAGAGCACACACTGTCGTGAATAAATGTGGCATGCCCGGTACTACACCCAGTCCACGCCAGTCGTCCAATTCGCCTTTGTGTAACCCCTTTGTGTAATAACGCTCCATGTACCCATGCTTGCATGGTGGAATGTATAAGAATAAAGTGAAATAAAATAAACTACGTGTTGAACTCTTCCATCTTGTTGAACGCACGATATGAATTTGCGCACGAGGCCGAGAATGCATCCCTTGGACAGTTTGTCAAAATGTGCGGCACCTGCGATGACGACCTATGGTGTGGCTTTCCAGCATGTCGGACACCCTCCGCCTCAAGTGGGACCATACTCCCGCCATCCGTAGTGGGAGAGACTGTTGTGCGTGCGTGAGAAGCGGGGATATGTCGGTGTGGCTCCCCGTCGAAGAACACAAGGCTCCTCGCACTGGGTGAGGGTGTGAGGGGGTCATGCAGGCGCGCCAGTCGTTTGAGGGGCATAGATTTCACCCACGGACTCTGATTCCAGAGCGCAATACCATTTCGAAAAGCTCTCTTAGGCCTCCTCGCCCTTAGTATGGACCTCCTCCATTGGTCCACCGGTTTGTGGGCCAAAACCCTTTGTTTCGGGGGTCAAAAATGGCCCGGAAGTTTCCCCTCCCCCAAGACCCAACCTTCTCCAGACTCGCAACTGGTATCGACTGACGAGGTGATTCCGTGGACGCGGCATTGAGACGTCTGGTCGTCCCACGGCCACACAGGCTCTCACTGGTCGTACTTTAGCTCCTGGAAATGGAACCACGGTTATGACGCTTCCCTCAATTCAATTTGGCTTAAATTTTGGATAGACTGAGTTTTGCGCCCGGTTCTACCGTACAAAATCAGATGAAGTAATTGATGTCCACATGCTCCTGCTCCGTGCAGCCGCAGGAACCACGGGAGCGACTCATTTGCACGGCGGATGCGTAAAGTTTTGTTTATGAGATAATGCATACATCAGAAATAGAAAAGCTATCGGGTGTGGTGGGTCGATGCACCATGTAAATAACGATGTGGGTTACTGATTCGAGGCGAGAAAAGAAACAGCATGTGTCTGCGCACTTCGCGTCAAGAGTACAGCAAAGCGGGGGTAGGAAAAAGGAACGGCTCCCCTTGGTTTACGAACCGTAAATTCTGGACCCCAGGTGCCCGAGGATCGCGGTTGTCCGGGGATCCCTCGGGTAGGATGGGTCATGCAAGCCACATCTTCCTACACCGCCACCGCGCTCTCCCCACAACTGTGTTGAGGAAGGGTCGTGTGGCGGAAGAGTATATGAGACGAGAGAGTCGTGGCACATTTCCTCCTTCCTGAGGCAAAATGACCTGGAAAGCATTTTGCGCCTGATGTTGATAGGTCGACGTACGGTCGAAAGTCAACCCCTGATATAAAATTTTATCTTCTCCCCATCACGGTGCAGACATCGAGTCATCAACCACGCTAAAAGTCAACCTCAGTGATGGAGGCAAGCCCATGTCTGATAGACGCACCTTTCAAGCATGTGTGGACTTTCGACCGACGCGCACCTCTCAGATTAAAAATTCCCACATGAGACGTTAAAATAAAGAAAACCTCGATTTCTCAAACATGGGAAAGGGACTTGATGGGGAAGTTAAAGAAATGTGGGAAAGCGACATGACGGAGAAGTACAAACCGAATATCAAATCGTCTAGCTGGGACCACCCTTTTCAATAAGAAAATCCATTCATACCGTCACTTTCTAGTGAGGAATATGATAATAGCACAGAAAGTCCGCTCCTCCTGAAGCTGGCCCTATAAGTACCCATGCCTCTGCTAGAAGCCTAACCATCAACAGCTCCCGCTTCCACCTCAAAAACACTCACATTCACCATCCCAAAAGCATCCCAACGACATGGCTAAGGTTGTAGCAGTCCTCCTTGGGCTCCTTGTTTGTATCAGCACCGCGCATGCTGCTAGGATGTCAAACCTGGTGGCCGGAGGAGGGGGAGGCGGAGGAGGAAGCGGTGGAGGAACCAACGGCGGATCCGGATCTGGAGCTGGGTTCGGAACCGGAGGTGGATACGCGGGAGGAGCCTTTGGCGGGATAGGAGGGGCTGGAGGTGGGGCCGGAGGGGGAGGAGGTGCTAATGGGGGCTTCGGATCAGGTTCTAGTTCAGGATCTGGCGGTGCGGGTTATAGCGGGCCGTGGGGAGGAGTCGTTGCTGGTGGTGGCGGTGGCGGTGCAGGAGGAGGTGTCTCCGGACCCGGGGGCGTCGGCTTTGGAGGGGGCGAGGGATTCGGGAGTGGGTTTGTCGGCACCCCTTGATAAATGAGAGCACACACTACCGGGAATAAATGTGGCACGCCCGGTACTACACCCGGTCCACGCCAGTCGTCCAATTCGCCTTTGTGTAATAACGCTCCATGTACCCATGCTTGTGTGGTGGAATGTATAAGAATAAAGTGAAATAAAATAAACTATGTGTTGAACTCTTCCATCTTGTTGAACTCACGACATGAATCCGCGCACAAGGCTGAGCATGCATCCCTTAGATAGTTTGTCGAAATGTGTGGCACCTACAGCTTCTAGTATGTCAGACGCCCTCCACCTCAAGTGGGACCATACTCCCACCATCCGTAGTGGGAGGGATTGTTGTGTGTGCGTGAGAAGCGGGGATATGTCGGTGTGGCTCCCGACGAAGAACACAAGGCCCCTTGCACTGGGTGAGGGTGTGAGGGGGTCAAGCAGGCGCGTCGGTCGTTTGAGGGGCGTAGATTACACCCTCAGACTCTGATTCCAGAGTGCAATACCATTTCGAAAAGCTCTCTCAGGCCTCCTCGCCCTTAGTATGGACCGCCTCCATTGGTCCACCGGTTTGTGGGCCAAAATCCTTTGTTTTGGGGGTCAAAAATGGCCTGGAAGTTCCCCTCCCCCAAGACCCTACCTTCTACAGACGTGCCACTGTCATTGACTGACGAGGCATCTCCGTGGACGCGGCATTGAGACGTCTGGTCAGCCCACGGACACACAGGCTCCCACCGGTCATACTTGGGCTCCCAGAAATGGAGTTGTGGTTATGACGCTTCCCTTGATTCAATTTGGCTTAAATTTTGGATAGACTGAGGTCTGCGCCTGGTTCTGCCGCACAAAATCAGACTGGGTAATTGACGTCCACATGCTCCCGCTCGATGCAGCTGCGGGAACCACGAGAGCGACTCATTTGCACGGCAGACTCGTAAAGTTTTGTTTACGAGATGATGCATACATCGGAAATAGACAAGCTATCGGGTGCGGTAGGTCCATGCGGCCTGTAAATAACAACGTGGGTTACAAATCTGAGGCGAGAAATGAAACTGCATGTTATGGCGGACCGTGGGGAGGAGTTGTTGCTGGTGGTGGCGGTGGCGGTGCAGGAGGAGGCGTCTCTGGACCCGGGGGTGTCGGCTCTGGAGGTGGCGAGGGATCCGGGGGTGGGTTTGTCGGCACCCCTTGATAAATGAGAGCACACACTGTCGGGAATAAATGTGGCACGCCCGGTACTACACCCGGTCCACGCCAGTCGTCCAATTTGCCTTTGTGTAACCCTTTGTGTAATAACGCTCCATGTACCCATGTTTGCGTGGTGGAATGTGTAAGAATAAAGTAAAATAAAATAAACTACGTGTTGAACTCTTCCATCTTGTTGAACGCATGACATGAATCCACTAACGAGGCCGAGCAGGCATCCCTTGGACAGTTTGTCAGAATGTGCGGCACATGCGGCGACGACCTATGGTGTGGCTTTCCAGCATGTCAGATGCCCTCCGCCTCAAGTGGGACCATACTCCCGCCAGCCGTAGTCGGAGAGACTGTTGTTCATGCGTGAGAAGCGGGGATATGTCGATGTGGCTCCCCGTCGAAGAACACAAGGCTCCTCGCACTAGGTGAGGGTGTGAGGGGGTCATGCAGGGGCGCGGTCATTTGAGGGGCGTAGATTACACCCTCGGACTCTGATTCCAGAGCGCAATACCATTTCAAAAAGTTCTCTCAGGCCTCCTCGCCCTTAGGACGGACCGCCTCCATTGGTCCACCAGTTTGTGGGTCAAAATCCTTTGTTTCTAGGGTCAAAAATGGACCAGAAGTTTCCCCTCCCCCAAGATGCTGCCTTCTCCAGACGCGCCACTATCATCGACTGACGAGGTGTCTCTGTGGACGCGGCATTGAGACGTCTGGTCGGCCCACAGCCACACGGGCTCCCACCAGTCGTACTTGGGCTCTTGGAAATGGAGTCGCGGTTATGACGCTTCCCTCGATTCAATTTGGCTTAAAATTTAGATAGACTGAGGTCTGCGCCCGGTTCTGCCGCACAAAATCAGACGAGGTAATTGACGTCCACATGCTCCTGCTTGGTGCAGTCGCGGGAACCATGGGAGCGACTCATTTGCATGGCAGATGCGTAAAGTTTTGTTTACGAGATGATGCATACAGCGGAAATAGACAACTTATCTGGTGCGATAGGTCCATGTGGCCTGTAAATAATAACGCGGGTTACTGATCCGAGGCGAGAAAAGAAATTGCATGTGTCCGCGTGCTTCGTATAAGGAGTACTGCAAAGCGGGGATAGGAAAAAGGAACTGCTCCCCCAGTTTACGAACCGTAAATTCTGGACCCCAGGCACCCGAGGATCACGGTTGTCCGGGAATCCGTTGGGTAGAATGGCTCATGCAAGCCACATCCTCCTACACCGCCACCACGCTCTCCCTACAACCGTGTCGAGGAAGGGTCGTGCGGCGGAAGAGTATATGAATTGAGAGCGTCATGGCACATTTCCTCCTTCTCGAGAAAAATGACCTGGAAAGCATCCCGCGCCTGATGTTGATAGGCCGACGGATGGTCAAAAGTCAACCCTTGATATAAAACTTTATCTTCTCCCCATCACGATGCAGACATCGAGTCTTCAACTGTGCCGAAAGTCAACCTCGGTGATGTTGGCAAGCCCATGCCTGATAGACGCACCTTTCGAGCCTATGTGGACTTTCGACCGACGCGTGCCTTTCAAATTAAAAATTCCCACATTAGACGTTAAAATAAAGAAAACCTTGATTTTTCAAACGCGAGAAAGGGACTTGATGGGGAAGTTGAAGAAACGTGGGAAAGTGACGTGACGGAGAAGTACAAACCGAATATCAAATCATCTTGATGGGCCCACCGTTTTCAATAAGAAAAGCCATTCATACCGTCACTTTCTAGTGAGGAATATGATAATAGCACAGAAAGTCCGCTCCTCCTGAAGCTGGCCCTATAAGTACCCATGCCTCTGCTAGAATCCTAACCATCAACAGCTCCCGCTTCAACCTCAAAAACAATCACATTCACCGTCCTAAAAGCATCCCAACGACATGGCTAAGGTTGTAGCAGTCCTCCTTGGGCTCCTTGTTTGTATCAGCACCGCGCATGCCGCCAGGATGTCAACCCTGGTGGCCGGAGGAGGGGGAGGCGGAGGAGGAAGCGGTGGAGGAACCAACGGCGGATCCGGATTTGGAGCTGGGTTCGGAACCGGAGGTGGATACGCGGGAGGAGCCTTCGGCGGGATAGGAGGGGCTGGAGGTGGGGCCGGAGGGGGAGGAGGTGCTAATGGGGGCTTTGGATCAGGTTCCGGTTCAGGAACCGGCGGTGCAGGTTATGGTGGGTCGTGGGGAGGAGTCGTCGCTGGTGGTGGCGGTGGCGGTGCAGGAGGAGGTGTCTCCGGACCCGGGGGCGTCGGCTTTGGAGGTGGCGACGGATCTGGGGGTGGGTTTGTGGGCACCCCTTGATAAATGAGAGCACACACTGTCGTGAATAAATGTGGCATGCCCGGTACTACACCCAGTCCATGCCAGTCGTCCAATTCGCCTTTGTGTAACCCCTTTGTGTAATAACGCTCCATGTACCCATGCTTGCATGGTGGAATGTATAAGAATAAAGTGAAATAAAATAAACTACGTGTTGAACTCTTCCATCTTGTTGAACGCACGACATGAATCTGCGCACGAGGCCGAGAATGCATCCCTTGGACAGTTTGTCAAAATGTGCGGCACCTGCGATGACGACCTATGGTGTGGCTTTCCAGCATGTCGGACGCCCTCCGCCTCAAGTGGGACCATACTCCCGCCATCCGTAGTGGGAGAGACTGTTGTGCGTGCGTGAGAAGCGGGGATATGTCGGTGTGGCTCCCCGTCGAAGAACACAAGGCTCCTCGCACTGGGTGAGGGTGTGAGGGGGTCATGCAGGCGCGCCAGTCGTTTGAGGGGCATAGATTTCACCCCCGAACTCTGATTCCAGAGTGCAATACCATTTCGAAAAGCTCTCTTAGGCCTCCTCGCCCTTAGTATGGACCTCCTCCATTGGTCCACCGATTTTTGGGCCAAAACCCTTTGTTTCGGGGGTCAAAAATGGCCCGGAAGTTTCCCCTCCCCCAAGACCCAACCTTCTCCAGACTCACAACTGGTATCGACTGACGAGGTGATTCCGTGGACGCGGCATTGAGACGTCTGGTCGTCCCACGGCCACACAGGCTCCCACCGGTCATACTTTAGCTCCTGGAAATGGAACCACGGTTATGACGCTTCCCTCAATTCAATTTGGCTTAAATTTTGGATAGACTGAGGTCTGCGCCCGGTTCTACCGTACAAAATCAGATGAAGTAATTGATTTCCACATGCTCCTGCTCAGTGCAGCCGCAGGAACCACGGGAGCGACTCATTTGCACGGCGGATACGTAAAGTTTTGTTTATGAGATAATGCATACATCAGAAATAGAAAAGCTATCGGGTGTGGTAGGTCGATGCACCATGTAAATAACGATGCGGGTTACTGATTCGAGGCGAGAAAAGAAATAGCATGTGTCCGCGCACTTCGCGTCAAGAGTACAGCAAAGCGGGGGTAGGAAAAAGGAACGGCTCCCCTTGGTTTACGAACCGTAAATTCTGGACCCCAGGTGCCCGAGGATCGCGGTTGTCCGGGGATCCCTCGGGTAGGATGGGTCATGCAAGCCACATCTTCCTACACCGCCACCGCGCTCTCCCCACAACTGTGTTGAGGAAGGGTCGTGTGGCGGAAGAGTATATGAGACGAGAGAGTCGTGGCACATTTCCTCCTTCCTGAGGCAAAATGACCTGGAAAGCATTCTGCGCCTGATGTTGATAGGTCGACGTACGGTCAAAAGTCAACCCCTGATATAAAATTTTATCTTCTCCCCATCACGGTGCAGACATCGAGTCATCAACCACGCTGAAAGTCAACCTCAGTGATGGAGGCAAGCCCATGCCTGATAGACGCACCTTTCAAGCATGTGTGGACTTTCGACCGACGCGCACCTCTCAGTTTAAAAATTCCCACATGAGACGTTAAAATAAAGAAAACCTCGATTTCTCAAACATGGGAAAGGGACTTGATGGGGAAGTTAAAGAAATGTGGGAAAGTGACGTGACGGAGAAGTACAAACCGAATATCAAATCGTCTGGCTGGGTCCACCCTTTTCAATAAGAAAATCCATTCATACCGTCACTTTCTAGTGAGGAATATGATAATAGCACAGAAAGTCCGCTCCTCCTAAAGCTGGCCCTATAAGTACCCATGCCTCTGCTAGAAGCCTAACCATCAACAGCTCCCGCTTCCACCTCAAAAACACTCACATTCACCATCCCAAAAGCATCCCAACGACATGGCTAAGGTTGTAGCAGTCCTCCTTGGGCTCCTTGTTTGTATCAGCACCGCGCATGCCGCCAGGATGTCAAACCTGGTGGCCGGAGGAGGGGGAGGCGGAGGAGGAAGCGGTGGAGGAACCAACGGCGGATCCGGATCTGGAGCTGGGTTCGGAACCGGAGGTGGATACGCGGGAGGAGCCTTTGGCGGGATAGGAGGGGCTGGAGGTGGGGCCGGAGGGGGAGGAGGTGCTAATGGGGGCTTCGGATCAGGTTCTGGTTCAGGATCTGGCGGTGCGGGTTATAGCGGGCCGTGGGGAGGAGTCGTTGCTGGTGGTGGCGGTGGCGGTGCAGGAGGAGGTGTCTCCGGACCCGGGGGCGTCGGCTTTGGAGGGGGCGAGGGATTCGGGAGTGGGTTTGTCGGCACCCCTTGATAAATGAGAGCACACACTACCGGGAATAAATGTGGCACGCCCGGTACTACACCCGGTCCACGCCAGTCGTCCAATTCACCTTTGTGTAACCCCTTTGTGTAATAACGCTCCATGTACCCATGCTTGTGTGGTGGAATGTATAAGAATAAAGTGAAATAAAATAAACTATGTGTTGAACTCTTCCATCTTGTTGAACTCACGACATGAATCCGCGCACAAGGCTGAGCATGCATCCCTTAGACAGTTTGTCGAAATGTGTGGCACCTACAGCTTCTAGTATGTCAGACGCCCTCCACCTCAAGTGGGACCATACTCCCGCCATCCGTAGTGGGAGGGATTGTTGTGCGTGCGTGAGAAGCGGGGATATGTCGGTGTGGCTCCTGACGAAGAACACAAGGCCCCTTGCACTGGGTGAGGGTGTGAGGGGGTCAAGCAGGCGCGTCGGTCGTTTGAGGGGCGTAGATTACACCCTCAGACTCTGATTCCAGAGTGCAATACCATTTCAAAAATCTCTCTCAGGCCTCCTCGCCCTTAGTATGGGCCGCCTCCATTGGTTCACCGGTTTGTGGGCCAAAATCCTTTGTTTTGGGGGTCAAAATGGCCTGGAAGTTCCCTTCCCCCAAGACCCTACCTTCTACTGACGTGCCACTGTCATTGACTGACGAGGCATCTCCGTGGACGCGGCATTGAGACGTCTGGTCGGCCCACGGACACACAGGATCCCACCGGTCATACTTGGGCTCCCAGAAATGGAGTTGTGGTTATGACGCTTCCCTTGATTCAATTTGGCTTAAATTTTGGATAGACTGAGGTCTGCGCCCGGTTCTGCCGCACAAAATCAGACTGGGTAATTGACGTCCACATGCTCCCGCTTGATGCAGCCGCGGGAACCACGAGAGCGACTCATTTGCACGGCAGACTCGTAAAGTTTTGTTTACGAGATGATGCATACATCGGAAATAGACAAGCTATCGGGTGCGGTAGGTCCATGCGGCCTGTAAATAACAACGTGGGTTACAAATCTGAGGCGAGAAATGAAACTGCATGTTATGGCGGACCGTGGGGAGGAGTTGTTGCTGGTGGTGGCGGTGGCGGTGCAGGAGGAGGCGTCTCCGGACCCGGGGGTGTCGGCTCTGGAGGTGGCGAGGGATCCGGGGGTGGGTTTGTCGGCACCCCTTGATAAATGAGAGCACACACTGTCGGGAATAAATGTGGCACGCCCGGTACTACACCCGGTCCACGCCAGTCGTCCAATTTGCCTTTGTGTAACCCTTTGTGTAATAACGCTCCATGTACCCATGTTTGCGTGGTGGAATGTGTAAGAATAAAGTAAAATAAAATAAACTACGTGTTGAACTCTTCCATCTTGTTGAACGCATGACATGAATCCACTAACGAGGCCGAGCAGGCATCCCTTGGACAGTTTGTCAGAATGTGCGGCACATGCGGCGACGACCTATGGTGTGGCTTTCCAGCATGTCGGATGCCCTCCGCCTCAAGTGGGACCATACTCCCGCCAGCCGTAGTCGGAGAGACTGTTGTTCATGCGTGAGAAGCGGGGATATGTCGATGTGGCTCCCCGTCGAAGAACACAAGGCTCCTCGCAC
The DNA here is from genome assembly GCA_963693085.1 of Alisma plantago-aquatica. Classification (NCBI taxonomy): domain Eukaryota; kingdom Viridiplantae; phylum Streptophyta; class Magnoliopsida; order Alismatales; family Alismataceae; genus Alisma; species Alisma plantago-aquatica. The sequence goes on from OY856409.1 coordinate 1,286,608,432, forward strand.
TAGGTGAGGGTGTGAGGGAGTCATGCAGGGGCGCGGTCATTTGAGGGGCATAGATTATACCCTCGGACTCTGATTCCAGAGCGCAATACCATTTCAAAAAGTTCTCTCAGGCCTCCTCGCCCTTAGGACGGACCGCCTCCATTGGTCCACCAGTTTGTGGGTCAAAATCCTTTGTTTCTAGGGTCAAAAATGGACCAGAAGTTTCCCCTCCCCCAAGATGCTGCCTTCTCCAGACGCGCCACTATCATCGAATGACGAGGTGTCTCTGTGGACGCGGCATTGAGACGTCTGGTCGGCCCACAGCCACACGGGCTCCCACCAGTCGTACTTGGGCTCTTGGAAATGGAGTCGCGGTTATGACACTTCCCTCGATTCAATTTGGCTTAAAATTTAGATAGACTGAGGTCTGCGCCCGGTTCTGCCGCACAAAATCAGACGAGGTAATTGACGTCCACATGCTCCTGCTTGGTGCAGTCGCGGGAACCATGGGAGCGACTCATTTGCACGGCGGATGCGTAAAGTTTTGTTTACGATATGATGCATACATCGGAAATAGACAAGTTATCTGGTGCGGTAGGTCCATGTGGCCTGTAAATAATAACGCGGGTTACTGATCCGAGGCGAGAAAAGAAATTGCATGTGTCCGCGTACTTCGTATAAGGAGTACTGCAAAGCGGGGATAGGAAAAAGGAACTGCTCCCCCAGTTTACGAACCGTAAATTCTGGACCCCAGGCACCCGAGGATCACGGTTGTCTGGGAATCCGTTGGGTAGAATGGCTCATGCAAGCCACATCCTCCTACACCGCCACCACGCTCTCCCTACAACCGTGTCGAGGAAGGGTCGTGCGGCGGAAGAGTATATGAATTGAGAGCGTCATGGCACATTTCCTCCTTCTCGAGAAAAATGACCTGGAAAGCATCCCGCGCCTGATGTTGATAGGCTGATGGATGGTCAAAAGTCAACCCCTGATATAAAACTTTATCTTCTCCCCATCACGATGCAGACATCGAGTCTTCAACTGTGCCGAAAGTCAACCTCGGTGATGTTGGCAAGCCCATGCCTGATAGACGCACCTTTCGAGCCTATGTGGACTTTCGACCGACGCGTGCCTTTCAAATTAAAAATTCCCACATGAGACGTTAAAATAAAGAAAACCTTGATTTTTCAAACGCGAGAAAGGGACTTGATGGGGAAGTTGAAGAAACGTGGGAAAGTGACGTGACGGAGAAGTACAAACCGAATATCAAATCATCGTGATGGGCCCACCGTTTTCAATAAGAAAAGCCATTCATACCGTCACTTTCTAGTGAGGAATATGATAATAGCACAGAAAGTCCGCTCCTCCTGAAGTTGGCCCTATAAGTACCCATGCCTCTGCTAGAATCCTAACCATCAACAGCTCCCACTTCAACCTCAAAAACAATCACATTCACCGTCCTAAAAGCATCCCAACGACATGGATAAGGTTGTAGCAGTCCTCCTTGGGCTCCTTGTTTGTATCAGCACCGCGCATGCCGCCAGGATGTCAACCCTGGTGGCCGGAGGAAGGGGAGGCGGAGGAGGAAGCGGTGGAGGAACCAACGGCGGATCCGGATTTGGAGCTGGGTTCGGAACCGGAGGTGGATACGCGGGAGGAGCCTTCGGCGGGATAGGAGGGGCTGGAGGTGGGGCCGGAGGGGGAGGAGGTGCTAATGGGGGCTTTGGATCAGGTTCCGGTTCAGGAACCGGCAGTGCAGGTTATGGTGGGTCGTGGGGAGGAGTCGTCACTGGTGGTGGCGGTGGCGGTGCAGGAGGAGGTGTCTCCGGACCCGGGGGCGTCGGCTTTGGAGGTGGCGAGGGATCTGGGGGTGGGTTTGTGGGCACCCCTTGATAAATGAGAGCACACACTGTCGTGAATGAATGTGGCACGCCCGGTACTACACCCAGTCCACGCCAGTCGTCCAATTCGCCTTTGTGTAACCCCTTTGTGTAATAACGCTCCATGTACCCATGCTTGCATGGTGGAATGTATAAGAATAAAGTGAAATAAAATAAACTACGTGTTGAACTCTTCCATCTTGTTGAACGCACGACATGAATCTGCGCACGAGGTCGAGCATGCATCCCTTAGACAGTTTGTCAAAATGTGCGGCACCTGCGACGACGACCTATGGTGTGGCTTTCCAGCATGTCGGACGCCCTCCGCCTCAAGTGGGACCATACTCCCGCCATCCGTAGTGGGAGAGACTGTTGTGCGTGCGTGAGAAGTGGGGATATGTCGGTGTGGCTCCCCGTCGAAGAACACAAGGCTCCTCGCACTGGGTGAGGGTGTGAGGGGGTCATGCAGGCGCGCCAGTCGTTTGAGGGGCATAGATTTCACCCCCGGACTCTGATTCCAGAGCGCAATACCATTTCGAAAAGCTCTCTTAGGCCTCCTCGCCCTTAGTATGGACCTCCTCCATTGGTCCACCGGTTTGTGGGCCAAAACCCTTTGTTTCGGGGGTCAAAAATGGCCCGGAAGTTTCCCCTCCCCCAAGACCCAACCTTCTCCAGACTCGCAACTGGTATCAACTGACGAGGTGATTCCGTGGACGCGGCATTGAGACGTCTGGTCGTCCCACGGCCACACAGGCTCCCACCGGTCGTACTTTAGCTCCTGGAAATGGAACCACGGTTATGACGCTTCCCTCAATTCAATTTGGCTTAAATTTTGGATAGACTGAGGTCTGCGCCCGGTTCTACCGTACAAAATCAGATGAAGTAATTGATGTCCACATGCTCCTGCTCGGTGCAGCCGCAGGAACCACGGGAGCGAATCATTTGCACGACGGATGCGTAAAGTTTTGTTTATGAGATAATTCATACATCAGAAATAGAAAAGCTATCGGGTGCGGTAGGTCGATGCACCATGTAAATAACGACGCGGGTTACTGATTCGAGGCGAGAAAAGAAACAGCATGTGTCCGCGCACTTCGCGTCAAGAGTACAGCAAAGCGGGGGTAGGAAAAAGGAACGGCTCCCCTTGGTTTACGAACCGTAAATTCTGGACCCCAGGTGCCCGAGGATCGCGGTTGTCCGGGGATCCCTCGGGTAGGATGGGTCATGCAAGCCACATCTTCCTACACCGCCACCGCGCTCTCCCCACAACTGTGTTGAGGAAGGGTCGTGTGGCGGAAGAGTATATGAGACGAGAGAGTCGTGGCACATTTCCTCCTTCCTGAGGCAAAATGACCTGGAAAGCATTCTGCGCCTGATGTTGATAGGTCGACGTACGGTCGAAAGTCAACCCCTGATATAAAATTTTATCTCCTCCCCATCACGGTGCAGACATCGAGTCATCAACCACGCTGAAAGTCAACCTCAGTGATGGAGGCAAGCCCATGCCAGATATACGCACCTTTCAAGCATGTGTGGACTTTCGACCGACGCGCACCTCTCAGATTAAAAATTCCCACATGAGACGTTAAAATAAAGAAAACCTCGATTTCTCAAACATGGGAAAGGGACTTGATGGGGAAGTTAAAGAAATGTGGGAAAGCGACGTGACGGAGAAGTACAAACCGAATATCAAATCGTCTGGCTGGGTCCACCCTTTTCAATAAGAAAATCCAGTCATACCGTCACTTTCTAGTGAGGAATATGATAATAGCACAGAAAGTCCGCTCCTCCTGAAGCTGGCCCTATAAGTACCCATGCCTCTGCTAGAAGCCTAACCATCAACAGCTCCCGCTTCCACCTCAAAAACAATCACATTCACCATCCCAAAAGCATCCCAACGACATGGCTAAGGTTGTAGCAGTCCTCCTTGGGCTCCTTGTTTGTATCAGCACCGCGCATGCCGCCAGGATGTCAACCCTGGTGGCCGGAGGAGGGGGAGGCGGAGGAGGAAGCGGTGGAGGAACCAACGGCGGATCCGGATCTGGAGCTGGGTTCGGAATCGGAGGTGGATACGCGGGAGGAGCCTTTGGCGGGATAGGAGGGGCTGGAGGTGGGGCCGGAGGGGGAGGAGGTGCTAATGGGGGCTTCGGATCAGGTTCTGGTTCAGGATCTGGCGGTGCGGGTTATAGCGGGCCGTGGGGAGGAGTCGTTGCTGGTGGTGGCGGTGGCGGTGCAGGAGGAGGTGTCTCCGGACCCGGGGGCGTCGGCTTTGGAGGGGGCGAGGGATTCGGGGGTGGGTTTGTCGGTACCCCTTGATAAATGAGAGCACACACTACCGGGAATAAATGTGGCACGCCCGATACTACACCCGGTCCACGCCAGTCGTCCAATTCGCCTTTGTGTAACCCCTTTGTGTAATAACGCTCCATGTACCCATGCTTGTGTGGTGGAATGTATAAGAATAAAGTGAAATAAAATAAACTATGTGTTGAACTCTTCCATCTTGTTGAACTCACGACATGAATCCGCGCACAAGGCTGAGCATGCATCCCTTAGACAGTTTGTCGAAATGTGTGGCACCTACAGCTTCTAGTATGTCAGACGCCCTCCACCTCAAGTGGGACCATACTCCCGCCATCCGTAGTGGGAGGGATTGTTGTGCGTGCGTGAGAAGCGGGGATATGTCGGTGTGGCTCCCGACGAAGAACACAAGGCCCCTTGCACTGGGTGAGGGTGTGAGGGGGTCAAGCAGGCGCGTCGGTCATTTGAGGGGCGTAGATTACACCCTCAGACTCTGATTCCAGAGTGCAATACCATTTCGAAAAGCTCTCTCAGGCCTCCTCGCCCTTAGTATGGACCGCCTCCATTGGTCCACCAGTTTGTGGGCCAAAATCCTTTGTTTTGGGGGTCAAAAATGGCCTGGAAGTTCCCCTCCCCCAAGACCCTACCTTCTACAGACGTGCCACTGTCATTGACTGACGAGGCATCTCCGTGGACGCGGCATTGAGACGTCTGGTCGGCCCACGGACACACAGGCTCCCACCGGTCATACTTGGGCTCCCAGAAATGGAGTTGTGGTTATGACGCTTCCCTTGATTCAATTTGGCTTAAATTTTGGATAGACTGAGGTCTGCGCCCGGTTCTGCCACACAAAATCAGACTGGGTAATTGACGTCCACATGCTCCCACTCGATGCAGCCGCGGGAACCACGAGAGCGACTCATTTGCACGGCAGACTCATAAAGTTTTGTTTACGAGATGATGCATACATCAGAAATAGACAAGCTATCGGGTGCGGTAGGTCCATGCGGCCTGTAAATAACAATGTGGGTTACAAAATCTGAGGCGAGAAATGAAACTGCATGTGTCTGCGCGCTTCGCGTCAGGAGTACTGCAAAGCGGGGGTAGGAAAAAGGAACTTCTCCCCCTGGTTTACGAACCGTAAATTCTGGACCCCAGGCGCCCGAGGATCGCGTTTGTCCGGGGATCCGTCGGGTAGGATGGGTCATGAAAGCCACATCCTCCTACACCACCACCGCCCTCTCCCCGCAATCGTGTCAAGGAAGGGTCATGCGGCGAAAGAGTATATGAGACGAGAGCGTCGTGGCACATTTCCTCTTTCCTGAGACAAAATGACATGGAAAACATCCCACGCCTGATGTTGATAGGCCGACGGATGGTCGAAAGTCAACCCCCGATATAAAACTTTATCTTCTCCCCATCACGGTGTAGACATCGAGTCCTCAACCGCGCTAAAAGTCAACCTTGGTGATGGAGGCAAGCCCATGCCTGATAGACGCACCTTTCAAACGTGTGTGGACTTTCGACCGACGCGCGCCTTTCAGATTAAAAATTCCCACATGAGACGTTAAAATAAATAAAACCTTGATTTCTCAAACGCGGGAAAGGGACTTGATGGGGAAGTTGAAGAAATGTGGGAAAGCGACGTGACGGAGAAGTACAAACCGAATATCAAATCGTCAGGCTGGGCCCACCCTTTTCAATAAGAAAAGCCATTCATACCATCACTTTCTAGTGAGGAATATGATAATAGCATAAAAAGTCCACTCCTCCTGAAGCTGGCCATATAAGTACCCATGCCTCTGCTAGAACCCTAACTATCAACAGCTCCCGCTTCCGCCTCAAAAACACTCACATTCACCGTTCCAAAAGCATCCCAACGACATGGCTAAGGTTGTAGCAGTCCTCCTTGGGCTCCTTGTTTGTATCAGCACCGTGCATGCCGCCAGGATGTCAACCCTGGAGGCCGGAGGAGGGGGAGGCGGAGGAGGAAGCGGTGGAGGAACCAACGGAGGATCCGGATTTGGAGCTGGGTTCGGAACCGGAGGTGGATACGCGGGAGGAGCCTTCGGCGGGATAGGAGGGGTTGGAGGTGGGGCTGGAGGGGGAGTAGGTGCTAATGGGGGCTTCGGATCAGGTTCCGGTTCAGGATCCGGCAGTGCGGGTTATGGCGGGCCGTGGGGAGGAGTCGTCGCTGGTGGTGGCGGTGGCGGTGGCGGTGTAGGAGGAGGCGTCTCCGGACCCGGGGGAGTCGGCTTTGGAGGTGGTGAGGGATCTGGGGGTGGGTTTGTCGGCACCCCTTGATAAATGAGAGCACACACTACCGTGAATAAATGTGGCACACCCGGTACTACACCCGGTCCACGCCAGTCGTCCAATTCTCCTTTGTGTAACCCCTTTGTGTAATAACGCTCCATGTACCTGTGCTTGCGTGGTGGAATGTATAAGAATAAAGTGAAATAAAATAAACGTGTTGAACTCTTCCATCTTGTTGAACGTACGACATGAATCCACGCATGAGGCTGAGTAGGCATCCCTTGGACAATTTGTCGGAATGTGCAGATCCTGCGACGACGACCTATGTTGTGGCTTTCCAGCATGTCGGACACCGTCCGCCTCAAGTGGAACCATACTCCCGCCATTCGTAGTGGGAGAGATTGTTGTGCGTGCATGAGAAGCGGGGATATGTCGGCGTGGCTCCCCGTCGAAGAACACAAGGCTTCTCGCACTGGGTGAGGGTGTGAAGGGGTCATGCAAGCACGCCGGTCATGTGAGGGGCGTAGATTTCACCCCTGGACTCCAATTCCAGAGCGCAATCCCATTTTGGAAAGCTCTCTGAGGCCTCCTCTCCCTTTGGACGGACTGCCTTCATCGGTCCATCGGTCTGTGGGCCAAAATCCTTTGTTTCATGGTCAAAAATGGCCCGAAAGTTTCCCCTCCCCCAAGACCCCGCCTTCTCCATATGCGCCACTGTCAGCGACTGACGAGGCGTCTCTGTGGACGCAACATTGAGACGTCCTGTCGACCCATGGCCACACGGGCTCCCACCGGTCATACTTGGGCTCCTGAAAATGGGATCACGGTTATGACTCCATCGATTCAATTTGGCTTAAAATTTGGATAGACCAAGGTCTGTGCCCGATTCTGCCGCACAAAATCAGACGGGGTAATTGACGTCGACATGCTCCCGCTTGGTGCAATCGCGTGAACCACAGGAGCGACTCATTTGCACGACGGACGCGCAAAGTTTTGCTTACGAGACGATGCATAAAGCGGAAAGAGACACGTTATCGAGTGTGGTAGGTCCATGCAGCCTGCGAAAAATGACGCGGGTTACTGATCTGAGACGAGAAAAGAAATTGCATGTGTCCACGCACTTCACGTCAGGAGTACCGCAAAGCGGGGGTAGGAAAAAGGAACTGCTCCCCCTGGTTTATCAACTGTAAATTCTAGACCCCAGGCGCCCGAGGATCGCGGTTGTCTGAGAATCCGTCGGGTAGGATGGGTCGTGCAAGCCACATGCTCCTACACCACCGACGTGCTTTTCTCGCAACCGTGTCGAGGAAGGGTCGTGCGGCAGAAGAGTATATGAGACGAGAGTGTCATGGCACATTTCCTCCTCCTTCCCGAGGCAAAATGACCTGGAAAGCATCCCGCGCCTGATGTTGATAGACCGACAAACGGTTGAAAGTTAACCCCCGACACAAAACTTTATCTTCTCCCCATCACGGTGCGGACATCGAGTCCTCAACTGTGCCGAAAGTCAACCTCTGTGATGGAGGCAAGCCCATGCCTGATAGACGCACCTTTTGAGCCTATGTGGACTTTTGACCGACGTGCGCCTTTCAGATAAAAAATCCCCACATGAGACGTTAAAATAACAAACACCTCGATTTCTCAAACGCGGGAAAGGGACTTGATGGAGTCAAGTCACTGTATTTATTGGCAAAAGATAGACATTGATCCACTTTAGATCATAATTCAGTCCAAATTCAATTGGGGCCTTATTGTTGACTTCTTGGAAACATTCTCACAAATCACATGTATTGTGTCAGTTTGGAATATTCTTTTCCTTGGAGCTTATATAGACTAGCCATAACTTCAACTAGATATCAACAACACTTTTCTCCATGGCCATCTTGAAGGGGTCTACATACGCAAACCCCAAAATTCATTAGTAAGGGGGAGTCTTCCAATATTAGTAAGCTCAAACAATCTATATATGGTCTAAAGCAATCACTCAAATCACAATTCAACAAATTAAACAGTGTCCTTGACACCTTACGTTTCTCTAGGCCATCCAGTGATCACAATCCTTTTTCTTCAATATAGCCTCTGAAGTTATCATCCTAGTAGTGTATGTGGATGACATTGTCATCATCTGTAGTCATACAGCTAGGATCTCAACATGGATAGATTCCCTTAAGTCATATTTACATACCAAGGACCTTGGGCAGCAGTGGTACTTCTTGGGCATCAAAGTTCTTAGATCCACCAATGGTGTCTCTCTCCCTACACATATGTCCTTAACCTCCTAGTGATACAAGAATGTTCAACTTCAAACCAATAAATTCTCCAATGGACTACCATAGAAAGGTTGTCTCCAAGCAGGAGCCCCTTGTTATGTTGAGATATATTAATGGACAATTGGAAAACACATCTACCTAACAATCACTCAACTAGATATCTCCATGGCTATTGGAGAAGGTAAGGCAACACATAGACAAACCACTAGTGTGTCACTCGATAAGGGTTCAAAGAACTTTATGCTACCTTAAGAGTGGACCACAAAGAGAGCTCTTCTATAAGAACTCTAGAACAAAGACATCATCTTGACCTACTTTGTATATGTTAAATGGGTTGTACATATGAGTGATTGATTTCACGATCTACCTTTGGACTATGTGTTTTCTAAAAAGATCATCCTTCCTATAAGATAGAAAAGCAACAAGCAATTGATTGTTGCACGAACTAAAAACTAAACCAGAATACATGTAACAATTGTTTCTCAAGCATTCCTACTAAAATATCAACCACTTTTGAATGTTTCAATTGTGAATCAATTTGTATTGCATATGATCCTCTCTTTCGTGAAAGCATTAAGCATACTGATATTGACTTCCATTTTGTTTGAGATATGATCTGTACAAAAAAGATCAACACAATGTGTAAACAATGGCGAGCGAGCAGATAGTTGATATCTTCCCCAACCTCTTCCTTCCTTTCACCAATTATATATGTCACAAGCTGAGAATACACAATGTGTACTCTCCATCTTAAGGGGGGCATAGTAATAAATGGCCCTCGTGTTTATGATATATCATTCTCTCTTATATATAGGATCTCATCTAATATAACTCTTTACTATTCTGCAAAAATTATGTAACAACTATTGGTGAGAGAATAACAATTAACTCTGAGCAACACTAAGCCAATGTAGTCAAAACCAAAATAGCTTAAACCATCAACGCAACCGATTAAACCAAGAATAGGTGAGAGAACATGTTAATGTCACCTTAGACCCTATTTTTTCCCTACAAAAAATCACAATCGATGAACTAATCAGTCAAACTGGTTGAGTAAGGAACAAGTCATGGTTACCTTAAACATGCCAATTTTTCTTCCCCATTTAAATTTGATTTTTGTCACAAAATGTATGCATATGTGGTTTCTAATGACTCCGCTTGTGCCCCCTACATCTTGTGCAAATGTAGTCACCCTAATCATGGGTAAAGGAGAAGAGTTGGCCATAGGTTGATAGCCAACCATAAAAGTTTCACTCTTTTTATGACATGGGTCATTATTGAAAAAAGAAGAATCTGTGCAACATACCCCAACATGGTTGAAATTAAGGTTTAGATGACAATGACAATGGTGAGATGTGGTTTGTAGTCTGGTATATATGCATAATAGTACCGCCAACTCGCCATTATAAGGAAATTGAAATTTTCATATCGAATAAAGCTTGTTAAATTAACCACATTTACAAAATTTTATATAGTAAATTTATCACGTTCTTTGTATCTTCTAGCTCATTAGTGTAGTTTGGGACTTGAAAAAAAGGATGGTCTTTGTTCAAATTCTATTTTTTTCTTTTTACCATATTCTCAACTCCCAAAAATATATGTAATGTTATTGATGATGTCAACAGTCAAGCCAATCAGAGCACTAGTTGACCAACTAACTAGGAACAAATGGGCGGACTTGTTATCCCATTGATTTGGTCTTTGACAACCTTGACTAAACTAAAATTTTAGAAAAAGAATGCATCTAGTTGCATTAGAGGCTCAAAAGTTTATTCTTAATAAAGAATTTTATAATCTAAAATTGCACACCTTAACCTCACTACCTTGAGGTGATTAATATTATTGATGATGTCAACAATCAAGCCGGTCAGAGCAGTGGTCGACCAGCTAACTAGGAACCAATAGGCTGACCTGTTATCCCACCTCTCTAGTCTTTGACAACCTTGACTAAACTAAAATTTTAGAAAAAAGAGTGTATCTTTTTTTTTATATATCTGGTTACATTAGAGGCTCAAAAGTTTGTGCTTAATAAAAGATTTTATAATCAAAAATTTCACACCTCGACGTCACTACCTTGAGGTGAGCATCAAACATATTGAAGCCGCAATAAGCCTAAAGGACTGTCCCGCCTCAAGCTGTTTTGTTCAATAATGGTCTCAGGCTTTACTAAGCATTAGAGGAATCATTGTCACACGTAGTTATAAGCTTAAATATATAACCAAGGTTAAACACCTGAAAACTAAGAAGCCTCCAATAATATCACCTTCAACTAACATATCGACTTGCTGAATGAGAAACTGCTAAGTAACACTAAATACCCGAAGAAAAATTTCCCTACGGAAATGATTGGAAAAACTAAGAACTTATTTTATTTCATAATTCATACAATTAGGAATCACTCCAATAGCGAAAATCTATAGTGGTAGTCTATCCTAAGATGCCAGGATAGGGTAAGCCTATTATCCTCGTACTCTACTCCAAAAATGTAGACAATAAACAAGGACCGACTTAAGTACACAACCCATCAATACTAATAGGAAGGAATATACAAAATACCAAGCCCCGACGTATATATATATCAATCATATATGAGTTATTCAAGTCAAAACACCTAACGCAATTTCTACACAAGTAGCATAACAGATCTGGATTTCCCATTCCAATAAAGCACTAACTATAAAATGAGATTTAGCTGAAGTTCAATATTACAGCATAAAAGCTTCAACTGAAAGATTAATTATGGTTGTTTAAAACTGCAATAACAGAACTCAATTATGAAACTGCAGCAATTCTATTCACAAGCTAATCTCATCCATACATGGAACCCGTGTATTCTCCTCTGACCAACATGCTTGGTACCTTCAACTATGGTGCCTATTTCAAGTTGCATTTCCACCGTGTCCATTCATCTATACCTCATAGGGAATTCGCACATTGTCTGTAAAGTGAATTATAGCAGCAAAAAAAACACAACAAATGAACTGCTAAATAGATGAGCTGCCTGAAACGTGCAATAACAGAAACTCTGCTGCGATAATGTCAGCGGCTCAATATTCCATCTGATCCTTAAAGCAACGGATCATCAAAGAAGACTTAATGCAGCAGCAAGTGTCAAGTTCACTTGATCCAACATTTCATATGTATCACATCCCTGGTGATGGATTATCTACAACCATTTAGGAACTTACATAAGTTGCAAGAAAACAGCTTGTAACAACATTGAAGATTTGGTGATGACTTCTGGCCCCAATTAGTCAAGTTCAGTTTTTTGTTACTCTTTTTTTTTTTTTGTGGATAGTGAGGAATTTCAGCCCTGTGCAAGGTAATCAGGAGAGAGAACAACCAATTACAATCCGCAAAGGGCTTTTAGTCCCATCCTGTAGTGCCCCAACAGGATTCGCTGAGATTTGATCCCGCAACCTGCGCTTCACAAGCAGCAGGCTTGACCAGCAGAGCTAGCTGGCAAGTGCAGTTTTTTGTTACTCTACCCACTCGGCACCTGGTTGTCAATCAAATGTTTGCATAATCAATCCACAAAAGTTAATGTAGAGGCTCAAATTCATGACGGGCATGTGTTGATTCATAAAGATATATTTCTTGGAAGGTAAACAGTAACTGCCATGAGAAAACGAAATTTAACTATCGAATACTTCATTACGCCTAACTGGCTTAAGCTGTACAAGAAAGAAGTATTCAGTAGATATAAAATGATTTTAAACTCTATTTCTAAGTAACAAGCTCAGGAACCATCCATATGGACTTTCCATAATCTATATCATGGTTTTTTTTCAGTTGCTTATTCATTGAGGTCAAAAGGTGGCTGTGGACAAATTCTCCAAGCATCAACTTAAAGACAAATTGAGCTTAAACTTAGTATTCTGACAAAAAGATGAAAATGGCTGCCTTGTGTATCATCTGCAATATCTATGAAACAAAACCAGTGCATTTTTTATATGACAAATGCCTCGGGAGACCGTTTAGAAACCCATGAAGTGTGACCTAGATGTTGTTGCACAGTTTTCTATTTTGGAATTTTGCTTTCCCTTCTTTTATGATAGCCACAGAAAATAATTAAACCACTTCTTATTAACCCTTTATGTGAAGAAACAGAAAGAGACACTTGCAGACCCAATAATGAGCGTACAAGGTTTTTCATTTTCCAAAGATCTAGAGAATAATTAATAAAATTGGTAAAATGCCTCCACGGGTATCCTCATCACTAAGCTTCTCTTTCCTTTATGCATACCGTAATTGATGAGAGATATTACATTTGACATTCCATCTATGCCTCCTGCTCCCATCCCTAGCTTCAGCTCTCACCCATTTTCTCTCACCCTCCAGCATCAAAAGAGCATTAAAACAGATACATCCACACATGTGCAAGAAGCAGAACTCCACCGGATAGAAACAAATTTAACAAGAAATGGAGGAAATTTCGGAGCACTCTTCATGAAAAAGAAACTGGTGATCATGTGACCTTCATAGATATCAAAGGAGATGATCATAAGGTGATAAACGAAAATGAAAATATATAATGTGAGATATATGCAAGCGGTCTGACCACTAAATATTATACAAAGAGTCTTCAATCACAACTGAGGAAGACAAGGACAATTCTAAAAGGTTCACCCCGGTTCATGCAATTAGCATGGCCAGGGTTAGTGCCAGCAACCGAAAGAAAATGATATCAGACATCAACAAAGGATAACATAGTTGAACTGTAGATGACTCACATCCCATACGTGTGGTGTGACTAAGAGGCAGAATGACAATGTCTGCCAAAGCCTCTTTACTCCAATGAACCCACAAGGGGAAGGAGCTGACTTATAGGAAGATAGGCCACTGAATCACCCAAGGTAACATGGAAGCACAAGCATCAGGGACGAGTTTGGCATGAAATGCCAAGAATTAAAGCAAAGCAGCACAAACCAACTAGAGACAGAGGACAGCTGTATTCCATCTATGAACAAGATCACTGACAGCTCATGATAGCAACACTAGCCACAGTACCACCAAACTTCATCAAAATATCACCTAAAATAAGGAAAGAATGAACAGTTTGGAGCCAATAAGTAGCTTTTCGTATCTTTGAACATCAAAAGGAAGTGATTAGCACATAAATCGGAGGTCATTGCTGACCCTGCAACAGGCAAATCTCATGGTCTTTCTAAATTGTTGTAAATCTGTGGTAACCCTGTATAGAATTGTATATTTGCAGCAGAGAAGACCATACTTGTCACAATGAGAAGCAAGAATGAGCTCAACACATAAAGTCGCATAAACAACTCCATTAAAGTAGATAAGAGTAGTTTGCCACTTTAAACTACAAGTGCATATAGCGGACACAACAAATATGAAGCATGAAACTTAAAAACTTGACAATAATGCATTTGGCGGAAGCCAAACATCATTCCCATAGTTATCGAAACCGAACCGAACCGAACCGAACCGGTCAGTTCAACCGGTTTGAACCGGTAAGTGGCCTGGTTCGAGTGGCCTCCAGACCCGCTATTGAGCCATAACTGTCCAATAACCGGCGAACCGTCCGATCCAACCGAAGAACCGGCAAACCGGTCTGGTTTTACATTACCGGCCGGTCAGCTTCAGTTTCTTCCAAGTATGCCCAGCGTGAGGTAGAAACCCCAACACCCCCACTGTCCCTCGAATGCCCCCCCCAACCCTCCCTTCCTAGTTGCGCAATACGCGACGTCGTCCTAAGGAGAAGGCACCCTCCTTCTCCAACCAGTGCTACCGCCAGTGCCGACTTCCGTCGTCGTCGATAAAGCTTCAGCCGCAGCTGAAAGACCTGGAGCTTCACCGGCCGCTGCTTCCAAGCTTGCGAGCGCCACTACCACCATTGCCAAGGTAAGTTCCCCCTCTTCTATTGTTCTCTATTTTTTTCTTCTTCCCGCCCCTTTCCCTCCCTTATTTCTTCTCTTGAGATCTTCCTCCTCTTCTTCCCTTCACTATTCCGCCTCATGGGGAGTATTTCTCCTCTTTGTGCCCGATTCATGTATGTCTCTCCTTTCCTTCTCTTTTTCTCTTCCTCCTCTTCTTGTGCCCCCTTTGTGTCCCTTCTTTCTTCTATTGTGTTGTTCATTTCTTCCCTTCCCTATTCCACCCCAGAGGGAATATTGCTCCTCCTTTCTCTTTTTGTCTTCCTTCTCTTTCTGTACCCCTTTCCTGCACTTTCTATACTTCTCCCCTACTTTCGATTCTGCTCTTCCTCTTCTTCCATCCCATTTTCTGTCCCACATGGAGTATGGCTCCTAATAGGAGGTTTTCTGTACACATCCAATTTCCTTCTGTTCTCTTTCTCTTTTCCTTCTCTTCTTGTATGTCCTTTGTATTCGTCCTGTCCACTCACACTTCAGTCCTTCTCTCTATTGCTTCTGAATTTATTCTTATTTCATCACCTAATACGTGTCTCTTATCTTCTAATTATCTCTCACCTACACATTGGCGCCGAATTAAAATTGGTGTGCTGCTGCCTGCTGGATTTTGCTGTGTGAATTGTGTTGCTATCTACTGTCAAATCTCTATGTTGATGTGGAATTGTGTGCAACTGCCTACCTAGTACCAATTATCCTCTTTAACTACAATCTACTGCCGAATTGAATTATTATTTTGATAATTACAATTACAAATTCTTCTGCTTACTGATTGTATTGCCATGTAATGTGTTCTAATATTAATTTGCTAAATAGATACGAACACTTGAATATTGGTATCAATATGTGTTATTGAATACTCTTTCTTAATCTTGTTTGTTTGTTGGAGGTTCACTTGATTGATTGATTAGTTTATTATGTTCTTTTGTGCCTTTGCACTTTACTATCATAATAGAGTAATTGAATTATTGTGCACAAGCGTTCTATTATTTGTGTTTCATTTGTATTTTCCATGATGTTCATATATGTTAGGTTATTTAAATTATTAATGACGTCATGATGACATCACCGGTTGAACCAGTGAACCGCAAACCAGAGGCCTCACCTGTTCGCTCACCGGTTTGGTTCTGAAAACTATGATCATTCCATTTCAGCAGAAAGAAGTAAAGAGAACTTCTTTACGAAAAAATTACAACCTAGGAGCATAAGAAGATGAGGTAATCAGTACTTGAGAAAATTGAAAAAACTGGACCAGAAATAAGTAAACTCTGTCAAAAAAAAAGGAAGCTGATGGTGTGAAAAGATTACAGCCATAAATAATATGTGCTACAGTCGATGTCACCATGATGAACAGTTAAGGAACATTGCAACCATATAGCAGTCCTGAATCTCCTGATCATCCCTTATGCATCGATTCCTACTAAAAATCCCAATGCTCTAGAACGCTTTTGAACAGGAAGCTGCTATCAAAAACCAAAGCAGCCACACGTATTCTCTGGAAATATCTGCGTTTATCTTCAAATCTCACAACATTCAATGAATCTCAATATTAAATGTGAATTTGTCCCACACCATATGTTATAGGTGAGTGGCTCCTAATTGTCGAATATTATGAATCATTCAAAGATACAGCATCGTATTGCATATTCCATATTTGTTTCACAAATTATGCCAATAAGTGTTTTATTTCCATTCTACAATCTATCATTTGCTCAACGTAATGCTATTGTCACAACATCACCCTTGCACATATACTAGAAGGTTTTGTTACCTGGTGACCACTTTTTCACCCAACTTACTAGTAGGTCTGTTGCTCTTCTTCTTTTTTTCTTTGTTGACTCTATTTCATTTTCATTCATATCACTCTACTACTTTTTTTCCACCTATTATAATTACTTTCACGGTGGCACCTACTATAATTACTTGTACATGGCAAGCCCAACAAGGTCGGGATCTTTTCTTGGAATCTGTTTTGTATTTTACAATCAATATTATGTTGTTAAAGTCCACAGTTCAAAAGAGGAGTTTCAAAAACTTGATGTGTGTTGCAATGTACAACATGACGCAAGGAAGTGACCTTAGCCTACTCAGTAATCTTGCGATCAATATCCTACTATTAAGTTTATAGAGGGAAAGTATATTGAAGTGTGGTGACATCATGAGGCCAAATATAGAACTATAGATAGACCGGACCTCAAGAGATAAATTTTATAGAATATTCAAGCCTAGTAGCCCTAGTCAAATATACTGTTGATAACCAGAATTATAATCAAGTGAAACTCACTTCCAAAATGAGAATTGAGTTCATGATTTTTTGAAAACCAGGACTAAAGTCCGATCACATAATCCAAAAATAACTCGCTTATGGGCTGGGAAATCGGGTGGGATTCAGGTTTTCCCACATCACTTTTGGAGCATATCCTAGGTTTGTGACAATTCCCAAATAGTCAATCTTTCCATTATTAAATAGTATTGGATATTGGTCTGCTAGGCAGAGCCTTTTAGAGTCCCATGTTGACCATATACGGTCAGCATGGGCTGACCAAAATTGCCTGCTGTATACAGTCCAACTAGACTGTAAAGCGACATTTACAGTTGCCACTATAATCTTTTTCATGGTTACTGTGAATAATAGATAGAACAAGTCGTATTGGCCTTCTGGTTCTTCTCTACATGGTATCAGAGGGAAGAACGATCCTTCTCTAACCCTTCACTCCCATCCTCTCCTTTTCTCATCTCTTGCCGTCATCTCCTCTTTTCCCTCTCCTCCTTTCTCCTTTCCTCTATTGGTCAACAAGAGGGAGGGGAGTGATTCTCTTATAAAGTACACAACTCTTGAGACTTTCCTTTTGTCTAGGGCCTTCGAGCCCAACTTTAGAGGTTTTTCTCCAATACTGATTTACCTACGTATGAAATGAGTGTTTCCACTCCTCTCTACTGCTTCTTTCTGCTACTTACGTCAGGAGCGCATCGGTTTCTCTTATGTTGTTACATCTGCCTTCTTCTCATCATGGCATCTTCTTCAACTGGTTCATAAAATCAAAATCAACGCCTTCAAATAACAACCATGAAACTTGATGGACGGAACTATAACTCTTGGCGTCGTTCACTTGAGATCTATACCATGTCTTAGTGGAATTACGAGCAATGGCGGAGCCAGAATCCAAGAATGAGTGAGGCACAATTTAAGAGATTAATTTATGACTACAATGTTCTTCAATATATGAAAAGAAGAAAATTCAAATGTTCCAAATGCATCAAAATGTAGAAAGTTAAAACCAATCAAGCAATATAATGCACAAAAGACAAAGGAAGAGTATGAAAGATGAGATTAGTAAATTTAAATATTTTAAATTTGGATGGAAACTATAAATACCTTCCGGCTATGGTCATATGAAGATTGGTGCTATGCAACTCTAAAGAACATTGGAAGATGATATGAAAGATTCCTTTATATGTGACCCTGTCACTAGTTCAAATAGATAGCCTCTTCGTGAATAGATGAGCCTCTTAGTTAATATATATGTATAGAACAAAATGTATACTAAAAGAATGTAATCAAAAAAGCAACTCAGTGTGTCATAAAAAAAAAACCAAAGTAGCAGTGAGTTGTCATAAGACAGTGCATCATATAACTCTAACAAAGGATTACCCAATGCCTCAGTTGAGATCTTCATCGCCGGCCACAATCATGTCAAGAGAAACCTAAGGCTCAGCCTGGGTTAAATATTGACTGGGATCCTGGTTCCGCTGGGTATTGGCCAAACGTTTTGCGAGCAACTCCTTGAGGTTGCGCAGTCGCCCCTGATTACGGGCAGCACAAACCGTGTAAATAACTGTACGTTGGGTTTTGACTGCTTCCATTTTCGGTTACTAATCACGCAAACAAAGCAAATGGATATCCCCACGCTGACGGTGATAAACTCAAACCGTAATTAGCACAGCGCAGATTGCCAGCGCCAGAAGCCAATGCTTCAACGAACATACCATGGCACTGCATCTGAATAGATACTATATATTATAGGGGTTATTTTCAATGGTTGGGTGAGGCATGTGCCTCACCTGGACTTAATGTGGCTCCGCCACTGATTACGAGCATCTGACTACAGTTGCCCCTTCTTTGCCAGTTGCCGACAAAGATGATCAAATCCTGCAATGATTGGATTCACAATGATTATATTGTTATGACATGGATCCTAAATAGTACTAAGGCAACAATTAACCAAACACTTCTCAATCAATCATCCATCAGGGAGATGTGGGAGCAACTTTCTCGTATTTATTCTCACAAGCAGAATTCATCAAAGGAGTGAGATATTATATGTAAAAGCTTGACTCAACTTCAGTTGTCCTATGATTTTGATGATTACTTTGCCTCATTCAAGGGAGTTTAGGACAAGATTGAGATATATCATCTGCTAACTACCGACTTGACAACTCTTCAGAAGCAACACCAAGAAGTACGACCTATCTAATTCCTTGTTGGACTTCCAGAATCTTATTCAGGAGTTGTTGGTCAGATACTTGCCAATGATCCGCCAACAGAGCTATATGATGTATACAACTGCCTACGACACCTTCCTAACCAATCTTCTAATATTTCATTTGATTCCTCTGCACTTGATGTAGCTTCTGCCAATGGACATAGTCGAGGCAGAGGTTGAGGTCACACCTGAAGGGGAGTTGGTCGGGATCGTGGCCCCTTTGGTTCTCAACACTATAACTTCTACGGTCGCAACAACCACAACGAGGATAAATGTTGGGCCAAGCATGGTACACTAACATGGGTGAATCAGGTGTCTCCAGATGTAGACAATTCTCCTATACTACTGGCATGATTCACACTGAGGTTGAGTGTCTCCTCAAGGAAAGACATATATCATATATTAACTTATTCTCATTTGAAAGAAATAGATTATTTTTCCTATTTAGGCTCACGATGAACTCTAATTAGTTGTTCTAAGATAATGCATATATTTAGGTAAAGGTTTCATGTAGAATAATTCAGAAACAGATGTGTTGTGTAATCTAGCTTTTGGGTAGTGGGTGTCCATGGTCTTGTAGAAATTCTTTTGAGTTTGGGTTCGAATTCAGATTCCTTTAATGCAGCATTTCAAACATGTACATCAGTAATTTTGTTTGTAATGAATGATATTCAACATTGTGTAATACTTACAATTAATTTTTTTAATATTTTAAGTTTCGTATTCTGATATTAAAAATAAAACTGTCATTTATGCATGTGTGATATGTAATTTCTCAAATATATTTGATGTTATATAGAATATTTTCAGTAGTTGGTAAGTTTTTCTGGTATTTAGAAATAATCAATATTCTTCCAAACATATTCAAGTAATGTTTCCAGAAAAATAAATATTTCCTATATTCCAACCAGCTAATAGTTTTACAATATAACTTTTTAGTTCTCACAAAATTTAGATGTATTGCAATAATACCAAAGAAATATCGTTCTTCAATCATTGCAAATTAAAAAAAAAAGGTCATTATGCCTATTACTGATACAAAAACAAGCTTTTCAAAAAGAAAAATCGTTATGCATTGGTACTGAATCATAAGAACTGCATTCGGATTGGTCTACAATTAAGAAAATACTAGGAAGTATACACATACCGAACTACTTAGACATGATGTAGTTTTAAGCTGCATCGAGGTTTCTCCTAGACTGAACATATGTGAAAGTGGAACAGCAAATACATGCATTGTAGTCATCAGAAAATTCCAAACTGGACTGACATTTAATGCGGCACAGTCTCTCTATCGATGTCCCATCTCTTTCACTATCAACCTATTACCTAAGGTGGTAAGAGCTGTCAATCAAAGAAATCTGGAAGCAACAATGTAGTAGAGCACAGCAAACATCTATTCAGAGCCAGTTTTTGCTGAAGGACACAAGGTTGTCAAACAATGAACCATCACACTAACTGGCTGCTGCAATTCTAATGAGTCTCCATTTCTCCTAGAATCAGCATGAACCTCAGAAGCTAGATTGAAGATCCAAATCTTGATATTAGTTCCTTGTAGTGATCATGTATTTCCCTCCTTCCTTGTTGTCAGCAGGAACTCCCTTGGTTCGACTATTCTTATTTATTTACACGGAAAACACATTCAACCCATAATATTCTTAAATGGTCACCTAAAATGGGCTTGGCAACTATTTAAACCAATACATGAAGCCTAAAACAATTCTTGACTTTTGTAAACATGTGTTGACTATTGAATATTATATTAAATACAATATAACAAAAAAAACTATAAAAT
Organism: Alisma plantago-aquatica; assembly: GCA_963693085.1. Lineage (NCBI taxonomy): Eukaryota > Viridiplantae > Streptophyta > Magnoliopsida > Alismatales > Alismataceae > Alisma > Alisma plantago-aquatica. The sequence goes on from OY856409.1 coordinate 1,286,629,288, forward strand.
CAAAAGAAACATCCAACCACACAATGAGTATGTTCAGTCACCATATTGGATGAATTTTAGCTATCAAAAATATTCAACAAAGTTGGGATCGGTGTCAGTTTGTCGGCCATAATACAGAAGTTATCACGAAAATTCTCTATAAGCATACTGATACCAGGATGTAGTCATCACTCCCCCCGACCAAATGTGATACAATTTTGTGGACATTTTGACAGTTTCACAGACATTTCCATACTTGATCTAAAGGCAACCTTTTGACACAAAAGGAAGGAATGTTGAATGATTCCAGGCCTCCAATTAGAACGAACATCTGTTTTATCTTCGCACATTCTTCCCACATTCCCGTGATTCATCACAACAAAAACATCTCCTTTAGTACTGTTATTTGATTGGATATGTAAGAATCTCTTACTAGAAGCTCGATTTCATTTCCTATATAAAGATTCCATAGATTATAAAAATGTATTAGATGTTGTGAAACAAGACAAGAATTGGAGAGCTTAGGGTTACACAATGTGTGCACCCTTATATTTATAATAATGGAACAATTACAGAGAGGTCCAAATATAATGTAAAATAACAGAACAGTAATAACAACACATATATATTAACACTCCCCCTCAAGTTGGAACATAGATGTCAATCGTGCCCAACTTGTCCACCAGAGAGCAGAAGTGCTTTTTTGCCAGAAGCTTGGTGAATATATCAGCAACCTGGTCTTCAGAGCGAGTGAAAGGAGTGCAGATCTTGCCAGAAAGAATAGATTCCCGGATGAAGTGACAGTCGACCTCAATATGCTTGGTGCGCTCATGATAGACAGGATAGTTAGCAATAAAAATAGCAGCTTTATTATCACAGTGCATAGGTATAGCAGAAGAAGACTCAACACTGAAGTCTTTCAGAAGAGAGCGCACCCATAGGAGCTCACATGCAGTATGGGCCATGGCCCTATATTCAGCTTCAGCACTAGATCTGGCAACCACATTTTGTTTCTTGCTTCTCCACGTGACTAGATTACCTCCTACATAGGTGCAGTAGCCAGAAGTGGATTTCCTGTCAATCTTGCTCCCTGCATAGTCAGAATCAGAATATCCTTCTAGAGAACAGTGTCCATTCTTCCTGTAATGAAGGCCCTTGCCATGTGACTTTTTCAGATACCGCAGAATATTACATAGAGCATCCCAGTGACACTGTCTGGGTTTGTCTAAGTATCTGCTAAGAAGACCCACAGCAGTAGATATGTCAGCTCTAGTCACAGTCAGATATATCATTTTGCCAATCAACCTCCTGTATTTTTTGTTATCAGCAAAAAGTGGAGAAGAATCATCATCCCAATAGACATTGGAATCTAGAGGAGTATCAGCTGGTCTAGCCCCAAGCATTCCAGTTTCCTGTAAAAGATTCAAGACATATTTTCTCTGAGATAAAATAAGAGCATTAGAAGTTCTAGATACCTCTATGTCCAGAAAATACTGTAGTTTCCCCAAATCTTTAGTGGCAAAGTGCTTGCAGAGATGGGCTTTAGTGGCCTGAATAGCAATAGAATCACTGCCAGAAAGTATGATATCATCAACATACACAATCAGTATCACAATACCAGAAGGGTGCACACGACTCAGCTGGAGTTCGTGTTCACTTGTCTCGCCGACGACTTGGTGATTTCATGGAGTCTCGACTTGGCAGAGCCCGATGCAACGCCGGGAGTTTGGATTCCCCTTCTCTCGAGGACTTTTGACAAGTGCTCGACTAACATCTTTTCTGCAGGCGAGATCGAAGATGGTGGAGTCCAGGACCTGTTCGGTGCCAACTGTGGCGGAAGGAAGAGGAGAGGTGGAATTAGCTGGGATATCTTCTAGAGGAGTGTTGTGCGGGGCTTTTGCGTGGGTTTGATTTTGTTGGTTGATGATTTTTTTGCTTGATTTGCATACTGTGCTAGTCGAAAATGACCTCTGTAATGAGGATGACACTTCTTTGCTTGCTAGAGGAGCGAGATGAATAAGATGATCCTCTTTAATTTAAAAAAAAGTCTTCTTAGTAAAGACAGAATGATCCACCTGAGATCTCAGAAAACCAAAGGTAATCAAAATGTTGCTCAACTTATCAAACCAGGTACGAGGACTCTGTTTGAGTCCATAAATAGATTTCTTCAGCCTGCAGACTTTATGTGACTCCCCTTGAGCAACAAACCCGGGAGGTTGCTCCATATAGACTTCCTCTTGCAAATCACCATACAAAAATGCATTTTTAACATCTAATTGCAGCAGGGACCAGTCAAGATTAACAGCAACAGATAGTAGAACTCTGACAGAATTAAGACAGGCAACAGGAAAAAAGGTTTCAAAGTAATCAATACCATAAGTCTGTGTCTACCCTTTAGCAACCAAGCGTGCCTTCAGACGTTCTACAGTACCATCGGGTTGATATTTCACAGCATAAACACATCTGCAGCCTACACGCTTACACTGAGGAGGTGGATCCACCAACTCCCAAGTGTGTCTATCAGCAAGTGCAAGCATCTCCTCCTTCATAGCAGTAGTCCAAGCGGTACTTTGCAAGGCATCATGTACAGTTTTCGAAATAGCAACAGCAGATAAAGCAGAAACAAAATTGCTAGCATGAACACTCAAATGTGCAGTAGATACAGGGTTAGCAATATTGTGAGTAGTGCAGGAACAAGTACCATTTCTAAGAGCAATAGGTACATCAAGATCAGATTTTACCTCAGGTGTGGCAGAACCTTTTGGAGGAGAAGATTGGTGTGAATGGGGGGGTTCTTGTTCAGGTTGAGTTATGTTCCTACGTTGATAAACAATAAGAGGAGGTATTGTATGCTCAGGAGTAGATGTATCAGAAATATCAGAAATACAATCACTAGTAATAGGCAGTGGAGAAGCAATGATATCAGACTGCAGACTATCTCCTTTAATAGAGTAGTAGGGTGTATCCTCAAACAAGACAACATCACTACTCGTAAACCATCTTTTTGCAGTAGAGCTATAACACCTATACCCTTTCTGTGTACGAGAATACCCCAAGAAAATACATTTTTCAGCATGTGGAGATAGTTTATCATAAGTAGGACCAAGTAATCTCACAAAACATGTACAGCCAAAAATCCGAGGAGGTACTAAAAAACAAAGGCGTGTCAGGTTGCAGAACTTGTATAGGTACTTTATTTCCAATCACAGAAAAAGGCATCCGATTTATTAAAAAGGAGGCAGTCAAAATAGCTTCAAGCCAGAATAACCGAGGTACACTAGAATGCAGCATAATAGTTCTAGCAACCTCTAACAAGTGTCTATTCTTCCTTTCAACAACTCCATTTTGCTAGGGTGTATATGCACAAGAAGTCTGATGTATAGTGCCAACAGATTTACAAAACAATTCAACATCTTTCTGAACAAACTCAAGTGCATTATCAGTTCGAAAAACTTTAACAGGCAAAGCATATTGTGTTTGCACCTCAGCAAAAAAGAATTTAATAGTGGACAACACTTCAGATCGACTTTTCATCAGAAATAACCAAGTGGCCCTAGAGAAATCATCAATAAACAATATAAAATATTTGTTTCCAGACAGACTCGGGACATGACATGGACCCCATACATCAGCATGAACAAGATCAAAAATATTTTTACTACTAATCTGAGAACGTTTAGGATAAACAGCCCTAGTTTGTTTCCCTAACTGACATGACTCACACTGAAACATATGTGTGCCAACACCAGATACAATATGTCGCAGTTTCTCAGAAGATGGGTGCCCAAGTCTGTAATGCCACTGTAATGCTAAAACTGAAGCAGATAAAGCAGAAGCCACAGCAACCTTGTCCACTTTTGGCAGATCATCCAGATAATATAAGCCATCAGATCCTTCATGCCCCCCACCAATCTTCATCCTCGTGCGAAGGCCCTGACAAACACACAAACCAGGTATAAATGTCAGGCTACAGTTCAGGCTTCGCACTATTTTGCTAACAGATAATAAATTTAGCGGAAAACGAGGCACATATAGAGAAGATTTCAGAAGAAACTCAGAAACAATGTCTCCAACTCCAGAAACAGCAGACTTGGAGCCATCAGCAAGCATGACAAAGGAATTAGTAACTGGTCTAGATAGATTTCTGAATAAAGACCGATTCCTAGAAATATGAGAAGATGTGCCCGAATCTATAACCCATTTTGTATTACCAGCACTAGAGGATGGAGTATTGAGGAAGGCAGTGTCACAACCAGAGTAAGTTGCAGCATGGGCTCCACTGGTCGTAGCAGTAGAAGAGGAGCCAGTACGCTCAAGCAACAGGTGTTCCACCTCAACGCGAATGTAGTCAGCAGTAGCAGTACCCGAGGTAGCAAACTCAGCAGGCTGGGTAGCTATCTCAGAAGTAGCAGCAGTATCAATGACCGCATTGGCCCATGCCGGTTTACCATACTTTTCCCAGCATTTTTCCTCTATATGGTTCGGCCGGCCACAGAAAGTGCAAAAGCGTTGTCATGTCTGAGGACGTGCAGTAGTAGAAGACGCAGCAGCAGGAGCTCCACGTCCAAAAGAGGCTCGCCCCCGCCCTGCACCAAGAGGGGGACGGTTGTCAGAAAACCGGCCACGGCCACAACCAGACATGGCAGCAAGAGCAATGGAGTCTCCAGAGTTAGTGGGCAGTGCAGATGAGGAAGAAGGCAGGCGCTGAAGTCTCTAAAAGGCACTCTGCAGCGACAGAAGTGGGTCACTCGCAAGGATCTGGTCAACAACACCAGCGTAGGACTCTGGTAAACCACACAGGAATTGGACCAACTACAGCTCCTGACGCTGACGTTGCATGGTGGCCAGATCAGTAGACAGTGGGTGGTAGGTCTCCAGCTCCCCCCACAGTCCAGTAAAGGCATAGAAGTAGTCTGCAATATCCGACCCCGTGAAGTGAAGACGACCAAGTTGCTTGGTGATGTTAAACACCTTCTTGGGGTTCTGGCTATGTGAATAGGTACTGGCGAGCTAATCCCGCATTTGCTTCGCCGTAGGCAGATAGAGCAAGGTGACACTAATTTTCGGCTCACTGCTGTTGAGAATCCATGTCATCACCGTCGAGTCATCCCGGACCCAGTCATCGTAGGCCTTCACATCTTTGGAGTCTGCATTCGCAGCAGGTTGTGCCGGAGCGTCACGTGTCAAATGTGAGTATTTTCCTTGGGATTTTGCGTACATCACCATGAAGCATACCCAGTACTGGTGGTTGCGCCCATTAAGCTTTACAGTCGTAACTTGACAACGCAAATCATCACCGGAGGACACCATGAGGTAGTAGAAGACGGAGTCCCGGAAGCACAGCTACGCAGCAAGGCAGGCACGAACAGGCAGTAGTAGGTTGTCTACGTTGTCAGGTAGGCAGCAACAGGCACAGATTTACCGAAGGAAGGAACCTCTCACATACGGGCTACGCTGGGGCGCAGCAGGAAACCCGGTGGCTCAACGGCCTACGCAGGCAGGCAGAATCAAGTGTCAAGGTTGTCCCTCAGTCCAGAATCAAGCCACGGACCCCCGAATGGGTCGGCTAGGCAGCTAACAGCCCCAGAGGCAAGCTGCCCCGTCGGCGGCGTTGCCCGGCAGCGGCGGGGCCACCCGACGGTGCGCCTGCCGCAGCGGCACAGGCAGCAGCCCGCGTTGGGGTGCGTTGCAGCTGCCGCCTAGCGGCCTGCTGGCGGCGCACGGGGCGCGCGGCGCTGCGGGAAGGGCCGGCGTCGCGCGCGCGGGGGAGGAGGAGAGAGAAGGGAGGGAGGGAGGGAGGGAAGAGCGGCGGCTAGATCTAGGCCTGCTCTGATACCATGTGAAACAAGACAAGAATTGGAGAGCTTAGGGTTACACAATGTGTGTACCCTTATATTTATAATAATGGAACAATTACAGCGAGGTCCAAATGTAATGTAAAATAATAGAACAGTAATAACAACACATATATATTAACAGATGTCAAAACAAAGATCCACATGAATTACATAACAGCTTTCAACAAATTAATTAACATATTTCATAAAGTGTGTCCCTATAATTCGTTCCACATACTTCACAATTCCCGACCTTGTGGATGAGAACAAACATATCCCACTCACCAACACACTAAACAACAACAATTAAGTATATATAGCAATAAAGCGGTGTCAGATCAATTTTGTTACAAGTATATTGCCACATTGCCAGTTTATCACATGCCCATGTAACAACCGATGAAGATAATGTGACATAGCATTTATAGATTAAATTGTGAGAACGGCCAAAAGTATGCTGAGTAATAATGCATAAGAAATTAGATAAATATTCTATTTATTGGTAAATTATTATCACATATGAATTTTAATTACCAATCAAAATTTTCCTTATAGAAGTCCTAGATCGAATTTTGGAAATAGCCATGTTAGGGTTATTAGTTTATTATGTGTATGGGGCTAACTATGTCTGGCCCATTAGGGTTTGAGTCCACTTGTAAGTGCCCCCCTCTCCTATATATAGGAGTGGGGTTTTGTCTACTAAATTATTTGATTGGCCACCATCTATTTTTCCATATAGAATAATCTCATTAGCCTCCATCTTTATTCCACATGGTATCAGAGCATAGATCATAAATCTAACCTAAGAGAGCAAAGGAGACTTCCTCCACCTACAAGCGGTCGATGCCTCCTCTTGGCTTGGGCACCCGCAAGGCATCTGTCTGACCTCCATAATCGTCTCCTCCCTTCCTCCTCTTTGATAAAAATTTCCAATGTGGTTTCTCTGTACTTCTCCCAGTCACGTTTTCTAAATGTTGCTTCATTGAACATTCCTAGTCCTACATTGACGTTTGTTTTCCTGGCCATCACCCGTTGCCTCATGGTCAAATGCAGTCAAGTCAAGGACAAAATTGTCTCCCAATAGCTGTGAAATCACGGTTTGGTGGTATGATAGCATCTTGAGAAATCAAACGCCAGGCTTCTCCGCCATTGGTGTGTCCCCATGGACGATTGCTTTGCCAATAGCGTGAACACCACGCAACGCTGCATAATTGATGGCTTGCCAAATTCAACGCTCCCAGAAGCAATATACCCAAGAACTCGAATAGTGCTAGACCTTTAGCGTCCTACACTAAATCCCTAGTTCCCTACCAATGGTGGTGTCGTTGAAATCATACACTTCTTTTGTATTTTCGACATAACAAACATCCAAATCTAGATTTTGACACGCATTTGCATCCAAAAGACAGTTATAATCATTTTCATGCTAACATTGATGTGTGGTTAGCAAATATAACTTGTGATTTCACGAGAGTCAAACTTGTGAATTCATGGATCGCATGATTTCATGGATTCACTGTTTCACTTATGTGAAGATAGACTTGTTTGTGCATTGATGATCAAGTCATGGTATTTTGATCTCTATTTTTTTCCCAAGTCAAACTACACTGCAATCACCAACACTTGACTGAGCAGCACACAACATGCATACATAATAATTAATCATTGATGTCAATGGAGTTCTCAACCAACCTACACTTTTCCTAGATTATTAATCTTCCATCCTCTTAATACCATTTTTGGTATTATGTATGCATATTCCTCTCACCAACCATCATCAAAAAGCTACTTCAGCAAGACCCCCTAAACGGGTGGCGCTCCTCAGACCCCCAGCATATTCCTCTCACCAACCATCATCAAAAAGCTACTTCAGCAAGACCCCCTAAACGGGTGGCGCTCCTCAGACCCCCAGCAGTATTACAGTCAATTTTTCAACATCAAGCTTACCATTGTCTACTCACAACCACTCTCTTATTATTCGTGGTTGGGGTGATTGGAAGAAATAGAGAGAGAAAGCCCATCATTGATGTACATGTTGTTTAGTTCATGGATATTCACGTGTTTTGTTGACACCTGTTATAGAGCATCTATCCTATAGTTGTATGTCTAAAAGACTAAAACACGTTGCACATTTGCTATATCGTAATATTTTTATAGCAGTACCTTTATTCCAACTACCGTGCATCATTCAGGTGTTGGTGCTTCGTCAAAATTTTGAAACCCGACCCGAACCGGCCGGTTCAACCGGTTGAACTATCAGCCGACAGGTGTGGCGGTTCGAGTGAGGTGGAGACCCATTTTTAGGTCAAAATGTCAGTAAAATCGGCGACCCGCCCGGTTGAACTGCTCACCCACTCTGGTCTTGGTCGACCCAGGGCAGTTCATTCCTCCCACCCAAATAGTCACTTAACACCCTCCAAACAATAAAAAATCGGAAATTACTTCGTCTTTTCTCAACACCCCGACCCCCCTTCTCATGCTGCCTACCCCCGACTCCCTTTTTGTCAGCTAGGGTTGGAGCTCACAAGGTCGCATGCAAGGAATAAGGTATCTGATTTCGATGTCGTTTCGACAGCATGGAAACTGAATTTTTTTGAAATTTCGACAAAAATTTCGATAGATGCAATCGTGCCCGTTTCGACGCCAAAATGAACGAATTAATTTATGAAATTTTACAGGCGTGATCTCGACACCTAAATGCATCGTTTTATGCAATAAAATTTTATGTGGGGGTAGGTTGGGAGGGTGGTCCTTGATGTGGGAGGTAAGGGAACTGTCTTGTTTCTTGAGGATTTCGATGAAGGGTTTCGATGAGAAAATGTAGGAATTAAGTTATGCAATTTTGCAAGAATGAGTTGTATACATGCATGTATTTATTTGTGTTATGATATAAGATATTGGATATGTAGGGCATCCCCACACATTTTACTTGGGTTGATAGTTTGTTGTTGATATGGACTCAATAGTCAATCATTTCATTGGTTCCAAGAACACTAGTGTAATGTTTCGAAGCTAAATCATTATTGGTTGGTGTGGTTGGCTTCGTAGCACCTTCATTGTCTAATAAACCACCACCAGGATACATGTTGTCCGCATTGTAGAAACTAATAAAGCATGCATTGCATAAGTATTTAATAATTTGAATAGAAAATATTAGGGAAATGCAATGCAATTATGATATACTATAAGTATATACTATGTATAAGTACTAAATGGTGAAATAACTCCAATCCCCCCTTTGCTCCTCTTCAAAAAGCAACAATAACAACAAGGATTGCAATTATCGAAATTTCATCGAAATTTGGCGAAATTCATCGAAATTTGGCGAAATTCATCGAAATCATCGAAATTTGGCGAAACTCATCGAAATCATCGAAATCGACACAGTCGCACGTTTCGGTACCAGATCCCATCGAAATCGGTATTTTGGGACAAAATTTCGATGATTTCGCCGAAACCTCATTCCTTGGTCGCATGCACTACAAGAGCTCTCCCAAGAGCCGAAGGGAGCTCTCTCTTTGCCGCCGGACTGCACTCTCTCCCCCTTCACTACTGTCACAAGATGCGGCTCGCTTCTACCCACGATATTGTGGCTGGAGGCATCAGCTACTAATTGTCGTCACCGCTTCAACTGGATTCGATAGCTTCTGCGGCTCACCCATTCCTCCTTCTCAGTAGCCGGTAAGTCGTTAGTCCTCCACCCATCTTTTTCCTTATCTTCCCGTTCCTATCCTCTTCACCTACTCCCCTGCTGCGGTTGCGCGCAGCTGTGCTAGATATATTTTGCTAGCTAGGAAGCATGTTGCAGCTATGTGAAAGATTCAAACTGGTGAGATTTGAAAAGTGGTGTGGACTGCATGTGAAGGTTGTGACTACAGAAAGTCCTATGAGTTGCTGTCAGTGTCCTGCTGCTCCACCATTATTGGGTGTTCAATACTGTCTTTTCCTCCAAATTGAAGGTTTCATCTTTTTCACCTCAAACTTCTCTCTTAGGTTTCTCAGATTTTGTCTTAAACAGTTTAACTTCTCGCTGATTTCTCCTGGTTAAATTACCTCATAATTGCCACAAGATGGTGTGTATCTTTTATTTCTGTAGATTGATCATTGATGTACTGCTTTCAACTATCTTTTAGTTTCAAACATATTTATCTATTAGATTGATTGATTCAAGTTGTCTTGGCATGTGTATTATATTGTTATGTTTGCTGCTTTGACTTGATCCATCATTGATATATACTCTCACATGGGTGCTTATGATATATATATATATAGAGAGAGAGAGAGAGTCAGGCTAGAATAATACACTTGAGTGTAGCGGAGACAGAATACACTCAAGTTGTTTTGTGCCTAATAAACATTATATTAAAAATCTAAACCGTTGATCTTCCTAAATATCATATAAATAGCCTACAGACAAAATTTGAGTTCATTTGGACATTTATAGGCCATGCATCTAAAGACAACAAAAATGGTACACTTGAAAAACTTTATGTGCACCGATTTTGTTGTACTTGGTTGAGTGCCTTACCAACATCCAAATGAGCTCAAATTTTGTGTACTGACTAATGAAAAATCAATGATTTGGATTTTCCAAAAAATATTGATTGATATACAAACCACACTTGAGTGTAGCACGTGATCTGTACACTCGAGTGTATTCTAGCCTGATTATATATATACATACATATATATATAGTTATGTACTGACTATATATATACATACATATATATAGTTATGTATATATATAATCATAATGACGTCACCGGGTCAACCGGGTCGACCCAACAGTTGAACCGGAGACTCGTGACCCAAGATCTCTACCGCGTCAAACTCTACGTCGGGTATGAAAACTTTGTGCTTCGTATACGCAACTACAATGACGAATCAGACATCTTCTACACATATACTCCATCATCTATTGTTTTGGATGCTCCTTAAAGTTCCATAAATTATCTTCGTGAAGGGGAGAAGGTCGATTTGCTACCTGTTACATCCTATGTGCTATGTTCTCCAGGGGGAGTGTCTGGATACTTTGTTTATAGTATTTCAAGATTCATGGGGAGATACATTTTTGTGTGGTTTATTATTATCTTTTTCTGCATTCGCAAATTGGACACATGTTTCATTCATGCTCCAATTTGAGGGGAAGTGTTAGAGTTATTAGTTTATTATGTATATGAGGTTAAGCATGTATGGCCCATTAGGATTGGAGTCTACGTATAAGTGTTCCCATCTCCTATATATAGGAGTTGGATTTTGTCTTATAAATCCTCTCATTAGCCTCCATCTTATTTTCCACAAACCAAAAATATGTTGCTAACAGAGATTGTAGCACCCACCTTATCCTATATGGTCAATGTACGCTCCCTTCCATTCTCAACCATCTTTCTAAACTGGCAAGGAGTGTCCATCACTGTGTAAATAGTAAATACTGATAAGCAATAACATAGTAAAGAAAGCACACGCCTATTCAGGGTTTTTTTGTGGAGGAAAGATGGTTGTTCATATAATCCAGTCATTACCCTAGTTAAATTGGCTAGTGCCACATCAATTATTTTTTTGCTACTCCTACTTGCGGACCTGTAGACATTTGAATGCAGGTTTCTATTAGCATGTCGGCCACGTGATTTGGCCTCCATCCTGGGTCACTTCCATGACTATCATCCATTTCACTCTGAAGTTATGCATGTCATCCGAAGTAACAGATAGAATTGAAGTACTGACACACACGTACAGAGACCACACTTTATCATGGGCTACTTCTTACCAAATTGAGACATAATTGAAACATTTCAGGCCTTGAGTAGACAGACAAATAAACTAACCAACGGCAAAATCTCATACAGTCATAAACTAGAATAGATTCAAAGACCATTTACCGCCCTGCAATGAAGACAAACATTCCTTGCTACGCCTGAAACTAGCAGCTGCAGCTATAACCCCCTATCAATCAACTTATTCTTCCAATGAAAGAACACTGCACCTAAAGAGTGATACTGATATCTAAGTAGTAAAATCGTGGTCCTAGTAGGTCAGCAGATTTAAAATCATGTCCAAAATCTGAAGCCGTAACAGAGAATTAACCTAGCAATTCACATTCCCTCTACAGTCGCTTTCTCGTAAACCAAGCATTAGCATTTCTAGCACATCAGAATGGGGCAAATAGTTATTGCTACACCCACCGCAACTAAAAACGCCCATACAAATCGGTCGATCGTTCTAAAACGGATATTCCAACAAACAATCAGTGTTACTCTAATTGCGCTAGTGTCACAGTTCTGTACTAGAGAAGAAAATGGGGTCATTTTCATTGAGGATTTACTGGTTTGGAACAAGAAATAATCAACTCCATCCATATGAAACCAAGAAGCAACCAACACGATTCACCCACAAAAGATTTAATGCTAAATGGAGAATGAACGAAACAACCATACCACGAAGAAGGTGATATTGCCCCTTGCTTCTCAGCCGCTTGGCCAAATGCAGGACACGCGTTCTCTCCATAACTATATAAAGCCGGATGAAAGGCGAAGGTGTTTGGCTGGAACGGCCACGATTAGGAGAAGCCGGGGAGTGATCTACGGCAAGATCAAAATACTATTCCCGTGGGCAGAGTTGGTGGTGGGGTAAGGTCGGCGGATCAGAAGTCGGAAGCTGACATACAAAAAGGAACGGGCAAGGATGACGGCTGTGTTTGGTCGGCGGTATTGCCATCTCCTTATCGGTGTTATCAGAAACCAGGCAGGCAATCTGCGGGCCAACCGCGGGAAGACGAATTTTCAAGCTTCACGCGCTGCTCACTTGCTCAGGCCGCCCCGCTACAATTTTGCCCACGGTTTTCACGTGTTCGCTAGGGTGTCAAAATTTGCTAGCAACTCAAGTTGAAAATACTTGTAAATTGATCTTTTATATAATAAATCTACCTTCCTTCTAATTAAAAAAAACTCAAGTTTAGTTTCCAGTTCAGTTGGTTTTACGAGGTTGGTTTGTTGTAGGTAAATAAATGTAGCTGTTCCTAATTATAATTGAGTTTGTTCCAAATTATTTTAGTGGAGGAATTAGAATTGTAAAAATGATTAAAGAAAAGCATAAAACTGTGTTCCGCTTGTTTTCATTTGGAGGCCCGGTATTGTGGTTGGTATATGATTATGGAACTTCAATGAAGTCACACGTAGACCTGATTTGATAGGCTATGCTCGGAGTGAAATGAGTGGTTTAAAAAGTTAAACGTTCTAAAGAAGTTATTTTAAGATGTAGACAACAGCTTTAGTAAGATGTAATATGAATATATGGACTGTGTGTGCTTTCATTTGGTAGGGTGTTATATGACAACAAGAAGAGGCAGATGGTGTGTCAGAAACCACTACGAGCCACGACTATACTCAGACCATGCCTATTTTCACTGTGGTACCATATGTGTTTTTATTTTCCCATTAATTGGTTGAATGAAAATCACATTTTAATTTCATGAATATAAATGTAATGATCTTACTTTACTCCCCACACCCTTACATAAAAAAGGACACACAAAATTGAAAAGCAACTTGATTTTCTAAGCTTTTTGGGTGGTACGACATGCCTCGAGTCTTAGGAGACATGTATTTAGGCTTTTTCTTTCTACAAGATTGAAATATTAAAAGGATTTATTTTTTGTTCGTGAGTGATAAGTAAATATATTTGTTGACATTAGTTGGTCAAATATCTGGATTTTTTTATGCAAGTTTATTACATTCTAAGGACTTATTTGTTGTATAAGCCTAATAAGTAAAAATAAGTGTTGACATGAGTTGGTACATGTAAGACCCCTGACCTTGCTTTCTAGTTGATCTTGCTCACTTAGCATAATTAGATGCTTAAAATCTTAGTCTAACTTCATGTTGTACTTTGATAACATGTGACGAGCCTATGTTTTAAAGTTTGGTCCGGTTTGTATGGTGTTTGAGCTAGTTATGCTTATATGTACTTATTTTGGACCTAATTGCAATTTACCCATGTTTAGGGTTTTTTCTTGCTATTTGTCACATGCTTGTTGTGCCTCACGTGTTTTGACATTATGTTTGGAGAGAGTGGTGCTTTGGGGCGTCTTGTTATACCTTGGTTTGATGTGGTGGCATCATGTGTTGAGAATTAGGGTTTGCTTGGATGTCCTAGTGGATGGTTCACCTCGATATGAGTTTGACCGATGAGCCTTGTTTTCAACGATCACCAAGTTGTTCCTTTGACCATGTTCTCTGCAGTCGACGATGTTTTGAGTGTGCCCCTAGTCTTGGTGGTTGATGAGGCCATGACACCCTCTAGGTTGCCAAGAAACCCTAGGGTTTGGTCTATGTGATCATTGAGTTTTTGACCTTGTGGTCATTGAGAATCTTCAATGATTGTTTGCCCCCCTGATCTTCAATAGTAGATGGTTTCCTAGACCAAGAGTGGTCATTGAGTTTTCTTGGTTTTATCACCTTTGATGCATGATTAAGTGTGGTGCTTGCACAAATGAGTTTTGGTGGACACATGGCATGTGTTTACATGACACCTAACCTCCTTTCTCTCTCTCGAACCCTTGGCTACATAAACCTCTCTCCTTACATGCAACTAAACCCTTCACACCCTCTTTCTCTCTTCTTCTCTTTGGATCTCGTTTCCTTGTGCTTGGTGATGAAGGCGGAGCTCAAGTGGCCGATCCATCTTGCATGTTGAGTTGGGGTTTGGAGCAACCCTTCCTTGGTGATCATTTGGAAATCTTTGCTTATCTTCTTGATCTTGGTAAGTGATCTACCTCTTGATCTTATTTTTCCTTCTCTACCCTCTTCTTCTTTCTCTTCTTAGATGAACCCATGGTTCTCCATGGCAGTGCTTGAGTTGAGAATGAAGGACTCTACTTTCTTACTCTTTGACCTAGGGTTTTGTTTCCTTCTTGGAGGCAGAGCTAGCTTGGATGTGAAGGTGATCAAGCTAGGGTTTTCTCTCTACTTTCTTGGAGCTTCCTTGATGTTGGAGTCGCTTCATCTCCTTTGAGGTGAGTTATATAACTTTCTCCTCATTTATTGATTACACTTAACTTGCATGCACATAATCTACCCTAAAGACGTGTTTCCAAGTTGAAAGATGATATTTGATCTAGGGTTTGCGATTCATGGTGATACTTAAGTAGATAACTTCCCTTTGATAAAGCCAAAACTTTTGTATGCTTTTCTTACTTGGTGAGGGTGGTTTTGATGCATGCATGTATGTTGGAATGTTGGTTTTCTCTCTCTCAAATCATGGTCTTGCTTTCTCTCATGATGGATGATAATTAGGGACTTTGAGTGGACCTTCTTTGTGTGTTTTACACCTTGGTGGTTTTGGTTTCATGGTGATGATCAACCTAATGTTGGTGAGTTTGTAGTCACCAAGTTTTTCTCTCTTCTCATGAGGACGTCAAGGTAATTGATGTTGAGTGGTTGCTAAGATTTCTCCTTCTTAGCGGTCGATGAGTTATTCATATTCTTGGTCGCTGAGTTTTCCCTATGTGGTCATTGAACCTTAGACTCATTCTAATGGTTGTCAATGCCTTGGATTTGATGTGGTCGATGAAGGTGGTTAAACCTATTTCAGCGGTCGCTGAAAGTGGTCAACTTCAGTGGCTGATGAAGTTGTTAAACCATAGTTTTCTTCAGTCGCTAACTATGGCTTTCAGCAGTCGATGAGGATGTTTGTCTGTTTGACCTATATGGTCACTGAAGGTGATTCACCTCTTCGGTCGATGAAGAAGGCAAGTCCCAAATCTCAACGATTTATGAAGATTCATGGACTTGTGTTTGTCTTATGTGGTTGACCTTATGAAGATGGTGGTTGACTTGTTTGCCTCCATGATTATTGGAGGTGATAATTAGGGTTTACTTCTAATTGCTAATTTGGAACCCTGATTTAGTTTTTTTTGTTGAGCCTTAACCCTAATTTGAGTACATGATAATGTTGCTTAGTCTTCTTGAGTAATTGGCATGATGATAGAATATTTTCTCTCTCCTAATGTTGCAACCCTAACTTGCTATTGATAAGCATCATAACTCTTGAATGATTATTATATCACTTATGTATCACATGCATGGTGAGGATGATGAGACTTGGTGAGGCATGGAGAGATGATGATGTTCTTGTAGGGAACAATGTGAACTGTCTTATAACCTTGGACATGGTTGATTACCCTAATTGAGGTGATATACTCTTGATGATGTGATAAGGGATTGGTATCCCATGATGATATGATGATGAGTGTGGACTCATGTATGGCAGTGACATAGTACCATGTGATGATGTGCCAAGTTTAGACTTCATACATTTTATATCTTCTGAAGTTGTAATCTACCATTATCTTTGTAGAATCTTTTTAGGGTTTGTACGTAACTTGATTTATGCAACCTTAAATCACCTGAATGAACTTAACTAATCAAGTGAAACCCTAATCATGTAGTTTCCCTATGTTATAGATCCATTCCAGTGTTAGGATGTGTTGAATGGTGAAATGAGTATTTGTAAGGGAAACTCAGAGCGCATACTATTATGTAGGGTGTAAGAGACCGTGTGTCCTTGTCACCCTGACTCCAAGTGTATGGAGGATGGCTATGGTAATGCCTACGTATGAGAACTGTTGCAATTGTGTCTCAGAGAATGTATATGTGATATGTTTGAGGACAACTGTGGTTGTACCTCAATGGTAGGGTTTTGTATACCCTGGTGTCTAGTGTCGTGACCTATATACCAAGGCGGACTAGGTGTTTTGCAGTTTGATTTTATATGTCACTGCGGTAGACTCGTACTGACCAAGGGTGGATGAGATCATAGGAGTTTGGCTCTCCAGGATCTTGTATGGAACTATTTTTGACTTAGTAGTGAATAGTTGGAGTCTGAGTGGTATACCTCAAAATCCTCAGGGCTTAATAAAAGATGTAATACAACCATGTAGTATATTTGTTTAGGGTTAAACATGATTCACATTAAATGTTTACCCTTTCCTTGTTTCTTATAATGCTCAATTGTTTTATAATGTGGTAAGAGAAATTAACTGTTTAGTAGTTGACAGTTGTGATAACATGGAATTTCTCACTTCGAAGGTGACTTCTAATTTTGACCCTTGTTCTTATTTTCACCATCAATTTCATGTATATATGTGTTTTGATACACATTTGACCCATCTAACATGCATATATCACCTTGGCGATACTCAAGTTGACAAAATCAAGTTTAAATTCATATCACACATCATTATTTTTCCCTTGATTTTGATCATATTCTTGTGAACCCAACTCTTATACTCATGTTGTAGATATCTCTCTTATGTTTCCAATACTTCAAATTTCGTCTCATTTGCATCTCGGAGGAGAGAGATATGTTTATTTGAAATATCATTGAGTTTACTTGATTTTTTTTGTTCTTTTGAAATGAAAATAGCCTTACGAGCCAGAATTCTGGTTGTGTGGCCCAATTTCCACTTCCCTCTTTCTTGGCTATCTGACACTTACTCCCTCAACCAATCAC
Organism: Alisma plantago-aquatica; assembly: GCA_963693085.1. Lineage (NCBI taxonomy): Eukaryota > Viridiplantae > Streptophyta > Magnoliopsida > Alismatales > Alismataceae > Alisma > Alisma plantago-aquatica. Next base: position 1,286,646,613 of record OY856409.1, read on the forward strand.
AAGCTCTATATATTTAGTCTAGACTTCATGGTCGTTGGATCTTACCACCTCAAATCCTACCCCCTATCCGACGATAGTGATTGTGTCCCTAACCTCCGTACAGGGCCCAGTACACATCGCGTCGGAGCCACCTAACCATGCTTTTCCTAGACCAATCACCCTTGTTTCCTCCTCTATATACCAAATTGATGCCCCAAACCTTCTTTTTTATCCTTCCTCTTCATTTCCCCTCATGTTTCACTTCTCTACGTGCTCGAAAGCGCCCTATAACACCTCTTCTTCTTCCTCCCCTCCTAACCGGCGCCACCGGAGATGCCCTTTAGGGCTCCGGGCCACTTCAGTGGCAGATGACACTGGCCCCATCTCTGCGCAAGGGAACCAAGCTCAGACGGTCTGTTGACGAGGCATGCAACAACCTCTGGAACCCGGAGATGCTCTGACCAGCAACCCTACCGCTGCTCATGCGGGTGGGCTAAGGCTAGGCGACGGTCTTCCCTCGATGGTGGTGTGTGGTGCTAGGCCGCCTCCTTATGATGAGACCCGAAGGTAAGTGCCTGGGAGACACAGTGTGGTGAGGCACAGACCAACCACATGAGGACAAGTGTCCCAGGTCTCCACCTAGGCGTGCGCATAGGAGGGCGAGGCACGAACCGCCAGACCGCCATCCTGCAACCAAGATTCACCATAAAATATATGTAACACCCCCTATCTTCTCCTATTATAATTTTGATTCAAATTTTCCAAAATTGATATTTCACACCTCCTTTGGCCAAATAAGGCATATAATATATTTTTTTTTTATCTCTCGATGAGATCTATCCAATGAACCTAATTTCAAGGCTTGTTTCTACTTGTAGCGCCTGTTATGGTAAAAATGGCATCTTTTGACCTCTTCTCCCATGATTAATGATGCATAATGTGCCAACATAATCCTTATGACCCAAAATTGATGATACATCTTGAACAATAACCTTAATCTGCTTTGGGGTCTTGATTTGCATATAATGTCTACCTTGACCTAAGATGACCCCCTTTATGTATATGAATGATGTAACTCGATCGAGATGGAAACTTTAGCTTAATTTATGATCATCTAACATGTTTATCCTTAAAATCAGTAACCACTAGTACACTTTTTCTATGACTGATGTCTTGGACTATTTATATGCACCCTTACGTCTTTTTGACCTAAATATGACTAGAAGATGTTTTTTTGTGTGCTTAGGTGATGCAACTTGACCATATGTGAGACCTTGACCTATTTACCACCATGTAACATTTTACCTTCGAAAATCAATAGATTTTTGTGTTCTTATATGACCAGATTAGCCTAAGATCTTATGCCTCCTTGCCATGAATGCCTAATATGACCCAATGACCTACCTTTCTATACTAGTATGCCATATATGTGATGTTAATGCATATGTTTATTGTTGGGCTCTAACCTTTCTAGATCATGCTCTAATGTTGTTACACATGCAATCTTTTTCACTTCAAATTATTAGTTTTATCATATTGTGGTTAACTTGACCTCCTAAATGCTTATAAGACATGGAAATATGACCATATTGCATGAAATGGATCTAATGTGACAAATTGTGATCTTGCGTGAATAGAACATGATAATAATCCAATCGTTCATGTATCCCTTATATCCAAATCAGAGACCATGTCTATCTAGTATGACTCTTAATGTGGATGGTTCACCTAGACCTAAGGTCTAGTGTTGATGCTTATGCTATATGGAATACTTGTATGCTTGTTTGGAACTAAAATTGAAATACTTCAAACCTAGGTCTAAGGGAAACATCCACATAAAGCATACGATGATTGGGTTATCAAAATCTTTTTGATCTAAGACCCACTTTTATGCCTTCTTTATATCTTAGGTCCTCTGTGGGTTGGGCCTTCTCTACAATCTACTCATGGATTATGACTCATGCTCTACTCGCATGGTATGTTTTCCTCTTGACCCTACTATATAATATTGGCTTGTGAGTATGTATGCTCATATGAATGATTGGATACTTACTTGATTGATCTATTGTTCCTATGATTATTAATTCCATGTTTGAGTGTTCTATGTTGACAAATCGTGAATATAATATACAAAAATCCATTATGCAACATAATGTTGACATAATGGATAAAGAACCCTAAATCATTTTTTGTATAAAACAATGTCTTTAAGTGTTTTTGCTTTGTTTCTTCTTCTTGACTATGATCATGTTTCTAGACAACCAAGTTTTGTATTACTCTTAAACTGTTTGCTTGCCCTTCATAGCTTTCTTAATGCTCTATTAAATGAAACACCAATGGGATGCTAGAAGTATAAATGGGTATGTGTCTCTTATCCCCTGTTTAGTATTTTGTTATCTCTTGTTGTTACTGCTTTTACATATATATTTCCTTCGTAAATTATTTGTGCCATTCTATGGACGGGTGCCCAAACCATGTTGCCATTGACTGTGTAGTTAGTTGGGGTAGGATGAGGGTAACAAACGGTTTCGTGACAATAGTCTTACATGTTCTTCATATTCCTTATGATAATGTGTAATGCCATGCTTATCTGTTTTAGCTGCTAAACCTGTGTAATCAGTTTAAATTATTTATTTAGCTGAATCTACTCATCCTATTTAATGATAATATATCTTGTTGTATTAATAATAGTTGGTTGAGAGTTATATCTCTCACTAGGACGTTGGTCTCACATCATGGGTAACCATATATTCTTTAGGTGGTCATCAGCAAAGTGGGTAGGATCATGCTATTAAGGAAGAGCAATTTGCATATCAGTAGACGCAGAAGGTTGGATAGCTGCTAGTTTTTGTAGTCGAATCCTAGTGTCATCCTTGTACTCTCAGGTCCAGGAAGGGAATGCTTTTTAGATGTTGTATACTGATACATGGTGATGGCAGTATGCTTGTGCTTGTATTTATGGCATGTGTATGTGGAATATCTCTCTTTTGTATATAGGTCATGGCTGATGCCATTGGACATGTGTAAATACTGATATGTATGTGATATGATACATGTTGTTGGACCTTGATGTAATATGTTTCCGCACTAATGTTATATGAGATCAGTTTTAATTTAACTGCTTTTATGGTAATGTGGTTGTTTAGCTATTGATCGTGCGTTTTAATTTGAGTAATCTCATTTGTGTGGCATTAGGTTGTCACATGAAAGGTTGATATCAGAGATCTAGGTCCGTTGAGTCTAAATGGACATATGAATAGGGTTTGTGGTTGTTTTTGTGTCATCCAACATATCTTATCATACCTTATGCTTATGCAGATATGTCTGCAGAGCACAAAGAACATGATGAGAGTAGCTTTGGTGTACATGAGGTGGCATGAGGAGGCAAACATAGGAAGATACAGTGTCAGAGACGAGGTCAGAGCAACTCACGGTGCCTTAGTTTGGCCTAGCAAGCATGTTAACCCAGTGTTTTAGTCCATGTTTGGACAGTTGATGGCAGAAATTTTGCATATGGAGGATAGCCCATACATCAAGCTAGGACATATGTCCCTAATGCGGAATCCCAAGGTTCTGGGAAGACTTGTGAGCGTCTGAGATGCATTGGATCAATGGAGTATGTGGGTACGGAAGACCCAACATAAGTAGATGTGTGGCTTACAGAACTTGAAAAGGCTTTCAATATCCTCAATATCCCAGAAGAGGACAAGGTGAAGCATGTGGTGTATCTATTGAAGGGCAGTGTTGGCTATTGGTGGGCCATAGAAGAAGAGAAGAGACCTGGAGTGGTGATCTATTGGGAAGAGTTTTCATGAGAGTTTGTGAGCCGACACTTCCCAGAGACGTATCTTGATGAGAAGATATGATAGTTTGAGAAGATTCGACAAGGTTCAATCTCCATAAACAAGTATGAGGTGAAGTTCATGGAGTTGTTGAGGTTCTGTCCTCACATGGAGGCAACAGATAAGGAGAGGATCTGGTGATTTGAGAAGGGTTTGAGCATAGAGTTGACGATGATAGTATCTTCTTTCGAGAACAAGGAGAGGTTTGCTACCTTTGTGGAGTTTGTGAGGTTGATAGAGTGATCTGTTGTTGACAAGCTAATGCTAAGAAGAGGCCAGTTTAGTTTTAGGGGCAGTCATCTAGAGGCTTTAAGAAGTCAAGTTTTTTTTCACCTTAGTCGCAACAATTATCATCTTTCTTAGAGACAAGATCAGCGGTGCCATCTCACTAGTCCCCGAGCAAGGGCAGACACTGTATTTTCCTCATGCCGGAGCATGTATGCAACATTAGTGTTAGTGACAAGGCCGTCTAGGCCATGATACGAGGCTAAAACCTATTATAGGTGTGGACAAATCAGTCATACAAGGTTGTTTTTCCCAATGAAGGATGAGGAAGTGGCACAACAACCGAGGCAAAGTCAGTAGGGTTCTTAGTAGCAATAGTTTAGTAGGAAGCAAAGGATGTGGTCAGGCGTCACAAGCAGGGTATTCTGGACAAGCTAGCATAGTACATAGATGACAACATGTGATGGCTCAATTCTACGCTATGAGTCAGCCAGAGGGAGTGGTCAATCCATGGGTCATGACAGGTCAGTTGAAACTTTTACATTCTGATTTGTCTGCTTCTTCTTTTGTATCTATTTTGGTTGACTAGGGTGCAACCCACTCTTTTATCACTAGAGAGGTGATAGATAGTTGTTATCTGCCTATTTTTAGTAAATCTGATAGTCTTTGGTTAGAAACCCCTCTTGTTGGTCATGTTGAGTTGCGGGAGGTGTGTCCATCATGTGTTCTTTCTTTTTCAGGACACATCATTCAAGTGGACCTTATGCTAATTGACATGCATGGATTCGATGTGATCATTGGGATGGATACCTTGGAGAAGTACCATGTGGTCTTGGACTGTAATTCCAAGGTGGTGACGTTCTCTGATGGTGATGTTTTGTGGATCTTCCAAGGAGATAGAAAGATTCTTATGACATGTTTGGTGTCAGCTATGACATTAGAGAGGCGGATGAAGCAGGGGTGTGAAGCTTTCTTGGAACATGTGATGGATACTAAAAGGAGGAGTTCATGTATCTAGGAGGTACCCATTGTGCGAGATTTTGAGGATGTTTTCCCTGAGGATTTTCCCGATGTCCCCCCTCCTAGAGAGATTGATTTTGAGATCAGTCTTGTTCCTGGAAGGTAGCCTATAGTGCAATTGTGAGAACTCATCACACTAAATGAAATTACTCAAAACACAAAACACAATTACACATTAATTAAACACAAACCCAAAAAACGGGGTAAATTAAAACCGATTTCAACATTTCCCAATTGCTCAAAAACATTTACATAAAAGCCCAGCAACTTGTTGTATTCGATATAATGCTCCATATCCTTTACATTTGCTCTGTAGCCTCAACTGCATCATAAACTTTACAAAGGAACACTATCCACATATACAAACATCAACATGCTATGGAAAGCTCGAATCGATCGAAACATCATATACAAACTTTTCACCCAGACCTAAGAGTACAAGGACTTACCATCATGGTTCTGCTGCCGTTGCTGTCGATCACCTAAAAAGATGTGGTGACCCATGAGGTGAGACTCAGTCATAGCGAGAGATTTAACTGTCTCCAACAGATATTGATTACATCAGATTATACAATATATAAATTGAACAGTTGGAATATTTAATAGACGGTTGAGCAGATTGAACAATTCAAGCATGCTAAACAGGTTAAGCAAATAACCTTAGCAGCAAGTGTGATGATCAATGTATACAAAAGTAATAGATAAATCCATTCTTTTTCAGATCTCTACTTAGGTTTCATAGGATTACATTTAATAATAATCTTCTTCATTAGTATGGCTATAATCATATGCCTTGCTAACAACACAAGCAATCTAGTAGCATAAGCACTCAACATCATGAATATGTCTAGTAGTATAACATGACTATCAATACTGGAATGTTTAATAAAGTTAACCAATTTACATCATAAGTAAAGCTAACATCATAAGCAATCCTAACTCCACAAGCATGTTTAGTAGTTTAAGCATTTTTAATTACAAAAGCATGGCTAGCAGTATTAGACATAGCTAGCATCATAATCTTAACTATCAGTTGTCAATATATCTAACAACATAAACATATTTACAACATAAGCATGTTTACAATATAAGCACATGTACAACATAAGAAAATATATTATCTCTTATTATACTATTCATCATCTCTATGTAAGAAGAGCAAACAAGTGTTATCATCCAATGTGAGGCATTATGTATAACCCTAAACAGATATGCCACACGACTATATTACATATTTTATTACATTGTGAGGAATCTGAGGATACCACTCAAAATCCAACTGACCACCTCTTGGTCGCAATAAGTGCCATATAAGATCTAGGGAAAATCTGGACTCTAAGATCTTCTCTACCCCCGGTCAATACAGGTCCACCACAACGACACATAAGGTCAAACTACTAACAGCCTAGTCCATCCTTGGTACAGGCCATGGCACTAGTGAAGGAGGTGGGTACGCATACCCTACCATCTGAGGCACAACCACAGTTGTCCTCCAAACTCATCACATATATAATCACTGAGACACGACTGCAACCACTCTCAAACTTAGGGCTAGGTATGATCACAGTCATCCTTGGCACGCGTATAATGTGGGTGTAATACGCAAGTGTACGTGTCGAAGTAATATGTGATTATGAGTCTCGAGTTATCGAACACAGGGAGTTGTAAGATTAAAGACTATTACTAATTAGGATTGATCAGCTAAGCCAAAAATAAGAGTTGATTAAAAAAGAAAATAAAATAAAAAGAAAACAAAACAATCGATTAAAGGTTTAATTTAATCAATTCAGGTGACGATCTTTAGGATTGCGGTTTCACCGAGGGTTATCATTGTATGAATTTTTATCTAATAATTCAGGTTCATCTCTCAATTTCGGGTAGTGGCCTGTAGTCAGAATTGTCCACTGCCGTGGTACAATTCACTACCTATGTCTAGGTCGGTTCCACCGTCGTAGTAACCTATGCCCTAAACTAGGTGCATTAATATCGACCTCTGGGTTTCCACCATTAATCTTACATCACCTTGTTCAAGGGATTTGTTAATTAATGTGACATTCATCTCTTTTCAACCGTTAACCCTTCTTTCAAAGTAATTAAGGGCATTATGTTATTATTATGGTGATCAAGCATAACAATATAATTGAGAAAATGAATTCATACCACAGATTTAAGAGATTAATGATGAATTACTATGATAAAAAAAAGTATCATACAATGATTACCCGGGCTACTCCCGGTCCTAAAGAATTACGGTTTTTAGCCGGAAATAGACGACATGGTATCACAGTAAGTCGAAAAGATGTAAAACATGAATTTCGAGATACAGTAAATTGGAGAAAGGGTTAAAGAGTGGATCTGGAGAAGATGGAGAGAATTTGCCGTCGTTTCCGCCGCCAAAACGCCTCCGAGGTCTTCCGTGTAGGGTTCCTCTACTTTTCTCCCTCCGTTCCGCTGTCGTATCGTCCCCCCGTGATAGATCTCCCAATTGCGGTTTTAATTGTGTCTTTTATAGCCGTCGTACATGTTTAGGTCAAGAGGAAACCTAAAATGTATTTTTGAATACAAACATGTGTTAGATTTAACACATTAAAATTTGGTCCGCAACATCTGAGTCGATGGTATCGATTTAGGAGTCGATGGTATCGACTTCTTCACAGTAAAACGTCCTTTTCCTTTTCAATCTGGAGCAAAAAATATTTGTACTCTGATGCCATGTCGCTACCATCGAGTTGCAAGTCGATGGTATCGACTTTGCTCCAGTAAATAATAATTATCTGCAATAAAATAATCAATGAATAAAATCAAATAATTACTATAATAATTAAAACATGTAAAATGCATGTAAAATACATGTAAAAATATAAGAAATGATGGACAAGTGATTTTTACTAATTTGGTAAAATATGTATTAAAAAGATATTCAATTAAGCACAAATGACACAGAAAATACCAAATTAGATATCAAAATAACGATAATTTATGCATACATCACACCCCTAAGCTTGAATATTGCTCGTCCTCGAGCAACACTACTCTTGGATTTGTTTTAAAAAGTCAGCAAGAAGACAAGTACTTATGAATTATTTTTCCTAACCACCCTCCACTAGTCGGTCCCAAACCGGTCCTTGCCAACCACTGAACAAGTAACTACTCTAAAGCGATCAATAATGTTCATAATAGATGTCCACAATAAGATTAATGAAAAACACTATCAATATGAAGCAGTTAATATCATGGCTAGTAGGACACATGCTTGATGCACCATGTGATCTCCCTATCTACATTGCTCTGATCTACCTAAATAAACTACTTGGAAGCAGATCTCCAAATAAAAATGGATGGGGAGATTAATTATGATCGTGGCCTACCATGAAGAGCAATGGGTGGAAAAGATGGGCGGCTATGAAAATAGGATTCACAAGAATAATGCAAATCATTTATGCAAAAAGTAAAAATATGATGCACCTGTATGATGGATAAAATGTGAATGTATGACTTTTAATGACTATTTTTTTCATTTTGGTGGAATGATGCATGCAATGAATGTCCCATCCTAATGATGAGTATAAGTGGAAAGGTTCTTACAAAAAAAATCCATAATTCCCTTATTTATTGCTTAGAGATAATATGACATTGAACTTGAAATTCTTTTCCTCCTTTTCTCCTCTTTTTTTTCTTTTTCAATAATTCTTTTTTTCTTACCCTATTTTTAGCAAGATGAACAGTTCATGCTTGGGTTTTTTTTTTGCTTTTTGTTTTATTTGGAGAAGGAGTAAGGAGATACAACTTTTTCTTTACGCTCTTTCATGAGAGAAGACCGTAGAAGATAATAAATGTGTAAAATCTTATGAAATATGCAATGCAAATGCAACTATATGAAATTTTGTTATGCAAACTACAAATGCTCAAAAGAGATTATGAATTTTTTTTCCTTTTCTAATGCATAATAAAATGTACTAACTATATGCTTCCTATCATGCCTTGTAATGCAAACAAGAGGAAAATAACTTGGATTACACTTTATCATCCTATGGTGGTGATTGAAGATGAATGGAAGGTAGATGAGATCACATGACTAAGAGACAATGTCTTTCCCAACCATGATATGTCCCTCTTCTATCAACTTGTGTAACAGGGTAACCTTAGAGTTTATTTCTAGAATTCACATTAAAGATCACATTACTGTTTGGTTGGTTTGGACTCAAACATCATAGTCATAACACAAGCCATAGGGTTAAGTTAGGTTTTTCATTCAATCAGTATGTCTTCAAGCTGACTAATCCAAACAATTCCTCCAGTTATGTACTCTTAAACATAGCAAATTTAGCTTAAAGTGCAAAGCATAAAAGCACATTCAGTTTTCAATAATTATAAGAATTGATACCACATCATCAACAAACGGCTAATCCTAACCAAAATTTTATATTTTGTCCACAAGTACACTAGATAGAAGTGGACTCGAAAAACAAAATGAAAAATCTATTTTTTTTGAAACAAAAACATGTAGATGTGTGATATAAAGAAAAGATGCAAGAGGTAAAGATAGAAGCACCGTTCCATTCCTCCCCCTAAGCTTGAATATGCCATTGTCCACAATGTCAAAAGTAAAGGAAGACAAATGGAACGATTGTACCGATATGTGAGCTCAGATCTGGGCAAAAGACGGGTGAGTGGCATCCACTTGAAGACATGCCCTCCAATAAGCACTCGAGCTTGGTGAAGTTTCAATGCTTGCTCAGCTTGTGAGATGTCACTGATGAGAACTCAGTACTACCGACAGTGAAGTTGGTGGTACCGACTCAATGAGTCCCTGCACACTGAATGCACATATCAAGGCACCTTTTTTACTTGCATCAAAACTAGATATCACAATCTATAAATAGGAATGTAAAAGTAGAATTGAAAGTTTAACAAAATAAACCTAATTGGTGGGTTGCCTCCCACAAGCTTCCTTGTTTAACGTCCTAGGATAGACACATGTCAATCAACAATAATCAGGTGGTCTTGGAGGAGGGTAAAGCTCTCTCCGCCTCTTCCTTCTAAACTTTTGGTTCCTTGCAACAATGAGAAAAAATAAATAATAGTCAGAAGACCAACATGTATGGTTGAAATTCCATTTCAACAGTAAATTATCATTACAATGAACATGAACATGAACACGACTCACAATCAAATCTTGATGTGGGAGCACATGCAGAAATAGATAGCCATGAGGTGAAAGGTATAATGATGATTGCTCCTTAATTTCTATGACCATCCCCAATGGATCACTCCTATCTACACATAATGGAGGGGTTATATCAAAGGTGAATTTATGTGCCTCCTCCTCTAGTAATTCAATTCCCCCACATTTAGTATCCTCACAAAAACTTTCAAAATTATCATCTGGATATATATCCCATATAGGATCCCCCATAAGGAAATGAAGAGATGGGTCTTGTGGTGAAGGAATTATGTGATGAGTAATGGGAAATTCCTCCACCTTTTCACTCTCAATATCCTCTTCCTCATTCTCTTCCTCCTCTCTAAGATCACTATCAAATAAAGCACCTTCTGGATCCTCCTCTCCTTCACTCATATCCCAAACACATGTATCAAAATTGTCTTCCACCTTATTTGCACCATTATTCTCATATTCCTCATCAGATCCCCAATCATATTCAAAATCAATCCTAGGATTCGAGGGTGTGGGTGTGGGCTCAATGGAAGGACATGATAGAGGTGATTCTAAAACTTCTTCCAGTATGTTATCCTCACTCTCTAATTCCTTATCCTCAATCTCAACTTCTTCCATTTTCTCTATTCTACCCCATCCTCCATTAGAAATAGGACCTTTGCGATTTAAAACATATTGAACCAAAATCCTAATATGCTCATGATGAATTTCCTTTAAGGTTTTCTCATGATGTAATGAAGGTGGACTCAGACATTTATAACCTACATGTGCATTTCCACACTCAAAACAAATAGGGGCCATGAGCTTTTTTATTTATTTTTTTAATGAAAGAAAACTAACTACAAAGAAATATTTAGATGAATATGTACAATGCCTAAACTTAAAAGTAAAGTTTTATGTAATGAAAAATGGGAATAATAAAAAAAATTATAAAAAAAAGAAAATAAATACAATGGCCTAGAGTGGACGATCCTAACTTTTCATAGTGTTAACCATGCCAACTCCCCGGCAACGGCGCCAAAAACTTGGCACGCGTATAATGTGGGTGTAATACGCAAGTGTACGTGTCGAAGTAATATGTGATTATGAGTCTCGAGTTATCGAACACAGGGAGTTGTGAGATTAAAGACTATTACTAATTAGGATTGATCAGCTAAGCCAAAAATAAGAGTTGATTAAAAAAGAAAATAAAATAAAAAGAAAACAAAACAATCGATTAAAGGTTTAATTTAATCAATTCAGGTGACGATCTTTAGGATTGCGGTTTCACCGAGGGTTATCATTGTATGAATTTTTATCTAATAATTCAGGTTCATCTCTCAATTCTGGGTAGTGGCCTGTAGTCAGAATTGTCCACTGTCGTGGTACAATTCACTACCTATGTCTAGGTCGGTTCCACCGTCGTAGTAACCTATGCCCTAAACTAGGTGCATTAATATCGACCTCTGGGTTTCCACCATTAATCTTACATCACCTTGTTCAAGGGATTTGTTAATTAATGTGACATTCATCTCTTTTCAACCGTTAACCCTTCTTTCAAAGTAATTAAGGGCATTATGTTATTATTATGGTGATCAAGCATAACAATATAATTGAGAAAATGAATTCATACCACAGATTTAAGAGATTAATGATGAATTACTATGATAAAAAAAGTATCATACAATGATTACCCGGGCTACTCCCGGTCCTAAAGAATTACGGTTTTTAGCCGGAAATAGACGACATGGTATCACAGTAAGTCGAAAAGATGTAAAACATGAATTTCGAGATACAGTAAATTGGAGAAAGGGTTAAAGAGTGGATCTGGAGAAGATGGAGAGAATTTGCCGTCGTTTCCGCCGCCAAAACGCCTCCGAGGTCTTCCGTGTAGGGTTCCTCTACTTTTCTCCCTCCGTTCCGCTGTCGTATCGTCCCCCCGTGATAGATCTCCCAATTGCGGTTTTAATTGTGTCTTTTATAGCCGTCGTACATGTTTAGGTCAAGAGGAAACCTAAAATGTATTTTTGAATACAAACATGTGTTAGATTTAACACATTAAAATTTGGTCCGCAACATCTGAGTCGATGGTATCGATTTAGGAGTCGATGGTATCGACTTCTTCACAGTAAAACGTCCTTTTCCTTTTCAATCTGGAGCAAAAAATATTTGTACTCTGATGCCATGTCGCTACCATCGAGTTGCAAGTCGATGGTATCGACTTTGCTCCAGTAAATAATAATTATCTGCAATAAAATAATCAATGAATAAAATCAAATAATTACTATAATAATTAAAACATGTAAAATGCATGTAAAATACATGTAAAAATATAAGAAATGATGGACAAGTGATTTTTACTAATTTGGTAAAATATGTATTAAAAAGATATTCAATTAAGCACAAATGACACAGAAAATAACCAAATTAGATATCAAAATAACGATAATTTATGCATACATCAATCCTCCCTAAACACTTGGATTCAGGATGACAAGCACCCCACATACTCAAAAGTATGCGCTTTGAGTTTCACTATCTGGAAAGTTTTGACACTCAGATGGATCTATGGCACATGGCACTACATGATTAGGGTTTCACTTAATTAGTTATTGCCAATTGGGTATATTAAGGCTGCATCATACAAGTGGACATACAAACCCTAATTCATTGCCAACAAGCATTACTATATAACAACTTCAGAAGATATAAAATGTGTGAGATATACTATTTCTCATCTCATCACTACTTGGTACTATTCACTTTCCATTCATGAGACTACACTTGTCATCATACTATCATTGGATATAAATCTTTATCACAACATCACAGGGTATCAACTTTTGTCATCATAAGAGGATTATACCTCATTCAGGGCTCAACCATGCCCATAGGTGTAATGCCTGGGCTTACTGCCTAAGGCTCTAGTAGGATTTCAGGAATGATGACTGGCCCCACAGACCACCACTAGCCTTAACTGTACATTTTATCCTCACTTACACGTAAGCCAGGATCAACTTCTCGACTGGTCACCCATCCTAGTACTACTCCAAGCTGAGCACGCTTAACTGTGGAGTTCTTTGGTTATGGGATCCCTGAAAAGGAGGTGTACCTTGGTGATATGGTAGTCTAAGCATTCCTTTTAAGATCATTATATCTGAGGCCTCAAATCATGGTACGTTACAATAGGTCATTAAGACCATCACATTATTCCCCGCAAGTTTGTTACTATCTTTCCATGCCTTGTAACAAGGCTCAACAAACATCGCCACCCATGTGATGCACATGCTTAGCATGATATTGCATTTAATAACTGAAAGATGTTTACATGATAACATTACATAGTTATCTTAGCATTAAGAGCATTCCTTTATTATATCAACATATAAGGAAGCTATATGACTGGTCATCATCACACTGGGTAGTGTACAAGTTTAGCATAAGAAAGCATAAATCATAAAGCTATGATGACCACTAGTTAACACATTATAGTTGCAATCAATCACTAGGAAGGATATTCCATCATTATAGTTGCAATCAATCCCTAGGAAGGATATTCCATCATTATATCCATTCAAGGAAGGGTAGCATAACTAATTATCATCAACTATTACATTAGGGTTACTTTCAACAACATAAGTTACTTTGATTGTTACAAATCAACATTCATACCCAAAACCTACTTGTGGCATCCCTATTGGATCGTGGATGCATAAGGTGAAGCATCACCACCACATTCCATCCCATCCTCGAGTATGGATCCACACATAATACAATGTGTAACAATTAGGTTATAACATACTATGGTTCAACCACAATAAGAGAGTACTCCATTATTCTATTATTGCACTAAGAAAAGCTGATCATAGTTAATCGCCATCACCTAAGTTCATTAGGATTAAGTGTAACAAGTTATATCCCATTAGGGTTACATATCAACACAATATGGTCGTTATCCATTCTATTCATACGAGGGCAAAGGTAAGACTACCTTATTAAGGGTAACCCTCCATTGGTTACATAAGCATTCAACCCATATCACCATACCACAACATCACCCAGAACCATTGGATGTTGAAAATGTAAGACTATTGGTTATTTATATAAGTAAACACCTTAAATAAACCACCTATGAAGTTGATCTAGAAATAGTCACCATTTAGCCCTAGACATTCCTTATTTAATAACATAAAGGGGCACCATAGGTTATGGGGTTAAAACCCATCATCGGTTGTACATTATAATCAATCCATCATATCAACCATCAAGCTCCTTAAATTAATCACATGAGGGAAACCATCAAATTCAAATGATTAGAACTCACATGTAATACTATAGGTTTCAATCCAAACCATTGGATGTTGAAGCATACAATCTCAACCATTGGATCAAGTCAATTATTCAAAGCTATTAGATGAAGAAGTGTTGGATCCTAACCATTGGATTTGGTTCATATTTCAAAACCATCAATTGGAGTATAGGTCTAAACCTTGAATCATTTGACCCTAGAAACTATTAGATTAGGTCTTAGTTGATGCTAAAACTACATCATTAACTCACCATTGGTTGTGAAGACCTGATCCACCATTGGTTGTGACCATTAAGTCATCATTTCTTGTTAGATCAGCACTATATTCATTAATCACCATTGGATATTAAGCTAATGTCACCATTGATTGATAGCATCATTAGGGTACTTAGTTGCTAATCATTAAGCTTTTTATTGAGCCAAAACCCGACCTAAGGGGTGAAAATCGGTTGTCACCATCAGTTGACACCCTTGGTCACCATCATCGATTGTCATGAAGACAAAACCAATGATTGTTGCAAGGGTACTATCATCGGTTGATGTATAAAATGGAAATCAGCCTTAAAACCTAGGTATAAGCCATCGATTGTTAGGTGCTTAGCACCATTCGTTGTCATACCAACCTGATCCAGATCATCTTCTACCTTAAGGAGGTCGTAAATAGAGTTTCAGATCCATATAAATCTATAAACTAAGCAAGAAACACCATAAAAATCGAAACCCTAGGTAAGGTTATCTTTTACAAGCATAGATCTTCATTTTAGAGCAAGAACTTATGCAAGCAAGCTTGTAGTAAGCAATAAAAGTGAAGAGGGTTATAAAACTCGCCTCTACGGAGAAGAACAGGCTTATTAGAAGCAAGAAAACTCGAACAAAAAGGTATAAAATCCAAGCTTTAGGTCTGAACTCGACCATCTAGCATCTTTCTCCACCAAAGAGGCAAACCCTAAGCATAAAGAGCAAGAAAGGTAGGGTTTTTGAGCTTTAGAACAACTTTTACCATGAAACAACAAAGTTACGACCTATATGAAGGTAGGAAGAAGAAGAATAACAAGGAAAACATGGAAGGAAGGAAGAAAACAACTTGCCTTGGTTGGAAACCCTAGGAGATGACTTTAGAAACCCTAGGTTGGGCTAGGTGAAGCTCTAGGAGACCTTCTTTTCCAAAAAGGGGGTCGTCTTCTACCTTGGACCACCTAGTTCCATAGCCAAATAGAGTGGAGTTGATGATATAGGTTATAGGAAAGAGAAAGTTAGTAGAGGTTTTGAACTTGGGCAAGAAAGAGATAGATATAGCCCATGGATAAGGAAGAGAAGAAGCATGAGGTGTACAAGCAGCTCTCCATGTGTCCATGGCTTAAAGATTCCATGGACGAGCAAGAAGCAGGTACACTGGATGATGGGGACTGAAAGACCATCAATTGTTGGTCTCCCAAGCAAGTGATAGTTTGTTGGGTGAAGGTATCATCGTTTGTTCATGGTTTAAGTCAATAAATGGTTGAACCATCGGTTGATCATGTTTATAAGTGAACTGTATGTTCAAGTGAACCAAACCAGCATGAACCATTGACCTCAAGCCTTTAGTATGACCTGTAGATGTTCCCCAGTGGTCCATGCAGTTGATGGTCATCGGTTGTTGCCCAAACCAATGGTACCATCAAATGTTAGCCTTGAAGGTGGCTCATCCATGGGGGGTAAAACCCTAAATCACACTTGAAGCAAATCACCACCAAACCAAGGTATAATTAAGTGCCCCATTGATCAAAAAGTCAATAATGATGAGAGAACATCCAAGGAATATAATGCAAGTGAAAATTTGAAAAGAAAACATCTCAATTGGGTAAATTACATAAAAGTCCAAAATGTACACAAAATTGCATAACTTGCTCAAATAATGTCCAAATGGGACCAAACTACAAACTTAATCTTGTCTTATGATTTAAAAGCATATAAAATTTTATATTAATTTTCTAAGCATTAAATTATGGTAATTAAGCTTGTTCAACACTTTAAGCAAGGTCAGGGGTCTCTCAACAGTCACCGTATAGGATGGCACCGATAGAGATGCATGAGCTGAAGAAGCAGTTGCAAGAGCTATTAGAGAAGGGATTTATCAAACCAATCACTTCCACTTGGGGTCCTCATGTGTTGTTTTTTAATAAGATGGATAGTTCTATGAGGTTGTCCATAGATTATCGACAGTTGGACAAGGTCAAGATTAAGAACAAGTATCCATTGTCAAGGATAAGCGATCTGTTTGACTAGTTGAGAGGTGATACTGTGTTCTCGAAGATACAACTGATGTCATGATACCATCAGTTGAGGATTAAGGTAGATGACATACCCAAGTCGATTTTCAAGACTAGGTATGATCACCACGAGTTTGTGGTTATGCCGTTTGGGCTAACCAATGTGCCAACAACTTTCGTGGATCTAATGAACTGGATGTTTAGTCCGTATCTTGATCAATTTGTGATAGTTTTTATCAACTACATCTTGATATACTCTAGATACAAACAATAACATGAACAACATCTACGACAAGCTTTGACGTTGTTGAGGCAACACGAGTTGTATGCCAAGTTTAGTAAGTGTGAGTTTTGGTTGACAGAGGTGTCTTTACTAGGTCACATGATATCTGCAAAAGGTGTTTGTGTGGACCCAAAGAAGTTTGAGTCAGTATTGGAATGGGAGCAGCCTAAGACATCGATAGAAGTTTGAAGTTTCCTAGGCTTGACTGGCTACTATAGGAGGTTCATCAAGAACTTTAGTGTTGTGGCATTACCCCTAACCAAGTTGACAAGAAAAGGTGTACCTTTTGTCTGGGATGACAAGTGTTGTCATTTTTTTGGTTGTTGAAGGAGAAGTGGACCATTGCACCAATGTTAATTTTGACAGAGTAAGGGAAAGGCTAAGTCATCTCATGTGATGTGTTAAAGAATGGCTTGGGATGTGCGCTGATGCAAGACAAGAACATGATTTCTTTTGCCTTGCGACAACTTAAGAAACACAAGGAGAACTACCCGGTGCATGATATGGAGCTTGCAATTGTGGTCCATACTTTGAAGATTTGGAGACACTACCTTTATTGAGAGAAGTGTCAGATCTTCATTGACCACAAGAATCTTCAATTTATCTTCTTAAAGCGAGAGTTGAACATGTGGTAGAGGAGATGGATGTATTTGATCAAGGATTATGATTGCATGATAGACTACCATATAGGGAAGGTGAATGTGGTGGATGATGCACTTAGCAGGAAGTCATCTTCTTCATCATCTGCAGATTAGGCACAATTGTGTTCTTTGGTGTGCCATAAGCAAGACGTGTTGGTGTCGTTGCGTCAGATGAACGTATAATTGGAGGTTTCTCTATTGGCAGGATTGCTAGCACAATTGCATGTGAATCCTACCTTGATGCAACATATCAAAGATGCACAACAGAATGATACTATGATACATAATATCAGGGTAGAGTTTGACAATAAGAAGTATGATGGTTCCCATGAGAATGAGATGGTATAGTTTGCTTTCACAACTGGATAATGCTTTCTAATGTTGATGGTTTGAGGAAGTTGATTCTTGAGGAGGCTCATTCCTCTATGTATGCTATGCATCCAGGCAACATTAATATGTATCACAACTTGAAAGACATGTATTGGTGTCCTAGTTTGAAGCTTGATGTGGCAGAGTTCATGGCTAGATGTCCAATTTGTCTGCAAGCCAAGGATGATCATCACAAACCTACAGGAATGTTACAACCTTTGCCTATACTACATTGAAATGGGATCGTATCACTACAAACTTTGTGGTTGGTCTTCCAAGGACATCCAAAGGCCATTATTCCATTTGGGTGATAGTTGATAGGTTGACCAAGTCAACACACTTCTTACTAGTAAAGATGACATATACAATAGAGAAGTTGGCACAAATATATGTTGATGAGATAGTTTAGTTGCATGGTATTCTAGTTACCATAGTATTTTATAGAGGTCCACAGTTTACCCGTCATTTTTAGGAACGTCTACATACAACCATGGGGACACAGTTGAGGTTCAATACAACTTTTCACCCACAGACAGGTGGTCAGTCAGAAAGGACCATTCGTATGTTAGAAGACCTATTGAGAGCTTGTGTGTTGTAGTTTCTAAGGAGTTGGAATGTGCATCTGAGTTTGATAGAGTTCGCCTACAATAAAAGTTACCAGAGGAGTATAGGCATGACACCATATGAAGCCTTGTATGGGAGGCATTGTCGGTCACCTCTTTGTTGGTATGAGACAAGTGAGTATCAATTTTTGGGTCCTGAGCTAGTGTAGCAGACTACAAAGAAGATTAAAGTGATACAACAACAACTAAAGGTAGCCCATGAAATACAAAAGTCTAATGCTGATAATCATCATATACCTTTGGAGTTCCAAGTGGGAGATCGTGTGTATCTCAAGGTATCTCCTTAGAAAGATGTTCTAAGGTTTGGTAAGAAGGGTAAGTTGGCTCCCAAGTTTATGTGACCTTGACCTATAGTGGCACATGTTGGAAAGGTATCTTACAAGTTAGATATACCGCCAGAGTTGTACAAGTTGCATGATGTCATCCATGTTTCCATGTTGAGGAAGTGTCATCTGGATATTGAGTTGACATTGCATCCAATTGTGTTGAGTTAGAGGAGGATCTGTCATATGTTGAGGGTCCTATGTTGATCCTGGATAGGAGGGTGAAGAAGTTGAAGAAGAAGGGTATAGTTCTTGTTAAGATTTTGTAGAATCAAGGTGGCGTGGAGGAATCCATGTGGGAGTTAGAGGACAAGATGCATAGGAAGTACTCATCTTTGTTCTCATAGATTTTCGGGAGTGAAATCCTTATTAGGGGGGATTTATGGTTGTAAGACATGTGACCTTATTTTCTGGTTGATCTTTCTTTCTTAGCATAATTAGATGCTAAACCTTAATCTAACTTCATGACGTGCTTTGATAACATGTGATTAGATTATGTTTCAAGTTTGGTCTAGTTTGGATGTTGTTTGAGATAGTTATGCTTATATGTGCTTGTTTTGGACCTAATTGCAATTTACCCATGGTTTTTCTTGCAATTTGTCACATGATTTATGTGCCTCATGTGTTGACATCATGTTCTCTATGGTCTTGACATCATTTTGGATAGAGTGGTGCTTTGGGGAGCCTTATTATACCTTGGTTTGATGTGGTGGCATCATGTGTTGAGAATTAGGGTTTGCTTGGATGCTCTAGTGGATGGTTGACCTTGATATGAGTTTGACAGATGCACCTTATTTTCAGCAATCGCCAAGTTGTTCCTTTGACCATGTTCTCTATGGTCTATGATGTTTTGAGTGTGCCTCTAGTCTTCGTGGTCGATGAGACCATCCCACCCTCTAGGTCTCCAAGAAACCCTAGGGTTTGGTCTATGCGATCATTGAGTTTTTGACCTTGTGGTCACTGAGAATCTTCAACAACTATATATTTGCCCTCCTGATCTTCAGTGTTAGATGATTTCTCCTGGACCAAGAGTGGTCATTGAGTTTTCTTGGTTTTATCACCTTTGATGTATGCTTAAGTGTAGTGCTTGCATAGACGAGTTTTGGTGGACACATGGAATGTGTTTTCATGACACCTACCTCCCTTATCTCTCTCCAACCCTTAGCTATATAAACCTCCCTCCTTGCATGCAACTAAACCCTTTGCACCCTCTTTCTCTCTTCTTCTACTTAGATCTCATCCCCATGTCCTTGGTGGTGAATGTGGAGCTCAAGTGGTTGATCCATCTTGCATGTTGAGCTAAGGTTTGGAGCAACCCTTCCTTGGTGATTGTTTGGTGATCTTTGCTTATCTTCTTGATCTCGGTAAGTGATGTACCTCTTGATATTCTTTTCCCTTCTCTACCCTTTTCTTATTTCTCTTCTTGGTCGAACCCATGGTTCTCCATAGTAGTGCTTAAGTTGAGAATGAATAACTCCTCTTTCTAACTCTTTGACCTAGGGTTTTGTTTCCTTCTTGGAGGTGGAGCTAGCATGGCTGTGTAGGTGATCAATCTAGGGTTTTCTCTCTCAGTTCTTGTAACTTCCCTGCTGTTGGATTTGATTCATCTCCTTTAAGTTGAGTTATATAACTTTCTCCTCAATTATTGATCACTCTTAACTTGCATGCCATAATCTACCCTGAAAATGTGGTTCCAAGTTGAAAAATGATATTTGATCTAGGATATGTTATTCATGGTGATTCTTGAGTATATAGCTTCTGTTTGATAAACACAAAACATGCATACAATTTTCTTGCTTTGTGAGGGTGGTTTTGACACATGTTGTGTGTTGGAACGTTGGTTTTCTCTCTCCCAAATCATGCTTTTGCTTTCTCTCATGATGGATGATAATTAGGGTTTTCGAGTGGACCTTCTTCACATGTTATACACCTTGGTGGTTTTAGTTTCATGGTGATGATACACTTGATGTTGGTGAGTTTGTAGTCACCAAGTTTCTCTCTCTCTTCTCATGAGGTTGCCAAGGTAACAAATGTTGAGTGGTCGCCAAGATTTCTCCTTCTTAGCAGTCGATGAGTTTTTCCATATTTTTGGTCGTTGAGTTTTCCCTATGTGGTCATTGAATATTAGACCCTAATGTTTGTCAATGCCTTGAATTTTATGTGGTCGATGAAGGTGGCTAAACCTAGTTCTATGATCGTTGAAAGTTGTCAACTTCAACGGTTGATGAAGGGGTTAAACCCTAGTTTTCTTTGGTCTCCAACTATGTGCTTTCAACGATCGATGATGATGTTTGACCTATATGGTCGCTGAAGGTGATTCACCTCTTTGGACGATAAAGAAGGCGAGTCCTAAATCTCAGCACCCGATGAATATGCCTAGACTTGTGCTTATCTTATGTGGTTGACCTTATGATGACGATGGTTGACTTATTTGTCTCCATGATTGTTGGAGATGACAATTAGGGTTTACTTCTAATTGCTTATTTGAAACCCTGATTCAGTTTTCTTTGTTGAACCTTAACCCTAATTTTTGTACATGATAATGTTTCTTAGCCTTCTTGAGTAATTGTCATGATGATATAATATTTCTCTCTCCTAATGTTGTAAAACCCTAACTTTCTATTGATAAGCATCATAACTCTTGAATGATTATTATATCACTTATGTATCACATGTATGGTGAGGATGATGAGCCTTGATGAGACATGGAGAGATGATAATGTTCTTGTAGGGAACAATGTGAATGGTTTTATAACCTTGGACATGGTTGAATACCCTAATTGAGGTGATATCCTCTTGGTGATGTGATAAGGGATTGGTATTCCATGATGATATGATGATGAATGTGGACTCATGTATGGCAGTGAAACAATACCATGTGATGATGTGACAAGTTTAGACTTTATACATTTTATATCTTCTGAAGTTGCAATCTACCCTTATCTTTGTAGAATCTTGTTAGGGTTTGTATGTAACTTGATTGATGCAGATTTAAATCACCTAGATGAACTTAACTAATCAAGTGAAACCCTAATCATGTAGTTGCCACGTGCCATAGATCCATTCCAGTGTCAGGACTTTCCAGATTATGAAATGATTATTCCTAAGGGAAACTCAAAGCGTATAATGTTGAGTATGCAGGGTGCAAGAGAGTACGTGTCCTTGTCATCCTGATCCCAAGTGTATGGAGGATGGATATAGTCATGCCTTGATGTGAGAACGTCTACGGTCGTGTCTCGGAGATTGTACATGTGATATGTTTGAGGACAACTGTAGTTGTACCTCAGTGGTAGGGTTTCATATACCTGGTGTCTAGTGTCGTTACCAATATACCAAGGAGGACTAAGTGTTTTGTAGTTTGACTTTATATGTCACTGTGGCATACTCGTACTAATTGAGGGAAGATCAAATCATAGGAGTCCAACTCTCCAAGATCTTTTATGACACTATTTTCAACTTAGCAGTGAACAATTGTAGTCTAAGTGGTATACCTCAAACATCTCAAGGCTTAATAAAAGATGTAATATAATCATGTAGTATATCTGTTTAGGGTTAAACATGATTCACATTGGATGTTTACCCTTGTCTTATTTCTTATATTGTTCAATTGTTTTATAATACGATAAGAGAAATTAACTAGTTAGTAGTTGATAGTCTTACATGTTCTTCATATTCCTTCTAATCATGTATAATACCATGCTTATCTATTTTAGCTGCTTAACCTGTGTAATCAATTTGAATTATTTGTTTAGCTGAATATGGTCATCCTTTTTAATGATAACATATCATGTTGTATCAATAATCATTAGTTGAGAGTTATGTCTCCTGTTGGGACGTTGGTCTCACCTCATGGGTTACCACATCTTTTTTAGGTGGTTGTTTGCAACGTGGGCAGGATCGTGCTGTTGAGGAAGAGTAGTTTGGAGATCAATAGACATAGAAGGTTGGATAGCTGCTAGTTGTTGCAGTAGAGTCTTTGTGTCTTCCCTGTACTCTCAGGTCTGAGAAGGGAATGTTTTTTAGATGTTGTATACTGATACGTGGTTTTGGCAGTATGCATGTTCTTGTACACATGGCATGTATATGTGGAATATCTCAATTTTGTACATAGGTTGTGGCTAATGCCACTGGACAAATGTAAATACCTGATATGTATGTGATGTGATACTAGTTATTAGACCTTGATGTAATATGTTTCTACACATAATGGTAATATGAGATTGGTTTTAATTTACCTACTTTTATGGTAATGTTCATGTTTAGCTGTTGATTGCACATTTTAATGATTGCACATTACCCTCAATCAAATGATGTGGTTAAAAGAAAGAGCATAGCCTTAATTAATATGTTCAATGTTACGTTACGTAAGGTTTTTCAGGAAGGGGGCTTAATGGAATAACAAAAAACTTACCTATGAAAATCCTAAGACACAGATCTGTCATAGTCATAAAACATGTGTGTATTACATACAAAGAAGGGATATTGAATATACCTTAGTGCACACTACTTTTCCAACAATTAGAGGCATTTTTCCATTGTCATTTGCATTCTTTCTAGATCTAGATCTGAATCCAAGTTCAGTGTAGTGCACAATAGATTGGCCATGAAACAATAGTAGCGAGTGAAAATATTCTCCTTGATGGTGGAACTTGTCCTTCAATCCTTTATACACTTATCTTGTCTTCTATGTTGTCTACAAAATGAAGGAAACTTGTAGGGCATTGCCTTCACCTCCAAGAAGAAGTGGGTAGGTGATGAATGCATATTCATCTCATTGTAGTTGCACTTAGATAATATTTTTCATATATTTCATAAAAAAATGCTCTTCATTTCAAAATAAATTAAGTTCAATTGTTTTTTAGTTTTATAGTAACTCAATGGAAATAATGCATTTTATTTTAGTAATAAAGACAAACCAGCTCTGATGCCCAAAAAATGATGGTTCAAGCATGATCAAGGTTGAATAGTTCATTCTTTGAGATCCACGAGCATTGGGAGATAATCTACTATGATTTAAGCATATTCAATGTTCATAGACACTCCCAACTAGTCATCTCAACCCCCAAGTCGACTGGTTGGGCCATAATCTCAAATCCTAGGAACATCAGCCAGTCCAATCAACTAATTCACAAAAGGGAAGAATTTCCAGTAACCCTAATGTCCAACCAATTGACCGAATCACTAGATAGACACCCATTTGGGCATCATAATTCATCACACACCTCCAGGTCATTTGACAAGTTAACCAACCAAGTTAGTCAACTGATAATATCTTCATATGGCTTATTAGTAGCTAATAGAATGATTTGTGCAATGAGTCGGCCGATTCATAAGTTGGCACCATGCAACAAAGAATTCAAATCACCAGCCATCGATTCGACCGACCTGTGATTCACTCAGATGGAGGTCTTAGGAATTCAACATCCAACCATGTACTAATTAATTGACCCAGTCATTGCACTACCTTTTTCCGTTGCATAATTAAGAGCGTTGATAGTACACTTAAGTGATTAGTTACTAGGCCTAACAATGCAAGTATATAACAAATTTTGACCTAATGATTAAGGATCATATCCTAATAACAGACAACATGATTGTTAGTTCTTTGGAGAGTAGAGAATAACAAGGGAACGTTGTCTCATCCTATAAGTGTACTGGACTTTTTCATCTTTGAAGTACTACCCGACTGTCAAAAATCACAATTTATTTACTAAACATTAGTTTAGTGAGTGTTACTTATTCTTCTTCTTCTCCCTTTTATTCTAGTGCTATAATTCATATCATGAGTGATTAGTTTCCTTAATGGGATGTGAGGATTAGTCTAGTTGTCAGTGTCTTGTAGTATTTGATTGTCAATTGCTATTTGTATGAACTATTAGATTTTCAATCAATTTTTAATATATGATCTATTGATTATCTACTTGTGTTGTGTGTCCATTGTAATTTTAGGCATAGAGACATTGAAACTTAGGATTAAAATGACATTCAATTGACATTGAACCCTACATGAAGTGGAAGGATGTTCTCTGGGGCGATAGATTTTAGATATGTAGGTAACAATACCATGAGACTACAAGAAAATCTATCTCTTCCGAATTCCATAATCTAAAAGGATGTAGAAATTCTTTAGCCCTGTTCTAATTTTTGTTTGAGTAAGTGATGTAATGCAAGAGAGAAAATATGGGTGGTGGCAATGAGACCATGCTTGCCCAAATGATTTCCATATATTTCGTCAACCTCATTTCAATTCACCTTAATATCTTGCAATTCGACCAATCAATCATCAATTAACTTCTTTTTAATATCTTGATTCTATTTGGATTAGATTAATAGGACTTGTAAAAAGGTTATCCTTTGGGGTTTGATCCTAAAGCTATACCGTGATAACACCCATCCACATGTAGGTGGTGA
This sequence comes from Alisma plantago-aquatica, assembly GCA_963693085.1. Classification (NCBI taxonomy): domain Eukaryota; kingdom Viridiplantae; phylum Streptophyta; class Magnoliopsida; order Alismatales; family Alismataceae; genus Alisma; species Alisma plantago-aquatica. Next base: position 1,286,672,042 of record OY856409.1, read on the forward strand.
TTATTGTATATTAGATTAGGTTAAATCTATGATTAGTTTTTTTATTGAATTTCATGTGTACTAATTTTGTCCCACATCAAGTTTTGTTGTCTTTGTTAGAGATAATGAAACCATTAACGTGATTCAATTTTATTAGGATTAATTTAAGATTTTTCTTTTTCCAAATGTAATATTCCATATGTATTTGAATTTCAATTCTTCTTTTTCCAAATAACTTATGATTGACCTTCCATATCAGGTATCTTAGTTAGTAATTATGACACTTGACAATAATGGAATATGCATACAACTTTGATCATGAATTTGAAGAACTGTCTATGGGTTGAATATAGTAAATTAGGAGAATTGAATGAATGAGAAAGAAATTACCAACAAGTGAATCAAACTATTGTAGCAGAATGTGAGAGACTCCAACAAGAGGCAAGAAAACATTACAAGCTGAAACCAAGAAGCCTGGGAAGAAACGCAAGAGGTTGAAAAACAAAAATAGTTAGGGATTTTTTTCATCCCTAAACTACAGAGAGACACCATGTTGTTGTTCCAACAACCATCACAACTACAAATTTGAGATTTGGTCTCCATGGGTCACAATGATGTAAAGAAACGTCTACCCCGGTAACAAGGGTGAAGATTTTTTGGATCATTTATAGAGGTCTCTTGACTAATGTGCGTTGAGAAAACAACCTATTATTTCTGAATATGCCACCAAGTGTTGATTCAGATATTATTTGATTGAACAAGCTAGAACACGGTACAACACCACGAAAGGAGATTATATCATGACAACGGAAGGGATGCAAACCTAATTCCTTGAGAAGTTCCTTTTGCCTTCCCTCATGTACCACTTTTGAGACATATCACTTAGTTTTTTATGGTCCTAGACGAATCTCATGTCGCGTCTTGGGAAGGGGCACAAGGAGCTCCTCTGATTCCCTCACCATGACATCTCACAATTTTAGCTCATAGAGACCCTCTACATGGGCATTGATGAAGACACCACAAAGTTCTTACATTCCTTAACTGGAGGAAATTTCACATGATGAAGCTACAATAGTGCATGGGAAGTTGTGAGTCGTGGGGCTAAAAATCAAGCAAATCCAGGAAGAGGACAAGGAGGTGTTCTTATGATTGCCGTGATAGAAGACAGCTCTAAACTCAAATCTATTGACGATCCTCAATGAAACTGACACTAAAGAAAGAGAGTCTAGAGACCTCCTTCACTACATATAGAAGGATAAGCCAACCAAAACAGCCATAAGTGAAGGATGCCATAGTTTTCTGTGAAGCATGCAAGGGCAATGACCATTCCACTTTGGGATATCAATTTCTCTTTTATGTCATGGTGAATATTTCAACCTCAAGATGAATACAATCAAATGGAGGACTTGAATATCCATTCATAGAATACATGGAGAGGTTACTAGAACCCGCATGAAAATATAAACCATTAGGGGTTATCATATGGGAATCCAACAAGGGCTAAAAATTTCTTCTAAACTCAAGGGAAGGCAAGTAATCAAGATCGAGGTGCTCTAGGTTTCTAAAATAACAACTAGTATAACTATAGGGGCTAAGATAATTTCAACCATGAAAATTACATGAACAATTACCAGAATGGGGGCTACAATCAAGGGTACCAATTTTAGAATCCCAACCAATACCCGCACCCACAACAAGATACACAGTAAGGAAATTTAAATTCTATAGATCAAGCTAATTTATTAGAATTTTAAAGGATATTTCAATTGGCTAATCAATAAGCTCACAATGCCTACAAAGTCTCTATCGGCCCAACTCATTGCCACCCTACACCCACCTACCAGTTCTTTTGATGGGAAGCTTGAGAACAACCCAAAGAAGTGAGAACTAAAGGCAACTACTACATGCTCGGGAAGGTCTTCTTACAAATAACAACCACACCTACAAAACCTATAGTGATTGGTATAAATGAGGATGATTTTTTGATTGTGATAGAGATAATGATACATGATGAATGAATACATGACACAATTGTTTCCATATAGTATAAATAAAGATATGCCAATTGATATAATGAGTGTGTTGGAAATACACCTAATTTGATCATTCTTGTCTATAAGCCACACTCCCTACCAAAATCCTTAAAAGTAATCAAGACTCAACACTTGATTCATGAAGTTCAAGGAATCTATGAAAAAGCTTCATTTATACATCCCCTTTCTAGTTTCTCTAATTGAGGTACCAGTGTGAAAAAATTACCTCGAGATGTTGCTTACCAAAAAAACATACCACCGAAGAGTATGTGATAGTCATGATAACTAGTAACTTATGATATTATCATGAAAATAATATTGTAAAAGCAAAATGATCCATGTTCTTTTGGGATTTTTTTTGTTATATTGGGGAATCCCCTTGAAAGAAGGGACTAATCGATCTTGGACATAGTATTATAATCATGCCCCAGAACCTATGTCAAAGATTTGGGTTTACAGATATATTAGGATGGAAATACATCTTGCAGACTCCTCAATGAGAAAACCTATTGTAATGATAGAGGACGTTCCATTTAGGGTTTGTAAGGAATCTTATGTACCATGTAACTTCATCATCATGAACATTAAGGAAAATTTCATATATCCCCTTATTTTGTACTGACATGTTCTAGATACAACATGAACTTTGATTGATGTGGAATCCAGGACCTTGCTCTTGAGATTGGGAAATTAGACACTTGAGTTCATGGTTTTTGTCTCTACATGTTTCCATCCATGGATCTCAGTAACAATGATATAGTAGGAAGGAAGGTTTGTGAGTTTATACCTTTGTCAAGTAGTAGATCCACTGATAGAGCTCACACAAATAAAGAAGGAAGATAGTGTTGTCGAAGATCTCCCAACACAGCTACCAATGTGTCCGCATCTCTATACCATCTACACAGATGATAGGCAACTCCATATTGCACTCCAAGAGCTAGTGTGGAAGGATTTACATTCCTATTGGCAAAGTCCTATTATCGTACAACCTCTCCTCTCCCCTTTCTTGATGGGAATGATGGCTGGTCAAAGACTTCTCAAAGGTACCTCCTTTTGTCTTACAAAAGTTGTCACACAAGCGTCATAAATTGTGTCCAAGATTGCAACCAAAACCCTTCCCATAGTGGCCCTATATATGAAAGACAGGGAAGTAGGGTTTGTAATAAACCTTGGGAAATTAGAAGGTAGATCAACCATTTTGCAATCCTACCCTTGGACATTCCACTCAGGCAACTAGAATTAGTCCAATCGGTTGATTGGACCTAGTCCAATTTGGCCACTAGACCCAGTCTGGTCGATCGAGTGAACCCAGTCTGATCAGTCAAATGGACTTAGTCCACTTGGGCCACTGTTTGGGCTGTTGCAATCACTCTAGTTATGTGAATGGACCCATTCCACTCAATAAATTGGACTTCTAGTTAGTCTATTAGTGATTTAACCAGTTTCCTAAACCTTTTAGCAAAAAATTAATCATATTCACATATTATACTCCTATTCTCTATGCATCCTTTATCTCTGACCATGTAGGCTCCATATTACGTTGGTTGTAATGTCTATAATCGTATTATGACTTCACTAAAAATGAGTGGTATCTAGAAAGACTTCATTTCATCCCATGTAATTGAAGAAGTTAGACACCAACTTCAACCTGGTATACTAATTAGTGTTATAGTGATTGTATAATCCCTTTGTCATAAATATCCATATTGAAACCAAGGCATTGAATTTTAATCCTCCTACCATTCAATCTATGTTCCTTGGATAGAGCAGACTAGAAGATATATTGTGATATCAATATCATATATCAACTCACATGAGCATGGCCATCAATTTCCATAATCTCGCTTATCAAGTAGTTGGGATATTATTCCAAAGGAGGGGCAAATTCCATCTACATCACTGACAATATTCCACAAGTGTCATAGTGCACCCAATCACTACATTTTTGCAACCTTTATTCAAAGCCACATTGGTCTAATGTCAAAATACACAAAAAAACATGTGATCATTGTAGTGACTTCGAGTCTAAGGATCACAATCATCATTGTCACATTGAGATATTACTTTGACATGTCATTATATGACTTTCATTTGATTCTCCCATTGGGTCTTTCTAGTACACTTGTTCTCTAACAAGTACATATGTATCTGAGTTGACATCAATAGTATGACTAAAGAGACATAGTCATCACTCAACATACATACTAGTCTTATGTATTATTTTTATCCCATTATATCCATAGTAATAAATGACCTAGGACATAAAAAGAATGTATACTCTTAATATACAAATGATCTCATGTTTGGGTCCTCTACCCAAACCATATGTCATCAAGTCAAACCAATCTTAGGACATTATTGGGTTTATTCTTTGTCTCAATATTGAAACAAACACAATAAGTAGTATTGATTTTTTTATTAATAATCAAATCAAATACAAAATATCCCATTTATGATCATCAAACTATGGCTCTCACAGAATCACTAGTACATTTCTGACCTCTAATGTCACTGTTCTTAATGTCAAATTCAAAGGAAAACTGAAACCCTAAGCCCTACAATGTTGGTTGTAGAGCACAAACGTCACTATTGGTCAAGTCATATTGATTAAGAAAAAACATGGGTATCGATTTTTCTCAATTATTGCTTCAAGAAGTCAGCGTCCTAGATAACCCATAAAATTCAATTACCTAAAAAATATTTTAGGTTAGCATCGATTTTTGTAAAACTGACGACATAATCCTACCCAAAAAATAAATTTCCTCTAAAATACCCCTGTAGTCGGTTTAGCTATAGTGTAACTGACATTGTACGTCTTTTCCACTGTGAATTTTTTTTTACATGTGGTTTCGGTTAGTAGGTAAGAAACTAACGCATAGGTATTCATGCCATGTCCCTACAAAAATATATTTTCCCCCAAATTACTTTATGTCATCGGTTCGTTCACTAAAACTGATGTCTAGGTTCTTATTAAGGCTGACATTTTTTAAGGGACTCTGTTGTCAATTTCTTTTTTTCAACCAATGATATAGTGATAGCTATTGTGTCAGTTTTCTAAGACACCCAACATCTATGGTCTTACTGAGGTTGACATTATTGACTTGGATTAGGAACTCTGTCATTGATTTCTCTCTAACAACAATGTCGTAGTACTAGCCATGTCATCATTTTTTCTAAGGCAACTAATGACTATGTACTCAATCGTCAAATTTTCTAGCAACCGACAAATAAGTTCTACTTAAAAACACCTACAAATTTTTTCTTTCCCACACATCTATATTATTGTGATACCTAGATGAGTTATGGCGATTGCATCCATTACTTCCAGTGTCACCTCTAGTTGCCGATGCTACCTCCATTGCCGCCACTATCACTACTGGTTTCTGCCATCGTCCTCTTCTCCATCTACTACAACTCTTCTTCCTCTGCCCTCACTCTTCTTCCTCCATATCCGCTACTGTGAGTGCCACCTTGGTTGGTGTTTGAGTCATTGATGTTGTTTCCGGTGCTTGAGACATCATCTTCTTTGTCGTTGCTGCTATTGCTATTTGAGTCATCGTCACCTCCGCCGTGGTTGCTGCTGCTTGAACCCCTACTGCCCCCGCCATGACTCCTTCTTCTTGAGCCACTGCCACCCCATCGCGGCTGTTGCTACTTGCTTGAGTTTGCTTCCACCCTTTATTGCTGCTATTATTAAGGTGTGTTTTCTTTTTTTTAGCTGTAATTGTTATTTTTTGTTTGTTTATGGTTTGCTTAGTTATAATTTTTAAAATGCATGTATATTTGGTAAAATTATGCATATTTTCTAACATTATGCATGTATATTTGGTAACATTATGCATATTTGGTAAGTAAATTATATAATTTTTAAAATGCATCTATAATTATTTGTTTATTTGTTTGGTATGTGATTTTTGATAAATGACCAATAGATGTATGTCACAAAGACTGACCTAGATCTATAAATCCTAATTTCTAATCCATGTCTTTGGCCTAGAAACCCATCCAATATTTACTCATTAGAAGTAAATCTTGGATAGTCCCCAGTTTGGTACTATTCTTAAACACTTAATCTCACTTAGATGTAGGTGTATAGTGTGTATTCGATTTTCAAGATGTTTTTTCAACACTTCCCCATTTTTTCTTTAAGTAGACATGTAGGTGGATATGTACCCATGTACATCGGTGTACTTGGAAACCTATGGGGACTTGTTGCCAACATTTTCTTAAAAATTGAATACAAATTATACACTTACTAGTGAAATTAGGTGTTCAAGAATGGGATAGGTGGTACACACATTCATTACTGAACCCTAAACCCTAATTTGTAAACCACCAACCCTAAATCCTAATATATAAATCCTAATTACCCCTAATATGTAAACCCTTATCCCTAACCATAAATGATAAACCCTAAATGACAACCCCTAATGTCTAAATACTAATATCTAAATGGTAAAACCTAAATGACAAAACCTTATCCCTAAACCCTAAATGATTGACACCTAATTCAATACTTGTTTCCTTTGTGATCAAAGAATGGATAGATCATGGATGCCCATTCCAAATCATTGCACTCTGGAGTTTATTACTAGTCTTAATTAGTTTATTAGTTTTGTGAAGGAACATAGGAAACAACCTGGAGATATGTTCTATTATCCATGTAGGAATCACAGTAACAAATTGAAAGTCAACACTGTGGACGAAATCAAAAGTCATGTCATGTGCAACAGGATTCTATAGGGCTATACAAAATGACACTGGCATGGATAAATTCCTACTATGAAATCATTAGATGTCAATAGCAGTAGTTGTGTTGAAGAAGAAATTACCGACGATGTAGATGTGAATGACCCGATTCTGATATACATGGTTGATGAGATGCTAGATAGTTGTGGGGGTAGAGCACACGATCCACCTTTCTTATTTAGAAACATTGTGCATGATGTTGAGAGACTTTTATACTTAAGTTGTTCTAAGTTTATGAAGATGAGCATTGAGATTGTATACTCTAAAGGCTGACAATAGATGGAGCGATAAAAGCTTCACGTCATTGTTGTCTTTATTGAAATAAATTCTTCCTAAAGGTAACAAGCCTCCAATCTCAACATACTAATTAAAGAAAATGTTGTGCCTAATGGGAATGAAGACTAAGAAGATAAAAGCATGCCCAAATGACTGTGTTATTTCAAAAGGACTATACTGATTTGAAATATTGACCAAAATGTGGTGCATCAAGGTATAAAATGACAACTTCAGGGAAGTCCAAGACTAGCTCTCCTACCAAGGTGATGTGGTATCTATCTATAATGCCATAATTTCAATGCTTGTTTGTTAATACCATTGATGTGGAGAATTTAATGTGGCATGCAGAGGCAAAGAAAAATAATTATGGGGTCCTATGATATGCGTCTGATTCCCCACAATGAAAGAATATTGATTTATTGTACCCTGAATTTGGTGAAGAAGTCAGGAATATTAGAATTGGGATTTGTATCAATTGGATGTATCCATATGACACATTGAGAATCCAACATAACACTTGACATATTAATATTTTTATATACTATCTTCCTCCCTGGGTGTGTGAAAAATAAGCACGTCACCCTGCCGTTGTTGATATCGAGCCCTAAACAACCTAGCAACAATATTGATGTTTATCTTGAAACTCTGATTAATGACTTAATGAAACTCTGGGTAGAAGGTGTAATGACCTGTTATGCTTTGCATAGAAAGACTTTTCATTTGCATGCTATGTTTTTTTACACTATTAATGACTTTCTAGCATATGGGAATTTGTTTGGATATAGCATAAAAGGATCCAAAGCATGCCCTATATGTGAGAAGAACACTAATTCAATATGAATAAAACATGGCAGAAAGACTGTATATCTTGTTCATCAAAGGATTCTTCCAAAAGTTCATCCTTACCAAAGGTTGTGTAAAGCATTCAATGGATCGAATGAGAAATGGATTGCCCCTAAATCTATATCATGGGAGGTTGTTTATGAAAGACTAAAAGACTTTGTCAATGCATTCAACAAGAAATCACATTGTACTATTCCCACACAGAGCAATAAATATTTATGCAAGAAGATGTCAAAATTTTGGGATCTTCCTTATTAGAGTTCTTTGGTAGTTAGGCATTGTATGGATGTCATGCATGTTGAGAAAAATGGTTGTGATAGCATCATTGGTACTTTGTTGAATATGTTGGGTAAGACTAAAGTTGGCATCAAATCCAGAATGGACCTATGTGAAATGGGAATAATGAAATAATTAACAACAGAGTTAGTAGTGTTTGAAAATATATTTACCTCATGCTGTTACATGCTATCTAGATAAGATAAGAGAACTTTTGCGAAAGCTTGCTTAATGTTAAGGTACCACAGGGATACTCTTCCAATATCCGTAGATTGGTATGAATGAAGGATTTGAAGCTGGTAGGTCTTAAATCTCATGATTGACACACTCTAATGCAACAAGTATTGTCTGTGGCTATTCGATCTATACTGTCAAAGCATGTAAGGGTTGCATTCACCAGGCTTTGTTTCTTCTTCAACACTCTATGCAATAAAGTTATTAATCCTAAGAATCTTGATAAGTTTCACAAGAGAAGTACTCATTACCTTGTGCCAGCTTGGGATGCATTTTCCTCCTTCATTCTTTTATATCATGGTACATCTTGTTGCCCATTTGACTAGGGAAGTGAAAATGTTGGGACCAGTTTTCTTACATTGGATGTATCCTTTTGAACGATACATTAGTGTTTTCAAAAGGTGATGTTCAAAACTATTATTAGCGTAAAGGGAGTATTATTAAGGGTTATATGGTTAGGGAGGTTATGGACTTTTGCAATGACTTTCTGAGTTTTAATGAAGCTCTTGATAACGACAAGAATATTGATCCCTATTCTAAAAAATGGAATTTACAGGCATGAGTGAAAGTAATCAATCATGAGCTGTGGGAACACACAGACTTGTATGTTTTACACAACATCAATGAAGTGAGTATTTATATCATTATACATACCAATTTCATCAAGACAAAATATCCTTGATCCAATTCAATGTGGCTTTCTAGAGAGCATAATAATACTTTATTAGGTGGTTTGAGGATAAAGTCCTATGTCAACTATCTCAAACACCAAATAATGTTGTTGAAAATATCAAATGGCTCATATTTAAACCAAAACTGAATGTTATGTCTCATGAAGTATTAGACATAAATGGATTTTCATATTACAAAAAACATCAAGATGATAAGAGTATCATCCAAAATAGTGGGACCACCCTTCAAGCATCTTCATTGTATTTTTCTAGTGTGGAGGATAAGAGTCCACGTGAAGCTAAAATGTCATATTACGGTGTCATTGAATACATGTGGGAGTTTGAATACATAAATTTCATAGTTTTGGTCTTTAGGTGTAATTGGGTTGATAACACCAACGGGGTTGTAGTGGATGAATCGGGTTTAAATTAGTGAATTTTGAAAAGATTGGCAAGAAGGGTTAACCATTCATAATGGAATCATAGTCAAAATAAGTATTTTATATTGATGATCCTACAAATGAAACATGGTTGGTTGTTCTTCATGGTAAAAGGTAGTTCATTGCATATCCTATAGATGAAGAAGAGTAAAATGACAAGTATGATGACTCTAGACCATTCTCAGTTGGCTTGACAACACCAAATGTTGAAGCTAATACTAACTTATATATGTGTGGAGATCACAGAACAAGAATGTTATTTGATCCAAGAACCAATCAATACTAGATGCATGTATTTCATTTTTTTTTAAATTTTAAATGTGCATTTTACATTCCTTATCACTTATAATTCATTGTTTGATTATTTTTGATATGACATTTTCAGATGGCGTCTGACCGCGAGTATGATGATCGTGAAGATGATTACAATGAGGATGTGCTCCCTGATGATGTACACTGTGGGGATGACACTAGTGTAAGTTGTATTATTTTATTACATAGATGTGCATTTGACAATGTCTATCACATTTATAAGTTACACTTTTTGTGACTTATACACGTTTCTTGTCAATTTTAGCATCTCAAGGATGTGTGCCCTGAGGATCTTATTGAGCTTGCTGAGGAGAATCCTAAGTGTGCACATAAAAGAGGCATCATCATGATGAATAAGTTAGTAGAGAAAAAGGGTAAAGGACCAAAGCTGGTCGTTGAGTTTGATGATCAATGAAATTCCTATTGGGAAGAATTATAATTCTTTTGTGCAATATTTAGGAGTTCTTACTTGTAGAAAATCAGATATAACAATAGATTCTTGGCATAAATTTGATCACGACATGAAAGACTTAATATGAAAGGACCTATATGTGAGATATTGTGGTTTTTAAAGATGTTCACAAATCTATGTTAAAGAATATTCTAATAAGTATATGAACTTTTGCAAATCATATTTGACCTTGATGAAAAACTGCATCATAAAAAGGTGTTGCAATGCTGTGGGAGGGTACTAAGGAATTATAGGTCTCATAATGAACAAGAAGAAGAAGAAGTCAACTACTGAGCAATGGAACTATCTTGACTGGAAGGTGTGGCACACATTTGTTGCTTCAAGAGAAACTGATGAACTCAAGGTATTAAGCCTCCTTATTAAGAATACATTCTTATGAATTCATTGTATTATGTATTTAACATATTTTTTGGATTAATCAGGCTTTAAGAAATGCTCAAAAAGAAAGGTATCCAAAGAATGTGCACAAACATAAGTTGGGTTAAGGTGGCTACACAAGGTTTTGCCAATAGAGACTACAAGCGTCTTCTTCTTAACAACCTACTCCTGGGACTGTTGAGTCCTCTACTACTACTACACCTCTACTATGCCACAAAGACCGAATAGCTGCAAGGCAAACCCAATATGGAAATATACCCAACCCAAGAACCAATGAGGTGGATACAAAATGGTAAAATTCAACTCTCAAAACAATTACTATTGATGATTGTTATGTTTTACTTTGACCTTGATTGTTATGTTTTACTTACCAATTATTATTTATGATGATTAGTAGGGGCTCTACGAGCAAATAAAAGAAGGCAAGTTCATCCCTGAGGGCCTAAGGGATAAATTGGTAGTTTCTCTAGGTAATCCAAAGCATCTTGGGCGTGTTAGGGTTGCTAGCACTAGTTTCGCTATAAAATCCTTCTTTGGGCCATCTGAGCATAACCACAAATCTATCCAAAAAGGAGGATTCTCATAAGAGAAGGTACAAGAGATGATTGCAAAGGGGATAGAGGAAGCAATGAGACAATATCATGCTTCTCATTCAACTCCTCAAATGGTACTTGTGGTGCCCCGCTCTTCATACAAGGTGGACCTCCTATGATAAAGGTGGTTGGGAGTAATCCCATGGACCTGCTAGCTATTTTTTTTGTAACATAGTAGTCTTTCATATTGATTTGTATAAAATACATATATATAACAACATATACATATTTATACATGTTGAGGCCAAGCCATCTTTTACTTGAAGGATATCTCCTTACACTGCGCAAGGCTTACTCACGCCTTCCAAGTGACATGATTCATGGTGTTTTGATGCCAGCTGCTGCGGTTCACATGACATCAAGGCTTGTCTACGATGCTTGGAAATAGATAACACTGTAATACGGCCACCCCGACCACAAAACTATAGGTGATGCAGAAGGCGGTGTGGTTGCATGGCCCAAAGTGGGAGTTGTCAATACTGATGTATGCTAAATTTACATTGCATTTGTAATTGTATATAATTGACAATTGATATGAGAATATATATATGCAAGACATAGCACCTAAGAAACCCCCTATGGTTCATCATGAGCTTCCTCCTAAAGATATTCAATTGCCTACTTGGATTGCAAAGGATCAATTTGACTTGCTAGGTCCTAATTGTAGGGGGTTGGCACTATAGCTAAGTGACTTAGAAGAATGGTTGTCTATGATGGTCCATATTAAGGAGGATGTTGTAGGTCAAGATCATGATATTAGTGTACTTTTACAAGATGTTGTGGAGTTGTTTACTTATGTGTGGTTGAATATAAGTGTAATAGAACATTGTATATGGTGGGCTCTTATGGCTAAATACCTCATTTTATATATGTTGATATGTTTTCTTATTTGTAATGCATACACGATATATGTTCTACAACTACTTATATAGGGTGTGTAAAGAGTTCACACTACCCCATGTAGCATTTCTAGTTCCATCATTGATTAGTTGTGTACATAAATACCAAATATCTATCATCAAATGTTGCTCTACCAAATTTAAATATTTTGGTAATATGAGAAAGAGTGTGATTATAACTCAATTTTGAGTAAGTTTCATTTACTTCTCTTATAGTTTTGACTTAAGAATTACATTTCATTGTGGGTTTTGTGTTTTCTTTTGTTTTCCTTCTTTTCACTAAGGAATAATCATGGTGTTGTTGATAATTGTCCCCGAGACGCTAACTGTATATTTCCTAGATCCTAAGGATGAAAAAATATACAATGAGGGACACTAAATGAAAAAGGCATTATTCATGTGAGTAAATTTTCATATCTATCAACATATATTAATGTTTTTATCATTAATTATATGACTATTTACTAATTCAATTCCATGATCTAAATTAACTTACAGGGGTATAAAATAATTCAAAAAGTTTGGAGGAAAGGTGGATAAGAAAAAGAAAGTGTTAAGTAGGAAGAATGTTGAGGTAGTTTTCTGACTCCAATGCATATTTATGCAAACTATACTTACTTTTTTTTATTAACATTTTGTATGGTGATAAATTTATAGTGTCCTGTACAAGAAAATGGTTGGGCATTCAGATACTACATGATGTGGTATATGGACCTCATTGTCAGATAGGCGACACAAGGCATCCACTGTATACAAAATGTAATCTATATATAGTCTTCATCATAAGTAAATAGTCTCATTTGATAATATGAAATATCAAATCAAACTCTTTAACTATGTCATTCTCTTTGCAACTGTTTGACATGACAGAGCCCAATACGAAAGAAGAGATAGATGAGATACAAGAACAATGGGAAAACACCTTCGATAAGGAAGTAAACTTTATATTTGATTGAGATAAAATATGTTTTTTTATAATATTTGATGTCATTATTTCTATATACATGCAATGCTTATGACTTCTTGCAACTTTAAATTTGATGGGAGTGAATTATTGGTGCATATGTGAATGATGAACATATACATGTGTGTGAATGAATGTGAAGATAAAATGAATACAATGAGAATTGTGTTTGTGCATGTCATGAGAATGGAATTGGTGCATATGTGAATGATGTATATATACATGTGTGTGAATGAATGTGAAGATGAATTAATACAATGAGAATTGTATATGTACATGTCATGAGAATGGAATTGGAGAATGGATCTTGTATGTGGCTGGATAAATTGTGTGTGTGTTTGTTATTGTAGGTGTTTTGGCATGTTGTAAAGTTGAACACATGATGGAACCTATAGTTGTAATGAACTACAAGTTTTGCATCCTTTTGAACAACTGAATAGTAGGTTTGTATACCTACTATTTTGAAAAAAACATAATTGTGTTTTCGTTTGTTACTACAAACCAACATTGGAGGTATTAAGCGCTGATTTATATACTATAACTGACTTTATAGGAATATTCCAAAATGGCCATATTGGACAACATGATCGTGCTACCATCTGGCTTACAACATCAGATATGGTGTGAAACTAATGACTAAGTTGGTTTGTATTGTCAGTTACAACATTTATACTGATGACACAACTGTACAGCGTCAAATTTTTTATAAACTGACAAAAGAAAAATCTTTATCAATTAAAAATGTTACCTGGTATGGAAATACAATGTTGGTTGTTGAACCATAATGGACGAAATGAGCACTGACTCATTGGTTGAGTCGTTGATTTCCATAATCATATCAACCAAGGTTGGGTCTGTGTCAGTGGTTTATGCGTTCCCAGAAAAACAATGTTGTAGGTGCTTAACTATAGTGTCGCCCACTTAAGTTTCAGGTAAAATTGACGTTAGAGGGCTCTTTTAACCAGTGCTAGAGGTGTTAGCTATACTAGTGATATAACCAACAGTCTCCCACTTGCACTATACACTCATGAACCTAAGCCCAATAGATCTAGTAGAACCATCATGCTTCTACTGTGAAAGTGCTTTAGTCAGGGGATCAACAACATTGCTTTCAGTTGGTACTATGTGAATCTTCACATCTCCTCATTGTATGATCTCTCTAATGAGATGGTGGAGATGTAGCATATTCTTGGAATTCTTATGTGATTTAGGCTCCTTAGTTTGTGTGATGGTTCCATTGTTGTCACAATAGAGCTCTTTTGCACCTTCACTGGATGGAACTACTCCTAGTTCATTGATGAATGTCTTGATCCATACGACCTGTACTAGAGGCAACACTGCACTCAAACTCTATTGTAGAATCAAATATTGCCTCTTGCTTGAGACTTTTCTACCTCAGAACTCTACCATTAAGGAAAAACACAAAATTTGATTGTGACCAACAATCATCCTTATCAATTTGAAAGCTTCCACCAGTGTAACCTTTTACAAACACATATTCCTCATCACCACTATGAGGAATTGATCCATATTTCTTATAATTTACTTAAGGATAATAAACACATCAAACTAGTGACCTTTATCGAGATTTGATTGGTACCTAGTCATCACACTCAAAGCATACATGATGTTGTGACACACATTGCATACATGATAGATCCAAATGCATCCACATATGGAATATTATTCATGTGTACCCCCTCCTCAAAATAGTTGGGGACATTGAGATCTAGGAAGACTTATTTCATGGGACATGGGTAAGTTTCCTCTCTTACACTCTTGCATGTTGAACTTTTTCAACACTTTGTCAACGTCTGTACTTCAACTTAGAACAAGAATCCTTCTAGATCTATCTCTATAGATCTTGATTCCTATTATATAGGATGCTTCCCCTAAGTCGTTCATGGAGAAGGTATTTCCCAACCATATTTTAATCATTTATATCATAGGGGTATCATTCCACATCAATAGTATGTCTTCTACATACAATATGAGGAACATAATTATGCTCTTGCTAAATTTCTTGTAAGCACAAGGTTCATCTTCATTTTGGATAAAGCCAAATTGTTTGACTGCTTCATCAAAATGAAGATTCCGACTTTGAGATGCTTGATTCAATCCATAGGTTCACCTTTATAGCTTACACACTTTTCCAACTTTATTTGGATCGAAAAAACCTTTGGGTTGTGTTATGTACACATCCTTAAGTAATTTCCCATTAAGGAATGCAATTTTTACATCTGTTTTCCAAATTTCACAGTCATGATAAGCTTCAATGGCAAGTATGATCTTGGTGGATTTAACCATGGAAACCGATAAAAGAATTTAATCATAGTCAACATCTTGAACTTGTTTGAAATCTTTTGCTACCAATCAACCTTTGTAGGTTTTACATTATCATCTATTTCAGTCTTCCTTTTGAAAACTCGTCTACACCCTATGGGTTTTACCCCTTTAGGTGGATCCACGAAGGTCCATACCTTGTTGGTGTACATGGAATCCATCTCAGATTTCATGGCTTCTAGCCATTTCTCAAAGATTTTGGTACCTTAATAGCCTCATTGTAGGTTGTTGGTTCATCATCATCAATGACCAACATAATGTATTCTTGAGTCATGATAAATCCATATCTCTCTGGCTCAAGATGTGCCCTACTAGATCTTTTAGGTTCTTATGTTATAGGAACTTGGGATTCCACAACAACTTGTGATTCCTTATCAACCTCCATGGGTTCAATATTCTCTTATTGGACTTGAACTTCTTCAAATTCCATATACCTCCCACTGGTCCCTCTTGAAATAATTTATTTTCCAACAAATACAACAATTATGGCAACAAGCACTTAATTTTTAGATGGAATATAGAAGTATATATCCCCTGGCTTCCTTAGGGTATCCAATAAAATGAAATTTGTTAGATTTGGGTTCATGCTTTGCAGAAAATTGTTTCCTGACATAAGTTTCATATTTTCGAATATTCATAAAAGACATATTTGGGCATTTCCCAGTCCATATCTCATATGGAATCTTTTGAACTGATTTAGAAGGTGCACAGTTAAGTGTAAATGTTGTAGTTTCTAGAACATATACCCAAAAGGAAGTTGGAATAACATCAAAACTCATCATGGATCATACCATGTCCAACATGTTATGCCCGTCATTTTGATACACCATTATGTTGTGGTGTTTCGGTGGAATCTATTGTGATACAATACCGAAATCCTTGAGAAGGGTCTCAAACTCTTGGCTTAAGTATTCATCACCTCAATCTGATTAAAGTGCTTTAATTATTTCACCAAGTTAATTATGTACTTTATTCATGACTTCCTTTAACTTTTCAATGGATTATGATTTTGTTTCATTAGATATATTTCCATATCTACTAAGGTCATTAGTAACTGTGATGAAGTACTGATGCCCACCTATATCATTTTTTCTAAAAGGTCCACATACATCAATATGTATGAGCCCTAATAACTCACTTACCCTTTCATTGTTTTATGATTAAGGGTTCTTTGTCATCTTGCCTTATAAATAAGATTCACACTCTCAATTGATTCAAATTGAAATTAGTCGAGGTATCCATATTTATGGAATACAAAAACACACTTCTCATCGATGTGGCCTAGACGACAATGCCACAGAATAGTTTTGTTTGAGTCATTGAGTTTGGCCTCTTAGTGTATAGTGTATGTATATGCCTCAAAACCTAATAGATAAATACCATAAGATATAATGGCACTTCCATAAAAGATATCATAATTAGAATTTGATATTGACCATTTTTATATGGATTTTAAAACCATTCTTGTCTAAACATCAAACATAAATGATGTTACTATTTTTGGAAGGTATATAATAGAGGTTCTCTAACTTTATACAATCCCATTGGGAATAGAGAAACACTAGGTGCCTACAACATTGGCACAAACTCTTACTCCATTTTCTATGCAAAGCTCAACCTCCCCTTTCTTCAGGGGTCTACTTCTTTTTAGATCCTACATATTTGAACATATGTGAGATCCACATCCAATATCCAATACCCATGCTGAAAAAGTAGATAAGTTTATTTCTATAACATAAATACCTGAAGTGGAGATCTTTATCCCCTGATTCTTATCCTTGAGGAGGACAATTTATTTTTCATTGATCACCCTGGTGACATTGGTGACAATTGCCTCCCTTAGCCACTCCTTTTTCTGTAAGTGCGGGAAACTTTTTGGCAACCTTCTAACCTTTCTTGTCTTTGACTTTGCCCTTAGAATTTCTTTTTTCCTTGCTGAACATAAGCACAAAATGGGGCATGTCTGTCAAATTCCCCTAAATTGTTCTCAACATGCCAAGCAGCTCCGCCAGGGACTTAATATAACTATTCATGATGTAGTTCATGAAAAATTATTTGTATGAGTCTAGAAACAGTTGCATAATCACATATGTTTCCAACTCTTTCCCTAAAGGAAATCCCAATTAAGTTAGAATTTCTAAATACACAATTAATCTGAGTACATGGGGTTCAACTGTATCACCTTCTTGCACTTAAATAATGCCCTAGAGATGTCATATTTTTCTTGCATTGCTTATTCTTGATACATGTTACTGAGATGTGTTATCATCTCAATAACATCCATAGTCTCATGTTGCTTCTAGATCTCATGATGCATGGAGAAAAACATAAGGCACTTGATGTCTATATAATCATCAAAATGTTTCGTATGAGCTTCCCTTTCTACCCTAAGCACATTTGGAGTTGGTTCATTAGGTATTGGTGCATCTAGAACATAGAGCTTCTACTCATATTTAAGAACAATTCTCAATTCATGAACTAGTTGTTGAAATTATTCTCATTTACTTTTTCTTTCTCAAGGACCAATAGCAATGAAAAAAGGTTTTTTGTGTTTCCCATTGATCTACATAGACAATATATGTCTATTCAACAAATTGATTTGAAAACAAATGTTGATTTCAAAATTCTAATTTTCATAGAATTATTCTACTCTTTTATTAATTATGCATCCACTATTTTATTATAAATTAATAACCATAACCGTTAATTTGGAATAATGCATTGTACAATCTTATAGTGAGACAAAATCCTTATTTCATTAAATCATAAGTTAGCTTTGGTTGATGACCTACAACTTTAATGTTTAGGTAGGAAAAATTTGCCAATTGCATGTGATGCAACTCTTGATAGATGGATGCACAACTCTCGTTATCATAATCATCTTTATGACTCTAAGTTCTCAATCATATGTAACCTAGTTAAATCTGACCCAAAAGTGAATAAAATAGAATGTGAACCCTATTTGGCAGACCCATATATATATTCTCACATTTCCATAAGATAGGCAGTTCATTACGCTTTGGCATGCCCATAGTTTATAAATCAAACTTTACATATGTGTATTACTTATGGGAAGGAATCTACAAACTTAGTATTTATTTTTAAGGGATCTTACATATACATATCATACACCACATAATTATAATATGTATCATATACATACACGTGAACAATCTAAATCACAATCTTATAAGAGATAACATTCATTATTTCTGCACTCATGTCATCTGATGGAGCCACAAAGTATTACTATCCACATTAGGTCTATTGCATCATATGCATCTTCAACCTATGAAGTAGCATTTTTGTAGCACAACAACTCCATATATGTTCCTTGGATCTTCATGGTTTCCTCATCACGTCAAGTCCTATAAAGCTTATTATATTCCTATTTTTATTACATAATATGTAGAGTCCTTGAGTTACATTAGAGGGGAGAAAGAGGGAATAGAAACATATCACGAATTAAAAGGTGAGATTTGACATGCCAAGAGAATACTTTTCAACCAGAAAAAGGCTCCATCCATATCATTTACACAAAGTATTTATCCATAACCATGCAAACATCCACCGCACAAGACATTTTTGACAGTGATGTGTATGATTTATTTTTTTGGTCGGCTAAAACTCGTGTTGCTTTTTTTGTATTTTCTTAGTAGTGTCTGTACAAAACATCTACCTTCAAAATGAAAGTAGGGGGAAAAGAAATAAACCTATACAAACTATGTTACAATTAATAATGAATAGCCTTGTATGCGTATACCGAACAAAAGAAAATATAACTTCTAAACCTTTCAAACACAGAAGACCAAAGGAAGTTTCTAGAGAAGCCACCCAGGCATGACAACCAAGAACCAACTCCATAGCAGGCATCAACAAACAAAAAACAAAGTCTTCCATAACAGATCACTTCCCCATACCTCTCACCATCACGATCTGAAATAGGTATAACAAAACACAGCAGCAGGAATCTCAATCCACAAAGCTCTAAAGGATTCTCGGCCATCATTAGAAGATCACCAGCTAGAGACCAGGAGAACTCCACAGAGAAGCCAAAGGGAGAGGGGAGTCTCACATTCAAAAGAATGGATACTCGACCATCACCAGAAACACCAGGCCATACCAAAAGCATACCAAGAGATCATAAAGGGAGGGGGGAGCCTCACACTCCAGAGAATGGATGCTCGACCTTCACCTTACCTCCACCAAACAAGATCATATTCCACAAAGCAACAACCAGAGCAAAACAACTTGCACAATCCAATTGATCTTATCATCATCACCAAAGCAGCGACAATAGAAGAGCTCCACCCTCCATCAAACAAGATAAAAAACCACAAAGCAACAGCCAGAGCAGACAGCCGGCACAAACCAACAGATCTTAACATCATCACCAAAGCAACATCAACAACAGAGCAACACCCTTTGACAGAAGAAGAAAAAGAACATGTCCTCAAACCACATAGGGCAGATAATCAAGCACAACCACAAAAGATAGAGCAGACCAGCCTCCATACCAGAACAACAAAGACAGAAGAAGATGGGAACCACACAGTCAGAGAGAAAAAACACGATAAACCATACCACAAAAGCATACATCATGCTCCCAGAAACCCACAAGAAAAGAAACTAGCCCATCAGAACCTACTCCTGACATCATGCACCTTCCAACCAAACCCAGACATCTAAAACAAAACAACCCCAACAGAAAACCAACTCAAACACTAATCATGATATTAAAATCATTCTCAATATTGATCCAAGTACTAGCAGTGTCTTTATGAACGTTATCATGGATCCTCCTATTACTCTCCAACCAAGTATGATAGAGCAGTATAGGACATATAATACCATCCTTCTTCTGCTTGAACGAGATAAGATCATTCCAACTTAAAGGAATATCTGAACATATCCCTTTACTAACAGCCAAAAGCCATAACTCCTTAGTATAATAGCAATCAAAACAAATATGATTGGTATCCTCATACCCATTCATACACAAAACGCATATGGAAACCACAGAAATCCCTCTCCTCCTCGAATAGTCATTAGTGGGCAGTTAATTATGCATCGCTTTCCAAGTATGGAAAATGCTATTAAGGTGAGCCTTACTTTTCCACATCCAAGCAAACTTCTAGTTGACCTCTTTCTTTGTTCTAATATTGTCCCAAATAAACTTGAAACGAACCTTCTTTTTTCCCATGAAAATCCAATGATCCTCTTCATTATCATTGCAGATAGAAACATCTTTAAGCTTATTTAACAGATATTCAGAATATCTAGAATCATTTACACACCATTTCTTTTTGTGTATGATTTATAGATATATCATATATATAATATACACAAAAGGGAGCCTATCCCTAAGGGATAGGAAATTTCCTATACATGTTCCTTAGTTGGCATGTTTCCCAAGACTTTTTGCATGATCCAACTATATGGATTAAAAGTATACATGTAGATGAGTGGTGTATCTAAAATCATTCAAATCCGATATGTGTAGCTCCTTCATCTTGAAGTTTTACACTTAGTTATATGAATGGTAATTCTGAAAATCAGATGAAATCAACAACTACCACTCAAATGTTTTTATTTATATATCCTAAAACAAAAAATTAGATCATACAAAATTTTAATAGCATCTAATCCAAACTATATATTTTGCATCCATACAGTTGGATAAGATTAATAACCACTTTAACCATGCTAAATAAACACTGGTATAGGGAGTTTCCTATACATGTCAGTATAGGCTCCCGATCCTCTATATAATACACACACACACACACACACACACACACACATATATATATATATATATATGGCTAAAAGAATTGTGTACCCGAGTACATGTAGCTTGCATGTACCTGCCTTCATTTATGATGATTGTAAAATTAAATTGCACTATCCAACCTTATGGATGTGGTGTATACCACTTAGATAAGATGTGTATAAAAAATCACCAACATCTTATATTCATAGATCATCCAATGAAAGAATTTGTGTGTTATCTAATCAACGGTAAGCTGCAAAAATTGCAGAAGCCGTTGGATGATATATTGTTATATCTCATGATCTATACAAGATATTAGTATGATTTTTTAAACACATCTAATCTATATAATTTTGAATCAATCCATATGGTTGAATTTTATTAACATGCTCTACATCTGTCATTTTAATGGCCGGTACACGTAACTTACATGTACCGACCGGTACACACTTCCTAACCTCTCTCTCTCTCTCTCTCTCTATATATATATATATATATATATATATATATATATATATAAAGATTTTATCTTTTCATATGGGGCAATCTCAATGGAAGTACATGGATTTAAAAAGACATGCATGTTCATAGTTAATTGTTCAAATATTATGTAACAACACAAGTGGCATAAAATAGAAATCAGATCATATTGATTTCAAATCTTGAAATACCTTATATTGGTGTGATTCTAATACCATCATAGGAATATGCAAAAAGAAACATAGGCATGCATATTAGAAGTAGTAGACAATTTTTTTCTTTATCCAGGTATCCATCCTGGGATTTCATCAGTAATTATGTAATAGGAAGGGAGGTTTGTGAGTTCATATCTTTCTCACGGAGTAAATCTGGTGAAAGAACTCACAAGAATAGAGAATGAAGATGGTGTTGAAGAAGATCTCCCAACATGGACAAAAATTCATCCACGTCTCTAAACTGTCCACACAGATGATAGGGAACTCCACATTGTGCTCCAAGCGCAAGTGTGGAAGGAGTTGCCTTTACGTTGGCAACATAATAGAATTGCATAATCTCAACTATCCCCTTATTTCCTTGATGGGCTTGCTAGATGGTCAAAGACCTCTTAAAGGTACCTCCTTCCGTCTCATAAAATTTATCACACAAGAGTCAAAATTTATATCCAAGTTTGTAACCAAAACTCTGGCCATCATTGTAAAGACCCAGTCTCTACTAAAAACATGATAAACAAATCACCAAAAGTATGGCAGCGGAAGAATTAAATCTTGACATTATTCAAAATGTATAAAGAGTACATTATAAAATTTTCCCAAATGGGAGTACAACTTTATACAAGCAACTACAAGGATCTAGGTAGAGGAAGACTTAGACTAATACAACATTGTCTCCAAACAAAACAACTATATAACATAAAAGAAAACATGATCACTCCAACTATATATTCCTTTCTTCTTATCCTATCCTTAGCTTTGGGTTCACCAAGCTTCCACTGCGCACTCTGATCCTAACCTGGATGGTTGGGGTCATCCAGCAAGAGAGGGATAAAACAAGGTATGTGTTAATAAAAAGGAACAGGACAAATAATAATAAAAAGCTTTGCAATATAAAAGATTTTCTACCATAAGAGATTTCAAAAGAAATGAGGCAAATATATGAATATGAGAGAGAAAAACTGCCACATTTTATCATCAACAATTATCACATTTGCATGAATATAAATTATGACTCAACGTCCTCTCAATGTAGGGTGAGGCACCTACCGGACCTCACCAATGGCAGGGGGACTAAAACCCCAGTGCCTAAAAAGTGGCAGGGGGAATAAAACCCCAGTGCCTAATATATAAAATGGCAGGGGGACTAAAACCCCAGTGCCCGGCAGGAGGACTAAAACCTCAGTGCCCTGTGGGTGGTTTGTACTCATGTACACTACATTGTCAATTGGCCAATAACTATATCATGCATAAATATTCACTTGGCAGCATAGTGAAAAGTATATAACAAGATTCAACAAGCATTGGGAATAAAACCCAAATAAATAAATAAATGGCCATCATAGGCAACAACAATATCCAAGAACTCCAACAAGTAAAGGAGCCAACAAGGAACAACATTATACAATGTTTCCAAATATCTCAAAAGGATGAGCCACATAGTTAATAATAAGATTCAGCATTTCCAAGTAAAGGAGGCAACATATGTAGAAGAATGATTCACATGATTCAAATGATTAAGCCACAATGGCATAAGCTAAGTAAAGAGCCAATAAATGTAAATAGAAGGATAACAAGGCTAGCACAATATAAATGGTGGGGTTGGATAAAAGCCCAACTGAGAGTAGGTGTATTGCACATTATATATTCCACACATTCATCATAGTTGTTCACATACTCAAATAGGTTTTCACATACACAATAGGTTGCACATACAAAATAGGGCTCACATACCTGTTCTAGATTCATTACCATTACTTTCACCAAGTTGATTGTATCACCATTCCATTTTTCCCTAGTTGCAAACATTACACATGTATTAGGTTACTTAAAGGTACTTTAAGTGTAAAATATCCATATTTATAAACCATGGGTAAAGGCTTTGGATTTTGGTTCTGGAAACAAGTCCAAACGATCCCTAATAATTTTCTACTCGAGAAAACATATTTTATTGTCAAAAACGGAGTTAAAACACTATTATTATCATTTTACATCACTTTATACATTTAAATTAAGGTTTGAATTAATTATCAGGCTTATGATAGAAAACAGCATACAAAACTTAAAAATTCGGATTCTACATGTTTTTATCTTTCCAACGAGTATTTATTTGTAATTTTCTGACAACCGAGTGATTTACTATGAATTAAACAAGATTGGCTAGCTAAATGCTAAATAGGTAAAAATCTTATTTGAGGTTGACGGATCTGCCCTCGGCTAAAGAACTAGGGAGGAGGGGCGCGCGAGGGCAAAACGGTCATTTGGCCGTCGTCTTCAACCCCAGGCTGCGCCCAGCCTTACGGCGGGGTGCAAACTTGCCCATTTGGGCGATTTTGCTATACTTAACCAAATCAGGAGTTCAGGTACTCGAAACGAAGGTATTCGAACGAAGAACTCACCTAGACAGTTGATTTCGATGCACAAGCATCCTAGAAGATGGGAGGAGCTCCGCAAGGTCTGCTGCAAAAGCTCCACGTCGGCGGCCAAACGTGCGTCCTTAGGTGAAATCGATGGTTTAGGCGAGTTGCTTAGGGTCCGACGAAGGCGTGAAGGTAGTTATTTATAGGTGGGGATGTCCGTGGATGCGAAACGGAGGTGGAGGTGAGAAGCCTTGGCCGGCGCCCCTTAGCGTTTAGGCTACGCTGCACCTCGCTGGACGGATAATGGCTCAAACGAATCGGGAGGAGGAGACGAAGCGAACGGAGAAGAAATCTCGCAAAATGGTCGAGTATACGAGGAGATCGAAGTTGAGGAGTCTAGGCTAACTTCACGTATAACTGTCGGAGGTCGAAGATGAAGTATTGGCCCTTGGATCGGGGTCAGGGCTCTCCTGAGCCACTGGATCGGAGTCCATAATGGACCCGAGCGGCCTTGTCACGCGTGACAGCCATTTAAGCCAAACTTTGGCTTAAATGATGTGCATAGCTATTAAATCGATGGCTATAATGTCACATTTTAATGAAAACTTGTTTATTGTATTTGGAAGGTCAAATGAACTCCAAATGACCCCAAATTTTAACCCTAGGTTGCTAATGACGTCTAGATTCATTCTATAGTCTTAGATTTTCGTTTTACCCAACCTTTGGCATCCAAATAATTATTTTGACCATTAAAGCATATTTTAATATAATGCTAGAGAAATAAATTATGTGTTGCTTTTATAAGCAACCCTTGGTTCCCAAATTCGAGATTTGGAGTCCAAGAGTCCTCCACTCACTTATTACATGTATTTTCAATCTTAATTAGTCCATAATATGAGTGAGGTGTGAAGGTGGGTTATTTATTCACCATTTTAATTTACACTTTATTAAAAGTATATAAAATCATTTTGAGGGGTCAAATGAATTCCAAAAATCACCAAATTTGGACCACATGCTCATATTAACATTTAGAACGATGCTATATAATTAGAATCTCGTTTAATGCATAATATGGCCATTAATAAATATATAGCTCATAAAGGAGCATAATAATATATTAAAATCAAGGAATTATATGAAGAGGCTATTTAATGAGAAACATGTGAATAAATTCGACATATAAAACACATTAGGGTACAAATACTCATTACTCAACAAAATAACATATTAATGTGGACTAAAATCATATTTTGAGGAGAGAGAAACGATAAAGGTTAATATACACATATATGAACTCAAATACACATTATTAATAATATATTTATCCAAAAATCTCCAAATAAATATTATCTACTATATTATCCCATTAAAAACCAAATTACATAATTAACCCTAACTTATCCCCTAATGTGGGTTATTTGTGCAAACACCCCTCAATTTACATAAAAGAGGGTAAATAGTGATTTCAACATCAAATTGTGCTCAAATTGCACAAGGTGTACAAAAATGATCCAGAAGGATGGGAAATTTATAGAAAAGGTCCAAATGGACTCGAAGGTCAAGAAAAGCTCAAAAGTGGGTAAATTGCAGGGAAGACCCTGAGATTCAGTATGTTACAGCACACCACCCCTTAAAGAGGATTTCGTCCCCGAAATCACAACAAGAGGAAAGAGAGGGTGAGTGTGTAACATCCCAACCATAAACAACTAGGTTATAACCCTTACTCTAGGGCACATCACAAAATCTACATAAGTCAGGTATTACTAAGGTTTCCACCAAACCTATAGCCTTATATCAAACTCAACATAACCAACATCTTGTTGCATAAACTATATCATGAAAATGCAGCATATCAAATATACTAACACTTGTGCCACATTTTATCCAAAACAATTTTATCTCAATATTATATCATGGGTATCTCCCTCATTAAGGGTTTAAGCACAATTAGGGTTTACTAAGCCATTACAACATATACTAAACCATTCCTAACCACACTAATGTATTAGGTCAAAACCTAAATAACTCAACATTATTACCCAATAACTACATCATGTGGGATCATGACCTATAATTTTGGGTGAGAGCCATATAATATTATCCAACAAATTATTAATCTAATCACAAGTCTAAGGGTGTATGGCTAATCTCCAAGTTACATATTGGCACAACATCTAACATACTCATATCCATGACATCATTAATCATTATCTCTCACAACACTAATTACTATGAATTAACCTCACATTATATGAATCTAATTACTCATCATCTTATTACTAATTTGGTTCATAAACCAATAAGATGATCAATGAGATGTATTTTAGTCAACAAGGTGCTATGCCTAACATGTGTTGATAATTAGGTCACAAATATGATTAAGTGATTTACATGCATTAAGGTATAGCATGTGATGACACCTAATGCCACTAATGTGTCAAGAAAGGCATGAAGAGTATATATGTACATATGTTGTCAAGGCTAGATGATTACATCTTAGGGTTTAGGTCAACATGACCATTACATATTAAAGCATCCTATGGGTGCATTTTACCATTACATATTTTATCATTAGGGTGACCAAACCCAAGCTATGTGTATCCACATATGAAAAATTAATGATTAGGTGCATCAAGAGTATATTAGGGTTCAAGCATAAGGATTACATGACTTATCCATTAGTTATAAACAAACAAGATGAATTACAAACATATTAGGTTTGTTCAACACTAAACATATAAGCTCACTAATCCCATATCTAAGGAGTTAGAGTTTCTTGATTTCAAGGCATTAAGGGACTCCAACCCCCTTAAAGAGGATTTCGTCCTCGAAATCAAAAACCCCAAAACCTATCAAGGTACTAGCACTACCTTTCCACTCAAAGGGTGACTAAGTCAAACTATTTTAAGGGTATAAGATCCAACATTAAAAGTCTTACTAAAATCTATCTTCCAACTCAAGGTATAACATAGGGTTCACTAAACCTTAAACATGGAAATCTAAGGCTCATATAAGATACTTAGGGATTACAAGATGATTTTTGTTTGAGAAAAGAAATCAAATCATCATATAAGAGTTATAAAGGTTACTCAACAATAAGGTAATGTCTAAAGGTAGACTATTTCGAGCTGTCCGTTTCAGATCAGGCCAGGCCAGGTCATATGAGCTCAGGAGTCCTCGTGACCAAGCTAGTGGGGCGGAGGAAAATATTGCCAGCCCCTAAGCTCTGACCCTTTCTAGACACCATCACTTCAACTTCTTGCTCTAATAGTACTCAATTAGACAATTCACCAAAAAGTTGACAAATTTTATTTTTAATTAATTATTATTAGGATACTAAATCTAACTTTCATGCTAGGTCAACTCTAAGGTGAAAAACTAACTAAAGGGAAACTATATCCTCTAGGGAGACAATTTTGAACTAGTCAAGAATCCGACTACCTTGATGCTCTGATACCATGCTGTAAAGACCCAAAGTCTCTACTATTAAACATGATAAACAAAAACACCAATGGTGTGGCAGCGGAAGAATAAAATCTTGACTTTATTCAAAATGTATAAAGAGTACATTATAAAATTTTCCCAAATGGGAGTACAACTTTATACAAGCAACTACAAGGATCTAGGTAGAGGAAGACTTAGACTAATACAACATTGTCTCCAAACAAAACAACTATATAACATAAAAGAAAACATGATCACTCCAACTATATATTCCTTTCTTCTTATCCTATCCTTAGCTTTGGGTTCACCAAGCTTCCACTGCGCACTCTGATCCTAACCTGGATGGTTGGGGTCATCCAGCAAGAGAGGGATAAAACAAGGTATGTGTTAATAAAAAGGAACAGGACAAATAATAATAAAAAGCTTTGCAATATAAAAGATTTTCTACCATAAGAGATTTCAAAAGAAATGAGGCAAATATATGAATATGAGAGAGAAAAACTGCCACATTTTATCATCAACAATTATCACATTTGCATGAATATAAATTATGACTCAACGTCCTCTCAATGTAGGGTGAGGCACCTACCGGACCTCACCAATGGCAGGGGGACTAAAACCCCAGTGCCTAAAAAGTGGCAGGGGGAATAAAACCCCAGTGCCTAATATATAAAATGGCAGGGGGACTAAAACCCCAGTGCCCGGCAGGAGGACTAAAACCTCAGTGCCCTGTGGGTGGTTTGTACTCATGTACACTACATTGTCAATTGGCCAATAACTATATCATGCATAAATATTCACTTGGCAGCATAGTGAAAAGTATATAACAAGATTCAACAAGCATTGGGAATAAAACCCAAATAAATAAATAAATGGCCATCATAGGCAACAACAATATCCAAGAACTCCAACAAGTAAAGGAGCCAACAAGGAACAACATTATACAATGTTTCCAAATATCTCAAAAGGATGAGCCACATAGTTAATAATAAGATTCAGCATTTCCAAGTAAAGGAGGCAACATATGTAGAAGAATGATTCACATGATTCAAATGATTAAGCCACAATGGCATAAGCTAAGTAAAGAGCCAATAAATGTAAATAGAAGGATAACAAGGCTAGCACAATATAAATGGTGGGGTTGGATAAAAGCCCAACTGAGAGTAGGTGTATTGCACATTATATATTCCACACATTCATCATAGTTGTTCACATACTCAAATAGGTTTTCACATACACAATAGGTTGCACATACAAAATAGGGCTCACATACCTGTTCTAGATTCATTACCATTACTTTCACCAAGTTGATTGTATCACCATTCCATTTTTCCCTAGTTGCAAACATTACACATGTATTAGGTTACTTAAAGGTACTTTAAGTGTAAAATATCCATATTTATAAACCATGGGTAAAGGCTTTGGATTTTGGTTCTGGAAACAAGTCCAAACGATCCCTAATAATTTTCTACTCGAGAAAACATATTTTATTGTCAAAAACGGAGTTAAAACACTATTATTATCATTTTACATCACTTTATACATTTAAATTAAGGTTTGAATTAATTATCAGGCTTATGATAGAAAACAGCATACAAAACTTAAAAATTCGGATTCTACATGTTTTTATCTTTCCAACGAGTATTTATTTGTAATTTTCTGACAACCGAGTGATTTACTATGAATTAAACAAGATTGGCTAGCTAAATGCTAAATAGGTAAAAATCTTATTTGAGGTTGACGGATCTGCCCTCGGCTAAAGAACTAGGGAGGAGGGGCGCGCGAGGGCAAAACGGTCATTTGGCCGTCGTCTTCAACCCCAGGCTGCGCCCAGCCTTACGGCGGGGTGCAAACTTGCCCATTTGGGCGATTTTGCTATACTTAACCAAATCAGGAGTTCAGGTACTCGAAACGAAGGTATTCGAACGAAGAACTCACCTAGACAGTTGATTTCGATGCACAAGCATCCTAGAAGATGGGAGGAGCTCCGCAAGGTCTGCTGCAAAAGCTCCACGTCGGCGGCCAAACGTGCGTCCTTAGGTGAAATCGATGGTTTAGGCGAGTTGCTTAGGGTCCGACGAAGGCGTGAAGGTAGTTATTTATAGGTGGGGATGTCCGTGGATGCGAAACGGAGGTGGAGGTGAGAAGCCTTGGCCGGCGCCCCTTAGCGTTTAGGCTACGCTGCACCTCGCTGGACGGATAATGGCTCAAACGAATCGGGAGGAGGAGACGAAGCGAACGGAGAAGAAATCTCGCAAAATGGTCGAGTATACGAGGAGATCGAAGTTGAGGAGTCTAGGCTAACTTCACGTATAACTGTCGGAGGTCGAAGATGAAGTATTGGCCCTTGGATCGGGGTCAGGGCTCTCCTGAGCCACTGGATCGGAGTCCATAATGGACCCGAGCGGCCTTGTCACGCGTGACAGCCATTTAAGCCAAACTTTGGCTTAAATGATGTGCATAGCTATTAAATCGATGGCTATAATGTCACATTTTAATGAAAACTTGTTTATTGTATTTGGAAGGTCAAATGAACTCCAAATGACCCCAAATTTTAACCCTAGGTTGCTAATGACGTCTAGATTCATTCTATAGTCTTAGATTTTCGTTTTACCCAACCTTTGGCATCCAAATAATTATTTTGACCATTAAAGCATATTTTAATATAATGCTAGAGAAATAAATTATGTGTTGCTTTTATAAGCAACCCTTGGTTCCCAAATTCGAGATTTGGAGTCCAAGAGTCCTCCACTCACTTATTACATGTATTTTCAATCTTAATTAGTCCATAATATGAGTGAGGTGTGAAGGTGGGTTATTTATTCACCATTTTAATTTACACTTTATTAAAAGTATATAAAATCATTTTGAGGGGTCAAATGAATTCCAAAAATCACCAAATTTGGACCACATGCTCATATTAACATTTAGAACGATGCTATATAATTAGAATCTCGTTTAATGCATAATATGGCCATTAATAAATATATAGCTCATAAAGGAGCATAATAATATATTAAAATCAAGGAATTATATGAAGAGGCTATTTAATGAGAAACATGTGAATAAATTCGACATATAAAACACATTAGGGTACAAATACTCATTACTCAACAAAATAACATATTAATGTGGACTAAAATCATATTTTGAGGAGAGAGAAACGATAAAGGTTAATATACACATATATGAACTCAAATACACATTATTAATAATATATTTATCCAAAAATCTCCAAATAAATATTATCTACTATATTATCCCATTAAAAACCAAATTACATAATTAACCCTAACTTATCCCCTAATGTGGGTTATTTGTGCAAACACCCCTCAATTTACATAAAAGAGGGTAAATAGTGATTTCAACATCAAATTGTGCTCAAATTGCACAAGGTGTACAAAAATGATCCAGAAGGATGGGAAATTTATAGAAAAGGTCCAAATGGACTCGAAGGTCAAGAAAAGCTCAAAAGTGGGTAAATTGCAGGGAAGACCCTGAGATTCAGTATGTTACAATCATGGCCCTAAATATAGGAAAGGTAGGGAATCATATTTGTAACAAACACCAAAAAATGAGAAGGGACAACAATCATTTTGCAATGGCCAACCAATAAAGATTCTATTCGGGCGACCTAGTCTGGTTGGGCCACTATACCCATTCTAGTCAATCGACTGGACCTATCCCATTCGTCCAATTGGACCTAGTGCAGTTGGATCAATGGAATTGGTCTAGTCTACTGATTAGACCTAGTCCAATTGGGATGATGGACTCAATATAGTCATCCAATTAGACTTCTAATAAGATCATTAATGATTTTTTTAGTTTCATGAACCTTTTAGCATCCAATTAATCATATGCCCATGATTATAATCCTCTTCTATATTCCTCCTTTTCTTGTGACCCTATAGGCTCCAAATTACATTTTTAGTGGTGTCTATCGTATTATGAATTCAAAGACAATGATTAGTATCTAGCAATACTTCATTGCCACCCAAGTAACTGGAGTATTTAAATAACGAATTCACTCCAGTATTGTGACCATTAATGACCGTACAATCTCTTTTTTACATATATCCATGTTGAAACTAAGGCATGGAATTGTCATCCTCCTACCATTCAGTGTATGTTCCTTGAACTAGGGCAAACTATTTGAGATATTTTGAGCTTAATATCATATATTGACTCAAATGAGAATGTCAATACATTTCCATAGACTCTCTTATCAAGTGGGCATGATAACACTTCAAAGGAGGGACAAATGTCATCTACATAACTCATAGTAATCTACAAGTGTTATGGTGTACCCAATTAATACCTTTTTGGCAACCCTTATTTAGAGTCGCATTGGGCTAGTATCAAAATACACAGAACAACATGTGATCACCATATTGACTTTAGGTCTAAGGATCACAGTCACCACTGTCACATTGAGATATGAATTTGACATGTCAATATATTACTTTCATGTGTCATTCTCAAGGTGGATTTTTCTAGTACACTTTTTCTATAACAAGAACATATGCATCTGAGTTGATATCCAATATAATGACTAAACAAACATAGTCATAACTCAACATACATACTAGTCTTATGTTTTATTGTTGTTCCATAATATTTGCAATAAAACTGACTAAGTACATAACAAGAATGTGTACTCTTAACTATACATATGATCTCATGTTTGGGTCCTCAATGAAAACCATATGTCATTGAGCTAAAACATTCTTAGGACATTATTAGCATTACTCATTATATCAATATGAAAACAAACATAATATGTGGATTTGCCTTTTTATTTATATCAAATCAAATACAAGATATCCCTTTTACAATCATCACATGATGTCTCTCAGGGAATATGACCAACACATGTAACACAAGAACCTAGAAGGCCTAGTAGGGATTTTTGAGTGAGAGAGATTTGGATATCCCATGACTCAACAAGGCAATATATTCATCATGGATGATGATAATCCAAAAACCTACAATGGGGATATTGTGATACAATACTTTGAGAAATGTCTTGAAGCCAATAAATCTAAGTTGGAATCCATGCACACCAATAATATATTGACCTTGGTGGATCCACATGAAGGGGATAAAACCCATAGGGTGAAAATCTATCTTTAAAAGGAAGACCAACATGGATGGTAATGTACAAAAGGACAAATGGATATTGGTTGTAAAAGGTTTCAAAAAAATTCAAGATTTTTCCTATGATGAAACTATTTTCACATGTAGTCATGGTTATATCCATCAAGAACATACTTTTCATTCTATCTCATCATTACTATGAGATCTTGTAAATGGACTTTAAACCATATACCAACATGAATCTTATTGAGGATCTGTACATGACACATCTTATAACTTTTATTGCTCCAAATGCATCTAAAAAAATCTATAAGATAAAAAGGTCAATCTATGGATTAAAGAAATCATCTCTAAGTTGAATATTCATTATGATGAGATAGTCAAAGAATTTATCTTTAGCCAATATGAAGATGAACATTATATTTACAAGAATGATAATGGGGAAATAAGTGTATTCCTTATATTTTTTTGAAGAGGCCATACTATTTATGAAGAATGACATCAATACTCTACAATTCATGAAAACTTAGTAGGGATATAATTTCTCTATTAAGGACTTAGAAGAATTGCAATAAATGGGCCCACTGCTGAAGGCTCTAGTAGAATTTCAAGAATGAATACTGGCCCCATAGAAATCTACTGGACTTAACTCTGTGCTTTGTTTTCACTCACGCCTAAGCTGCGATCAACTTTCTAAATGGTTGCCCATCCTAGTACTACTCTGGACTAAGCATGCTTAACCGTAGATTTCTTAGTGGTGGGCTCCTTGAAAAGGAGGTACACCTTGGTGATATCCGTCATCCAATCATTCCTTTGAAGATCATTTTATCCAAGGCCTCAAATCCTGGGATGTTATAATTTCCCCACATAAACTCTTAACGTCCTCGTCAAGGCTCAAATATAAGTCCTCATAATCATTCCCCATTTGAGTATAGATTCAGAATGACCCATGGGCACCCAACTCCTGTTCACGGGCTACAAAATCAAGGGTGTCTACATCACCATAGACAACCCTTTCCCACATGTCTAGACCGAACAACTCAAGACTAGCATGACACATGCCCATGTAGCGCCACTTCTATGACTATGATACCATTTGTAATACCCATGGCCACTGCCCAAGGCTCTAGTAGAGTTTCAAGAATGATGAATGGCCCCACATATCACCACTAGATTTAAGTACACTCCTTGTCCTCACTCACACACAAGCCATGATGAACTTCCCAATTGGTAACCCATCCTAGTACTACCTTGGGCTGAACATGCTTAACCACAAAGTTATCTATGATGGGTTCCTTGAAAAGGAGGCAAACTTTGGTGATATGGGTAGTCCAATCATTCCTTTTAAGATCATTTTATATGAGGTCTCGAATCTTGGGAATTTGCAAAAAACATATTATATTTTAGGAATCAAGATCTATAAAGTTAGATCTAAAACATTCTTCATTCAAAGTACATACATTGACAAAGTGCTGAAGATGTTCATAGAATAAATCATTACATATCTCAGTGTCTTATATATTTAGAAGAGAAGGCATGCATGTAATATTCCATATGCCTCTACAATTGTGTCTATCATTTATGTGACATTAGGTACACATCTTGATGATGGCATGCATTAGTAATATGCCATATGCCTCTACAATTTGGTCTATCATTTATGTGATGTTAGGTAGACATCCCCATGCCTTGTATTCTTCTAGCATGATGAGAAAATATCACTTTGTTTATAGAGTGTTTTAGACTTTATAGGATAATCTTCTTTTCTAACTTGGACATGTACACCTAGCCTCGACATTGTTGGGATGCATGTTAAGAATCTAGATTTGGATTTAAAATACCAACTAACCATATATGGTCTCCATGGGCAATATCTCATACAGAGATCCATAATAACATTTACAGTCTAGTCTAGACCGTATATGGTCCATCTAGACCATAATTTGACATGAAGTGTGATTTACGTTCCAGGTAGTGACCATATATGTTATATCCAGATGTAATCACATCTTGGACAAATATAAGTAACTTTGAGACTTTGTCCATGGGTCCCATTTTTATAAATAGGCCACCAACTTGTATCAAACTTAGATAGAAACAAATATACATCAAAAGATTTGTTTTTTGAAGACCTTAAGAAGTGGATGGATATTGGAATTCCCTTAGGGTTTCAATCCTCTAAGACATCCTCTCCAAGAATCCATCTTTTTCTATAGTTTCCTTTTCGATGTGAAAAGGGGATTGTGTTCTTGTTTTTTCTTTTATATTCATCCTCCATGTAATATCTCCATCGATAACATCATCTCCATCGATGGATGTAGGCCCCCACATCAGGAATTTGTAAAGCACTATAAATCTTGTCTTTGTGGTTGTTAGCTTGATCCATTTTTTATATTCATCATACATATTCATATTGGATAGTTTGATCTCATGCTTCTAGGTTTCTACTATAAGATCATGGGTCATTGTTGTTCAAGTTCTCATCACCACCATATCCCTATAAGTAGTATTATACCGGTCCATCACCAAACCTCTGTCATGATTTTCAAGTACAATATCCAGAACTTTGATTGTTTGAAGAGATTCTCTGGAAAGTCAAGTAAAAATCCTACCTTACACAAGGATTCATCAATTCTCTTCTTGGGAAGGATAAGAAATTGTAACCATGAAGGATGATTGGAGGAGATTTATCAAAGGGATTGTACATGAATCTTACTCTTGTTGGAGGATGAATTCCTCTGTGAGGCCGTCCATCTAAAAATTGCCAAAGAAGTTTTTGATGAACTTGAAAAACTCTACATGAAGAAGTCCATCACCAAAGAGCTTACACTAAAGAAGCACTTTAATGCTTCACATGGAAGAAAGTGGTTCTTTGATGGCTATTCTCAATTATTACAATGAAATCATCCACGACCTTGGGCAAAAATATGTGAAGATAGAGGACAAGGATAAAAAAATGTTGCTTATATTCTTACACCATCCTACAAGGATTTATGGGTGATAATGATATTGTAGGAGTCAAAGACCATTTCACTAGATGAAGTCCAAATGGCATTGGACTCCTAAGAGAAATAAGATAAGGTTCTTACTCTACATGAAGTAGTAGGTGAAGCATTTTTTGCTAAAGGTTGGGAGTGTCCATGTGACAAATACTCCAAAAGATAAAAAAAATGTAGAACAATTCAAAGTCATGCCAACCAAAGAGGTGCAACTATTTTAAGAGGATGATTCATATATAGAAGAAATACTACAAGTTAAAAAATAAGAGAAATTGTGAGAAATCTAATGATGTTTGAACTCATGCAAAGGTGGCTCATGGAGGTTCTGAAGACAATGACTACATTCTTTCTTCATCTCTGTCCTACAACTATAAGAATGATTGTGTTCTTGATTTGACATGAATGTACATGATCGAGTGTAAGGATTATTTCCTCACCTATTGGTGGGTGTATTTATACCCATTTTTACATACTATTTTACTCAATTTTTAGGGGTTGTTGTGTTCTATTTCTTAGTTTTAGCTTTATATTCACCCAATTGCATTTATCTTTCCCTTTTGGAACTCTAATGCATTTTCATATATATATTTTGTGCAAAACCAGCTAAAATTTTACAACAATGCCTAGATGGATGATCAAGCCACGATGCTACACCTCAAGAGAAGAATGTCTAAAAGCTTTCCATTTAATCACCTTCCAACCACCCAGTAAAGTGATCAGCTCTACCATTCGCCCGAATCAAGCCGCTCTCTACCTGGAGTCTCCAGATTCTTATGTTCTGATGCATGCTCCCAACATCTAGTCCATTTCAATTCACTTCATGTTGGTCCACCAAAGAAGCAGACGCGAGGTCCAAATTGATTAACCCACATGAGTGGCCTGTTGGACTGAGTACAGGCCATGCAATCAGATGCCTTTGACCACAAGCATTCAACTTTAGGGTTTTGGAGGTGAGGAATGCATCTATAAAAGGGAACCCTTATTGTCCATCCTAAGGGGTCTCTAATCGGTGATTAAAAGCTACATTATGCAATACAAACACTAGCGAGGAGTGAGGAGGTGGCAGCCATAGCAGAGAGATTGATCTTCTTACACCAGGCATCCTGGCCTTCTATGATAACCTAGATTTTCTCTCTCATTTGACTAATATACATCTTGATTCATTACATGCTATAATGTAGTCAGTAACTTCCCTCACCCAAATTTGGTGACATTGAGTCACTTTATTATCTATTTACATGTCAAATTTGATTGAATATCACTTTGTATATATACATGACTCTAATACGAGTCTTGAACTAAGTATCACGTTTATTATGAATATGCCAGTTGTAATCAAATTTGAACCCCTTCAATAAACTCTATTTGCTATTAAATGTATTTCATGATGTAGAGGATTCAATTGTGAATCCAATGGTTTAAAAATCACCTCAATCAGAGTCTTAAATCACAAGATATGTCCATTTATATTTTTGCTTTGTATTAACTTCTCTTGGTCTCATTTAAATTAGATTTTAGCCCTTATGGGCCTCTTTGGGCATGTGGCCCAACATAGGGAGGCACCCCCTATTCCCTTGCCAAATTAGAGATCCAAATGCCTATGTTTGTTTCAATGAATTTTAGCCCTTGGATTATTAGCCACGGATCACCCTCCTTGATCTAGCGGACAAAAAGTCATCCCCTACCTTAGTCTGTACTATAGAAGTTGCTACATTACGACCCCCTTTGTGACGTCCAATGGGCATCATCCCTTCATGTTTTTTACAATTTAAACCCTCATTCAAGTCTGCCCTGACCCACTCTCACTTTCCCCTATATAATCCCCTTGTTTTGATAGACCTAGCTCCCTTTCCACCTTCTCCTTCTTACCTCTAAAACCCTAGCTGCCACCTTTGGGGCTATGGATTCTAGCCACCCTCAACCAAAACCAAAGGATGTTCCAGCCTTGTCGAGGTCTTGCAAAGCCGAACAATGGGTTTTCATGCCTCTTGGAGGCATGCCTTCACGACACCATCCCTCAACCTGCCGGCAAGGTGGGCTACAGGCCCAGCAGCTCACATGGGGTGAGGCAGTGAGGCACGTAGTGATGAGCGCTTGGCCACTGCAGTCGGGTGACTTGAGCCACCACTGCCTATCGCCATTGATGAATGCATATTCATCCTAGTTTTAGTTGTCATTTTGGCCCAGTTTTGCATTGAATGCTAATATTCTCCCCTCGAATATGCTCATATACAATTTTACTCAGTTCCATATCATTATTTAGAGTTTTGGATCAAATCCTTTCGTCTCCATTGTAGGATTGAACATCACACTATGTGCGCCAGTGCAAGAGGTGTAGGGGATGGTGGTCCCACTAACTGACTAGTGATCCCAAGAAACTTTCAATAATTTGTACCCTTTTTCGATGGCCAGACACTTCATCAGAAAGCATCCTCATCAGTCAGAGGATTCATTAACGCAAGTCGTTTGACCCTCAGTAATAGCCCCTCTCCCACGGGGGAGGGTTTGATTCATGAGGACTGTGACTGTGATCCCAAGGGGGTATTGTCTCAACCGCGACTGTGGTGCTAGAAGATGCCTACACCTCGACCCCTGAGGTGACCACGACCAGAGGATACACCTCGGCCAGTGCAGATCGCAACCACACAAAAGATCATGACCGTGATCAAGCTATACCGCGAGCCATAGTCAGGACGTGATCTTGCCCCTCCACAACCAACCACGACCGCGACCTGGTTACACCTCAGGAAACCACGACCTGAAGCACATCGCAGACAAATGACGACCTCGACTTCACAAGATTGCAATCGTGATCACACCGCGACCTCAAGAGGATAGCGACCATGATCCAGAAGTAAGTTGGTGGAGTGTGCCTATAAATAGGCCACCCACTTGTCTTGTCAAAGCATCTCTTCCACGACACCGGGAGGGTGTCGCTCTGTGCCCAGCCCTCAGGAAGACAATCTCTACCGCCAAGAAATACCTCTGTGGAGTTCTTACCTCTCCTCCATCTCCACTCCATCCAGATCTATCTTCTAGCCACAAAAGTGGTTGATCTTCAGATCTCCAGATCTACTCCACCGTCAACCACCTACCGCTTCTTCTCCAGTAAGCAAGTGCACGAGAAGAGAAGGAAGAAGGAGAGAGAAGATATGTGTCACCTATCTTGGTGTTCTCTCCCTCCTCATTCCAGATCTGCCCCGACATCATGTAGAAGACCGTTTCTCCACCGAGCTCCGACCACCTTCTTCATATGACCGTGGCAGAATCTTCCCTCTCTCTTATTTTTCTTGTTTCCATCATGAGGAGAGAGTAGTCCTCTTCGCTGGGGTGCGGGGACTAGCCCCGCTGCCCATGCTTACATGTTCATCTTAAAAAATTCCATGGCTCGTATATAACTCTCCATCTCATGTTAATCGTTTGATGCGTGTTTGTGGACTAATCACCTGCCTTGCATGATCTATTATGACCCTTTGTTGTGAGAACTTCAATATTTAGGTTTATTAATATTCTTTAACATGGTTGATGCCTTGATGAGAACTTTTAAAAGATATATTCGGAGTAGTAAGTGCGTGATCTGCAGGTGACAAGACATCTGATGCCTATAGGTGATGCTTACACAAACCTAACTTCTGTACAAATGGTTTGCAACTCCATTTGGATGGTTTTATCTTGCCTGGATGTGTTTGGACATGTTTGCATGTGTAGTGGTGGTGAAACCTAATTCCACCCCAGTGATTCCCATCATTAATCTAGACTCTATTTTAATCTTGCTCTTTACTTTTCTTGCATTTAGTTTAACTAAACCCAATCAACTCTTTGTTCTAAATATTAGTCTTGCTTGGACTGGATCCGACTAGCAAGATTCTTAAAAACATTGTCCCTTAGGATTTGATCCTTAATATACTGTGATAAGACCTGTCCGCTTGTGGGTGGTATTATTGCACAAGGTTTTGGTAAAAACTCAGGGATTTCAGCCCTGGGTGAATTTGTTAGTGCAGTAAAAACCACGTCAAATTCTGTCTCGTTGCCGGGGATAATGGAATCCTCTAATTAAATCTAGTTCCATTAAGGCTAATCTAGGATTTTTCTTTCACTTTTGATACTATTGATCATACACTTGAATTTGACTCTACTCTACCCTTCTTACTCCCGAAAGATCTTTCCATCCTAGGTACCCCCAAGAACTAGTGCATGCATTACTCGAACAGTTACGGCCTTACTGCTAGCTTTGACCCTGATATAGAAAGAACCTTTTGTTGTCAGAGTAGAGAGAACCAAGCTAGGATGGTGCAAGAGGAGGAAATTAACAGAAGGGTGGCTCAAGCCCTTAATGCACAAAGAGATAGGCTTATGCAAGAAGCCTAAGCTGCAGTTCTAGAAGAAATCCAAGTAGCTCAAGCAGTAGAATTACAGAAGGACCTTAGAGAGTTCTCCATCCCTAAGGCTGCTGATGTTCACCACCCAGTACAATCTCCTCCCATTAATGCTCCTAATTTTGAGATCAGGGCACAATGGGTTACACTACTTCAGAACAACCCTTTCTATGGTAAGCAAGGAGAGGATAGCCAAGAACATCTTTGGAGGTTTATAGAACTATGTGCTATGACAAAGCATAATGGAGTCACAGATGACACCATTAAGCTCCATCTCTTAAAATATTCTCTTGTCGATAGAGCCATGAGTTGGTATAACTCTTTGCAATGCGAACCCATCATTATATGGGAACAACTTCAAAATGTTTTTTTTGGAGAAATTCTATTCTCCTTACCTCATCTGTGAAATTAGGGGCCGGATAACACAATTTGTTTAGGTCCCTAGAGAAACCCTTGCAGAAACATGGGAAAGATATGAAGAGCTTCTACGCAAGTGTCCACATCATGGTATTCCTAAGAATCAGCTCATTGAAATCTTCTATAGGGGTGTGGATGATGATATCAAAAAAAATTTAGACTCCTCATCTGGAGGAAACTTCATGCGTCAAAGTTATGATAGCGCATGGAAGGTTGTCACCCTTGGAGCTGAAAATCAAGCCAACTGGGGTAGAACCGTAGGGAAAGGAGTGTTGAAGGTAGCTATGGCAGAAGCTACTCTTGAGTACAAGTCTATCACTGAATCTCTAAAGCTACTAGTTGCCAAGCAAGACAATCTTGAATCATCTTTTGCCGCTTATGAGAGGAGGCATTCGCCACCTCGACAACAAAAACAAGTCAAGTCAGCTTCACTGTTTTGTGAATCATGTAAAGGCACCGATCACACTATGCTAGCCTGCAATATTCTCTATGATGTTGTTCTGGGCAAAGCTTGTACCCAAGGAGGTGATAGTCAGATAGAAAATCTAAATGCTGTCCACACTATCCCTGGTCAAGGATATTATATTCCGAATCAGAATAGGAACCATCCAGGTCTTTAGTACGAAAATCCTTCGGGAGCAGAAAACTCACAACAACTCAATTTAGATAATCAACAACGAGGTCCACCGGGATACTAGTATAACCAACAATAAAATTTCAGGAATCAAGGGAACTTTAGAGGTAACTTCCAGAATAGAAACTACAACCAGTATCAAAACAACTCTTAGTTCCAGAATCCAAACCAAGTCCCTTATCAACATCAACAATAAGGGCCACAAACTGGTCCCATCTCTTTTGATGACAAACTATTAGCTATTGAGAAGATGCTTCAGTCACAATAGACTATGATAGAAAACCAGCAAGCCCATCATAAGGCTATTGAATCCCAACTAGCTCAACTTTCAGCTAGCCTCAAGCCGCCCACTGGAGCTTTTGCTGGCCAACTAGAGAAAAATCCCAAGCATCCCTGAGCAACTGAAGGCTGTCACTACTAGGTCTGGAAAAGACTATTCAGATCCCCCTGTCAAGATGCCAGTGGTAGTTGCAGACGATGATGACTTTGTGATTGCCCAAGACTCTACAGTACATGAATCTCAACTGAAAGAACCACCAACCACTGATAAGATAGACAAAGCAAGTTCTGAAGAACCTATTGTTGCAGAGGCTGAAGACACACCTGAGCCAGTTGTACCAGTATACAAGCCTCATCCTCCTTTCCCAGCTTGACTGAAATAGACAAGGCTTGATACTCATTTCAATAAGTTCAAGGAAGCAATGAAGAAGCTTCATGTTGATATACCCTTTCTAGATGCATTGGATGAGATACCAACCTAGACAAAGTACTTAAAATTTCTCCTCACAAGGAAATATATAACTGAAGAATATGAGATATGCAAGTTAGCAACAACTACTTCCGATATTATTTAGAGCAAGATGCCCAAGAAGTAGAAAGACCCAGGATCCTTTGGAATTTCATGTCATATTGGTGACTCCTCATGTAAGAAGGGACTGACCGACCTTGGTGGTAGCATCTCTATCATGCCACTTAGCCTTTGCAAGAGGCTAGGGTTTGCAGAACTTCTCCCAACTGGCATGACCATACAACTTGTAGATAATTCTATGACTCTTCCTTTGGGAATCATTGAGGATGTCCCAGTCAAGGTAGGCAAAGACTCTTATGTCCCATGAAACTTTGTCATCATGGACATAAAAGAGGACTACAAATACCCTCTTATCTTTGGCCGTCCATTCCTTACCATTGCAAGAGCTTTGATTAACGTTGAAGCAGGAATCTTACTCCTCAGACTAGGTAAAGAAATACTCGAGTCAAAGTTTTTAAAAGTATGCGAAGACCAAGCACGTAAGAAGAAATCTATTTGATTGATTGCATAGAGAAAATGTCACTCCTCACACAAGAGGATTATGAATAAGATGATTCTTTAGAAGTGTCTCTAACAAACCCATCTTCTGATGACTCCATTGACGAACAAGTAAAGAATTGTGTTCTCCAACTCAATGTTGTAGAAGAAGATCCTGAAGCTAAATTTGAGGAACTCAAGGTTGTGAATGTAACTGAAGAGCCATGCAAGAAACCAGAGGCCCCTGAAATGAAGCCCCTACCTGAGGGATTGAAGTATGTATTTCTAGATGATCTCAAGATTTGTCCAATTATCATAAATTTTGATCTAACATCCAAATAAGACGATAAACTTCTGACAGAATTAAGGGAAAGAAGAAAAGCTATCGGCTATAAGATGAGTGATCTCATCGGGGTCAGTCAAGCACTTTGCATGCACAAAATCCCAATGGTGGAAGACCACAAGCTGACCATCGAACATCAAAGGAAGCGAAATCCTAATATGAAAGAAGTTGTTCACCTTGAAGTCATCAAACTACTCACTACATGAATCATCTATCTTATATCTGACTCGCCATGGGTGAGTGTTGTACATGTTGTCCCAAAGAAAGGTGGAACCACCGTGATACAGAATGAACTCATCCCCATGCGAACAACCACTGGATGGAGGATGTGTATTGATTATAGGAAATTAAACAAGGCAACACACAAAGATCATTTCCCGATGCCTTTTCTTGACCAAGTTTTAGAGCGGCTGGCTCACCAGGAATATTT
The DNA here is from genome assembly GCA_963693085.1 of Alisma plantago-aquatica. NCBI lineage: Eukaryota > Viridiplantae > Streptophyta > Magnoliopsida > Alismatales > Alismataceae > Alisma > Alisma plantago-aquatica. The sequence goes on from OY856409.1 coordinate 1,286,715,351, forward strand.
TTGCTATCTCGATGGTTACTCCCGATTCTATCAAATTCCTATACATCCATATGACCAAGAGAAGACAACTTTCACTTGCCCATTTGGAACATACACCTTTAGAAGGATGCCTTTTGGGCTTTGCAATGCCCCTACTACTTTTTAGCGTTGCATGACAACCATATTCACTGGACTCATTGAAACCATTATGGAAGTTTTCATGGATGATTTATTCGTATATGGGGATTCATATGACTCATGCATGAAGCACCTCTCCCTCATCCTCAAACAATTTGAGAAAGCACTTCTAGTGCTTAATTGGGAGAAATGTCGGTGAGAGAAGGCATGATCCTCGGCCATAGGGTCAGCAATCGAGGAATCAAAGTAGACAAAGCAAAGATCGAAGTCATTTCTAGACTCAGTATCCCAACCAATGTAAGAGAGGTCCACGCATTTCTTGGTCATGTAGGCTTTTATAGAAGGTTCATAAAGGATTTCTCCAAGATAACCAAGCCTATAACGAACTTATTACTAAAGGACGCTGATTTTCACTTTGATGAAGAATGCATCAAGAGTTTCAACAATCTCAAGCATGCCCTTACGACAACCCCTATCATCAGAGCTCCAGATTGGGAGCACCCATTTGAAATTATGTGTGACACCAGTAATTACATAGTTGGTGCTGTCTTGGGCCAAAATATAGAGAAGAAACATTATGTCATCTACTATGCATCTAAGACCCTTGATGAAGCTCAAAGGAATCACACAACTATCGAGAAGGAACTCTTAGCAGTTGTGTATGCCTTTGACAAGTTCAGATCCTACCTCATTGGTTCCAAGGTCATTGTCTACACAGATCATACTGCAATCCATTACCTCCTAGCAAAGAAAGATGTAAAACCTAGGCTAATCAGATGGATTCTCCTATTGCAAGATTTGATCTTGAGATAAGAGATAAGAAAGGCACGAAGAATGTTGTGGCAGGCCACTTGAGTCGTATCCACACTCTGGAAACTGAAAAGATCCTGATTAATGACTCTCTTCTAGATAACCAACTCATGAAAGTCTCAAAAGCTACTCCTTGGTACTCAGACTACGCGAACTACCTTGCATCCAGTGTCATCCCCCAGAATGAACCGGCAATGCACTGAAGAAATTCATGCACGATGTGAGGCAATATCACTGGGATGAACTGTACCTCTTCAAGCTCTATGCTAATGGTCTCTATAGACGTTGTATCGCTGAGGAAGAAGCTCAACTTGTTCTAGAGCAATGCCACTCAGGCCCTGTTGGAGGTCATATGAGTTCTAAGAAAACTACTTTGAAGGTTTTGCAATGTGGCTTCTTTTGGCCAACCATATCCAGAGATGCCTATAACTTTGTCTTGGCATCTGTCAAATGCTAGAGGATGGGTAACATTACAAAAAGAGATGAGATGCCCCTCAAGCTCTGGTAAGAAATCAAGATTTTTGATGTTTGGGGAGTGGACTACATGGGCCCATTCCCTTCCTCGCATGGATTTTTCTACATTCTAGTCGTGGTGGATTATGTATCTAAATGGGTAGAGGCCATACCAACTATCACTAGTGATTCGAAACCAATCATCAAAATGTTTAGAGATATCATTTTCCCATGTTTCATAGTCCTACGCACTGTGATATCCAATGGAGGTTCTCATTTTCTAGAAAGAAGTTTCGAGGCTCTATTGAGAAAATATGGTGTAACTCACAAGGTAGCTTCCCCCTACCATCCACAAATGAGTGGACATGTAGAGGTTTCAAACCGTCAACTCAAAGCTATCCTGGAAAAGACAGTAGGCCACAACCTAAAGGATTGGTCAATAAAAATCAATGATGCCTTGTGGGCCTACCGAACCGCTTTTAAGACTCCTCTTGGGACAACACCATTCAGATTAATCTATGGGAAGTCATGTCACCTGCCCGTAGAACTCAAACACAAAGCTTGGTGGGCAATCAAACAGCTGAATTTTGACATGAAGAAAGCTGGTCAAGCTAGGATTCTGCAACTTCGGGAGCTGGAAGAACTTCAGATGACAACCTATGAAAATGCTCTAATCGACAAAGAACACACAAAGTTATGACACGATGGTCATATAAAAAGGAAGGACATATAAGTGGAAGAATCCACACCAAATTCTACTATTTAACTCAAGACTGAGATTGTTCCCAGGGAAACTCCATTTTCGATGGTCTAGACCATACACTATCAAGAGCATCTACCCACATGGTGCTTTTTTTATGGAGTGAAAATTTGGGCAATTTCATGGCAAATGGAAAACACTTGAAGAGATATTTCACCACAGCTGATACTAGCATTGAAGAATCATTGAATCTTTCCAAACCAACCTATCTACTATAAAATTAAAGGAATCATGTCGAGCCAATGACATAAAACAAATGCACTTGTCGGGAGGCAACTCGATCGTTAACTTAGCTTTTACATTTCAATTTTGAATTAGAAAATTTTGCACCCAGTAGATATTGCATCGCAAGATGCAATCTTAAGTTCTGATAGTTTTCATTTTTGAGATTTTAGATGGAGGACACGTTGCTGAGAGGAACACAACCACATCTGGTGGTCCAACCGGTACGATTTTCCCCCTCGATCTCGGATTTAGAGTTTGCTCGGGACGAGCAAATTTCTAAGTTCGGGGTGGACAGTGGGTGGTACGTACTTTACTGCCCACCTACACCCATCTGTTTTAGACTTAAGATTCCATCTTTGTAGGTTTGATCAAAAATTTCAAAACTTTTCAAGTTTTCAAAGTAGTTTTGTATAGAAACTTGATGAAGTTTCAACGCTTCTTTTTCAATCAAAGCCTTTACCTAGTCGGCTAGTTTCTTTGTCTAAGCAATTTTGAATCATTATACCCTCCTTATTCAAAGCAAAGCCTCAAGAGGGACAATTTCTGAAACTAGCCAATGGTTAGAAATCACCATGTGAAGCTTATGAATCCTAACATCATGATCCTTCAGCAAAAATGGCAAGTATCTGTCAAACTGAGAGGGATACAACTCATCATGCTTCCAAACTGACTAGTTGAACAATAGCATGAAATCTCCACTGGATCCACATCAAGTCTTTATTTGAGAATAGTATGATAAAGAGAATAACCCAGTGCACTGAATTGTAAATCAAGTTGCATTATGATCTGAACTCTCTTCTACACTTCTTCTACCATCTTCTTACCCCTCCATCCATAAAAAAGAAACAAAAGGCCATACAAAATAGTGCCAAACCCTAAGTTTGGGGTGGCACACCATCCCTGTCTTTATTCACTTCTTCCATACCCCTATCTATGTAAAAGGGGCGTATCACCAAAATGAAAAAGAAAAGATGCCAATGTGCATACAAGAAAAAAATGCAATCTCGAGTTGAATAGAGGAGAGATTCACACAAATTTGGTTGTTGTTGCAATCAATGTAATTGCAACCATATAATAAAATCTCGAGTCGAATAGAGGAGATATTTTCTACTTCCTTCCAGACCCCCTTCACTCCCTTTTTCCACCTACAGGCACAATGAATGCCTCTTTTTGCCACTCTTTTGAAAAACACCAGTGTCAGATCAAATGCATACTTGTTGTTCTACGGGTATCTTTAGACTCTTATGAATCCCTTAGACATGCCTGATGTTGGAGAAAATGGGGAGGAAGCGCTTTTGAGAAATGAACTGAGGAATGAAGATATTGTAAGATGTGTTCAGTGATCTCATGAAGTTGAGATGCTAAGCCATACAAAGCAGAAAAGAAACAATCGTGATGTGAAGATGAGGCAATCACTAGAGTTGAAAGTATTCAATTGGAAACTATTTCAGATTTTGTGTTACTTGAGGATGAGCAACGTTTAAGTTCGGGGTGTTTTGATGAATGCATATTCATCCTAGTTTTAGTTGCCATTTTTGGCCCAGTTTTGCACTGAATGCTAATATTCACCCCTTGAATATGCTCATATACAATTTCCCTCAATTCCATATCATTATTTAGAGTTTTGATCAAATCCTTTCATCTCCATTGTAGGATTGAACACCACACTATGTGTGCCAGTACAGGAGGTGTAGGGGATGGTGGTCCCACTAACCGAATAGCAGGCCCAAGAAACTTTCGATAATTTGTACCCTTTTTCGATGGCCAGACCCTTCTTCAGAAAGCATCTTCATCAGTCAGAGGATTCATTAACGCAGGCTGTTCGACCCTCAATAATAGCCCCTCCTCGCGGGGGTGGGTTTGATTCATGAGGACCGTGACCACGATCCCAAGAGGGTATTGTCTCAACCGCGACCGCAGTGCTAGAAGATGCCTACACCTCGAACCCTGAGGTGATCATGACCAGAGGATACACCTTGACCAGTGCAGATCACGACCGCACAAAAGACCGTGACCGCGATCAAGCTATACCGTGAGGCATAGTTAGGCTGTAATCTTGCCCCTCCACCATCGACCGTGACCGTGACCTAGTTACACCTCAGGAAACCATGACCTGAAGCACATCATGGCCCGATGACGACCTCTACTTCACAAGATTGCGATCACGATCATGCCACGACCTCAAGAGGACAATGACCGCAATCCAGAAGTAAGTCGGTGGAGTGTGCCTATAAATAGGCCACCCACCCGTCTTGTCAAAGCATCTCTTCTATGACACCGGGAGGCTGCCGCTCTGTGCCCAGCCCTTAGGAAGACAATCTTCGCCGCCAAGAACTATCTCTGTAGAGTTCTTACCTCTCCTCCATCTCCTTTCCATCCAGATCTATCTTCTAGCCATGAAAGTGGTTGGTATTCAGATATGTAGATCTACTCCACCGTTAGCCACCTACCGCTTCTTCTCCAGCAAGAAAGTGCATGAGAAGAGAAGGAAGAAGGAGAGAGAGGATCTGCCTCACCTACCTTGGTGTTCTCTCCCTCCTCCTTCCAGATCTGCCCAACATCGTGTAGAAGACTGTTTCTCCACCGAGCTCCGACCACCTTCTTCACATGACCATGGCAGAATCTTTCCTCTCTCTTATTTTTCTTGTTTCCATCATGAGGAGCGAGTAGTACTCTTCGTTGGGGTGTGGGGACTAGCCCCGCTACCCATTCTTACATGTTCATCTTAAAACATTCCATGGCTTGTATATAACTCTTCATCTCGTGTTAATCGTTTTATGCGTGTTTGTGGACTAATCACCTGCCTTGCATGATCTATTATAACCATTTATTGTGAGAACTTCAATAATTAGGTTTATTAATATCATTTAACATGGTTGATGCCTTGATGAGAACTTTTGAAAGATATCTTTGGAGTAGTAAGTGCGTGATCTGCAGGTGACGAGACATCTGATGCTTATAGGTGATACTTACATGAACCTAACTTTCGTACGGAGGGTTTGCAACTCCATTTGGATGGTTTTATCTTGCCTGGATGCATTTTAGACATGTTTTCATGTGTAGTGGTGGTGAAACCTAATTCCACCCCAGTGATTCCCATCATTAATCTAGACTCTATTTTAATCCTGCTCTTTACTTTCCTTGCATTTAGTTTAACTAAACCCAATCAAGTCTTTGTTCTAAATATTAGTCTTACTTAGACTGGATCCGACTAGCAAGATTCTTAAAAATGTTGTCCCTTGGGATTCGATCCTTAACTATACTATAATAAGAGTCGTCTGCTTGCGGGTGGTATTATTGCACGAGGTTTTGGTAAAAACTCAGGGATTTTAGCCCTGGGTGAATTTGTTAGTGCAGTAAAAACCACGTCAGCCAGCAGCTGCTCGTGCAGAGGGCCCAAGTGCCAAGGAGCATCAATAAGATATGATGCTGAGGCACACATCCATGGCCCTTAGATTAGGAATGGATGGGCAAGATCCTTCACGAAATAATAAAATGTAACACCCCAAACCACATTATCTCTATAGTTTCAATGCAAATGTTCCAAAAATGATATCTTCTGATTCCTTGAGCCAAATAAGGAATATGATATATGATTTTTGATCTACTCAACAAGATCTATCCAGTGACTTTGTTTAAGAGAAAAATTCATTTCGTTGCTTCTATTATGTTAAAAATGGCATCACTTGATCTCTTTTATTACATTGAACGATATTGATGCTTAAACCTTGGTCAAATCCTGGACCCACTTGATTTTTATGGCTCTAATCAATAACTTATCCTTCCTTGTATAGAATTTTTCGAACTTGATCTTTCTTTGCCCCTTTTGTGACTCTAATATATGAAATGGACCATGAAATGTGTATAATTGGAACTTTGATGCTAATGATCTTCTAAATGGATGCTCAAGATGTTTTGATGCAACTCAAATCATCATTATTGCTTTAGATCAGTAACCACTATCCCACCTTGAAATTAATAGTTTTGCTAATGCTATGTGCTAAGTTTGACTAAGGCCTTTTGCTATGCTTGCCATTAATAATTCATATGCTAAATGACCTAATTTTGGCACATTAAAAGATCTAGTTGACCTAGTTGTTTTTCACATGATGAAACATGACCTTTATGCTTTTACCTTTCTCTATCTAGTTCAGATCAGTAGTTTCATCACACTTGTAGCACTAATATCAACTTGATCCATCGTATACTCTTAATGCTCAATGGCTTGGGAATATGACTCAATTGCATGAAATGAATCTAATGTGGCTAACTATGATCTTGCATGATTAAATCATGATGATAACTTAAATATCATGCTACCCCTATTGCTAAGTCAGACTTTATCTTTATCATGTGTGACTCATAATGTGGATGGTTCACCTAGACCTAGGGTTAAATGTTGATGTTTGAACTATGTTGATTAATGGCATGCATGTTTGGAAGTTTGGAACCATGTTGAACTAATTGAAACCTAGGACTAAGGGAACATCTACATGACTCTTATAATGTTTAATTGATCAAACCTAGTGATCTAAGACACCTTTTTATATCTTTCTTTGTGAGGTTCCCTCAGTTTGGATCATGTCTAGGTATCTTACTCAAGAATCATGACCCGAAAGGTACAATTTGCTCTTGACCCTACTATGATATTGGCTTGCTTGTATGTATGCTCATATGAATGCTTGGATACTTACTTATTTGGTTGAGATATTGTTCCTATGAATACTACTTTCATGTTTGGATATTATATGTTGACAAACCTTGAACATTATATAAAGAAATCCATTTTGATATAATGGATAAAGAAAACAAAAACATGCTTTGTATAAAATAATGTTATTAAGTGTTTCACGCCTTGTTTCTAAATCTTGCTTATATGATGTTTATAGCCAAGCAACTTCTATAGTATTCTTAAACTGCCTACTTTCCTTTTCATAGCGTACTTAATGCTTTAGCATTAATATGTTTTGTTTATTGAATTTGTAGTTTCCAGATGAAGATCCACTGTTCTCAAGGCTCTAAGATCTGAAATGAAACACCAATGGGTATGCTTGAATCGAGAAATGGGTACATGTTTCTCTATCTCCTTTTAGTATCTTGTTATATCTTGTGTTACTGCTTTTACATATATATTGTCTATGTGAAGAATACAATCCAATCTAGGGACAGACGCCCAGGTTCACTCACCTTTGGCTGTATAGCCATTAGGAGTGTGGATTCAAGGTAATAAACAATTCTGTGACAAATGGTATCAGAGATATAATATAGGCCTCTATATATGTTTAAGGTGTAACACATCTTAAGAACCCAGGAAGGACTAAACATCCTATCCTCAAGTTTAGAGGGTCTTCTAGCATCTCATCTCTTCTTTAAGGACCACCTAAGACACCCAAGTATATGATGATTAGGTAGTTTTCTCACCTCCTCATGTGATTCTTCTATCATGACTACTAATCACATGAATTCTCAATTTTGAGGTAGCTTATGCAGGGGAAAAGTAAAACTCATTTGAAATCAAAAAAGTCAATTAAAATAGTCATGCCATGATCTGATCTTAAATTGAAAACCCTATTTGGTGTATGAAGTTACTCTTAAATGTAATGTGCTCATATCTAAATTTATGGAACTCAATGCTACTTGATGAGATATGATGCTTCCTATGTTTGAGGTAAATTTTGATGTGGTGAAATAAGGTGGAACTCATGTTTTACACCTCATATTTGATGAGGTCCCTATTGACTGAACCTATGTTTCTCTATGGTTGACTAATCCTCAAACATAGTTAAGCAAATTTCTCCTATTTTGACTTATACCATGATTATGCTTGACATATTGATGCCCTTGGACTCATGATTTTGACGATAAGACACTGACACATGAGGCATCTATCCTATTGATTGCTATGCCTACATGTAATCTCAATTTTGACAGGATATGATGATTTTAGACCCTTGATCTTGCCCTATTATACTCATACTATTGTGATGCCCTATTTCACTACTCAATTTACAAATATGCCCTTGCCTTGATTTTGAAGGAAGAGAACAATATTTTTACCTTGAATATGAGAATCTTGGACTATGGATCCACATGATGATATTGACTTGTGATCTCATGAGATATGACTTGATAGTTGATACTTGTCCTATTCATATATGCTTGATGACTCCTAATTAGTATGGATTAATGTGCTAGATTAGGGGGGTAGTTGACCTATGACTCCCCCAACTTAGTTCACATATGTATTATAATTACCTCTAAATTTTCTTTTTGTTGATTATTTAGAGTTTGGAAACGAAACCCCTTCCACCTGATTGTGATTGCTTGTCCTAAGTCTCTAATAGAAAAGACCTATGATGATATTGATACTCGATCATGAAATTTGATATAATGATGATTTTGAAATATGATGACGTTGACTATATCTTGTGGTGGACTTCCTAGAAAGACCTAAGTCTCAATCATTCATCGATCTCAATCATTCACAGACCTTGAACACCATGATAATGAACTCAATATTGATGCCAAATAATGTTAAATAATGCTCAAAATGTTGCTCGATTGTTTCTCGATTGATGTATATGGATGAATGATCACACCTAGATAGGTTAGTTAACTAATCAGTTTAAGAATTGAGGTATCCTTAAACATAACCTAAAGTTTGAATGACTAAGTATACAAAGTACAAAAAAGAAAATATTGAGTATAATGATTTAAACCCAACTATACCATCTCTAAGGGACGTATGGAAAAGTCACTGAGGAAGTGGCTGACAGTAGGTGACCAAGCCTAGAGGGAAGGTCACTGAGAAGACCAAGCCAAGGAGGGAAGGTCACCAAGAGGCCAAGCCCAGGAGGGAAGGCCAACATGAAGACCAAGCCCAAGAGGGAAGGTCACCAAGACACCAAGCCCAAGAGGGAAGGACAACATAAAGACCAAGCCCAGGAGGGAAGGTCGCCAAGAGGTCAAGCCCAAGAGGGAAGGTCAACATGAGGACCAAGCCCAGGAGGGAGGGTCACCATGAGCCCAATGTTGGGAGATAAAGCAAATGATGTGCACCCTAATAGATGAAGAAAATCCGGTACCCCAAGAAGAATGTGTATGACATCTCAATAAATACCTTAGGGGGGATAGATGCATAAGCCACCCCTAAGGTCTAAAGTGGGAATCTAAACCCTAGCATGAAAATTCTTTGACCTACGACTTTAAGTTCCAAATTTTAACTCTTGATATTGATGTATGAAATTTTGACTCTTGATTCATTGATCTTGATGTTGGATTGACTCCTATGACCACCCTATTTGGATATTGGGATCACCCTCAGTATATGAGTAATGACCTCCGTGTTCCCAAATCTCAAAACTTTGAAATTATCACTATGTTGGTTTTCTCAATTTATGACTTATGGTTAAGCTCCATATGGACTAGGGTGGGCCCTTACATCAATTTTGAGCATGAAATCATGATATTAAAATACAATGTTTGTCTCAAATTATCGAAATATGTAACCTCAATCATGGATGTATTATCCCACCTAGGCCAATGTAGAAGATAGAAACCTAAATTTTGGGAATGAAAGTCGTGCCTTACTCTTGAACTCTATTCGATTGACCTAAAATGTGATTTCTCCAAATTGACGATCTACATGAAAATCTCCCAAAAAAAGTTTTGTGACTCGTGTGATGATCTTTCCCAATTTGATGATCTATGTGACTATATGTTAACCATGATGCTCGATTGCTCGATTTCATAATGAGATGGATATTGCAACTGGCAGTTACACCTTATGAGAATACTAGAGCAATCTTGATGAAAAAATGGGAAAACTCAATCTCGATTGATGACTTATTTTTTTTTGGGGACAAAATTCCTTTTAAGGTGGGGAGGATGCGATAACCTAGATTTTCTCTCTCATTCGACTTATATACATCTTGACTCATTACATTCTTTAATGTAGTCAGTAACCTCACTCACCCTAATTTGGTGACATTGAGTCACTTTATAATCTATTTACAAGTTAACTTTGATTGAATATCACTTTGTATTTATACATGACTCTAATTTGAGTCTTGAACTAAGCATCACACTTATTATGAATCATCTAGTTGTAATCACAGTTGAACCCCTTCAATAAACTCTTTTTGCTATTAAATGTATTTCATGATGTAGAGTATTCAATTGTGAATCTAACAGTTTAAAAATCACCTCAATTGGAGTCTTAAATCACACGATATGTCCATTTAAATTTTTGCTATGTATTAACTTCTTTTGGTCTCATTTAAATCGAATTTTAGCCCTTATTGGGCCTCTTTGGGCGTGTTGCCTAACAAAGGGAGGCACCCCATTTTCCCTTGCCAACTTAGCGATCCACATGCCTATGTTTTTTTTAATGAATTTTAGCCCTCATATCATTAGCCACGGATCACCCTCCTTGATATAGCGGCCAAAAAGTCATCCCCTACCTTAGTCAGTACTGTAGCAGTTGCTACCATACGACCCCCTTTGTGACGGTCAATGGGCATCATTCCTTCATGTTTTCATAATTTAAACCCTCCTTCGAGTCCTCCATGACCCACTCTCTCTTTCCCTTATATAATCCCCTTGTTTATGTAGCCCTAGCTCCCTTTATGCCTTCTCCTTCTTACCTCTGAAACCCTACCCGCCACCTTTGAGGCTATGGATTCTAGCCACCCTCAACCAAAATCAAAGGCTGTTCCAACCTTGTCGAGGTCTCGTGCAGCCGAACAATGGGTTTTCATGCCTCTTAGAGGCATGCCTTCACGACGCCATCCCTCACACTACTGACAAGGTTGGATGTAGGCACAGTAGCTCACGTGGGGTGAGGCAGCGAGGCACACGGTGACGAATGCTTGGCCATCAAACCCGTGCGACTGGGCGACTCGAGCCACCATACTCTACCACCAGTAGCCACTCACGCAGAGGGCCCAAGTGTCGAGGAGCGTCCACGAGCTATGATGCTGAGGCGCGCATCCGCGACCCTTAGATTAGGAATGGACGGGTGAGATCCTTCACGAAATAATAAAATGTAACACACCAAACCACATTATCACTATAGTTTCTATGCAAATGTTCCAAAAATGATATCTCCTGATTCCTTGAGAAAAATAAGGCTCATATGATATATGGTTTTTGATCTACTCGACAAGATCTATCCAATGGACTTTGTTTTAGAGCCAAATTCCATTTGTAGATTCTGTTATGTTAAAAATGGCATCACTTGATCTCTTTTATTACATCGAATGATATTGATGCTTAAACCTTGGTCATATCCTGAACCCACTTGATTTTGATGGCTCTAATAAATAACTTAACCTTCCTTGCATAGCATTTTTTGAACTTGATCTTGCTTTGCCCCTTTTGTGACTCTAATCTATGAAATGGACCATGGCATGCGTATAATTGGAACTTTGATGCTAATGATCTTCTAAATGGATGCTCTTGTTTTGATGCACCTCAAATCATCATTATTGCTTTAGATCATTAACCACTATCCCACCTTGAAATCAGTAGTATTGCTAATGCTATGTGCTAAGTTTGACTAAGGTCTTTTTCTATGCTTGCCATTAATAATTCATATGACTAAAGGACCTAATTTTGGCACATTAAAAGATCTAGTTGACCTAGTTGTTTTTCACATGATGAAATATGAACTTTATGCTTTTACCTTGATCTATCTAGTTCAAATCAGTATTTTCATCACACTTGTAGCACTAATATCAACTTGATCCATCATATACTCTTAATGCTCAATGTCTTGGGAATATGACTCGATTGCATGAAATGAATCTAATGTGGCTAACTATGATCTTGCATGATTAAATCATGATGATAACTTAAATATCATGCTACCCCTATTGCTAAGTCAGACTTTATCTTTAACATGTGTGACTCATAATGTGGATGTTTCACCTAGACCTAGGGTTAAATGTTGATGCTTGAACTATGTTGATTAATGGCATGCATGTTTGGAAGTTTGGAACCATGTTGAAATAATTGAAACCTAGGACTAGGGGAACATCCACATGAGTCTTATGATGTTTAGTTGATCAAACCTAGTCATCTAATACACCTTTATATATCTTTCTTTGTGAGGCTCCATCAGTTTGGATCATGTCTATCTATCTTACTCAAGAGTCATGACCTAAAAGTCCATTTTCCTCTTGACCCTCCTATGATATTGACTTGCTTGTATGTATGCTCATATGAATGCTTGGCTTCTTACTTACTTGGTTGAGCTATTATTCCTATGCATACTACTTTCATGTTTGGATATTATATGTTGAAAAACCTTGAACATTATATAAAGAAATCCATTTTGATATAATGGATAAATAAAATAAAAACATGCTTTGTATAAAAGAATGTCATTAAGTGTTTCACACCTTGTTTCTAAATCTTGCTTATATGATGTGTGACGTCCCTGAATTTTCTAAAACTTAATCTGATGTGTGACGTCTAAATTGAAACCCTCACCTCAGCGAGAATCCCAATTTAAACATCCCACATGAGGCTAAGAAGAAGAAAATCAGAGGAAGTCAAAAGGAAACACTCAGTAGCACATGCACATGAACAATAATAAAACCATATACACATGTTCACCATTCAACATATAATTACAACATGCATTATTACAACATTTGATATTACATATTGAACAACAACTTATACATATACATGTACTACATCTAAACTACATGATCTTAAGACAACAGGTCCACCTGTACATCAGCTCGCTATACAACTCTCAACTATCCTGGATCTTCAAGAGCAAAACCATAACCTATACAAAAGATTACATGCAGTACACGTCAGCACAATATTCAAGAATATTGTACTGAGTACGCCTATGTGTATTTTATTTACCTCTCATCATATCTTGGCAATAAGATAAAACTAATACTTGGCAGTAACAGAAGAATATAAGAAAAGCGTATACTTGCACAAAGATATTCATTAACAAAAGAGAACACATATTTTAATCATATTTCCATCATATATCTCGTACATCTACCCCTAGGGCTTTGATGCTTTTCAGGCCTTATGATCTACTACCAAAGAGTTTGAGATCATTTTACGTGTGATCTACTACCAATGAGTTTGAGATCTAACACATGTGATCTACTACCAAAGAGTTTGAGATCACTTCAATGCACTGTACTACCAAAGAGTTTAGTGCTATCATATGATGGATCAGATATCTTATGTTTCATGTGTTCATAGTAATAAGTATGGAAAATCATGCAACATATCACACAAGAACAATCATTTCAATCAATATCATATGCCAAGTCTTTACTACCATATAACACAAGCATATTGTATAATAAGCCAAGTAAGAGGTAATGGCGTACCTTGGTCAAGAACAAACCTAATCATCAGATATCCCTCATGTCAACTATATATTTGTCACACCCTGATCAAGACAAGACCATATACTATCATCAGGTTCTCATCATCTTACATCTCATCTTAACCCTATCATGTCCATTAGGGTTTGCCTATTTCATTAGGATATATATACATTATTACTTGTCTTATCTTCATCCTTATATGGGATTTATGTTACTGATGTTATGTTCCAGATTAGGATACATAATCTGAATATCAGGTTCCATATCATTATTTATACATATCAACCTAAGTTACATGTATTACTCAAATTAGGGTTTCATCACATGTTTCAAGGTTCATCTTCATATAACATGGATTTCGTGAATCATCATGATCTCATAATTAAAACTGGGGTTCAAGATTCTGATATGAGATTTCTCTGTAAATTTCACCATTTATTGGGCATGCATGTATTTATTACATTTTATTTAAGGTTATTAGCCCTAATTATCCATATGGAACAAATTACATGATTATGTGCATCAACATCATAATCACTGACCTTATATATATTCTAGACATCAAAAAGGATTTACTGACATGTTATCATAGTTTTATGTCATCATTTGCTATTTATTATCCAATAAACAAACATTACATATCTTACATGATATTGCTGATATTTAATCATCAAAAGCCTAATATTATTATTCCATATTGTTTTATGCATTTTTCTGAACATTTTGGTATATTATACTTATTTTTCTGATACTCGAGCTATTTACTAGGAATTATGCAAGATTTGAGAATAACTGAAATTAATTACCTTGAATGGCCAATAGTCGGGTGCCACATGGCTCGTGGCTTGTCTTGTGCAAGCAGCCCACTCATTTGCTGGACCCGCCTGGTCCGATCCGGGTTCAGGTTTCTAGACCTGGTTTAGGCTGGGAAAAGGTTGGTTCGGTCCTCTCGTTGCCCTTCCTGTCTGCTTGCCCACGGAGTCCCCAACGCGAGCGCCGTTGTGCGCCTCCACCTTGTGACTGCGTGCTCGGTAGCTAGAGTCCCAAGCGGGGCTCTAGTCCTCCGTGAGGCACAAATGAGAGATAGGAATCCCTCTCCTCCTCCTCAGCTTCGTGCTCCATCCTTCTGCTTTTCCGGCCTGACATGCGCACCACTGTGGTCTTCCTCTCCTCTCATGACGCAGCCGCCACCGGGGATTCTGCTCCGGCGTGCGATGTTACCACTTTCCTCCTCCTCATCTAGCTCTAACCAAATGCCTGCTCTGCTGGGCGCGGCATGAGCATGACCAGAGTTCTGGGTGCTGCCGTGCAGGACAAACCCGGCTAAAGACCAAGCGCCATTATTACCTCCTCGACAAAGAGACATGGAAGGTCTTTGGACCATTATCAGGATCCATCACAATCATGGGCATCGGCTGTTGCTGCTTTGCATCACCGCCAAGGAGAGATCACCCATGATCTCCTTCTCGCCATCGGCCTTGGATAACCGTCGGCGCCTCCTTGTGGCTCAGAGACCCTACTGCCATCTTGACTAAGACGCCAGCGACAGATCGACCACGTCCCCTTCTCCTTGCCATTACTTTCTACAGCCAAGAGTTTCTACGGTGTCCGGGTTCACTCTGCTAATCTCCTAGTTGCTACTGTTGCGGCTCCTCCTCGAGGCTCCAAACAGAAACCTATCGTCCCTGTCAGCGTCTACTATGGAAGCGCCGACGTGTGTACCTCGATGCGGCAGTAGAGCAGTTTCTGTGAACATTGGGGATCGCCTCCTCTGCACCTCATCTTCCTTTTCCACCCGCCAAGCTTCCTTCATCAGTCCCTATCTTGGGTTCCTTCTTCCTCATCTATCATGCTGCTAGAGAGGCCGAGAATTGAAGACTGCGTTGCCTCGCTTAACCATGCTCGCAGTAGTGGAGAGCTTACAGAGAAGGAGGACTCACACTGTATGCACGCAAACCAAAAGCCACATAATGGAGGCCTGACATCTCGGCCTCAAGAGGCGTGGACATCTTCCCTCTCAGTCCACGTTCTCCATCCAAGCTACCACGTACATCGTGGAGGGATCACATCCATGGTCAGTTTGTAACCTCAAAGTAGGGGATAGTGGAAGCAACCCTCACATCTCATCCAATGGTCGTGATTGCAGATTCTAAAAGCCAATCCGTGGCTACTGAAACAAGGCCATGTCACTCGCCTCAAAGAGGCACCAACCCATATACATTAACAAGGGGTAGCGTAACACTGCTCATATCAACAACTTGGTCTAAAATCATTAGCAGACTTAGTTCTAAAGTCACCAACACATACGTTATTTCATCCATTTCATATCACAATATCTCCTTCTAGGAATTTCATAACTTTATGAAATTCGAGCCATAGCTTTATCCTCATCATAGCTACATTCCATTCTATTTTGGTACAAAAACTCACTTTAAGACTATCGTTTTGTCACTATAATATGTATAACCAAGAATATCAAAAGTTCGCTCCATCACATCCTACTCAACTTAAAAGAAATTTCGTCCTTAAAATTAAGCCAGAAACCACTTTGACACATCATATACATCTTAAAAGAAAATTTCGTCCTCGAAAATAAACCATACTCATACTTCTAGGAAGAACCTTATCTTGCCTTCATCCACATGTATGAACTATTCTAGGTGCAGCATATTCACAAAACAAAGTTCCACGATCATATCCAAACCACTCTTAGGAGGTTTCAAAAGCATCTAAGGTGAAACCTCACTTCATAGAAGGCTCAACAAGGATTTAGAAACTCTGATTATGTCATGACATGTCTCATATGTTAGGGTTTCATCCTTATCTTTACCCATGCATTAGGGTTCCCACATCATATCACCATGTTCTAAAGGAGTTAACTAGGCTTAGCCCATTATATAAGGTGTCATCAACATTTTATCGAGCTAGTTTTTAGAACATGTTCAATATTAACATATACATTTATGAGGGAGTTAACTATAATTAACCCGCGTTATCCATCTAGATCATACCAAGGTGTTATAATCGTTATGTTGTGCAAGCTGTCAAACTACATATTCCATCTTTGTTAAGCACTAAGATTAACACCTCGTGTAACATGTTTCATTCATATGATCTTATTTCATTGTTTATGATAAATTGTGACATTTACTAGTGATTTCATCACAAAATTAACCTGCAATTTCACATTATCATCATTATTCATGTATATGGTTAACCATTTATACATTGATATCTATTAAACCATCTCTAGGTTTTTATCATATTGTGTCTATATATCACGTCTTGAGATTAGATCACATCCGTACATGTATTATATTATGGTTGTGCTAAACAAACTTATGTGAGTGGTTTGTTAAACATATATCAAAACTTTATCTAGTCCAACTGAGGTTCTCTTGACCCATATCATGAGGATAGTGCCATGCTCAGTCTCTCTGAGCTCACTCATCTCTTTGAGTATCTCATAAGCACATATACTTTATCTTTCCTCTCGGTCTGGGGTTCTCAGATTACCTCATTGGCACTAAGGATGGCCTTACATGCTCAAGCCACATAAGCACAAACCAAAACATGATATGACATACTCTTCTCAGCTCTATACCAATGAAACATCTTACCCAAAACTTTCTTCTATACACCACTAGATTCCTATGTAGAAAACCACCAACCCGAGTGTGAGGCTTCACAGAAACTAACATAGCTACCTCCTCTAGGGTCTTGGGATCTCTCCCTCACCCAGATGGTAGGTACTCATATTCATGTTCGCATGTTCATATATAAACAGCCTCTCTCTGTCTCTAGGGTTTGGTCCTCCCAAGGACATCTAGGGTTCAAGATAACTATAGGAATCATGCATAAAGTGACTCAACTCAATCACTCAGGAGTATTCTAGTTTAGGACATATCATATCACATATTTCTCATATCATGGAGACTAGGTTCTCTGACCTTCTCCCTATGGGTCTCGCTCTCTCTTGAGCTAACCCCAAAACTGGTCCTAACACTAGAGGTCCTCCTTTGTAAAAGAGATTGAGGCCCATGCTGACTCACAACCTTGTCTTAACTTAACTTATCTCATCTCATAAAAGAACTCATACTTGCGTCATCAAAACTTATCTCAAATCCTCAAACAGAACTTAGGTCCTCAAAGACAACATAAATCATTTTAATCATCTTATATCATCTATATAAGACTTACATCATAGCATCAAAACTTATTTCATCTATTCCATCTATCACATATTCCAACAAGGCTCTAGACATCTAATCTAGAACTACTCTCTCTTCTAGACTGATGTCATTCACTTTCACTTAGGTTGCATGAT